>CM035846.1:72715360-73949904 GCA_020510985.1 Pholidichthys leucotaenia
AAGGTCAAATTAAGTTCACCTGCAAAGGTTATAGTGCATTTTAGGTGCATCCTGAAATTTCACCCGAAAGGCGAATATCCCTAACTTTTGTGAGTAGAGCGTTTGTGTATGTATATATACTTCTCAAAAAAAATTAAAGGAACACTTTGAAAACACATCAGATTTTAATGGGAAAAAAATAAGCTGGATATCTACACTGATATGGACTGGATAATGTGTTAAGAATGAAAAGATGTCACGTCTTTTTTTTTTTCCACAATATCTTTATTGAACCTTTTTTTTTTTTTTTTTAACAAACATGATACAAACAATCAAACACTAACACTAAAGTACTACAAAAAAAAAAAAAATGCACTAAAAACACCAACAACCACCAACAAAATCAAGTCTTCAACAATGCTCCTCTGTTTAGTCTAGACAATCCAATACATAAGTATACATATTATGTTCACCAGTTTGGAATTTACAAGGTCCACACACATCATTCACCTTCTTCTTCAAGAGTTATGTTTAAATTTTTTACATAATCAATAAAAGGTCTCCATATATTCTCAAACACAATTTCCTTTGATTTTAGTATATATGTTATTCTTTCTAATGGAAGGTTTGTTAACATCTGTCTTAACCACTGAGTCACATCTGGTCTATGAGTCTTTTTCCATAATAGTGCAATACATTTTTTGGCATTAAGCAAACAGGTCTATGAATGTTCTTTCACTTTTATTAAAATTATGCTTTTCTGGGTACAGACCCAACAAAAACAGTTTAGGATTCAATATGATTTGTTTTGAGATTATTTTTTCAATTGTTACCCTCACCTCTTCCCAAAACATTCTTATTAATCTACATTCCCATAAACAATGAAATAGGGTTCCTTTACTTTCCATGCATTTTGTGCATGTATCTGGTATATTTTTGTTATATCTATTTAACTCCTCCGGTGTAACATACATCCGCATTAACCATTTGAAATGTATCAATTTAAGGCGTGCATTTATTGATTTGGTTTGAGCTTCTGTACAAGCCAATTCCCATTGTTCCTCTGAAATTTCAGTTTGCAGATCTTCTTTCCAGTAGTTTAATCTTTTCAGTGAATTTTCACTTGAAGATAGTGTCAGTGAGTTATAAAACTCTGAAATAATACCCTTTCTTTTACTATCTTTCATCATCATTTTTTCCAAGGATGAATAAATAGGTCGAGTGAGAGCTTTATTTTGATTTGATCGAATAAAGTTTCTAAGTTGAAGATATTTAAAAAAATGTGTTCTATTGAGATTAAATTTGATCCTCAGCTCTTCAAAAGACATTATGTTGTCTGCACATGGCAAATATAAATCCTGAATCTTTTGTATCCCTTTTAAATTCCATACTTTAAATACAGCGTCCGCTCTCCCTGGTTTAAAATATTGATTACCCCATATTGGACTAAATTGTGACAATAACTGTGGTTCTTTTAAATAGTTTTTAGCTTCACACCATATTTTGATCATATGCTTTACAAATGGATTTTTAACTTGTTTTTGTAATTTTTTTGCCGAATCTGAGTATATGAATATGGGAAGAGGTAAAGGTAAATTGTATGATTCCATTTCAGTCCAGTGAGGGAGATCATTTGATGAAAAATAATATGTCATAGACCTCAGTTGTGCCGACCAATAATACAACATAAAATTTGGACATTTCAGACCTCCACGATCAAATGGTAAATATAATAAAGACAGACGTAATCTAGCCCTCCTGTTGTTCCATATAAATTCCACTAACTTTTTTTTTATTCTTGAGAATAGATCTAAAGGTGGTGATAAGGGAATGTATTGAAATAAATAAAGTATTTTAGGTAAAATATTACTTTTAAGTATATTGATTCTCCCGATCATCGACATTGGTAGTGACATCCATCTCTGAGTTAACTCATTGATATCTGACATTAAGGCTTCATAGTTGACACTGGCGACTGATTCTAGCTTAGGCATAATTTGGATTCCTAAATATTTAAACTGATTTACAACATTGAATTGATTTACCTCAGGGGCTGGGTAATTTCTCTGGGTCTCATTTAGCATTAATATTGAAGATTTAGTTTTATTTATTTTATATCCTGATATTTCCCCAAAATTCTTTATTAAATTCAACAAGGTTGGAATTGATTTTTTTAGATTCGACATAAACAAAATTATGTCATCGGCGTACAGGGAGATTTTATGTTCTGTTGGTCCAACTTTAATTCCATATATTTGTGAATGTAAATGTATCGCTATCGCTAAAGGTTCAATTGCCATAGTAAACAGTAAAGGTGAAAGTGGACAGCCTTGTCGACATCCTCTATTGATTTTTATTGGTTTTGAAATATTGTTATTTGTTAGGATTTCTGCTGTAGCATTATTGTATATTATTTGAACCCATTTTATGAAATTATTTCCAAGTCCAAACCTTTGTAGGACTTCAAAAAGAAAGGGCCATTCAACTCTATCAAAGGCCTTTTCGGCGTCCAATGATAGGAGAGCTGTATCCGGTGCTTCTTTATTAAAATAAATAATATTAAATAGTCTTCTTACATTATGGAAGCCTTGTCTACCCTTTATAAAGCCATTCTGATCTCGATTAATAATATTTGGTAAAATTTCTTGTATTCGTCTTGCTAAAATTTTACAGATTATCTTAAGGTCGGCGTTTAATAGGCTTATTGGTCTCATATTTTCACATTTATTAGAGGGCTTACCTGGTTTTGGCAGCAGTATAATTAAGGCATTATTTATGTATGATGGTAAATTATTATTTTGAAATGCTTCTAAAACCATTTCCAAAAAAGGTTTTATTAATTTATTCTTAAATTTTTTATAAAGGTCAACTGGAAGACCATCTGGTCCTGCACTTTTTCCTGATTTCATATTATCAATGGCTAGCCCAACTTCTTCTTGACTAATTTTAGAATCCAATATCTCCCTGTTTTCATTTGGAATACACGGTATAGATAGTTCGTTCAAAAACCCATTTAGTTTTGTTAAATCAGGTTCATTTTTGGTATCATATAATTTTTCATAGTAATCTCTAAAGGCTCTATTAATTTCTAAAGGATCTATAACTACCTGTCCATTACTTATAATACTGGTAATTGGTGTTTTAATTTCCAATTGTTTAATCTGCCATGCTAATAATTTTCCCGATTTTTCACCTTGTTCATAAAAAGATTGTTTCAATCTTAGAAGACTCGAGGCAGCTCTATTCGCTGATTTTTTGTCGTATTCAGCTCTCAAAATCAGTAATTCATTCTCCAACCTTGGGTCACTTCCTGCATACACTTTTTCCTGAAGATTTTTTATTTTATGTTCCAATTTAGCTCTCTCCTCTCGAGTCTTCTTAGATTTTGATCCTGTATAACTAATAATATGTCCCCTAATAAAAGCTTTGAAAGCCTCCCACTTTACACATGCTGATGTTTGTGTAGTATTGATGTCAAAGAACTCGTCTATCTGTTTTTCTATATACTTGACAAATTCCTCATCCTGAAGCCATTTATGCTGAAATTGCCATCTACCTGATTCCTTTGTCAATTTTTTATCTACATATATTAGACAACAGGGTGCATGATCAGAGATCACGATGTTATCATAAAAGCAGTTTTGAATCTTGGACCTTAATTCTGTGGAAATCAAAAAATAATCAATACGTGAGAATGTCTTGTAGGTACTGGAATAACAAGAATAGGCTTTAACTTGTGGTTTCATTTCTCTCCATATATCTAACAATCTCAATTCTTTCATAAAATGATTAATAGTCATCCTACATCCAATGTGCGTACAATCCAGTCCTGTTGATCTATCCACACCTGGATTCAATGTACAATTAAAATCCCCTGCTATTATATGTTGCCCTGTAAGTGATGATAAGATGAGAAATAAATTAGCAAAGAACTTCTGATCATCTATATTGGGACCATATAAGTTCACAAGATTTATATTTTCTAATAGCAAAGAACCTTGAATGATTACATATCTTCCAAATTTGTCTCCAATTACATTTTTCACTTGAAAAGGAACTGATTTATGTATGAGAGTCATAACTCCCCTGGCTCGGGATGAAAATGAAGAGGTGAATACACTTCCCTGCCATCTACTCCTAATTCTTTTAACATCCTCCTCTATCAGATGAGTTTCTTGTAAAAACACAATTCTTGAACCCATGTCCTTTATTTTATTCATAACTTGTTTAAGTTTTTTTAAATTTTGTAGACCTCTGCAATTCCATGAAGTTAAATTAAGGTTAACACTTTGGTCCATGATCAATAGAGAGTTTGGGATTACCTTGCAGTGTAAACATGCTCATACAGAGAAGCAAAAACATGAGTGGTTGAACATTCATCCTACAAACTACACACAAACAAATTTCCCCTTCCCACACTTGTGGCAAACCCCCCAAAATCAAAAGAAAAATTCTGTCTCCCGATATAGCCATCGACCGTTCCACACCCACGGGGAACAGCCTAAGCCACTCCTTCTTCATCCTCCCAATCACCCTAACTCTACTGCTTTTAATGACGTAACATTAACTCTCCTCTGTAGTTTTCCAACTTAACTCCAAAATTTTTAACAACTTTGTACATCATAGTTTTTTTTTTTGTTTGTTTTGTTTTGTTTTTTTTAATATATAATACAATCTATATTTTGTAAACTTACTATTTACTTCAAGTCAGTCAGATGCCTGTGCAAATGCTTAATTATTCTACCTTATATTTTGTTCATGCTTAGCTCCCACCAGTCTCTTCTTCTTCTTTGATCTTCTTGATGAACTCCTGCGCCTCCTCTGGGGTCTTGAAGATGTGGGTTCTGCCCTCATACGTGGTCAGCAGTCTCGCAGGATAGATTACACCATGACGAATCCCAAGGTTGCGCAGCTCCTTACGTACGGGATCAAACTGCTTCCTCAATTGCTGGATTCCTGTGGCCAAATCTGGGTAGAACCGCACCTGCTGGTCCTGGTGTTTAATCTCTCCTTTAGCACGTGCAGCGTTGAAGATCTTCATCCTGTCTCTGTTGCTAAGAAACTTCATAATTAAGGTCCTCGGCGGTCTCTTATCTCTCCGTGGGCCAATACGATGTGCTTTTTCCAGAATCACTGCTGATTGCAACTCCTCGCTGCCCAGCACCTCCGGAATCCACTTTTTCCAGAAAGGAACATACGTCCCGACCTTCTGATTCCTCTGGAAGACCCACCAGCCTCAAATTATTCTGTCTCGACCGAGATTCCAAATCCAAAATATTATCTTCCAGAGATTTATTTTTTTTTTCCAAAGTGCGCACCTTTAATTGAAGACGGGTGACGTCATCTTCAGCACTAGCGAGACGGAGCTCCATCTGCGCCGTTCGTTCTACACAGTCACCCAATTCCTTTCTTATTCCTTCCAACGCTGTCATAATCCCATCAAATCTAGAGGAAAAGTCCGCTCTCATTGAACTCATGGCAGCCATCAGCGCATCTGCGCCATTCCCCGCAGAAATCGCACCGCCGCCAGCCTCCTCCGCCATATATGGAGCCTTGTTTGCTGCGTCACAGACCTGAAAGTCCGTTAATTTGGACTGTTTCGGCGGCTCGCTCGTTCCTTTTCCTGGTTTTCCAGCCTTAGGCTTCGCCGACATATCCTCGCCCAAATGCTGGGATACGTTCTGTCCCAAATGAGAGAGTTATTTGCCGATTTTTTTTCTCCAGGAGCAGAGCAGAGCGAGACACGTCCGTCCTACGTGGCAGCCATAACCGGAAGTCCGATGTCACGTCTTTTGATGGAAATGAAAACACTCCGAAACTTTTATCTTCTTCTTCTGCTTAATCCTTTTCGGGTTGCGGGGGGGCTGGAGCCTATCCCAGCATCTTTGGGCGAGAGGCAGGGTACACCCTGGACAGATCGCCAGTCCACCACAGGGCCAACACAGAAAGACAGACAACCATTCACTCTCACAGTCATACCTTCTTCCACGAGGTATACTGGACCTCGTGGAAGAAATTAAAGCGCTGCGCAGCCAGAACGCTGAAAAAGACAAGAGGCTGGCGGATCTGGAAAGCAGATTGGCTGAGATGGACCAGAGAACTCGGGCAAACGACGTGATCATCACGGGGCTCCACATCAAACCCCGATCATACGCGAGAGCAGTGGCCGCAGACAGCAGTGGAAGTCAGCTGGATGAGGAATCCGCTGAGCAACAGGTGACGGCCTTCATGCAGTCAAAAGGAATCCAGCTGGACTGCACCAACATCGAGTCATGCCACCCTCTGCCCAGGAAAAACGGCGACAAACCTGCTGTGATCATGAGGTTTGTAAACAGAAAACACAAGACGGCGCTAATGAAACAAGGTAAGAAGCTGAACGGAACCAACATCTTCATAAACGAGCACCTCACGAAAGAGAACGCAGAAATAGCCAGGAAAGCAAGATACATGAAAAAGCAGAAAAAAATTCAAAACACCTGGACATCAAACTGTAAAATATTCATCAAATTAAACGGATCGCCTGAAGAAGCCAAGGTCATTAACATCCGTAATATTATGGAACTGGACAAATACGATCTGGAGGCACAGCAACAATTCAGACAAATATAGGACACTGAAGGATTTTACTCATCTGCAACAAAACATTCTACAGTATGAATCAAAAAATCATCAAACAGGAACAACAGGAACTGAAAGTTTTTGAATACACAGAGCACAACCCACAGGACATAGAATATGACATAGACCCTGATAATAATCTTTTTAACTCAATCAATAATGACTGTAATTATTACACAGATGAACAGTTTAACACAATGGTCACATCTGATTTCAATATTTCTATGATCCACTTCAACAGCAGAAGTCTCTATGCAAACTTTAATAACATTAAAGATTATTTAAATCAGTTTAAAGAGCCCTTCAATATTGTGGCAATATCAGAGACGTGGCTCAGTGAAGAGAAAGGAGTGGATTTTACCATGGATGGCTATGAATTAAATTATATAAATAGAAAAGTGAAAAAAAGGAGGAGGAGTTGCAATTTATGTTGACAAGAGCTTGCAATACAAGGTTGTTGAAAATCTGTCAGTAACTGTGGATGATTTATTTGAATGTATTACAATAGAAATCTGTCTGGACAATGTGAAGAATGTAGTAGTGAGCTGTGTATATAGAACACCTGGATCAAACATTGACTTATTTAAGGACTGGATGGAAAAAATGTACGCAAAACTAACTCATAAAGTTATGTTCATCTGTGGTGATTTAAATATAGATCTGATGAACTCAAAACAACATAGTTTGACAGAAGAATTTATCAACACAATGTACAGTATGGGCTTACATCCAACAATTACAGGACCTAGCAGAATCACGTCGCACAGTGCCACACTAATAGATAACATATTCACAAACATTATGGAAAATAATATCAGGAGTGGGCTTTTATTGAATGATATCAGCGACCACCTGCCGATTTTTGTTGTCTATCAATGTGATTATAGGAAGAAAAAGTATACCAAAAATATTAAATATAAAAGAATAAGAACCGAAGAATCAATGTATTTACTGACAAAGGAATTATTAATACAAGATTGGAAGATAGTTTATGATGAAAATGACATAAATGGAGCATATGATAAATTTTTACAAATATTTCAATCATTGTACAATAAATACTGTCCTATAAAACAATACAGTGACAGACAACAACAAAAAAATATTCCTTGGATCACCAAGGGGTTAATAAATGCATGTAAAAAGAAGAATACATTATATAAACAATTCATTAAATGCAGAATGGTGGAAGCTGAGATCAAATATAAAAGATATAAAAATAAGCTTACCACTATAATGAGGACCTGTAAGAAAGAATATTACAACAGAATACTAGAGGATAACAAAAATAACATAAGAGGAATATGGCAAGTACTCAAGGGGATTATTAGTAATCGTCCTAAGTATGCAAATTATCCAGAATATTTTATCGAAAACGACAGTTTGATTAATAATATGGAAGATGTGGTCAGTGGTTTCAATAAATTTTTTGTAAACGTTGGTCCTGAATTAGCAAAATCAATAGAGACTCCAGAAACAAACCACAGTGGGTCTGTGAATGAAATAGAGGATAGAAACCCAAACACAATCTTTTTTGGTGCAGTTACTGAAAAGGAAATTATCGAGACTGTGAGTAAATTTAAGAACAAAAAATCAACGGACTGGAATGAAATTGACATGACAATAGTGAAAAAAGTAATTGAGGGAATTGTTAAGCCACTCACCCACATCTGTAACCTGTCATTTCAAACTGGTACATTTCCAGACAAAATGAAAATAGCAAAAGTAACACCTCTTTACAAAACAGGAGACAGTCATTGTTTCACAAATTACAGGCCAGTCTCTTTACTCTCACAATTCTCCAAAATACTTGAAAAAATATTCACTAAGAGACTGGATGATTTCATTGAAAAACACAACCGCCTTACAGATAGCCAGTGTGGTTTTAGAGCAGATAAATCTACATCTTTGGCACTGATCGAACTTATAGAAGAAATTACTAGTTGTATAGACAAAAAAAAGGTTGCTGTAGGAGTATTTATAGACTTAAAGAAAGCTTTTGACACCATTGACCACAGAATACTTCTAAGGAAACTGGAAAGGTATGGGATAAGAGGGGTAGGACTGAGTTGGGTGGAAAGTTATTTAAGTAACAGACAACAATTTGTACAAATTGGAGAGCACAAATCACCCTGCATGGACATCACTTGTGGTGTGCCCCAGGGGTCAGTTTTGGGACCCAAACTCTTTATCTTGTATATAAATGACATATGCCAAGTATCAAAAATTCTGAAATTTATTTTGTTTGCGGATGACACAAATATCCTTTGCACTGGTGAGAATTTGCAGCAGGTTTTAGAGGTGGTCACAACTGAAATGGAAAAATTAACGCAGTGGTTCAACAAAAATAAATTATCTCTAAATCTAAAAAAAACAAAGATTATGTTGTTTGGAAATTATAAAATAAATCATGAAATAATGATAATGATAGATGATACCAGAATACAAACAGTACAGGAAAATAAGTTTCTGGGGGTGACGCTAGACAGTAAAATCTGCTGGAAACCTCACATCAGTCACATCCGGGCTAAATTAGCAAAATGTATAGGCATACTGGGGAAGACAAGACACATCGTGGACTATAAATCATTGGTCTTATTGTACAATTCACTGTTTTTACCTTATCTTAACTACTGTGTAGAAGTCTGGGGAAACACCTACAAGACCAACCTACAAGCAATATGCACATTACAAAAAAGAGCTATAAGGATAATAAACAATGCAGGATATAGAGACCATACCAATTCGTTGTTCTTGAAGTCACATGTCATAAAGTTCATCGATTTAGTTAAATTTAAGACAGCACAAGTAATGTACAGGGCAATTAACAATCAACTCCCAACTAATATACAAAAAATATTTAAAAAAAAGAGACAACGATCATAATTTGAGAGGAGACTTAAACTTCACAAAACCCAAGATACGTACAACCAAGAAAAGTATGTGCATATCTGTCTGTGGGGTGGATTTGTGGAACAGTCTGGAGCCGGAAGTGAAACTATGTACAAACAGAAATCAATTTAAAAAGAGGTATAAGCACCATTTGTTGAAAGGATATATGTTAGAAGGGTAGAATTTACATGTACGATTCATTATGTTCATTCTGGGACATTATGGGACACTATGGAATGGTGGGTGGGACAGCACTGTGTGTATCTGTGTCGTTTGAGACTGGTTTTGAAATATAGACTTCATTGTATGTTAGAATGGACAGGTGTTAATGTTGATCTGTAAAAAATACAGTGAATTGTTTACTTGGGGTATTAAAGGTAGTAATTTGTATAAAATTCACATGGGTGTATCAATGGAAAAGAGGAGTTGGAATTAATAAGTGTTCACTTCTTCCTTCTCCCTTTCGAACAGTGTATACTGTAACTTTATTGCATTTGCTATTTGCTTGTTTTTTGTTATATTTTTTGTGTTCGAAATAAACTATCTATCTATCTATCTACCTAAGGACAATTTAGAATCCCCAGTTTTGATGCCAATTAACCTAACTTGCATGTTTTTTGACATGTGGGAGGAAACCGAAGAAATCCCGGAGTAAACCCACACAGACACGGGGAAAACATAAAGTGAAGAAATTGCGGCAGGCTAGTCCAGCTTACTCAGATTAAAAAGTGTTCCTTTAATTTTTTTTGAGCAGTGTATATATATATATATATATATATATATATATATATATATATATATATATATATATATATATATATATATATATATATATATATTTATACACACACATACACATTGGTGTGAAAAAGTGTTTGCCCCCTTCCTGATTTCTCATTTTTTTGTATGTTTGTCACATTTAAAGGGTACCTGTGGTGGTCGTGAAAACGCATTCAACTTGAAAACATTAGGCAAAGTATTCGTTATTTGGGTAAATAATTGTTGCCAGCCATCTACCACCAGAGATATATGCAAATACGGCCGCCGGCAGGTTCAGGTTCAGGTTCAGGTTACTTTATTTGTACCCGTAGGTAGATTTGTTTTGCAGTTGGTGACATCCATATTTACAAGCCACTAATTACATTCAACATAGACACAAACACAGGCACACATCTTACAAAATAGGTAAATATAAAATATGTACAATATAATTTTTATTGCTTGTTCAACTCTTTGACAGCAGCAGGGACAAAGCTGTTTTTGTAGCGCTGGGTTCTACTTTTTGGGACAGCAAACCTCCGTCTGGAGGGAAGAAGCTGAAAGTTGCAGTGCAAAGGGTGGGAGTCATCATTTAAAATCGAGTCGGCCATCCTCTGTACTTGTCTGGTGTACAGGAATGTCAGGCTCAGCTGTGACTCACCAAGCAAACGACTGGACCATCTGACTGCCTGATCCAAGGATTTCCTCTGTTTCAGTTTTATCTGACCAAACCATGACATTAAAGAAAAGGATAAAACAGATTCAATAAACGCCCGATAGAACATAGTCATTATGGTTCGGTCAATTTGGAAGCGTGCAAGTTTCCTCAAACAATGCAAATTTTGCTGACCCTTTTTGCACACCCTTTCACAGTTCACCTCAAAGTTCAATCCACTATCAATAATCGTCCCAAGATATTTGTATGATTGTACACATTCGGTGGTCTGGCCTTTTAGTATGGTGACTTTGTGCCTGGGAGTTTTCCTCCTAAAGTCAATAATCATATCTTTCGTTTTTGTTGTATTCAGCTGCAGGTAGGAATCCTCACACCAGTGAACAAAGTCATCAACTACTGGGCCGTGGCCACTCTCACCATCCTGGAGGAGACTGACAATGACTGAGTCATCAGCATACTTTATAATGTGTCTGTTGTCATGTCTGCTCCGACACATGTTTGTGTACAGGATGAAGAGTAGTGGTGACAACACACATCCCTGAGGAGAGCCAGTAGAAGAGCACTTTAGGTCAGACAATGTGCCATTGACCCTTACTCTCTGCGTCCTGTTGGTTAAGAAATCCAGAATCCAACCCACCAGATTATTGCTGAAATCAAATTGTTGCAGGAGCCTTTCAACTAAAATATGAGGTTGGATTGTATTAAAGGCAGAAGAAAAGTCCACAAATAAAAGCCTGGCGTGTGTCCCATTAAAATCCAGATGTTTAAAAAGCATGTCAAACAGAGTGACAGTGGCATCCTCCACTCCTCTGTGAGGCCTATAGGCAAACTGCAGAGGATCCACTGCATGTTCAGTCTGCCTTAGGACCTCACATCTGACCAGTTTTTCAAAAATTTTCATTAAAATTGAAGTCAAAGCAACTGGTCTAAAGTCATTTACCGTTTTAGGACAGCTGGATTTTGGAATGGGAACAACCACGGCATCTTTCCAGATCTTAGGCACATGTTGTGTCTGTAAGGACTTATTGAAAATATAATGAAATATAGGACTCAGTTCATGTGCACAGGACTTTACCAGGCGTCCACATATATTATCAGGGCTCTGACTTTTGTTCACTTTTACAGCGCGGAACTCCCTTTTAACATCCTGCATCTCAATATTAAAGTGCTGATTGTCTTTGAGTTTCTGTTTCAAATCTTGGATTTCTGTGCTAAAATCAAAGGAGTCAAAACGACCATAAAAACAGTTAAGAGCATTAGCCAGCTCTGTGTCTGAACTAAAAACCATCTAAAAACACACGATTACTGCGCTCTGTGCTCTGAAGGCCTGCAATAGTTTTCATACTGGCCCAGGCTGAACCAAGTTTATTTGCTGCCATCTTGCTTTCCAACTCTGATTTATAATTCTGTTTTGCTCTTAAAATTTCGGCCTTCAGCTCCTTGGTGGCAACTTGTAGCTCAGAAACAGACCCCTGTTTAAAGGCAAGAGCTTTCCTCTGTAAGCAGGATTTAACTGATTTAGTTACCCATGGTTTGTTGTTGGGGTATATTTTGACACGTTTACATGGAACAAACTTATTTTGACAGTAAGCCATGTATGAGCATGTGAGCTCAGCCAGAGAGTCCAAATCATCCCCGCAGGCCATTATGAACATCTTCCAGTCTGTACAGTCAAAGCATTCCTGGAGGCTGTGCTCTGAATCTTCTGTCCACACATCAATGTCTCTCATCTCCACCTTGCCTCTTCTGAGAGCAGTTTTATATGTGGGCAGCAAATGAACACAGTTGTGATCTGATGATCCTAAAGGAGGAAGGGGGAGTGATTTATAGGCCCTCTCTATGGATCCATAGCACAGGTCCAATGTCTTTTTTCGCCTGGTTGGGCAGGAGACATACTGATGAAAGTTTTTACGTGTCTTCTTTAAAGAAACATGGTTAAAATCCCCAAGAATGAAGTTTGGCGCCTCTGGAGAAATTGACTGCAGCCGCTGCACCACATCAGAGATGGTGCTGGAGGCGGAGTCAGCGTCTGCCCTCGGATGAATGTACACAACTGTGATGAAAAGTTGGGGAAACTCTCGAGGCAAATAAAAGGGGCGAAGTGACACAGACAGCAGCTCTACATCGGGTGTACAGATGCACTCTCTGACCGTGACAGATGTGCAGTACTGCTTATTAATGTATAAACATACGCCGCCCCCCTGACGCTTCCCTGGCATGGCCAGTCAATGAAAACTATGCGTGCCGCCCTGACACATGCAGATGTGACGTCACATCGTTGATACTGAAAAGTATCCGAGTCCGAGACTGTGCAACCACTTTTCCGCAACGATCTTCCGACAAGGTGTGCTGGGTTTGGGTACACAAAAGAAGTGTTTATCTTTGTTTTTTCACTTATTATTGAGACATCCAAAGGCTTTACATTCCGCCATGTTGCAATATCCGTATCCCGACAGCCACTGCTCAGCCGGGCACTCCAGGCTCAGCCAATATTGATCCAGATCGCAGTATCAATGATACTACGTCACAGGAAGCGTCCTGGCAGGCCATGTAGCCGCCAGTATTGCTGCGCGCATGTTTTGCTGCCATAGCTGAACCAGTACATCGGCAATGGATTTATATTGCATTGCCGGCACTCTGTTCAGAATAAAAACTTGAACTAGAAAGTGAGACAGGGGCTCAATATAATATCTTTATTTCATGTACGACCATAGGTACCCTTTAAATGTTTCAGATCATCAAACAAATTTAAATATTAGACAAAGATATCACAAGTAAACACAAAATGCAGTTTTTAAATGAAGGGGTTTATTATTAAGGGGAAAAAAATCCAAACCTTCATGGCCCTGTGTGAAAAAGTGATTGCTCCCTAAACCTAATAACTGGCTGGGCCACCCTTAGCAGCAACAACTGCAATCAAGTGTTTGTGATAAAATGGTAAATGGTAAATGGCGTTCGCTTATATAGCCCTTTTTTTCTCATCTAGGATGACCAAAGCGCTTTACAGATCCTACAATCCACCCATTCACATACACATTCACACACTGATGGCGGCAGAGCTGCCATACACACAGGCGCTAACCAGGCCACCAGGAACAACTGGGGGCCTGGAGATGTATAGGGGCCTGGAGGGGGCCTGGAGATATAACTGGAGATGAGTCTTTTACAGCACTGTGGAGGAATTTTGGCCCACTCATCTTTGCAGAATTGTTGTAATTCAGCCACATTGGAAGGTTTTCGAGCATGAACCACCTTTTTAAGGTCATGCCACAGCATCTCAATCAGATTCAGTTCAGGACTTTGACTAGGCCACTCCAAAGTATTCATTTTGTTTTTCTTAAGCCATTAAGAGGTGGATTTGCTGGTGTGCTTTGGATCATTGTCCTGCTGCAGAACCCAAGTGCGCTTCAGATTGATGTCATGAAGAGATGGCCGGACATTCTCCTTCAGGATTTTTTGGTAGACAGCAGAATTCATGGTTCCATTTACCACAGCAAGTCTTTCAGGTCCTGAAGTAGCAAAACAGCCCCAGACCATCACACTACCACCTCCATATTTTACTGTTGGTTTGATGTTCCTTTTCTGAAATGCTGCGTTACTTTTACGCCAGATGTAATGGGACACACACTTTCTTAAAAGTTCAACTTTTGTCTTGTCAGCACACACAGTATTTTCCCAAAAGTCTTGAGGATCATCAAGATTTTTTTCTGGCAAAACTGAGATGAGCCTTTATGTTCTTTTTGCTCAGCAGTGGTTTTCGTTTTGGAACTCTGCCATGCAGGCCATTTTTTCCCAGTTTCTTTCTTATGGTGGAGTCATAAACACTGATCTTAACTGAGGTAAGTGAGGCCGGCAGTTCTTTGGATGTTGTTGTGTTTTGTGACCTCTTGGATGCAATGGATCAGCGTTCTCGTCGCGCCCTCCGCCAGTACCCGGGCTCGCCTGGGGAAGCTAATGATCCTACCAGCAGACTAAATTCGAAGAGACGACGCCTCTGTGCCAAGTCAAAGAAGAATCCTAGTCACAGTCCTAAAGCCGAAAGCAAACAGCCCCAAGAGCACTTTGTGGTAGGATCTGCCCTTCGCATATTACAACTAAACGTTGAAGGCCTATCTGCAGCCAAGCGAAGCCTTATCGAAGTCCTCGCCTTCCAACATTCGATTGATGTAATCTGCCTCCAAGAGACTCATATTGGCACAGAGGAAGCTGGCCGCTTCACCATCAAAGGCTTTGACCTCCTGTGCTATGTTCTACATGCTAAACATGGACGTGCCACCTGTGTGCGTTCTGACATAGTTGAAGCAAATCACCTGATAACAACACATTTCTCAGACACCATAATCATTGGTGGCTTCCATATTGTCAATGTGTACAAGCCCCCTAATGCCAACTGGGATCTGCAGGTCTTACCCACCCTACCCCACCCTGCCATCTATTTGGGGGACTTTAACAGCCATCACCCTGACTGGGGGTACCCAGCAGTGGACAGTGATGGGGAGGCACTTTCAGACTGGGCATCCAGAAATGACCTCGCTTTGATATACGACCCCAAACAAAGAGGAACCTTCCACTCTGCTAGGTGGAAGAAGGACTATTCTCCTGACCTGTGTTGGGCCAGCTCTTTGAATGGGGAGCCATATCCTACACAGATCCTCATTCTTGATGATTTTCCACACAGCCAACACCGGCCCCTGCTTGTACACATTGGCCTACAACTTCCAGTCATATACAGCCCAAGGAAGATGCGCTGGAACTTCCGCAAAGCCAACTGGAAGAAATTCAGTGAAACTCTGGACCGGAGCGTTGTTACCATCCCACTCCACACCATCACTGTAGATGAAGCATACAACCGCTTCTGCAGCGCAATCTTCAAGGCTGCCCATACTGCAATCCCACGAGGCTACCGACCCCTCTATGTCCCATGTTTGGACGGAGAAAGTGCTGCCCTCCTACAATCCTATCAAACATCAGGGGACCCAGAGATAGCAGACCATCTCATTGAATCGCTAAATACAGCCCGGCGAAAGAAATGGGAGGAGACAGTTGCTGACCGGAGCTTTACCCACTCTAGCAGGAAATGTTGGAGCCTCATCCGTCGCCTAGGAGCTGCACAGAAGCCCCCTAGCCAAAGCAGAGCATCCGTCACACCCAACCAAGTTGCATCCCACCTACTGACTATCGCCAAAGCACCCCAAGACAAAGACACCAGAAGAGCAGTTACAACTGAGCTAAAAAAACACCAAAAAATGCCTGTAGAGGAAACGAACCCTGAACCCTTCGAGGCTGCTGAACTGGAGAAAGTCCTACAGGGCCTGAAATGTGGAAAGGCAGCAGGATACAATAACATCTTCCCAGAATTCATGAAAAATCTTGGCCCCCGAGCTCTAACCTGGTTGACACAATTCTACACAAGGATCACACAAACAAACTCGATCCCAAAGAAATGGCGGACAGCAAAGGTCATTGCCATCCCAAAACCTGGCAAAGACCACAAACTACCAGCAAGCTACCGCCCAATCTCCCTACTCAGCGTTCCTTACAAAATCATGGAGCGCCTAATACTGCAACGCATTTCCCCAGAAATAGAGGATATTCTAAGTGTGGATCAAGCAGGTTTCCGCAAGGACCGCAGTACAGGAGAACAAGTACTGGCCCTAACCACCTTCATCGAAAATGGCTTCGAGAGCAGACTGAAGACAGGGGCTGTGTTTCTCGATCTTACAGCCGCCTATGATGCGGTCTGGCACAAAGGCCTCCTCCTGAAACTTATAAAGGCGATCCCTGCTTGGGCAACAGCAATTATAAAAACCCTGCTGACCAACCGAAGGTTCAGAGTCCACCTCAGTCAGAACACAAGTGCATGGAGAATGCAGAAAAACGGACTCCCACAAGGCTCAGTTCTAGCTCCAACTCTGTTCAACCTCTACATAAACGACCTGCCTACTACAAAATCCTGCAAATTCATCTATGCAGACGACATCTGTTTGGCATTCCAAGCACCAGACTTTGAACCACTGGAACGGGTGCTCACGGAAGATCTTGCCAAACTGGACCAGTTCTGCAAAATCTGGCGCCTAAAACCAAGCCCAGCAAAAACCGTCTCCAGTGTATTCCATCTCCACAATGCAAAAGCTGCCAGAGAACTAAACATCCACCTGAGTGGACTCAAGCTTAAGCATGCCCCAAATCCAACTTATCTTGGAGTGACCCTTGATAGGACCTTATCCTTCAAGGAACATCTAAAGGGGACGGCTGCTAAGGTGAAGGTACGAAACAACCTGCTCTGCAAGCTCGCTGGTGCAAAATGGGGGGCGGCAGTCTCCACCCTGCGCACCTCAGCACTGGCCCTTTCATACTCTGTAGCAGAATATTGTGCCCCTGTCTGGTCCAGGTCATCTTACACACACCATGTAGACACCCAGCTCAACTCAACCATGAGAACTATAACTGGAACAATCCACTCAACACCACTCCCCTGGCTCTCTGTACTGTCAAACATAGCCCCTCCACACATCCAGCGAGCAGCATTAACTCAAAGGATGCTCCAGAAAGTTAAAGATTCTCCTCACTTACCAATCCATGCAGATATCTACACCCCACCCACTGCCCGACTTTCATCCAGACGGCCGATTTGGAAAAACCCTCCCCCAGCTGACTTTACCATCCAGACAGCTTGGCAAGAGGAATGGGAGACCAAGGAGGTCCCAAACAAACAGCTGGTGATAAACCCCAACCAACAGGTCCCGGGCACCAACCTCCCAAGGAGACAGTGGTCTACACTCAATCGCTTCAGGACTGGACATGGCCCCTGCTTGGCCAGCCTTCACAGATGGGGCAGTAGCCCTAGCCCACTGTGCGCATGTGGAGAGGAGCAAACAATGGAACACATCATAGAGGCTTGCCCGCTCCAAAGACTGGAAGGAGGATTACACACCCTCCATACAGCAAACCAGGAGGCAACTGCTTGGCTTAAGGACTTTGCATTCGCTAAATAAATAAAAACCTCTTGGATGAGTCGTCGCTGCACTCTTGGGGTAATTTTGGTCAGCTGGCCACTCCTGGGAAGGTTCACCACTGTTCCATGTTTTTACTATTTGTGGATATTGGCTCTCACTGTGGGTTGGTGGAGTCCCAAAGCTTTAGAAATGGCTAGAAAATTGAATTCATCTTTCCAAAGATGTGATAAACCACAGTTAATTTAACAGGGGGGCAATCACTTTTTCACACAGGGCCATGTAGATTTGGATTTGTTTTTATACTTAATAATAAACACCTTCAATTAAAAACTGCATTTTGTGTTTATTTGTGTTTTCTTTGTCTAATATTTAAATTTGTTTGATGATATGAAACATTTAAGTAGTAGTAGTAGTAGATTAGTTTATTTGACAGGGACAGTGCAATAAACATAGACAATTAATCAAAGACAATCAATCTGATGTGTTGCACATAGAGTGTATACCTATTAGCTAATTTGCAACTCTTGTCCCTGGATGGGCTTTAGAAAAAAGAATCAAGATAAAAATATACACAATAACCACATACATCAATGCAGAAGAATTATAAATACACAATTATAAATATTATAAATATTATAAATACACAAATATAACAGCCTGACTCACCTTTAACATAAATATTATAAATACACAAATATAACAGCCTGACTCACATTTAACACATATAACATAACTCACATTTGCCTATTTCAGGCCTTCCTCCCTCTGTCACTCACTATAAACAAACACATTTATTCCTTCCCTTCATTCACTCTCACTTTGCAGACAAATAATTCATACATGAGTACATTCTTGTTTATTTTTCAGCCAGTTTTTAACATTTTTAGTGAATGTTTTAAAGTCCGTTATTATTTTAATTTCATTTGGCATTGTGTTCCAGATGTGACTGCCCTTTATAGAGAAAGCTGTTTGTCCAAATGTGGTTCTGCGGTGGAATATTTTACAGTTATTGTTAACAGAACTCCTGGTGGCTCTGCTGCTGTCCTGTCTTTGGACGAAACCAGCAAGTGGCTCGGGTGCTGATTTATGGAAACATTTGAACGTTAATTTCAGAAGACAGAGGTCAATGAAGCTCTCAAAACTCAATAGGTTGTATTTTTTTAAAACATTACAGTGATGCCACCTAATGGGCTTTTTGTCCAAGATTTTTAGGGTTTGATTATATAATGAACCTATATGTCTTATTGTGGAAGGGGCTGCTTGAGCCCAGACTGTCAAACAGTATGATATATGAGAAAAAACCATAGAATGCATATACAGTGCAGCTGCTTCGTAAGGTATGTAATATCTAATTAATTTAAAGCAGTTCAGATTTTTTTTTACTGTTTTTGAAATTTTCTTTATATGAAGATTAAATTTGAGTTGAGGATCTAGTACAATGCCAAGGTATTTGAATTCTGTAGCTAAACTGATGTCATGATCATGTATATTAACTTTAAAATGTTGCAGGTTACATTTTTTGATTGAAAAGCACATTGAGACTGTTTTCTGAAGGTTCAGCAATAGATGGTTCTTGAGGAGCCACTCTTGGACATCAACCATACTTGTAGACAGTACATCTGCAGCCTGAGCTGGAGTCTTGGCAGCTGTGTAAATAACTGCATCATCTGCATAAAGTTGGCATGTTGCAGCTGAGCAGTGTAACGGCAAGTCATTAATAAAAATGCTGAAAAGTAAAGGACCAAGAATGGACCCTTGTGGGATACCCATGCGGTTGTTTAAAAATGAGGATTTATCCTGGTGAACTTTTACACACTGTTCTCTATTCTGGAGATAAGATGCAAACCATTCTAATGTATTTGGGGAGAAGTTAAAAGATACCATTTTGGATAAAAGCAAACTGTGGTTTACAGTATCGAAAGCCTTTTTGAGATCTAGAAAAACAGCTCCTACCACATTACCCCTGTCCAAGGACTGTTTGACGTTTTCAATAAGGCAACAATTTGCTGTTTCTGTTGAGTATCCTGGTCTAAAACCAAATTGATGTGGATGAAGAAGTTGACTGTCTTGTAAGTAGTCTATCAGCTGTGTAGCTACAACTTTTTCAAGAACCTTAGATAGGACTGGTAAGATAGAGATTGGGCGGTAATTGCATATATCGTCTTTACTGCCTGATTTATGAACTGGTATGACGACAGCTTTTTTCCAGCCAGATGGAAATGTACTAGACCTAATGGAGAGATTAATGAGATGAGTCAGTGGTTTGATTAATATTTTGCTGTGCATTTTGAGAAAGGAGGTGCTCATATTGTAGATATCACTAGTTTTTGAGTTTGACAGTGTTTTAACAATACCAGCAATTAACTTCTCATTTACCTCATCGATGTGAAAAGTATCTGTTGGGAGTATGGAATTTGTGTTGTTGAGCACATTTGGCAGCACAAAAATTTTTGTTAAGTCTTCCACAGAGCCCACAAAGTGTGAATTAAATTCATTTGCCAAAGTAGCCTTGTCACTGACGGTCTTGCCATTGATTCTAAGTTCCTTTACCCCCTTCTGATCGTTTTTTTTATTAGTTAAGTTATTTAAATGCCTCCATAGGGAACTGTTGTTACCCTTTGCATGATCTATCAGTTTATTGTAATAAGATATTTTTGATTTTCGCAGCTCATGTACCACTTTATTTCTTAAACTTTTGTACACAAGGTGATCATTTTGTAGTTTGGAGGTTAGTGATGTTTTCAGTGCATAGTCTCGCCTCTTCATAAGTTTTCTTATTTCATTATTTAACCATGGTAGGCTAATCTTCTG
This sequence comes from Pholidichthys leucotaenia, assembly GCA_020510985.1. Taxonomy (NCBI): domain Eukaryota; kingdom Metazoa; phylum Chordata; class Actinopteri; order Cichliformes; family Pholidichthyidae; genus Pholidichthys; species Pholidichthys leucotaenia. The sequence continues at coordinate 72,736,052 of CM035846.1, forward strand.
TTGTCTACTTTTAATTTGCTTTGAAAATTTTTCTATAGACTTTGTGATTGTTGCAGTTATAAAATTACAACAATCATCTACTTCACATGTTGCCATGAGCTGCTCCCAATTTTGATTCTCTAAGTAATGTTCAAACTCCTCATTTTTTGATTTGGGGATAATAAAATTTGATTTGTCAATATCGACTCCCCCAAAATACTGTAGTCGCTTTTTAGTAAGTTTCCTGACAGCAAGAACCATGTTATGATCTGAGAGACCAGTTACAAGATTATAGGTTCTGGTTATTCGTTCTGGTTTATTAGTAAATACCATGTCAATAAGTGTTCTGGATTGTTTGGTTATCCTGGTGGGTCCTTTGATGATTTGCTGGTAATTAAATTTAGTCATGAGGCTTTTCAGTTTTTGTTTGTCTTTTTTATCAGACCAGTTGATATTAAAGTCACCATGAATTATTGTTTCTCTGTTCTTCTCAAGTTGTTTAACCAGATCACTTAATTCATTATAAAAGGAAGAGTTGTGTGACGGTGGGTTGTACACTACTGCAATGTTGAAATTCATTACCGGAGAGAGACATACATTAACAGCTAAACATTCAAGTGAAGTATTCAAATCAACCAGTTGACATTTATATTTCTCTTTGATGTAAATTAAAACACCTCCTCCCCTCCCTACCTGCCTGTCTTTTCTAAAACACTGGTAGCCCACAATATCGATCATATTAGTGTCTATGTTACTGTGTAGCCAGCTTTCTGAGAGACAAAGGTAGTCCAGATTTGAGTCCAACAGCAACACCGAAATCTCATCTCTTTTGGGGATTATGCTCCGTATGTTTAAATGACCGCCGAGGATCCCCTTTGGTTTAGCCTTGGTGTCCCAAAGAACTCGTGCATGATTAACAGTTTGGAAAAATAAATGTTGTTTTTGCTTTTGTACAGCTCGGTTTTGTGCTAACCCAGTGGTCTGCTGTTTAATAGTGGCAGGTCCAGGGTTAAGGTGAATATCTCCTGCCAGAAGTAAGATAAGATAAGATAAGATAAGATAAGCCTTTATTAGTCCCACAATGGGGAAATTCCAGGATTGCAACAGCACAGGGATAGCAACACTCAGAGCAACAATCAGAAGGCAAGAAAAAAACAAGAACAGCTAGTATACATATGTACATATTACTATAAATATATATATATATATATATATATATATATATATATATATATATATATATATATATATATATATATATATATATATATACAATATATATATATACACAGTGCGGAGCATTGTGGTTGGTGAATGTGCAGCAGAAAGTTTAAGCTCTCTCTCCGCGGATGCGGTGGGCCAGCTGGGTGTCTTTGGGCATGATGGTGACCCTCTTGGCGTGGATGGCGCACAAGTTGGTGTCCACGAAGAGACCCAACAGGTAGGCTCTGGAAGCGCAGGTCAGTCTTGAAGTCCTGAGCGATCTCCCTCACCAGGCGCTGGAAGGGCAGCCTATGGATGAGCAGCTCCGTGGATTTCTGGTAGCGACGGATCTCTCTCAAAGCCACGGTACCGGGCCTGTAACGGTGAGGCTTCTTCACTCTGCCGGTGGCCGGAGCGCTTTTTTTTGAGCAGCCTTGGTGGCTAGCTGCTTCCTGGGGGGCTTTTTCCTCCAGTAGATTTACGGGCGGTCTGCTTGGTTCTTGCCATCGCTCTTTATTATTCTGTCTTATACTTCTTGCACGCCACCTAAACTCCAGCCCGGCACCTGCGTCGTTTTCGCCACAGTTCCTCGGCATGTCGAGCTTCTCCGTTAGCACCGGGTGGCGGTTGGAGCTAGCTAGCCAGCTAGCTAGCTCTTCCCTGCTGTATCGTCCGCCGACTCGGGAGACCCTTGGGGAGATCTGTGTGTCCGTGATATATATATAGATTGAAAGGTGTAGAAAGAAGAAGGAAGATAAGAAAAAGGCAGTTGCAAAAGGCAGCCAACTCGTGTGGCGCCGCCGGTCTGGCGGAACCGGAAGCAGAACTAACAGAACTTTAACTGTATATCCTCTGCCATATTGTGATTTTTGCTTAACAGCCATGTTTGCCTTAATTTGGAAGTTTTTGCTCAGGGCTTTTAAAGACCACATAGAGTGTAGGGTGAGATGTCCAAGCCCAAATCCATACAGATAAAACTTTTTAACTTCACCTTTGGTTGAGTTTGTCGGAAAATCCTTCTTGTTGCAGGTCCAGACACACAAAGACAAAACGAAGAGGAAGTAGAGAAGTAGAGAAGGCTTATTAGTGGTGCCCATCAGCCCACTTTTTAATCCGGTGGCAGCCATCTTCAGTTCTTCTTGGAAAGAAGGAAAAGGAAAATCTGTGGATAGTAAAATAAATTCTGCTTATATCGCCAGAATCTGATCCGATCGTCCTCGAATCCAGCTGGGCCTCAGCTAGCCAACTAGCCCCTTCCGTTGCTGGTCTCGTTGCTCATAGTCGCCGTAACTGGTCTCCCGTCCCGCTCCTCCAACCGAGTCTCGTCACACACCGCCGCTGCCACCGAGCTCCGCTGAGGTCACGGTAAATCCTCCGCTAGGCACCGCCACCTACCGTCGTCTGCCTGGGTGAAATCTCTGCTGAGCCCCGTCAACAAATAGCCGCTTGCCTGGTAGTATCTCCGCTGGGCCTCGCAGCTGGGCTTCGATTCAGGCTGGTGTAAGGTGGAATGACTGGCGCCAGCATTAAGCTAACTAGCGTTAGCTTAGCAATCGCTTCGGGTAGTCTCGTCGCACACCGCCGCTGCAGTCACGGTAAGTCCTCCGCTGGGCACCGCCGCCTACCGCCGTCTGCCTGGGTGAAATCTCTGCTGAGCCCCGTCAAACAAATAGCCGCCTGCCTGGTAGTATCCCCGCTGGGCCTCGCAGCTGGGCTTTGATTCAGGCTGGTGTTAGGTGGAATGGCTGGCGCCAGCATTGTGCAGCAAGTGTGACAAACATACAAAAAAATGAGAAATCAGGAAGGGGGCAAACACTTTTTCACACTGTGGTGACCCAGCACACTGCGGACGGACACTATCTCACACTCATCAGGGCTGGAGGAAACGGAGGACAATTTACATACGGACAGAGAGCCCCAGGGGGTAATCAGACGGGACTGTTACTGTATGTATGCATCCTCAGAGAGGATGTCCGGACCGGGCGCTAGCTGATTTCATGCAAATGGTGTGTATTGACTGATGTGTTTTAGATGACAATCACTATGCTAATGTGCCATGCATTCTCTCTGTCTGTATAACGTGTATAAAAGAGCTTGTGACACGTGCCTGAGCAACGCAGTAGCTCACCAAGCTACAAAGCACGTTTCAGTATGTTGGAGGAAATAAAACCTTGTACCCTTCCAGCTTGTTGCATCTCGCCTGATCTATTACCTCCACATTGGTGACCCTGGACGTGCATGGTGCATCTCTCGACTATGCCATTTTCTCCACACTGGTGACCTGACGAGAGAGATTGACCGTCTACTCCCTCTCACTGTGCTGTGGATTCCAGAGGACCAGAGAATGTCTGCATCCTCTTCATCCACACCGGAGCACGCTCTCCGGAGTGGGCAGCGCTGGGACCGACATGCACCATGAACGGTGACACGAGCGAACAGAAGGAAACAGCCTGAACGCGGAAGATCATCGGCGCCGTATGCGTTCATTTCCACCAAACTCCCCGACTCTGACTCATCTCCTGACAGCGGATTTTCTGCACACAGAAGCCCCGCACGCACACCGCAGGATTACGGGGACAGCGCAACTTCCAGCTATGTAGTCACTGCATCAGGTGCGCACCACGCACCAGGGACAAACCGGCTCCAGACTTAGACATCGTTCTCCGCCGCTGCACGTGCCCGAGAAACACGGCTGATCGCCATCCTCGTAACCTTTAGGGCTGCTCACACACCTGAAGCAGACATGCAGTCCGCACACGGGACTTTGTATGGGTTTCTCAGCCACCGCACACAACGGGAATTTAACCGATTGCTTTCCCCGATGACTTTAGGGCTGCTCCCGCACCTAAAACCAAACTGCCAAGTCCCTCACACAGCTTCAGTTTTTTTCACAGCCGCTACGCACCCTCGGGGAATTTGGCCATTTGTGTTCCCCACATCCTCGCAGGACTGAGCCGCACGAGGCGTCAGAGACATTTTTTTTTCTTGCACAGCCGCTGCGGATCACCTCCAGGTTTATCGGGAAAGTCACTCACCATGGCGGATCCACACGCAATTTTTGCGTGGCCCAGACATTTTTGACGTCCCGGGTCGGCACGCACTTATTTCCCCCCCCACCCACATCGCTCTTACCGCACCTCACTCCCTAAAGCCGGCTAATCACCGGTTTGTTCCATTTTGCATGACGCACACCGGCCCCGTGCGCCCACAATCCATGGCCATTCAACGTGCTGTAACTCGGAGTGGAGCACACTGTCTCCCCCCCCCCCCCCCCGGACTGACATGCCCTCTGACACTCCTCTAGAGCAGGACAGTTCTACCAGCTGGAGCTCAAACGACCGGGGGGGGGGGTCATAGCCCCCTCTGAGTGTTCTGGGGGGAGTCGTATGGTGACCCAGCACACTGCGGACAGACACTCACACTCATCAGGGCTGGAGGAAACCGAGGACAACTTACATACGGACAGAGAGCCCCAGGGGGCAATCAGATGGGACTGTTATATATGCGTCCTCGGAGAGGACGTCTGGGCCAGGCGCTAGCTGATGTCATGCTAATGATGTGTATTGACTGATGTGTATTAGATGACAATCACTATGCTAATGTGCCATGCATTCTCCCTGTCTGCATAACGTGTATAAAAGAGCTTGTGACACATGCCTGAGCAACGCAGTAGCTCACCGAGCTACAAAGCGTGTTTCAGTATGTTGGAAGAAATAAAACATTGTACCCTTCCAGCTTGTTGCATCTCGCCTGATCTATTACCTCCACATTACACCACTGTATATGCATGTGTGCGTATTCTTACACTACCTCAGATTACCAAAAATATTGCTGCATTGTATTTTCACAATAATCCAAACAACCTGTGTACATTGTTGTTTTTTTTAAAGGGGTCATTGACTGAAAATGTCATGGCGGCCGCTCGGCCATCATCAGCCCCGGCTGCGCACACACGTGCCGCCAATCAACAGCGGACCTTAAAAGCCGGCTTCACTGATGGCTCAGCACGGAGTTGTCTGCCTATTTCGCCACTCAACGAGTCATGGACTCATCGACTCGTCAGAGCCTCCACGACGCAGTCTCGCCAAGCTTCACCACGAAAGAGCCAAAGTAACTTACCTTGTCAAAGTATTATCCCCTGTGCACAGGTGGACCTCCCTGGCGGCGGACCAGTCTCTCCGAATAATGGAACCACTCCTCCTCCTCCTCGGAACTCCTCCACCTCTCCACAGCACCAAGCGTCACCCACACCGAGCCACTGCGAGCCGCAGAGCCCGTGCGAGCCTTCCAGCGCCACCTGCAAGTAAGCAGTACTCATTGTTACATCTCTGTACTGTGAACATCACTAACCCATCTGTGCTTGTGTGTTCCAGGGTTGCCAGGTCGCGGCAGGACTCGCTCAGCCCCAGCGGTTCCTCAGCATCACACTCACTCACACATTCACACATATTATACACCTGATTCAATAAATAATTGTGACAAATAGTCTATTCGTGTCAGTGTCTGTCTCCTGGGTCAAACAGCCATGTCAGTACGACTCCTTCAAGACGACCCAGCAGACAGCGCGCTGTCGCGCCGTCTAAACACCCTTAGCGCCCGGGTAGACCTAATTCACCATCAACAGACAGTTATTTTAAATCAATTAACTCTAATCAACAACTGGCTGGATCGCCTGGAAGGACTCCAGGCATTCCCCCCGGTTGCCGGGGCGTCACCAGCCCCTGCTAATTTACCAGCTAGTCAGGCCCACCAGCCTTCCTCACCTCGCCTCACTCCCGTGCCGACCCCCGCCCGCTTTAGTGGCAAACTCGGGGAGGCACGAGGTTTCCTGCTGCAGTGTGAAACAGTGTTCCATCGTGTTCCCGGCGATTTTCCCACGGATCATAGCAAAATAGGGTTTATTTCCAATCTGTTCGAGGGCAGAGCGTTAGCTTGGGCTTACGTGATCATGGCGAAACCCAGCTACGCTCAATTAACTTACCAACAATTCGTAGCAGATTTCCTGGAGATTTTTGATCACACGGATCGGGATGCAGTGTTAGTTGACAGCCTATTAAATCTTCAGCAGGGCAGTAAATCTGCAGCCGATTTTGCCGTGGAATTCCGGGTTTTAGCTGCAGAGGTGGGGTGGGGGGACTCAGCGCTGTGTAATATTTTTCTCCATGGCCTTAGCTCAGAGCTGAGGGATGAGCTGGCGGCACGGGAGAAACCTGACAGACTAGGTGAACTAATCTCACTAGCCGTTAGTGTTGATAACAGGCTGAAGGAGCGGGCAGCAGAACATAGGGCTGCCAGCCGCTCGGTGAGACCACGCCCCCGCTCCTCTCGGCCATCCCTGCTGGCTCTGCCTCCGCCGGAGGGACTTCCGGGGCAGGAGGAGATGATTATAGGACAGTTGGGTGTTTCGGCAGCTGAGAGACAGTGCTGAAGGGATCTGGGCCTGTGCTTTTACTGTGGTAGTGAGTCCCATGGGGTGGCTGAGTGTAACAATTGGTTAAAAGGGGAGGTCCGTGGGTCACAGTAGGGGGACTCATGGACAAAGACCAGAAAAAGCCCCTCACCCGTTGTCTCGTAGCCATTAGACTACTCTACAAACACAGAGAACATACAACACACGCTCTTATTGACTCTGGGGCTGAGCAAAGCTTCATTTCTGAAGACCTGGCAACCCGGCTGGGCCTCAGCTGTCAACCACTCCACCCGCCTGTCAACCTTATCACGCTGTCTAAGACCCCGCTCACCACTGTTTCCCGCCAGACAGCCCCTGTTTCGCTGATTACCTCTGGAAACCATCGGGAGGATATCCGGTTCTGGGTGCTGCCCATCTCCACGTCGCCTGTTATCCTGGGTTATCCATGGCTACGCCTTCACAACCCCACGTTTGATTGGCAGGCGGGGAACATTACCGCTTGGAGCTCCTTCTGTCTCAGCGCCTGTCTCCGGTCTGCAGCGTGTGCCCCCTCGGTCTCGGTGACCCCGCCCACACTTCCGCCTCCAGATCTGTCCAGAGTACCAGAGGTCGGTCACGATCTGGGAATGGTATTTAGTAAGTCACGGGTGCTGCCCCCCCCCCCCCCCACCGGCCCTACGACTGTGCTATCAACCTCCGGGCGGGGGCCCCATTACCAGCGAGTCGATTATACAGCCTGTCGGCTCCGGAGCGGGAGGCCATGGACACGTACATTAAGGAGTCCCTCGGCTCTGGAATCATCTGTCCATCCTCTTCAGCGGTGGGGGCAGGTTTCTTCTTTGTGGGAAAGAAGGATGGCTCCCTGCGCCCCTGCATCGACTTCCGGGGTTTAAATGAAATCACCGTCAAGGACAAGTATACATTGCCCCTGATAAACTCGGCTTTGACTCCCTCCAGGGGGCGTCATGGTTCACGAAGCTGGACCTTCGAAACGCTTATCATCTGGTGTGCATCAGGGAGGGCGACGAATGGAAGACGGCTTTCCGGACCCCAAGCGGCCACTTTGAATATCTTGTGATGCCATTTGGGTTAACCAATGCTCCGGCCGTCTTCCAGCGTTTGATCAATGACGTCCTCCGGGATTTTCTGAACTCCTTCGTGTTTGTGTATTTGGACAACATCCTGATTTTCTCACGCACGTTGGAGGAGCACCAGGTGCATGTTCGGCGGGTCCTGCAGTGCCTCCTGGAGAACCAGCTATTCGTCAAGGCCAAGAAGTGCGAATTCCAAACGGATACAACGTCCTTTTTGGGGTTCATCATCTCCCATAACCAAGTGCGCCTGGATCTGGCCAAGGTCAAAGCGGTGGTGGATTGGCTCACTCCTACGTCCAGAAAGCAGTTACAGGGGTTCTTGGGCTTTGCCAATTTTTACCATCGGTTTGTGCCGAGGTTCGGGATCATCGCTCACCCCCTGACCAGCCTTACATCCCCTAAAACCCCATTCCGCTGGAGCGAGGAGGCTGCCACAGCGTTTGGGAAGCTGAAGGAGGAGTTTGCCTCTGCCCGTGTCTTGACCCAGGTGGACCCGGATCTGCAGTGCTTGGTGGAGGTGGACGCCTCGGACTCTGGAGTTGGAGCGGTTCTTTCCCAGCGCTCCCCCGTGGACGGGGTGATGCGCCCGTGCGCCTTCTTCTCCCACCGGCTGACACCTGCCGAGAGGAACTACGGCATCGGGGACAGGGAGTTGCTGGCTGTCAAGCTCGCCCTGGAGGAGTGGAGGCACTGGCTGGAGGGGGCTGCCCAGCCGTTCATTGTTTTGACAGACCATAAGAACTTGGAGTATCTCTGGACGGCCAAGCGGCTGAACTCCCGCCAGGCGCGCTGGTCTCTCTTCTTTGGGCGGTTCAACTTTACCATCACCTACCGACCAGGGAGCAAAAATACCAAGCCAGACGCCCTCTCCCGGCAGTTCAAGGTAGAGCCGTCTGGGGACCATGATGAGACCATCCTGCCAGCATCCTGTGTGGTGGGTGCCCTCGTGTGGAAGATCCGGGACAAAATCAGGAAGGCACAGGAGAATGAGCCCGACTCAGGTGGGGGTCCCCCGGGCCGCTTGTTCGTCCCCTCGTTGGTCAGGGGTGAAATTATCCAGTGGGGCCACGCCTCCAAGTTGGCATGCCATCCGAGAATCTGTCGCACCGTCAACCTGGTCCAGAGAGCCTTCTGGTGGCCAGGGCTGAGGAAGGATGTGACAAACTATGTCCGTGCCTGCGCTCAATGCGCTACTGGGAAATCGTCATCCCCCCCCCCCCCCCCCAGGCAGGTCTTCTCCATCCTCTGCCGGTCCCTTCTCGCCCCTGGTCCCATGTCGCCCTGGATTTTGTGACAGGCCTGCCCCCTTTGGACTATTTCACCGTGGTGCTGACAATAGTGGATCGCTTCTCCAAGGCCGCCCATTTTGTACCACTCCGGGGGTTGCCTTCGGCCCGGGAGATGGCGGACCTCATGGTTCAGCATGTGGTTCGCCTTCACGGCATCCCTGCGGACATCGTCTCGGATCGGGGCCCGCAATTCGTTTCCCAGGTCTGGAAGGCGTTCTGCACGACGTTGGGGGCCACGGCAAGTCTCTCTTCAGGGTATCACCCACAAAGTAATGGTCAGTGTGAGCGAGCCAACCAGGAGCTGGAGGCTGCGCTCCGCTGCGTCATCTCGTCTTGTTCTTCGTCTTGGAGTATGTTCCTGCCCTGGATTGAGTACGCCCACAATGCCACGGTGTCCTCAGAAACGGGAGTGTCTCCATTCAAGGCATCTCTGGGGTATGACCCCCCGCTGTTCCCAGAGGAGGAGAAGGAGGTGGCTGTCCCGTCCATGCAGGGTCATGCCAAACGTTGTCGCTGGATTTGGACCATCACCTGCAGAGCCCTCCTCAAGACTACGGAACGCAATATCCAGGTGGATAATTCACCTTCAACCTGGAGACCTGTGCCGGATTATCAGGTGGGGCAGCAGGTTTGGTTATCCGCGAGAAATATCAATGTGCCGGCTGAGAAACGCAAATTGACTAAGTATTTCATCGGTCCATACGAGATTACTCGTATTATTAACCCAGTGACTGTGCGCCTAGCTCTCCCCCCTTCCATGCACATCTGCCCCTCTTTTCATGTCTCCCAGGTGAAGCCCTGCATCTCCGACCCTCTGTGCCCGCCCCCCGCGGCGTCCCCCCCCACCCCCCGAGGATGATCAACGACCACCCGGCTTGGGGAGCTACTGCCATCTTGGATGTCCGTCGGCGGGGTCGGGGTCTTCAGTATTTGATGGACTGGGAGGGGTTTGGTCCTGAGCACCGTTCCTGGATTCGCCCAGTGTTGATTCTGGATAAACAACTCATCCACGATTTCCATCGGGCGCATCCAGGTAAGATGGGGCAGGTGCCTGGAGGCACCTCTAGAGGGGGGAGTATTGTCATGGCAGCCGCTGGGCCGTCATCAGCCCCGGCTGTGCACACACCTGCCGCCAATCATCAGCGGACCTTAAAAGCCGGCGTTACTGATGGCTCAGCATGGAGTCGTCTGCCTACTTCGCCATGCAACGCGTCACGGACTTATCCACTCGTCAGAGCATCCACGACGCAGTCTCGCCAAGCTTCGCCATGTAAGAGCCAAAGTAACTTACCTTGTCAAAGTGTTATCCCCTGTGCACAGGTGGACCTCCCTGGCGGCGGACCAGTCTCCCCGAATAATGGAGCCACTCCTCCTCCTCCTTGGAACTCGTCCACCTCTCCACAGCACCAAGCGTCACCCACACTGAGCCACTGCGAGCCGCAGAGCCAGCACGAGCCTTCCAGCGCCACCTGCAAGTAAGCAGTACTCATCGTTACATCTCTGTACTGCGAACAGCACTAACCCATCTGTGCTTGTGTGTTCCAGGGTTGTCAGGTCGCGGCAGGACTCGCTCAGCCCCAGCGGTTCCTCAGCATCACACTCACTCACACCTTCACACACATTACACACCTGATTCAATAAATAATTGTCAAAATAGTCTACTCATGTCAGTGTCTGACTCCTGGGTTAAACATCCATGTCAGAAAACTGTTTTTGTTGGGTTTACCCATCTGAAATGGATCTATTGGTCACGTGATTATTGAAAAAAATATCAAAACACTCACTTCTCATAAAAAACCTTTCATGTACACCCCTCCGGGGCAGAATGACAGAACCATGCACTTTACTGCAATAGTGACATTTAATAACGAAAAATCCACTACAGTGCAAAACACACAAAAATGCAAATGAAGAATAATTCACAAGAAATGACGCTCCAGAGCTGAGGACATTCTGGAGGAATGGAGGGCGAGACTGTCTGTAGAGGAGTAGTCCAGTCTGAACACAATTGAGACTGCCACAATGATGGAGGGAAACGGCAATCTATAAATAGTGGGGAAATAATGAGCGGCAGGTGTGAACCGGTGAACGGGCTGGGCTTAATTTCCAACTGCTCACAGCTGGGATGGCTGGGAAGCAAGCAGCTGATGGGTATGCCTGGAAGATGAGGAGGGAGCTCGTGCTACAGAACAGAAAATAGACCAAACATTACTGACAAAATAATCATAATAGACAAAATACACAGAAATAAATTGAGAGTCTGAGCACTGTGCTCATACTCATGACAGAGCCCCCCCTTCAAGGGGTGGATCCCAGACACCCCAAAGCAACATCCAAGAGGAACCCCCCCCCCCCAAAAAAAAAAAAAGAAAAGAAAAGGTACAACAAACAACCACCCTGGGAGGGAGGTGGAGGGAACAGGACAGGAGGGAAAAAATCAAAGCCCGCTCAGGACCCACACCCACACTATGCCAAGCCCCCTGGGCCCCCCTAGGCCAAATAACCAGGCAGCTCGGGTGGCTGGCTGAAGTCCCAGGCCAGCCAGATGGCCAGGTAGTACGAGTCGTGTGGCCTGCCGGAGAATGTGGGCCACCCAACCCAGCAGCTCAGTCTATCGGGTGGCCGGCCAGAGTTCTTCAGCCACCAAGACTGGAGGAGTGACCCAGGAGATGGCTGCCCTATGGGGAGGCCCAATGTGGGGATAAAGGGCTGAAGGGGGGGAACCATGACAGTATCTGGTGGCGAAGGAAGGGGGACCACGATGCCCTCGGTGGGCTTAGGTTGAGACAGTGTTGCACCCATGGAGGCTCCAGGCTGGATCATGGCAACACACGCGGTGGCTCCGGGCTGGAGCATGGCAGCATCCATGGCGGCTACAGGCTGGAGCTCCGTAGCAACCGCGGTTGCTCCGGGCTGGCGCTCTGCAGCATCTGCGGTTGCTCCAGTCAGGAGTGGAGCTGCACCCTCAGTGGCTCCAGGCAGGAGCAGAGCTGCACCATCTGTGGGCCTGGACTGAGCCAACACTGCACCCACAGTGGGCCTCGACTGGGCCGATGCTACACCCACGGTGGGCCCCGGGCTGGAGTGCAATGGCCAAGGCGGACCGATGCTGGAACGCAGCACCCACATCGGGTTAAAGCTGGGGTGCAGCACCCACGAGGATCCTCGACTGGGACACAGCACCCACAGAGACTTGGGCCAAGGAGGAGGAACCCAGATGACAGCCTCGGGCAGAGGGGAAGCTGCACCCACGGGGGTCCCGGGCTGCGACAGGGCACCCGCAATGACCTCCACTGCGGGGGGAGCTGGACCCAAAGTGACCTCGGGCTGTGAGCCTTGACCCACAGAGAAATCTGGTGGTACTGGAACATCTCCGGTGACCCTGGGAGGAAGCTCAGACAGAACACATAGAGAAGCAGGGTCAGGGTCACCGGCAGCGGTGGAGTCCAGTGAGGTGAGCTAAGGTGCAGTGGGTGGCTGCACCTGGCTGTCCTCACCAAGAGCCAGGCAAGATTGCTGTAGGACAGATGACAGAAAAACAAAAGAGAGCACTTGCCTGAGCTCGAGCTCCGTCGCCATCCAGGACTCCGTCAATCCAGGCAATGATGTTACTCTGGACTCAGTAATCTGGAGGTCCAGCTCGGTTGCTGACGCTGCTGCGGCAGCCTCCACAGCAGGCATGATGATAGCAGCAGTCTTTGTCGCCCCAGATGACGTAACCCACACTGGTGGCTCTTCCGCCGTGGAAGCTTGGGGTCAGCTCCATGTTGGCACTGGAGTCGGCTGCTCCATTGTCCGGCGGCTCGGTTCTGGGACCGGCAGACACTCAGGGAAAGATGGGGGAGACACGGGGAGGATAGGTGAGGAATTATTTGCTCCAGCAGGTGGTGAGAGCTCAGGGGACTGCAAACCCTGAGCCTCATCACCAGGAATCACGCAAGGCATATCATTATAAATTGACATAGGATGAAATGAAACTTGCCTGTCATCCTGGTGTGCGATGTTACCTGCCGCAGGTGACGAACAGTCATCCCTTTCCGTGTCTAAGGTGAGCCTGGGCCCCTCTGAGGATGATGGAGGAGCTGTCCCTTTAATCATGGAGGTTGATGGAACCGGGGAGGATGCATTGAGCCTCCCAGCAGCAGGCGAAATCACCGGGAGCAAGTGGGAGGCAGCAGCTGTGCAGCGGGGAGAAGCTGGGGAATCAGCTGGGAAAAAGAGACACTCAGAGTGCACTGCTGCAGGAGTCTTCCGCTCTGGCGAAGGAGAGGCTGCTGGCGAGGAGGAGATGGTGTCCCTCCAGCGGTCCGGAGCTGGATGACATCATCTTTGTGGAGCTAGAGCTGACTTAGTTTGAGCCGGAACGAGCGTCGAGGACTGGCGAGAAGCGGACACAGTTGAGCCCTGGAATGCCCTCCCTTCGGAGCAAGCCCGGACTTCTTCAGGGACTTACTCACCCTTTTGCCAATCTCGTGTCGCACCGCTGCCACAAGGGAAATCCTCTCAACTCCCTCAGCATGCTCCGAGAGCTGAGGGCATCTGTGAGCTGCTGCCTCTATCAGATCCAAATACCATAATGCGTCTTCCAGGGTGGAAAATGTGCATGCTGTAGAGATTAGCCCATCTATTTTCATAAGAGCTCGGCAGCATTCCCACCCCAGATGCATAGGATATCCTCGTCCACCTGCTGTATCCATAACGAGCTCCAGAAAACAGGTGGGTGAAAAAACACACAAAAAGAGTGAGAAAATGGCCTATTGCAGAAGCTCGGTCCTAATTTGTAGCGGCAGTCTACTGTCATGTATACCCCTCCGGGGCAGAAAGACAGAGCCATGTGCTTAACTGCAATAGTGACATTAATAAATAGTAAATAGTGGGGAAATAATGAGTGGCGGGTGTGAACCGATGAACGGGCAGGGCCTAATTTCCAACTGCTCGCAGCTGGGATGGCTGGGAAGCGAGCAGCTGTTGGATGTGCCTGGAAGATGAGGAGGGAGCTCATGCCACAGAACAGAAAATAGACCAAACATTACTGACAAAATAATCATAATAGACAAAATACACAGAAATAAATTGAGAGTCTGAGCACTGTGCTCATACTCATGACAAAACCACAGCCTTTATCTCATTTTTCTCTCCAAGAAGCCATTTTAACCCTTTGAGTGTGAGAATTTGCGTGCCCCTAGTGGCAGTGCGCGGCAGTGCGCCTGCCTTCTCACTTTGTCAAAAGTAAGTGATAAATTTCTGTTTTTTTTTTTTTTGTTTTTTTTTAACTGTACTGATTCTTGTTCATATACTTTGAAGATAAGATGATGAGGTACCTCTGTACAAAAAACGGTGTCAAAAGACTGAACCATTTTTTTGTGTAAATACATCCAAAGTCCAGTTTTGACTGAGTTATGGAATTTAAAGAGGTGCCGTGACACTATGCAAATTAGATGCGTAAATTTATTCCTATCTGAAACTTTGGATCATATTTTACATCTTTCTAATTGACAGTAAGCCATTATCTCTTACCACTTTCAAGTTATGGCCTTGGAAATCTGATGGCCTTGGAAATCTGAACTATTTTATTGACAAAAAATATTTACCACTCTTGACCACTAGGGGGTATGTCACAGTTTGGCAACATGCACACTCATAGGGTTAACTCTTCCAGGTATTTCTCTGTAGGTCAAGGAATAAGTAAACACTCATCTTGATTCCTGCTCAATGCTCTGTTGCCCAGCCAGCTGTCTGTCATGTAGATGGGTGGGGAGCCAGTAGGCATTAGCTTAGGAGTTAACAGTGGTATCAGGAAGTTTGCCAAGCATGTCTTATATAGTGATTTTCTTTAGATTTCAGTCATGCTTAGACATCCCTGTTTCAACAGTGCATCTGGAAAGTATTCACAGTGCTTAACTTTTTCCACATTTCATTATGTTACAGCCTTATTCCAAAATGGAATTAATTTTTTTTTTTTTTTTTTTAATCCTACACACAATACCCCTTAATGACAATGTGAACAAAGTTTTGTTTTTGTTTTTTTTTTAGATTTTTGCAAATTTATTAAAAATAATAATAAAAAAAACAACTAAGAAATCACATGTACATAAGTATTCACAGCCTTTGCCATAAAGCTCAAAATTGAGCTCAGGTGCATCCTGTTTCCACTGATCATCCTTGAGAGGTTTCTACAATTTAACTGGAGTCCACCTGTGGTAAATTCAGTTGATTAGACTTGATTTGGAAAGATACACACCTGTCTATATAAGGTCCCACAGTGTACAGTGCATGTCAGAGCACAAACCAAGCATGAAGTCAAAGGAATTGTCTGTAGACCGCCGAGACAGGATTGTCTCAAGGCACAAATCTGGGGAAGGGTACAAAAAAATTTCTGCTGCTTTGAAAGTCCCAATGAGCACAGTGGCCACCATCATCTGCAAACGGAAGAAGTTCACAACTACCAGGACTCTTCCTAGAACTTGCCGGCTGTCTAAATTGAGCGATCAGGGGAGAAGAGACTTAGTCAGGGAGGTGACCGAGAACCCAATGGTCACTCTGTCAGAGCTCCAGCATTTCTCTGTGGAGAGAGGAGAACCTTCCAGAAGGTCAACCATCTCTGCAACAATCCACCAATCAGGCCTGTATGGTAGAGTGGCAAAATGGAAGCCATTCCTTAGTGAAAAACACATGGCAGCCCACCTGGCGTTTGCAAAAAGGCACCTAAAGGACTCTCAGACCATTTTATCTGATGAGACAAAGATTTAACTGCTTGGTATGAATGCCAGGCATCACGTTTGGAAGAAACCAGGCACCGCTTATCACCAAGCCAATGCCATCCCTACAGTGAAGCATGGTGGTGGCAGCATCATGCTGTGGGGATGTTATTCAGCGGCAGAAACTGGGAGACTCCTCAGGATAGAGGGAAAGATGAATCCAGGAATGTACAGAGACATCCTGGGTGAAAACTTGCTCCAGAGCGCTCTTGACCTCAGACTGGGGTGATGGTTCATCGTTTAGCAGAACAGCAACCCTAAGCACACATCCAAGATATCAGGACAACTCTGTGAATGTCCTTGAGTGGCCCAGCCAGAGCCCAGACTTGAATGCAACTGAACATCTCTGGAGAGATCTGAAAATGGCTGTGCACCGACACTTCCCACCTAACCTGATGGATCTTGAGAGGTACTGCAAAGAGGAATGGGCAAAACTGCCCAAAGACAGGTGTGCCAAGCTTGTGGCATCATTTTCAAAAAGACTGAGGCTGTAATTGCTGCCAAAGGTGCATCAACAAAGTACTGAGCACAGGCTGTGAATACTTATGTATGTATATGTGATTTCTTAGTTTTTTTATTTTTAATAAATTTGCAAAAATCTAAAAAAAAAACTTTTTTCACGTTGTCATTATAGGGTATTGTGTGTAGAATTTTGAGAAAAAAAATGAATTTAATCTATTTTGGAATAAGGCTGTAACATAACAAAATGTGGAAAAAGTGAAGTACTGAATAGTTTCCGGATGCACTGTACCTGATTCATTAATCCACAGTTTATTAATATATCTCACGTCATTGTGGCTTGTTTTGTAACATTTTAACCATGATGCTACATTGGCTTGGCAGTCTGCATCATTAGTAACTGGATTAAGAGCCCGCCACGGCACAGAGGAGGTGATGGACAATTGTAATTTTTGAGTGTTTTCAGAGTTTATTGAAGATAATCATTTTCGGTTTTACATGAAATTTACTTGTAATGTTAATGGTGCTGTGGTAAAATGAAAATAGGCCAGGACATTTTAAAAAAAGTTAGAAACCAAAGGTAGTAAGTTTTATTTCCTATTGTTGTTTTTTACAAGCCACACAGAGAACTGCTTTTCTCTTTGCTATATGGAGTCTACTAGTCACCTTCACTCTAACATAATTATTTGTAGCTACCACATACTAAGAAGAAGAGGCCATCTCAATTGTCATTCAGTCCATAGAGCCAATCATGTACAGTAGAACAAAATTATATTTCTCCTATCTAGAATGTTAATCACATGTAGAATCGGAGGGGTTGCTGCCATGCAAGACACCGCCACAAAGAACTTCTTCTTCCCCCATTCTATCACGCTGAGCACCAAGCTAGTAGGTGGGAAGTACCATTTTTATATGGTCTTTGGTATGACCCGGCCAGGATTTGAACCCATTGCCTCCCAGTTGTGGGGCAGATGCTCTATCAACTAGGCCACCACTCCAATGGACTAGCATTCTGATGTCCCACCGGTGAGACGTTTTAATATTTCTGCTGCAACACAGTGAAGTGTGGTACACATGTTTAGAGTTGATAGTCATGCTTTGCATCATTTGAAAGCTTAGAATTCTATCTCTTTGGATATTAAAACAGATTTGAGATATAATCCTAATGCTAGAATTAAATAATGCATCAAATGAGCTAGCACAGCATAGCAACATAACATTTATGCACCAATGAAGCTTTCTTGGAGTCCAATAATTAATGATAGTCCAACAAATATGGCCCAGTTTTATTGCAAAAGGTCCAATATATCCATTTGAGTAAGATTTATTCTCCACGTAGATGATTGCTGGGACAATGCCCATGAAATATCAGCATTGTTTGAAATCCAGCTGGCTAACTTCCTGTTTATATTATGTTTGTGCGCTATTAAACCTACATTTCCTATTGCAATAGTGATTTAAACAGAAGCCCAAAAGGCTCACATGACAGTTTCAATTTGATTGATACTTCATTTGACCCAATACACCTTTCCTTTGTGTTTTAACAGCCTTCAATACTCAATGAGTGCCTACTTAGCATGAAGGACCAGCCCCACAGCTAACGCAAACAAAATGGACTAAATACAGCTGTGCATGCTGATTATGGATGTGTCATGTAGCCAGTTTATTTCTGAACGTAACAATACCTGATAGGGCTGGGTTCATCACACACACACACACACACACACACACACACACACACACCCTATAAAGCCCATGTGTCTCGTATACGTAATGTTCGGTTACTTCTACAAAGCTGAGTCACTTCAACCAACCTTGTGTGTAATGTTTATACTTTACTTACTCTGATTCGTTACTACTGACAGTGTATCTGGATATGGGGCAGGATAGCCCCGAGTGTCACCATTCATTAGAGCCCAAGATGACACTTCTTTGTTAAAGCATTCAAAAGCTATAAACATTCTTCCAAGGTATGTGCCAACCTGCATCAATGGCACAGGCTAGCACAGTTCAAAATTGCCTGGCTGCAGCCTGAGGAAAAAATTGTAGAATATATTCATTTTATGTTATATTGTTACAAAATTTTGACCTGAACTTGATAACTCTTGATTCTGTGTTCCTATTGTGTTTTCTAGCCAGTATATAACAGCTGTATGTTCTTTTCAGGCATCTGTATCTTTAAAAAAAAAAAAAAAAAGCAAACTTTATTTTCTTCAAAGTTAGTATGTTTACATCACTGTTACTCAGTGGCAGAAACACTGAGAAAGATTCTGTTTTGCCAAAAAATATAGTGTTTTCTTTTGAATGAGACCAACCCCATGAATATATTGCAAAAAGGTTGAAGAACAGCTTTTGATTTACTTTGGATATGTTGTTTGTATCCATTTTTAGCCGTTTTTAGGGAAATTAGCTGGAATATTAAGTTAAAATAGTATCCTCTTAACACATACATACACGTCAAAACCCCAACCACAAGTTCTTAATAGTTTGAGTACACCACATTAGTGCAACCAAAAACACTTAAGGTGTGCTCTGACCAAATGTGAATGGGTGGGGCACATACATACAAAGTCACTAGAAAGAGGTGAGCACACGTGAATCTTGCACAATCGTGCATTCATTTCCAAAGGATAGCGCTAGCTTTGAGATTCTGCCGTCACCGGAGTAAAAGAATCAACACTGGAGAGTAAACTAATTTGAAAATGAGACTGACACTCACTTGGAGACAGAAGAACCGGGAGCTCTGTAACTCTATTGGAGTGTCAGAGTTTTTTACCCACAGACATGCTGACAATGCTAGCAAGCTAGCAGTGTAAACAACCTATCATCCAAGTGAAATTTTGGAGGCAGGGACATTTTTTTCAGGTGAGATCTTGTCGGATAATATAAACCTAAGCATGACGGTTGGGAATTTCCACAACAGGTTGAACACAGCTGCAGAAGTTATAAAGGCAACTCCACGTGCCTGCAGTTCACTTCAACTGTGATTTTATGTCTATTCATTTCTTTACATTGAGTTCAAATGTAATCATGCCACGTTAAAAATTAGCCTGTTCGCGTTTGGTCTGAAGGCACCTTAAGCAAGTAATTGGTAATGGTCTATCTGTCATGATTATTTACCCTGGTTAAAAAGTTATTTTGGGTTGACACTTGAAAGGAAAAGGGATCTTCAAATACAGAGAGGTATTGTAGCAGATGTGGATGGAACTCTTAAGCAGGTGTATGTGTGAGGTACAAGGCTTGACAAGCAGCTGCATTTGTCCCTAAAACAAATGCAGTGTTCATTTTTTCAACTTAAAATGCTCTGACCTTAAAATTTTTTCTATTTGAAAAAAATATGTAGAAGAAGCCCATGACAACCATCTCTACAAAGGGAACCTGTAAGTTATTACATGAATAAACTGTATGTGTGTGATTCCAACATTATTTAGACTAGAATCAACCACTCAAAATGTTTAAATCTCTTTGTTTTTAGTGTTAGCATAAGTGTGCTAACATTAGCATGCTAACCATCGGCATGCTAACTACTAGATTAGCCAGCGAGCTAAGCTAGCATAGTAGCTTAGTAGATATCCTCTTGTCAAGACTTGTTACATGAGCAGAAATAAATATTGTCTAGTTTAATAGTCATTTGCTTTGTTACTGATGCTACTTTTGCCTCATTTCAGTTTTCACTCTGTTACTCATCAGTAAAGTTCATTGAAGAGAACTAAGTTTGTGTTGTCAATTGTACTGACAACATAATATTAAAATGTGGAAAAAGTGCAGTGACTGGTCCTTTTACATACGAGAATCCTACTTGTTATAAGCCTTAGTTATTCAAAAATGTGATCCCTCTTAATTTGTCATTTTATTCACTTATGTGTTATTAAACATGGAAACAAAGATGTTTTCCCAAATATTTGAATTAAGTTAAGATAAGATAAGATAAGCCTTTATTAGTCCCACAACGGGGAAATTCCAGGATTGCAACAGCACAGGGATAGCAACACTCAGAGCAACAATCAGAAGGCAAGAAAAAAAAAACAAAAAAAAAAAAAAAAAAACAAGCAAGCAAGAGCAGCTAATATACATATGTACGTATTACTATAAAATATATATATATACACACACACACAGACACACAGTGCAGAGCATTGTAGCTGGATGGAATAAATATATGAATATATGAACACACAGTGCAGAGCATTGTAGCTAGATGGAATAAATATGCAAGTATATAAACACACACAGTGCGGAGCATTGCAGCTAGGTGGAATAAATATGCAAGTATATAAACACACACAGTGCGGAGCAATGTAGCTAGATGGAATAATATGTAGATATATAAATATATAAACACACCCAGTGCTGAGCATTGTAGCTAGATGGAATAAATATGTAAATATATAAACACACACAGTGCAGAGCATTGTTGCTAGATGGAATGAAACAGCATAACCGTCTACTTAGTTATCCTACATGGTATGATTATGTGCCCATACATATTCTCACCCTCCATAGCGACCGGTAAGTTCCTAGTTGTATGCCGGAGGGGACCATTGTGTAAGTCTATTGCATCTTTTGCATTCAAAAAACTATTAGTTTGTTACGTCTTTTTGCTATCTCTGCGAGCAGCCCTGCTTAGGTTGTACAGTCTGACAGCCGTTGGTAGGAAGGACCTACGAAACCTCTCGGTTGTGCACCTGGGATGATGTAGTCTGCTGCTAAATGAGCTCCTCAGTGCATTCAGTATGTCCTGCATAGGGTGGAACTCGGACTCCAGCAGAGATGACAGTTTAGCCACCGTCCTTCTCTCTCCTATCTCCTCCATCGGATCAAGGCGCTGCCCCAGGACAGAGCTAGCTTTCTTAATCAGTTTGTTCAGTCTCTTCCTATCGGCTGCAGTAATGCCACTGCCCCAGCAGACCACTCCAAAAGTGATGGCTGATGCCACCACCGTGTCATAGAATGACTTCAGCAGCGCCCCTTGTACACCAAAAGACCTGAGTCTCCTCAGCAGGAACAGCCTGCGCTGTCCCTTCTTGTAGAGTGCATCAGTATTGTGTGACCAGTCTAGTTTATTGTTCAGATGAATACCCAGGTACTTATAGGATGTCACCATCTCGATGTCTGTTCCCTGTATATTTACTGGTACTGTGAGGGGCTGCCCATGCCTGCGGCAGTCCACCACCAGCTCCTTAGTTTTCCTCGCGTTGATCTGGAGGCAGTTCCGATGGCACCAGTCCACGAAGTCCTGGATAAGCCCTCTGTACTCAGCTTCATCTCCATTGGAGATGAGGCCAACGATCGCAGAGTCATCAGAGAACTTCTGTAGATGGCAGTGTGTTGTGTTGTGTGAGAAGTCCGCAGTATAAAGAGTGAACAGGAAGGGAGCCAGCACCGTTCCCTGGGGGGCCCCCGTGCTACTGATGATCGTGTCGGACACACAGTCCCGGGTTCTCACAAACTGAGGCCGGTTCGTGAGGTAGTCCAGGATCCATGATGACAGGTGCTGGTCCACCCCTGCGCGCAGCAGCTTGTCCTTCAGGATCATCGGTTGGATGGTGTTGAAAGCACTGGAGAAGTCAAAGAACATGATCCTCACCATATTCCCGGGCTTCTCCAGGTGGGACAGAGAACGGTGAAGGAGGAAGATCACCGCATCCTCCACCCCAATGCCATGCTGGTAGGCGAACTGGAGTGGATCCATCGCTGGTTCCACCAGGGGGCGGAGGTGAGCAAGGAGCAGTCTCTCCAGGGTCTTCATCAAGTGGGACGTCAAGGCCACCGGTCTGTAGCTGTTCAGGTCTTTGGGGTGGGAAGTTTTTGGTACAGGTACCACACAAGATGTTTTCCACAGCTGTGGTACCCTCCCCAGTTTCAGGCTCATGTTGAAGATATACGTCACAATCCCACACAGCTGGTCTGCACAGGACTTGAGGAGCTTTGCGCTGATTCCGTCCGGTCCCGGCGCCTTCCTCGCCTTGATCTTCCTCAGCTCCGTCCTCACCTGGGTCCTGGTCAGGGTCAGGATGGGGGGCTGTGTGTTGGGAGTGGGGGGGTGTTGGTGGAGTGGGGAGTGGGCAGCAGGACTTGATTTCTTTAGAGGCAGCAGTGGTTGTTGTGCAGTCAGGGGGGAGGGCGGTTGGTCAAATCTATTGAAAAACAGATTCAGGTTGTTCGCCCACTCCCTGCCCCCTGTGGCCTGGGGGGAGGTATTCTGGAGCCCCGAGATGGTTTTGAGGTTTCTCCAGACCCCGCTGATGTCGCTCTGTTGCAGCTTGTCCTCCATCTTCTTCCTGAAGCTGTCCTTGCCTTCTCTGATCTTTCTCCTCAGCTCCCTCTGTACGGACTTCAGCATCTCCCTGTTCCCTGACCTGAAGATCCTCTTCTTCTCTCTCAGAAGTGTTTTTATCTCAGGGTTGATCCAGGGTTTGTTGTTTGAGTGACGCCGTATGGTCTTGGTGGGAACGGATTTGTCCACACAGAAGCTGAGGTAGCCCGTGAAGGTGTGAATGAGGCCATCGATGTCCTCACCATGTGGATCGCAGAGCTGCTTCCAGGCGGTGGCTTCAAAACAGCCCTTTAGGGTGTCCATTGTCTCCTCAGACCATAACTCCACAGTGTGCATGGCCGGAGGTTGTCTGTGCACTAGGGGTTTGTACACCGGCCGGAGATGAACCAAGTTGTGATCCGATCTCCCGAGTGGGGGGAGTTGTGATGAGGTGTACGCCTCCTTAGTGTTTGCGTAGAATAAATCCAGTGTTTTATTGTCTCTAGTGTGGCATGTGACATACTGGGTGAACGTGGGTAGAATGGGAGACAGTGAAACATGGTTGAAATCGCCTGAGATGAGGAGAAGAGCATCTGGGTGTTCTGTCTGCAGCCTGCTGGTTACTGAATGGATGACGTCACGTGCTGTCCCAGCGTTCGCCGTCGGATTTGCATAAACAACAATGCAGATCACGTGTGAGTGTTCTCTCGGGAGATATGTAGGCCTCATGCTAACAGCTAGCAACTCAATGTCTTTGCTGCAGTGTCGTTGTTTAACAGTGATATGTCCCGGTCTGCACCAGTTGTTGTTAACATACATTATCACTCCACCGCCCCTAGCCTTGCCACTGTCTGGTGTTCGGTCAGCTCGTATCATGTGAAAACCCTCCAGCTCAATGTTAGCATCTGCTGCTAGTTCAGTTAGCCACGTCTCAGTAAACAAAAGGAGAGAGCACTCCCGGTATGTGCTATCATAACGGGAGATAGCCGCTAGCTCATCTAACTTTCCCAGTATCGACCGTACATTTCCCATGACAACAGATGGAAGGGAGGGTCTGTACCTTATATTTTTTGTCCTCCGCCTTACTCCAGCCCGGCAGCCGCGGCGTTTTCGCCTCAGTTCTCTCGGTATGTCGAGTTTTTCCAATGTTTGGAATTATACTGCTGCTATAAACAGCTCTTTTACTGTTTGAACAGTGGCTCCCTGTGGTGTCATCATAGTTGCAAATATACATGAAATTAGTTGCAAAATTATAAGAAAAATATCTAAAATTTATTAGAAAACATACAATTTTGGGGGAAAAAATCACACATTTGCAACAAAACAGATTTAGAAGTTTAAAACGTTTCTAAGAAAAAAGTTATAAAAGTACAAGTTAAAAGTCACAAATTATTATACAAAATGTTCCTTTTCGAGAGGAAAAACATCTTGTTTCTAATATTAACAGGTTACCTTTCCTGTAACTTGATTGCTTTTTCTGTCATTTTAAAGCACAGATATGTTTTGCATCTCTGAGGAGAATTTTTTTGGACCAAAAGATTGTCAAAACTGGCTCTAGAGGACTTGTGCCTCTATTAAGTGAAGGATAGTCCCTTCAGCATCAATGTTCTCAGTTTCAAAAGGTCAGTGTCTGTTCAGTGTGCTAGCAAAATGCCATTGTATACTCGGTGTATAAAGTAAGAATAACAGGAAATAATCATCTCCATGACAGTAGTCAAGTGGACATTTGGCTCGTAACAACCAAAAGGAAATAATAATCAACAAAATATATTTACACCATCATCAATATATATAACAATATATAATTGCATATACACTCTGGAAGAAATGAAGAGACCAGAGAGACCACTGCAAAATCATCATTTTATCTAGTTTTAATATTTATACACACATACATTTATACATACAATTTTATGTTATTCTCTAACCTACTGAAAAAAAACGTTTTAGTTTAATCCTCGGAAGAACTCAGATATCAGGTATTTATGTAATAACTCTGATTATTATTCACATCTTTCATGTGTCTTGCCATGCTTAGATGATCACCTAATAAGTACCTCAAGTAGATTGAAGTGTCCTTGTGCTGGAATTCAACAGATATTCAAATTGAATGCCTTCCACTCCTGTAGAGATTTTTGGTTTGGTTTTGGTTTTGTATGCTTTAGCACTAGTCTCTTAATTTTTCAAATGATTAAGAATGTCATTGCAACAGCAGCTCAGGAGAAAACAGTTACATCAAAATAAATAGCTCGATAATGTTATTTTTAGCTTCCTATGTGAAAGACAGGAAGTGACCCTTGACATTTTAGCTAATGATAAATCTCTTTTTGAGGAAATAAGGTGTCTGCAACAGCAGGAGCAGAGAAAGTGAGCTGTTATAGGCCAGCAACTGATATGACAAACCACCCCCAAGGGACCTCCTTGTTTATTCCTCCACAAAGCTACTTTTGGGCCTGAGCACTTGACTTGTAAGCAGACTATATGGCAGGAATTAGGAGTTGATATTGCAACACACTGCTGGTTTGTGGCTTGATTAATGAACATGTTGGGCACACATTTTTGTCTGCCGTGTAGGAGGGCGGGAGAGGATTGGGTGGAGGATTGTGCGATGTGACATTCTCAGCGCTCTCTAGAGTGACGGCTGTCTAGATCCTTTCTCCATAACACAGATGCTGACTCAATTAAAAGGGCGACTGGGATTTTTCAAATGATCATCCTACAATGTAATCCTGGAATGTCCCTATTGTGGGACTAATAAAGGCTTATGTTATCTTATCTCATCATACAGATATTAAAATATACACAAAGTGTTCCACAAAAATGTAACAAAAAGTCTAAATTAAATCAGGTATAAAATACAGAACAGAAGGACTCAAATCTGAATCAGTGAGGGTTCTTCAACCTCAAAAGCTTGAATTCTCCTTTCAATAACTTAGGAGCCCCCTATAGGGTGATCTAAAACACAGAACCTTTCCATCACATTTAATACTTGCAGAACAAGGAGGAAAAACCCTGGCACAACTATAAATTAGAATGAAAGCCAGTGACAAAGCAATAGGATGAGGACATGCCATCTCCCTGAGCAGCAAGAGCAGACAACCAGCATCGAGTATGACTCATATTTGGACTTTATTATTGAGCAACCTGACCACAGCACCAGTCATCTAAGTGAATGTCTTTTAAGAATATGCGGTATATTGCATTAAGGTGTCAAATCCCTCTTGCTGCTGCAATAATTACAGTGAAAGTAAAGAAAAAAGTGATTTACTGTAGGCACAGAACTGCAGAGTCCTTACAGGTGGGGGGAATGCTTTACAACGGGGAAAATAAGCATTGAACACGTCAACATTTTTCTCATTAAACATATTTCTGAGGGAGCCATTGACCTGAGGTTTTCACCAGATATCAGTAACAACCCAAGAAATCCATACATGAAAAGAAATCATGGCAACTGTGTTCACAAAACAAGTTATATGTCAAAAAGTGGAATGACACAGGGAATAGATATCAAACACGCTTGGTGAAATTAATTTAATATTTAGTAGAAAAGCCTTTGTTGGCAATAACAGCTTCCAGACACCTCCTGTATGGAGAAACTAGGCAAAGCATTGCTCAGGAGTGATTTTAGTCCATTCTTCCACACAAACTGTCTTCAGATCAAAAGGTTCTGTGAGTGTCTCCTATGAACTCTGATCTTCAGTTTGTTCCATAGATTTTCAATTGGATTCAGGTCAGGTGACTGACTGGGCCATTCTAGCAGCTTTATTTTCCTTCTCTAGAGCCAGTTGAGAGTTTCCTTGGCTGTATGCTTGGGATCATTGTTTTGATGAAATGTCCACCCTCATTTCATCTTCAGCATCTTGGCAGATGGCAACAGGTTCTTATCAAGGATGTCTCTGTACATTTGTCCATTCATCTTTCCTTCAATTATGTATATGAAATCCTTCTGTACCATGTGCTGAAAAACACCCCCACATCATGATGCTCCCACCTCCAAACTTCACTGTTGGTAAGGTGTTTTTGGGCTGATGTGCAGTGCCATTTCTCCTCCAAACATGCTGTGTGTTGTGGTATCCAAAAGGTTAAATTTTGGTCTCATCTGACCAGACTATATTCTCCCAGTATTTTACTGTCTTGCCCAAATGTTGTGCAGCAAACTTTGAACGAGCTTCAACATGCTTTTTCCTCAGCAATGAAGTCTTGCAAGGTGAGCGGGCATAGATCCCATGTCAGTTGAGCACATTACTTTTTGTTTTCTTTGAAACAGCAGTACCTGCTAACTCCAGGTCTTTCTGGGGCTCTCCACGAGAGGTCTTTGACTCATGAATAACTCTTCTGATAATTCTTTTGACTCCTCTGTCAGAAATCTTGGGGAAGCTCCTGGTCGTGGCTGGTTTATGGTAAAATGATGTTCTATCCACCTCTGAATAATGGCTCCAAAAGTGCTCACTGGAACATCCATCAGTTTAGCAATGTGACTGTAACCAATGCCGTTATTATGTTTTGCAAGAATAAGGTTGCTGAGGTCTAGAGAGGGGTCTTTGCTTCTACCCATACTGAGTTCTTTGTGGTGTGACAATCTGATATTCAAAGTCCTTTTTAAAGGCTATCAGTCAGGACTTAACCAGCTGAAATTAATTTGCACTGATGAGGATGGGATGGGTTCCTAAATGCTGATGGATTTCAGCTGGTTTCTTGGATTTCTATGCCTTTTTGCACCTCTTTTTTCTTCATGTGTTCAGTATTTGTGGGTGTTTATATATTTACATATATTTATATATATATCTGTGGGTGTTTATATATTTACATATTTATTCCATCTAGCTACAATGCTCTGCACTGTGTGTTCATATATTCATATATTTATTCCATCCAGCTACAATGCTCTGCACTGTGTGTGTGTGTGTGTGTGTGTGTATATATATATTTTATAGTAATATGTACATATGTATATTAGCTGCTCTTGCTTGCTTGTTTTTTTTCTTGCCTTCTGATTGTTGCTCTGAGTGTTGCTATCCCTGTGCTGTTGCAATCCTGGAATTTCCTCGTTGTGGGACTAATAAAGGCTTATCTTATCTTATCTTATTTATTCCCTGTGTCATTTCACTTTATTAAATATAACTTGTTTTGTGAACACAGTTACCTTGATTTCTTTGTATGTATGAATTGCTTAGATTGATACTGATATCTGATAGTGAAGACCATCACTATGCGGGGTAATCATAAGCCCTGGATGACTGCAGAGGTGCGCTCGCTGCTTACAGCCAGAGATGCAGCCTTCAGAGCGAAGGACAGGATTGCCCTCCGCTCAGCCAGGTCTGCGCTTTCAAAGGGAATTAAGGCGGCAAAGCGCGCCTATGCGGAGAAAATCCAGGGACACCTCTGTGACACTAGGAACACCAAGCAGATGTGGCAGGGAGTTCGGACACTGACGGGCTTTAAGTCTAGGCAGGGGGTCGATGATGACGACGCTTCGCTTCCAGACAGGCTTAACGACTTCTTTGCACGTTTTGAAGCATCAAACTCGACAATCAGAGGGAGGGCCGGCCCACTCCCACCATCGGTCGGACCAGCTTTTACCATCAACACAGCGGACACACGGAGGACCCTATCCAGAGTCAACCCACGCAAAGCTGCAGGTCCAGACAACATTCTGGGACGTGTGCTCCGAGACTGCGCGAGCGAGTTGGCGGATGTCCTGACTGACATTTATAACATCTCCCTGAGTCAGGCCATCGTTTCCAGATGCTTCAAGACCTCTATCATTGTACCGGTGGCAAAGAAACCAGTGGTGTCCTGTTTGAATGACTATCGTCCTGTTGCACTTACACCAATTGTGATGAAGTGTTTTGAATGGCTTGTCAAACCACACATCACAGCCTGCCTCCCTGCATCACACGACCCACTCCAGTTTGCATATCGTTCAAACCGCTCCACGGAGGATGCTATAGTCACCACCCTACACTCTGTCATCACCCACCTGGACCAGAAAGACACCTACGCCAGACTCCTGTACACTGATTTCAGTTCAGCATTCAACACCATTATTCCCCAGAGACTGATAGAGAAATTACTCCTTCTCGGTCTGAACACCGCCACATGTCTCTGGATCCTGGATTTCCTGACTGAGAGACCTCAGTCTGTCCGGGTTGGAAACAACATCTCCAACTCTGTCACGCTGAGTACCGGAACCCCTCAAGGCTGTGTACTCAGTCCACTGTTGTTTACACTTCTAACACATGACTGTGTATCCAAACACGAGGGGAACCAGATTATTAAGTTTGCAAATGACATTACGGTGGTGGGACTTATTCAGAGGGATGAGGAATCAATGTAAGATAAGATAAGATAAGCCTTTATTAGTCCCACAACGGGGAAATTCCAGGATTGCAACAGCACAGGGATAGCAACACTCAGAGCAACAATCAGAAGGCAAGAAAAAAAACAAGCAAGCAAGAGCAGCTAATATACATATGTACATATTACTATAAGATATATATATACACACACACACACAGACACACAGTGCAGAGCATTGTAGCTGGATGGAATAAATATATGAATATATGAACACACAGTGCAGAGCATTGTAGCTAGATGGAATAAATATGTAAATATATAAACACCCACAGTACGGAGCATTGCAGCTAGGTGGAATAAATATGCAAGTATATAAACACACACAGTGCGGAGCAATGTAGCTAGATGGAATAATATGTAGATATATAAAAACACAGTGCGGAGCATTGTAGCTAGATGGAATAAATATATAGATATATAAATATAAACACACCCAGTGCTGAGCATTGTAGCTAGATGGAATAAATATGTAAATACAGGGAAGAAGTGAGAGACCTGGAGGGCTGGTGCAGGGAGAACAATCTGGTGCTCAACGTGGACAAAACGAAGGAGATGATTATCGACTTCCGGCGGTCACAGCCTGAGCACGTCCCCCTCAGCATTGGCGGCCGTTTAGTGGAGAGAGTAGAGAACATCAAGTTTCAGGAGTCTGGTGTCCTGGTGCAGCCACAACAACCTGCAGCTGAATGCTCTGAAGACAGCGGAGATGATTGTGGACTTCAGGAAAGTCACAACCCCCCTGCCCCCCCCTCACCATCACAGGCTCTCCCATCACCATTGCAGATTCCTTTCGCTTCTTGGGCACCACCATCACCCGGGACCTCAAATGGGAGCCAACCATCAGCTCCCTCATCAAAAAGGCCCAGCAGAGGATGTTCTTTCTGCGGCAGCTGAGGAAGCTCAAGCTACCCACCAAGATGTTAGTGCAGTTCTACACGGCCATCATCGAGTCCATCCTCACCTCCTCCATAACTGTGTGGTATGCAGGAGCCACTACCAGGGACAGACTAAGGCTGCAGCGCGTCGTGCGCACTGCTGAGAAGGTGATCGGCTGCAAGCTCCCATCTCTCCAGGACCTGTACATCTCCAGGACCCGGAGGCGTGCTGGCCGGATCATAGCCGATCCTTCACACCCTGGTCACATACTGTTTGCCCCCCTCCCCTCAGGTAGAAGACTTCGGTCCATTCGGACTAAAACCTCCCGGTGTCACGGCTGGCCCTCACGAGCCAGCATAAGACGCCACAGTTCAGTAAGTTGCAATTCAGCTCTTTTATTTATAATGCACAGGACTTAGGCGTACAACACAACTTTGCCACGCAGGCTTCGTTACACAACACAACATAAATTCACAACAGAGATTAGCGGCTAGGGCGAGGGGCACTCGTACGCCGCAAAGGCAGGGAATATAAAACGTGGAACAGGGAGAGAGTTATGGCAGAGACGAGGAGCTCTCGTCCGCCGTAATTAGGAAGGAACGTCAGCGAGGGAGAAGACAATTCCAAATAATCAATCACTTACATGCAGCGGGATACGTCGAGGAACCCAGGGAGCATGTGGTAAGGAGACAGGGGTAAGTCATAAGACTTCTGACGAGACAGCCGCAGAGTCCAGTTCACTCGCACTGACATTTAAAGCCAGCTGCTCATGATTGGAAACGCGGCACAGCTGCTCAGGTTCTGACAGCTGAGAGCTCCCGAGCGTCTGGCCAATCAGAGCCCGGGAAGCCCGTGTGACGACACCTGCTGTCAAAACCTGACAGGGATGAGGAATAACGACAGAGCCCCTCCCTCTACGCGAACTCCTGGTCGCGTGTAACATCCAGACCCCCCCACCCCACCCCAGGGAGGGTGGAGGGGGAAGCAGGTGGAGGGGGAGCAGGGTCAACTCACAACAAGGGGACAAAAACATCGGGGAAGGGAGGGAGAGAGGAAAAAAAAGAGGCAGAAACCGTACATAAACGGGGACAAAAAGATGAATAAAAAGAAAAGTCAATGCTAGATGGACATCTCTCACATATAACCACAAAAAAGAAAGCCAAGATGAGGATACATGGAACACCAGTCAATACCACAAGGCAGGATCAAGGAAATAAAAGGACAAATAATACCTTTTTCTCCAAGTTAATGTGTACAGAAAATCTTCAAAACCAAAAGACAACACAGGTGCCAAAAAAAAGAACTAGACCCGAGTAAGGGAGTAACATAGGAAAAATACAATCACACCCTAAAGAAACATACAATACTCATGATAGCATACTGTCAAAATGAAAAGGAAATTCTGCTCAGAAGAGTCTCAAATCGGGAGTGCAAGGGACAAACCCAAACAGTCATCCCAGAAAACAACATGAAAGACAGCTACGGCAAGAGAACATATGTCCATCAACGGAAAACAGTCACCTTAGACATGAAGTTCAATCCCCTGTGGGGTATTTCAGTCTGAGAGGGGAGGAGAGAAAAAGAAAACCAGTCACAAGTCAGTGGTGGGGCAAGAGAAGGAGAGGGGAAAAAAAACCATTGGGGAATAGTGTTAAATAACTCCGCCAGGCGGCCTCCCAGCACCCAGCATTCAGGCCGCCAGCAAAAGCAGCGGAACGTGCCCTAACGGCTCAGCCAAACCCCGGGCCGAGGGAAACCATGTCTCCGGCGGGCGGACCAGGGCGCTGAAAGAATCATCCTGCTCGTCAGGAAACTGGGCCCGGACGCCAAAAGGACAGAGCCGGTCACCGGGTGGTCGGGCAGTATCAGCCTGCCAACAGAATGGCTGGGGGAAGGTCGGCGAACCGGGCCAGCTGAAATTAACTCCCGCAGTCTCAAAAGCGGGGAAGAAGGGGCCATGGCGAGGACGGGGCATGGCCTGGAAAGCGCTCAGTGGTGGGTCAGCTACACAATCTCTGGAACCCGCCTGGGTCAAAACGACCACGGCGCCGAGCTCCGATTGAGCGAGAGCGGCACCCGCGTCGGACCCCGATTGGGCCGGAACTTCCATGACGTCAAGCTCCAAACGAGCGAGAGCAGCACCCGCGTCGGACCCCGACTGAGCCGGAACCTCCATGACGTCAAGCTCCGATCGAGGGAGAGCAGCACCCGCGTCGGACCCCGATTGGGCCGGAACTTCCATGACGTCAAGCTCTAAACGAGCGAGAGCAGCACCCGCGTCGGACCCCGACTGGGCCGGAACCTCCATGACGTCAAGCTCCGATCGAGCGAGAGCAGCACCCGCGTCGGACCCCGATTGGGCCGGAACCTCCCTGACGTCGAGCTCCGATCGAGCGAGAGCAGCACCCACGTCAGACCCTGATTGGGCCGGAACCTCCATGATGTCAAGCTCGGATCGAGCGAGGGCAGCACCCGCGTCGGACCCCGATTGGGCCGGAACCTCCATGACGTCAAGCTCGGATTGAGCGAGGGCAGCACCCGCGTCGGACCCTGATTGGACCGGAACCTCCCTGACGTCGAGCTCCGATCGAGCGAGGGCAGCACCCGCGTCGGACCCCGATTGGGCCGGAACCTCTCTGACGTCGAGCTCCGCTTGAACCGGCGGAGCACTCCCGGTGGACCCCATGCCGAGAGCCGGAACCTCCAAGGTGGCACCTAGAGCAGGTTCGCCTCCAGTGACCCTGGGGAGAGGCTCAGAGGGACAAAAGGAACCGGGATCAGGATCACCGGCAGCGGCAGGGCCCGGCGAGACAGGCTCGAGCGCAGCAGACGGTTGCACCCGGCTCGCCCCCCCGAGAGACAGGCAATAATGCTCCAGAAAGAAGATGAGGGATAGAAAATAGAGCACTTGCCTGATCTCGGGTTCTGCCGCCATCCAGGACTTCGATGCTCCGGGTTCAAACGGGAGGAGGTTGTCGTCCGGTTCCCACTCCGTCGTGACGTCATCCGCCCCTGGAGGAGGGGCTCCTGCAGCTAGAGGACCCCCCGACGTCATCATCCACGCTGGCGGTTCATGAGGCGTGGAGGTGGGGGGCTCTCGGCCCGCTGGACCGGACTGTTCATCTGCGGAGTCCCGGGGACGCTCCGTCGTCGGCACAGGCTCCAACCAGTCGTCCGATCTCCTCTGCCCAGAAAATGGCTGCGGGGCTGGGGTCTTCTGCCCGAGGGCCGCAGGCTCACTCCTCATCTGGTGACGCTCCTCTGAAGTCGAAGCGTGCTCAGCAGGGGGAGACACAGAGGCAGCGGGTTTAATAAACATATCAGCAGGGAATTGAGGCTCGGGGGGCTGCAAACCCCGAGCCTCACCCCAAGGAGTCAGACAGAACAAATCACTATTAGATGGAAAAAAGTGAACTTGTACTTGCCTGCCTCCCGGGGGGGCGGTGGAACCTGCCGTAGGGAACGTCATTCCATCCTCCTCCCACCGGGTGGTGGCCGGAGACTCTCCTGAGGGAGGAGAGGGGGCCACTCGGGATGGTGTAGCCGCACTGTCCACTGGAGCAAAACTTCTCACACTCCCAGCCGCTGGAGAAGGCGTCGAGGCAGAGGGGGCAGCAGCCAAGTCGGGCCGGGCGTGACGCACTGACAGCTCAGCGGGGAAAGCAGGCCCGGGGGGAAAGGCTGCAGGAATCTCCTCCTGGTGAGACGCTGGGGAGACAGCAGTGGGATGAATGGGGTCAGCCCAGTGAACCGGAGCGGGTTCCGGAAGGGAGTCGCGCTGAGAACGTCTCTGACCACGGCGCCGACGTCTACGACGGGCCCCGGGTGGTGCGAACTCCAGGACTGGATCGAGGGAAGGATCAGGATTCCAGAGCGGGCAGCGGGAGCTCCGATTACTCCGCCTTTGGCCTCGTTCCTCCTCGATATCCTGGAGCGCCTCGCGGTGGGCGAGGCGCTCCAGGATATCTCTTCGCTTGGACGTCCAAGTGGTCGGTGTAGCGGGGAGACAATCGGTCGAGCGTTATCTCAGCGCAGTCCAGGTAATAGTGCGCTTCGGATGAGTCGTCAAGGCTGGCGGAAGCGCTGATGAAGTCATCCACCTCCTCCAGCGCCTCAGGCAGCTGGAGCCAGAGATCACTCCACCTTGCAGCCTCCTCCTCTTCGTACATCTGAATTATCTGGCGTTGGGCAGCGATGTCGAGTCTCCTCGCGTCAACCTCGGGGTGACCGTTGTAGCGGGAAGGCAGACGGTCAAGCACCTCCTCAGCCCGGTCTAAATACCACTGTTCATCGGGCTGATAACCGAGGAGAGGAGGGGCGAGGGAGGTGTCTGGATGCCCATCGAGGTCGGAGGCGATAATGAGGATTTCATCTACCTCCTCCAGCGCCTTGGTCAGCAGGACGTGGGAACCCCGAGAACGACTCCGCTGAGATGGCATATTTCCAACGCCACGTACCTGGACAGGAAGGGGCAAAGTTCCCAGAACGCAACTTACTGAGAACGGCGTCTCCTTCTGGCGGCTGTCTACTGTCACGGCTGGCCCTCACGAGCCAGCATAAGACGCCACAGTTCAGTAAGTTGCAATTCAGCTCTTTTATTTATAATGCACAGGACTTAGGTGTACAACACAACTTTGCCACGCAGGCTTCGTTACACAACACAACATAAATTCACAACAGAGATTAGCGGCTAGGGCAAGGGGCACTCGTACGCCGCAAAGGCAGGGAATATAAAACGTGGAACAGGGAGAGAGTTATGGCAGAGATGAGGAGCTCTCGTCCGCCGTAATTAGGAAGGAACGTCAGCGAGGGAGAAGACAATTCCAAATAATAAATCACTTACATGCAGCGGGATACGTCGAGGAACCCAGGGGGCATGTGGTAAGGAGACAGGGGTAAGTCATAAGACTTCTGACGAGACAGCCGCAGAGTCCAGTTCACTCGCACTGACATTTAAAGCCAGCTGCTCATGATTGGAAACGCGGCACAGCTGCTCAGGTTCTGACAGCTGAGAGCTCCCGAGCGTCTGGCCAATCAGAGCCCAGGAAGCCCGTGTGACGACACCTGCTGTCAAAACCTGACAGGGATGAGGAATAACCCGAGCGCGGACAAAAGCGCTCGGGATATGACACCCGGCACATGAATAGCTTTTTCCCCTCTGCCATCAGACTGCTGAACATTAAGTGACTTACTGACTCTCGTGCACTATGTACAGCAGCTCAACCAGACTCATGACATTCATCACTGTTTTTCTGTTGCATTATCAACTGCACTGTGGTACCCCATATTATCTGCTACTTGCTAATTTATTTAAAACTGCCTTGACTAGTATTACTCATTATTACTATTATTATTATTATTATTATTATTATTATTACTTATTTTTCTACACTTATTGCACATTTTTAGTCCTTTAGTTTTTTAGTTTATCTATTTATCTCATCATGTTTTTAATGTTGCAGCATGGCACCAAGACAAATTCCTAGTTTGTGTACTACATGAACAATGGCAATAAATCTGATTCTGATTCTGATTCTGATTCCTCGGAGTGCAGATCTCGCAGGACCTGACCTGGAGCAAGAATTCCTTGGAGATCAGGAAGCGGGCTCAGCAGAGACTACACTTCTTGAGGAAACTCAAACAGGCCTCTGTCCCCATCTGCATCCTCAGGACCTTCTACAGAGGTGTGGTGGAGAGTGTTCTGACGTACTGCATTGCTACATGGTACTCCAGCTGCAGTATGTCAGACAAAAAAGCCCTGCAGAGGATAGTCAAGGGGGCGGAGATGGTAATCGGAGTCTCCCTCCCCTCTGTCCAAGAACTTTTTCAGAACCTTTGTAGGAGCAGGGCACTGAACATTGTCAAGGACTGTTCTCACCCTCTGCATAAACACTTTGAACTTCTTCCATCTGGTAAACGATTCCGGAGCATCAGAGGCAGAACCACCAGACTGATCAACAGCTTCCTGCCACAAGCTGTCAGGATGCTGAACAGCTGACCCGGAATCTCACATACACACTACTGCACCTATGGACATTTTGTATATTATAGTTAGTTATTCTTTTTCCCCAAGTATGTCTCAGGGATGTGTGAATGGATGGGGGGGTGGGGTGGGGTGGGGTGGGGGGTGGAGCTATGTGGGAGTGTGTCTTAATCATGCTGCTTCTTATATGGATGCCGAGAGAAACGCAATTTCATCTTGCCTGCACTACAGTTGTATGTACAGCAATATGACAATAAAGTTTGATTTGATTTGATTTGATTTGATCTATTGAAAATCTCAAGTCAATCAATCAGTCAATCAATCAGTCGATCATTCTTTATTGTCATGATGCTATACATAGAACTGTAGTGCAAGCAAGATGAAATTGCGTTTCTCTAGGCATCCATATATATAAAAAGAACATAATTTAAAACACACTCACACACCCCACCCCCACCCCAACAGCCATTCACACATCCCTGAAACACATTTGGTTTTTACAGTAATATTAACTTATTACAGTTGCAGTTTAAGGTGATAATAACTGCCTATATATAAAATACCAATTAAAATGGCTAAGTGAGTCAAGGTAGCTAAGTGAAATATGGCTCTATCAGAAAAATGTTTAATGCGAAAAATTTTGACATGTTCAATACTTATTTTCCCCATTGTATATATTGGACACAGCTTAAATCTGGGATCAAACCACTGATATTCCAGCTGATGAGAAACCAGTTCTGCTTTCTAAGTCACTGTCAACACAGGACCCTTTAGTAATAAGTATATGCCAAACCACATTGTTAACATAAAGTTGTGTAATATTATAGCTGAGGAAAACATTATCATAGCATCAACATAACACAAACAGGGTATCCCACACTTATGCTAAGTTCTTCTTCATAGCATTCATTTTGATGTCTCGCTGTGAGATTCAATTCAATTTAAGTCAACTTTATTTATATACCGCCATTTCACAACAACAGTCATCTCATAGCACTTCAAACTGTAGGGGAAAACCCCACAATTGCAGACCCCACAATTCCATCCTGGAAACTCTGCAGAGGGTTTTTTGCTCTACCGACAACACTGGACAATAAGCTCCAGTGGCCGGCTGCATGAAAGCAATGGAGGCATCAGCCCCAGTATTCACAGAGCGAGGGTAAGCGGTTTCAACTATTCAATTGTAGGCTGTATTTATTTGAGGATATCTTCCAAACTATTAGATATTTTGTTGCCACCCTTCACCAAATAACTACAAACCTATATTTAATTTTTTAAAATGCATGCCTCCGATGGCAGACCGCTGCTGCTGTTGGTGACAGAAAAACTTCCATCCACCCCAGGGCCAACACAGAGAGACAGACAACCATTCACGCTCATACCAAAGGACAATTTAGAATACCCAGTTGATGCCAATTAACCTAACTTGCATGTTGGAGGAAACCGGAGAAATCCACTCAGACACAGGGAGAACATGTAAACTCCACACAGATCACTGTTGGTCAGGGGCTAGGGATTGAACCCAGGATCCCCCAGCCAAGGATGAGTTGCTGTGTTGCCACAGTGCTAACCACTGCACTGACAGAAAAACTTATTAGAAATAAATTTAAATGAAACTCACCACTGCTGGCAAAAGTAGTCTTGCCGTTTTTAAACTGTAGCTCTCTTCTACAGTTTTTTCTAGTTAATGTGACCTTTTCCCGCAGCATAAATTTAGTGTTTTCTGCAAAATTGCGTCTTTCTTTCTAGTAAATTTCTGACCTTCTCAAATTATAGCTGTAGACTTTTTATGTAAATTTGATACCATTTATCTGGTAAATTTGAAGCTTTTTTCCTCAATTTTATTTTTCTTTCTGGTGGAAGGTCGTCTGTTTACCCAAAAGCCAAGACGTAATGCAGCCCTGAATAGGGTGTCCCAAGCTCCTCAATGTAATGTAGGCTACAACAGTCAGTCAGCAGGTCAACAGTTTCTGAAACTCAACCTGAATTGCTTTCTATATGTGCTGTTTTTCTTTTAATATCTTCCTGGTTGCCTCAGGGACTACAGATGGAAATTAGTGAGAATGCATAATCTGGCCCCCTCATGGATCGTCACCTTATCGCGGTGGGGGGGTTTGCATTCCCCAGTGATCCCAGGAGCTATATTGTCCAGGGCAATTCGCCTCTGATAGTGTCACCCAAGACAAACTGGTCCTGGGTAAAGGGCCAGACTAAGAACAATCCAACAGACTCTCATGATAAATTCTAGATCAAGGATTCAGTGTACCCCACCCGGTATGGGGTTACCGGGGCCCCACCCTGTAGCCAGGCCTGGGGGAGGGGCTCGATGGCTAGCGTCTGGTGGCCGGGTTTCCACCCATGGGAAACCCGCCTGATTGCTGGGGTCTTTCTGCAATTGTGGGGGTTCCCCCTACAGTTGATAGTGCTATGAGATGACTGTTGTTGTGAAATGGCGCTATATAAATAAAGTTGAATTGAATTGAATTGAATGGGACCCGGCCGGGCTCAGCCCGAAGGAGTTACATGGGTCTGCCCTCCAGTGGGCTCACCACCTGCAGGAAGGATCATGGGGGTCCAGTGCTATGTGGATTAGGTGGCGGTCAAAGGCGGAGACCTTGGCGGTCTGATCCCAAGCTTTCTTTGGAGCAGGTGGCTGGGGAGAGGGAAGTCTGGGCTTCTCTGCTTCAACTGCTGCCTCTGCGACCCGGACTTCCGGAAAAGCGGTAGAAGATGGATGGATGGATGGATGGATGCTATAATCTGGTACAGAGCATCTTTACCCTGTGTTTATTTTTTTTCTGTACATGGTCCCTGACAAATAAACCAACAAACTAAACTACAAAATATCTATTTCTATACGTATTTGGGCAGCTCTGTGGCACAGTGGTTAGCACAGTAAGAAGGTCACAGGATCGATCCCACCCCCTGACCATCAGTGACCCTTCTGTGTGGAGGTTGCATGCTCTCCCAATGTCTGTGTGGGTTTACCCCGGGTACTCTGGTTTTCTCCTACAGGCCAAAAACATGCAAGTTAGGCTAATTGGAGACTCTAAAGTTGCCCTAGGTGTGAATGGTGAAGAGATTGACGCTGTACTGTGGCTGCTTCATGCATCCAGGTGGATGCCCTGAATTTACCTCTGGGGATCAATAAAGTATACAAAAAATATTTT
The DNA here is from genome assembly GCA_020510985.1 of Pholidichthys leucotaenia. Classification (NCBI taxonomy): domain Eukaryota; kingdom Metazoa; phylum Chordata; class Actinopteri; order Cichliformes; family Pholidichthyidae; genus Pholidichthys; species Pholidichthys leucotaenia. The sequence continues at coordinate 72,774,889 of CM035846.1, forward strand.
CATGCTGCTTGTGAACTACAAACTCCAAATTGTTATAAATTTTTTAAAAGCACACTGTGTGCTCAACTGACCGCTGCCACCATCCACATACACACATGCACGCGCTGTAGTGAAAACATAAGCCACTTCAAATCTGTGCTACGTGCGTGACACACATGCCTGCGTGTGGCAAGAACAGGGAGAACCATGCTAAAGAAAATACAATGTCAGTACGGCCATGTCACCTCAGCACGGGACAAGGCTGACATGGTTTCACTGTCAGACCCAAAAGCAGACAAGGAGAAGACAAAGAATGATGAGTATAATTATGAATTTATTGAAAATAATCAAGAAGGCTGCATGGAGGATCTGGAAACCCTGCGGGAGAGAGGAGACGAGGCCAGGTAAGTATATGAGGGTGGAGATGGGCTGACAATAAATCTGACAGGTTGGACTGGGTGGAGCAGCAGTGAAGTCCAGCTTGTTCATCCTCTATGCTGAAGAGGTGAACAAAGCGGGGAAGAGGTCCTGAGGGAAGGATCCAGGCTGGCCAGGACAGCATGGGTGAAAAGGGGTGAGGAGACACAGTGAAGGTAAAGTTGGAAAGTCAACTTACGTGCTGGGTAGTGGGGAATGAAGCAGGGGTGGTCCAGTCTGCCAACAGTGGAACAATATCCTGGAAGATACGCAGAGGGTTAGATTGATGTATATCCTTACGTGGATTAAGACGATGAGGGGGTAGAAGGCAGTCTCCAGGCTGCACACATGGGAGACGTGATCAGGTGTGGAGAAGGTCCAATGTGTTCAGGCAGAGCAGCAGGAGTGGCATCAATATGAAGGCGCTCCCTGATTGCCAGCAGGTGAGATCCACAGCTGCAAGGAAGAAGCAGATTACAGGAGAGAGAGGAGAAACAAAGTGTGCAGCCATGGAACCCTTACAAAGGCAAATGGCACGAGTGTTGATTTTGAAAAAAATCCTTGTAATATTAGATTTATTTAGCTATTTAAACTGTTCCTGTGAATTTGTTTATTGCAAACACCCGAAAATTTTTACATTTTTCCATCCTTCTATCCATCCATCCATCCATCCATCCTTCTTCTACCACTTTTCCGGAGGTCCAGGTCGCGGAGGCAGCAGTTCAAGCAGAGAAGCCCAGACTTCCCTCTCCCCAGCCATCTGCTCCAGCTCTTCAGAGAGGATACCAAGGCGTTCCCAGACCAGCTGGGAGATATAGTATTTCCAGCGAGTCCTGGGTCTGCCCCGGGGTCTCCTCCCAGTGAGACATGCCCGAAACACCTCAAGTGGGAGGCATCCAGGAGGCATCCTGATCAGATTCCCATACCACCTCAACTGACTCCTTTCAATGTGGAGGAGCAGAGGTTCTACTCTGAGCCTCTCCCGCATGACTGAGCTCCTCACCCTGTCTCTAAGGGTGAGTCCAGCGATCCTACGAAGAAAGCTACATTTCAGCCGCTTGCATCCGCAATCTCATTCTTTTAGTCATTACCCAAAGCTCATGACCATAGTTAAGGATAGGAATGTAGATTGATTGGTAAATCAACAGGGTTGCCTTAGAGCTCAGCTCCCTCTTCACCACAACAGACTGGTACAACGTCAGCATCACTGCAGATGCTGCTCCGATTCGTCTGTCAATCTCTCGCTCCATTCTCTCCTCACTCATGAATAAGACCCCAAGATACTTAAACTCCTCCACTTGGGGCAGGGGCCTGTCCCCAACCCGGAGAAGACAATCCACCTTTTTCCGGCTGAGGACCATAGACTCAGACTTGGAGGTACTGATTCTAATCCCAGCTGCTTCACAATCAGCAGCAAACCATCCCAGTAAGAACTGTAGGTCATTGCTGGATGAAGCCAGAAGGACAACATCATCTGCAAACAACAGAGATGAGATCCTGTGGTCACCAAGCATGACACCTTCCGTTCCCTGGCTGTGCCTAGAAATCCTGTCCATAAAAATTATAAAAAGGATCGGTGACAAAGGACAGCCCTGGCGGAGTCCAACTCTCACTGGGAATGAGTCCGATCGAGTGTTGGCAATACGAACCAAACTCTCACAACGGTCATACAGAGACCAAACAGCTTGTAACAACAAGCCCGATACTCCATACTCCCGAAGCACCCCGCACAAAAAACGATGAGGGACTTGGTCAAATGCCTTCTCCAAGTCCACAAAACACATGTAAACTGGTTGGGCAAACTCCCACGAACCCTCGAGGATTCTCGAGAGGGTAAAGAGCTGGTCCGAAGTGCCACGGCCAGGACAAAAACCACATTGCTCCACCTGAATCCGAGGTTCGACCAGCGGCTGGACTCTCCTCTCCAGTACCTTGGCGTAGACCTTCCCAGGGAGGCTGAGGAGTGTGATCCCTCTAAAGTTGGAGCACACCCTCCGGTCCCCTTTTTTGAAGACAGGAACAACCATCCTGGTTTGCCATGCCAAAGGCACTGTCCCCAACTTCCACGCAATGTTGCAGAGATGTGCCAATCATGACAGCCCTACAACATCCTGGGCCTTGAGGTACTCAGGACAAATCTCATCCACCCCCAGGGCCCGGCCACCAAAGAGATTTTTGACCACCTTGGCGACTTCAGCCCCTGTGATAGGCGAGTCGTCCCACTCGTCCACAAGCGCTGCTTCCTCTGTGGAAGGGGTATCAGTGGGATTGAGGAGATCCTCAAAGTATTCCTTCCACCGCCCGACAATATCCCCAGTTGAAGTCAACAGCACCCGATCCGCACCATACACAGTGTGGACAGGGAGCTGCTTCCCCCTCCTGATCTGCCGGACAGTTTGCCAGAATCTCTTCGAAGGCCAACCGAAAGTCTTGTTCCATGGCCTCACCAAACTCCTCCCATACCGGGTTTTTTCTTCAGCAACCACCTGGGCTGCACTCCGCTTGGTCTGCCAGTACACCTCAGCTGGTTTGGGGGTCCCACAAGCAAACCAAGCCTAATAGGACTCCTTCTTCAGCTTAATAGCCCCCCTCACCACTGGTGTCCACCACTTGGTTCGGGGGTTGCCACCACGAGATGCCCCAACGACCTTGCGGCCGCAGCTCTGGACCGCTGGTGCCAGGTGCACATATGGACACCCTTATGCTTGAACATGGTGTCCGTTATGGACAAACTGTGGTTAGCACTGAAGTCCAACAGCTGAACACCACTCGGGTTCAGATCGGGCAGGCCGTTCCTCCCAATTACCCTCTTCCAGGTTTCACTGTCATTGCCCACATGCGCATTGAAGTCCCCCAGTAGGATAATGGAGTCTCCAAGAGGAGCACTCTCAAGCACCCCAGTCAGAGACTCCAAAAAGGGTGGGTACTCTGAACCATCATTTTGTGCATAGGCACAAATGATGGTCAGGACCCATTTCCCAACCCGAAGGCACAGGGAAACAACCCTTTCATCCACTGGGAAAAACTCCAATATAGAGGCAGCAAGGTGGGGGGATACAAGAATTCCCACCCCTGCTCGTCACCTCTCGCCAGGGGCAACTTCAGAGTAGGCCAAGCTCCTGCCCATATCCAGGAGACTGGTTCCTGAACCGGAGCTGTGTGTTGAGGTGAGACCGACTATATCTAGCCGGTATCTCTCAACCTCATGCACCAGCTCAGGCTCCTTCCTTACCAGAGAGGTGACAATCCACATCCCAAAAGCCACTTTAGGAAGCCTGGGATCAGACCGCCAAGGTCTCCACCTTTGACCACTACCTGGTCCACATAGCACCAGTCCCCCATGATCCTTCCTGCAGGTGGTGAGCCCACTGGAGGGCGGACCCATGTAACTCCTTTGGGCTGAGCCCGGCTGGGTCCCATGGGCGAAAACCTGGCCACCAGACGCTAACCGTCGAGCCCCTCCCCCAGGCCTGGCCCCAGGGCAGGGCCCCAGCAATCCCACACCGGGCAGGGTACACTGAACCATCCATCCATCCATCCATCTTCTACCGCTTAATCATTTCGGGTCGCGGGGGGGCTGGAGCCTATCCCAGCATCTTTGGGCGAGAGGCAGGGTACACCCTGGACAGATCGCCAGTCCATCACAGGGCCAACACAGAGAGACAGACAACCATTCACTCTCACATCCATACCTAAGGACAATTTAGAATCCCCAGTTTTGATGCCAATTAACCTAACTTGCATGTTTTTGGCATGTGGGAGGAAACCGGAGTGCCCGGAGTAAACCCACGCAGACACGGGGAGAACATGCAAACTCCACACAGAAGGGTCACCGATGGTCTGGGGGTGGGATCGAACCCACGATGGTCAAGGGTGGAATCGATCCCATGACCTTCTTGCTGTGCTGCCACTGTGCTAACCACTGCGCCACCGTGCTGCCCTTGTTCTAATATTTATCATGAGAGTCTGTTGGATCGGTCTTAGTCTGGCCCTTCACCCAGGACCAGTTTGTCTTGAGTGACCCTACCAGAGGCAAATTGCCCTGGACAACATAGCTCCTGGGATCACTAGGGCACGCAAACCCTCCACCACAATAAGGTGACGATCCATGAGGGATTGCATTTTTCCAATAAACCTAAAATGCACTGGGGGTTGAATGACTTTTTGCCACAATAGGAGCTCCTACGGGCCGGAATTCAGGATCCAAACACCGGACTCAAGGTTTTTCGGTTTTATTTTGGAGCTGGTCACCCTGACACAGCTCGAGAGCTCAAAAATAACCAACACAAAAATGGGCAAAAGCAGGCAAGGCTAAGATGCAGGCAAAACAACTTAAACATCCAAGGCAGGAACAAGACTAACTGGAACTGAAGCGTGGCATCACGCTGGATGACTTAAAGATGTCACCCCGAATTATGGTGCGCTGTCCCTTAAATAAGCCAAAAACAATTAACAAAATCATAAACAGCTATGAATAATCAATAACTTAACAAGACATGAAACAAGATAGGAGAAAACGAAAGTAAACAAAAGGTGCTGTCAAAATGAAAACCAAAACCCAAACTACCCAAGATCATGAAAGGAATAATCATAATAATAATATAGATAGTAAATATAGAAAATCGCAAAACACAAATCTTAAAGCGAGAATGTGGCTAGGAGCCCATGCCCTGAGGACCAGAAATACAAACTAAAAATTAGAATAAGAACATGGTCCCAGCCCATGCCCTGACACTTTAATTGCAACCCTATATGCCACAACATTTGGATGGAGAAGAAAAACATAAAGACAGTTTAAGCAACATTGTTTGTTATGGGAAACAAACAAACTCACTCCTAAAACACTATTATCAGTATGTCGTATGATGATGTTGAACCACATGGTTGTTAAGCCTAGTTTATGCACCCGCATCACGTCAACACCATTGCTGGCGGACAATGCCTATGCAGTCCTCTGCAAAATTTACTTCCACTGTCATGAATTCCCACCTTTCTGAGGCAGGGGAGACAGAAACCCAAATGCAGGAGATACTTAGTGCATTTATTGAACAAAAGATAATCATAGAGTCCAGACAAACAAATAGACGATCAGCACAAGACACACTGAGATGATATCTCAGGATGCTCTACAGCTCACTGGTGAGTACAACATGTAGAAAAAGGACCCAAGTCGCTTCAGACGTAACTGATAGTGGGAGGAAACAAACAAGAGAACCCAAAGCGCTTCCAGACGTAACTGATCAGCGAGGGGAGAACTTTTACTCACAGGGCTGGAGCAGTCCAAGTCAATCCAAGAACATCCTGACGGTACACAGACAAAGTAGAGGACAATACAGGTGGACAATGCAATAATCCGGCAAACTCAATTGGGAAGACAGAGCTTAAATAACACGAGACATAATGAACTGAGTGATTGCCAGTGTGAGTGTGTGTGTGCGTGTGTGTAGGACTGTATGGGTGTGTGTTGAGTTGAGTGAGTGCAGCTGTGAGTGAGTGTGTGCATGTATGTGTGCATGTGTGTGCGTGAGAGTGGGTGTGTGAATCTGAGGAGGCAATGACGGATTGGAATCACCTGTCAGAACCTGACAGGAGAGGAGGGGCCCAAAGGAACCAAAATAACAACAGAACATGGCTGAACAATGCAACACAATATGGAACTTCAAAGGTAACAGAAAGCACAGATCATAAGGGAACAGAAAAATGCCATGAAGCCGAGCTCGGGAGAATCCCAAGCCAGGTTCATGACATCCACACCGGTTTGTCAACATTGGTTTGCAATTCATCACCCAAACGGTAGGCGGTTGCGGGGTCTCAGCAGCTGTGTAGAGTATTTCTTGTCTTCTCTTCACGTATTTCCTGTTTTTGTCAGCGCAAGTGATGGCGACCGCACAAAAATTTTTTTTTGATGCAAATGGCCCTTATAAACATTGAACAACAGCTTGCTCTACTACAAGCAATGAATCACAGAAAGCAGAGAAGGCGGAGATGGTCTGTGTGACAGCTGAACCAACAGAGACAGACACGGGGTGAATTTCCCATTCTAATCCTGCCTCTGAGACACATAGATGAAGAAATGGGGGCATCTTCAGAGACAGCCAATTTGGATCGATACTGCTGGAAAACAAACCGAATGTACCCCCTCCCGCCAATCTTCCTGGGATAACAGTCACAGTTCCCCATGTGATCACTGGCGATGCTGCCTTTCCCCTACACAGCAATCTGATGCCACCGTTTCCAGGTATGTCACTGACAGTGGTGCACAGCATGTGTCACAAGGCTGAGCGCGGTGTGTCACCGGGCTCAGCCTCTTAATTTTCCTCTGAGTATTTTCTGTATTTTTCAAGTGTTATTATTTTCCTGTGTGTTGATTTAAGATGTGTTCTTGTTGGTTTATTGTTATGTTATTAATGGCCTTAGTATTGTTATTTTGTCAGTCTCTGTAGTTTAGGATTTATATTTTGTTTCTTTGTGACACAAGTTCTTTATCTACTCTTCCAGACACTCCCACCCTGTCATCATCTCGCATGGGCTGTGTATGTTGTTTCTGTTCCCCAGTCGTCTCAGCTGTGAGCTGTTTTGGTAATTAGGTAAACCTGCCCGCTCATGTGATCCGCACCTGCCATCAATTGCGTCATTTTGTTTTCAGTTATATAAAGACTGTTATTTTGTTCCCTGATTGCCGGAGTCTTAAGATTATCTCCCTCACCAGAATTCTTCCCCTGCGCTGGTGTTCTTTGTAAGTTTGCTTTGCCTTCAGTTTGAACTTTGTGTTGTGCACTGTACTGAACTTTTGTGTTTTCATTAAATATCACAAACTAGCAGGTCAGCACTTGGGTCTTCCTCTCTGCCCTGGAGGAGTAATTTATGACAGTTCATGACAGCATGGCTATAGAGGGGATGCATCGGAACAGAATTCTTGGAAGTTGCAGGGCAGTTACCATAGTTACCCAGCACTGAGTGGCAAACACATGTTGCAGCTTTAGTTTGTTTGCAGCAAAGCATAAGGCTGCGTGTCCACCAAATGCGTTTTTTGTTGCCCGACCGCCCTGAGCATTTTTTTTTTTCAGCGTTTGTGCACAGCGCTCTGGGAAAAAAAAAAAAAAAAGTCTGTGCCCTGTATCCCAGCAACAGCTTGTCACTCTTAGCTCATCACTCCCACTTTCCCTATTGTCAGACTTTCTACAGATTTTTTAATAGCAGTCTCTAAATAACAATGGACAGGAAACATTTTCTAGCAGCTCTGGATGTAAAATATGATGACACAGAAAGCAAGAGTCTGAGTACAGACTAGTACTGGCATCCTATGTCCCGCCCACGCAGCAGTTCTGATTGGCTGCTTAAGGTCTGACATTGACGAGCTCAGCTGCAGTCTCTGAAAAGTTTAACTTTTTTCAACTCTGAGCTCCCTGAGTGCCGCGACAAAAAAACGGCCACTGCCGAGACCGTCTCAGCACCGTGGGCACTCAGCGCTGTAAATGCTGGACTACATAGAGAATGAATGGAAAATAGCCGCCCAGAGCCGAAGAAAACGTGTCTGGTGGACACACAGCCTAAAATCACAAAATATTTCGTCACAGTAGTACACAGAGTTCCTTTTTTAACTTCAGATGTTAATATCACACTGTTTACTTGACTGTAATGATGTGTGGGTAAGAGCACACAAGTGAAGAACTGGTTCTGAGCCTTTAAATATTTATTTAGCTATTTTTTGACAATACAAGATGGAATGACAAGATTACCTCTCTACAATACAAACAGGTACTCTACTGCTGTGACTGACTACTGCATGTATTTTTTGTGTTTTACTGCATTCACCCTAATATTGCCACTCATTTTTGCAACTCAGTGTTTTGTAATTGCCATGATTTCTGTTTGGTGACATCATATGCATACCCTTTATTTTTTAACTGCAGATGTTAATACCACACTGTTTACTTGACTGACATTTTTATTGCCATGACTTCTGTTGTGACATAATGAATCAGCCATCTGTTTTGTGAATTGTGTCACGAGCCTGCCCGTGCGCTTTTATGCAGCGCACGGAGGAGGGGAAGGAAGAATGGATTTAAGTGCAGGATTTCACCACAACACATTTATTGAACACAAAAGTTGACAGTTCAAAAATCAAGACTGACAAAAAGGTAGTTACGTGCACAAAACGGCTGACGCAACGTGCATACAGCGGGCTAACCACTGTGCACCGTGGCCACAAACAAATAACACATGTAAACTTGGGAGAACTGGAGTCCTCTAGGAGGCTCGACTGCATAAAGAGGGGAAAAACTGGGCAACAGCCTAAGCACAGCAGTTGTACTGCATGGAAAAACGCTACAGTCAAGCGTAGCAGCAGAACTGCACAGAGAAACGCTAGCAGTTTACTCACAAAGCAGGAACTGTCCCAGAAGTCCAACACTCAAACGAGCAAACACAATCCCTCATTGACACTGATTGTCATACGGTGATTAATAACCGTATGTTAGCACAATAGTCCAGCAGTGTTTGACTGGCAAAGGCCGCCTAAGTACAAACACTGCTGGCACCACAAATTGGGCACACCTGGGCAAGGCGCGGGAAAGACAATTAGCGGGGAGGAATCAGCTGGCTGTCAAGAGAGAGGGGGTGTGGTCAGACCGGCGAATGTTAGACAATGCCCACATGAATGTGGGTCAAAGAGGCTGCTTAACAGCCGCCAGCCAGAGCAGCGGCTACAGGCATGGAAAAGAAAAAGAACACAGACATAAAAACAACAAGAACTCAAAAGATAACACAATACATAATAAATCCGATACCTGAGTCACAGAGAACGGTCAGAACTGAGCCTACAGGAAAACACTGGCTCGGTTTGTGACAGAGCCCCCCCATCTAGGGGTGGATTCTAGACACCCACGGTAACACAATACCCCGCCCAGGGCCCACACTTAACCCCCCCCCCCCCCAAGTCCAAAGGCATGGAGGCTCAGGAAGCCGCCCAGAGTCCCAGGCTCAGCAGGCAGTCCGACGAACAAAGTCCGGTGGCCTGCCGGAAAACACGGGCCATCTGGCCCAGAGAATCAGTCCCTCTGGTAGCCGGCAAGCGTTGTTAAGCCACCAGGACCAAAGGGATGAAGCAGGAGGCAGCCTGCCCAGCGGCAGGCTCACTGGTGGGTGACCGGACCGTAGAGAGGAAACCCCCACAGCGTCGGGCAGGGAGGAGAAGGGGGCCACGGTGTTCTCAGGCTCGTCCACAGCACCTTCAGTGGTCCTGGCTTGGGACATAGCTCCACCCACGGTGGACCCCGACTGGGCCAATGCTGCACCCGCGGTGGACCCAGACCGGGCCAACGCTGCACCCTCGGTGGTCCCCGACCGGGCCAACACTAAACCCTCGATGGACCCCAACTGGGTCAACACTGCATCCGCGGTGGCTCCTGGCTGGAGCTCTGCAGCACCCGCAGTGGTTCCCAGCTGGAGCTCTGCAGCAACCGCAGTGGCTCCCGATTTGAGCTCTGAAGCACCCACAGTGGACTCCAGCTGGAGCTCAGCAGCACCTGCGGTGGGCCCCATCCGGGCCAATGCTGCACCCACGGTGAGCGAGCCAACCCACCGGAACACCAAGCTGAGGAGGCGGTTGATGGGGCGAGCCTTGACGACCCTGGCAGGAGGAGCTGGAGCAGCGGCATCCTCTGATGGTCGGACTGGACCCACGACGACCTCTGGTGACAGCACACCCTCTCCGGGAACCCTAGACAGAAACTCAGGAGCAGGAGAAAAAAAACAGGTTATTAGGGTCACTGGCAGTGGCGGAGCCCGGCGAAGGGAGTTCAGATGCAGCTGTGCGCTGCACCTGACTCTCCTCATTTAGAGCCCGACAAGATCTCTCTAATACAGATAATAGAAAAACAAGAGAGAGGACTTGCCTGAGCTTGAGCTCCACCACCGTCCAGGACTCCGTCGATCCCGACGATGAAGACTCGGGCCCGGCCTCCAGGAGGTCAAGCTCAGGCTCCCAATATGCTGCGGTCGCCTCCGCAGCTGGCAAGATGGTGGTAATAGTCCTTATGTCCTCAGGTGAAGCATCTCCAGCTGGAGATGGATCCGGAGAGGGGGCTGAGGGCTGGCTCCATCATCTGGTGGCCAGGTTCCAAAGCTGGCGAACACTCAGGGAAAATAGGAGGAGGCACAGAGGGAATAGAAAGAGAGTTAATGGTTGCAGCTGGATGAGAGGACCCAACGGACTGCAGAAACTGGGCCTCTCCCTCGGGAGACAGACAGGGTTAATCACAATTTAATTGAGTAGAATGAAAAAAAAACTTGCCTGTCATCCCGGTACTTGTTGGTGACAGCTGCAACAGGTTACCAGTCATCCATCTCCTTGTCTATGGTGCTTCCAGCCCCTTCAGAGGATAACGGAGGAGCCAGCCCCGATGACATGGAGGTGGGCGTGGGCGGGATAACCCTGGTAGACCTCCCAGCAGCTGGAGAGGAAATGGCTGCCGAGGATGAGGAGGGCCTCTCCCGTTGTTTCCCCGCAGGATGACACTGCTGTGGTGGAGCTGGGGTGACTGGAGCAGGAGTGGAGGGAATGGAGCCATTCCTCCATGGAGCGTGCTTCTGTGCGCGCTTCGTTCCAGCAGGAGATGACTCCATCTTCAGCCCAGTGGACGAGCGCTTGAGCGCGGTTACTGTGGCCAGCAGTTCAGCATATTGGGGGTATCTCCAGAGACCAGGATGCGTCTCCAGAATCCCCACCACTCCACATGCGCTCCACCAATCCCTCTCGGGTCCGCTGGTGGCGAGAAACTCATCCATGTAGCTCCGGATAAAGTCTGCTGCCCACGCCTCCAGGCTTGGAAACCCCGCTGCCAATCCTCCTTGATTTGGGTGAGGTCAACGAGCCTGGGACATAATGCACTCCAAAACACAGTGTAGTGATATTTAATAAAATATAGTGTAATAAGGTACAGGAATTATTTTTTTTTTTTTTTTGACAGGGACAGTGCAATAAACATAGACAATTAATCAAAGACAATCAATCTGATGTGTTGCACATAGAGTGTATAGCTATTAGCTAATTTGCAACTCTTGTCCCTTATTTAATAGTTAAGCCGTCACCTTAACATTCACTAAATAAAACAGGAAAGGACTCGTAAAAAAGGGCACCAATTCTAAAAGAACAACTTCTTAATGAATTAATTTTAATTAATTAATTTCCGTACCTTCAATTACTTAATGAATCAGTCTCAAAATTTAGTGAGTTCTTTTACTGCCATGACGTAGAAAATATATATGCAAAGGAAAAACGCTTCAACTTCTCTCGTTTACAGTTTTATTAAAGGGGACCTGTTGTGGTCGTCTAAACGCATTCAACTTGAAAACATTAGGCAAAGTATTGGTTATTTGGTTAAATAATTATTGCCAGCCATCCACCTCCAGAGAAATATGCAAATACGACCGCCGGCATGGCCAGCCAATGAAAACTATGCGCGCAGCCATGACACATGTGGATGTGACGTCACTACGTTGCTACTGAAAAGTCAATACTCCACCTGTACCAGCGACTAGGGTGCTTTTGTCAGTGTTTTTGTTCTATTATGGCTGAATTGTCGGACTCTGAGGAAGAATTCGGTCAACATGGCTACTGGTTTGAGCCAGAAAGGTCTTCTGAGGGTGAAAGTGACGAAGTGGTCCTCACACACAACGGAATTTCGTCCGAAAGGAAACGTCTGTGCCCTGTTCCGAGATTGCGCAACCACTTTTCCGCTACGATCTTCCGACAAGGTGAGCTGGGTTTGGGTACACAAAAGAAGTGTTTTTGTTTTTTTTTGCTTATTATTGAGACATCCAAAGGCTTTACATTCCGCCATGTTGCGATATCCATATCGCATTGTATGTTTTTGTTGTTACAAGAGCGCCGAGTGTCTGCTGATCTGTATATACTTTTAGCGGCGAGGGAAGAGCCCAGCGCTGAATCCCTGGCCATCTGGCGGCCGTTACGACCTCAGATCAGATGAGACGACCCGCTGAATTTAAGCATTTATTTATTTATTTTCTACTCGTTTTAGTTCTGCATTTAATATGAACCCTGAGTTTGAAATAAACCTTTGAATTTGAATTTGAATATCCCGGAAGCCACTGCTCATCCGGGCACTCCAGGCTCAGCCAATATTGATCCAGATCGTGGTATCCACGCTTTTACATCACAGGAAGCGTCCTGGCAGGCCATGTAGCCACCAGTATGGCTGCGCGCATGTTTTGCTGACATAGCTGAACCAGCACATCAGCAATGGATTTATATCACATTGCTTTGAACTTGAACTTAAACTTGAACTAGAACGTGAGACAGGGGCTCAATATAATATCTTTTTTTTCACGACCACCACAGGTCCCCTTTAAATGAACTCATTCAGGTTACATGACATGGCATTCAAATGATGAATAAACATATTCAAATGATAAACAGGTGTTTTTATATCACATCAACTGTTAGTGGATTCCTGGGCATAAAATCTACAGTTATACTTTTGTGGAACCAAGAGGAAACCAGATTTTATGTCTCAACTGTAATGGAAGACCGAAGTATCTAACAAAATTAGAACACAATTTTATGGGGAAAAATTCCATAAGCTGATTATCTAAAAAGGAACTTCTGAATTAATCTACAAAAATGAAAGGAGGTTACTTAAAAATGAATAAGAATTTTCCTTCAGTTATAGCTTTGTCCTGTGGCTGAGGGACTAATTGTACCATGAAATATTGGTTATGTTCAATTGTAATTGATATTTTTAGGACATCGCGTTTAAACCCAGCAGATAGGAAAATGGGAGTCTCACTTATGAACAGCTGTAGGTCCAGGTGTTCAGTGGTGGTCAGCGCCAGCCGGTGGTATAAGTTCGGGAAGGCTCAGTGGCTCTTCCAGACAGCGTTCGGAACACCGGGGTAAAGTGACTGCTGGTCGGCTTTCAGATCGTTCACAGCTGTGAGAAGCATAGACTCGGCTGGGGGTCACACGGGGCGTGAGGCTAGGAACAGGCGGCAGCGAAGGCTGGCGACAGAGGGAGGACTGGGAACAGGTGGTAGTAAAGGCTGGCCCCGGAGCAGGTGTGGAGTCCGTTGGCAACCAGTCCGAATTTAGGATGTCTCCGGCCTGCGGAACAAAACCAAAGACTGAAGGAAGAATGTTTTCAGAATCAGAATCAGAATCAGGTTTATTGCCATTGTTCATGTAGTACACAAACTAGGAATTTGTCTCGGTGCAATGCTGCAACATTAAACATGATAAGATAAAAGAAATAAAGTCTTTTTCACCCACAAGCTCCTGATTTCTTGACGGGGTCAGACGTGGATGAGGCCGGAAAAGAAATGTACAAAAATCTCTATCGGTTCAGTTTAAAACAGGAAAATTAAAAAGTCCACTTTAACTGCATGAAAAGTCAAAAAGGTCCAAGAAAAAACATTTAAATAGAATAAGATTGGATTCTGAGGTGAAGGAAAAAAAGATGAGAGTTTAGCTCTCTTTAAAGACGAGCTCATAGAAAAAGGATGATTTCTCCTCAGTTAACCAGAAAACAAGTGAACTTAACAAAAGACGATTTAGGAAAGTTAACACAGGATTTAACAAGGTTCACATACACAAAAGACTTCTTAAAACTCACAGAACAATTTAGACAAAAGAAAACTGCAAGGAAGTACAAAGAACTCTGAAGAAGTGAAAACAAAAACTTTCTTTTGTTCTTTTTTGATCTCGATCTGAGTATGCAGGGTGGTTCTGAAGCATTTAACTGAAGTGCGCTGCTGGGTCATCAGACGGGGCCGGCCGCAAGACGGGCCAATCATCTCCCATAAAGAGGAGTTTGAATGGGCTTTTGTCCAATGAGGGAACATTTCTTTTCTTGTGAACAGCCAATCAGATGGCAGTACATTATCCAGCAGAAAGGCAGCATGGTGATTGGTTATCACGAGAGGGAAGATGGACAGAGATTCATAAAACATTCAGTTCTTATGGAATGATATACTCAGTATAAAATCTAACTAAGTTAAGTGACTCAAGGCTAATATTCAGTGACCATGCATTTATACCATTACTAATAATTTTAACATTTATCTGAATAACACTCATGAAAATAAAACATTCCTAAGACATGCATTCACATTTAGATCAAGGATTAATGAATTACTGCAAACCATTGTTGATGATTATCTTCACAATGTCCTTAGAATCCCGGGGAGATGATTGCTGAAAGAAAAGCTTAATGTTTAGTCAGAATTAACAGTCAGATTACACAATGAAACATATTCCGTAGATGTTCACTAGGAGGTACTGTTGAGCTGTAGATAATTTTTAGGTCTTTGGAATGACAGCGGGGGGGGGGGGGCTAGAGGGTTCTGGGAAATGTCTAAAAGAAAAAAGAAGGCCGTATATCTGCCCACTTAAGAAGTTCATGACTTTTTAAGAGTATCAGTTCCTGGTATGAATGGATACTATCAGCATGAACTGTCCAGGATTTAACCACAACACATTTATTGAACACAAAAGTTGACAGTTCAAAAATCAAGACTGACAAAAAGGTAGTTATGTGCACAAAACAGCTGACACGACAAGCGTACAGCGGGCTAACCACTGTGCACCGTGGCCACAAACAAATAACACATATAAACTCGGAAGAACTGGAGTCCTCTAGGAGGCTAGACTGCATAAAGAGGGGAAAAACTGGGCAACAGCCTAAGCATAGCAGTTGTACTGCATGGAGAAACACTAGCAGTTTACTTACAAAGCAGGAACTGTCCCAGAAGTCCAATACTCCAATGAGCAAACACAATCCCTCATTGACACTGACTGTCATACAGCAATTAATGACCATATGTTAGCACAATGGTCCAGCAGTGTTTGACTGGCAAAGGCCGCTTAAGTACAAACACTACTGGCACCACAAATTGGGCACACCTGGGCGAGGCGCAGGAAAGACAGTTGGCGGGGAGGAATCAGCTGGCTATCAAGAGAAAGGGGGTGTGGTCAGACCGGCAAATGTTAGACAACGCCTACATGAATGTGGGTCAAAGAGGCTGCCTAACAGCCGTCGGCCAGAGCAGCAGCTACAGGCATGGAAAAGAAAAAGAACACAGACATAAAAACAACAAGAACTCAAAAGATAACAATATATAATAAACCCAATACCTGAGCCACAGACAATGGTCAGAACTGAGCCTACAGGAAAACACCGGCTCGGTTCGTGATAATTTGTCTGCCTTGCATGTGTCTATACAAAAATATAAACACATATATCTGTGTGTGTGTCTGATTATTGATGTTTTTTCTGTGTGCTTTCCTTTTTGGCTTAACAGGGGTGAACCTGCCATTAGACAAAAGCGTCTACAACTACCGCCACTCCAGTGCCAGACGTGTCATTGAGAATACATTTGGCATCCTTGTGGCATGCTGGAGACTCCTTAGCTGATCACTGGAATTCCTCTTGGAGAAAGCTGTGAGTATCGTGAAAGCCTGCATAGTGTTGCACAACTTTGCCTACACCGATGAAGTCAATGCGGCTGAAACAGCCCCCCAAATTTTGCTGACACAGAAGCTACAGAGGTAGCTCAACCAGGCCAATGGTGAAGAGTCCTTCAGGGGGACAGGAGTGTGTTCGAACATCTGGAACCGCAAATTCTGTCATGATGCTGATTAACCACTGCTGCCAGGAATGACCTCACAACGTTTTTCCAATAGCTCCAGGGGATCGTGCCATGGCAGAACACCATCGTATGCTGTACACAACTTAGATAGGGACTCATAATAGCACAATTTTTGTGTTTACTCATGTCAGTGTGTACCTCCCCAAAAAATGGAAAAATAAAGCCGATTACTTTAACATTTCATTTGATGTTGTCAATGTTCAGCTGATGCACATACACATTGAAATCAAAATGGCCGTAAAGGTAAATGGGAGAGAAAGTGTTTGTACTTGAATGTTTGTTGTTTGGAATTTCACAGCTACATTCTAAAGAAATAATTGACATGGGAATAAAAAAAGAATTTGCTAATCTGAGGGCCCAAACAGTTTTCCCACAGAATAACGTGATTTTCTGGTGTATAGAGGTGATACATTGGAACAGAATTCTTTGATTAGCTTTTATCCCATCATTTTGTTTTTGTCCTTTCTCATCCACTCATCACTGCCCCCCCCCCACACACACCAACTTGCCCTCTTTGTGCAGTGGTAGTGGAATAATTGGCTAAGTTGCAGGCACATTTCACCACTTATGATAATCATTTATGCAAAAGTATGTGCAAAGATATTTATTAAATTATGATGATTGTAGAACAGCAATAACCATTGTGTTAATGGTTAATGTTAATGGCTTTTGCTAGACCTGTCCACATCCTGTTAAAACAATTCAAAATATATTTAAGAGCCCACAGAGCTTCTGAATTTCACATTGGAGATGAATAAAGTCTATTTCCAATTAATCAGTATGTACATGTGAGGGAAACAATAACAGCACTGTCTCTCATCCCTTCTCTCAGCGCGCATGTGTGTGTCAGCTGCCTTGTGGGTGAATGTGAGCATGAGTTAATAAACTGCATTAAAACTTCACCTAAGCAGTTTTGGAAATATTATTTGATGCTGGTTACCATGCAGTCAGCATGCTACTTTCTCAACATGTCACTACCAGCATGTGAGTAATAGACATCAAAACATATTGCAGTACTTATGCTGATGCATGGCATCATACCTTCAGAATAAGCTGCCTGAATTGCAGAAATTACACAAAATATAGCGTTTAGTTTTAATGTGCTTAGCTATTTCACTTCAGACAACTTTTAGAAGTTACAAGATGTTTTACAAATGCCACCATCAGTTCCACTCCCTCTGAGCCTCCTGAATCCAGGCAGCATAATTGGTGCCATAAAATGCCCATATTAGATAGAAATAGGAGACCCAAGATGGTGGAAGGCTTCAACCACAACAATCCTCAAGCTGCCCTGCAAGGCACCACCACAAGCATGTCTTTGTATTGAATGAGGAAACTGGAGAACTTTAAAAAAAAACCCACACAGCATGGGGAGAATATGCAAACTCCACACACATTGGCATATTATGTTCTTGCAGTAAAGCTAACCACTGAGCTGCCCCAAAACAATATTTACTAGGCAGGATTCAAACCCCTGCCTTGGTGAAAAGGCCCAAATCCTAACCACTAGACCACCAGGGAAGCTTAGAGAAGGCAGATTATAGGAAGGGAGGAGGGAAAGAAGTAACTTGGTCTTGCTTGCTCCTCGTACTTTCTCTTGTTCTGTAAAGGCTTCCTTGAAAGGGTGGTCTGTTGAAGCACTGATAAAGACTTTGGCATTTCTGACCGTGCTCTAAATCATTGTCAATCATTCAGTGGCAGTGACTCCAGCTGGTTAAAAGAGGTGGCTGAGTGGTTAAGGCAATTGCGTGCTAATCTGTTATCTGTATGCATAGGTTCAAACCCTGTTGTTGGCATCTGGTTAATACAGTAGCACTGGATGAAAAAAAACACTGTCTATTAATGAATAGTCTTTTTACATTTGCTTAATCAGATCAGAGGCCCCAATTGTTTTAAATGAAACCAATACTGAGAACTTCTCCTTGTTAAAAAACAAGGAAAAGCTTCCATCAAAGCACAGTGGCTGTATTCATACTTAGTCAAACCAAACAGTCTTGTATGACTACACAAATAAATTGAACTCTAAAGACCAATTTAGTAGGATAGACTGGTGATTGACAGGATCACGTCAGTGCTCTTCCACAAGATCAGACAGGAAAATCACTGGAAAACAGAGGTATTGATCTTGCTGCATCTCACATACAACATCAGCACTACCACTTGAGAAAAGTCCTCCACTTGCTTGTGAAGTTGCCTTGTACAACGAAGTTTATAGTCCATCAAAATATCACTCAATAGCCTCCCCTCTTTTGCGCTACAAATGACTCTTTACAAGGTGACTCTTTGTAGGCAACAGCCAAGTTAGAAATAAGAGAGACAAGATGGTGGAAAGCTCAAAGAGCCACAATCCTCAAGCTGCCCTGCAAGGCACCCGCACAAGCAGGTTTTGTGTCGAGTAAGGGAACCGGAGAACTTGAAAAAAAAAAAACATAGCATGGGGACCATGCAAATTCCATACAGATGGGCACATCATGGTCATGCTGTGAGGCAGAAATGTTAAGCACTGAGCTGCCCAAAAGCCCAGGTCCCTGACTGTAAATCAAACCCTGATCATGGAGGTGATAATATTAAACTCTAACCACTAAACCACAGCAGAAGCTGGGAAGAATAAGAGTATCCTAGGAGAGGAGGGAAAGAAGTAACTTGGTCTTGCAGACAACACAAGGATTAATACTTCACCATGCTCTGCAAAGGATTCATTGTAATGTCATTCTGTTGAGGCACTGACAAAGACATTGTATTTCTGATAGCGTCCTAAATCACTGTCAATCATTCAGTAGTGATGAATCCAGCTGATTAGCAAATGTACTAATGAGACAAGGTTACCAAGGGTTACCGAGGTTACTAATCCATTGTTCTCTGCATGTGTGGGGTCAAATCCCATCCATATCTTGCTCACACAGTTACACTTGATGAAAAACACTATCTGTCAATGAAAAGTCTTTAAACATTTGCCTAATCAGATTGGAGGGCTGAGTTGTTTTAATAAATTATTATCAAATTTTCTCAGTTCAGGTGTTGCAGCCTCATAGACCGGGGCCTAGGAGGCCAGAACACTCAAAGGTCGGTAGGCTGCATCTAAAGGCTGATTTATGGCTGTTAAATGAGACGGTCTAGTTTTTGAAGGACGTATGTTTGCATGACAATGCACTACCCTGTTGCCTAGCAACCATGACCGAGTCAGCTGAGTTTTTTTCTGACATTTTTGACAGAGATAGAACTTTATTTTATCTTTATTATTGTATTTTCTTTATCTTTCACCAGACAGAAAGAGAAAGAAATAATAAAAAAGAAGATGGCGCCCACCGTTGGCGAACGTCTTTGCTCATTCCGCTCCCGAATGCCGACTTTTCTCCTTTTTTGCATAATTGTTCTTCTTTCTACAGTGCATGGACGTCATGCACTGCTAACATGGGACCGACAAACACTACTGGATATCGCCAAGTCAAGCAGCCACACGGAGTTTACTAGATTTATACCACCCGACCTGCAATGCATCGTCCGCCCCAGCAGTGACCATCAGCACCCCCAGGAAGGCCCCGAAGCACTGAGCATGCTGACCCGAAGAAAGCGCGTCAGAGGCGGGGTCGAAGGCGCTGAAGGCGAGGCAAGAGAGGAGGGCTACATGCTAGGCTAAAGGCTCACTCCAGCCGGCCACCACTACCCAGTCTCTAAATTGCAAACGTTCGGTCTTTGGAAAATAAGCTAGACGAACTAAGAGCAAGGATTGACGACCAGCAGGAGACAAGAGAGTGTTGCGCACTAATATTCTGTGAAACTTGGCTTTCAGACAGAGTCCCAGAGAACGCTATTCAGCTCCATATCCACTCAACACACTGGGCAGACAGAACAGGAGACTCTGGTAAGACGAGGGGTGGGGGTGTGTGTGTATTTATACTGTAAACCACTCGTGGTGCGGAGATGTACAGACCGTTTACAAACACTGCACGCCTGACATGGAGTTTTTACTGCTGAAATGCCGTCCCTATTATTTACTGAGGGAATTTAGCGCTGTGTTTTTGGCCGCTGTATACATCTGTCTACAGAGCAACTACACAGTAGCGCTAAACAAACTCCACAACGTCATCAGTGCAGTAGAAACGAAACACCCTGATGCTGTTTTTATTGTTGCTGGTGACTTTAACCAGTGCAGTTTATGGACTGTACTCCCCAAATATTACCAGCATGTGGACATTCCAACCCACGCTAAAAGCACATTGGATCATGGCTATTCCAACATACGTGGTGCCTACAGAGCTGCACCCCGCCCCCACTTCGGACAGTCAGATCACATCTCACTGTTTATGTACCCAGCCTACAGACAAAAGCTGAAACAAACAAACCCTGTTATTAAGCTAATTAAGTGCTGGACTGCAGCCACTCAAGAGGACTCTTCTGTTAACATACAGGACTAAGCTGAATACGTGACTGCGTACATAAGCACGTGCGCTGAATCCATTGTACCCACCATACAGGTCAGGAAGTTCCCCAACCAGAATCCCTGGATCAACAGTCAGGTACATCAGATGCTACGTGCTTGCTCTCATGCATTTAAATCAGGCTGTGAGGCCGAGTACAAAGCTGCAAAGTATGGACTTGAGGAAGGCTATAACAACAGCCAAGAGGCAGTACAGAGAAAGGCTGGACAGCCTCTACTCCATTCCTGATCCGGGGCGCATGTGGCAAGGCCTGCAACACATCACAGACTACAAGAAGACCAACAGCAGCACTACTAGCCCTACAGAAAGCCTGCCGGACGATCAACGTCTTTTACACCCGCTTTGAGAACATCAGCCACAGCACAGAGAAGAGACACACACTCACCCCCCCCCCCCCATCCACCCACCCACTAAGAGTCTCACCAGACCAGGTAACCAAAGTACTAAGGAATATTGACCCCCGCAAGGCAGTAGGACCAGACAACATCCCTGGGCAGGTCCTCAGAGCATGCGCTTCAGAGCTGACTGACGTTCTCACAGCAATTTTCAACCTCTCTCTCAACCAGAACATAGTTCCCTCCTGCTTCAAAACAACAACCGTCATCCCCATCCCCAAAAGGAGCCCGCCAACCTGTCTGAATGATTACAGACCGGTAGCACTCACTCCAATCGTCATGAAGTGCTTTGAGAGAGTGGTGCTGCCCCTCATTCAGGACAGCATACCGGGCACCCTGGACCCCCTGCAGTACGCCTACCAGCCCAACAGGTCCACCTCAGATGCCATTGCCATAGCACTCCATTATTCTCTCTCCCACCTGGAAGATAAAGACTCCTACATTAGGATGCTCTTTGTCGACTACAGCTCCCCCTTCAACATGGTCATCCCCCACAAACTCACCGACAAACTGTCTTCACTTGGCCTGCACCCCACCCTCTGTGACTGGCTACTGGACTTTCTAACTGGCAGTCCCCAGTCTGTCAGGATGGGTAACAGGACCTCAGCCAGCATCGTCACAAACACAGGTGTCTCCCAGGGTTGTGTTCTCAGCCCCATCCTCTACAGCCTCTTAACCCATGACTGTGTTGCCTCCCACAAGGACAATATCATCCTAAAGTTTGCGGATGACACAGAAGTGATAGGATGCATCACTGGTGATGACGAAGCATCCTACAGGAGGGAGGTGGCCAACCTGGTGTCATGGTGTGAGGACAACAATCTCACCTTCCGGACAAAAGACTCCTCAGGGGTTTGAGGGCCTTTTAAAGGATACCAGCAGGAAGAAATCATATGATGGTTGAGTAGAGGGGAATTTAATATGTAAATAGGGGATTGAAGTATTTATTGTATTATTTATGGTGTATTTATGGTTTTGTTTATTCTGTAAATATTCCTGGGAAATTATTTATGTATTTATGACTTTTTAGATATTATTGGATATGTAGAAAAATATGAAAATGCTTATTGTCTTACCTGGGATTATGGTATGTGCCAATTAGGGTAATTATCTCACTGTGTATATTAACAGGTGTTTTCATTTGGTTACTGTGGGGTGTCGGATGTGCATGGAAATTATTGCCTGGGAAGATTATTGGAATAAATGAAAAATTGCTGATTGCAAACTGTTTGGAAGCCTCCACTCTTTCTCCGGTGCTTCCTCCGCTTGGTCATGTCACAATTGGTGTCAGGAGTGGTCCGTTTCTCGACATTTGGTGTCAGGAATGGTTCGTACCCGCTAATTGGTGAGGAAAGTGCAGCCGAACGGGTGGTGTCAGGAATTTTCCACTCCCACCGCGGCTACGAAGAAAGTCAGTAGAAGGTATGATGATGTCAAATTAAGGGGATGGTGTGACGTTTGGTCAGAAAAAGGTGTTGTCAAAAGGAGTGATAACACAGGACAAGAGGAGCGATATCAAAAAGGAATATAAAGAAACATCAGGAGCAATTAGATGATTTGGACACTAGCATGGCAATCAAGGAGCAGGGGACCAGTGGACTAGACGAGGTGGGAGAATTGACGAGCTTGGTGAAGTCCATGGTGCGTTCACTGACAGTCAGAGACCGTCAGATGGAGGAAGAAGCCGCTCTGCAAGAACAAAGGTGGTAGTCTGTGCAGCATCAAGTTTGCCAGATGCAGTCACAAATGACGGAGCTGAGAGAGGAGTGTGGTAGCCGGGCTGAATGCAGCAGTGACGACGGCGCTTTGGTGGGAGACCCCAGGGTGGCGGCCACTCGGGTCGGCCCGCAGGAGGAGGAGCTACCACTGCAGGTGCAGCTGAGGACAGTGCAGATACACTGTGAGCCCAGGCTGAATCTGCTCTCTCCTGATGACGATATCGAGCACTATCTGGTGACATTCGAGAGGATTGCTTCGGTCTGCCGCTGGCGTATGGAGGAGTGGGGTATTCAGTTGGTTCCTCTGCTCACTGGTAAAAGCACATAGTGCATATGTGCTCATGGACGTCACTGACACAGACAATTATGATAAAATGAAGGAAATAATTTTAAATAAGTATGAAATAACACCTGACACCTATAGGAGAAGGTTTCGCGCCCTGGACGTTCATCAGGACGAAACCCCCCGTGAACTGTATGTTCGTTTAATAGACCTGTTCAATAAATGGATTAAACCAGAGACCTCAACGGTGAAAGACATCGCAGAGCTGTTGATTTTGGAGCAGTTTCTGCGGATGGTGGACCCGGAACTGGGAGTCTGGATACAAGAGTGGGACCCGAAGACAGCGGAGGACGTGGCTCGTCTTGCGGAAGTCTTCCTGACAGCCAGGTCTGGGAGCAGGAGACCTACTCTCAGCCGTGACGGCAATTTCACCACACGGAGTAAGTTTGATGGGGGTGAAAGGGGTGGTCAAGCTCAAAATAGACCGTATTCCAGCTCCAGTCAGGTCATTGGCCACAGTTACATGGGCAAAATTTCTTCAATCTGATTACAATTCAGATCAGAATTTTACTGTTTACATGAATCCTGAAAAAGCTGATCTGATTAGGATGTGCGTTTCCATGTGTCACACATTTGAATGGAATAAATCATTTTGACATGCGCACGTCGACTTTTCGACATTCCAAAAATAGTAGAAGAAGAAGCAACTTCCGGTATTAGCAAGCCCTGCTTCGTGTCGAAATTGACCTGTATTGTGTTATTCAGACTGTACTTTTGCTTCTGCTGGTCTCCATAATGAAGGCTACAAGTACATACTTCTGCATATGACAAACAGAGGGAGACAGCAGGACGATACAGACCAGTTTTGTTTTACTCCCGCTATGTTTTCCGCTAGCTGCTGCTAAGGCGGAAATACATCACGTTGACGTGCGGCTGGTGTACAGACATGCGCAGTAAGCATATTTTCTGCCCTACGTTCGGAATAAGTGTTTTCATGCGCACCATTCGGATTAACAATCGGCATAACCCACCCCTCTCAATCAGAATGAAATTTTGATCCGAATGAGCGTGATCGGGTTAGAATACTCAGATTGCCATGTTTACATGAAGCATTTTTATTCCGATCAGGCTTTTAATCCGGTTTCTTGTGTCCATATAAACATAGCCACTGTTAGCAAACATAATGGGAGTAGAAAGTCACGTTTTGTTTCAAGTCAGGATATACGCTGTTACCAGTGTAGCAAAATTGGCCTCACACAATATTCATGTCCTGCCACAAGAAATAGTAAACCGTCATTGTTATGTTCAGTTCCTAGACTCACTCTTTCAGCCCCAGTGCACAGTGAAATGTACAAAACGACGGTGTTGCTTAATGGTCAGTGTGAAGATGCCCTGTTAGACTCAGGTTGTTTTCAAACTTGTGCTGCCCAGTTTGGTCCCTAGGGATTTGTGGAATGAGTCTGGAATAAATATCAGTTGTGTCCATGGGGATAAAAAGCTGTACCCGACCGCTGAGGTTTATTTAACAGTGGGGGGTCAGACTTATCTCCTTCCTGTAGCTCTTGCGCCTGATTTGCCATATTCAGTGATTCTTGGCAATGATGTTCCAATTTTGTTGGACATCATACAACAGGTTAGAGAGGAATACCAAACTGAGGAGAGACAGGCAGGTGGCGCTGTTGAGCAGAGAGTAAAGGCACCTGTGGTGAAAAATTGTAATATGGTGACAACCAGGGCGCAGAGGGCTGCCAATGTTCTTCAGGAGCTGCCTTTTTATGATTCTGGGATAGAGGTAGGTCCAGTTAAGCAACCAAAATCCAACGCTCAGAGGAGAAGGGACAAGGTTTTAGCTTCAGTTAAGAACTTGGGGGAGGAAACATCACAGCTAAGCCAGTCAGTAGATTTTAACATTCCTTCTGATATAGCTGCGCTGCAGAAAGCTGACCCATCGCTGAAACCTTGGTTTGAGAAGGACTCTGAGATTGACGGTGTGAAACAGGGCAGAGTGGACTGTTTGGCTGAGGCCGAGTATGTCATTAGAGATGGCATTCTGTACCAACAGCAGGGTGAAGTTAGAGCCATAGCTTTGCCACAAGGCCTCATACAGAAAGTGATTGAACTGGGACATGTTATCCCTTGGGCAGGTCATCTAGCATTCCAGAAAGCGTTGCAGAGAATTGCTAGAAGATTTGTGTGGCCAGGAATGTATACCCAGGTGAAGGAGTTTTGTGCAACATGTGAGACATGTCAAATTACATCATCTAGGGGAGTAGCCCGGGCCCATCTTCATCCATTACCAATCATTGGAACACCATTTGATAGGATAGGGATGGATGTAGTTGACCCCCTAGAAAGAAGCTCCTCGGGTAATAAATACATTCTTGTCATATGTGACTATGCTACTCGGTACCCAGAAGCCTTCCCGCTGAAATCTATTAGGGCTAGGCAGGTGGCTAACTGCCTTATTCAGTTATTTTCGAGGGTAGGCATACCCAAAGAGGTCCTGACAGACTGTGGGACAAATTTCCTGTCAAAACTTCTGCAGCAGGTTTACAAACTGTTGGGTATTAAGGGAATTAAGACCACCCCATATCACTCTCAGACTGATGGACTGGTGGAACAATTTAACCAGACTTTAAAGAACATGCTGCAGAAATTTGTTTCTAGTATGGGCTCGGATTGGGACCAATGGGTACCGTATTTGCTGTTTGCGTATCAGGAGGTGCCCCAGGCTTCAACAGGGTTCTCACCTTTTGAACTACTTTATGGTCGTCAGGTGAGGGACCCACTGGATTTATTAAAGGAGCACTGGGAGAGGCCTCCGAGTGATCAGGACAATGTGGTCTCTTATGTTATTAAAATGAGACAAAAACTGGATCAGATGACTGCTTTGGCTCAGGAGCACATGAGGATGGCGCAGAATAAACAAAAGACATGGTATGACAAGAAGGCCAGGGAGAGTGTTTTTCACCCAGGTCAGCAGGTGTTGTTACTGCTGCCCTCTTGTGATAGTAAGCTTTTGGCTCGATGGCAGGGGCCTTACGAAATTTCCAGGAAGTTGTCGCTGTGACATATGAACTATATATGCCTGATAGAAAGACAAAATATCAGTGCTTTCACATCAACTTGTTAAAGGAGTTTCAGCAGCCTGTGCATCAGCAGCAGCAGCCTGGTGATCAGCAGACGTGTCATCAGCTCCTGATCTGTGCAACAGAAGTGGATGAGGAGAGAGAACAATCTTTTCCTACGAATGTGACAGAGTTCTGTTCCTTTCATGTGTCTCATTTACAGGATGATCAGCAGAGACAATTAGAGACACTAGTAGATCCAGATTTGTTTCAGGAGAGACCTGGTTTCACCACTTTGGTACACCATAAGGTACATTTAAAGAAAGAGGCTGTTCCCCATAGGAAGTCCTATAGGATTCCTGAACGGTTGGTCCCAAAACTGAGGCAGGAGATTAATTTGATGT
This sequence comes from Pholidichthys leucotaenia, assembly GCA_020510985.1. Classification (NCBI taxonomy): domain Eukaryota; kingdom Metazoa; phylum Chordata; class Actinopteri; order Cichliformes; family Pholidichthyidae; genus Pholidichthys; species Pholidichthys leucotaenia. Next base: position 72,801,258 of record CM035846.1, read on the forward strand.
TGCAGTTGGGCGTAATCGAGGAGTCGGTTAGCGAATGGTGCAGTCCAATTGTGTTGGTCCCCAAGAAGGATGGTTCTTTGAGGTTCTGCATTGACTTTAGGTACTTGAATGCAGTCTCCAAGTTCGAGTCATACCCCATGCCCCGAATAGACGAGTTGTTAGAGAAAGTGGGCAGGGCTAGGTTTATTTCAACATTAGACCTAAGCAAGGGGTATTGGCAGGTGGCCTTGGCACCAGAGACAAAGGAATTGACAGCTTTTAAAACACCTTATGGCTCTTTCCAGTTTAAGGTCATGCCATTTGGCCTCCAGGGGGCACGGGCAACATTCCAGCGACTCATGGACCAGGTATTAGGAGGAGTGTCAGATTTTGCAACTGCCTATCTGGATGACGTAGTCATCTATAGTCAGACCTGGAAGGATCACGTATTACATCTTCGGCAGGTCCTGCATTTAATTAAGGAGGCAGATCTGACTATTAACCCTTGCAAGTGTGCATTTGGACAGCAGCAGGTGGAGTACCTGGGACATGTGGTTGGTCAGGGGATCATTAGACCACGAGTGGGCAAAGTGGACGCTATTTAGGCCTATCCTGTCCCTACCACCAAAAAGAAGGTGCAATCGTTTTTGGGTCTGGTAGGGTGGCATAGTAAATTCATTCCCCATTTTACTGAAAGAGCAGCAATCCTGACTGACCTCACGAAGGCCTCAGCACCAAATAGGGCAAAATGGACAGAGGAGTGTGAGAGAGCATTTGAAGATTTGAAGGGTGTGATTTCTGGGGATAAGGTTCTCTACAGTCCAGATTTCGCCCGTCCATTTATCTTGCAGACAGATGCTTCAGGAGTTGGCATCGGAGCAGTACTTCTCCAGGAGGTGAGGGGAGAGAGACACCCAGTACTGTTTCTGAGCCTTAAATTGTTGGACCGAGAGACCAGATACTCTATGGTGGAAAAGGAATGTCTGGCCATGAAATGGGCGATAGCGTCTCTTAAATATTATCTACTTGGACGTCAGTTCACATTAGAGACAGATGATCGGGCCTTACAATGGCTTAATAGAATGAAAGACACTAATACTCATCTGACAGGGTGGTATCTGTCCCTACAGCCCTATAACTTTACAGTTCAGTATGTGGCAGGGAAGACCAACCTTGTGGCAGACAGCCTCTCCAGAGTACATGTGTAAAGGATTTATATTTGTAAATGTCAACTTGTATTTGATGGGAAAAATGCATATATAATTGTATAATGTGTTCTGACTAAATTGAATCCCTTTTGTGAGATAATTGTTGATTAATTATGTTAACTGGGTGAGGCAATTAATTAATCTTAAAACCACATACCTTTGCTAGCATGATTCCTGGAGGTATCCGCACAAAAGACTCCTCAGGGGTTTGAGGGCCTTTTAAAGGATACCAGCAGGAAGAAATTATATGATGGTTGAGTAGAGGGGAATTTAATATGTAAATAGGAGATTGAAGTATTTATTGTATTATTTATGGTGTATTTATGGTTCTATTTATTCTGTAAATATTCCGGGGAAATTATTTATGTATTTATGACTTTTAAGATATTATTGGGTATGTGGAAAAATAATATGAAAATGCTTATTGGCTTACCTGGGATTATGATATGTGCCAATTAGGGTAATTATCTCACTGTGTATATTAACAGGTGTTTTCTTTTGGCTACTGTGGGGTGTCGGATGTGCATGGGAATTATTGCCTGTGAAGATTATTGGAATAAATGAAAAATTGCTGATTGCAAACTGTTTGGAAGCCTCCGCTCTTTCTCTGGTGCCTCGTCCGCTCGGTCATGTGACACATTCAGTTCAATTCAACTTTATCTATATAGCGCCATTTCACAACATCTCATAGCACTTTCAACTGTAGGGGGGACCCCCACAGTTGCAGAAAGACCCCAGCAATCAGGCGATCCCCTGTGAGCAAGCACTTGGCGACGATGGAGAGGAAAAACTCCCTTTTAACAGGAAGAAACCTCCAGCAGAACCAGGCTCAGGGAGGGGCAGTCATCTGCTGCGACTGGCTGGGGGGTGAGGGAACAGAGAAGATGAAAAGAACAGACATGTAGAGAGCAAACCGCACAATGGGGACTCAATCTATGGGAGAGAACAAACAAATGTTAATGACCAGCAAAAAAAAAAAATATTTCATTGAGAGTGAAGAATGGAGTGAGGCCCAGTGCATTATTGGAGGTCCCCTGGCTGACTAAACCTATTAGCAGCATAACTAAGGGACGGTTCAGAAACACATGATCCCTCCCTAATTGTAGGCTATATAAAAAAAGGTAGGTTTTAACCCTATTCTTAAAAACAGAGATCGAGTCTGACTCCCGAATCCAGATTGGCAGCTGGTTCCACAGGACAGGAGCTTGATAACTGAAGGCTCTGCCTCCCATGTACTTTTGGAGATTCCAGGTATTACAAGTAATCCTGCATTTTGGGAGCGTAGTTCTCTGTTAGGATAATACGGTAGTATCAGATCTTTTAAATAAAAAGGAGCCTGATTGTTTAGAGCTTTGTAAGTAAGAAGAAGGATTTTAAACTTAATTCTAAACTCTATGGGAAGCCAATGAAGGGAGGCCAGAACCGGAGAGATATGATCTCTCTTTCTAGTACCTGTTAAAACTCTTGCTGCAGCATTTTGGATCAACTGAAGACTTTTTAAAGATGTTTTAGGACAACCTGATAATAAAGAATTACAATAATCTAATCTTGAGCTAACAAAAGCGTGGATCAGTTTCTCAGCATCATTCTGAGACAAGATGTTCCTGATCTTGGCAATATTACGCAAATGATAGAAGGCAGTCTTAGAAACAAATTTAATATGTGAATTAGAAGGACAGATCTTGATCAAAAATAATTCCAAGGTTCCTCACAGAGCTATTAAGAGAAAGAGTAACCCCATCCAAACTGAAAGTTTGATTTGGAAAGGTATTTCTAAGGTTTTTTGGACCAACAAGAATGACTTCAGTCTTATCAGAATTTAATAGCAGGAAATTACAAGTCATCCAAGCTTTGATTTCCTTAAGACAGGCTTCCAACTTGGCTAATTGATTACTATCATCTGGCTTCATTGACAGGTATAATTGTGTATCATCTGCATAACAATGAAAATGTATAAAGTGCTTTCTAATAATGTTGCCTAACGGAAGCATATATAAACTAAAAAGAGTAGGGCCTAGCACAGATCCCTGTGGAACTCCATGACTAAGCTTTGAGTTGAAAGAAAACTCATTATTGACATGAACAAACTGGAACCTATCAGATAAATAAGATCTAAACCACTGCAACGAAGTTCCATTAAGTCCAACATAGTGTTCTAATCTATCAAGTAGAATATTATGATCGATAGTATCAAAAGCTTCACTAAGGTCTAAAAGGACAAGTACAGAAACCAGTCCACTATCAGATGTGATGAGGAGGTCGTTAGTGACCTTCGCTAAGGCTGTTTCAGGACTATGATGGATTCTAAACCCAGATTGAAACTCTTCAAGTAAACCATTTCCCTGCAGGTGGTCAAATAATTGCGTAGCAACAACTCTTTCTAAGATTTTTGAAATGAAAGGGATATTAGAGATTGGTCTATAGTTAGCTAAAGCTCCTGGATCTAGCGTTGGCTTTTTGAGTAAGGGTTTTATTACAGCTGTTTTAAAAGCCTGCAGTACATGGCCTAAAGTTAATGAAGAATTGATTATTTGAAGAATAAAGCTACCAATAAGTGGGAAGACTTCTTTAAATAACCTGGTAGGAATAGGGTCTAAAAGGCAAGTTGAAGGTTTGGATGAGGAAACTATTTTGTCTAACTCACAAAGGTCGATTGGAGTAAACTCATCAAGACAGACATTAATTGAAGGAGTTGTAGTAGTTACTGTATTTAACCCCTTGCACTCTGGTCAATTTCCCTAAAAACACCAAAAAATAACGTACCCAAAGTAAATCAAAAGCTGTTCTTCAACCCTTTGCAGCATCTTCATGGGGTTGGTCTCATTTAAAAGAAAACACTTTGAATTTTTTGGCAAAACAGTCATAACCTCTCTAAGTGCTCCTGCCACTGAGTAACAGTCATCTAAACATACTGAACTTGAAGAAAATAAATTTGGCCTGGGTGTTTTTTTGGATACAAATGCTTGCAAATAGCACACAGCTTCAGATACTGGCTGGAAAATGCAACAGAAATGTAGAACCAAGTGTTATCCAGCTGAGGTCAAAATTTTGTAACAATATCACAAAAAATGAATATATTAACCAGCTTTTTTCTTAGGTTGTTCCCAGGCATTTTTGAACTGTGCCAAATTGTGCCAAATGACACAGTTTGGAAAAATGTCTAACTTTTGAATGATTCAATATAGAAGCTTCATCTTGGGCTCTAATGAAAGGTGAAGGGCTGTGTGTATGTGTGTGTGTGTGTGTGTGTGTGTGTAGGGGGGGTTGTTTATTGATTCATGAATGAATGAATGAACAAACAAGCCCCCACACACAAAGAAGCATGCCACGTAAAAAATGTGTGGCTTTTTTTTCCAAGAAAAAATAACCTACAGTGCACTAATAATTATACAAAAATATTTGTAATGTAGAAGATAACAACTCCCACCCACCTCCGCTACAGAGGACGGACATCACCCATCGCTACATGATGGAAAGCGGTGACAGTGCGCTGCTGTCTATTACGCACAGTTGGACTAAAATATCTGCAATAATATCTGCAATCCGCTACAGAAGAGTAGCGGAGGGGGGGTGTTCACAACATGATGGGGGGGGGGGGCGTTCGCCGGAGCGGTCCGGGTCCGTCATGTTGCGATAATGCACAGCTGTAATTTACCGATCGGTCAAAAGTCATTTGGATTACAATTTTCAGGGATAAAGAATAATTTAGCTTATAACACTTACCTGTCCACAACAGCAGTGTAGCTGGCGAACATCTCTTCCTCATTGTCAAACATGACGCTGGTCCGCTTGTTACGGACTCGTGGTTCTGGTCACGCGACCCGGTCAAACCATAATTCCCTTATTGCGGTTTTGCACTTCCATGATTGCTGTTTTGGCGAACAATTTTTCAAAACAAATTAGATTAGATTAGATTAGATTCAACTTTATTGCCATTACACATGTATGAATACAAGGTAACGAAACACAGTTTAGCATCCAATCAGAAGTGCAAAGGACAGCAGTGCAGTATATACGGTAATTAACAGTATGTGCAATTTAAGCAAATATATGCAAATATATGCAGCAGTGCAGAAAGTTAAAAGTACTGTTATGTGCAAATAATGTGCAATAAGTTAGATGTAGTTATGTAGTTATGCAGTTATGTACAGGTGAGGATGGTAAAAGATGATTGTAAGAGAGTCAGCAGGGAACTAAGTTCAATAACGTGACAGCTGTTGGAAAGAAACTGTTCCTAAACCTGCTGGTTCTAGTCCAAAGGCTTCTGAAACATCTTCTGGAGGGGAGAAGCTGGAACAGTCCATGAGCAGGATGGTTGGAGTCCCTAAGAATGCTGCGTGCCCGGCGCAGACATCTTTTCCTGTAGACGTCCTCTATAGCTGGAAGTGGAGTCCCTGTGATGCGTTGGGCGGTTTTCACCACCCGCTGCAGCGCCTTGCGGTCAGCTACAGAGCAGCTCCCATACCAGAGTGTGATACAGTTGGTCAGGGTGCTCTCTATCACGCAGCGGTAGAAGTTGCCCAGGATGTCAGTTGACAGATGGTTCTTCTTCAATGTCCTCAAGAAGAAGAGGCTGATGGGCCTTCTTGATCAGGCTGGTGGTGTTAACTGACCAGGACAGGTCCTCCGAGATGTGGGTCCCCAGGAATTTGAAGCTGGGAACACGTTCAACAGCTATGCCATTGATATGGATGGGGTGATGTGTCTCTTCCCTCTCCTTCCTGTAGTCCACTATGAGCTCCTTGCTTTTGCTGGTGTTAAGGAGCAGGTTATTGTCAGCGCACCAAGTAGCCAAGTGCTCAACCTCTGCCCTGTAATCTGACTCGTCGTTGTCCCTGATGAGTCCAGTCACCGTGGTGTCATCTGCGAACTTTATGATGGAATTGGATCCATACATAGGCCTGCAGTCATGGGTGTAGAGGGAGTAGAGGAATGGGCTGAGCACACAGCCCTGTGGTACACCAGTGTTGAGTGTGATGACGGAAGAACGGTTGGGGCCTGACCTAACATGCTGGAGTCTGTTGGTCAGAAAATCCATGATCCAGTTGCAGGTGGAGGTACTGATTCCCAGGTCCCCAAGTTTGGTGAGCAACTTGGAGGGGATAACTGTGTTGAATGCTGAGCTGAAGTCAACAAACAGCATTCTTGCGTAGGTGTTCTTGTCATCCAGGTGTGAGAGTACATAGTGCAGCGCTGTAGAAACCGCATCCTCTGTACTCCTGTTGCTCCGGTAGGCGAACTGATGAGGGTCCAGTGTAGGGGGCAGGCCTTTTTTGAGCTGTGCCAAGACCAGTCGCTCAAAGCACTTCATGACTATGGGCGTCAGTGCCACAGGGCGATAGTCATTTAGGCACGATGGTGATGAATATTTTGGCACTGGTACTATTGAAGTGGTCTTGAAGCACGCTGGTACCACGGCCTGGGCCAGGGACAGATTGAAGATGTCTGTGAAGACCCCTGCCAGCTGCTCAGCACATGCCCTCAGCACACGCCCAGGAATGCCATCAGGGCCAGCAGCCTTACGTACGTTGACATGACTCAGTGCATTACGGACGTCGGTGTGGGTGAGTGTGAGGCGGTGGAGGTCATCAGAGGGTGGGAAATTGATGTTCTTTTCATTGTTGTCCTTGTCAAAATGAGCATAGAAGTTATTTAGCTCATTGAGAAAGGGCACAGTCATGGCTATAGGTATGGAGTTGCTGGGCTTATAATCAGAGATAGCTTGAATGCCCTGCCACATACGTCGGGGGTCAGAGTCCCCAAAATGTTCCTCCACCTTCAGCTTGTAGCTGTGCTTGGCCTTCTTGATGCCCCTCTTCAGATCTGCCCTGGATGAACTGTAGGCCTGTGCATCACCAGATCTAAAGGCATTGTTACGTGCTTTTAGCAGAAGTCGCACTTCTCTGTTCATCCACGGCTTCTGATTTGGGTACGTGGTGATCTGTCTTTCCGTGGTGACACTGTCAATAGTGGTGTTGATATGGTCCAGGACTGAGTGGGTGTAAGAGTTGATGTTTATGTGGGAGCCACAGGTAGCCTGAGAGGTGAACATACGCCAGTCTGTGTTCCTAAACTTCTCCTGGAGTACAGAGTCAACCCCCTCTGGCCACACTTTGATGGTCCTCACTGATGGCTTCACCCGGTTGATGAGCGGTACATACTTGGGGGTAAGGAACAAGGATAAATGATCAGACTGACCTAGGTGGGGGAGGGGAGTTGCTGTGTAGGCTCCCACAATATTGGTGTAAACATGGTCCAATGTTTTGTCCCCTCTTGTGTGACAGGAGACATGCTGGTAGAATTTAGGAAGCACTGTCTTGAGGTTAGAGTGGTTAAAATCACCCGCCACAATAAATGCTGCCTCTGGGTGTGCAGTTTGTTGTTTGCTAATAGCTGCATGCAGTTCTTTCATAGCAAGCTTAGCATTAGCATCCGGAGAAATGTAAGCAGCTGTTATGATGGTACAAGTGAACTCGCGTGGCAGATAGAAAGGTCTACATTTAACCATGAGAAACTCCAGGTTAGCTGAGCAGTGTCTCTCAACAGTGACAGAGTTCGTGCACCAAGCCTTGTTAATATAAATGCACAATCCCCCCCCCTCTTGTCTTACCGGAGTCAACTGCTGCTCTGTCTGCCCGGAGCGTGTGTAGGCCGGCTAGCTCGATAGCATTGTCGAATAAGAACAGTAGTAAGAAAAAAAGACTGGCGAATGCCTGTGTGTCACCCAGCCTTACACAAAACAGCTTTCAAACTTCTGTGCTTCAATTGGCTCGCTGTATTCGCAGCCGTTGGTAGGCGGGTCCTTCATGCTAGGTTTTCAGTCATTGGTTCTTCAAGGTTTCAGAAACCCAATTCAAGGCTCTTATTAGTCGAATGAGAGGTCAATCACATCTAAACCAATCAAAGCACTCCTTTGGCTTTCTGTTCGCGGCTGTGTCTGTAGTGGAAGAATGGAAATGCAGCTTTTTTTTTTCTTCAGTGCGCACTAGGATGCACAGTGTGCGTACTAGGGCGCCCTCATGCACTCTAGGACGCAGAGACGTGTCCGCCCGCGGTACACCGGAGTGCAAGAGGTTAAGTTAACTGTGGGAAGAATCTGATTGATGTTATCTCTGATGGATGGAATTTTATTATTGAAAAAGTTCATAAAGTCCTGACTAGTAAGCTCTAAGGGAATGCTAGGATTGACAGAGTCCTGACTCTTTGTCAACCTGGCTACAGTGCTGAAAAGAAACCTGGGATTATTCTTGTTCTCTTCTATTAATGGAGAATAATAACTCGTTCTAGCTTTTCTAAGAGATTTTTTATAAATTAAAAGATGATTTCTCCAAGCTAAATAGGTTTCATCTAAATTAGTGGAGCGCCATTTTCTTTCTAATTGACGAGTCTTCTGTTTTAAGCTACGAGTTTCTGTGTTGAACCAAGGAGTTAGAAATCTCTGATTAGATTTTTTCTTTTTTAAGGGGGCCACCAAGTCTAGAGTCTGATGCAGAGAAGCTGTAACAGTATCCACCATGTTATCAATTACAGAAGGAGCAAGCTGTCTATAGCTTATTTCCGTTGTGTTGACACATGGCATAGAGGAAACAATCTGCATAAATTTGGTAAAAGCATCATCTGAGAGGCATGTACTGTAATAATATTTTTCTTTAGGAGCCAAATAGTCAGAAATAGTAAAATCAAAGGTTAACAGACAATGGTCTGACAGTACAGGGTTATGAGAAGACACTACAACATTTTCTATTTCTATGCCATATGTCAGAACAAGGTCCAACGTATGGTGGAGATAATGATAGAATTTCCTACTTTCTGAGAAAACCCAATCGAGTCTAATATTGAATTAAATGCCACATTAAGGCAGTCACTATCTACATCTACATGCATATTAAAGTCCCCTACTATAATTATTCTATCTGATTTCAGCACTAAATCAGCTAAGAAATTAGCAAATTCGGATAAAAATTCTGAGTAGTTTGATGGAGGACGATAAACTATGGCAAATAAAATTGGGTTTATCCTAAAATTGCTAAAGTGCCCGATACTGAGGACCAGGCCCTCAAAGGAATTATAACATGTTTTTTGCTTTACATTAATTAATAGTTTGGAATGGTAAATTGTTGCTACTACTCCTCCACAATCAGAACTTCTGGGATTTTGACAGTTTAAATAACCAGAGGGTGTTGATTCATTTAAACCAATATAATCCTCTTGCCCTAACCAAGTCTCTGTAAGGGATATTAAATCAATCTGATGATCAATTAACAGATCATGGACTAAAAGAGACTTGGGAGTTAGAGACCTAATATTTAATAAACCACATTTAATTTTTAAATTATGAGGAGGAACAGAGGCCAAATCATTCAATTTAGAGGCTTCATGTTTAATTTGAGTTTTACCATCTTGTTGTTTAATCACTTTGGGATACTTATACATCATGTTTTTATTTACTTTGGAGGGAGCAGACAGTGATTCTCTGATGGGGAAGACAGGGGCTAAGTTGAGGGGTGGCGGATGAAGAGGAGCTGCAGAGAGGCGTGTAAGACTGCGACTCTGCTTCCTGGTCCCAACTTTGAGTTGTCAAGATTTTGGAAATTTGGATAAAAAAGATGCCAGATTGTTAGATAAATGAGACGCACCATCTAAAGTGGGATGGACGCTGTCTCGTCTCAGACCAGGTTTTCCCCAAAATGAGCTCCAATTGTCAATGTAGCCCACGTTGTTTGCAGGACACCACACAGACAGCCAGCTGTTGAAGGATGATGAGCAGCTAAACATGTCATCACTCGTCAGATTGGGGAGGGCCCCAGAGAATACTACAGAGGCAGACATTGTTTTGGCAAAGTCACACACCGATTCTACATTAAATTTCGTGTCTTCCGACTGCCGGAGACGGATGTCATTAATGCTGGCGTGGATAACAATTGTGGAGTATTTACAGTTACTTTTAGCCAGCATTTTCAAATTTGACTTGATGTCGCCTGCTCTGGCCCCAGGAATGTATTTGATTATTGCCGCTGGAGTCTCTAGGTTCACGTTTCTGACTACAGTGTCGCCAATGATCAGAGTTTTTTCCTCAGCGGGTGTGTCACTGAGCGGGGCAAAACGATTAGAAACGTGAACAAGTTGGAGGTGTACCGGGGCTTTGCGACTAGGCTTCCTTCTCACCGTCACCCACCCAGTCTCCTCGCTGCTGAGGAGAACCAGAGGACCGCTAACGGGGCCTATGCTAGCTAGCATCGCTGCAGCTAGGGGATGTCCGTCGAGAGTAACTGGCACAGACGGTGTTTCAATGCAGCGGAGCCGGGATTCCAAATCAGACAACCTCGCCTCGAGCGCCTCAAAAAGACAACATTTATTACATTTACCGTTATCACTAAAAGAGGCAGAGGTGTAGCTAAACATCTGACACAGAGAGCACACCAGAGGAGGAGAGGAAGGAGAGCTAGTAGCCATAGCTAGTGGCTAACCCAAAGCTCAGGAGATTGAGGAGAGCAAACCACACGGACAGACAGCAAAACAGGAAGTGACGATACGTTACCACAAGTGACGTTCCAGACACGATCAGAAGAAAATATAATGGTTTACTGTTATCATTTCTTGCCATTATGTACCTAAATAATTAAATGTTCTGCCCTGTATCAGCTCGACATTTAGTTTTTAATGTTCTAAAGCAGACCACAGTCCTCTACTGTAGGGTAATTACCCTCAGTGATTTTCAGCAGCAGTAGAACAGATTCCATCTTCAGCTTCATCTCAGTTGGACCATCTCAGTAAATTAGAAAATCATGATTTGTCATTAAATTTTAAAAACTGTAATCATTATCATCAATATTAAATCAGGCTTAAAATGTTTCACTCTGTGTGTAATAAATACATGAAAGTCACTTTTGGAATTATCTTGCAAAAAAATCTTCTTTTTCAAAAAACAACTTCATTGAAATGCAGCTTTTCTAACTATCCACCTTATTCCTAGGCCCCATGCTGCCTTGTGTGAATTATGGTAGCAACTTCCAGTACTAGTTTAGAATGTATGGTTGTCACTGAAACAGGACACTTTTCCTCGGTAAAAAACAATGACTTCGGCCCCAGAAATGCAGGAACATGGACTTTTGCACCTCATAAACAGTAATATAATCATACCACTTCCACGGCTATCGAGGGATGAGAGGATGACCTTAAAAAGTGGCCTGACAGACTGTAGCTCCGTTTGTTAGTACCGCTACTAAGATGCCAACGCTGTAAACAAATGACCTGTGCTGGCAAAATGAGTCACTTTGAGGACATTTTCAAAACTGATGTAACGTTGTTTCCATATTCTGTATTGAAAGACCTTCAAAATAATATTTAATTTTTAGGAAGTGTGCAAAAATGGACCCGGAAAAATATGATTCGTTATATTTTGGCTAGGTTGAAAATTCGCATTTGATCAGTCAGGAGTTATGTCTTCTGCAAAAAACATATGTATTTTTAGAAAGTACCATTTCTAAGCTTTCCAATGATACCAGACACTCATGGGGGTTTTCCCGGGACTTGCCTCTGGCAAACAAAGAAAGAGTCATGACTTTTGACTTCTCTTGCCTGTAGCTCGTAATGACGCGGTGCACATTCAGACTCATTTTGCCAGCACGGGTCATTGATACATTATTTCAATGTCTCCACCACAATAAAGTCTGCTGCATTTTGTTAAAATATGTTGGACATAATCAAATTTACCTCAGAGCAGACGTAGAGTCTAGTCAGAGCCACAAAGAACCACAACACCATGCTTTGGCATTTTAAATTTGGGGTAAAATGTCAGATCTGTGACATTCATACAAGTGAAAACATACCTGGTGCTGCTGTGTCTGTACCATCGATCACACGAACAATCCTTTAGTTTTCTGTGCATGATGTACTCATTACTGTTGAAGCCACAGATTTAGCTGTGCTTATCTGTGAGGAGCCTCACACCACGAACAGCACCGAGTACCAGAACTACACAAAAACATTCAAAAATACAAAAACTATAAATGCTGAAATTAGCTGCCACTTGGGTGCAAAACACATATGTGGACTATACATTAAAATGAATTTGAAAAACTTTTAAAAATGTTATTTTAAATGCCCCTGCTACTCCACTCTTACTGACTGACTTAACTACGTCAGCCGAAACCAGAAGCTTCGCCCATAATCGTTCCTACAGCGGCACCCCCAGGTATAAGATGGATGTAGGAGTCATTTTCAGTTGTTTTTTGTTTGTTTTTTTTAGATTAATTTTAGCCACTAGGTGGTACGCTTTTGATTGATGAGTATTTTGCTATATAAGAAACTGTTGAAGCATACACAGGTGTTCCTAATTAGGGACAAACATTTCACTGGCCGTCAGCACAGGAGAAGAAAACCGGAAACTGATATTGGTTCATATTTTAGTTATCCTTTGGAGAATTTACTTTAATAAATGGATGCTGAACATTGACTTATGGCTCTCCTGTTGTTATGGTCTGAACATATCTTTAGCGACCAGTAGTGTCCGTTTGGACTGGTTAAACAGACCCTACATAAGTCAGTGAAATGTCTCTTTGACACGGATGACTGCTGGATTGGGATTGTTGCTGTATTTTTTTGTGCAACAACTACGCCACAAAGCAAGTTACCTGAAGTCCTGCTGAGCCATTTGAGATTAACACTGCAGCTTCAACGTGCTGAGGAAGGGCTCACACAGACGCTAAGAACACCGGACCTCCATCCTTACCTGAATCACTACAGGTGGGCGGCACGGCAAGCGGAGGGTCGAGGCAAAGCAGCTGACAGCAGTGGGTCTCACCCATAGGAGGAAGAAGCGACGGAGGTGAGATTGGGGTAACAGGCACCCAGCTGCACTTCTACCAGCCGTCCTGGGGTCGGGAGGATTGAGGTGGAGCCGCACGGTATCTGTGGTAAGGAGCATCACATTGAGGATGCCATGGGAGAACCACTGACCCTTATTTACAGCTGGCCAGCTTATAGGTATGTGTCACCATGGGGTGAGACGCCGGCTCGGCGCTCAGCCCATGCTCCTTTTATCCCTGCCTCTCATTGGGCAGTGCCTCAGCTGGTTCCCAGCTGTCAGTGTCACGGGACGGCTGGGGCCAATTAATCCTCATCAGCTGGGGCGCTGTTAATGAGTATAAAGAGGAGCAGCTTCGATCATTCGGGGCTGCGACATAAGCACTGCTAGGCTGAAGCCCCTTCGTCTGGTGTCAGCCTTAACTCCCCTTGCAGCATTCCGGTGTTTGTATCCCGCTGTGAGTATGCACGTCTTGTTACCCCCACGTCCGGTACGAGCTACCTACCCCTGCGCTGTGCAGCCTGAGAATGTACGTCTGTATGAGTGTCTGTGCTCTCCTCATCCCTTATCCCTTACCCAGAATAAAACATCTCGACTCACTGGCTTGTCCCTGGCTCTGATTGCCCGGCTCCCTAGAGCCGGATATGACAGTATGTCGCAGCCAGAAGAGTTGCCGGCGGCCGTGAGTCGCTGTGGAAATGTACCTTTCTGTCCGGGTGTCAGCGCTGCTAGCATGCCGTTTCCCAGGAGTCACTTCCGGCGCCAGGGCGACGAGCTGAGGTCCATCTCGGAGGCTGTCGACGGGACGTTCTTCACCCTGCACGACGCCTCCAACGCGAGACGCTGGCATCCGGGCCGTGCTGAGGAACTCCTGGACTGTCACCCTCACTCTCTGTACCATCTGGAGGACAGTGCCAGGATAGACGCTGCAGGTACACAGCGAGAGAAGCTCCACGGGGTGGATGGAAATCCCGGCAGGGAGTCGAAGTGGGCGACGTCTTTCCCCGCTTCGGAGTCCCGTTCCTGCCGCTATTCCAGTCCGGGAGTTCGCGCCAACCAGAGGACTTCCCCCGACCTGCGCCACGTCACTCGGGATTCCCTTCAAGGAGCCGCAGCTGACAGCAGTTATGTCCGGGGTCGAGTGGCTGTCGCGAGCTCTACTGTGTTCCCTGTCACCACCTTCAGGCATGTGGCGGCGGCAGTGAGATTGATGGTGAGGACTTCAGGGCTACGAAGCTTTCCCGTGCTCGACGCCTTCCTCGTCTCGATCTCCGATCTGGAGCGGCGAATCCTGGGTTTCCCCCTCGCTTCGTCCCCTGGGAGTAGTCGTCATCACATCGCCGAGTCACCTCTGCACGAACCTCGTCCGGATCCAGTTCTGGGTCATCGTCAGGACCGTTCCTCCCACGCAGCTGTCATCCCTTCGCCTCGTCAGTGTGGAGATTCTACAGCCTCGTCCCCTGAGCCTCGTTCCCCCGCTGTCATTCCTGGACATTCGGGCTGGCTCACCCCGGCTGTTTCCCCCTCCTCCTCGACGCGCTTCCTGACCGCTGTGTGTGCCTGGAATCCCGGCCTGGTGAGCTCTCTGCTGGAGACAACGCGAGCGATCCTCAGACGAATTCCCGGGGGGTCCTCCGTTATCGCCGGGCGGGGAGAGGAAGAAGCAGATTCCACTACAGCAGGCGATACTCAACCTCCAGGGGGCAGGCAAGTCATTGTGTTTTCACACCTGCTTAATGATTTGCTCTGTCACATCCCTGGAGGAGAAGTTCAGGGTTCGCAGCTCCCTGAACTCTCCCCACCTGCTGTAACCTGTATGCCTAATCCCGCATCCTCTGTGTCTCTCTCCGCCGAGCGGTCCCCGGCTCCGGGTCAACGTGGTGGGATATGGAGAGGGCCTGTGGTTCCGCAGCTACATTGCGGACGGAGGAGGGGGACTGACTGCTGCGTGGAGTCTACGCCGACGACTGAGCGTCCCTGGGTCTCCACGGAGGAGCGGTTCGGTCCAGCGGGACGAGATTCTTCTGGCTTCACGCCGAGTGGATCGTCGGCGGGGTTACCTGAGCTGGAGGGATCTCAAGCTGCGCTGACCATCGTGCTGGCTGCGGGGCCCGACGCGGCTAGATGGGAGCCTGACAACGACCTCCTGACGACGGATCCTGGATCTTCGCAGTCCTGGACGGCGTCAGAACCCGAGATCAGGCGAGTGCTCTCCTTTCTTTTCTCTCTTTTTATCTTTGAGCACTTCAGCCTATCTCCAGGGGAGACGAGCAGGGTGCAGCCGCCCGCTGCGTCTGAGCTCGTCTCGCCGGGTTCTGGCGCTGCCGGTGATCCTGATCCCGGTTCTGTTTTCTCTTCTGAGCCTTCTTCCAGGGTCACCGGCGAGGAGTTGCTGTTCCTTGTGGTGCTGGAGCGTCCGGGTTCAACGTTGGAGGTCGGTTCTGGTGCAGTGTCCAACGTGGGTTCGCCCGAGACCCAATCGGGGTCCGACGTGGGTGCTGCCCCAGTGTTGTCCGGGTCCGGTGAGGAGGTGGTCGTTTCCCTGAGGCCCGCCGCCCTCGTCATCGGCTCTCCCCTGAGCCTCTTCCACCGGGATCCGCTCTGACCCTTCGTCCGTCTCAACGGTCCTGGTGGTTGAGTGATGCGGGTCGACGACCCGACCCGCAAAACTTTCGGTTCGGCGATCTGGTTTCCCCCCACTGGTCTGTGTTTGCCTTTGGGCGGCCTGGTTCGGCAGCCGTGGGACTGGATTCCTGGGATCTGGGCCCAGAGTTCGCCGTCCGAACATTTCTCTTCCCCGGGTTGCCAACTGGACAATGGGCGGGGAGATTACCAGAACAATTCCGGCCGTTTTGGACTCTGCCTGCCGTCTCCTCGGGTGTCCTTTACTTCTTTTATTATTATTGAGGTCACTCGGGTGTAGTTTCTTTGTCCATTAGGGGAATATATGTTTTTGTGCTGTGTGTTGTTTTTATTAACCATACTCAGCATTTTTATCGTATTGTTATCCTGTTACCCTGTCACCTTTTTTCCTCTTGGTGACTCACCTTATGTATCGCGCTGTGTATTGCATTTTCTTATCTTTACTCAGCGTTTTCATTCATCCTTACCTTAGCCTTGGCCTCGTCGGTGCATCATGGAGTATGCGTGTGGTTTCCTGTTCAACCATACTCTGTGATCACCCCATTCTGTCTTATTATCCTCGTGGGGGGCCTTCCCTAGCCCCGACTTTAACATTGACTGTGTTTATTGTTTGAAGTAATGTTTCATTCCCACTTAACTGTACTTCATTATTACCCATTTGTCCTTGTCACCTCTGTTTCTTTAGGTGATCTTTTATATATTCAGTGCTGTGTGTTTTGTTTTCTTTAGTATCCATGCACAGCGTTTTTCATCATTTTTTGTCCTGACCTTTGTCTTGTTGGTGCATTATGGAGTAGTGTGTTTTGTTCCCCTTAACTATACTCTGTGATTGCTTTATTCATTCCTGCCACCTTTTTGGTGGGTTTTTGGTTTTCTTTTTTTGCCCCGATCTACACATTAGTTGTATGCTGTCTGTAGTCATATTTGGTATTTTCCCTACCTGTGTCCTAACTCAGTTTTCTCCCTAACTGTGCTCTGGGTTAATCCTTTTCCCTGTGTTGTAGGGTATTGTATTTGGGTTTTTTTTCTCTGCCCTGCTGCCCTACATTGGTCTATTGTTTTTTTTTTTTTGTCCTTCCCTTTGCATCTTCCCCTCCGGTCCTGCCTCCCTTCCGCCCACCCTAGGTGGGGAGGGGGGGGGGGCTGGGATGTTCCTGGTCGTTCGGGAGCCCGACCGTGAGGGGGAGGCTCTGTCACATGGGGTGAGACGCCGGCTCGGCGCTCAGCCCATGCTCCTTTTATCCCTGCCTCTCATTGGGCAGTGCCTCAGCTGGTTCCCAGCTGTCAGTGTCACGGGACGGCTGGGGCCAATTAATCCTCATCAGCTGGGGCGCTGTTAATGAGTATAAAGAGGAGCAGCTTCGATCATTCGGGGCTGCGACATAAGCACTGCTAGGCTGAAGCCCCTTCGTCTGGTGTCAGCCTCAACTCCCCTTGCAGCATTCCGGTGTTTGTATCCCGCTGTGAGTATGCACGTCTTGTTACCCCCACGTCCGGTACAAGCTACCTACCCCTGCGCTGTGCAGCCTGAGAATGTACGTCTGTATGAGTGTCTGTGCTCTCCTTATCCCTTACCCAGAATAAAACATCTCGACTCACTGGCTTGTCCCTGGCTCTGATTGCCCGGCTCCCTAGAGCCGGATATGACAGTATGTGCCCCTCAATTTTCATGGCCCCTCAAAGGTGCTCACAAAAGTAATTAAAGCGTAAATCCAATGCATTGGTAGCAAACAAAAAACAAAACATGAACTGCGCGTTTATTTCACATTAAAAAAAAATAAACACTGACCTCATAATGCAGGAGCAACCTACTGAAATGGTTGAAGGTGAAACTGCTGAGGGTGGAAATGTAATTGAGAACACTGTAAAAAAATGTGTTAAATTAACACCCAAAGCTCTGATGGAGAAAATGGAAAACTTGCAAAAAAGTAGGAAGGGTAAATTTAATAAACTGTCAAAGCTTAAAGAAGCAATTGATGATTTCTTGGATAAAAAATGTGACAGAAGTACAAGGGTTGTTTGAAAAATATAAAAAAAAAATATGTGTGTTGAAGCAAAAGAAATGCATGAGGGTTTGTTGCCAAGGGATGAGGTTTAAAAACATGAAATTTGGTCAAAGCTAAAATGTTGGGGGTAACAGAATTCACTGAATGTGTTAACAAATGGTTGGTAAACGCTTAAGGTGATATTCCCATAATGGTTGAAAATGTTGACAATGTCAAACCTGATGATAGTATTTGTAATGTTGAAACAAATCCTAAATATGATAAAAGGTCAAACAAAAGTGTATGCAGCTCCAAAAGTAGTAAATCATCAACTGCCTCTGCTCGCATACAAGCAGAAGCAGAGCAAGCTGCACTTCTGGCTCGTGCTGAAGCTGAAAAGAAACATGCTTTGGAGCAACAAGCTGAAGAAATTGGAAGGGAAAAGGAGCAGCTAGAGCTTGAAACACAAATAGTAGAGGCCAATGCTAAAATTGCAATTCTTCAAGTCTCCCCTTCCCACAGTGTTTGTCCTTCTAAAGAATTTGATGGAATGGAGTCATATTTCTTTAAAGCTGGTTCAAAGAAAACACTGAACTCTCAACATGTTCCACAAGAGATAACTGTCCATCCAAAGCTACCCAGCATCCCAAAATCAATAGACATAAGAGAGGCATATGACAACCATATACGTCCACCAGCTCATATCAGTATGCAGGATCTTCACAAGTTCTCCCAACAGCCTCAGAATTATTCAGCCACAAATATGGAGCCGTTGTTGTCCTCTCAGCCAACCAATTCCTCATCAGGAGACCTCATTAATCTACTCCAAAGACAAAATGAAATAACCATGCAACTGGCCCAAATGTGAAACTTTCACATCCTTCCACCCATGGAAATCTCAATTTTTGATGGAAATCCCTTAAAATACAAGCCTTTCATCAGAGCATTTGAACACTGTGTAGAATCTAACACCATCAATAAAGGTGACTGCCTATACCATCTACATCAGTACACCAGAGGCCAACCAAGAGAGCTTATTGGAAGCTGCTTACAAATGAGCCCAGACAAGGGGTATTTCAGAGCCAAAGACCTACTAGAAGAACATTTTGGTAATGGTGCAAAGATTACAGCTTCATATATGGAAAAGGTGATTTCCATGGCCCATTGTTAAGTCTGAGGATGTAAAGGGTCTTCAAGCTTATGCACTTTTCATTCATGAATGATGTAATGCCATGCAAAGCTTGGAATCCTTGGAGGAATTGAATGTATCATCCAACATGAAAACTGTCATCATGAAAGTTCCTTATAAGCTCAGGGAAAAATGTAGAGCAATTGCTTGTGACATCATAGAAAAACAGAAGAAAATGGTGGCATTCAGTGATGTCAGTTTTATCGAACATCAAGTAAAGATCATATCTAACCCAGTTTTTGGTGACATCAGAGGCACAAAACCAACCACCATCAACAAAGGACTAAATAAAATCATTGGAGATAATAAATTACAATCTACATGACAGTTTTGCTACTTCCATATCTATGACTAGTACAAATACTACTGGACAACAGCTGCCAGCAAAAAAAGAACATCCTGCAATAAACAACCTGTCTATTTTGTATTTAGAATCATACTCTGAATGAATGTACACAGTTACAAAAGAAACCCCACAATGAGAAATTGAATGTTTTGAAGGAGAAAGGAGTATATTTTGGATGTCTCTGCACAGGGCACATCAGTAAAAACTGCAACCAGTGAATGATATGTAAACACTGCAACCAGTCTGATCCTTCCATCCTGCACATCAAAGCATCCAAAGCGGACACCAAACCTAAATCCACAACTCAGCCATCAAATGTGCCACAAAGTCAAACTGTCTCAACTTGTGGTGATACAGGGGCCATTAATGATAACGGTGTACTGTCCATCCTCCCTGTTCAAATAAAACGCACAAAGGGAAATAAGATCATACAGACTTATGCATTTCTGGATCCAGGAAGCACCAGTACATTCTGAGAGACTGCTGAATGACTTAAACATAAATGGAAAACACACTACAATATGATTAAGCACAACTGTTTTTTGTAAAACGGTTCTAAGTTTTCTGCTTAAAAGTTTGGACATTGCTGCAATATCTCAAGAGAAGTTCTATGAACTCCCTGTAGTGTACACTCAAAAGGAAATGCCAGTAACAACAGATAATGATTACACGGGAAGAATTGGATCAATGGCCTTACATGAAAGACATTCTCATACCTCACATTAATGCAATGGTGGACTTGCTTACTGGAACAAGTGCCTCAAAGTTAATGGAGCCTTGGGAAATAATTAGTAGCCAAGGTAGTGGACCTTATGCTGTTAGAACCCTATTGGAATGGGTAATTAATGGGCCTCTACGCGGACTGTTACTGCCAACAGAATTGCTGTGTAAAAACTGGAAGAGATGTTGCAGCAGCAATACAACCACAATTTTAATGAAGTGTGTTGTGATGAAAAAGAAAGGTCCAGGGAAGATCAGACGTTTATGGAAATAATGGAAAGCTCACTGCAACTTTGCAAAGGCCATTATCAAGTGAAGTTGCCTTTCAAAAGGGAACCCATTACTATGCCAAATTACATTTCTGTTGCTCAACAGCGCATCAATACCCTAAAAAGAAAGTTTAAAGTGGACTTTACATTTCACAATGAATATACCAGCTTCCTTTCCAATGTCATTGACAGGGGCTGCACTGAAAGGGTTCCACCGCATCAGCTCAAGGCTACAAATGGTAAAGTGTGGTTCATACCCCACTACGGTGTTTATCACCCCAAAAAGGAAGAGTTATGTGTTGTGTTTGACTGTGGTGCATAGTACAAGGGAGTTTCACTTAATAACAAACTTTTGCAGGGGCCAAACCTCACTAGTTCATTGGTTGGAGTTCTTACAAGATTCTGACAGGAGCCCATAGCCATAATGGCTGACACAGAGGCCATGTTTCATCAAGTTAATGAACATCTAGACTTTTTAAGGGTTTTATGGTGGCCAGATGGAGATTGGCATAAGGATTTGGAAGAATACCACATGACAGTCCATCTATTTGGTGCTGTACCTTCACCAAGTTGTGCATGTTTTGCTTTAAGAAAAGCTGCTGATAACATTGGTCATATTTTCTTGAAGGAAGCTGTTGACACTATTAAAATCAATTTTTATGTGGACGACCTCTTGAAATCTTTACCTACAGAAGACGATGCAGCTCTGATGATCCAAACCCTTTCTAAACTTTGTAAAATGGGTGGGTTTACATTGACAAAATGGCTCATCAATAGCTGTAAGGTTCTGCAAACAATTCAAGAGGACCACAGATCAAAGCAAATGGACCATTTAGATAGATAGACACATACTTTATTTCGAACAAAAAAGTAAAAAAAAACAAAAAAAACAAAACAAATGACAAGTGCAATAAAAGTGACAGTATACAATGCTTGAAAGGAAGAAGGAAGAAGTGAACACTTATTTACTCCAGCTCCTCTTTTCCCTAAATACAACCCATGTGAAATATATACAAATTACCTCATTTAAGACCCCAAGTAGACAATTAACTATATTTTGTACATACAGTATCAACATTGATACCCATCCATCCCAACATACATACAGTCCATA
This sequence comes from Pholidichthys leucotaenia, assembly GCA_020510985.1. Classification (NCBI taxonomy): domain Eukaryota; kingdom Metazoa; phylum Chordata; class Actinopteri; order Cichliformes; family Pholidichthyidae; genus Pholidichthys; species Pholidichthys leucotaenia. Next base: position 72,822,517 of record CM035846.1, read on the forward strand.
CATTAAAACCCAGCCCCAAACAACACAGATATACACAGTACTGTCCCACCTACCATTCTATAGAGTCCCAGAGTGAGCATAGTGAATCATACATATAAATACTACCCCTCTAACATATATATTCTTTCAGCAAATAATGTTTATACCTATTTTTGAATTGATTTCTGTTTGTACACAGTTTCAGTTCCGGCTCCAGACTGTTCCACAAATCCACCCCACAGACAGATATGCACATACTTTTCTTAGTTGTTCGTACCTTCGGTTTTGTAAAGTTTAAGTCTCCTCTCAAATTATAATCATTGTCTCTTTTTTTGAATGTTTTTTGTATATTAGTTGGGAGTTGATTATTAATTGCACTGTCCATTACTTGTGCTGTCTTAAATTTAACTAAATCCATGAACTTTATGACATGTGACTTTAAAAACAATGAGTTGGTATGGTCTCTATATCCAACATTATTTATTATCCTTATAGCTTTTTTTTTGTAATGTGCATATTGGCTGTAGGTTGGTCCTGTAGGTGTTTCCCCAGACCTCTACACAGTAGTTAAGATATGGTAGAAACAGTGAATTGTACAGTAAGAACAATGATTTACAGTCCAAGATGTGTCTTGTTTTCCCCAGTATCCCTATACATTTTGCCAACTTGGCCCGGATGTGACTGATGTGAGGTTTCCAGCAGATTTTATTGTCTAGCGTCACCCCCAGAAACTTATTTTCCTGTACTGTTTCTATTCTGGTATCATCTATCATTACCATTATTTCAGGATTTATTTTATAATTTCCAAGCAACATAATCTTTGTTTTTTTTAGATTTAGAGATAATTTATTTTTGTTGAATCACTGCGTTAACCTTTTCATTTCAGTTGTACCACCTCTAAAACCTGCTGCAAATTCTCACCAGTACAAAGGATATTTGTGGTATCTGCAAACAAAATAAATTTCAGAATTTTTGATACTTGGCATATGTCATTTATATATATATACAGTAAGATAAAGAGTTTGGGTCCCAAAACTGACCCCTGGGGCACACCACAAGAGATGTTCATGAAGGGTGATTTGTGCTCAGCAATTTGTACAAATTGTTGTCTGTTACTTAAATAACTTTCCACCAACTCAGTCCGACCCCTCTTATCCCATACCTTTCCAATTTCCTCAGTAAAATTTTGTGGTCGATGGTGTCAAAAGCTTTCTTTAATTCTATAAATACTCCTACAGCAAACTTTTTTTTATCTATACAACTAGAAATTTCTTCTATAAGTTTGATCAGTGCCAAGGATGTAGATTTGTCTGCTCTAAAACCATACTGGCTGTCTGTAAGGAGGTTGTGTTTTTCAATGAAATCATCCAGTCTCTTAGTGAAGATTTTTTCAAGTATTTTGGAGAATTGTGAGAGTAAAGAGACTGGCCTGTAATTTTTGAAATAATGACTCTCTTTTTCACTATTGTCATGTCAATTTCATTCCAGTCAGTTGATTTTTTTGTTCTTAAATTTACTCACAGTCTTGATAATTTCCTTTTCAGTAACTGCACCCAAAAAGATTGTGTTTGGATTTCTATCTTCTATTCCATTTACAGAACCACTATCATTTGTTTCTGGTGTCACTATTGATTTTGCTAATTCAGGACGAACGTTTACAAAAAATTTATTGAAACCACTGATCACATCCTCCATATTATTTATCAAATTGTCATTTTCAGTAAAATATTCTGGATAATTAGCATTCTTTGATTGGTTACTAATAATCCCATTGAGTACTTGCCATATTCCTCTTACATTATTCTTATTATCTTCTAATATTCTGTTGTAGTATTCTTTCTTACAAGTTCTCAATATATTAGTTAGCTTGTTTTTATATCTTTTATATTTGATCTCAGCCTCCACCATTCTGCACTTAATGAATTGTTTATATAATGTATTCTTCTTTTTACATGCATTTAGTAACCCCTTGGTGACCCAAATAATATTTTTGTTTTGTTGTCTGTCGCTGTATTGTTTTACAGGACAGTTTTTATTGTTCAATGATTGAAATATTTGTAAAAATTTATCATATGCTTTATTTATATCATTTTCATCACAAGCTATCTTCCAGTTTTGCATTAATAATTCCTTTGCCAGTAAATACATAGATTCTTCCGTTCTTATTCTTTTATATTTAATATTTTTGGTATACTTTTTCTTCCTTTAATCATATTGATAGACAATAAAAATCAGCAGGTGGTCACTGATATCATTCAATAAAAGCACACTCATGATATTGTTTTCCATAATGTTTGTGAATATGTTATCTGTTAGTGTGGCACTGTGTGACATGATTCTGCTAGGTCTGGTGATTGTTGGATGTAAGCCCATACTGTACATTGTGTTGATAAATTCTTCTGTCAAACTATGTTGTTTTGAATTCACAAGATCTATATTGAAATCCCCACAGATGAACATAACTTTGAGTTAGTTTTGCATACATTTTTTTTTCCATCCAGGCCTTAAATAAATCAATGTTTGATCCAGGTGTTCTATATACACAGCTCACTACCATATTATTCACATTGTCCAGACAGATTTCTATTGTAATACATTCAAATAAATCATCCACAAATTTTCAACAACCTTGTATTGCAAGCTCTTGTCAATATAAATTGCAACTCCTCCTCCTTTTTTCACTTTTCTATTTATATCTTAAATGTGGTAATTTGTATATAATTCACATGGGTGTATTTATGGAAAAGAGGAGATGGAATTAATAAGTGTTCACTTCTTCCTTCTCCCTTTCGAACACTGTATACTGTTACTTTATTGCATTTGTCATTTGTTTTGTTTTTGTTATACTTTTTTGTTCGAAATAAAGTATCTATCTATCTATCTATCTATCTATCTATCTATCTATTTATCTATCTATCTATCTATCTATCTATCTATCTCATAGCCATCCATGGTAAAATCCACTCCTTTCTCTTCACTGAGCCATGTCTCTGATATTGCCACAATATTGAATGGCTCTTTAAATTGATGTAAATAATCTTTAATGTTATTAAAGTTGGCATAGAGACTTCTGCTGTTGAAGTGGATCATAGAAATATTGAAATCAGATGTGACCATTGTATTAAACTGTTCATCCGTGTAGTAACTACAGTTATTATTGATGGAGCTAAGTAAATTATTATCAGGGTCTATGTGATATTCTACGTCCTGTGGGTTGTGATCCATATATTCAAAAACTTTCAGTTCCTGTTGTTCCTGTTTGTTGATCTTTTGTTTCATGTTGTTAAATGTCCTGAAGCAGATGAGTGTGATCCTTCAACGTCTTACAGTTATCATTTGTTGCTGTCGACTCCAGTTCATAATGTTCATTGGTATTTGCCCAGTTCCATAATATTTTGGCTGTTAATAACCTTGGCTTCTTCAGGTGATCCATTTAACTTGATGTATATTTTACAGTTTGATGCCCAGGTGTTTTGAATCTTTTTTTGCTTTCTCAGGTATCTTGCTTTTCTGGCTATTTCTGCGTTTTCTTTTGTGAGGTGCTCATTCATGTAAATGTTCGTTCCTTTCAGTTTCCTTCCTTGTTTTAGCAGCGCAGTCTTGTGTTTTCTGTTGACAAACCTCATGATGACAGCTGGTTTGTCGCTGTTTTTCCTAGGCAGAGGGTGGCAGGCCTCAATGGTGTTAAGGTCCAGCTGGATTCCTGAGGACTGCAGGAAGGCCGCCACTTGTTGCTCCATGGATTTGGCTTCCAGTGCCCTCCCTCCGCTGTCCGCGGCCAACGCTCGAGCATATGATCGGGGTTTAATGTAGAGCCCTGTGATGATCACATCGTTCACCCGGGTGTACTGCTCCAGGTTGGACACTCTGCTCTCCAGATATGCCAGCCTCTTGTCCTTCTCGGCATTCTGGATCCGCAGCACTTTCACCTCCTCAAGCAGGCCCAGAATGTTTTTTTGCTTCAGCTTAACAGCAGAAATCTCTTCAGTCAAGAAGTCGAGCGATCTTTTAATATCGTCCACCTCCTCAGTCTGTTGAGCTTTCTTAGGACCCATGATCCCGGACGATTTATGTTGACTAAACAGCTAGCTAGCTAGCTCTAGCTAGATAGATGTACTTTATTGATCCCAAACTGGGAAATTACAGTGTAACAGCAGCATGACAGTTGACAGCCAACCAACAGAAACACACACGACAGACAAGGGGATTACCCATGGAAAGTAAACAAACAAAAAAAAAAAGCCTAACACGGCTATAGAACCTATATACATCATAGCTTAATATATGATGACCCGTATAAACACATGAATCATCCCATTGCATAAGAAGGACTATCAGGATCAGAGTGAAATGTGAGGTACCAGTTAGTCTGTAAGGTGCAGTGTGGCAGCATAGCTATGACCAGAATACAACATCATAGTGAGTTATTGTACAGTGAAATTGCATGTGGCAGGAAAGATTTCCTGTACCTGGCCGTTCGACAGCGAAGCTGTAGTAGTCTACTGGAAAAAGTGCTTTGCTGCCTATCTAGTGTGTGGTGGAGGGGGTGATCAGGATTGTCCATGATGGATCGCAATTTATTTAGTGTTCCCCTCTCCACCACTGTCTCAAAGGTCTCCGGTCTGAGACCAATTACAGAGCCAGCCCTATTGATAATCTTATCAAGTCTGTTGGTATCTCTGGCCCTGATACTGCTATCCCAACAGACCGCAGCAAAGAAGATGGCACAGGCGCAGGCGACAACAGGCAGGTGCAGGCAACAACAGTCTGGTAGAAAAGCTCCAGCATCCTGCTGCACACGTTGAAGGATCTCAGCTTTCTCAGGAAGTAGAGTCTGCTCATCCCCTTCTTGTGCGCAGCTGAATGGCGGGCTGCTCCACTCTCGTTTCCCAGTCTGTAGATGCTGCTATTGGCATCTTAAATCAGGCAGGGGTCGAAACTAGGATGTCCATCCATCCATCCATCCATCCATCTTCTACCGCTTTTCCGGAGGTCCGGGTCGCGGAGGCAGCAGTTCAAGCAGAGAAGCCCAGACTTCCCTCTCCCCAGCCACCTGCTCCAGCTCTTCAGAGGGGATACCAAGGCGTTCCCAGACCAGCTGGGAGACATAGTCTCTCCACCGAGTCCTGGGTCTGCCCCGGGGTCTCCTCCCAGTGGGACGTGCCTGAAACACCTCAAGTGGGAGGCGTCCAGGAGGCATCCTAATCAGATGCCCATACCACCTCAACTGACTCCTTTCAATGTGGAGGAGCAGCGGTTCTACTCTGAGCCTCTCCCGGATGACTGAGCTCCTCACCCTATCTCTCAGGGTGAGTCCAGCAATCCTATGGAGAAAGCTCATTTCAGCCGCTTGTATCCACGATCTCGTTCTTTCGGTCATTACCCAAAGCTCGTGACCATAGGTGAGAGTAGGAACGTAGATTGACTGGTAAATCGACAGCTTTGCCTTAGAACTAAGCTCCCTCTTCACCACAACAGACCGGTACAACGTCCGCATCATTGCAGATGCTGCTCCAATCCGTCTGTCAATCTCTCGCTCCATTTTCCCCTCACTCGTGAACAAGACCCCAAGATACTTAAACTCCTCCACTTGGGGCAGGAGCCTGTCCCCAACCCGGAGAGGGCAATCCACCTTTTTCCGGCTGAGGACCATGGACTCGGACTTGGAGGTGCTGATTCTCATCCCAGCCGCTTCACACTCAGCGGCAAACCATCCCAGCAAGAGCTGTAGGTCATTGCTGGATGAAGCCAACAGGACAACATCATCTGCAAACAACAGAGATGAGATCCTGTGGTCACCAAGCATGACACCCTCCATTCCCTGGCTGCGCCTAGAAATCCTGTCCATAAAAATTATGAACAGGATCGGTGACAAAGGGCAGCCCTGGCGGAGTCCAACTCTCACTGGGAATGACTCCGACCAAGTGTTGGCAATACGAACCAAACTCTCACAACGGTCGTACAGAGACCGAATAGCTCGTAACAACAAGCCCAATACCCCATACTCCCGAAGCACCCCCCACAAAAATCCACGAGGGACGCGGTCAAATGCCTTCTCCAAGTCCACAAAACACATGTAAACTGGTTGGGCAAACTCCCACGAACCCTCAAGAATTCTCGAGAGAGTAAAGAGCTGGTCCGATGTGCCACGGCCAGGACAAAAACCACATTGCTCCTCCTGAATCCGAGGTTCGACCAACGGCCGGGCTCTCCTCTCCAGTACCTTGGCATAGACCTTCCCAGGGAGGCTGAGGAGTGTGATCCCTCTAAAGTTGGAGCACACCCTCCGGTCCCCTTTTTTGAAGAGAGGAACCACCACCCCGGTTTGCCATGCCAAAGGCACTGCCCCCGACCTCCACGCAATGTTGCAGAGGCGTGTCAACCATGACAACCCAACAACATCCAGGGCCTTGAGGTACTCAGGGCGAATCTCGTCCACCCCCGGGGCCCGGCCACCAAGGAGATTTTTAACCACCTTGGCGACCTCAGCCCCTGTGATAGGCGAGTCATCCCCCTCGTCCCCAAACCCTGCTTCCTCTGTGGAAGGCGTATCAGTGGGATTGAGGAGATCCTCGAAGTATTCCTTCCACCGCCCGACGATATCCCCAGTTGAAGTCAACAGTGTCCCATCCGCACCATACACAGTGTGGACGGGGAGCTGCTTTCCCCTCCTGAGCCGCCGAACAGTTTGCCAGAATCTCTTTGAAGCCGACTGAAAGTCTTGTTCCATGGCCTCACCGAACTCCTCCCATACCCGCGTTTTTGCTTCAGCAACCACCCGAGCTGCACTCCGCTTGGCCTGCCGGTACACCTCAGCTGCTTCGGGAGTCCCACAAGCCAACCAAGCTTGATAGGACTCCTTCTTCAGCTTAATGGCCCCCCTCACCACTGGTGTCCACCACTTGGTTCGGGGGTTGCCACCACGAGATGCACCGACCACCTTGCGGCCGCAGCTCTGGGCCGCCGCTTCAACAACAGAGGTGGAGAACATGGCCCACTCAGACTCCATGTCTCCAGACTCCCTCGGAATGTGGTTGAAGTTCTTCCGGAGGTGGGAGTTGAAGACCTCCCGGACAGGGGCCTCAGCCAGACGCTCCCAGCACACCCTCACTATACGTTTGGGTCTACCAGGTCTGAATGGCTTCCTCCCCTGCCATCGGATCCAACTCACCACCAGGTGGTGAGTTGGATACTGGGGGACTTCAATGCGCACATGGGCAACGACAGTGAAACCTGGAGGGGGGTGATTGGGAGGAACGGCCTGCCCGATCTGAACCCGAGTGGTGTTCAGTTATTGGACTTCTGTGCTAACCACAGTCTGTCCATAACGAACACCATGTTCAAGCATAAGGGTGTCCATATGTGCACCTGGCACCAGGACACCCTAGGTCGCAGGTCGATGATCGATTTTGTTATCGTATCATCAGACCTGCGACCGTATGTCTTGGACACCCGAGTAAAGAGAGGTGCAGAGCTGTCAACTGAAACTAGGATGTCCAGTTCGTAATCCAAATTCAGTTCTCAGAAGCCAAAAAAAAAAAAGTAGTCAAAAACTGAGCACCAAAACACAGAAATCCACCGAACTCCACCGACTGACAGGCTCTGACAGCAGGTTGACAGGTTGACAGGAACCGGGAGTGATGAATGTGCAACTTGGACAAGGATAGACTTGGACAAGGATAAACTCCCTGTGGAAAGGGCCCTAGGACTTCAGTGGTGCATTGAAAAGGACACATTTTAATTCAAGATTCGAATCAAGGAACGACTCTGCACCAGACGTGGAATCCTATCTGTGATAAGTTCAGTGTATGATCTCACTGGCTTCCTAGCACCCTTCACGCTGCTAGCAAAACTGATTTTACAGGAATTATGTCAGATGAAATATGGTTGGGACGATCAAATTCCTCCATACTTCCAAGACAAATGTTAACAGACCTGCACAAACTGGCAGCTTTTAAGGTCATATAGTCACTTATAAATGTCATCTTGGTTACCTCACAACTGTTTGACTTCAAACAAAAACCAATATTATTGAAAGGCCAATAATAAAAATCTGCCTACTTTCTGAAGCTGTACGCTATTTTTTTTTTTTTTTTGGTAAACAGAGTAATCTATTTTGAACACTGATAATAACTGTAATAATGGGAAAATGATTTGTATTTTTTTATTTTTTTTTTACCTTTGTTATGGCTCCTTTTTTCTTTTGTTTGAATTGTGCTGTCTTCTGTCAAGCCCAGTTTGGGGCCAGTGTGTAGGAGCCATTTTCAATTGTTTGTTTTTTTATTAATTTTAGTCACTAGGTGGCACGCTTTTGATGAGTATTTTGCTATATGATGAACTGTTGAAGCATAAACAGGTGTTCCTAATCAGGGACAAACATTTCACTGATCGTCAGCACAGAAGAAGGAAACTGGAAACTGATATTGGTTCTTATTTTTGGTTATCCTTTGGAGAATTTACTTTAATAAATGGATGTTGAACATTGACTTATGGCTATCCTGTTGTTATGTGTCAGGACATGTCTTTAGCGACCGGTAGTGTCCGTTTGGACTGGCAAAACAGACCCTAAAAACTATTAACAGTAAACATGCAATATTTTATTTAGCTTGTTTCAGTTTGCAAAGTAAACTGCTAAAAAATCACAATCAATAAAACAACTGATCAAATCTCTTTTTTTGTGGTTATGTCAGTCAAATATCAATTTTATAAATCTTGAGTCCAGCCCGTTCTCTCAACAGCTGACCCTCAGTTCCTGCAGGAACTCAGAAATAACCCAGAAAAAAACAGAGAAATCTGATAATCACTTCGGATATGATGGAAATTTTTAAGATCAGCATAATCAAATTATTACAGATGTCCTGTCCCTTGTCAGCTTCATTAACTGTTCCATTTTCTCAAAAAAAAATAACCTTAGGTGGGGTTTTTTTGTTTGTTTTTCCCAGCACCACATCAGCAAATAAATAACATCAACTTACCGATGTCTCTATGGGACTTTAAAAGTTATCTTAAAGCAAATTATTTCAACCACATTACACTGTATTTTTATATTACTGACATTCATTAATAAACTGACATTAACTGGTTTTAGGACAAACCACAGTACCGAGACAGCCCTTTTAAAAATCATTATCAGGAGACATTGCATCAATTTTTTTTTTGAATTTTGTATACCTTATTGATCCCCAGAGGGGAAATTGAGGGCATCCACCTGAATGGATGAAGCAGCCACGATACGGCGCTATCCCTTAACCATTCACACACACATTCACACCTAGGGCCACTTTAGAGTCTCCAATTAACTTAACCTGCATGTTTTTTGGCCTGTGGGAGGAAACCGGAGAAATCCCGGAGTAAACCCATGCAGATACGGGGAGAAACATGCAAACTCCACACAGATCACTGTTGGTCAGGGGCTGGGATCGAACCAGGGATCCCATGGCCATCCTAGCTATGCTGATGATACACAACTGTACATTGCCGTGTCTCCTGGTGACACAAAACCAATTAATGCCATTTTGAACTGTATTTTAGATATAAATTCATGGATGGCAGAGAATTTCCGACAGCTCAACCAGGACAAAACAGAAGTTTTAATCACTGGTCCTGAAGACAAGAGAGAGAAACTTCTACCAAAATTGTTAGGTCTAAAACCTACACTTTGTGTCAAGAACCTGGGTGTTCTTTTAGACTCTGACTTTAATTTTATTTCACAAATAAAAAATGAAACAAAAATCGGATTTTAGCATCTTTGGAATATAGCCAGAGTCCACCCTGTTCTCTTTCTTGCCAGCATGGAGGTCTTGATGCATGCTTTTATTACTTGTTGTATAGACTATTGTAATGCCCTGCTCTCTGGTCTTCCTCAAAAAAGAATATCACAGCTCCAACTGCTACAAATTTCAGCAGCACGAGTGTTGACAAGGACCAGGAGGCGGGTGCATATTACACCAGTTTTAGAATTGCTGCATTTGCTCACCGTGCGTTTTAGGATCAATTTTAAGGTTATCTTAGTAGTTTTTAAATGTCTCCATGGTCTTTGGCCTTCTTATCTATCTGACCTGCTTTTATCTTATGAGCCCTCGCGGACCCTGAGGTCCTCTGGTACTGGCCTTTTAATGGTTCCCAAAGTCAAGACCAAGACCTTTGGTGAAGCTTCCTTTCATTATTATGGTCCTTGTCTGTGAAACAGCCTGCCAGGGAGCCTCAGGGCCACAGATTCAATAGATGTTTTTAAGAAGAGGCTCAAGACCCACCTTTTTAATTTGGCTTTTAATAAATCTGTTTAACTATTACTGAAATAGTCATTTATGTTCCATTGTTTTATGTTCTTCTTAGCGCCATTTGTTCTTAAATTTTCTCATCTTATTGATGTTTAGTTCAGTTTTTAAGTATGGATTTTTAGTTCCTGTTTTTCCTAGGTGCACAACCGAGAGGTTTTGCAGGTCCTTCCTACCTACGGCTGTCAGACTGTACAACCTAAGCAGAGCTGCTCGCAGAGATAGCAAAAAGACGTGACAACCTAATAGTTTTGAATGCAAAAGACGAAATAGACTTATACAATGGTCCCCTCCGGCATACAACTAGGGAAATACCGGTCACTATGGAGGGTGACAATATGTATGGGTACATAATCATACCATGTAGAATAACTAAGTAGACGGTTGTGCTGTTTCATCCCATCTAGCAACAATGCTCCACACTGTGTGTGTTTATATATTTACATATTTATTCCATCTAGCTACAATGCTCCTTATTGTGTGTTTATATATCTACATATTTATTCAATCTAGCTACAATGCTCCGCACTGTGTGTTTATATACCCATATATTTATTCCATCCAGCTACAATGCTCCGCACTGTGTGTCTATATATATATTTATATTTATATGTACATACAGTGGGGCAAAAAAGTATTTAGTCAGCCACCATTTGTGCAAGTTCTCCCACTTAAAAGATGAGAGAGGTCTCCAATTTTCATCATAGGTATACCTCAACTATGAGAGACAAAATGAGAAAAAAAAATCCTGAAAATCACATTGAAGGATTTTTAATGAATTAATTGGTAAATTCCTCGGTAAAATAAGTATTTGGTCAATAACAAAAGTTCATCTCAATACTTTGTTATATACCCTTTGTTGGCAATGACAGAGGTCAAACATTTCCTGTAAGTCTTCACAAGGTTTTCACACACTGTTGCTGGTATTTTGGCCCATTCTTTCATGCAGATCTCCTCTAGAGCAGTGATGTTTTGGGGCTGTTGCTGAGCAACACAGACTTTCAACTCCCTCCAAAGATTTTCTATGGGGTTGAGATCTGGAGACTGGCTAGGCCACTCCAGGACCTTGAAATGCTTCTTACGAAGCCACTCCTTCGTTGCCCGGGCGGTGTGTTTGGGATCATTGTCATGCTGAAAGACCCAGCCATGTTTCATCTCCAATGCCCTTGCTGGTGGAAGGAGGTTTTCACTCAAAATCTCACGATACATGGCCCCATTCATTCTTTCCTTTACACGGATCAGTCGTCCTGGTCACTTTGCAGAAAAACAGCCCCAAAGCATGAGGTTTCCACCCCCATGCTTCACAGTAGGTATGGTGTTCTTTCTCCTCCAAACACGACAAGTTGAGTTTTTACCAAAAAGTTCTATTTTGGTTTCATTTGACCATATGACATTCTCCCAATCCTCTTCTGGATCATCCAAATGCTCTCTAGCAAACTTCAGACTAGCCTGGACATGTACTGGCTTAAGCAGGGGGACACGTCTGGCACTGCAGGATTTGAGTCCATGGCGGCGTAGTGTGTTACTGATGGTAGCCTTTGTTACTTTGGTCCCAGCTCTCTGCAGGTCATTCACTAGGTCCCCCCGTGTGGTTCTGGGATTTTTGCTCACCGTTCTCGTGATCATTTTGACCCCACGGGGTGAGATCTTGCGTGGAGCCCCAGATCGAGGGAGATTATCAGTGGTCTTGTATGTCTTCCATTTTCTAATAATTGCTCCCACAGTTGATTTTTTCACACCAAGCTGCTTACCTATTGCAGATTCAGTCTTCCCAGCCTGGTACAGGTCTACAATTTTGTTTCTGGTGTCCTTTGACAGCTCTTTGGTCTTGGCCATAGTGGAGTTTGTAGTCTGACTGTTTGAGGTTGTGGACAGGTGTCTTTTATACTGATAACGAGTTCAAACAGGTGCCATTAATACAGGTAACGAGTGGAAGACAGAGGAGCCTCTTAAAGAAGAAGTTACAGGTCTGTGAGAGCCAGAAATCTTGCTTGTTTGTAAGTGACCAAATACTTATTTTACTGAGGAATTTACCAATTAATTCATTAAAAATCCTTCAATGTGATTTTCAGGATTTTTTTTTTCTCATTTTGTCGCTCATAGTTGAGGTATACCTATGATGAAAATTGGAGACCTCTCATCTTTTAAGTGGGAGAACTTGCACAATTGGTGGCTGACTAAATACTTTTTTGCCCCACTGTATGTATACTTGCTGCTCTTGTTTTTTTTTTGTTTTTTTTTTCTCTTGCCTTCTGATTATTGCTCCGAGTGTTGCTATCCCTGTGCTGTTGCAATCCTGGAATTTGCCCATTGTGGGACTAATAAAGGCTTATCTTATCTTATGTGTTTTAAGATTTTCATATTTTGATGTGTTCTTAGCTCAGTTTCTAAGTATGGGGCTTTATTTCCCTTTGTTCTATGTGTTCTTAGTTTTATGTTGTATTTTATGTGTTTTAGCTCCAGTGTTTCCTCAGTGGGGCCCCTCATACCGGATGCTGCCTGGCCCATCTACAGGGGTGTTGGTCTCGTAGGTTGCTCTAGCTTGGGTGGGTGGGGGCTTTATACCACTGCCTACAGCTGTGGTGTGGGCCCTGGCCTGTCCTGGTTGGTGCGGCCTTTGTGGTGCCTTCTGTAGTTAGGGGATGTGCAGTCTTCCTGCGTGGGGGGCTCCACAGGATGGTTGCTCCTTCACGTGGTGTCTCCGTGCCGAGCAATGTCTTTTATTTTATATGTAAGAGAAGTAGGGGGTGACGAGTGTGTGTGTGTGTGTTTGTGGGTATGTTTATGTGAGGGTTGGAAGGGGTGGGGATGTATTGTGTAAAATATGTAACTAAATGTGTCTACTCTTTTTATCTATGTAAAGCAATTTGTGCAGCATCTAATGTTTAAAAAGTGCTATACTGTGGAGCGTGTAAATAATGAGGCGGATTTGGTTCAGGCGATTTATTACACGACTCACACAAGGAGCATAGACAGAATGGCATACAAGTAGGAACTCTTCCCTTAAATAACATGACATCCTTCTAGACTCTTCTCCCACACAAAAGATAATCTCCGTCTAGACTCTTCTCACACACAAAAGATAATCCCCCGTCCGACTGCAGTCAGTCCATTCATCCTTGACACCTGCCTGTTATCTTACTAGGGCATCTAGAAACTTCTCACACACAAAAGGTTAACTTCGTGTCCTTTGTTCCTGTCTAAGGTGGTAAACCATTATGCACTCCCCAGGTTGCCACCCCCCCAGCAACTTAGATAGGACAAAAGGGTAACAGTCCACATGCTGTGATAGAACCATTAACATCAGTTCACATGCTGTAGAACAATCAACATCAGTCCGCATGCTGCTTGGGCTTCAGTCTTCTGCCGTATCTGCTGTAGCCAGGATTCGCCGCCTCCGTGGCGCTGCCATGCTGGGGGGCTGATGTCTGGGGGTGAAAACTTTTTGACTGTCCGTGTGGGTGCTCTGGAGAATCTTTTCTCTGGGAAGCGCCCCGTGGGGATCTTCCACGCCGAGGGGCCCTCGCCAACAGCACTTGCTCGTCATCCACAACGAAAGCAGGTTTAAGTCTGTCTATGCCAATTTTTTCCCTCCTACCCCCCAAGTCTAGCAAAAAATGCTTATCCCCTGTTTCCAGCACTCTAAACGATCCATCATAAGGTGGGCGCAGTGGGGGGCGGTGGGCGTCGTGTCTGACAAACACGAACTCTGCGTTTTTCAAAGCTTTAGGCACAAAAACGCGCGGAAAACTGTGGTGGGCAGGGCCCGGCAGCGTGTTTGAGTCTATGCAATGCTGCAGCAGCTGAGACGGGGAGCTGCCCGGCGCAGGATTATCTGGCAGAAACTCCCCAGGCAGCCGGAGTGGTTGTGCAAAAACGAGTTCTGCCGGGGAAGCTTCCAGATCCTCTTTAGGCGCAGAACGTAACCCAAATAAAACCCATGGTAGCCTGTCTACCCAATTTGCATCCGTCAGTGAAGCCCTCAGAGCCGCTTTTAACGACCTATGAAAACATTCGCATAACCCATTAGCCTGCGGGTTGTACGCGGTTGTGCGGTGAATTGAGACACCTAGGCTGCGGGCCATGGTTGACCAGAGTTCAGAAACAAATTGAGAGCCTCTGTCGGACGTAATGTCTGACGGAACTCCAAAACGCGCCACCCATGCTGTTAAAAAGGCACGCGCCACCTCCTCGGCCATGGTTGCCGCCAGCGGAACCGCTTCTGCCCAGTGTGTGGTGCGGTCCACCATTGTCAGGAGATGCGTGTACCCCTGTGATGGCGGAAGGGGGCCTACGAGGTCCACGTGGACATGGTCAAACCTCTTAGCCAGGATGCGAAACGGCTCCAAAGGAGCCTTCGTGTGTCTGTGAACCTTGGCTCGTTGGCACGCCACGCAGGCTGCCGCCCAATCTTTCACTTGTTTGCGAAGGCCCGGCCACACATATTTCTGTCCTACCATTTTGACCGACGCACACCCCTGGGTGTGCCAAAGAGTGAACCGACTCAAACATGCGGCGGCGCCACGCAGCCGGAACCACAGGCCGTGGGCGACCAGTGGAGACGTCGCAGATTAAGGGGAGAATGCCGTTAAGCAGCGTCCTCTTCTCCAGCCTTAACCCTGTTGGTCCAGACTGGAGCGCGTGCATGTCCGTGTCACTAGCCTGCTCCGCGGCCATGGCAGCGTAATCCAACCCTACACAGACCGGGGCCACAACGGCGCGCGAGAGGCAGTCTGCCACTACACTCAGTTTGCCCGACACATGCTGAATATCGGTAGTAAACTCTGAGATCGCGGCCAGCTGCCTCTGCTGCCGGCCCGACCAAGGTTCTGAAACTCTGGCCATCGCGAATGTTAGTGGCTTATGGTCAACGAACGCAGTAAAATTGCGCCCTTCCAGCCAGAACTGGAAATGGCGAATGGCCAGGTGGACAGCCAGCAACTCTCTGTCGAACGCGCTGTATTTACGTTCATTGTCGCGCAAGGTTCTGCTGAAAAAGGCAAGCGGCTGTCAAGCCCCGGCGACGCGCTGCTCCACGACAGCCCCTATGGCCACATCTGAGGCGTCAGTGGTGAGGGCTATGCGGGCCGTTGGGTCTGGATGTGCCAACAATGCGGCATTTACCAGGGCTGCTTTAACTTCCGAGAACGCCTGCTCTCATTCCGGGGTCCATTCAACCCTATTCGCGGGTTTCTGTTTTTTGAGTGCAGCGTACAATGGCTGCATGAGCTGCGCTGCGCGGGGAAGGAAACGGTTATAAAAGTTCACCATTCCCAAAAATTCTTGTAGCGCCCTGACCGTTTGCGGTCGGGGAAAATCTGTCACTGCGCGCACTTTGTCAGGCAGCAGAACCGCTCCTTCGGGAGAGACGCGGTGCCCTAAAAAATTAATCCCGTCACCCCAAACTGACATTTCGCTGGGTTGATTATTAAACCATGCTCTTCCAACCTTCGGAAAACCGTCGTGAGGTGGGTTTCATGTTCGTCTTCGGACGCGCTGGCTAGGTTGCAAGGTCGCCACGAACCTTCAGCTTTAGGGACCATGTGTAGCGGGGAAGCCCATGGGCTGTTTGAGCGCCTGATGATGCCTAACCTCTCTAGGTTAGCGAACTCCTCGTGCGCTATGGCCAGTTTAGCTGCGTCCAAGTGCCAAGGTCTTGCAAAAACGGGCGCCCCGGTGGTGGTGATAAAATGCTCCACCCCCTGTTTAGCGATAGCTGCTGAAAACGTTGGGACTGTGAGTGCTGGGAACTGAGCGAGCAGTGTGTGGAACTTACCGCATGCTGCTGTGACGTTGGCTTGTGCTGTTGGCCGGGTCACTCAAGCTATACAGGGGAGAGAGTCAAAAGACATTAACCAGGCACCTGTTAGCGATATCTACCAACAACCCATGTGCACATAGAAAATCAGCCCCCAGTATATGGCAATCCAATGCTGCTACAACAAAAGTCCATTCAAATGTACGACCGTGTAGAGACAAGGGCAGAGTCCTCTCACCAAAGGTCTTAATGTCTGAGCCGTTTGCTGCTGCCATCTCGGGGCCGCTGGTTCCTGCCAGCCGGTCAGCGTAGGTCGGCTGGATGAAACTCCTCTGTGCGCCAGTGTCCACGAGGAAATGCCTCCCCGAGCGTGCGTCCGTCAAATAGAGCAGCTTGTTTTCCTCCCCGAGGGTCGCAGCTGCTACCGACCCCCGGTCTTGGCATTTCCCGAGCGCTTGAACTGGCACGGTGGTATACATTTGCGTGCCCTCTCTGCAAAACGGCGATGGTAGAAGCAAAGCGTGTCACCTCCACATTCCTTGGCCCCCACTGCTGCTGCCGTCGGTGGTTCTGCTGCTGCCGTCGGCGGCTCCTCGCCTCCTTGTGTCGACGTGCCGGGCTCCGTTGCTGCCGCAATGGTCACGAAAGCCTTGGTGGCTACGATGATCCGGTCTGCCTCTCGGGCTAGCGCATGATAGCCCCGTTTGGCCAGCAACGACGAATTGGCCAGGGCCGCTGTCGCCGCTGTCGGAAGGTTCCTGAGGAAAATGTGGGTGAAGATGAAGTGGTCGTCGTCCGTGCCCTTTAACCTCAGCATCTTCTCCATCATGTCCACGGCCGAACCGTCTCCAAACTCGGTCCGCGTCAGAAGCCTCTCTGCTCTCTCACCATCCGAGAACGTGTAGTGCTGGATGAGGGCAGCCTTCAGCGCGTCATATTTGCCGTCGGCTGGTGGTTGATCGAGCAGGCTCTCGATGTGCTGAGCCATGCTGGCATCGAGCGCTGCAACCACATAGTGGAATTTCGTATCATCCGCCAATATCCCTCGGAGGGCGAACTGCGCCTCGGTTAGGTGGAACCAGGAGCGCGGGTTGCGCTGCCAAAAATCAGGTAGTTTGATCGCTACAGCGCACGCGAAGCTGGGGGTTCCAGTCAAGGTTGGCTCCGGGGATCTTCCGTCATATTCCATGATTCGTCTTGGGTCACCAGTGTGGAGCGTGTAAATAATGAGGCTGATTTGGTTCAAGCGGTTTATTACACGACTCACACAAGGAGCATAGACAGAATGGCATACAAGTAGGAACTCTTCCGTTAAATAACATGACATCCTTCTAGACTCTTCTCACACACAAAAGATAATCCCCGTCTAGACTCTTCTCACACACAAAAGATAATCTCCCCGTCCCACTGCAGTCAGTCCATTCATCCTTGACACCTCCTTGTTATCTTACTAGGGCATCTAGAAACTTCTCACACACAAAAGGTTAACTTGGCGTCCTTTGTTCCCGTCTAAGGTGGTAAACCATTATGCACTCCCCAGGTTTCCACAATATATTTGATTTTGATTTTGTATACTTTATTGATCCCCAGAGGGGACATTCAGGGCATCCACCTGGATGGATGAAGCAGCCACCGTACGGCGCTATCCCTTTACCATTTACACACACATTCCCACCTAGGGCCAATTTAGAGTCTCCAATATAGAATTTTCTTGTGGAGTTGTGGATATAACCGAGCAAGATTTTACTGTCATTGAAAAACTTCACATCATCAATCTTGATGTCAGTCTCATCTCTGAGCCACTTGTATAGCTCCACAGCTATCACAGCTGCATAGAACTCCAGACGTGGGATGGTATGGTGGGACGACGAGCCAGTTTTGATTTTGCCATTAAAGTGGATTCACACTACAACGTTTGGACCAACTTTTAGTGACTCTTTGGCAAATGTCTGGCTCTGCTGGCAAAAGTTAATGATAGCTGGTGTTTGTTGGCAAACACTGGCAAAGGTTTTGTTGTTTGAAAATTTTCAACCTGCTGGAAATTTGCCGACGTTTGGGATACAGGTTGATGAAAGTTGTGTTCAGTTTGTAAAAAGTTCCTGAGCGCTGGGTTAAGTTGAGCAGAGTTTATCTAAGTTGGCCTAAGTTAAAGCTGGGTTCACACGATAGCATTTGGACCAACTTGTACAGACATTTAGAAAAATCAGAGAAATAGTCAGCGCAGATCAGCTGACATCAACGTTAATCAATGCTCATATGTGTTGGTGGAGGCTTCCTGCCATTCTGGACCTGCTTTTGGAGTGAACATATTTCGTTTGGGCGTGCGTTTCAGTATTTATTTATGTTTTATATTCCTATGTAGTGTGTGTGTGTGTGTGTGTGTGTGTGTGTGTGTGTGTGTGTGTGTGTGTGTGTGTGTGTGTGTGTGTAACTTAAAACTGGCAACATGGAATGTAAGGACACTCCTGGATTGAGGTTCTGATAGACCCCATAGGAGAACAGCTCTGGTTGCTGCTGAACTGTCGCTATAACATTGATATTGCTGCACTGAGCGAGACCAGGCTCCTAGATGAGGGCTCTTTAACAGAGGAAGGGATGGGCTACACATTCTTCTGGAGGGGTTACCCTTCAGGAGAACAACATCTGCATGGTGTAGGACTTGCCATCAAAAACACCCTTCTACCAAGACTCAGTGAAACACCTGTTGGCATTAATGAGAGACTGATGACACTCCGTATCCCCCTGGTTAAGAATCGCTTTGCTACACTTCTTAGTACCTATGCACCGACCCTGCCATCGGAGAGTGAGGCCAAGGATTCCTTCTACCAGTCACTGGACGAAACTCTTTGCCGGATCCCCAAGAATGACAAGATCTTCTTACTTGGAGATTTTAACGCCAGAGTGGGTCAGAACAACCAGATATGGAGTGGAGTGCTTGGCAGACACAGAGTTGGCCAGGCTAATGCAAATGTAGTGAGATTACTCAATCTCTGCTCTGAGCATAACCTGAGCATAACCAACACCATCTTCCAGCAAAAGGCCAAATACAAAACATCATGGATGCACCCTCGCTCTAAACACTGGCACCTGATTGACTACATCATTGTGAGGCGCAGTGACATCAGAGATGTCCACATCACCCGTGCCATGAGAGGTGCAGAATGCTGAACAGATCACCGGCTGATCGTGGCCAAGGTCCACGTGCAAGTGTGCCCCCCCCCTTGCGACTACAAGGGCCCAAAAGGAGGAAACTTGATTGCTCCTGTCTGGCAAATCCGGATGCAAGAAATGACTTTTGTCGCTCCCTGGTTGAGAAACTGGGGGGGTGGAGCATTTCTTGAGTCTGCCTGAGAAGACCATGGACCAGAAGTGGGACTTTATCAGCTCAGCTCTTTGTGAGGCAGCAGCCCAAACGATTGGCTATAAGAGAAAGAACCACCAAGACTGGTTTGATGACAACTCGGACACCATCCACGACTTGCTGGAGGACAAGCACAGAGCACATCAGGCAACTTTAAGGAACCCCTCATCCATTATCATCAGGCATCAGTGGCAGAGAGCTCGGCGGGATGTACAAAGGGCTACTTGGACAATGCAGAACAAGTAGTGGACAAAAAAGGCACATGGAATCCAGGCCTTTGCCGATAAAAATGACATGCATAATTTTTATAATGCTGTCAAGAAGATTTACGGCCCAACAAATCGTTGCATCACTCCCCTGAAAACAGCAGATGGGCTGAGAATCCTAAAGGATCAGCCTAACATCTTGCTGAGATGGGCTGAACACTTTAGTACCCTGCTTAACCAGGATTCAGATGCAGACCCCACTGTTCTCAACAACTTGCCTACACTTCCTCCGATGCAAGACCTGGATCAGCCCCCAACCTTCCTGGAGGTTCTATCAGCTACCCGCTCTCTCAAAAACAACAAGTCCCCTGGTAATGACAACATCCCTGCCGAGCTGTTGAAACAAGGAGGCTACTTGTGTACAAAAACCCTGCACAAGTACATCACCAAGGTCTGGGACGATGACAACATCCCACAACAATGGAGAGCCGCCACAATTGTCACCATTTATAAAAACAAGGGTGACAAGGCTGTCTGCAGCAACAGCAGGGGTATTTCGCTCCTTGTTGTTGCTGGTAAGGTCCTGGTGAAGGTGATGCTTCACAGGCTGATCAACAACATCACAGAATCAGTGCTGCCTGAATTGCAATGCAGCAATATGGGTTCAGACACAAGAGGACAACTATATTTGCTCTAATGGAATTTATAGAAAAAATATCAACTGCTGTTGAAAATAAAGAGTATTCAGTTGGGGTATTCCTGGATCTTAAAAAAGCATTTGATACAGTGGATCATAATTTATTATTAAAGAAACTACAAAATTATGGTATGGGGGGGTAGCACTGTCCTGGTTATGTAGTTACTTAAAGAATAGATATCAGTATGTATGTGTTGGTAGCAAAAACTCACAGTTACTGAAGGTTACTTGTGGAGTCCCACAGGGTTCAGTTTTGGGGCCATTGTTATTCAATATGTATATAAATGATATATGAAAAGTTTCGGAAAAAATGGATTTAATATTGTTTGCCGATGACACTAATTTATTATGCAGTGGAAGCAATTTGGAACAACTTTTGGATACACTCGGAAAGGAATTAGGAAAGCTTAAACTGTGGTTTGATTCAAACAAATTAACGCTCAATTTAAGTAAGACAAAATTTATAGTTTTTAGCAACCATCACAACAACTCAGTATCTAAACTCAGTGTAAATAGTGTAGAGATTGAAAGGGTGTCCGAAACTAAATTTCTTTGAGTAATAATTGATAATAAACTGTGTTGGAAGTCACATGTTAATTATATTAAAGGTAAAATATCTAAATCAATTGCAATACTACACAGAGTGAAATATTTGCTGAATCAACCCACACTATATACTTTGTATCATTCATTAATACTCCCTTACATGACATATTGTACTGAAGTATGGGGAAATAAATACAGTGTGGTAAAAAAGTATTTAGTCAGCCACCAATTGTGCAAGTTCCCCCACTTCAGAGAGCTGAGGAGAGCTAAATCTGTGTATTCTGAGAGACTCCAGCAGCAGTTCACTGCTAATGACTCGGCTTCTGTGTGGAGAGGACTGAGGCAAATCACCAATTATCGGCCTCAGGCTCCTAAAAGTCAGGATGACAAAGCCCTTTGTCAAAGACTGTCCCAACACTATGCCCGTTTTGACACCTCGTCAACTGTGTCCAACTCCCCCCCTCCCTCCAGCTCCACAGCCTCCACGATCCCTACTTCATCAAAGGCGCCCCCCCTCCTCCCCCCCTGCCCTTGTCATCAGTGAGCAGGACGTGGTCAAACAGTTCTCCAGACTGAACCCGCGGAAGGCCCCCGGTCCGGACGGCGTGTCTCCCTCCACCCTGAGACACTGTGCGAAAGAGCTGGCTCCTGTCTTCACAGACATTTTTAACACCTCCCTTAAGCTATGCCACGTGCCGACCTGCCTCAAATCCTCCACCATCATCCCTGTCCCCAAGAAGCCACGGATCACTGGACTTAATGACTACAGACCTGTAGCGCTCACCTCTGTAGTCATGAAGTCCTTTGAGCGCCTGGTCCTGCCCCACCTCAAGTCCATCACCACTCCCCTCCTGGACCCGCCGCAGTTTGCCTACTGAGCCAACAGGTCTGTAGACGACGCAGTCAACCTGGCCCTCCACTCCATCCTGCAGCACCTGGACTCCCTGGGAACCTACGCCAGGATCCTGTTTGTGGACTTCAGCTCCGCATTCAACACCATCCGCCCCGCTCTGCTCCGGGACAAGCTGTCCCTGCTCAACGTGCCTGACTCCCTCTGCAGGTGGATCACCGACTTCCTGATGGACCGGAGGCAGCATGTGCGGCTGGGAAAGACTGTCTCAGACTCTGCTAGCATCAGCACTGGATCACCCCAGGGCTGTGTACTTTCCCCCCTACTCTTCTCCCTTTATACCAACTCCTGCAGCTCCAGCCACCAGTCTGTCAAGTTGATCAAGTTTGCGGACGACACCACCCTCATCGGGCTCATCTCCAACTGCGACGAGTCCGCCTACAGGAGAGAGGTGGCCCAGCTGTCGTCCTGGTGCAACAACAACAACCTGCAGCTGAACGCTCTGAAGACAGTGGAGATGATTGTAGACTTCAGGAAAGTCACAACCCCTCTGCCCCCCCTCACCCTCACAGGCTCTCCCATCACCACTGCTGATTCCTTCCGCTTCCTAGGCACCACGATCACCAGGGACCTCAAGTGGGAGCCGACCATCAGCTCCCTCATCAAAAAGGCCCAACAGAGGATACTCTTCCTGCGGCAGCTGAGGAAGCTCAAGCTACCCACCAAGATGTTAGTGCAGTTCTACACAGCCATCATCGAGTCCATCCACACCACCTCCATAACCGTGTGGTACGCAGGAGCCACTGCCAGGGACAGACTAAGGCTGCAGCGCGTCGTGCGCACTGCTGAGAAGGTGATCGGCTGCAAGCTCCCATCTCTCCAGGATCTGTACATCTCCAGGACCCAGAGGCATGCTGGCCGGATCATAGCCGATCCCTCACACCCTGGTCACGTACTGTTTGCCCCTCTCCCCTCAGGTAGAAGACTTCGGTCCATCCAGACTAAAACCTCCCGTCACATGAACAGCTTCTTCCCCTCTGCCATCAGACTGCTGAACACTAAGTGACTTATTGACTCTCGTGCACTATGTACAGCAGCTCAACCAGACTCATGTCAATCATCACTGTTTTCTTCCTGCATTACCGACTGC
This sequence comes from Pholidichthys leucotaenia, assembly GCA_020510985.1. Lineage (NCBI taxonomy): Eukaryota > Metazoa > Chordata > Actinopteri > Cichliformes > Pholidichthyidae > Pholidichthys > Pholidichthys leucotaenia. Next base: position 72,845,341 of record CM035846.1, read on the forward strand.
ACTATATGGTTCTCCACATTATCTGCTGCTCGCTAATATATTTAAACTGCTGACTAGTATTACTCACTCTTATTCTACACTTTATTGCATGTATAGTTTATTTCTTTTATTTTATCATGTTTAATGTTGCAGCATTGCACCGAGACAAATTCCTAGTTTGTGTACTACATGAACAATGACAATAAATCTGATTCTGATTCTGATTCTGACTTCAAAGATGAGAGAGGTCTCCAATTTTCATCATAGGTATACCTCAACTATGAGAGACAAAATAAGAAAAAAAAAATCCAGAAAATCACATTGAAGGATTTTTAATGAATTAATTGGTAAATTCCTCGGTAAAATAAGTATTTAGTCAATAACAAAAGTTCATCTCAATACTTTATTATATACCCTTTGTTGGCAATGACAGAGGTCAAACGTGTTCTGTAAGTTTTCACAAGGTTTTCACACACTGTTGCTGGTATTTTGGTCCATTCCTCCATGCAGATCTCCTCTAGAGCAATGATGTTTTGGGGCTGTTGCTGAGCAACACAGACTTTCAACTCCCTCCAAAGATTTTCTATGGGGTTGAGATCTGGAGTCTGGCTAGGCCACTCCAGGACCTTGAAATGCTTCTTATGAAGCCACTCCTTCGTTGCCCGGGCGGTATGTTTGGGATCATTGTCATGCTGAAAGACCCAGCCACGTTTCATCTTCAATGCCCTTGCTGGCGGAAAGAGGTTTTCACTCAAAATCTCACGATACATGGCCCCATTCATTCTTTCCTTTACACGGACCAGTCGTCCTGGTCCCTTTGCAGAAAAATAGCCCCGAAGTATGATGTTTCCACTCCCATGCTTCACAGTAGGTATGGTGTTCTTTCTCCTCCAAACACGACAAGTTGAGTTTTTACCAAAAAGTTCTATTTTGGTTTCATCTGACCATATGACATTCTCCCAATCCTCTTCTGGTTCATCCAAATGCTCTCTAGAAAACTTCAGATGGGCCTGGACATGTACTGACTTAAGCAGGGGGACACGTCTGGCACTGCAGGATTTGAGTCCCTGGCGGCGTAGTGTGTTTCTGATGTAGCCTTTGTTACTTTGGTCCCAGCTCTCTGCAGGTCATTCACTAGGTCCCCCCATGTGGTTCTGGGATTTTTGCTCACCGTTCTCGTGACAATTTTGGCCCCACGGGGTGAGATCTTGCGTGGAGCCCCAGATCGAGGGAGATTATCAGTGGTCTTGTATGTCTTCCATTTTCTAATAATTGCTCCCACAGTTGATTTCTTCACACCAAGCTGCTTACCTATTGCAGATTCAGTCTTCCCAGCCTGGTGCAGGTCTACAATTTTGTTTCTGGTGGCCTTTGACAGCTCTTTGGTCTTGGCCATAGTGGAGTTTGTAGTCTGACTGTTTGAGGTTGTGGACAGGTGTCTTTTATACTGATAACAAGTTCAAACAGGTGTCATTAATACAGGTAACGAGTGGAGGACAGAGGAGCCTCTTAAAGAAGAAGTTACAGGTCTGTGAGAGCCAGAAATCGTGCTTGTTTGTAGGTGACCAAATACTTATTTTACTGAGGAATTTACCAATTAATTCATTAAAAATCCTTCAGTGTGATTTTCAGGATTTTTTTTTCTCATTTTGTCTCTCATAGTTGAGGTATACCTATGATGAAAATTGGAGACCTCTCTCATCTTTTAAGTGGGAGAACTTGCACAATTGGTGGCTGACTAAATACTTTTTGCCCCACTGTATAAAACAAACAAATATCCAATCTTTATGCTTCAGAAGAGAGCTATTAGAATAATAAACAAAGCTGCTTACAGGGAACCAACAAACCCACTTTTTCTTAAATTAAAAGCTCTCAAGCTGAAAGATCTGGTTGACTTGAAAACTACAGTAATAATGTTTAAAGTAAAGAATCGATCACTGCCCGCAAATATCCAAAAGTTGTTCCAAATAAGGGAAAAACAATATCATTTCAGAGGAACATGTATATTTCAAAAACCTTCAGTGAGAACTACCTCCAAGCAACACTGTGTTTCAGTGCAAGGAGTTAGATTGTGGAATGCTGTTGGACCTGAATTAAAATCATGTACAACGCTTGGACAATTTAAACAAAAACTAAAGGAAGAAATACTCCAAACATATATACAAGATGACATGTAAAATCACATAAGGATTGTCATATTCAGTCTGTGTTGTGTTGTTGCTTAGATTTTTGTCACGTTTTGTCTTAGCTTTGTTCTGAATTGTAATCGCTCTTGTTTTTCTTTTGAATTCTTGGATGGAATATGGGTGGGCAATATAAGCTGCGGCTTCAGCCATCACCCATTTCGGATAACTTATGTTGAACTGTATAATCAGAGGAGTTATTGTTTAATTTGACCTTGTAAGATGTTTTTTATTTCCCTTTGTTATATTATTCTGTTCCTTTCTTTTAATCTTTACTTTTAATCTATCCGAAATAAAGATTCATTCATTCATATATGTTGCAAGCAGAGAGCAGACAGATTCTGAAAATTTCATGAAAAAAAACTTTATTCCACGGACCACGAAAATGTTTTTTCAGAAAGTAAAAAAAAAAAAAAAAAAGATCAGCGTCTCCAACGGCTGTTGTTTCCAAGGCAACCAGTAATCCGTACTGGCAAAACACACGTCTGCGCAACAGCACAGCCTAGTAGTAGAAAAATAACAATGCAAAGACACGAAATCCCAAACCACTCACATGACCACACCCACCACCTGGAGCAAATAAACCCACAAACAACTCAAAATGAATCAAATGCTTGCTTTTTATATATATGTGTTGTTGTTGTTCGTCCGTTGTTCTCGACAATGACCAAGGACATCACAGGGAAGAGGACTGGGTGTGGTGTGTCCGGCTGTTGCTAATCAGTCTGATGCGGGCATGGAAGGCTTTGCCACAGGTTGGGCACAGGTGGTCTGCACAGGCAGAAGATACAGGGGTGGCTCTGGACTTGCAAAGCTCATGTTTTCTCTGGGCCTTGGCAATCCTGTTCAGCTCAAAGGAAGAAGCACCTTTACTGGTACAGCTACGCTAGACTGGTCGGTCAAGCGCTAGGGTCTCCCAGGTGTCAGGACTGATGTCAAAGCTGTTCAGGCAGGCCTTAAGAGTGTCTTTGTAGTGCTTCTTCTGACCACCTTGTGAGTGCTTGCCCTCTGCTAGTTCACCATAGAACAGTCTCTTTGGTAGGCGTGAGTCAGGCATACGAACAAGGTGGCCAGCCCACCTAATCTGGGCTCTCTTGAGCAGGGTGTGGATGCTAGACAGCTCAGCTCGGGAAAGGACCTCTGTGTCAGGGATTTTGTCCTGCCAGGTGATCTTCGGGAGCTTTCTGAGGCAGTTCAGGTGGAAGTGGTTTACCTTTCTCGGGAAAGGACCTCTGTGTCAGGGATTTTGTCCTGCCAGGTGATCTTCGGGAGCTTTCTGAGGCAGTTCAGGTGGAAGTGGTTTACCTTTCTGGCATGGTGCTCGTAGACTGTCCAGGTCTTGCAGGCATACAGTAGAGAAGGCAGGACAGCTGCCTTGTACACCTTCAGTTTTGTGGTCAGCCTGACGCCTCTCCTTTCCCACACTGTTGCACGTAGCCGTCCAAATGCTAGGCTTGGCTTGGCAATGCACAAATCGACCTTGTCGTCGATGTTGACAGACCTGGAGAGTGTGCTGCCGAGGTACGTGAACTTGTAGACAGCCTTGAGGGTCTCCCCATTAACAGTGATGGCTGGTTCCATGTAAGTCTTCTGCGGTGCAGGTTGGTGCAGGACCTCAGTTTTCTTCATACTGATTGTGAGCCCAAAATTGTCGCAAGCAGTGGAGAAGCAGTTCCTCTGCTGCATCTATGCCTCTGTAGCGGCATTGAGTGTGCAGTCATCTGCGAACAGGAACTCATTCACTGAGTCTCCTTCCACCTTGGTTTTGGCTTGGAGCCTCCGCAAGTTGAAGAACCTGCTGTCCATCCTGTACCCTGATCCTGATGGTGCTTTCTTCATCATCGCAGAAGACATCAGACAGCATAGCTGCGAATATCATGCTGAAAAGTGTGGACGTGAGTACACAGCCCTGCTTGACCTTGTTGGTGACTGGGAAAGCTTCGAAGGAGTCTCCATCATCCAGTACTTGAGCAAGCCATGCTGTCATGGAACTGGCACACCATGATGATGAACTTACCCGGACAGCCGAACTTCGCCATGATCTTCCACAGCCCCTCATGACTGACGGTATCAAAAGCCTTGGTCAGATCTACATATGTTGTGTAGAGGTCCCTGTTCTGCTCTTTACACTTCTCCTGAAATTGGCGTGCGGCGAAGATCATGTCAGCAGTTCCACAACCCTCTCTGAAGCCACACTGGCTCTCCGGCAGGTGACCGCCTTCCATGTACTGAATGAGGCAGTTGAGAAGGACTCTTGTGAGGATCTTGCCGGTGATGGCGAGGAGAGAGATCCCACAGTGGTTGTCACAGGACTGCCTGTTTCCTTTTCTCTTGTAGAGATGGACAATGGAGGCATCCTTGAGCTCCTGGGGAATAACTTCCTGCTGCCACATGGTCTGAAAGAGCTTGGACAGTTTCTGTATTAGAACTTTCCTCCTGCCTTGTAAATTTCAGCTGGGATGGAGTCAGAGCCTGGTGCTTTTCCACTGAAAAGAGTTTGATCGCTTTTTTGACTTCTGATTCTGTTGGAGGTTCTGCCAGAGACGTGTTCACCTCTACTGGGGCATGCGAGTGATGGCTTCTGCATTGATGGACAAAGGTCTGCTCAGGATGCTGCTGAAAAATTCTGCCCATCTTTCCCTGATTGCGTTCTTGTTGGTGAGGAGAGTGGACCTGTCAGCACTGAGGAGTGGTGATGTTCCAGAAGACTGAGGCCCGTAGACGGTCTTAAGGGCATCGTAGAAGCATTTGGAGTTGTTGCTGTCAGCGTACTGCTGTATTTTATCTGCCTTTTTGCTGAGCCAGAAGTCTGGCATCTCCCTGAGCTTTGTCTGCACCTTTCCTTTGATGGCGTTGAAGGTTGCCTTCTTAGAGGCAGATCTGCTGTCTTGCTGGTACGCTCTGTGGGCTTCACACTTCTCGTCAAGCAGCTTTTGGATGTCCTCATAGTTTTCATCGAATCAGTCTTGGTGTTTGTGTGTGTTCTGGCCCAGATGAGTGAGTGAGGTGTTGTACACCATATCTCTGAAAGATGCCGAGTCTTCTTCTGCTCCGTACGCCCCAAGGTCGAGCTGACTAAATTTGCTGTCCAGGTCCTCACTGATGTTCTGTCGCACAGAGTGCTGTTCCAGCTTGCTGACACTGAGTCGCTTGTTTGCCTTTTCCCCTGTGGACGCCATTTGGGCTGGATGTACATGTTGAGCTTTGAGAGAATGAGTCTGTGATCCATCAAGCAGTCTGCACCATGTATCGCCTTCATCACTCTAATGTCCTGCCTGTCTCTCCTTCTCACAATGATGTAACCAATCATATGCCAATGCTTGCTGCGTGGATGCATGCAGGAGGGCTTGTTGTGATTAGGCAAGTGGTAGACAGTATTAGTGATCAGAAGGTCATGAGAGGCGCACGTCTTCAACAGGAGAAGACCGTTGCTGTTGCACTTTCCAACTCAATTTCTCCCAAAGACTCCCTCCCATGTCTGGTAGTCTGTACCAACTCTGGCATTAAAGTCTCAAAGAACAATGAATTTGTCCTCCTTCAGTATGCCTTCAATGAGAGTCTCTAAGTCCTCGTAAAACTTGTCTTTGATCTCATCTGGGTTTGTCATGGTGGGGGCATATGCACTGATGAATGTGCCATGGCGTTTTCCTCAGAGGGGGAGCCGCAGGGTCATGAGGCGGTCCTTAGTTCCTTTGGGGAGGCTGGTAAGCTTGCTGATCAGATTGGATCTGATCGCGAAACCTACTCCTGCTTCACGGCGTTCTTCACTGCCTCGGCTGCTCCAGAAAAAGGAGTAGCCGCTTTTGACTTCTTGCTCAGAGCTGTGATGTGGATGTTGTACCTGCTGAGTTTTCTTGCAACAAGTGTTGTCCGTCTCTCAGGTCTGTCTGTTTTGGAGCTGTCCATGAGCGTTCACACATTCCAAGTGCCAATGGTGAGTGATGTCACCTTAATTGAGTTCTTTTGAGAATTTCGACTGCTAGGGTGGGATCCCTGCCAGCAGCGGCTTGCTTGCCAGGTGTATTTGTCACTGTAGTAAATGGAGTCTGGAATCATAGTCAGCCTTTTTCTTTAACATGCTTGCTTCCAGGTCAGCTCTCTGTTTAATCATATCTGCTTCTTTTTCTGCATAAGCTAGTTCAGCTCAAGCTGCTCTTGCCTTGACATAGGCTTTTGTGGCAGAAGAGGCTGTTGATGCTGATCGCTGAGAGCACCTGGTGGATGCTCTAGATGACGAGTCTTAGCATCAAATGCTGGAGAAGGCCCATGATTCTCTGTACCTTGATTTACATCCTCTGTTTATCTCCACAAGCTTCATTTTGTCTTGGAGTGGTGCTTTTTCCTTATACATTTTTCCTGAACGTAAACTAATTCTTGCTTAACACTGTATTCTGGTGCTTAAGCCCGGTGTATTAGTGTGTTTTTACTGTACTGCCCTTGCAGTGCATTTGCATGTGCAAAGCTTGACAGCCAATTAACAGATACAAGTCCTCCAATTAACACACAAGGTTTGACGTTTTTTGTCCTTTACTTTGTTTGCATATTTTTCTTTACTTTTCTCTCTTTCTTTCTTTCAAAACACACATTGTCTCCAAGCGTATCAAAAAAACATTCAGCAATGGAGTGTATTTTGCAGTCTCTGTCTCATTCTGTACGCCTGTGCTAGACTGAACATGTTTAATTGAAGAATTACTGTGGCCTGCCGGTGGGAACAAAACCATGAATTACTACAGAAAGTACTTTTTAACATTTTTAAATTATAACACACTTTTTAACCCCTTTTAAACTTTTAAATTATTTAAATTATTCACTTAATTAACTTAAAGGCAGCACAACCATTCATATGATCTATGTGCAGCAGCTGTCATGACCCATAGTAAAAGAAATATTACATTTCATTATGACTAGGAACTGCAGCCCTCCAAACTGTAATGTATTTTCTGTAGTCCCTAAAATATACTGGTTCCAATAATGATTACTACACAGGTACCTTGAGTGACCTGTTCACAACCTATTACCCAAATTTATAGTTTAACTGTGGGATAAATTCAATATGATGCTTTAAAACAGGGGTGGGCAATTGTGCCACAGAGGGCCATTCCACTGCAGATATTCTGTTCCACTCAGTGTTTTCAGCAGGTGTTTGCTCTGATCAGCTTCAAGGATTGCTAATAATTGAAAACACCTCCTGAAGACACTGGGTGGAGCAGAAAATCTGCAGTGGAATGGCCCTCACTGCCCACCTCTGCTTTAAAGGGTGGGCAAAACAAAAAATCTAATCATAAGCTGCATATATAGAACGCCGGGAACTTGCATTGAGACATTCAGAGATAAATTAGTCGAGCTGTACAATAATATTACTAGTAAGAAAATGGTAGCAATTTGTGGAGATTTCAATATTGATTTACTGAATCCACATCAACAAAATGTAGTTACAGAGTTCATGAACTCTATGTACAGCATGAGTCTATATCCCACAATAACACATCCCAGTAGAATCACAGTTCACTCTGCTACACTTATTGACAACCTGTTTGTCAATGTTTTCGATAAGAAAATAGAAAGTGGATTATTGATAAATGATATAAGTGACCACTTGCCAACCTTTGCACTTATCCATGGCCACACGGGGCCCAACGCAGAAAAAATTTCAAAATCGTTCAGACACAAATCACCAAATGCAATCAGTTCTCTTAAAGAGGACTTGCTGAAGCAAGACTGGACAGAAGTCTATGTATCAGATGTAAATGAAGCCTATGACACATTTATAAACATTGTAACCACTCTTTATGAAAAAAACTGCCCATTAGTAAAAAAAAAGCTTAAACACAAATTTGCTGATAAGCCATGGTTAACCAAAGGACTACAAAAGGCGTGTAAAAAGAAAAAATTATTATATAAAGCTTTCCTAAAGAAAAGGACAAAAGAAGCAGAGCAGCGGTATAAAACATACAAAAATAAGTTAACATATATAATAAGATGTAGTAAAAGAGACTATTACAATAAAGAATTGGTGAAAAACAAAGACAATATTAAAAATACATGGACAATACTCAACAGTATCCTTGGAAATAAAAGCAGAAATACAAGCTACCCAACTAATATTCCAAAAAATAATAAAACGACTCAGAGTGTGAATATAGCTTCACCTGCAGATGAATTTAATATTTTTTTTGTTAACATTGGACCTAAACTGGCCCGAGAAATACCCACTACGGTGCCTACAGGTGATACAATATGCAATAACACTGCTGTAAAAGACTCCATCTTCATAAAGAACACAGACGAAAGAGAGGTCATTGAAATTGTTAAATCGTTCAAAAGTAAAACATCTACTGACTGTGATGGTATTGACATGCTACTAGTCAAAACTGTTATCGAATGCATAGTAAAACCACTGACGTATATCTGTAACCTGTCTCTCCAATCAGGTATATTTCCCAATGCAATGAAAACAGCTAAAGTAATTCCGATATACAAGACGGGCGACAGAGGGGAACTCTCAAACTATAGACCAATTTCACTATTACCGCAATTTTCCAAGATACTTGAAAAAATATTCTATGAGAGAATTGACAACTTCATACTGAAGAATGATTTATTGTGTGAGCAGCAATATGGGTTCAGACACAAGAGGACAACTGCATATGCCCTAATGGAATTTACAGAAAAAATATCAACAGCCATTGAAAATAAAGAGTATTCAGTTGGAGTATTCCTAGATCTTAAAAAAGCATTTGATACAGTAGATCATAATTTATTATTAAAGAAACTACAAAATTGTGGTATTAGAGGGGTAGCACTGTCCTGGTTAAGTAGTTATTTAAAGAATAGATATCAGTATGTATGTGTTAGCAACAAAAACTCAGAGTTGCTGAAGGTCACCTGTGGAGTCCCACAAGGTTCAGTTCTGGGACCATTATTATTCAATATGTATATAAACGATATATGTAAAGTTTCAGAAAAAATGGACTTAATATTGTTTGCCGATGACACTAATCTGCTATGCAGTGGAAACAATTTGGAACAACTTCTGGATACACTCGGAAAGGAATTAGGAAAGCTTAAACTGTGGTTTGATTCAAACAAATTAACGCTCAATTTAAGTAAGACAAAATTCATAGTCTTTAACAACCATCACAACAACCCAGTACCCAAACTCAGTGTAAATGGTGTAGAGATTGAAAGGGTATCTGAAACTAAATTCCTTGGAGTAATAATTGATAACAAACTGTGTTGGAAGTCACATATTAATTATATTAAAGGTAAAGTATCCAAATCAATTGCAATATTACACAGAGTGAAATATTTGCTGAATCAACCCACACTATACACCTTGTATCATTCATTAATACTCCCATACATGACATATTGTAATGAAGTATGGGGAAATACATATAAAACAAACATATATCCACTCTTTATGCTTCAAAAGAGAGCTATTAGAATAATAAACAAAGCAGCTTACAGGGAACCAACAAACCCACTTTTTCTTAAACAAAAAACTCTCAAGTTGAAAGATCTGGTTGACTTTAAAACCGCAATAATAATGTTCAAAGTGAAGAATTTATCACTGCCCGCAAATATCCAAAAGTTGTTCCAAACAAGGGAGAAACGATATCACTTCAGAGGAACATGTATATTTCAAAAGCCTACAGTGAGAACAACCATCAAGCAACACTGTATTTCAGTGCAAGGAGTCAGATTATGGAACAATTTTGGACCTGAATTAAAATCATGTACAACGCTTGGACAATTTAAACAAAAACTAAAGGAAGAAATACTCCAAACATATTTACAAGACGACATGTAAACTCACATAAGGATTGACATATCCAGCCTGTGTTGTGTTGTAGATTAGTTTTTTTTTTTTTTTTTTCTCTCTGTGACATTTTGTCTTAGATTTGTTTTGAATAGTAACCGCTTAACTTAGCCTAGCTTAGTTTTCTTTTTCTTTTTTTTCTTTTTTTCTCTCAGTCACATTTTGTCTTAGCTTTGTTTTAAATTGTAATCGCTCTTGTCTTGTTTTCTCTTTTTTCTCTTTTGAATTCTTGGATGGTATATGGGTGGGCAATATAAGCTGCGGCTTCAGCCATCACCCATTTCGGATAACTCACGTGGAATTGTATAGTAGAAGGAGTCTTTGTCTAATTTGACCTTGTTGTTATATTATACAGTTTCTTTTAACCTGTACTGTACTATCCGAAATAAATTCATTCATTCATTCAAAAAAGGGTTGTTTTTGTTACTCCTGTTCACATTCAAAGCATGTTTTGATGTCAATGTATTCTTCCTAGCCCTGTATTTGTATGCATGGGGTACCTACATTTTCTGTAATGCTGTAAATTTAATATTATGAGAGGATACTTTTTTTAAATTCAAATCATCAAACTGCCAAAACATTGTAGGTTTCAAAGCAAACTTGGTTTTGTTTCTATCTTTGATTTTTTTTTTAATTTAATTTTTTTTTTTTACATTTTTGGAATGCAAACTGACATCTTGGGAAAAAAAACAAAAAACTGCCCTGAACGAATTCTCCTGATTGCCTGCAACGTTCCCTTATCCAGTTAAATTACCAGTCCATCAAAAGATGAATCCATGCACTTCTTTTTCTCTACAAAAGGTCCTTTACAAGGTGACTCTTTTTAATCAAATTATTTCCCTCCCGAAGATTCACGGTCTTGGGTGCCACTTCAAATAGGAAACAATATTCTGCTGTCACGGTTTGATGCAGGAGAAGCTACCTAGCTAACATTAACTAGCTAGCCTGACAACTTCTCTGAAAACTCGATCAGAGTTTGTCTTTTCACTCTTTATTACACACACATCACTATCAGTATGATGAGTCAACATACATTCTACATAAATACAAAACATGCTTAGTGAATGAATGGGGCGCTGTGGAGATAGCTGCCTTTCCAGTAGCTCAGTATTTAGCTCCTTTTAGCCTCTTTTAACTTCTTTTTCCCATTCTTTTTTACTCTTCTTGCGAAGAGATTGTGTGTTTAGATATCCTATGGATACTTATAACCTTGAAATGCAACCAAGAGCCAGTCTCTTCACTTATTCACGGGAGGAACTGCTGGCTCTGTGAATAAAGGGACGAGCCGGGATACGACATCCTATCCCGGCGGAGCTGAGGAGGAGACCACGGGGCTGCAAGGCCAGGGCTAAGCTAAAGGCTGAGCTAGCGAAAAAACGGAGGCGCTTCAAACCGTCGATTCCCTCCGTCATCATGGGCAATGTGAATTCACTGCCGAACAAGATCGATGAGTTGTCCGCATTGAACAACCAGCGGATTTACCAGGAGAGCAACTTGTTCATTTTTATGGAGACATGGCTGAACCACCTAGTACCGGATGCTAACGTGGACCTGCTAGGATTCACTGTTGTGAGAGCCGACAGAGACACTAAGGCTAGTGGGAAAAGAAAGGGTGGGGGACTCATCATGTATGTTAACAACCGCTGGTGTCACCCAGGACATATCTCTGTAAAGACAGTCTCATGTTGCCGGGATCTCGAGCTGCTAGCTGTTAGCCTGCAGCCATATTACTTGCCGAGAGAGTTCAGTCATGTGATCACCGTCTGTGTTTACATCCCTCCGAGAGCGGATGCAGCCATTGCCTGTGAAAAAATCCACTCAGTCACACCAAGGCTGCAGACACAGCACCCTGAGACACTCATGATCATCTCTGGGGACTTTAACCATGTAACCTTGGATGCTACTTTGGCTGTTTTTAATCAAGTTGTAGACTGTCCGACTAGAAACAACAGGACAATTGATCTGCTGTATGTTAATGTACGGGATGCATACAGACCGACTCCCCTTCCCCCATTAGGGAAGTCTGATCACAACCTGGTTTACCTACAGCCACTGTATATTACCCTGGTCCAAAAGCAACCTGTGACAACTCGATCAGTCAGGAGATGGTCCCCTGAGAAGGAAAGTGCCTTGAGAGACTGTTTTAACACCACAGCCTGGGATGTGCTGATGGACCCGCATGGTGAGGATATAGAGGGGTTGACACACCGTTTGATGGATTACCTGAACTTCTGTACAGACGTGGTCTCCCCTGTCAAGACTGTCCGTTGCTACCCTAATAACAAGCCATGGGTAACACTGGAAGTCAAGATGGTCCTCAACAAGAAGAAGGCTGCTTTTAGGAGCAGAGACAGGGAGGCCATGAAGGCAGCACAGCAGGAGGTGAAACACTGTGTGAAGGAAGCCAAGGACAGCTACAGGAGAAAGGTGGAGCAGAAGCTGAGGGAAAACAACATGAGGGAGGTCTGGGAAGGTGTGAGGACCATTACAGGTCTCAACACAAAGACCAGAGTTGTTGAGGGGACAATAGAGAGGGCAAATGAACTGAACGATTTTTTTCAACAGGTTCAACCAGCCTTTGCACTTGCCCCTCCCACCCCCACCCCCACCCTCATTACAGCCATGCCCCCCCTCCCCTCCACACACCTCCCCCCAAATATTGCAACTCCCCCTCCTCCCCTACATCAGTACGACCCTTGCCATTTATTACCACAGAACAGATCATGTCACCATGGGATGAGATGCCGTCTCGGCGCTCAGCCCATGTTTCTCCTCATCCCTGCTTCTCATTGAGCAGCATCTCAGCAGGCTCCCAGCTGGCAGCATTACGGGACGGCTGGGGCCAATTAATCCTCATCAGCTGGGGCGCTGCCAATGAGAATAAACAGGAGCAGCCTCGATCACTCGGGGCTGCGACATAAGCACTGCTAGGCTGAAGCCCCTACGTCTGGTGTCAGTCTCTACTCCTCTTACAGCATTCCTGTGATTGTTACCCGCTGAGAGTATGTATGCCTTGTTACCCCTACGTCCGGTACGAGCTCCCTGCTCCTGCGCTGTGCAACTCGTGAGTGTACCTCTGTACGAGTATCTGTGCTTTCCTCATCCCTCACCCCTTACCTTTAATAAAACATCACGACTCACTGACTCGCCCTTGGCTCTTATTGCGTGGCTCCCTAGAGCCCCGCGTGACAGTATGTCGCAGCCAGACGAGTTGCCGGCGGCCGTGAGTCACTGTGGAATTGTACCTTTCTGTCCGGGTGTCAGCGCTGCTAGCATGCCGTTTCCCAGGAGTCACTCCTGACACCAGGGTGACGAGCTGAGGTCCATCTCGGGGGCTGTCGACAGGACGCTCTTCACCCTGCACGACGCCTCCAACTTGAGACGCTGGCATCCGGGCCGTGCTGAGGGTCTCCTGGACTGTTACCCTCATTCTTTGTTCCATCTTGAGGACAGTGCCAGGATAGACACCACAGGTACACAGCGAGAGAAGCTCCTTGGGTTGGATGTCTCTCTCCGCCGAGCGATCCCCGGCTCTGGGTCAACGTGGTGGGATAAGGAGAGGGCCTGTGGTTCCGCAGCTACGTTGCGGACGGAGGAGGAGAGGACTGACTGCTGCGTGGAGTCTGCGCCGACGACTAAGCGTCCCCGGGTCTCCACGGAGGAGCGGTTTGGTCCAGCGGGACGAGATTCTTCTGGCTTCACGCCGAGTGGATCGTCGGCGGGGTTACCGGAGCTGGAGGAACCTCAAGCTGCGCTGACCATCGTGCTGGCTGCGGGGCCCGACGCGGCTGGATGGGAGCCTGACAACGACCTCCTGACGACGGATCCTGGATCTGCGCAGTCCTGGACGGCGTCAGAACCCGAGATCAGGCGAGTGCTCTCCTTTCTTTTCTCCCTTTATATCTTTGAGCACTTTAGCCTGTCTCTAGGGGAGATGAGCAGGGTGCAGCCGCCCGCTGCATCCGAGCTCGTCTTGCCGGGTTCTGGCGCTGCCGGTGATCCTGATCCCGGTTCTGTTTTCTCTCCTGAGCCTTCTTCCAGGGTCACCGGCGAGGAGTTGCCGTTCCTCATGGTGCTGGAGGGTCCAGATTCAACGTTGAAGGTCTGTTCTGGTGCGGTGTCCAATGTGGGTTCGCCCGAGACCCAATCGGGGTCCGACGTGGGTGCTGCTCCAGCGGCGTCCAACGTGGGTTCACCCGAGACCCAATCGGGGTCCCACATGGGTGCTGCTCCAGCGGTGTCCGACGTGGGTTCGCCTAAGGCCCAATCGGGGTCCGATGTGGGTGCTGCCCCAGTGTTGTCCAGGTCCGGTGAGGAGGTGGCCGTTTCCCTGCGGCCTGACGCTCGTCGCCCTCGTCATCGGCTCTCCCCTGAGCCTCTTCCACCGGGACCCGCTTTGACCCTTCGTCCGTCTCAATGGTCCTGGTGGTTGAGTGATGCGGGTTGACGGCTCGACCCGCAAGATTTTCAGTTCGGTGATCTGGTCCAACCCCCCGATGATCTGTGTTTGCTTCTGGGTGGCCTGGCTCGGCTACCGGTGGACTGGGTTCCTGGGATCTGGGTCCGGAGTTCGCCGTCTGAGCATTTCCCTTTCCCCGGTTCGCCAACTGGACAATGGGCGGGGAGACCTCTGGAGCCACCTCGGCCATTTTGGACTCTGCCTGCCATATTCCTCGGGTGTCGCTTTTCTTTTGTTATTATTAAGGTCACTCGGGTGTAATATTTTGTCCTTTTGGTGAATATATATTCATAGTGCTGTGTATTGTTTTCCATTGTCCGTACTCAGCATTTTCCTTTTTGTGCCTTGTTCTTAGCTTTGTCTGTGCGTTATAGAGTTATGTGTTTTGTTTCCCATCAAACCATACTCTGTAATTGTCCGTTTGTCCCAGTCACTTTCACTCCTCTAGGTGACTGTGTGTGTATATAAATATACGGTGCTGTGTATTGTGGGTTTTTTTTCTCCCCCCCTTCATTATCCGTACTCAGCGTTTTTTATCACTCTTGTCCTGTTCTTAGTTTTGTCTGTGCGTTATGGAGTAGTGTTTGTTCTGTTATCCATACTCTGTAATTGCTTTATCCGTTTTTGTCATTCTTTTGGTGGGTTGTTATCTGTTCCCGTGTTCTGTATTCTCCCCATCTGTGCCCTGGTTTTTTTTTTTCCTGGTGCGATGTAGAGTACCGTATTTGGTTTTTTTTCCTCTGCCCTGTTACTCTACATTGGTCCATTGGTGTTGTCCTTCCCTTTGCTTCTTCCCCTCCGGTCCTGCCTCCCTTCCACCCACCCTAGGTGGGGGTGGGTGGGGGTGGGATGTTCCTGGTCATTCAGGAGCCCGACTTTGAGGGGGAGGCTCTGTCACCATGGGATGAGATGCCGTCTCGGCGCTCAGCCCATGTTTCTCCTCATCCCTGCTTCTCATTGAGCAGCATCTCAGCAGGCTCCCAGCTGGCAGCATTACAGGACGGCTGGGGCCAATTAATCCTCATCAGCTGGGGCGCTGCCAATGAGAATAAATAGGAGCAGCCTCGATCACTCGGGGCTGCGACATAAGCACTGCTAGGCTGAAGCCCCTACGTCTGGTGTCAGTCTCTACTCCTCTTACAGCATTCCTGTGATTGTTACCCGCTGAGAGTATGTATGCCTTGTTACCCCTACGTCCGGTACGAGCTCCCTGCTCCTGCGCTGTGCAACTCGTGAGTGTACCTCTGTACGAGTATCTGTGCTTTCCTCATCCCTCACCCCTTACCTTTAATAAAACATCACGACTCACTGGCTCGCCCTTGGCTCTTATTGCGTGGCTCCCTAGAGCCCCGCGTGACAGATCAGAGGGCAGCTGAGGAAGCTCCAACCCAGGAAAGCTGCAGGCCCGGACAAAGTGTGTCCAAGAGTATTGAAGACCTGCGCTGCAGAACTGGGGGAACCACTACAACGGATCTTCAACCTCAGCCTTCAGACTGGGAGAGTGCCCACTCTCTGGAAGACATCCCGCATCGTTCCAGCTCCGAAAAAGAACCAGCCTAGCGAGCTGAATGACTTCCGACCAGTGGCACTCACCTCACATCTGATGAAGACGTTGGAGCGGCTCTTCCTCAGCCTCCTCAGACCCCAGGTGCAACATGCCCAGGATCGCCTGCAGTTTGCGTACCAACCAGGTGTTGGTGTGGAGGATGCCTTCCTTTACCTGCTTCATCGAGCCCACTCCCATCTGGATAAGGGAAGTGGCACAGTGAGGATCCTCTTTTTGGATTTCTCCAGTGCCTTCAATACCATTCAGCCCCCTTTGCTTCTGGATAAACTGAGCAAGATGGGAGTGGACTCCCACCTGGTGGACTGGATCTCTGACTACCTCACTGGCAGACCACAATATGTCGGGCTGAAGGACATTACGTCTGACACAGTTGTCTGCAGCACTGGAGCCCCCCAGGGCACAGTATTGGCCCCTCTTCTCTTCACCCTGTACACCTCGGACTTTTGCTACAACTCGGAGCTGTGTCATATCCAGAAGCATGCCGATGACACAGCCATTGTTGGGTGTATCAGGGATGATAGAGAGGAGGAATACCGGAGACTGGTAGGGGACTTTGCTGCATGGTGCCACACCAACCACCTACAGCTCAACACCTCTAAGACGAAGGAGGTGGTTATTGAATTTGGGAGGTCCAGACCAAGACCTCAACCAGTCCTGTTAGAGGGAGCTGAGGTGGAGGTTGTGGATTCATACAAATATCTTGGGTTGTGGTTGGACAATAAATTGGATTGGACAACATACATTAGCCATTTGTATGGGAAGACACAAAGTAGGATGTACTTCCTACGGAGATTGCGGTCCTTCAACATCTGCAGCAAACTTCTGCGGATGTTTTACCAGTCTGTGGTTGCCAGCGTCCTCTTTTACTCCGTGGTGTGCTGGGGGGGGGCAGTATATCCAAGAAGGATGTGTCCAGACTGGATAAACTGATCAGGCAGGCCGGCTCTGTGGTCGGCGTGAAGCTGGATACCCTGGTGACGGTGGCAGAAATGAGGACTCTGGATAAACTGTTGGATGTAATGGACAATGTCAGGCACCCTCTGCACGCCATCATCAGTGACCAGAGGAGCCTGTTTAGTGAAAGACTGGTCCTTCCCAAGTGTCGGACCAACAGGCTTAAGAACTCTTTTGTCCACCATGCCATCACACTCTATAACTCCTCACTTGGGGGGGGGGGGGCATAGAGTGCAGAGGACAGTAGGGCATTCATAGTGTAATAACTTTAACTTAACCATATTTGTACAAGCCATATTCAGCCCTGTATTTATATTGTGCATACTCCCTGAGTTAGGCCATCGTTCCCAGATGCTTCAAGACCTCTATCATTGTACCGGTGGCAAAGAAACCAGTGGTGTCCTGTTTGAATGACTATCGTCCTGTTGCACTGACACCAATTGTGATGAAGTGTTTTGAACGGCTTGTCAAACCACACATTACAGCCTGCCTCCCTGCATCACACGACCCGCTCCAGTTTGCATATCATTCAAACCGCTCCACGGAGGATGCTATAGTCACCACCCTACACTCTGTCATCACCCACCTGGACCAGAAAGACACCTACGCCAGACTCCTGTACATTGATTTCAGTTCAGCATTCAACACCATTATTCCCCAGAGACTGATGGAGAAATTTCTCCTTCTCGGTCTGAACACCGCCACATGTCTCTGGATCCTGGATTTCCTGACTGAGAGACCTCAGTCTGTCCGGGTTGGAAACAACATCTCCAACTCTGTCACGCTGAGTACCGGATCCCCTCAAGGCTGTGTACTCAGTCCACTGTTGTTTACACTTCTAACACATGACTGTGTATCCAGACACAAGGGGAACCGGATTATTAAGTTTGCAGATGACACCACGGTGGTGGGACTTATTCAGAGGGATGAGGAATCAATGTACAGGGAAGAAGTGAGAGACCTGGAGGGCTGGTGCAGGGAGAACAATCTGGTGCTCAACATGGACAAAACGAAGGAGATGATTATCGACTTCCGGCGGTCACAGCCTGAGCACGTCCCCCTTAGCATCGGCGGCCGTTTAGTGGAGAGAGTAGAGAACATCAAGTTCCTCGGAGTGCAGATCTCGCAGGACCTGACTTGAAGCAAGAATTCCATGGAGATCAGGAAGTGGGCTCAGCAGAGACTACACTTCTTGAGGAAACTCAAACAGGCCTCTCTCCCCATCTGCATCCTCAGGACCTTCTACAGAGGTGTGGTGGAGAGTGTTCTGACGTACTGCATTGCTACATGGTACTCCAGCTGCAGTATGTCAGACAAAAAAGCCCTGCAAAGGATAGTCAAGGGGGCGGAGAGGGTAATTGGAGTCTCCCTCCCCTCTGTCCAAGAACTTTTTCAGAACCGTTGTAGGAGCAGGGCACTGAACATTGTCAAGGACCGTTCTCACCCTCTGCATAAACACTTTGAACTTCTTCCATCTGGTAAATGATTCCGGAGCATCAGAGGCAGAACCACCAGACTGATCAACAGCTTCCTTCCACAAGCTGTCAGGATGCTGAACAGCTGACCCGGAACCTCTCATACACACTACTGCACCTATGGACATTTTGTATATTATAGTTAGTTATTCTTTTTCCCCAAGTATGTCTCAGGGATGTGTGAATGGATGGGGGGGTGGGGGTGGGGGGTGGAGCTATATGGGAGTGTGTCTTAAATCATGCTGCTTCTTATATGGATGCCGAGAGAAACGCAATTTCATCTTGCCTGCACTACAGTTGTATGTACAGCAATATGACAATAAAGTTTGATTTGATTTGATTTGAAGTGTTTATTTTTTTTTTCTTTTTTGCTTTTCTGATCTGTATGCTCCTTTTATGTGCTGCTGGAAATTTTAAATTTCCCAGAGGGAGTTATCCCAAAGGGATTAATAAAGTTAAGTCTAAGTCTAAGTCTAAGTCTAAGTCTACACACACATCACTATCAGTATGATGAGTCAACATGCATTCTACATAAATACAAAATACAGGCACTTGCCAGAAAAAAAGATTCCTCATTGAGTAGGCCAAATGCACACCTTGTCTGACTCCTGGGGGTGGAGTTCGGGGTTCGCAGCCCCCCGAGCTCCCTCCACCTGCTGTGGATGAAATTACTAAACCTGCTGCCTCTGTGTTCTCCCCCGCCGAGCAGTCCGCGACGCCAGGCCAGCGTCGTCGGAGGAAGAGGGCCCCCGCAGTGCTAGAAAGCCTGGATCCGGCCCTGCAGCCACGCCGTGGACGGAGGAGAGGAGCGGACTGCGGCCCGGAGCCTGAGCCAACGGAGAAGCGTCCCCGGGTCTCCTCACCAGAGCGGTCTGAGCCAGTGGGTCGAGGGTCCCCTGCCCCCACGCCATATGGGTCATCAGCGTGGACAGCAGCGTGGGAGGAACCTCGGGCTGCAGATGAGATCTTCCCAGCTGCGGAGCCCGACACAGCTGAGTGTGAATCTGCTGACGAGAGTCGCCCTGAACCTGGATCGTCGGAGTCCTGGGTGGCAACGGAACCCGAGTGCAGGCAAGTGCTCCCTCTTGTGTCTCTGTCCCCTGTTTTGGAGCATTTTTGCCTGCCTCTCGGGGAGGTGAGTGAGGAGCAGCCGCCTGCTGCGCCCGAGCTCGTCTCGCTGGGTTCCGCTGCTACCGGTGATTCTGATCCCGGTTTTCCTGTCTCTGAGCTCTATTGCAGTGTCACCAGCGGGGAACGGGTCAGAGTCACCGAGTTGGAGGTCCCAGGTTCGGTGGTGGAGATCGTCAGCGGAGCTGCACCGACCCAATCGGGGTCCACCGCGGGTGCGGTTCTGGCCCAATCGGGGTCCGACGTGGGTGCGTCGGAGGCCCAATCGGGGTCCACCATGGGTGCGGTTTCGGCCCAATCGGGGTCCGATGTGGGTGCGGTTCTGGCCCAATCGGGGTCCACCGCGGGTGCGGTTCCGGCCCAATCGGGGTCCAACGTGGATGCAGCTGGGACCCAATCGGGGTCCAACGGCGGTGCAGCACCAGCGTGGTCCACGGACGGGGGAGGAGCTGCAGAACTTTCTCCGTCGAGCGGATTACGGGCTTGCCCTGCTCGTCTGTTCTTTTTGGGTCACCGCCCCTGTGCATCATCGCCGGGGGCCGTGGGGGCTTCTGTTCGCTCGCCCCGGCTCTCCCGAGATTTGTCCTCGTTATGGAGGCCACCACGGGTTGTTGTTGCCCTGGACTGGTGGCTGTGGGACACGGGTCGGCCGCCGGAGGGACTGTTTCGCCGGTTCGGCGCCTCGGTTCGGCCACCCGACCTACTGTGCGTGTCATCGAGTGACCTGGTTCGACCACCGGAGGAGCGGACGTGCAGGGCATGTTACTCTGGTGAGCTGCCTGGTCATGTTCCACCTCATATGACCACTCACTGGCTGTTGGACGCGGGGAGACCGCCTGAACTGTCTCTGTGGCACTTGGTCTCCGCCGGTCGGGGTGAACTGTCGGGGGGGTAGTGGTCGTGTTTCTGGGTTGTTCTGTCTGATTGTTCTGGGGGGGGTTTTCTCTCTTTGCTGTCCGGTGTATTTTTGTGTTTTATGTCTTGCAGTAGCCTTTTTTTTGTGTGTGTGTATACTCAGATATGTGCCAGTAAGTGTTCTGCTTCTGTATTTGGTTTTTTTTGGAGAATCATGTGAATTCACTCGGGGGGGGGGGCATTTTCTTGTGTAACATGTGGATCAAGATTTATTTTTTCTCGTGCTGTCTTGAGGTTCCTGTAACTTAGTTGGATTTTTGGGGCAATTGGGTTAAGTTCTGCTGTTGCCTTA
This sequence comes from Pholidichthys leucotaenia, assembly GCA_020510985.1. Taxonomy (NCBI): domain Eukaryota; kingdom Metazoa; phylum Chordata; class Actinopteri; order Cichliformes; family Pholidichthyidae; genus Pholidichthys; species Pholidichthys leucotaenia. Next base: position 72,866,115 of record CM035846.1, read on the forward strand.
TTTTCCTCTGTGTGATTTATCTGATTTGTATATTTGGTATTTTGTCTTAGGCCTTGTATCTAGTCTTTCTGACCTAGTAGTTCTGTTTTTTGGGGTTTCGCCATGTGCATTTTCTTGGTTTATGCTTAGTAGTTAGTTTTGTCATTGTCCTGGATGTGGTTGTCACTTTTTGTTTCTGGTTTTGGGTTCTCTCCCTCCGCACCTACCCCCAGCCTCCCACCCTGGGGGGTGGGGGGGCAGGGTGGTCCCTTGGGGCGTTCGGAGTCCGCCCGTGGAGGGAGGGTACTGTTCCGACCCGAGCGCTGGTTCTGATAGCGCTCGGGCCATGTCCAACTCGTTGCCGGCCTTGACAGCTGCGGGCTGTATTCTGGCCTCACCGGGCTCTTATTGTGAAGGTGCTCGGTGGGGCTTCCGCCTGTCAAAGCTGGCCAGCTGTATGTCATTGCCGTTCGTTAGTGCTTGGCCTTTATAAACTCAGCACTAGCGACGGTATGACGCAGGAGTATTGTCTAATCTTCCTTGCCAGACGTTGTCAATGCTTCGTCAAACCTTCATGTCAGGTTCGTGATCTTTGTTCATGTCACAGTTTAGCTCGTAGTGGCTGGGGTAGACCTACGAGCTCAAGTCTCGTTTAATGTGTGTTTTTGCCCTGAGGGGTTCATAGTCTTGTTTTGTCACGTATGTAAATAAATTAACATCATTGCCTAACTCACTGGTGGACTCTTTGGCATCTCTTGGTGATCCGCGAGGATCACCACATGACACAGATGGTGGATTTGTGAAGGACTGTGTGCTTCTTGGAATGCACCATCAAGTATATGTTTAACAAATTCACAAACAGACATCTTCTTTCTGTTAGTACATCTTTTGGCCAAGTCTTTCAATGATCAGGGATGGGTGGAGGGACCAGGCATGTGAAAGCTGGGAGCTCCTAGTCGAGAACTGACATGAAAGTAGTGAATATTTGTTTCAGCGGTTCAACTTTTGGACAGAAGCAGGAAAGGTGTTAGGCAGCTATATTCACAACTGAGCAATCCGATTCAGGATCAAGCTCTGCTCACCCTGAATTGGGAGGTTGCCAGAAAAGGTGCCCTTAAAATAATCTGTTTCATCCCATCCTGTCTGGATGACTGTGTCCAGAAGGATCCCCATCCATGAAGTTGAAAAACTTCAAGAAATGAAACTCTGAAATTTGGAACATGGAACATCCACACAATGCTGGGCAACCGAACTTCTCATTGACCTGAAAGGAGAACCACTTTTGTGGCTTGGGAGCTTTTGATATCATCGCCCTGTGAGACCTGCAGAGCTGGAGAAGGTCAACTGAGAGAAGAACAAGGTCATCACACTTTTTTCTGGAAAGGGCTTGATCCAGAACAACCTAGGATCCATGGAGTAGATCTTGCCATCAAGAATAGTCTACTACCAAAGCTCACCGAACAACCAAACAAAAAAAAGGAATGCCTCACGACTCTTCAAATTCACCTGCAGAAGAATCAATGTGCCACCATCTTCAGCGCCTATGCCCCAACTTTAGACGCTGAGGGTGAAGTGAAAGAAAACTTCTATGCCCAACTCGACAGCAAAGTTCCAATCCAAATTGAAAAGTTCATTGTTGAGTGTCTGGAGGCTCAATTGTCTGAGCAGTCAGTGGTGAATGGAAGTCATACCACACACCCATGTTATCATCCTCTGAGTCAGATATATTTTCTTTATCTCGGTCTTCACATCTCCTTTCCAAAAACTCGAGTTTTTTCACCAGTTTAGCATGGAGAGATTCCAGAGCACCTGCTGACATTCTCCTGCAGTTTGATCTTCTCTGTTTGAAGCCGCTGCACTTGTGCTTCTGCTTTTCCACTACATTTACTGGCTTCTACCAATTTGTGCTCGAACTCCTCCAGAGCACTAACCATGCTGATCCAAACCTCCTCATGATCCTTTATGTGTACAAAGTCATTCTGAATTCTACTGTAAAGACTGTCTAATTGCTCTCTCAGTATGTCCCTCTCCTTGACCTCATGAATCAGAGCCTGGATTTTTGCAGTCACCTCCATGAGTTTCAATTTCAGAGAAGAGTTGTGTTCTTCCAGAGCTGCTTTTATCCTTTGCTCCTCTTCAGCAGACATTGCCGCTGGTCCTCCCTGAGATGATGGACTGTCTAGCTTTCAATAGAGCTGTGCCACCTTCTCCAGCACACAATCGTAGTATTGTCTCAGCTCAGCGAGCTGTCGGTCTTTCTCATCAACTGCATTGGTAAGCAGGGTTTTCATGTTGTCAAAATTCTCCGCTGGTACGGTGTTGGCATGTTTAGTCTGGGCTTCTTTCAACTGGGTTTTCATTTCTAGAAGAGTTTCTGCAAGTTCATCTCGCTCTGCAGTAAGGACTCCCAGCTCATGGTTCAGCCTGTCGGTCTCAGCTGCTAACTGACTTTTGCCGCTCCTGTATCCTTTCAAGGCCTTCTCAGTTTGTTAGAGGAATTTACGAACATACCCTACTTTGGCTGAAGCACCTTCATATTTTGCCTTGATATCTTGGAGCTGGGCACTGTGAAGTTGTTCATGGGACGTATTATTGTGTGACACAGGTGGTGGCTCCACCTTTCCGGTTCCGCCGCCACCTAGGGTATAAGAGGGCTGTGAGGAAGAGGGGAGGTCTTTTTGACTACCTCTCTGCCTGACGGGAGTGTCTGTGTTATCAGAGTAAGTCCATAATAAAGCTGTGTTCAGTTCCACCTTCCGTCTTGTTATTGACCCTCGTTTACTGACATAACATTTGGCAACAAGGGTAAAGGTATGGACACAGGAGTCGCTAACATTTGCCAGTTTCTGGACCTTCCTGGCGAGCTGTCGGTCCCTTGGGCGAGATGGTTCGCCGCGTTCCAGAATTACTTGGTGGCTCTGAACCTTGGTGAACTGAAGAGAATGTGGGCTCGGGCAATATTGGTTCATAATTTGGGTATGGAAGAACAACGTATCCTTGCTACCTTGGGTGCTAGTGATTGCTTCGAGGACATTGTTGAGCTAATGGCACAACATTTTTGCGCCCCTGAGATCGTCATCGTCCAGAGGGTTCAGTTTCGGCAGCGCCGCCAGTGGACTGGCGAGTCAGTGTAGCGGTATGTGGCAGACCTATGTCAGCAGGCCAAGGACTGTCAGTTTGAGGCGGCAGAAAAGCTATCACGGGAGCTCAGTGAAAGAGCGGCACGTCGCCATTTTGAACCACAGTCAACGGTGCAAGCAGTGGACCTCGACAGCAACGATGGCGGAAAAAGATGAAGAATGCACTAATGCTGTAAAGATAAGGTCCGCCCCGGGATCGCCCAGGTGTTTGGGTTGTGGGTCCACCAAGCACCGTTACAAGGCTAGAGGGTGTCCGGCAAGAGGACGACAGTGTGGCAAGTGCGGATTCTTGCATCATTTCGCCAGGGCATGTTACAGGTTAGAGTGAGGGGATCCGAGATACATGGAGGATCTCCCCACTTCACCTCCCACGGTTGTTTGCAGTGTATCCCCAAGTGACAACAGCTGTTCTTTCTATATGGTGGAACTGGACAGAGTGACAGTGCTGTTGCTGGTTGACACGGGAGCAGTGAGATCGGTGTTGGATTGGGAAACCACGTGGAGTTCCTTCTCACAGTCTTGGGTTTGAGAAGAGCGTTCGGGCTGTGGTCTGTGGCACTGGCCGGTTCTGCGAACGATGGACGGAGCTGTGTGGGACGAACCTTTGCCTAGTAATCTGGACAATGTGCAGGACCAATTTCATTCAGGGCCATTGCGGGAGGGTCCCGGTGACAGCACCCAAGTACCCCTAGTTGAGGGAACTGGGTGGCGTGGTGAGACACCCGTGATGGTGGGTGGCGCCGAGTTGAAGGCCCATTCTGCTCCCAGATTTCGGCTAGAAGAGACCGGAGAGCAGGGAGTCACAATAGCTATGCCGGTAACAAAAAAGAAAGTGAGTGGGGCAGGACCGGCTGGCACGGTAAAGCGATGTGCCACTCAGGGACACTGGAAGTCGAGTCAGGCTCCTCTGGGGGTCGCTGATGTGGTCCAACCCAGAGAGGAGGCCCGGTTGAGAGGAGTTCTTGGCAAACATAAGCAACAGGATGACAAGGGGCGGCTGCAGGTGGTGGCTGTTTGGGAGGATGGCTACCTTCAGCTATCTGATGGCTCAGGGCAGCATCCCAACGAGCTGCAGTGCGCCAAGCAGGAGAAGGAGGTGTTTGGGCTGCAGTGCGGGCCATCCCTGGGCATGAAGAGAACAAGGTGGAGCAGATGGGAACTGCCTGATGGTTTTCCGGGGGGTGGTTCTGCTACTGGGGCAGACTGATGTTTGGGGTGATGTGTTTCTTGCATGGTGTTGGCATGAGTAATAAAGTTGTTTATTGGGTTTATTAATGGGGGAATAACCTGTTTGTATATATGTTAGTTCTAATAATGTTTTTTTTGTGTGTGTGTGTTTTGTTTTATATGTAGGAACACGGCAGTTTTAGTTTAATGGACTGTGTTTAGTTGAGACGGCAGAATAATCCATCTAGCCATGTGGGGGGTGGAACAGTAGTCCACCTGTTTCCCCTTAGCCTTAGTTGTTTGTGTGACTGTTATAGGCCCTGATATATTTCTGTTTAATTTTAGTGTGTGATTTGGGTTTTAAATTGGGGAGGGTCTTGATTGTATGTGTGTTTTAGAGTTTTAGACCATTGGGGGGATGATGCTGTTCATGGGACATATTATTGTGTGACACGGGTGGTGGCTCCACCTTTCCGGTTCCGCCGCCACCCGGGGTATAAGAGGGCTGTGAAGAAGAGGGGCGGTCTCTTTGACCACCTCTCTGCCTGACGGGAACATCTGTGTTTTCACAGTAAGTTCATAAGACCATTGGCTTAAAGAGATGGTTGATGACAAAATGGCGCCTGTGTTTGGCCTGGCTACTGCCTCTCTTTGTCTGTGTTGTCTATTGGTGTTTGTCATTTTTGTTATATCAACCCTATCATTAAATAAATGTGTCTTTGCTCCACTGAGATATGATCGACAGTCGTTGAACCGGATTAAACAGTCTATGGAAAGATCATTTGACTCTTGGGAGGGCTACAGACAAACTTTTCCACCCCCATTTGTGTGTTCTCCCTCCTTACCTGAGCACCGGCTTCTCTTCTCAAGCTAGCATCCTGGTAAGCCTGGGAAGAAGCCCAGGAGATGGGGTTGCAGAGTTGGCTGTCAAGCTAAGAGGAGACGAGCCCTCCAGGCTGAGGGTTTCTGGTCTGGTCACCGTGAATGCACCCGGTGTCTACTGCGGGTTCCCATCGAGGACGCGACTACGGATGCTACTCTGCAGCTGCTGGATTGATCTCCCGTCTCACAAACACTTATGTCCAGGACGCTTGTGGACGGGATCATGGTTTTGCCACCAGGGTCTCGAATTGTCCTGCCTGACCGGAGACTAACCACCTGGCACAGCTGGAAGTCACATGACCGTGTCAGGTGCTTGCTGTCAGTTTCACTTTGATCAGCTGTGAGTGCAGCGGAGCTGTCACCCATTCAGATGGCGTTACTCAATCCTCGCTCCATTTGTAACACATCCCTCACTCTTAATGAACTTTTCTTGAGAGAGAATATGGATTTTATGTTCTTGATGGAAACGTGGCAGAGAGAAAATTAGTTTTTCCACCTGAAGGTGTCATGTGGTGATCCTCGCGGATCACCAAGAGACGCCACAGAGTTCACCAGAGAGTTTGGCTAAGATGGTATTTATTTTCAGACGTGACAAAACATAACTATGAACCCATAAGGGCAAACAAACACATGACTGAGGCTTGGGCTCGTAGGGCTAACTCAGCCGCTACGAGCTAACTGTGACATAACAAAGATAACAGGCCTGACATGAAGGTCTGCAGCACTCACAGGAATGACGAGGTGCAGACCCAGGGCTTGGCAGGATGAAGCCACTCAGACGTAACGTTGACCAAAATCGACTAATGTTCCTGCGTCTTACCGTCGCCAGTGCCGGGCTTAAAAGGGCGAAGCACTAACGACGGTAATGACAATCAGCTGACCGGCCGTTGACAGGCGGAAGCCCCACCGAGCACCTTCACAATAAGAGCCCGGTGAGGCCAGAATACAGCCCGCAGCTGTCAAGGCCGGCAGCGAGAAGAACTTTAGCCTGAGCGCGATCAGAACGGGCGCTTGGGTCATAACAGTACCCTCCCTCCACGGGCGGACTCCGAACGCCCCATGGAACCACCCTGCCCCCCCCCCCCCGTCCCCCCAGGGTTGGAGGTTGGGGGACAGGTGCGGAGGGAGAGAAACCAACCCATGAACAAGACTAAAAACCCATACAAGACAATGACAAGAAAAAAAAAACCATACAAGACAATGACAAGACTAACAAGGAAAAATGTACAAAGAAAAACCAGGTTCAGATAAACTAGATACAAGAACACATTACCTGCTCATACCAGACTTAACCTGAAACAAAAAAAAACAGAGCATTACCCGCTCATACCAGACTATGAAACAAAAACAGAGCATTACCCGCTCATACCAGACTAAACATGAAAAAAAACCAAACAGAGCATTACCCGCTCATACCAAACTATGAAACAAAAACAGAGCATTACTCGCTCCAACCAAACTATACATGAAACAAAAAAAACCAAAAAAAAAAACAGAGCACTACACGCTCTACCCAGACTATACATAAACCAGCAGGGCTACTGCAAACACACATGAAGCAATCTAAAATTGCTTAACATAACTTTACTATGGCTAGACTGTGGCTTTCAAAAACAAAAGAGACAATCAAAAAATTGCTTTGACATAACATGACTATGACTTGACTGTGGCTTTCAAAACAAAGGCATGAGCACTAGATACAACATAACCAGGACGAGGAAGAAAAAAAAAAAGCACAAATACAGAGACAAACCCAGGGACCACTACCACCCCCCGACAGTTTATGTCGACCGATGGTCAATGGAGGCGGACCAGGCGGCTCACCAGAGTCCAAAGTCCCGCACGTCTGCTTCTCCGGTGGTCGAACTAGGTAGCCCCATAGCACACATAACAGGTCGGGTGGCTGAACCGAGGCGCCGAACCGGCGGAACAGTCCCTCCGGCGGCCGACCCGTGTCCCTCAGCCACCAGTCCAGGGCATCAACAACCCACAGTGGCCTCCCTGACGAGAACAAAACTCGGGAGAACTGGGGCGAGCGAACAGGGACCCCTATGGCCCCCGGCGATGATGAAAAGGGGCGATGATTCCGAGGGGGTCGATGAGCAGGGCGAGCCAAGAATCCGCTCCGCGCTGCATCACCGCTGGACCCAGATTGGGTCCTAGCTGCACCCACGTTGGGCCCCGATTGGGCCAGAGCTGCACCCGCGGTGTACCCTGATTGGGCCTCCGACGAACCCACGTCGGACCCCGATTGGGCCAAAACCGCCCCTGCGGTGGGACCCGATTGGGCCTCCGGTGCAGGTCCGCTGACGAACTCCACCCCCGAACCTGGAACCTCCACCTCGGTGACTCCGACCCGTTCCCCGCCGGCGACACTAAAAGAAAGCTCGGGGACAGGAAAACCAGGATCAGTATCACCGGTAGCAACGGAACCCAGCGAGACGAGCTCGGGCGCAGCAGACGGCTGCTCCTCACTCGTCTCCCCGAGAGGCAGGCAAAAATGCTCAACAAAAGAGGACAGAGACATAAGAGGGAGCACTTGCCTGCACTCGGGTTCCGTTGCCACCCAGGACTCCGACGATCCGGGTTCAGGGCGACTCTCGTCAGCTGACTCGGACTCAACTGCATCGGGCTCCGCAGCTGGCACGATGACATCTGCAGCCTCAGGTTCCTCCCACGCTGTTGTCCACGCCGACGACCCGTTTGGCGTGGAGGCAGGGAACCCTTGACCCACTGACTCGGACCGCTCCGGCGAGGAGACCCGGGGACGCTTCCTCGTCGGCTCAGGCTCCGGGCCGCAGTCCGCTCCTCTCCTCCGTCCAGGACGTGACTGCAGGGCCAGATGCAGGCTATCCAGCACTGCAGGGGCCCTCTTCGTCCGACGACACTGGCTTGGCGTCGCGGACCGCTCCACGGGGGAGAACACAGAGGCAGTAGGTTTAATAATTTTATCCACAGCAGGTGGAGGGAGCTCGGGGGGCTGCAAACCCCGAACTCCGCCCCCAGGAGTCAGAAAAGGCAGATCATTATTAAGATGTGACAAACAAACGATCACTTGCCTTCCTCCTGGGGCAGAGATGGTTCCTGCTGTGGGGGACGTTGTTCCTCCTTCTCCCCGCTGGATGGCGACAGAGGGCCCCCTAGGAAAGCGAGGTGGGGCCGCTCCCGAAGATTCGCTGACGGGATACGCCGGCAGCGAGTCCAGCCGGGGATTCCGCTGAGGGTTGCCCACGCCGTTACGCCGACGTCCTCGTCGGCCCCCAGACAGCGCGTACTCCTGGACCTGCTCCGGGACGGGAACGGGACACTAACACGGGGAGCGAGGATGCCTCCTCCTCTGCTTCCCGCTCTCTTCCTCCTCCAGCCCACGAAGAACCTCACGCTGAGCGGCGAGTTCCTCCCACCTCGATATCACCTCCGAATGATCGTCGTAGTTGAGGGGAAGGCTGTCCAGATATTCCTCAGCGACGCCCAGATGCCAACGCATGTAGCTGGAGGTGTCGTCAAATGTAGCGGCGAGGAGCGCCCCATCGGCGTATTCCTGCGCGCTTGCTACCTTCTGGTCCAGGCGCCGACCGCGGTCCCTGGATGACGGCATTCTCCCAGATGTTGACACCCGAGCGAGAAGAAACAATAGTCCAATAAAGGCACAAACTCCCGGTGAAGCGGCGTCTCAATGCGGCGCCCCCGTTTGGACGACCTGGCAGGAGTATACTGTCATGTGATGATCCTCGTGGATCACCAAGAGACGCCACAGAGTTCACCAGAGAGTTTGGCTAAGATGGTATTTATTTTCAGACGTGACAAAACATAACTATGAACCCATAAGGGCAAACAAACACATGACTGAGGCTTGGGCTCGTAGGGCTAACTCAGCCGCTACGAGCTAACTGTGACATAACAAAGATAACAGACCTGACATGAAGGTCTGCGGCACTCACAGGAATGACGAGGCGCAGACCCAGGGCTTGGCAGGATGAAGCCACTCAGACGTAACGTTGACCAAAATCGACTAATATTCCTGCGTCTTACCGTCACCAGTGCCGGGCTTAAAAGGGCGAAGCACTAACGACAGTAATGACAATCAGCTGACCGGCCGTTGACAGGCGGAAGCCCCACCGAGCACCCTCACAATAAGAGCCCGGTAAGGCCAGAATACAGCCCGCAGCTGTCAAGGCCGGCAGCGAGAAGAACTTTAGCCCGAGCGCGATCAGAACCGGCGCTCGGGTCATAACAGAAGGAGCTCTGTCCCCCTGGCTGCTCTGTTATCGGGACTCCCCGTATTGCGTGATGTGGTGGAGGACTCACTGTTGTATACCGGGACAGCCACCTTTGCAGACTGGTAAACTCTGAGCCCTTCTCCTCCTTTGAGTCTCAGATAATAAAAGTCAGGACCTTTAATGCCTTTTACTGTGTTTTAATATACCATCCTCCTGGTCCTGCAAGTGTCTTTCTTATGGATTTTACAAACTTTTTTATCTTCTCTTATTAAATTGGAGAGGGTTTTAATCATTAGTGATTTTAACATTCATATTGATGATGTTACATGTAACACAGCTGTTGACTTTTTATCTATCACTCATTTTTATAACATTATCCAGCATGTTTCAGGCCCTACACATGCTAAGGGTCATACCTTGGACCTTGTTTTTTCTTTGGGCTTGAATATTGAAAATGTGTGTGTGTATAACTTCCAGATTGGTGATCACAGCTGCATGCTTTTTAATGTTAATTTCCCCGTGGATCCTCCCCCTCTGAAAATGGCAGCAAAAAGGCGGATTATTAACCAAGAGGCAGCAAGTGACTTCTCTGCTTTGTTTGAGCCACACTTACTGATGGAATTAAAGATCCTGATGCCTTCACTCAGATGTTAAACAGCCACTGTATGGCTATATTAGACAAAGTAGCACCAGTGAAATCTGTCCTTGCTTCTCCTAAAAAGTCTCATCCCTGGATAAATGACTCCATTCGTTCCTTTAGAAGAAATCAGAATCAGAATCAGCTTTATTGCCAAGTATATTTACAGGTAAACATACAAGGAATTTGACTTGACATTGGGCGCGCACGTTAGGCGCATCCAATGACGCGGCAGCCATGCATAAGGTAGAACGCTTATGGAAATCCACCCAATTGGAGGTTCACAGACTCCATCTAAGGGAGATTAGAGCCACTTTAGATGACATGCTGAGGGATTCCAGGAATCAGTATTTTCAAAAATAATTTTCACAAATAAGAAAAATCCTGGAGTCTTATTTGACAAAATTAAGACTCTTGTCTCACCTACTGCCTCTCTAATTCCTGTGTTCTTTAAAGCAGACAGTAACAATGTTTTTTTTTTTTTTAATTTCTTTGTTGATAAGATCAGAGATATCAGGGAAAATATTTTGCCATCTTCTTCTCTTAACTGTGCCAGTGTTATGTCCTCACCTTGTACTTGGTCCACTTTCAATCCAGTGACCTTTCAGGACATCACGGCTCTGCTGCAGAAGATGAAACCCTCCTATTCCCCTGCTGATGTTCTCCTTACTAAGATGTTTTTAGCTGTTTTTGAGTCAATTGGTCCTACGGTTGTTGAACTGATCAACATTTCACTTTCAGCTGGTGTGGTTCCCAGCTCCTTCAAACATGCAGTGGTTGAACAAACTCTTAAGAAGCCAAGTTTGGATCAATCACAGCCAAATAATTATAGGCCAGTCTCTAAACTCCCTTTCATATCAAAAATTCTGGAAAAGATAGTGGCTGAGCAGCTTATGTCATTTTTGGCAAATTGTAATATTATGGATAAATTTCAGTTGTGCTTTTGGAAAAATCATTCTACTGAAACTGCTTTAGTCAGAGTCTCCAGTGACATTATGATGGCGACTGACACTGGTAAATACACAGTTCTGGTTTTATTAGATCTTTCTTCTGCCTTTGATACTGTTGATCACTGTATAATGATCAACAGACTCAAAGAGCGAGGGCTGTCTTGTTCTGTTTTAAAATGGTTCTCATCGTACCTCACCGGAAGAACCTTTAACGTGTCTGTTACAACCCGAGTGCTGGTTCCGTCCGTACTCAGATCTTGTATCATTTCCAGGCTTTGACAGCAGAGGTTTCCCTCTAGCTCCCCGGGCTCTTATTCTGACAGCGACTGGTGGAGCTCCCTGCTGTCAGAGCCAACAGCTGTGCTGCATTCGGGGTCATTAGTGACCGGGGTTAAAAGCAGGCGCTGAATGCTCCCCGATGCAGCAGTCTGTTAACGTTCTTGTTAATCTTCCCGTTGAGCTACCTGTTATGATACGCTCTGTTCCTGTTATACTTCCCTGTTAAGGTACGTCCTGTGATTGTCTTACCCGCACTATTGTGTGTATCGTTCTCTGTTCCTGCACCTCTTAATAAACATCACTGCAACTCACTGGTGACTGCTGGCGTCTTATGGTGGCTCGTGAGGGCCACCGTGACAGTAGACTGCTGCCAGTACGTCCGGAGAGGGGCGTTGCGCCGAGACGCCATTCACCGTGAGTTAGCAGTATTGGACTGTTGCTCTTACCTGTCTGGGTACCGTTGCTGAAGCATGCCATCGCGGAGGTCCCGCACTCAGAGTCCGAGTGATGTTCTCGCAGACGCCCTCGAGTGCGTGGACGAAATCCTCAACACCGCTTCTCTCCTCGACTTCAGCAGCGACGTGTACCGGTACCTGGACCAAGCTGAAGAGGCCCTCGACTATCTCCCCCGCTTCGCCTGTCATCCTGAGGTGAGCGCAAGGAGGTTGGACATTGCCGCTTCGGGATCCCGCTCCTGCCTCCGCTCCGGCCCGGGAGTTTGCGCCATATATATATATATATATATATATATATATATATATATATATACTGTATATATATATATATACACTATATATATATATATATATATATATATATATATATATATATATATATATATATATATATATATATATATATATATATATATATATATATATATACTGTATATATATATGTATATTGACCCTCGTTTACCGACATAACAGGCACGCAGCTCTTCTATCACCTGGCCTCCCATGTGTTCCTTGACAGTAACTACATGGGCCTGCAGCTTTTAGATCTTACTCTCAGAATCAAGCATCCTCTCACTTAGTGTGTCACACTGTGTGGAACGTGTCACCTCCGGCTCATCAGGCCATTCCTCTACTGACCCCCAGCGGTGTTTCCTGCTGGCTGTTTCCTCTTGTAGGAAGCAATTATTTACTTTTTTGAGGTTTTCTGGGTTTCTACAATCCCGCTGGAAATGACCATCCTCACCACACCTGTAGTCGAAACCATCAACCTTGTACCGAAGCTTAGGAGCTCTCTTCCTTACGCATGTTTATGAAGGCCCAACAGCACTCTGATTGTGGATTGAAACAAAATGCTGGGATGCACTTTCTGAGACAGCCACAGACGCTGACAGCAAGCATGCCATGTCATTCTTGAGGCCCTGGAATTCTTTACTCAGCATCTCCAGTGCAGATTCACCCTCCACTTTGACAGACACTGGTGCAGGATCAGATTGCGCTGATACTACAGAGACTGTAACAAATTCTGCACATTTTACCTTAGCAGACTCAGCAACACTGTTCACATTCTGTCATTCAAAGACCAATGCCTCTTCTTGTACCTCATGAAGGAGCTCGATGAAACTTGGAAGGGGTCTGAATTTGAATGTTGTTCTTATATGCAAAGCAGTAAAGTCGTGCAACTTGTTCAATCTGAACTCTGTACATGTCAGCCACTTCAATTCCACCCTTTTGATGGATAGCATGCAAAAAGTTTATCAAGTCACTGTAAGTATTCTGACAGTTTCTCGCATTCTTACTGAAATGTAATATGGACCTTTGCCATAAGATCAGCTGCACTCTCTATGGTCCCAAAATCTTTCTCTAATGCTTTAACCTTTTAACTGTCAGAGTTCACGTGCCCCCAGTGGCACAGCTCAGCAACTGCGCCTGTCAACTCACTCTACACCCAAGAAGAAGAAATCCTTATTTCCTTTTCCTGCTTTGCTTCTTTGAGCCCAGAAAGCAAATATGGCCACCATGCACTGTCATGGACCATCACAAAAACAGCTTCGTACATGGAAAATAGCCGCAGGATACAAGCGAAATTTACGTGGGATAATCATGAGATTTTGTAGATGTGGTAGAGAGCGTAAATGATGGACAGAGTGCAAAATAACGATCACGATCGACAAAAACGCAGTGACCACACCGGCCATCAAGTCACACTGTGACTCCGCCAACAGTAAGTGACAAATTTGTTTCTTTACATTGTACTGATATTGTGGTTCATATACTTTGAAGATAAAATAAAAAAATGCCCCTGTAGATAAAACGGTGTCAAAAAACCGAACCATTCTTTGTGTAAATATGTCCGAGGTCCACTTTTGACTCAGTCATGTAATTTATATAGCTGCTGTGACATTATGCAAATTATATGCATACATTTATTCCTATCTGAAACTTTGGATCATATTCTACATATTTCTATTTGACAGTAAGCCATTATCTCTTGGAACTTTCAAGTTATAGCCTTGGAAATCTGAACTATTTTATTGACAAAAAATCTTTACCACTCTTGACCACTAGGGGTTATTTCGCCATACAACGACAGGGACCGTTAGAGGGTTGGATAGTCATTGGAAGTTGCATGAGGATTAGTGACTCTCAAGCCTCGAACAATGTCAGCTGCTGGCCCTTTAAGACTCTCAGCCACCCTTCTTGTCTTTACTACATCAGAACACTGCCACTCATCCAACATATGGGTAGTCTGCTCTGCCCAGGCATCATATTTATCCTCCCTTGGAGGAGTTGGCCTTATTCCAGAGAACCAGCACAGGTTACGATACCCTGGCCCATCAGAGGATGAATTTTGGCAGGTCGGGAAGTTCTACTATACAAATCTGTGATGTCAGCTAAAGTCTTTCCTTCATTAACTAAGAATGAACGTAGCCTGGAGTGAAACGCTTCTTTTTCACTAGGTGTATGGTAGCTCTTAGTCTCACCCACACTAAGTCCCCGCCATCCAGACCCATCCCGAGCATTCAGCTATTCCAGAATGTCAGACCCGGTCATGACATTTATTGTCTCAATCAAGAAAGTCTGAGTTTTACCAGTGTGACGTAAACACTGTCCTCTTATTTTACAGTGACCAAATATTTTCATTTTATCCAGCACACTGTAAACATTCTTCTTAGTAGCTTCAAGTGAAACTCCACTAAGCACAACTGTTTTTCTTAGATCAATATCTTTATCAAAACACCACTGATGTATCTGTTCTGACTCCCTTTTATGTCAGCTTCAACCACACCAATCCGAAAAGAAAAAAAATTACTTGAGTATCTGGTAAACAGTGGCTATAGGGCTAGAGCTAAATCACACAGTACCTTCGTTCAAAAGAAAAAAAAAAAAAAGAGAACCCTTATAAATTCCTGACAAACCCCATGTGTAGCCCTCTCACTAACTTTGCTTTGTTTGCCAGTTAGGTGAAGACATCTTAACATGGGAGGTGAGGGAGTGAGGGACATACAAAAAAAAACAAAAAAAAAAAAAAAACAAGTGCAACCTCAGTGTACGTGGTGTCTTCAGTTATGAGCTATAAACTCAGCAAGCTTGCAAAGAGGCCCGAGTAGCTGTGGATATAGCTACACTGTGTAAGCCTTAACCTCCTGTGCAAAATTCATCAACACCTCTAACCTCTATGTACTCCAGATACCTCATTCCCACATACAGACAGAGATTGAAGCTCACTAAACCTGTTGTGAGCACTACGAAGATACGGACCAGTGATGCTGAGGAGAAGCTGGAAACGTGCATGGAAATATCTGACTGGGGCATGCTTAAAGGAGCCACGCATGATCTGGATGAGTACACGGACACTGTGAACTCATATATCCACTTTTGTGAAGAGAACATTCTTCCATCACGCACCAGGGTGAGTTACTCTAATGACAAACCCTGGTTCACAGCTAAGCTCAGACAGATCAGGAAGGAGAAGGAAGCAGCGCTGAAAAGTGGAGACAGGGACTGCTACAGGGAGGTTAAATACCGGTTTAACAGAGAGCTGAAGAGGGCTAAATCTCTATACTCAGAGAGACTCCAGCAGCAGTTCACTGCTAATGATTCGGCTTCCGTGTGGAGAGGACTGAGGCAAATCACCAACTATCGACCTAAGGCTCCTAAAGGTCAGGATGACAAAGCCCTTTGTCAAAGACTGTCCCAACACTATGCCCGTTTTGACACCTCGTCATCTGTGTCCAACTCCCCCCCTCCCTCCAGCTCCACAGCCTCCACATTCCCTACTTCATTTAAGGCACCCCCCCCCTCCTCCCCCCCTCCCCTTATCATCAGTGAGCAGGATGTGCTCAAACAGTTCTCCAGACTGAACCCGCGCAAGGCCCCCGGCCCAGACGGCGTGTCTCCCTCCACCCTGAGACTCTGTGCGAAACAGCTGGCTCCTGTATTCACAGACATTTTTAACACCTCCCTTAAGTTATGCCACGTGCCGTCCTGCCTCAAATCCTCCACCATCATCCCTGTCCCCAAGAAGCCACGGATCACTGGACTTAATGACTACAGACCTGTAGCGCTCACCTCTGTAGTCATGAAGTCCTTTGAGCGCCTGGTCCTGTCCCACCTCAAGTCCATCACCACCCCTCTCCTGGACCCGCTGCAGTTTGCCTACCGAGCCAACAGGTCTGTAGACGATGCAGTCAACCTGGCCCTCCACTCCATCCTGCAGCACCTGGACTCCCCGGGAACCTACGCCAGGATCCTGTTTGTGGACTTCAGCTCCGCATTCAACACCATCCGCCCCGCTCTGCTCCGGGACAAGCTGTCCCTGCTCAACGTGCCTGACTCCCTCTGCAGGTGGATCATCGACTTCCTGACGGACCGGAGGCAGCATGTGCGGCTGGGAAAGACTGTCTCAGACTATACTAGCATCAGCACCGGATCACCCCAGGGCTGTGTACTTTCCCCCCTACTCTTCTCCCTTTACACCAACTCCTGCACCTCCAGCCACCAGTCTGTCAAGTTGATCAAGTTTGCGGACGACACCACCCTCATCGGGCTCATCTCCAACGGCGACAAGTCCGCCTACAGGACAGAGGTGGCCCAGCTGGCGTCCTGGTGCAGCAATAACAACCTGCAGCTGAACGCTCTGAAGACAGTGGAGATGATTGTAGACTTCAGGAAAGTCACTACTCCTCTGCCCCCCCTCACCCTCTCAGGCTCTCCCATCACCACTGCTGATTCCTTCCGCTTCCTAGGCACTACCATCACCAGGGACCTCAAATGGGAGCTGACCATCAGCTCACTCATCAAAAAAGCCCAGCAGAGGATGTTCTTCCTGCGGCAGCTGAGGAAGCTCAAGCTACCCACCAAGATGTTAGTGCAGTTCTACACAGCCATCATCGAGTCCATCCTCACCACCTCCATAACCATGTGGTACGCAGGAGCCACTGCCAGGGACAGACTAAGGCTGCAGCGCGTCGTGCGCACTGCTGAGAAGGTGATCGGCTGCAAGCTCCCATCTCTCCAGGATCTGTACATCTCCAGGACCCGGAGGCGTGCTGGCCGGATCATAGCCGATCCCTCACACCCTGGTCACGTACTGTTTGCCCCCCTCCCCTCTGGTAGAAGACTTTGGTCCATCCAGACTAAAACCTCCCGTCACATGAACAGCTTCTTCCCCTCTGCCATTAGACTGCTGAACACTAAGTGACTTATTGACTCTCGTGCACCATGTACAGCAGCTCAACCAGACTCATGTCAATCATCACTGTTTTCTTCCTGCATTACCGACTGCACTATATAGTTCTCCACAGTATCTGCTGCTGGCTAATATATATTTTAACTGTTGACCAGTATCACTTAATCTTATCCTACACTTTATTACATGTATAGTTTATTTCTCTTATCTTATCATGTTTAATGTTGCAGCATTGTACCGAGACAAATTCCTAGTTTGTGTACTACATGAACAATGGCAATAAACCTGATTCTGATTCTGTTCAACAGTGACATGACCACAGTACAGGAATAAAGTGCAAATACATTCAATAATTTATTTAACAAACGTAAAATTAAATACTTAAAAATAATTAAAACAAACTAACATCAAAGAAATAAAAAGTAAACAAACACAAATTGTACCCAGGAGTTCATCTTTAGATGGCCTAATTGTGGAACCACACATCGGCGGGCATGTTGGAGCTCATGTTTAATACATCTGAGGATGCCTCACATTCAGTCGCTGTCATCAGACGGTGCCCAACCTTCTCTGGGCGTTTTGACCCTTAACCGCAACACCCTCTAGTTGGCGGGTGGTGGCCAGATCACTGCCCATCAGCTCCAGGCCTCCTCCTCTCTTTTAAACCATAACCAACAAGAAGCTCTCTCTGCTGCCTCTCCAATCCTGTGTACAGCTAATGTCTGCTAGTTGCCTGAAATGCCGAATGTAGTGAGCATGGTCCACACAGACTACGCTGCAAATCATCTACACCCTACCTCAACTGGAAACGACCATGTTTGCTACCCTTTCTCTCTGCAATCCTTGATGAGGTCAATGTACTTTAAGCTCTTCCTCTCATGAGCCTCATCACAGCCTCCTTCATAATGGGACAGCCCGCTACACAAGGATGACCTTTCTCGCCTGTTCTGACCAAATGACAATGTCAGGTCTCAGGTTTGTCTGAATGAATGGTGGGAAAACCAGCTTTCTTCCCAGGTCAGCTCTCATTTCCCATCCTTGCACCCCCTGAAGGATGCTGGCTCTGACTCTCCTTGCAGTAGATGGCTGTTCCCTGGCCCTTATGAACTGTAACAATGATGTCACTTGTTGCTTTTGTGGCTATGGTCTTTTCCTGGCCTGCTCCAGGGTGTCCGCAATAACTGTAAGTACCTTATCGTGTCGCCATCTGTGCCTCCCTTGGGACAAAGCTATGTGGCAACCAGACAGGATGTGATAAAGTGTGCCTCTCCTTCCACATAGTTTACAACCTGGGTCTTCCCTCAGGCCCCATCTTACTAGATTTGCCGGAGACAGGAGTATGTCACAGACAGACCTTAGAAGGAAGCTTATGAGGAACGGCTCCAGCCTCCAGAGTTTGGTCCATGAGACCATCCTTTTTGGGAGGTCCCATTTCATCCACATTCCCTGCGTTGCTAGTTCAACAGCCTTTGCCTTTCGCATCTCCTCCACTTGCTGCCGCACCTCTGCCTGGACCATCTTTCTCCTATGTTCCACACTTGCTTAACCCCACTGCTTAAAATGAGAGATTCCCAGCCCCTGCCGCCCCATGCAGATGCTCCCAATGATGTCCCTCAGCTCCAGAGAGCTTCCGGCCTTCCTGACTGCAAAGTCTGCTGCACACATGCGACCTGTCCTTGTTGTCACCCCTACATTACTAACTTGCTCATCTTTGGAGTCCCTGAGCATCATCACCACCCTGCACTTGGCGACCTGAAATTCTTCAACCACAGATAAGAATGGAAGCTAGAGCTTACCTGATCTGATCTAGAGTCCCACCGCTATGAAACTGGGAGGTATGCCAAGCCACCACCTCAAATGTTTATTGACTTTCCTCTCCATCCCTTCCACTGCAGTCATTGGTATCTCATAGACTGTCAATAGCCACATCAGCCTTGGCAGTAGCCCATGCTGGTAAATCCAAGACTTGAACCTGCCGGGCAGTCCTGATCTGTCAGTTCTCCTCAGCCACTCTTCTACCTGTTTTTAAGTACTGGAGATGTTGTTCCTGTCACCAAAGGGGTCATCATACCATTTTCCCAGGTATTTGATGGGGTCCTTTTTAATTGTTGGGCTGTCATCTGCTTGGATTTGAGGCTTGAATGTAACAGTCAACTTCCCCTTCTTCATCACCATGCACCGTGATTTCCTGGGCTGGAAGCTCATCCTTGCCCATGATGCCAAGGCCCCTAGAGTCTTCAGGTCCCACCTTGCCTGAACATGTCATGTAGTTGTTATAGTGAGGTCACCCATGAATCCTGTTACTGGGGATTTTCTTCCTCATGCCACAGTCACTGGTCCCTTTGCCTCTGCTGCAGCTGCTGTAGTAATGACGTTCATCACCATGATTAACAGAATGGGGGAGACCATGCATCCTGTTACAACCCCCTTTTCTAGGGCCTGCCATGAGGTGGTATACTTAGCAGTCCTAAACCACAGCTTAAATGATCCCAGGTAATTGTTAATCATCTTCCTGATCTTATTTGGGATTTGGTAATGCTCCAGGGTCTTGTTAATAAGGTTCTGGGGCATGGACCAATATAATGTCATAAATCTTTGGTAGAACCAGTGCTGTACTCACTGTTCATAGGTGAGGCCAATGACGATAGCAACCAGGTTTTCTCCAGAAACCATTACCCAAGGCAGCCTGGAAAGTGATAACCTCGTGACAAATGTTTGGGTGCAGGCTGAAACCCCTCCTGCAGAACCAAAGTCCTGGCACTTCAGTGTAATGCCGTTTGTGGCATAGAACACTTCAAAGTGGTGGTACATATGGAACCTTGCAGTCTCAAAGCACACTAGGAATTCACAAGAACTCATAAATTCCCCATTCCCAACTCACAAGCATTAACATCACCACAGTTCCAATTTAAGTTGACACTGACTCAGCAACTTGGGGCAGAAAGGCCCAATACGTCACCTCTCTTCCCCTCTGAATCTGCCAAAATGCTTGTCAGCTAGCTACAGCTCACTTCATGGTCAGACTCTCAACAGCTCCCTTGCTCTATGGCTCAGCCATAGCTTGAACACGGTCACTGATCCCTCAAACAGGTTATAAACAATTATAAATAATATAATTGTGTATATATAAATAATATACACTAAATTTAACTGACTAAAAACAAGTGTTTAACTCATAAACTTACAAAAGTGTCCCTTAGTTCCTCCCCGCATTGTTCTCCCGTCTGATCTGTTCAGTGCCTCATGCCAACTGACTCTCACTCCCTTAGTCCCACCCTCTTTCAAACCAGACCATGCTGATAGTCTCATCTGATTGGCGCTCAGTAATAAGATGGAAACCTGTTGCACTCAGCATGTGGAGTGAGTAACACATTCAAGGACCGTTCATAATATAGGAGTATCCACACCAGCCTCAAACAGTACACAGAGGCATAACAACATTTTAAACAGAAATGCATTAAGCACGCTGAATACATTTTACAGCTAGAGTGCTACATACTTAATCATTGTCTATTTTAGTAAATCCAGTAAATATCTGCGTGCTCCATGATGGATACATCTGATGTGGAGCTGAGCTTCAGAGAGCTTGGGGACAAGACTTGGTGTCAATGGTGTCCACCTCTACTGGTTCAGCAGGGGTGGTCTGAATGGAAGCATTTTCTTGCTTCTTTTTTAAGACCCACATTGATGCTTTACATGTTTAATATTTATTTTGTAATTAGTCCATGAAAAATTCTAATTTAGCTTTGTTACCCATTATGCATAAGCAGTAATTCACATTTTTCCACAACTATGAGCTATACTGATGCATTTCAGACATGACTGTATGGCGGCGCGTGCCAACGCAACGGCTCAGCGCTCTCTTTTTACAAGCAGCTTTTCTAGTGTTAGTGCTAACGGGACTAAGAGGATTTATACCTGAAATGAACTCATGAGCCTGAAGAAGTTTTGGACTGGGTGGGCTCCAGAAAATTTGGTCTCATTTCCAACAGCAATACAGCGCCCAGCCATATGGGAGCATATAAGCACCCGGTTCAAACCTAGGCTGAAAAGGAGAGGTAAACACCGGTGTGAGAGAAAGAAAAGCGGGGCAAGCGAGCCAGGATCCGAGGAAGGCTGAGAGTGTCTCCATATAAACCGGCTGTCCCTAGCATTTTCCTCTCCAACGCCCACTCAATAAGATGGATGACATTAAATTACGGATTATTAACAACTGCATGAACAGCTGCATTATGGTGATAACAGAGACCTGACTACGTGAAAACATCCCTGACCTAGCTGTGGAGCTAGCAGGACACAACATTTACCGGGCAGACCACACAGTAGGGGGAGTGTGTGTGTATATATAAATAGCAACAGTTATTGAAATGCATTGCTGTCCGGACTTGGAGTTTCTGATGCCTAAGTGCAGACCTTTTTATCTGCCAAGGGAGTTTTCTGTAATGTTCATCGTAGCAGTGTATGTCCACCCTCGGGCTAATGCTAAGGCAGCCATGAGCTGTGTGATGCCATCTGCAAACAACTTAACAGGCTACCACAGAGTGTTTTTGTTGTGGTAGGAGATTTTAATAACTGTAACCTCAAGACTGTTTTACCCAGATTTTACAAAAATGTGGATTTTAAAACAAGGAAAAATAAAACTTTGGACCAGGTGTACACCCACATTCCTGAAGCATACAAAACTCATTCATCTCCCCTCTTAGGACACTCTGACCACCTATCTCTATTTTTAACACCAGCCTATAACCCCCTCATTTGCAGAATAAAACCACAATATAGGACTGTGCGGTGTTGGACTGAGGAGGCTTCATCATGCTTACGGGACTGCTTTGAGGACACAGTGAGAGATTTTTGAACATCCAGATATTGACACTACTACAGCTTAAACAGAACACTACAGCTTAAACATTACGCCACTACAGAAAAACAGCTTAAAACACACCCCAACCAAAAACCATGGTTCAACAACAACGTGATAAAGTTACTTAAGGCCAGAGATGCAGCATTCAGATTGGGGGCCAAGGAGACCTACAAGGACGCAAGAGCAGACCTGAAGAGGGGCATCGAAGCAGCAAAAATGAAATACAAATGGCTCATTGAGGATAATTTCAGAGAAAATAACCCACAAGCTATGTGGCAAGGTATCAAGACTGTTACTGATTACAAGCAAAACTACAACACTCCCATCAACATCTCCCTCTTAAATGATCTTAACACATGTTTTGCTTGATTTGAGGAGAATCGTAGGCAAGAATCAGATATGACTATGACAGCATCTGAGAGCGAGCAGCCACTCATTTTTCAGTCATATCAAATCCAGTGGGTCCTGCATAATATCAACACCAGGAAGGCACCAGGACCAGGTGGAGTTACAGGTCGGGTACTAAAAACATTTTCTAGTCAGCTAGCCACAGTATTTATAGCTATTTTTAACCGATCACTTCAACAAGCCACAGTTCCCACTTGCCTCAAAACCACTGCCATTATTCCTGTGGCCTAACCTTCAGCTGTCACAGGTTTAAATGATTATTGGCTCATTGCTCTCATACCAGTAATCATGAAATGCCTCGAAAGACTGGTGCTGCAACACATCAGACCTTGCATTCCGTTGGACCTGGATCAACATCAATTTGCTTACAGGCCAAACAGATCAACAGATGATGCTATCTCAATAGTACTACAAACAGCTCTTGCCCATTTCGAAAAGCCAAACACCTATGTTCGGATGCTGTTTATTGACTTCAGCTCTGCCTTCAATTCCATCAGCCCCAACAGACTGGTCAGCAAACTACAATCACTACAGCTTGGAACATCCCTTTGTCAATGGATTAAAGATTTTCTCACAAATCGACCCCAGCATGTTAAGCTGGGTAGTCTTACCTCGTCCAATGTCACTCTCAGTACTGGTGTACCCCAGGGCAGTATTCTCAGTCCAATCTTGTACTCCCTGTATACTCATGACTGCACCCCCACCCACAGCTCTAACACAATAATTAAGTTTGCAGATGATACAACCATAGTGGGTTTGGTGGCAAGCAATGATGAATCAGCCTATAGGGAGCAGATCCAGACATTGTTGGCATCATGCAGAGACAATAACCTGGGCTTAAACACAAATAAGACTAAAGAAATAATTATAGACTTCAGGAAATCAAAAGCACAGCATGCAGGATTGAGCATCAAAGGGAAGGAGGTGGAGCAGGTTGCTGACTTCAAATTCTTGGGTGTGTATATATCCAGAGACCTAAGTTGGGAGTGCGAACACAACTCACAACATCAAGAAAGCCCAGCAATGACTTTTTTTTTTCTCAGAACCCTGAAGCGCAACAAACTTCCTCCAGCTCTGCTTAAGAACTTCTATCGCTGCACAGTAGAGAGTGTCCTGACGTATGGTTGCACTGTCTGGTACTCCAGCTGTACAGAGGCATAAAAAGAAGGCGCTGCAACGGGTCATAAAGACAGCCCAGTGGATTGTGGGCTCCCCGCTTCCGAACAAGGAGGACATTTACTCCACATGCCTCCTTAGAAGAGCTAAAAACATCAAGAATTGTCACGATGGCCCTCACGGACCATCACAAGACGCCTCAGTCACCAGTGAGTTACAGTGATATTTTATTGCAGAGAAGGATGAACACACACAGAACACATACAGTGGCTGGGTGACGTCTGAGCCGGGGAGCACCCGAAGCCAGACGGACAACAGTAAGGGTGAGTCTCAAGGGAACGTACCTTACGAGACGACAACTTTAACAATGATGAGCTAGGCAAGCAGGAACATCACTGAGCATAACAGGAGCACAACAGCACGTAGTTGAACGTAACAGATGATCATAACAGAGACTGCCGCGTTGGAGGACATTTAGCACCCGCTTATATCTCTGGCGGCTAATGACCCCAACGCGGCACAGCTGCTCCTAATGACAGCGGAGCAGCAGCTGACTTTGACAGCAGGGAGCTCCCCCGGGCGCCTTCACAATAAGAGCCCGAGGAGCTGGAAGGAATCCTCAGCTGCCAAAGCCAGGGAAAAAAAAGATATGAGACCCGAGTGTGGCCAGAACCGACACTCGGGTTATGACAGTACCTCCCCCTCAAGGCCGAGCTCTGAGCGGCCTGAGTAACACCCAAGCCCCCACCCCCCACCCCCCTAGGGTGGGTGGATGGGGCGCTGGCAGGAGGGAGAGAGACAAACAACCAACAAGGCTATAAAGGTAGGGGGAGAAAAAAAAACCATAATCCCCAAAAATGTGAGCAACCACAATAAATTCAAAATAGGCAATATACCTTTTGGCAAATAGAGTGACATAAGGTGGAAGAAAAAACCCCCCCACCAAACTCAGAAACAACCTGGTGAGCCACAAAAACACAAAACAATCCCCCTCCCCCCCCACACACCCCAACAGTCCCACAGACGAGATCAGGAACCCGGGAAGGGTGCAGTCCAGACCCGGAGGGATGGGGGCAAAAGGTTCGGGGAGTCGTCCGGCAACAAGAGGCCACAGAACAAGGAGGGGAAAAGAGGACAGTTCGGGTGGCCTACCCCAGTCCCATGCTCGGGAGAAGAGAGTTTCAGGCGGCCGGAGCAGGTCGCCGCACAGGAAGACAAATAGGTCGGGGGGCCGGCCCGGAGAACCAAACTGACGAGACAGTCCTTCAGGCGGCCGCCCCGCAACACCAGCCCACCAGAACCGCTGGGAGGAAGCAGCCGGCGGTCCCGCCGAAAAGGGGAGAGACGAGGGGGAACCGGGCGGAGCATTCGGGACCCCAACGGCCCCAGGTGGAGATGGGTAGCGCTCCTCAGGGAGACGAGGAGGATGACGGTGGAAACGAGCTTGTCCAGCATCCGGTGGCCGGGGATCCGCAGCTCCCTCACCGAATCTAGGACCTGCTGGTGCAGCACCCACGGTGGACCCCGATTGGGCCTCCGGAACTGAACCCACGGTGGACCCCGATTGGGCCTCCGGAACCGAACCCACGGTGGACCCCGATTGGGCCAGTGAAGCACTCCCGGTGGACCCGGTCGGCGTGGCACCAGACTCGACCTCCAACCCCAAAACCGGAACCTCTGGCGCAGCAGGCGAGAGCAGCCCCTCGCCGGCGACCCTGGGAGAAGACTCACACAAGAGACAAAACCCGGGATCAGGATCACCGGTAGCGCCAGAACCCGGCGAGATAAGCTTGGACGCAGCGGCCGGCTGCACCCGGCTCATCTCCCCTTGAGACAGGCAAAAGTGCTCTAAAAGGTGAAGAAGGAAGATAAAACAGAGCACTTGCCTGAGCTCGGGTTCTGACGCCGTCCAGGACTGCGATGATCCGGGCTCAGAAGTCAGGAGGTCGTCCTCAGGCTCCCACTCAGCTGCGTCGGGCTCCGCAGCTGGCATGATGGTGCGTGCAGCTAGAGAGTCCTCCGGCACCGATGTCCACGCCGGTGGCCCGCACAGCGTGGTGGCAGGAGAATCTCGCCCTGCTGGACCGGACCGCTCCTCCGTGGAACCCCGGGGACGCTTCTTCATCGGCGATGGCTCCACGCTGCACTCCGCTCTCCTCCTCCGCCCATGGCGTGGCTGCGGAACCAGAACCAGGCTTTCCAGAACCGCAGGCCCCCTCCTCATCCAGCGATGTTGGCCTGACGTCGAGGACCGCTCAGCGGAGGGAGACACAGAGGAAGCAGGGTTAACACTTTCATCCACAGCGGGTGGAGGGAGCTCGGGGGGCTGCATACCCCGAACTCCACCCCCAGGAGTCAGACAAGGCAAAACAATGTCAAAAGGAGAGAAATTATCATGCACTTGCCTTTCCCCTAAGGGTAAGATGGTTCCCGCTGTGGGGGACGTCGTTCCTTCCTTTCCCCGCTGGATGGCGACAGAGGACCCTCTGGGAAGACGAGACGAGGCCACTCGAGGCGGATCCGGGATGAGGCTCGCCGAAACGGAGCTCTCGTGACACACAGCAGCCAGGATAGGCGACGAGGAGGAGGGGGCGACAGCCGAGGTCAGTCGGGCATGGAGCGCTGACGGGACAGCAGGCGAGGGCCCGGGAGAAGACGAGGCTGCGGGGATTCCCCTCTGACGAGGCGCAGGAGTGACAGCTGTGTGGGGGGTTGAGCCCTTGCGGCGACCCGGAACAGCATCCAGACGGGGCTCTAGCCGAGGTTGGAAGCCGGAGTGACGACGGTTCCTTGTAGGGGGTGAGGCGAAGGTGAGGTCCAGAAATCGCCGTTCCTGAGCAGAAACAGCGGCAAGCAAGTCCGCGAACTCAGGAAACTCACGGAGCGCTGGATTCCTCTCCACCAGTCTGACCGCCGCCACCACATGCTTCATACACGCTGGAGGATTCCTAGCGGAGCAAGCAGCAGCCACCCGGTCCCAGATCTTGTCTGCTGTCAGCTGCAGCTTCTCTGGGGGAATCCCGAGTGACGACGTGCCCGATGGGAAAAGACCTCCGGATGGAGCGAACTCCCGGGCCGGAACGGAGGCAGGAGCGGGATCCCGAAGCGAGGGGTGACGTCTCCTCCGCTTCAGCTTCCTGCCAGGATTTCTCTCCAGCCCTCGGAGTAGCTCACGCTGGGTGGCGATGTCATCTCTCCTCACGCTTACCTCTGGATGATTAGTGAAGCGGGGAAGAGAATCCAGAATCTCCTCGGCTAGGTCCAGGTATCTACGAATGTCGCTGGGAGCGTCCAACAGCGTAGCGGTGAAGATGGTGTAGTCTACCTCCTTCAGAACCTCCGCTTGCTGCCTGCCAAGGCACCGACAACGGCCCCTGGATGACGACATACTCCCCGCTGCAGACACTCAGACAGGTAGGAACAAACGGTCCACTACTGCAAACTGCACGGTGAATGGCGTCTCAAAACAACGCCTCCTCTCCGGGCGTTTGGCGGCAGTCTACTGTCACGATGGCCCTCACGGACCATCACAAGACGCCTCAGTCACCAGTGAGTTACAGTGATATTTTATTGCAGAGAAGGATGAACACACACAGAACACATACAGTGGCTGGGTGACGTCTGAGCCGGGGAGCACCCGAAGCCAGACGGACAACAGTAAGGGTGAGTCTCAAGGGAACGTACCTTACGAGACGACAACTTTAACAATGATGAGCTAGGCAAGCAGGAACATCACTGAGCATAACAGGAGCACAACAGCACGTAGGTGAGCATAACAGATGATCATAACAGAGACTGCCGCGTTGGAGGACATTTAGCACCCGCTTATATCTCTGGCGGCTAATGACCCCAACGTGGCACAGCTGCTCCTAATGACAGTGGAGCAGCAGCTGACTTTGACAGCAGGGAGCTCCCCCGGGCACCTTCACAATAAGAGCCCGAGGAGCTGGAAGGAATCCTCAGCTGCCAAAGCCAGGGAAAAAAAGATATGAGACCCGAGTGTGGCCAGAACCGACACTCGGGTTATGACAAGAATGACCTAACACACCCAGGACATTATCTGTTTTCCACCCTTCCCACAGGTAGACTAAGAGTCATCAAAACTCAGACCAGCAGAATGAAAGAGAGCTTTTTGTTTTTTCCAAGAGCAGTAGACAGACTGTTGCACTCATAATCCTTTTAACAGGTATGCACACAATCATATATATATAAATTAGTTATTAGTATTAATTAGTATTTTATCTATTTATTATTATTTATTACAAAGATGATTGTATTTTAAGCTGCTAAGAGACTGCTGAACAGAGTTTCATTGTATTTTGTATACAGTGACAATAAAGATTCTATTCTAGACAGTGTCTTGTCTGATGTTGGGGTCAGTGATACGGGAGCTCCACAGGGGACTGTGCTTTCTCCTTTTCTCTTCACCTTATACACCACTGACTTTCAGTTCAACACCGAGTCATGCCACCTGCAGAAATTCTCTGATTACTCGGCTGTGGTTGGGTGTATAAGAGGGGGTGAGGAGGGGCAGTACAGGGCACTGGTAGACAGATTTGTGGAGTGGACCGAGAAGAATCACCTGAGGCTGAACGTCAACAAGACCATAGAGATGGTGACTGACTTCAGGAAGAAGAGGATGCCTTCACAGCCATTGTAGATTAGGGAGGAAGATGTGGAGGTAGTGGAGGACTACAAATACCTGGGTGTCAAGATCAGCAATGGACTGGACTGGAAATCAAACACCGATGCTACATCCAAGAAGCGGATGAACAGACTCTACTTTCTGAGGAAGCTGTGATCCTTCAACATGTGCAACAGGATGCTGGAGCTTTTCTACCAGCCTTTGTCACCAGCGCCATCCTCTTTGCTGCTTTCTGTTGGGGTAGCAGTATCACAGCCAGTGACACCAACAGACTTGACAAGATCATCAAAAAGGCTGGCTCTGTGATTGGTCTCAGGCCAGAGACCTTTGAGACTGTGGTGGAGAGGAGGACACTAAACAAACTGCAATCTATCATGGACAATCCTGATCACCCCTTCCATCACACACTGGCACAGACAGCAGAGCACTTCCAGCAGACTGCTACAGTTTCACTGCCGAATGGTTAGGTACAGGAAAACTTTCCTGCCAAGTGCCATTTCATTGCACAATAGCTCACTTTAATCTTGAATTCTGGTCATAACAATGCTGCCATACTGCGCCTTGCAGTCTAATTGGTACCTCACATTTCACCCTGCACCTGATAGTCCTGCATTGTACAGGGGGTATGATTCATGTATCTAAACGGGGTCACCATCTATTCATCTATGATGTATATACGTTATTTAAGCAGTTTAACTTTCTATGGGTAATACCTTTGTCTATTATGCTATGTGTGTTTCTATCGTTTGGTCGTCTACTGTGTCATGTTGCTATAACACTGTAATTTCCCAGTTTGGGAGAAATAAAGTACATCATTCTGTCTATCATCTATCTATCGCTCAAGTCATGCATTCATTACATATTTATTTGTGGCAAAACTTAATGTTTCATTTCCAGAGACTAATATTTTATTATTAAATAGAGGTTTATCTCAAGTACTTTTCCTGTATTTTCTTATCTTATTTACAATAGTTAAGAACTATAAATGCATTAACCTGTGTGTAGTGTAGCATCAATCCCTTTTGCTCCATCCATCCATCCATCCATCTTCTACCACTTTTCCGGAGGTCTGGGTCGCGGAGGCAGCAGTTCAAGCAGAGAAGCCCAGACTTCCTTCTCCCCAGCCACCTGCTCCAGCTCTTCAGAGAGGATACCAAGGCGTTCCCAGACCAGCTGGGAGACATAGTCTCTCCACCGAGTCCTGGGTCTGCCCAGGGGTCTCCTCCCAGTGGGACGTACCTGAAATACCTCAAGTGGGAGGCCTCCAGGAGGCATCCTAATCAGATGCCCATACCACCTCAACTGACTCCTTTCAATGTGGAGGAGCAGCGGTTCTACTCTGAGCCTCTCCCGGATGACTGAGCTCCTCACCCTATCTCTGAGGGTGAGTCCAGCAATCCTACAGAGAAAGCTCATTTCAGCCGCTTGTATCCGTGATCTTGTTCTTTCGGTCATTACCCAAACTTTCCTGCCACGTGTCATTTCACTGCACAATAGCTCACTTTAATCTTGAATTCTGGTCATAACAATGCTGCCATACTGCGCCTTGCAGTCTAATTGGTACCTCACATTTCACCCTGCACCTGATAGTCCTGCATTGTACAGGGGGTATGATTCATGTATCTAAACGGGTCACCATCTATTCATCTATGATGTATATAATAAAATCACTCTTCACCTTAAAGAAATTGTTTCACCCAAAAGTCAGGTCAAGAATTGTTTCCTTCACCTAAGAATCACAGTTTGAAAACACATTCCATGGTAAAAGGGATGATAAGAATCCCATTTTATGCCAGGAATGGATTAGTCTTCAATCATAAATCCCGGAATGTCCTCCCCAACCGGTAAGTTTTATGCTTCAAGAACTGTTTGAAACCTTCCAGATACATTGAGACACATTCCACGTCTCTAGGAATTATCCACAGCTCAACATTACCCCCTGGTGGAAAACTCTGGTATATGTTTACGGTTGCCTCTACAAGCTGAACTGGGGTTAATGAAAGAAATGACTTCCTTTTAACAAAAGGACACCTTAGAAATTCAAGCTGGACTCTAACATACAATTCTGGTTTGAAATGTTTCATTAATCATTGATTTTAAATGTGTTGCATGTTTGAAAATGCTTAAATGAACCTTATTCTAATGCATGTTAATTATAGAAGGACAAGTTTATAAAAGTGCATGCTCGCTGAAAGTTAGTCATGCATCACTGAAGTTAGCTTAGATTTTATATATATGTATATAATGTGAATTTCACAGTAAATATATATTTGCTTTCTAAAACCTTATGCCAGTCATCTAACTGATATCAGCCAACCACCAGGCCGTCTATGTTGGACGACGCCCCCTTTCATTCTATTGATCGGTTACAGACAAAGGACCAGTCTTTTTCTGTTTTTTGTTTGTTTGTTTGTTTGCTTGTTGTTTTTTTCTGGTATCTGAGAAGAGAACATCTTTTTCTTGTTGAGCTCACCCTTTCTTACTTTGAGTGAAACTCCAAAACACTGTTTGTTTTTTTTTTGTTTTTTTCCCCTCTCCTCAGACGCCATGTTTATTCTACTAAACTTTTTCTATTGATTTTCCTTAACTCACCGTTAAAGTGGACTGAAAGTGATTTTTAAACTTTTTCCCTCGAAACTGTCTCATCCCCGTACCATGACGTCAGAAGAACTAGAATTTCATGGGTGGAACTGTTTTACATACATTTTTCCTTCAGCCTGCAGTTCTTGTTGGCTGGTGGACATCCCAAAGTTACGGGCCAGGAAAGGATCTGTTGCCTAAGAGAAGACATCACACCTGCCCCGGGCCAGCCACGCACTCTACTGCCGGCTCCACTGTTGCCCTTCTGCTGAGTCTTTAAAAGCTATAACCACTGTAACGATTTGAAAGGACTGCAGGCAGTCTTTCCCCTTTTTGCCATCTGCTGGCATTCAAGATCATCACTGGACTCTGAAGACACAGTTGTTCATAAGTCAGACTCAAACTTTCTATCTGCTGGGCTAAAAGGCCAGACCACCGAATGTGTACAATCCTACAAATATCTTGGGACGATTATTGATAGTAATTTAAACTTTGAAGAGAACTGTGAAAGGGTGTGCAAAAAGGGTCAGCAACATTTGCATTGCTTGAGAAAACTTGCAAGCTTCCAAGTTGACCGAACCATAATGACATGTTTTATCGGGCTTTTATTGAATCTGTTTTATCCTTTTCTTTAGTGTCATGGTTTGGTCAGATAAAACTGAAACAGAGGAAATCCTTGGATCAGGTAGTTAGATGGTCCAGTCGTTTGCTTGGTGAGCCACAGCTGAGCCTGACATCCCTGTACACCAGACAAGTACAGAGGATGGCTACCTCCATTTTAAATGATGACTCCCACCCTTTGCACTGCCACTTTCAGCTTCTTCCCTCAAGACGGAGGTTTGCTGTCCCAAAAAGTAGAACCCAGCCCTACAAAAACAGCTTTGTCCCTGCTGCTGTCAAAGAGTTGAACAAGCTGTAACAATATATTGCACATAATTTAGGTACCTATTTACTAACTCCATTTTATATTTACTTATTTTTGAAGGATGTCACTTGGGTTCTAAATATTTTATTGGGTTTTAGACCTTTGAGTTTTTAACCTCTTTGACTAGTTTTTAACTTTTGATATGACCCTTCTCTCTTACCTCTGGTTTTTCTCCCATTACTTTGTCTTTTTGTACCCTGACTGGTTTGTGTCTATGTTGAATGTAGTTTGTGGCTTGTAAATATGGATGTCACCAGACTGCAAAACAAATCCACCTACGGGTACAAATAAAGTAACCTGAACCTGAACCTGAAATGTGATGTCTAATTCTAATTGAATATGACCAGTTTTTTCATGTTAAAAACTAGTCCATAAGCTACGATTGGAGCTATAAAGATGAAGGAAAAATAATATTCTCTTTTTCAATAACCTCCGTTCTTTTGGTAGAGTAACTCAGAATTTCCTTTTTCATATAATCAGCTTTTATCATTTTCTCCATAAAATTGCATCCAATTTTATGCATATTTTTTTGTTACAGTTACTTCACAGTCTCCCATTGCATTGCAGTTAAAAATTCTGGTTTCTCTTGTTTCCCCAAAGGTTTAACTATGGACTTTATGCTCAGGAATCCGTTACCAGTTAATATGATATTTGATATTTGTTGATGATTTCACCTGCTCACAAAACAATTGAATGCAATGTCACTTAACGTGAGTTTGATTATTAAAACTCTTAACGGTATAAAGAAGTTTCTGCTTAATTTCTTTTGTGTGTATGCTTTCCTGGGTCACGGCAGAAGAATTCACGAATATTGAGACTGGTTAATGAAAGGTTCAAGGATTAGTTATTAATAAATTGTCCAAGTTTGGACTTGTGCCCCTACAAGTGTTTCCTTATTGTTTGCGAGTGTTTGTAGTCACAAAGTTAACCTCCATTTCCACACACACCTCTAAGTATAGATTAAATAATCCTTGTACCTTTTCACACTTATAATTAATTGTTCCCACAGTAGCAATATCTACACTGCAGGTTTGGATAGAATACAAGTTGTATTTCTTCAGAACAGTCAGACATTGGGAATTGTGGCTAAACATGTTACTACAAAGTTCTTGTCGATACAGTAGCTGCTGAGAATGGTGGCTTTAGGCAGAGGTGACAGTAACTACTTACATTTACATCAGTCCATATACTCAATTAACAGTAAACAGTAAGTACCCCAAAAGTTGTTTTTTATTTTTTATTTTTTTTAATGTTTCACATAGTATGGCCTCAGATCTACTACAGATCATAAATATGTCTCTGCACTCAAGTGTCCTCCCTCAGTGGCTAAAAACAGTTATCAAGCCACTTCTAAAAAAGAGGAGCCTCGACACCTCACTCATGAAAAGCTACAGGCCCATATCAAACCTCCCCTTTCTTAGTAAAATAATAGAAAAAGCTTTTTTAACAACTTTACAACTTTCTGACATTAAATAACTGTTTTGATGTCTTCCAGTTAGGTTTTCGGTCACACCATAGCATTGAGGCAGCTCTAGTTAAGGTTCTTAATGACATCTGCTCCAATACAGATAGTGGCAACATTTTAGTCTTGGTCCAACTGGACCTCAGCACTGTATTCAACACGGTCGACCATACCATCTTACTAGACCAACTGAAAAACTGGGTGGGACTTTTTGGTACAGCACTTAGCTGGTTTGAGTCCTATTTAAAAGATGGGGACTATTTTGTGTTTATAGGTAACTACATATATGAGCAAACAAAAATAACCTCTGGAATTCCCCAAGGTTCCATTTTGGGACCTTTGCTTTTCAACATCTATATGCTCCCACTAGCTCAAATCATAAAAAAACAACAAAATATATTACCATAATTATCCAGATGATACACAAATCTACATAACTGTCTCACCAGGAGACTATGGTCCAATTTAAACTCTGATCAAATGCATTGATCAAATTAAGGAGTGAATGTGCCAGAATTTTCTCCAGTTAAACAGACAAAACTAAAATAATAGTTTTCGGAGCCAAAGAAGAAAGACTCTGATTGGAGCTGAGTACTAACTCTATGATGCTACAAACCAACAGCCAAGCAAGAAATCTGGGTGTCGTTCTGGACTCTTACCTTAATTTTAACAGCCACATTAAGACAGTAGCAAAGTCAGCCTATTATCACTTAAAGAACATAGCAAGGATTAAAGGACTGATGTCTCAGCAGGATCTAAAAAGACTTGTCCGTGCATTTATCTTTAGTATACTGGACTACTGTAATGCTTTCCTCACAGGTCTCCCTAAAAAGTCCAAGAAACAGCTGCAGTTAGTTCAGAACGCTGCAGCTCAAGTCCTCCCTCAGACCAAGAAAGTAGCTCATATAGCTGTAGTCCTCAGATCTTTACACTGGCTTCCTTTCTGTCAAAGAACAGATTTCAAAATGCTGCTGTTGGTTTATAAAACTGTGAATTGTTTAGGGCCAAAATACATTTCAAATCTGCTGGTCCATTATGAACCACCCAGAGCCCTCAGGTCATCAGGGTTAAGGCCTACTATCTGTGCTCAGAGTAAGAACCAAACATAGTGAGGCAGCATTCAGTTTTGATGCTCCTCACATGTGGACAAACTCCCAGAAAGAATCAGGGCTTCTCCAACTCTCAGCTGCTTTAAATCGAGATTAAAAACTTTCCTATATACCTCTGCTTTTCACTAGAACAATTGTTAATCTCCCACATTGCACTGTAGCTTTTATCTCTTGCACTTTACCTATCTTATTCTATTTTCAGTTTTTTTCTATTTCTCTTTAATTTATTTTTAGTTTGCTTTTAAATTCTTGTGTATTTCTTTTGCAACTTGATGTCATGTTTTACTGCTTTATGTAAAGAGATCTGAATTGTCTCGTACATGAAATGTGCTATACAAATAAACTTGCTTTGCCTTGCTATTGACATTCATAATAGGACCCTTTGCCTGAGGACTATTTAGAACATTAGATGTATAGATTTTGCTTGAGCAGTGATCACTTCTGACACATCCCAACAGCCGACAGAGAAAATGTGTTTTCTCTGAATTTCAATTCCATGACACCATTGTGATTTGTCAACTAAGAGCTTTAACAAATTGATCAGTTGCTAAATGTTGAAGAGAACTATTTTTCCTCAAATTGCTATTACCAAACAAAATAAAATCAATGTCTCATTTCTGCAGTAAGGTCCATTTTGATGACCAACATGACTGAAGATTGAGTCATATAAATGATAGATACATGACACACATTTGTATCAATGTAAGAAAAATGAGTATGCCAGAATGTGTTAATGTCTTACCTTTTCTTTAACAGAAGTCTCACCATGCATATTTGGTCTTGTACAGTGTTTCAGGAGGATACAAATAAACTTAATGTGCAGGAGTATAAAAATATATTGGTAAGAAAACTATAGATCTGCAGCTTAGGCTTAGTTTTTAAATAGTTTCCATTTTTGATCTCTCAAAGGTTCAAAGGTTCCAAGGTTCTCCTTGGAGACTTCAATGCCAGAGTGGGTGCTGACCACGACTCCTGGCCCTCCTGTCTTGGACCATTTGGCGTGGGCAGAATGAACGACAACGGACAGCAGCTGCTCGAGTTCTGCACTTATCACGATCTGTGCATCACAAACTCGTTCTTCAAGACCAAGCCCCAACACAAGGTTTCCTGGCGACATCCGCGCTCAAAGCACTGGCACCAGCTGGACTTGATCCTGACCAGACGCACCTCACTGAAGAACGTGCTAATCACCCGTTCGTTCCAGAGTGCAGATTGTGACACATACCATTCATTGGTGTGTTGCAAGGTCAAGCTGCAGCTGAAGAAATTCCATCATGCTAGACAGCCTGGAAAGGCACGGATTGACACCAGCAAGATGGCCCAACCAGAACTTATTGAGCAGTTTGCCTCCACCTTTGAGAAGGAACTTGGTGTACCACAAGAAGGAGAATCTGCAAAGCAGAAGTGGGAAGAGCTGCGAAACACCATCCACCGCACAGCCTTGGCTACCTTTGGGAGGAAGACCTCAAAGTCACAGGACTGGTTTGATGCCAAGTTGACCAAGATGACCCCCGACATTGAAGCCAAGCGCTCAGCTCTTGCTGAGTACAAGAAGTACCCAAACGAGAAGAATCTCCAGATTCTCAGGGCTGCGAGAAGCAAAGTTTAGCAGACTGCTCGGCGCTGTGCCAACGAGTACTGGACTCAGCTCAGCCAAGACATTCAAACCGCTGCCATAACAGGGAACATCCGTGGTATGTACGATGGCATCAAGAAAGCACTTGGTCCAGCTCAGAGCAAGACGGCCCCCCTCAAATCCTCCACTGGGGAGATGATCACAGAAAAGAACAAGCAGATGGAGAGATGGGTGGAGCACTACTCCGACCTCTACTCCAGACAGAACACCGTAACACTGTCAGCCCTTGATGCCATCGATTGCCTGCCATCCATGGACGAACTTGACGCCGAGCCAACCATCGACAAACTCAGCAAGGCCATTGATAGCTTGGCCACTGGCAAGGCACCCGGCAACGACGGCATACCCCCCGACCTGATCAAGCACTGCAAGACCGCCCTACTGCTGCCATTGCATGACGTCCTCTGCCAGTGCTGGAAGAAAGGTGCCGTACCACAGGACATGAGGGACGCCAAGATCATCACCCTCTACAAAAACAAAGGGGAGAGAAGCGACTGCAACAACTACAGGGGCATCTCCCTCCTCAGCGTTGTTGGCAAAGTCTACGCACGAGTTGTTCTCGTTCGTCTACAGAAGCTTGCCGAATGTGTCTACCCCGAGTCTCAGTGTGGCTTCCGCGCCGAGCGATCGACGGTAGACATGATATTCTCCATCTGCCAACTCCGGGAGAAATGCAGAGAACAGAACATGCCCCTGTAGGTCGCCTTCATCGACCTCACCAAAGCGTTCGATCTGGTCAGCAGAGAGGGCCTTTTCAAGATCCTGCCAAAGATAGGATGCCCACCAAAGTTGCAAAGCCTCATAGAATCGTTTCACACCAACATGCAGGGGATAGTGCAGCATGACAGCAACATCTCAGAGCCATTCAACATACGCAGTGGAGTGAAACAGGGCTGTGTACTTGCGCCAGCCCTCTTTGGGATTTTCTTTGCTATGCTCCTGAGGCATGCCTTCATCACAGCAACAGAGGGAATCTACCTGCACACAAGATCTGACGGCAGGCTTTTCAACCTTGCCCGCCTGAAAGCCAGAACCAAAGTGCGCGAGGCTCTAATCAGAGACATGCTGTTCGCAGACAACGCTGCAGTCGCGACCCACACACAGCAGGAGCTTCAGACCCTGATGGTCCGCTTCTCCCAGGCATGCAAGGACTTCGGGCTTACCATCAGCTTGAAGAAGACTAACGACTTGGCGCAAGGCACGGAAGCACCACCAACCATCACCATCAATGACTATGAGCTGGAGGTCGTGAATCAGTTCACGTACCTGGGGTCCACGATCAGCAGCAACCTCTCCCTTGATACAGAGATCGACAAGAGGATTGGAAAATCAGCCTCCACACTTGCTCGCCTCACCACACGAGTGTGGGAGAATCCCAAACTCTCTGTCAAGACAAAGATGGCAGTGTACAATGTCTGCATCATCAGCACACTGCTCTATGGGAGTGAGACGTGGACAACATACGCCCGGCAGGAAAAGAGACTGAACTCCTTCCACTTGCGCTGCATTTGCCGTATCCTGGATATATCCTGGCAGGACAAAGTGCCCAACACAGAAGTTCTGTCCCGCGCCGGCCTTCCCTCCATGTTCACTCTACTCAGGCAGCGCAGGCTTCGCTGGCTAGGCCACGTTCACCGTATGGAGGATGGCAGAATCCCCAAAGACGTCCTCTACGGAGAACTGGCAACTGGCAGAAGAGACGTTGGCCGCCCACAGCTGCGCTTTAGAGACATCTGCAAGAGAGACATGAAGGCCCTGGAGATCAACACAGAGTGCTGGGAGGACCTTGCAACTGACCGCTCCAAATGGAGAGGCACCCTGACCAGATAGCTCAAGGTGGGTGAAGAGAGACTGACTGCTGCAGCAGATGAAAAAGGACCCGCAGGAAGAACCGCCACAGCTCCAGCAGCACGGAGACCACCCACAAGTGCGACCTGTGTGACAGGGACTGCCATTCGCGCATCAGCCTGTTCAGCCACAGGCGGTGCTGTTCCAGCAGAGTAGACGTTTAGGATTATCTTCCATGGTCATCATAGACTGACGGAGGCTGACTACTGGTGGTGAAACCCAATAAACACATAAAACTGAACTGTAACATTTCAGTGTCTCTGAATTCTTATACAGTAGGTTGTCTCTGAAGTGCAGAAATATATCCAAACTGTAATGAATTCTTGACATACTTTTATAAGCTTTAAAAGATCAAATTCTGATGTAATGGACTCTCATGATGAAAGTTCAGTCAAGGATTTAGTGTACCCCTCTCAATATGGGGTTACTGGGCCCCCACCATGGAGCCAGGCTTGGTGGTCGGATTTCTGCCCATGGGACCCGGCCAGGCACAGCCCAAACAAGCCACATGGGTCTGCTCTCCAGTGGACTCACTACCTGCAGGAGGGATCATGGGGGTCCGGTGATATGTGGACTGGGCAGCAGACCTTGGTGGTCCAATTCACAGTTTACTAAACTGGCTTTTGAAATGAGGAATGTCGCCTCTCTGGTGGGGAAGGAGCTTGAGCTTGTACACAAGGCTGAGAGATACCTGCTAGATTTAGTCAGGCTCACTTCAACACACAACTTGGGTTCTGGAGCGAGTGTCTTGGAGAGGGGTTGGTCCTTGGCCTTTTCTGGATTCGTTCAGGTGAGAGGTGGGAATGAATCTGAATGGGCCATGTTCTCCACCTCCATTGCTGAAGCGGCTTCTCAGAGCTGTGGCCACAAGTTTGTTGATGCTTATCTTGGTGGCAAGCCACGAACCAAATGATGGATGCCAGAGCGGAGAGGGCCATCAAACTGAAGAAGCTTGGTTGGCTTGTGGGACTCCTGAAGCAGCTGAGTTGTACCGGCAGGCAAAGTGGCATTTACTGAGGCTAAAACTCAGGTGTGGGAGAAGTTCCATGAGGCCATAGACCAAGACTTTCAGTGAGCCTCAAAGAAATTCTGGCAGACTGTCTGGCAACTAACTAACTAACTAACTAACTAACTAACTAACTAACTAACCTGCACTTATATAGCGCTTTTCTAGTCACAAAGACCACTCAAAGTGCTTTCATTAATACTAACCCTCTATTCTAAGGGCCTATAGGAAACAGATATCTAGGGACAATTTAGAACAGCCAATTAACCTAACATGCATGTTTTTGGCATGTGGGAGGAAACTGGAGAAATCCCGGAGTAAACCCACGCAACACGGGGAGAACATGCAAACTCTACACAGATCACTGTTGGTCGGGGGCTGGGATCGAACCCACGATCCCACGATCCCCACAATCCCCCGGCCAAGGGTAAACTGTGCTGCCGCAGTGCTAACCACTGCGCCACCGTGCAGCCCGTGCTTCCCCCTTCAACTGAGAAGGGGGAAGCAGCTCCCTGTCCATACTGTGTGTGGTGTGAATGGAGAGCTGCTGACTTTGACTGGGGATATTGTTGGATGGTGGAAGGAATACTTTGAGGATCTCCTCAATACCGCTAAAATGTCTTCTATTGTGGAAGCAGAGCCCAAGGACAAGGGGGGTGACTCTCCCATCACAGGGACTGAGGTCACACAAGTGGCTAAAACACTGTCCGGTGGCAGGGACCTGAGGGTGGATGAGATTCACCCAGAGTACGTGAAGACTCTGGATGTTGTGGGCCTGTCTTTATTAACATGCCTCTGCAACATCACCTGGAAGTTGTGGACGGTACCTTTGGCATGGCAGACTGGGATGGTGGAGGCTTTGTTCCAATTTTAGGGAGATCACAGTCCTCAGCCTCCCTGAGAAGGTTTATGCCAAGGTACTGGAGAGGAGAATCTGACCATTGGTTAAACCTCAGATTCAGGAACAATGTGGTTTTCGTCCTGGTCATGGCACATCAGACCAACTCTTCACCGTCTCAAGGATCCTCAAGGGTTCGTGGGAGTTTGTCCAACCAGTTCACATGTGTTTTGTGGACTTGAAGAAAGCATTTGACTGCATTCCTTGAGATTTCTTGGGGGCGGGGGGTGCTTCGGGAGTAAGGGGTATCAGGCTTGTTGCTACACGCCATCAGGTCTCTATATGGTCATTGTGAGAGTTTGGTTCATATTGCCAACAATCAGTCAAACTTGTTCCCAGTGACAGTTGGACTCCATCAGGGCTGCCCTTTTTCACTGATCCTGTTGATAATATTTATGGACACGATTTCTAGATGCAGCCAAAGAATGGAGGGTGTCATGTTTGGTGACCACAGGATTTCATCTCTACTGTTTATAGATGCCCCCCATGGATTGCAACCTTTTTTGTGGTGGTGGTGGTGGGGGGGGGGTTTGTGTGCCTTAGCGATCCCAGGAGCTATGTGGTCTGGAGCAATTTGTTTCTGGTAGGGTCTCCCAAGACAAACTGGTCCTGGGTGAAGGGCCAGACTAAGAGTGATCAAATAGACTCCCATGATGAACAAAAAAATCAAGGAATCAGTGTACCCCGCCCGTATGGGGTTACAGGGGCCCCGCCCTGGAGCCAGGCCTGGGGGATGGGCTCAATGGCTAGCCCCTTGTGGCTGGGTTTCTGCCCATGGGACCCAGCCTTGCTCAGCCCAAAGGAGTTACATGGGTCCGCCCTCCGGTGGACTCACCACCTGCAGGAGGGACTATGGGGGTCCGGTGCTAAGCGGATCAGGTGGCAGGTGAAAGCAGAGACCTTCGTGGTCTGATTCCCGGCTTTCAAAACTGGCTTTTGGGACATGGAGCATCACCTCTCTGGTGGGGAAGAAGCTGGAGCCGATGCACAAGGTTGAGAGATACCGGCTAGCTGTAATTGGGCTCACCTCAATGCACAGCTCCAGTCTGGAGCCAGTTTCCTGGAGAGGGGCTGGAGCTTGGCATTCTCTGGAGTTGCCCTGGGTGAGAGGCAATGGGCACAAGTGGGTATTCTTTGACACCCCTCAACCACCACTACCGTCTTGCTGCCTTGACATTGGAGTTCCCCCTGGTGGACAAAAGGGTAGTTTCCCTGTGCCTTCAGGTTGGGAAATAGGTCCTGACCATCATTTGTGCCAATGCACTAAATGATGGTTCAGAGGACCCACCCTTTATGGAGTCTCTGACTGGGGTGCTGGAGAGTGCTTCTCTTGGAGACTCCATTGTCTTATTGGGGCCTTCAATGCGCCCATGGGAAATGACAGTGAAACCTGGAAGGGGGTGTTTGGGAGGAATGGTATTTCCAATCTTAACCCAAGTGGTGTTCATTTATTGGACTTCTGTGCTAACCACAGTTTGTCCATAACAAACACCATGTCCAAGCATAAGGGTGTCCAATATGTGCACCTGGCACCAGGACACCCTAGGTCAAAGGTCGATGATCAGTTTTGTTATTGTGTCGTCAGACCTGCGACCACATGTCTTGGACACTTGGGTAAAGAGCGGTGCAGAGCTGTCAACTGATCACCACCGGGTAGTGAGTTGGATCAGATGGCAGGGGTGGACACCACTCAGATCTGGTAGACCTAAATGTATAGTGAAGGTGTGCTGGGAATGTCTGGCTGAGGCCCCTGTCCTGGAGGCCTTCAACTCCCACCTCCGGAAGAACTTCAAACACTTTCTGGGGGAG
Organism: Pholidichthys leucotaenia; assembly: GCA_020510985.1. Classification (NCBI taxonomy): domain Eukaryota; kingdom Metazoa; phylum Chordata; class Actinopteri; order Cichliformes; family Pholidichthyidae; genus Pholidichthys; species Pholidichthys leucotaenia. Next base: position 72,907,318 of record CM035846.1, read on the forward strand.
TCTGGAGACATGGAGTCTGAATGGGCCATGTTCTCCACCTCCATTGTTGAAGCAGCTGTCCAGACCTGTGGCTGCAAGGTTGTTTGTGCATCTTGTGGTGGCAACCCCTGAACCAAGTGGTGGACACCAGTGGTGAAGGGGGCAATCGAGCTTGGTATGGCTTGTGGGACTCCTGAAGCAGCTGAAGTGTACCGGCAGGCCAAGCAGAACGCAGTTCAAGTGGTTGCTGAAGCAAAAACTCTGGTGTGGGAGGAGTTTGGTGAGGTCATGGAACAAGATTTTTGGTTGGCCTCGAAGAGATTCTGGCAAACTATCCGGTGGCTGAGGAGGGGAAAGCAGCTCCCTGACCACAGTGTGTATGGTGCAGATGGGAAGCTGCTGACCTCAACTGAGGATATCGTCGAGCAATGGAAGGAATACTTTGAGGATCTCCTTAATCACACTGACACGCCTTCCACAGAGGAAGCAGTGCTTGAGGACAAGGGGGACAACTAACCCCTTACAGGGATTGAGGTCGCTGAAGTTTTAAAAAAAAACTCTTTGGTGGACAGGCCCCAGGGGTGAAAAAAATTTGCCCTGAGTACCTCAAGGCCCTGGATGTTCTAGGGCTGTCATGGTTGACACGCCTCTGCAATGTTGCGTGGAACTCAGGGATAGTGCCTTTGGCATGGCAAATCGGGGGGATGGTTCCTCTTTTTAAAAAGGGAGACTGAAGGATGTGTTCTAACTTTAGGGGATCACACTTCTCAGCCTCCCTGGGAAGGTCTATCCCAAGGTACTGGAGAGGAGAGTCTGACCGCTGGTCGAACCTTGGATTCAGGAGGAGCAATGTGGTTTTTGTCCTGGCCATGACATACTGGACCAATTCATTCATCATCATCATCATTGCAGTCTGTCAGGGACGACAATGACTGTTTCATTTAGGTCTGATCAGATTCTTCCACGCAGCTCTGTCCTTCACCCTCCGCTGCCAGGAACTCCTGACCTTGTTAACCCAGGCAACATCCGAGCTGGTATGAGTTGCTTTCTGACTGACCATTTCATGAAACTGCTTGCAAAGTATTTGAGTACCGCTAGCTTTTGCTGAACTAGCGGCACATTCTTGGCAGATAGAGGTATTACCAGTGGCAAGGACAGGCCAAGACAAACTGACTCCAGTATCTGTTGCAGTGACTGACCAGATGATAGGTTTGTTTATCTCTGCTCTTTGTGTAGTGCATGTCACAATGCACCGACTGGCAAAAATCCACCACAGACCTTGCGACAGATGTGCTTATCTGCCAGGATGTCCAGTCTCACCTCGTGTAACTGGGGGTGGTCCACCACAGACCTGTGACAGATATTGTTTTTAGTTCTTCCAGGATGCCCAGTTTCACCCCCCACACCCTTGGAAGGATGGGGTTACCGGTGAGGTTGCCATTTGATTCGCCGACAGCCCAACCCATGAGACAGGTAGTACCATTTTTTATGGTTATCCGGTAGCAAGCAAACCAATGCCTGACCTGACATGAGAGACAGAGACCGAGCCTAAACTGAATAAAATCCACATCAACTGCAGATCATGCACACTAAATAAATAATAAATAAATTAAAAACATGTCAGAGGAACAAACTGGCTCTCAGTGTAACTTGATTTCTAATCATTTTTAATTAGTCAAGTAGTGATAATGAATGAAGTTGAAGTCATCTCAAATGCACATTAAAAAACAATTTTATAACACACTGCAAAATTAAGAGGGGGGAAAGTGCATAAAATTAATGACAGATGAATTTGTACAATTGATTTTTTCAGTATGTAATTTAAAATGTAGAAAAAGAGATGGTCCTTTTTATTGGTTGTCATACATAAACTATAGAATTTACAGAAAATGTACATCGTGATATGAAATTCTGCTCATATTGCACAGCCCTAGGCAGTGGTATGTAAAGTTCCAATGGTATACCAATTCATTATCCTGTCAAAAATCCTCAAGGGTTCTTGGGAGTTTGCCCAACCAGTCCACATGTGTTTTGTCGACTTGGAGAAAGCATTTGACCATGTCCCTCATGGTCTCTTGTGGAGAGTACTGCTGGAGTATGGGGTATCGGGCTTGTTATTACGAGCTATCCGATCCCTATACGACCGTTTCAAGAGTTTGGTTCAACCCCCAGTCAAACTTGTTTCCAGTGAAGAGTTGGACTCCGCCAGGGCTGCCCTTTGTCACTGATCCTGTTCATAATTTTTATTGACAAGATATCTAGGCACAGCCAAGGATTGGAGGGTGCCATGCTCGTGACCACAGGATTTCATATCTGCGGTTTGCAAATGATGTTGTCCTGTTGGCTTCATGAAGCAATGACCTACAGGCCTTGCTGTAACAGTTTTCTCCTGAGTGTGAAGCAGTTGGGATGAGAATCAGCACCTCCAAGTCCAAGTCCATGGTCCTCAGCTGGAAAAAGGTGGAATGTCCTCTTCGGGTTGGAGACAAGCGCCTGCCCCAAGTGGAGGAGTTTAAGTATCTCGGGGTCTCATTTATGAGTGAGAGGAGAATGGAGCGAGAGATTGACAGACGGGTCGGATCAGCATCTGCAGTGATGTGGACATTGTACCAGTCTGTTGTGGTGAAGAGGGAGCTGAGCTCTAAAGCAAAGCTGTCAATTTACCGGTCAGTCTACGTTCCTACCCTCTTCTACAATCATGAGCTTTGGGTAATGACCGAAAGAATGAGATCGCAGATACAAGTGGCTGAAATGAGCTTTCTCCATAGGATTGCTGGACTCACCCTTAGAGATGAGAGTGAGAAGCTCAGTCATCCGGGAGAGGCTCAGAGTAGAACCACTGGTCCTCCATATCGAAAGGAGCCAGTTGAGGTGCTTTGGGCATCTGATCAGGAAGCCTCCAGGACACCTCCCACTTGAGGTGTTTTGGGCACGTCCCACTGGGAGGAGACCCCAGGGTAGACCCAGGTCACACTGGAGAGACTACACCTCCCAGCTGGCCTGGAAATGTCTTTGTATCCTCTCTGAAGAGTCGGAGCAGGTGGCCAGGGAAAGGGAACTTTGGGCTTCTCTGCCTGAGCTGCTGCCTCCGCGACCTGGACCTCCGGAAAAGTGGTAGAAAATGGATGGATGGATGGATGTTTGTAGATGATGTTGCCCTGTTGGCTTCATCAAGCAAGTACCTACAGGTCCTGTGGAATGGTTTGCTCCTGAGTGTGAAGCAGCCAGAATGAGATCAGTACTTCCAAGTCTGAGTCCATGGTGCTCAACCGGAAAAAAGTGGGTTGGGGACAAGGTCCTGCACCAAGTGGAGGAGTTTTTTTTTTTTTTCTCCTTGTCCTGTCAGGCAGCTTGGTGAGCAGAACAGAAATCTGCTTCCCTTATTGTGCCAAGAATATTTATTTTACGAAAAGGAGCTTTCTACAGTTCATATAGTATATGTACTGTATATTGTTTATAAACTCCTCTTGTAATAACTTTTACTACTTTATTTGAATTGTTTTACCAATGATGACCCCGATCGGGAGGGGGGGTGCGGTGAGGGGGAAAGAAAAGGGAGAGAAACAAGCAAAGAAGACAAACTACCAACTGAAACAAACGCAAGACAGTTTTTTTTTTTTCACTGAAGAGGTCTCAACATGAGTCTGGTATCTGCACCTTTTAAAGGAGAGACATGTGTGTAACTATACATGTGCATATGTGTGAGAGTGCACACAAAATAAGTGTGTGCATTTGAGTGGTTTGTCAGGCAACATGCAAACAGGGTGGCTGTTCAAAGCAGCTCTGGCCCCCCTGGAAACCCCAAGCAAGAAGGACAATGCCACCAACCCCCACATATCACAAATGTCCCAAGGCCAAATAGCCCCAGGACAGCTAGGCATCCGCCCCAGGAGGGATGCCCGAGAGAGGCCAGGCTGCCAAGTGGCTGGCACGGTGAGTCCATGCCCCCGGACCGGACAACCCCCGGCCCCCCAGAGGGGCAAATACCACCCCCTGGGCCCCAGGCACCGGGAGGCCAGTGCCCCCATCCCCCAGGTCACAGACCAGCCCATGCCCCCAGAGCAAGCCACCCCAGATACCCCCAAAGTTGGCACGCCCCCATCCCAGCATGACTGCCGCACACCCTGGGGACCCCCACGCCCCACACCCAAAGAAGGTGGCAGCAGGGCACAGGGGCCCAATGGGGGATGGCCCTCCCCATCCAGGGAATCCCACGCAGCCAAGAGGTGCTACCCCTCAATCCAGCACCTCCCAATCAATCTGTCAATGCTTTCCCTGTTTGAGCCGGGTGAGCTTTCCCGTGTTGGGTCAAATTTAGCCGCAGGCTCCACTCTTGGTGGTGCCCTTCCATCAATTCCTTTAAGTTTCAGCTTTGCAACCATACTCCCCCCAGAACCCAAAGACTCTGGTTTCCCATGCACTCACACCCTCATGGTCTCCTATGCACCCACATGCACTCACTCACTCTCGCTCGCCCTCTCCCCCACACAATCCCACACTCACACTCCCGGACCCACCCACCCTCTCCCACTCCTGTACCAAGTCAATATCACTCCCACTCGCCCTCAGAGTCACCCGCATTCAGTCATGTTCACCCACAAATACACTCACTCACGCTCCGACCTACTCACATCCACTCGTGCCCTCCCCACACACTCACCCACACTCACCCACCCTCATTACTTAGGGCAGCCGCGGTGCAGATGCAGCGAGCATGAACGTGCACCACCACCCGGCAGCAGCCAAGGAGACCGCCGGTGCGGGCCAGCAGCCACACCCCGCCGATCTGCCCCAGGGTGGCCGCAGCCACAGAAGCAGACCACCACCCCCAACACCCACCTGAGTAACTGATCAGCGGACCACCACAAGCGCTCGGAGATGCTACCCGACATGCAAACCGCCACACAAAATCGACCCACCATCACTATCTCCACTCATCACTCACTTACTCTCTTGTTCAATCACTCTCTCACTCCCTTGCTCATACCTATTCATTTGGCAGCACCCAGGGATTGTGACAACATGAGGGGCCCAAGGCCTCCTGCTTGGCCCCCAGGCCCCCGGCAGAAGGAGGACAACAGGGGAGGAGGAAGACCCCCGCCCATCCTCCCCCATGCACAAATCATAATGGATGTGTGTTAGTTGTGTCATGTGATTGTGTGCAGGTGTGCGAGCTACCAGAGTGCAGTGAAAACTGGGGGGATGGTGATTGGAGCACCGCAAGCCACTGCTATAGGCAGCGGGTCTTCCATCCTCCAAAGCCCTCAGTGTCTAAAAAAATTGAGGTGAGGGTGGCTCCACTGCACAGCAGAGAGAGGGACACAGTATGGCACACCAACACCCCAAAACCCTAAGTGTATCCAATAAGATATATGTTCCACCAAGAAAGGGGGAAGGGGGCAGAGGTAAGACTGGAAGGGAGGTGGTCCAAAAGGGAGCTCGTCCCCGCCCAGAAGCCAGCTTGCAAACTGTTTCAGGAAGCCACCCACTGTACCAGATTCAAACCCAGGGCGAGGGCCGCCAGACCAAGCAGCCCAGGATCCACAAGCGTCGCACCCCGACACCCTCAGCACCACAGGCATAATGAAGCAGCCACAACCACACCCACTTCCACACATCTTGCAGATACAAACACACATAACAGCAATAGTAACAATAATGAACAAAGGGCCGGAGCCATACGGCGCCCCAAGTGAAACTCCAGAGCCCACCAACCACCCACCCCAGACACAAACCGACAGCAGCAGGCCACCCCACAGCCACAGCCACCCCGGAGCAAACTGATGGCAAAACAGCCACAAACCCGCACAAATGCCACCCCCCACCACCCGAGCACCACACACATCCGGTGCCAAGGACACCAGAGGCATTCAATTCAACTTTATTTATATAGCGCCATTTCACAACAACAGTCACCTCATAGCACTTTCAACTGTAGGGACACAACTGCAGAAAGACCCCAGCAATCAGGCGATCCTCTGTGAGCAAGCGCTTGGTGACGGTGGAGAGGAAAAAACTCCCTTTGAACACGAAGAAACCTCCAGCAGAACAAGGCTCAGGGAGGGGCAGTCATCTGCTGTGACTGGCTATGGGGTGAGGGGATAGAGGAGACGAAAAGAACAGACATGTAGAGAGCAAACAGCACGATGGGACTCAATCTATGGGAGAGAACAAACAGATGTTAATGACCAGCAATAATATTTCACTGAGAGTGAAGAAAGGAGTGAAGCTCAGTGCATTAATGGAGGTCCCTGGGCTTTCTAAACCTATTAGCAGCATAACTAAAGGAGGGTCCAGGGGCACATGATCCCACCCTTATTATAGGCTATATCAAAAAGGAAGGTTTTAACCCTAATCTTATAAACAGAGATCGAGTCTGACTCCCGAATCCAGATTGGCAGCTGGTTCCAAAGGAGAGGAGCTTGATAACTGAAGGCTCTGCCTCCCATTGTACTTTTGGAGATTCTAGGTATTACGAGTAATCCTGCATTTTGGGAGCATAGTGCTGTGTTAGGATAATATGGTAGTATCAGATCTTTTAAATAAAAAGGGGCCTGATTATTTCAAGCTTTTAAAGTGAGAAGATAGGATTTTAAACTTTCAATTCAACTTTATTAATATAGCGCCATTTCACAACAACAGTCATCTCATAGCACTATCAACTGTAGGGGGGAACCCCCACAGTTGCAGAAAGACCCCAGCAATCAGGTAATCCCTTGTGAGCAAGCACTTGGCGACGGTGGAGAGGAAAAATTCCCTTTTAACAGGAAGAAACCTCCAGCAGAACCAGGCTCAGGGAGGGGCAGTCATCTGCTGCGACTGGCTGGGGGGTGAGGGGATAGAGAAGAAGAAAAGAACAGACATGTAGAGAGCAAACAGCACAATGGGGACTCAATCTATGGGAGAGAACAAACAGATGTTAATGACCAGCAAAAAAAAATATTTCATAGAGAGTGAGGAAAGGAGTGAGGCCCAGTGCATTACTGGAGGTCCCCCGGCTGACTAAACCTATTAGCAGCATAACTAAGGAAGGGTTCAGAAACACATGATCCCTCCCTAATTGTAGGCTATATCAAAAAGGTAGGTTTTAGCCCTATTCTTAAAAACAGAGATCGGGTCTGATTCCCGAATCCAGATTGGCAGCTGATTCCACAGGAGAGGAGCTTGATAACTGAAGGCTCTGCCTCCCATTGTACTTTTGGAGATTCTAGGTATTACAAGTAATCCTGCATTTTGGGAGCGTAGTGCTCTGTTAGGATAATACGGTAGTATCAGATCTTTTAAATAAAAAGGAGCCTGATTGTTTAGAGCTTTGTAAGTAAGAAGAAGAGCTTTGTAAGTAAGAACTCAATTAGATTAGTAAGAACTTAATTCTAAACTCTATGGGAAGCCATTGAAGCGAGGCCAGAACCAGAGAGATATGATCTTTCTTTCTAGAACCTGTTAAAACTCATGCTGCAGCATTTTGGATCAGGTGAAGACTTTTTAATGATGTTTTAGGACAACCTGATAAAGAGTTACAATAATCTAATCTAGAACTAATAAAAGCATGGATCAGTTTCTCAGCATCACTCTAAGACAAGATGCTCCTAATCTTGGCAAGGTTATGCAAATGATAGAAGGCAGTCTTAGAAACAAGTTTAATATATGAATTGAAAAACAGATCTTGATCAAAAATGACTCCAAGGTTCCTCACAGAACTATTCAGAAAAAGAGTAACTGCATCTGAACTAAGAGTGTAAATTAAATTAAGAGTTTAGAGCATTGTGGCAAAGCGCCCCACCCCGTGACACAACGGCAGGACGGCCAGGAAAAGTAGGCCCTGAACTGCCAATCCCCAGGCCACGAGACGACTCACCCTACCCCCGCCACCCAACAAGGTCCCCCACCCATACACACATCCCCCCCACACACCAAACCACAGGTACCTGCACCCACACACATGCACACCCACGCCCACGCCCACCGTCACATGCACACACACGCACTCACATAACACATGCCCACCTGCACCCACACACAACCTTGCATGCCCACACACAACACACATACACATGCACCCACACCCACACTCGCGCACACCTGCATACACACACAGACGCACATGCACACTCACCTCCGCAGGCCCCGGAGACAGGGGGTGACCCCGCCGGGACGCAGGTACTAGCCGCCGGAGGTCTGCCAGGGCACCAGGGAGGGCATGACCCCCCCACGCAGAGACGCACAGGGGCCAGCCTGCACCACTGGCGCACACCCGATCCCAACCCAGAGGGGGGACACGCTCCCAACACCAGGGGCCCGGGGCCAGACCAAGCCCCACCCAAGAGGCAAGGCCAGCCGGCCAGGGCCGCCCCCATCCCCACCAACCCCCCCAGGCCAGATGCACAGCCACCCCAGAACAGGCTCCCCAGACACCGGCCCCAGTGGGTTACAAAAATCCCTTGTGCTCAGGGCAAAGCCAGCCGCCAGAAGTGCCAAGGAGAGCAAGCCACCACCCACCACCCCTCAGGTTATAGAATTAATAAGCGGGGACCAGAGATAATTGAATTCAGGCATTTTTTTTTTAGAGGAAGCATACATTCTCTCCATGCTAATATAATTATATTACTCACGATAATAACCTACTATCAGATTATAATCTGATAGTAGGTTATTATAGTGAGTCGTACATAAATTATTTCTTGATTTCCAATTCATGGGGAAAGTTGTCTTTGTGATACTGAAGGTAGTTACAACCATGTGACATCCTTACCTCTATAAGCATTTCACTTAAATCACCTAGTATGCAAAGTGTGGGAGAGGATGTGACACTATACCCAAGCCATGCTGATAAATCTTCACGTCTTCTGCCAGAACTTTTGGACCAGTGCACAGGACAACATAGCATGCATATAACTATCTGGGATGTTGCTTGTTCAATGAGAGCAGATATTTGTGTGACTCAGGTCCATTTTGAACATCCTTTGTCCTGTATAATGAATTCTATGTAGAACTTTGTACTGTATGAGTTGTACTGTAAATTAGACTTTTTAGTCATCTTAAAAGTGTTTAAACATATTTGTGTCCTGAAGCTTTCATCTTTATTGATTGATAGGTCTTTTGATTTTGGAAGAGATGCTGACTCATCCAGTTTTGATAATAGTCCGTATATTTTTGATATCAATTTAGGGGAATGAAGATTTAGAAACTCTGCCGCCTTAACTGGTACCTCTAAATCTGTTTGATTGAGATTGAATCTTGCTTTTATTATGGATTAAGTTGTTGGTATTCAAGAAGCTTTTTATCACTGATGTCATGCTGTGACACTAGTTCCTGAAATTGGATAAAGTTTCCACCTCGAATAAGATGCTCTAAGTTTTTTATTCCTTTCTCATACCATGGTGGAAAATTTAACATCCTCTTTTTTTGCACGATATAAGGATTATTCCAAATGGGTGTGAGTTTGCAAGGGACAAGTGAAGACCCCGTTATTAAAAAAAAAAAAAAAAAATCATTGCATTTGATACAAGGACTCATGAAAGGTAAGTCAGAGATATTTAGCGACCCACAGAGAGCCTTTTCAGCATTTAACCATGGGTTTCCTAGTGGGGGTGATTTTGTCCATTTAAAACCAAACTGCAGTCTATTGGCTAAGAAGTATTTAAAAAAAAAATGGTAAAGCTAACCCTCCGCACTCTTTTGCTTTTTGAAAAGTTCTTAAACTGATCCGTGATGGTTTAGCCTTTCATAAAAAATTTACTTATATTTGAGTCTAGAGACTTAAACCACACCATAGATGGGTGGATAGGAATCACTGAAAATAAGTAGTTGATTTTAGGAAGGACCATCATTTTAACTGTTGCGACTCTTCCCATTAGTGTTATAGGTAATGTCCTCCAATGCATACGGTCATGTATTGTTTTTTTCAAGGGGAATGTGATTTAGTTGCAGTAACTCTGAGACCATGGAGGAAATATCTTATTCCTAAATATTTCATATTTCCTGATTGTATTGGAATAGTGGATATATTTGAAAAATTACAGTTTATATGTAAGACTGTTGATTTACCCCAGTTAATAGTCTGATAGTAATGAAAATTTATCAATGAGTGCCACTGTATGAAGAAGAGATCTTTGTGAGTTTTTAAGGAAAATTAATACATCATCTGCATAAAGACTTATCTTGTGTTCTTTTTCTCTGGTTTGGATACCTCTAATATCAACATTTTGTCGTATGGCTCCTGCTAATGGTTCAAGAAAGATGATAAAAACTGAGGGAGAGAATGGATTACCCTGCCTGGTGCCTCTCTGGAGATTAAAGCTTCAAGAAGTTTGATCTTTCGTTGTGATAGATGCAACTGAACAGCTATATAGTGTTTTAATTCAGTTTATAAAAGATGAACCAAATCCAAACTTGTTTAACACCATAAAAGAGAATGTCCAGTTAACACGGTTGAAGGCTTTCTCTGCATCCAGAGATAATATTGTAGTTTCTAAATTATTAATCTTACAGTAGTCTATTAAATTAAATAGCCTGTGTGTATTATTAGCCAGGTACCTACCCTTCATGAAACCTGTTTGAGCTGGGTGTATAATTTACGGAGTTATCCTTTCCAGTCTTTTGGCGAGACCTTTGCAAATTATTTTAAGATCGACATTCATAAGTGAGATGGGACAGTGTTATGATTCCTTGTGCGTCATTACGCAGCGCACAGAGGGCAGGATAAAAAACCCAAGAGCAGGAGTAGATTTGTGCACTTTATTTAACAAAAAACCCAAACTTGTCAAGTAAACAGTCACACTAATAAACAGAGAGTTGATATGATAGAGCTTAAGGCCACCAAACATATAAGGACGCCACCTGGATGCTCCGCAGCCCGGGGGAGGGAATGCCTAGTGCCGCAGAGCTGCTGTCGGCACAGGGAGAAAGGCAGACATAAACTTACGGTGCTGGAGCGATCCGGGGCTGTCCGTGCAGTCTGGTGGATGAGGATAAGCTGAAAACAGCCGCTCACACCAACAATGTACAACAGTCTTGTAGTGTTAGAGAAGACAGGAATGTCAGGCTGAAAAGCACCGTAGAGGATTATGACTTGCATACACGGAGGAACACGCTACCGTGTATGAAGTGCAATGCTCAGGCAATCTCTTCCCATAAACACAGCGTTTAAGTAATCATAATACTAATGAGGGAAGAGACCGCCAGTGTGGAGGAGTATGGCCAGAACAAATTGAAAAAGTTTGCATGAGTGAGTGTCAGAGTGTGTGAATGGAAGTGAGTGAGGTGTTTGTTTGTATCTGTGTGAAATTCCAATAACAAGACACAGCTGATGACACTGACAGGAGAGGGGGGCGTGCCCGAGCTGCCAGGGAGTGGAGGACCCAAAGGGCTCCCTGAAGCGCCTGATGAAAAATATATAGTAAACGGGCCAAAATAGCTGCAGTGTCAGAACTGGGTTTAGTTCCAGCAAGTGATAATACACCCATGCTAATGCTTGGTCCTTAATATTATTTACAAGTAGCTCATCTTATTCATTTTGCTGGCCATTTTCCTCAGTCATAAACATTATAGAATCCTGCAATTATCTAAATTTGTCATGCAATGGAAACATCTCCATTACCATTAGGACACCCACATACATAGATTTTGTTACTGGAATAAATATGAAGAGGAAATACATTAACCATTTACTGCAGCAACAGTACATAATGTTTTCTGTGAGATTTGCCACAGATCTCACATGACTTCTGAGGATCATTTTCAAATATTTTAACGGCCTTGAATAACAGAATCCTGAATACACAAATAAATTACAACAACCTACTTTTAAAATTTTGAATTATTTATAAGATTTATTATTAAAAGGTATTCTTGAATATTTTTGTGTTGTGATGGAGAATGATTATTGTTTTTATTATGTTTTAATGAGACTTATTTTGATAACTGCTTCATAGGAAGAAGAAATTAATTTTTGTCAAAAGTTGTAAAATAAAGCCATGAAAGTGGATCACCATTGTTGTTTTACTTAATGTTGTGGCTTTCTTCCTTTTCATGTATCTCTCTCTCTGTCTTCATTTTCACTTCTTCTACAGCAACCTTCAAACAATCTGTAGCTTGGATGGGTTCTTCCTCACGGAAGATGCAGGTTTGGCTGCCAACCCTCCCTGCCCCAATTGCTGTCTCTCCTTGCTGTCCACTGTCTCTCCAGCTGTCACCAATCTATACTTGGTTGTCACCCAACCTGTTCTTGGGAGTCACTAACAAAGCCAGAGGCAAAGGTGAATAGATACATCCATGGATGTGCCGGGACACATCATCAGTGATGTTTCCTGATGTCATCGGGTGTTTCGAGTGTAACAACATCAGACACCCTCAATTAAGAGACCCAGCCAGGGTTGATCAGACCCTGACTTGTGTCCCAGCAGCATTAGCCCATGAATCAGACCTCTTAATTCATAGCCACCAAGAGGCTCTTTCTGCAGCCTCGGTGGCAGATTTGATGGCCTTCCTTTGAGTAGCTCCTTTGATGCCAAGAAGAGTGTAATTTTTGCACAGGGAGTGGGCAGCAAAGCCTCGACATCCCACCTCTATGGGCTCACAGTATGCTCTCCAGCCATTCCTCTGGCACTGTTCTACCAGTTCTTGGTATTTCAGCCATTTGCATTAATTGGCTTCTTCCATGCGCTCCTCCCAGGGAACTGTGAGCTCCACTAACAGGACCTGCCTGGAAGAGGAAGATGTAAGTACCACATCTGGCCTAAGAGATGTTGGTGTTACATAGTCAGGGAACTTCAGCTGCTTGCCCAAGTCGGTTCACAGGTCCCAGTCTGAAGCTGAAGAGAGCAGGCTGGCTAATGGTCTAAGGCACAGGTGTCAAACTCATTCCATGGAGGGCCAAGACCCTGCAGGTTTTATCTCCACCCAGTGTCTTCAACAGGTGATTTCTCTGAATTTCTTCCTACTGATTGCTGATCAGTGAAAACACCTGCTGAAGAGACTGGGTGGAAATAAAACCTGCAGGGTCTTGGCCCTCCATGGAATGAGTTTGACACCCCTGGTCTAAGGTGTTGTTGGGGCCTCTCTCCAGGTTTAACGCATTACTGTAACGCCACTATTTTTGCAGTAATGTGCTGTGTAACGAAATTACTGTTTAGAAATACAGTAATGTGTTACAGTTACTGAAATTTGATCAGATGCGCTACTCTCTTTACTTTTTTATTAATACTTGTGCATACTTGTGCATGCCCCTGCATACCCGTGCATGCCCACAGAAAGCAAGTGTAAGCAAGCATTCCTGCATGCCCGTAGAAAGTTACTGTTACCATGGCAACAGTAGCCATGGTGAAACCTTCCTTTTATCTTTGACATCACCACTCGTTCAGTGATGCCTGCCTTTGATCTGTGATGTCTGATTTTGATCCTTGATGATGTCATAGTGAGTGCTATGATCATGAGTGATGTCTGCCTTTGATCTTTGATGATGTCAGAGCGAGTCCTATGATCGTGAGTGAAGCCTGCCTTTGATCTTTGATGTCATAGCCATTCCTATGGTTTTTTAGCAAGTCCTTTGATCGTGAGTGATGCCTGCCTTTGATCTCATAACGAGTCCTATGAGCTTTTAGCGAGTCCTGTGATCATGACATCATGACAGAATTGTATATAAAGTTACTAGTGCAAACCTGTGCATTCCCGTGTATACCTGTGCATGCCCATAGAAACCAAGTATAAGCAAGTATTTCTGCATGCCCGTAGAAAGCAAGTGTAAGCAAGCATTTCTGCATTCCTGCTTTTGATCTTCGACATGGTTGCCATGGCAACAGTAACCATGGTGATGCCTGCCTTTGGTGTTTTAAATGGTTACCATGGCAACAGTAACCCTGGTGAAACCTGCCTTTGATTTTTTTGACGTCACCACTCGTTCAGTGATGCCTGCCTTTGATCTTCAATGATGTCATAGCAAGTCCTATGATGGTGAGTGATGCCTGTCTTTGATCTTTGATGATGTCATAGCAAGTCCTATGATCGTAAGTGATGCCTGCCTTTGATCTTTGACATGGTTACCATGTCAACACAAAGTCCTATGTGCATAACACACAGACAGACATACACAGATTTTCTTGAATTATATATAGAGTGATTATTATGTTACAGCCTGCTCCTTTTCGGAGTGGGATCTCTCTGTGTTTTTTCTTGTGTCGTAGATGGAGCAGCAGAGAGCAAAGGACCACCTCTGGCTGAGAGGTGCGCTATAAAAGCCATCTCTGCACACCTGTCAGTTACACTTCTGTTCCTGATGGAGGCCGGTTGCCTTCCTGATGTTCATGCTCTGGCTATTGCTCACTTGTTGTTCTGTCACCTGGTCAGGGTTGTGCTGGCGGCCCTTGCTTTGTGTTGTTGGTAACCTGTGGGTTTTCTGGTTTTGGGTTTGCCGCTGGGCATACCTGCAGCCTGACAGAGGCATGTGGTCACTGGGTTGGCCAGTGACTAGTTTGCGGTTTTGTTTGTTTTACGCATCCAATACACACACTCACCACCGATTTTTACAGACACCTTTTTATTTTTGTTTTCTTTTAAAAAATAAACATGTTTAAATTGGCACCTCCATTTGGTCTCCCTTCTTTGTCCAAGCCAGCGAGCTGGGCTTGTGACAATTATTGTGTGAATGCTGTTTATTATTATTATTATTATTATTATTATTACTAGCGCCTACCTGTGCATGCCCGTAGAAAGCAGGTGTAAGCAAGGGTGTAAGCAAGCACATCAGCACTCGTTCAGTGATGCCTCCCTTTGATCTTTGGATTGTGTCATAGCGAGTCCTATGATCTTTGATGATGTCATAGCAAGTCCTATTATCGTGAGGACTGCCTTTGATTTTTGATGTCATTGTAAGTCCTATGATCTTTGATGTTGTCATAGCAACTCCTATGATGCCTGCATTTGATCTTTGATGATGTCATAGTGAGTCCTATGATCTTTGTTGACACCCTTGCGAGTCCTATGATCTTAAGTGATGCCGGCATTTGATCGTTGATGATGTTATAGCGAGTCCTATGATTGTGAGTGATGCCTGCCTTTGATCTTTGCTGTCCTATGATCGTGAGTGAACGTGATACCTGCCTTTGATCTTTGATGATGTCATAGCGAGTCCTATGATCATGAGTAATGCAGTCCAAGGATGGATAATTTTTTCACGTAAGTAGTTATACATAGGAACATCATAGGACATCATGCAGGCATCATAGGAACGTCATAGGCAGTCCTATGATCTTTGGGCTGTGACACACACACAGAGATTTCTTGAATTTATAGAGTGATTATTATTATTATTAAAATTCTTATTATTACTAGTGCATACCTGTGCATGCTGCATATCTGTGCATGCCCATAGAAACCAAATGTAAGCAAGTATTTCTGCATGCCCGTAGATGCAGGTGTAAGCAAGGGTGTAAGCAAGCACATCAGCACTCATTCAGTGATGCCTGGCTTTGATCTTTGATTGTGTCATAGCGAGTCCTATGATCTTTGATGATGTCATAGCGAGTCCTATGATCGTGAGGGATAACTGTCTTTGATCTTTGATGTCATAGCGACTCCTATGATGTCTGCATTTGATCTTTGATGATGTCATAGCGAGACTTATGATCTTTGCTGATGTCATAGCGAGTCCTATGATTGTGAGTGATGCCTGTGTTTGATCTTTGATGATGTCATAGCGAGTCCTATGAATGTGAGTGATGCCTGCCTTTGATCTTTGATGTCATAGCGAGTCCTATGATCATGAGTGACGCAGTCCAAGGATGGATAATTTTTTCACACACGAGTTTGTTATACATAGGAACATCATAGGACATCATGCAGAGATCATAGGAACATCATAAGTCGTCCTATGATCTTTGGTCATGACACACACACACAGATGTCTTGAATTATATATAGAGTGATATAATCATATACACTAGGCTATATACTGTATATGGAACATTATGAACAGACTCTTTGCATTCTATATTGCATGTAGCTGTTTCTGGCAACTCCCATTCCACAGTTTCCGTGCTTTGGAATGTCCTAAATATGTCTTCCTGTATCTATTGAGTCCCAATGTTCTTGGCACTTTTCTACTATGAATGGGTCTGGTTTCAAGTAGTATGTCCTGTTGCTAATCGGGCATAAAGACATCAAGACAGGCATCATGAGTGATGGTCTCTATGACATCATAAAGACATCCAGTGATGGTCTATATGACATTAAATTAATTAAATTAAATAATTAAATCACCCTTATTGTCATTCAACCGTACAACCAATCATGTACAGTAGAACGAGATTGTGCTTTACCTATCTACAGTGTCAATCACACACACCCCAAGTGCAGAATCAGAGGGCCGCTGCCATGCAAGGGGCCGCCACAGATTTCCCTCCTCCATTCCATTTTTGCTGAGCACAAAGCTGGATGACAGGAAGATCCACTTTTATATGTTCTTCGGCATGACCCGGCCGGGATTTGAACCCCTGCCTCCCGGGTGTGAGGTGGATGCTCTACCAACTGAGCCACCACTCCGGACATCATAAATGTGATGGTCTCTATGACATCATAAAGTCATCCAGGCAGGCATCATAGGACATCATGCAGTCTCTGGTGAATGACGGTCAAGATGACATCATAAAGACATCAGGCTCAATGTCCTATGATGCAGACCTCAAAGGAATGTCATGTGGCATAATATGGAATGTTTAGGTAGCCAGTCCTATTGCCTATATGACGGCATTGCCTATATAACATCATCACGAGTCCTATGTACCCTGAGATCATAGGATCATCATAGGACATCCTGCAGACATCATAGACCATCCTATGATGTCCTATGATCGTGACAGACATATAGACATTTCTTGAATTTATCGAGTGATGATGATGATTACTCATAAAAGTATATACTGCCTACAGGTTTTTTGCTCATCTCACATGAAAATAATATCAATTGTCTGATGCCTGTTTATTGATATTATGCTTGCCATAGTTACTGACTTCATGAAAATGGAGTCAAGAGTGGAAAATTGTTAGAATAAAATAATAGTACAGATTAGTTAGTAAGATATTACATACAGGGCTTACACACAAGCTACAAACATACACTACCGTTCAAAAGTTTGGGGTCACCCAGACAATTATTTTGTGTTTTCCATGAAAAGTCACACTTATTTACCACCATGAGTTGTAAAATGAATAGAAAATATAGTCAAGACATTGACAAGGTTAGAAATAATGATTTGTATTTGAAATAATAATTTTTTTCCTTCAAACTTTGCTTTCGTCAAAGAATCCTCCATTTGCAGCAATTACAGCATTGCAGACCTAACATGATTGCACAAGGGTTTTGTGATGTCATTGCCTTCTGACGCAATGAGCAAACACATTGTACCATTAGAACACTGGAGTGATAGTTGCTGGAAATGGGCCTCTATACACCTATCTAGATATTGCACCAAAAACCAGACATTTGCAGCTAGAATAGTCATTTACCACATTAGTAATGTATAGAGTGTATTTCTGATTAGTTTAAAGTTATCTTCATTGAAAAAAAGTGTTTTTCTTTCAAAAATAAGGAAATTTCTAAGTGACCCCAAACTTTTGAACGGTAGTGTACATCCACACACATGCCATCTCTCTCTCTGGTAGTCCATCGATTCGATGATGACCATCTTCTTTATTTGTGAGTCTGCTGGTGTTTGAATAGTCCAATCCTGGATCTGCAGATTTGGTTACAGACCGGGCATGTGAAGGAGGTGCTGGGGGGAGCAGGGGGGACTTGGCGAGCATGCCTCTTTGCACGCTTTGCTGTCCGGTGTTGTGTTCGCTGTTCCTCCATATAATCCACTCCCTGTGAGGAGTGGAAGCGCCAGATGTCTCGGCAGGAAGCGAGTTCCTCCAGTGAAGAGGGGTTGATCTGACATCTCTTCAGGATGGACTTCATTTGATCTTTGAAGCGCTTCTTCTGCCCACCAGCGCTGCGTTGGCCACGGTGTAACTGACCATACAGGATTCTGCGTGGAAGTCTGTGGCTGGGCATCCGGATGACATGCCCCGACCACCTGAGTTGATGCTGGGCCGTGATGGACTCCACGCTGCAGCTGCCAGCTCTCTCCAGCACTTCTGTGTGCGGCACTCTGTCCTTCCAAGTGATGCCAAGGATCTTCTGGAGACATCTTACATGGAAGGTCTCCAAGCTTCTCAGATGGCGGCTGTAAATAGTCCATGTCTCACATCCATATAGTAAGGTGGTGATACATACAGCTCTGTAGACCAGCACTGTAGACCAGCACTTTGGTGTGGAGTTTGAGATTGCTGTTCTGAAGAACCCTTCTCCTTAGACGACCAAAAGATGCTGATGCTTGCTTGAGGCGGTTCTGGATCTCGTCATCCATTGAGCAGGTGTCAGACATTATGCTCCCCAGGTATTTGAATGTGGGCACTGTGAGCAGCTGTTGCCCTGCTGCTGTGTGGGTTATTGGGTTTTGTGGGGGGTCGGTACTGGACTGACAGAGTACCTCTGTCTTCTGGGTGTTGATTGTCAGTCCCATTCTGGTGTATGCAGTTACAGCTGCCAAGAGGATGTTTTGTAGAGCGTCTGGTGTATGAGCAACCAGGGCACAGTCATCGGTGTACTGTAGCTCAATGATGGTCTCTGATGTCAGCTTGGAAGTTGTCTGTAGCCTCCTGATGTTGAACAGGTTACTAACAAGCCTGAAAGGTGACGGACAGACGAAAACTCAAAATCGCTAAATCATACCTCAAATTGTTGTCTGAGACGAGCTAATTGGAACCCCACATGTTTTGGTGTCAACGTATGTCGCATAAGGTGACAATGCGCTCTTGAAGTACGCTGTTGTGGAGAGCTGTCTGACCCAGCCAAGATCAGCGTCTAAAATGGCCACTGACTGTGTGACGTCATTTCGGTGTGGCACACAGTCGGCGGACATTGCTTTTTTTTATTTGATGTTTACATTTTAAAAATCGGCGATAACGGATATTTCTCGGAATACTTTTGGATTACAAATAGATTATTTATTAACATTAGGATTTCAGGAATCAAATTAATTATGGTTTGTCGTTGTGTTGTGTACGGGTGCGACGTTATACCAGAGGAGCATGCTGTGAGTGTTTTTGAATGTCCCGTCCCTGTGAAAATCAGAACGGCATGGGTGAAATTCGTTCAGAAAACGCAAAAAAAAATGGACTTATGTCGGTAAAACACCAAAAATGTGCAGTAGAGATTTCGTTGACAGCGATTTCGAGAATAAGATGCAATTTGTGTCACGACTCGCCGCTCCTCAGCGGCTTCAGCTGCACACACACCTGCCCCTCGTCAGCACATCCCCATAAATCCATTCACACACACCTGCTTGTTGAATAAAGCTGTTGAATAAAGCTGTTAAATCTATCCTGAGCCTGCGTGCGTGTTTCCTGGGCCAGACATTATGTCAATTTGAAATGAAATTTGCAAAAAGATTTCTGATAAAGAAAACGGCTATTCCAACTATATATGCCTCGATTTCCAAGTGTGACTCTGAGAACGGGGTCAGTGCTAGTGGCGATCAACTGTTAGAACACGAGAAGGAAACAGGGTAAGTTTTTTATTTTTAATATTCACTGCAAATGTTTACTAAACATCTTAAATGAATTCCAAGCCATGGTTTGCATTGCCTTACCAACTTATCAAATATTAGCATATTAGGGTGTTCATACTCATCAAATATGAACTATTCAGTGCTGTATAGGGAGGTGGTTGTGCCTGTTTGATCAATTTATATTTCATAAACTCAATATACTAATAATAACTCAATATATGATTTTACAAAACTTTATTTAAATAACATTGTTCACAAATGTAATCTTGGTAGGCAAAATCCCTTGTAGTGATGAGATGGGAATGTTTCTCTGATGAGGCTCACCGCACAGGCAGGCAACATAACCATCACTTCTTCTCCAAAAAAATCCCCAACACTATGAATCTGTATCGCCTGAAAAATATGGGGTTGGCATTGATTATTCCGTTTGCACTGATTATTGAATGCATTGAATGGTTTCTTCATAATTCATCTGGGAAATTAAATCAAATGAATAAATATTGTTTATAAACTCACTCGTGTGGACGATGACGGCCGCTTCATCTGTCTCATCAGCTCCAGCTGCGCACAGACCAGCAGGTGCTAATCAGCGGCTGAGAAGATGCAGCGAGTGACCAATGGGTAGTTTTATTTTTAAAATTAAGTGTGTGACCATGCATGTCGCCAAAGAAAAATATTTGTAAGCATCTTTTACCTAGAAATATCTTACAGCCGATCGTAAACGTGTTCTTTTCCCGCCCGTGTTGCGTCTTCCTCCTCTCCCTCGAACAAATAAGGCTGACAGCCCACACACCACCCAAAACGTCTTCATTGTCAATGTAATCATTTGTAATCATTTATATTGAGGTCGTCAAACTCTAGAAAATAATCGCTGTCCGAATCACTTTGCTCTCGTTCTGCAATTTTTTTTCATACCGAATTGACGTGAAGGCTGCATGCACCTATCGGCAGATGGCGGTACTGCAGCATCACTGAGTGAAAGATGGACTATGACTAAATAATTTCATTTATGTAGGATGGTGACACATATTAAATCAGGGGAATGGGAAGAATGGAATATTTTCATACAATCAGTTGATTGGTTCAATAAAAAAATGTCAATGTCCGTCACCTTTAAGTCAATGGTAACTTCAGCTTGTTTCTCCACCCTCCTACATAGCAGAGTTGTTACACAGACAAGGAAGATGTTGAAGAGAACTGGGGCCAGCACACGGCGGCCTTGCCTCACTCTGGTTTGCACTCCAAAAGGTTCGGAGCTGTGTCTTCCCACTACCACTGGGGCCATCATCCCAGAATGGAACTGCGCAAGGATGGTGAGAAACTTGGGTGGACACCCAAATCTCTTTAGGACTTGCCACAGTAGTTCCCTGTTCACTGTGTCAGATGCCTTTGACAGGTCGACAAAGGCAATGAACAGGTCCTTATGCTGCTCCCAACATTTCTCTTGGAGCTGACGCGTCACAAAGATCACGTCAACTGTCCCCCTGTCCTTCTGAAAACCACACTGTGACTCTGGGGTGACTCGCTCTGATATTGCAGAGATGAGTCTGTGGAGCATGACCTTGGCAAGGACAGTTGGGTCCACTGAGGTGGGCTGGTTAAGCATGGTGTTAAAATGCTCAGCCCACAGCTCCACTATCATGGCCTGATCCTTGATTAAAGAAGAACCATCAACAGATCTCACAGGTGCCAGGGAGCAGTTTCTGGGGCCGTAGATGGTTTTGAATGCATCATAGAAACTGTGCATATCGTTTCTATCAGCATGAGTCTGGATTTCGTTGGCCTTTGAGATCCACAACTCATTTTGCAGTTTCCTGAGAGTTGTTTGGACCTCAGAACGAAGGGCTTGCCATTGCTTCTTATGGAATTGGGATTGCGGGTTGTTCAAGGTGGCTCTGTGTGCCCTGTGCATTCTGTCCATGAGGGTGGAGATCTCTCGAGCATTCTGGTCAAACCAGTCCTGATGTTTCTTGGTTTTGAAACCGATGGCATGTGTGTGTGTGTGTGTATGGCATGTGTTTCAAAACCTTTTGAAACACATGCCATACACACACACACACACACACACACATATCCAAAAAGTGCTTTCGCTCTACACACATGCACACGCATACACACACACCCAAATTATCTTAAGTCCCTGTTTCCTGCATCAACATGTAGACATGGGGGTTGTGTAGGGTTGAAGAGTCTTAACAGGAGGTGAAAGCCATAAATGGACTAAAAACGGTGCCATACAGACACAAAATGGAGACATCTGGACGCTGAATGGAAGGATGTGAAAGCCATAAAAGCAAGAGGACATGTGGGAACTATTTTGGACCTGGGAAGACTGGAGTGGACAAATGTACATGCATTGTGGGAAGAGGGGTGGAACCACCCACCCACTCAGAAACTTTAAGTAGGAGTGAACTCCTTTGTTTGAAGTCTGAGTACAGGTTGTGCTGCTGAGACCCAGCCGTGTGACTATCTGCGTGATTCAGTAAAACGTCAGCCGCTGTGCCTCCGCCAGCTGAGCTCCGCAGATTTGGGAAGTTTGCGGGCCCGTTTACGACTTTGCCTTTGGGATGCAAGGCCGCCAAGTTCAAACATGTGAAATCGCTCAGGCGACAGGTGTTCATGTTTCTCGACTCGCCCACTCAGACTCTGGAAGTCTCCTTCAGGGTCAAGCACGGGGATGGATCTTACATGGTGCATGTGAGCTTGGGACAGATGAAGTGTTTTGAATATGGAGACGTGGGCCATAAACGGTTCACTTGTCCGCACAGGCAGCGGGCGGAGGGCCCTGATGGGGCCACGGATGGTGCCGGCGGCGAGCCCTCCGCTCACGCTGCAGCTGCAGACGGCGGCGCGGCCTCCGCTCCCGCTACCCCAGCTCCGGAGCCTACCACTGTGTCTGTGGACGGCCCGGCTGTGCCGCCCGCGGCCCAGCTTGCGGTCGGGAGCGTGGATGGCGATGGCGCCAAAAAGGTCACTGATGGTGCGTCACAATCATCTCGCTGTGTGACGTCAACAGCTGTGCCGCCGGCAGCTGCTGCCGCTTCGGAGGAGGGGACAGAGCACCGACCTGATGGTGCGTCACAATCATCTTGCTGTGTGACGTCAGCGGCTGTGCCTCCGCCAGCTGCTGCCGCTTCGGAGGAGGGGACGGAGCACCGACCTGATGGTGCGTCAGAATCTCGCTGTGTGACAACAGCGGCTGTGCTTCCGGAGGCTACTACCGATACACAGCGGGGGATGGAACAGCAACAGTCAGCTGCTGAGGGTGGCGTCCAGGAAAATGTGGCCCATGATGAATCCACTGGCCCGGGAGAACCAAGCAGTCAGCTGAGTTGTGCTGACGAGGAAATGGAATCTGAGAACGACACTGTGTCTAATGCTGAGTCTATTGAGGCAACATGCGGTACAAACACGAGTTTGTACTCACTGGAAGAAATAAATGCATTTCTGGATGAAACCTATAACAAAGCCATTAGGGTCGCCGACTACTTCAGTGACACTGATAAATTCATTAAATCTGTGGATGTGCTAAGAAGGCAGGTTGGTCTTGACCTCCTGGATGAAAGGAAGCGTTATCGCCTCAAGAAACACCTGACAGCCCTGCGTAAAGCAGCAGGGGGAACGCCGGTCAAGTGCGCCCGACAGGAGGAATGAATGGCGGTCGTTCCTCTGCCTGTTTTACACATTTTTGGGATATTGTTTGAACAGACTTGTATATGACATTTAATTGACTGTAATTGACTGTCACAGAACTGGATCTTTGAATAGGTGGACTGCAGGGACTGCTCTGTGTTGTGTGTGGGGGGGGGGGACATTTCAGTTTGCACTTTTTTCCAATGTGACACACTTGGAGGAATGATGTTGGTGTGCTTACATTTTTTTGAAGTGTGCAATAAAAGCTTATTTTAAAAGTCTTCTTCTTCTTCTTCTTCTTCTTCTTCTTCTTCTTCTTCTTCTTCTTCTTCTTCTTCTTCTTCTTCTTCTTCTTCTTCTTCTTCTTCTTCTTCTTCTTCTTCTTCTTCTTCTTCTTCTTCTTCTTCTTCTTCTTCTTCTTCTTCTTCTTCTTCTTCTTCTTCTTCAGGAGCCTCGTGGAGGAGGTTCAGAAGATCATCGTGGATTTCTTTTGGTCTGGTCGGTATTGGGTCCGTGCGCATGTTCTCTACCTGCCTGTTGCCGAGGGGGGGCAGGGCCTGGTGGACATACACTCCAAGATCGCGTGCTTTAGGCTTCAGACTGCACAACGCCTCCTTTACGGGTGCGGCCCCTGCTGGATGAACACTGCAAAACTGCTCCTGAGGAGAGTTGGCCACTTGGGCTATGATAAGCAGCTCTTCCTCGTGACATCTGGGGAGGTGGACCTTACTGGACTTTCTGCTTTTTACACATCCGTCTTGCATGCATGGCGAGTCTTCACCGTAGTCCGCTTCCCTGATGAGACACCGGGCATGTGGCTGTTTGAGGAACCACTGTTTTTGAATCAATTCATCGACACTCAGGTGCTGCAGTCGGTCAGTCTGTGGACTTGTTTACAAGAGGCATGCTGTACCAAGCTTGGTCATCTTATGAAGATGTCGACCACATCGATGGAAACGCTGAGGCGGAGTGCCAACATTACTTCTGTCAGACTGCTGCAGAGGGTGATGGGGGAAGTGTGCGCCGCCCTGCCACAACCGCTTTGAGCGTTTGCGACAAACCGCACTCTTTCCACTCAATGGAATGACGACACTGTGTCCAACTTTCCTGCCATTTCCAGTCCAGCTGTGGGGGAGTGGCAGGGGGGAGAGGATCACCTGCTGGCCTTCAGAAATCCTCGTCTGGGCAGGTTCCAGTTTGTGGGGACGAAGACGGTGTATCACATCTGTGTGAAGGTTCTGAATGTGCGCTCTCTGATGGACGTGAGAGAGTGGAAGTGGGCGGGTTTTTTGGGGCCAGAGGTCTCCCCGAAAGGCAGCTGGCAGTACGTGTACAAGCTCCCTATTGAGAAACAGACGGCAGATCTCCAGTGGAGGATTGTTCATGGGGCAATCGCTACGAATAAATACAGTGGTACCTCTACTTACGAACGTCTCTACATACGGAATTTTCAGGTTACGAGACGCCTCAACGGGAAAATATTGCCTCTAGTTACGAACGAAATTTCAGGATACGAAAGGCAAAAAAGTACGCGCTCCTCGCAGCTTCCGTAGTTTACCGAACGTAAACATACCTGTAGCTGCTCTGCCATTGGCTATCGCCTAGCATCTTCCTGGTATCCCATTGGCCACGAAGTTTGTTTTTTTTTCCAAAACTTTATTAAGAACAAGGTGAAAGTTTTACGTGTGTGTACAGTACAGAATTAACATTTATTCGCTATGGGCCCCAAGAAAGTGACGGAGATAAGTGGAAAAGGAGAAAAGAAGAGAGTTTTTTTGTCCATACAAACAAAGAAAGGAGATAATCGAAAGGTATGAAAAGGGGATGCGTTTGGTTGATCTCGCCAAAGAATATGGCCGTAATACATCAACGATCAGCACGGTATTAAAACAAAACGAAGCACTTACAAGCCGACAAAAGCAAACGTCCTTGGATCAGAACATGAACCAAAGAAGGCAAAAGGTGACGACGTCTACGACGATAGCAGTTAAAGGGTAAATGAACATAATTTTTATTATTCTTTCTCTTTTATTATTCTCTTTTATTATTCTTTCTCTCATTTTAAACTCTCATTTTATGTTTATTGTGCAGTAATCTAATTGTAACATGTATTTGTTACATGTTTTGATGCGTTTTTACGATTTATAAAAAAATTATGCCCGAATTTTGGGGGGTTGGAACGGATTACGGCATTTACATGTAAAACGCGCCTCTACTTACGAATTTTTCACGTTACGAGAATTCTTCCGGAACGAATTAAATTCGTAAGTAGAGGTACCACTGTACAGAGCACGCCTGGATCCAACTGTGGGGGGGTAATGTTTGTTTTGTTCCCAAGTTGAGACCCTGGAGCATTTGTTTGTTCAATGTTTTCGTTTATCTGGCCTTTTTGATCTTTTGCGAGTGTGGTTTCAGGCTTTGGGTGAATGTTTCTCTTTTGGTTTGTTCATTTACAGTCCAAAGTATAAAGTGGCAAAGAAGTCTGCGCACACTTTGATGAACTTCCTATCTAGTACTGCTAAACTTGCCATCTGCCGGACAAGGAAAAATCGGACTACCAACGCTGGCAATGTGGATCCTGTGTCTGCTTTCAAGGCCTTGTTGAAAGTCAAACTCCAGGTGGAGTTCTCTTACTATCAAATGGTGGACAATTTGGAGGCATTCACTAATAGATGGACTGTAGGGAATGTTTTGTGTTCTGTGGGACAGGGGGATGAGTTATGTTTGCACTTTTGAGATGTGACACACTTGGGGGCATGATATTTGTGTTCTTACATTTTTGAATTGTACAATAAAGCCATTTTTTAAAACTCAAACTCTTCTTCTTCTTCTTCTTCTTCTTCTTCTTCTTCTTCTTCTTCTTCTTCTTCTTCTTCTTCTTCTTCTTCTTCTTCTTCTTCTTCTTCTTCTTCTTCTTCTTCTTCTTCTTCTTCTTCTTCTTCTTCTTCTTCTTCTTCTTCTTCTTCTTCTTCTTCTTCTTCTTCTTCTTCTTCTTCTTCTTCTTCTTCTTCTTCTTCTTCTTCTTCTTCTTCTTCTTCTTCTTCTTCTTCTTCTTCTTCTTCTCCTCCTCCTCCTCCTCCTCCTCTACGTCGGCTGAAGGAGGAGGGCGGAAATAGGGAACTCCGTGGTCTTTTGGACTTTTTTTTTACGTTTTCCCATCACTGCCCGCATACTTAATTTTTGATTTTTGGGGAGGAGGATGGCGACCTTGGAAATGCCACCTCTGTCTATCCGCCAGGGGGTGCGGATCGTTCCCCCGGATGACACTGTTACTGTGAAGGGGGTCCTTATGGCTGTGGGTGCCCGGGTTGGCCCTGATGCGATCCGCTATGCGTCTAGGATGAATAGAGCTGTAGTTGTGTTTCTGGCAACTGAGGAGAATGTCCACGCTCTGGTTGCGAGCGGTATTGTAATCGGGGACATGTCTGTACAGGTGTCCCCCTTATCAGTTCCATCAACGCTTATCACTGTCTCGGGTGTTCCACCTTTCATTACTGACGAGCAGTTGGCGATGGAGCTCCGCAGATTCGGGAAGTTTGCTGGCCAGTTTAGACATGTGACTTTGGGAATCAGGGAAGCCGAGTTTAAACATGTGAAATCACTCACGCGACAGGTGTTCATGTTTCTAGGCTCGCCCACACAAACTCTGGAAGTGTCCTTCCGGGTCAAACACGGGGACGGCTACTATATGGTGTATGCGAACTTGGGACAGATGAAGTGTTTTGAATGTGGCGATGTGGGCCATAAACATTTCGCCTGCCCGCACAGGCACCCAGCGGGGGGCTCTGGTGGAGCCGCGGCTGAGGCTGCCGGTGCGGCTTCCGCTTGCGACGCTGCTGTGGACGGCGTTGCGGGGGCTTCTGCCGCGGCAGAGCCCGGCGGGGCCACACAGCCTGCCAGCGAGGCCTCCGCACCCGCCGCTGCTGCGAATGACGTTGCGGGGACCTCCGCCGTTCCTGCTCCGGAGCCTGCCGCTGTGTCTGTGGGCAGTCGCCCTGTGGCGCCCGCAGCGAGGCCTGCAGCTGGGGGCGTGACTGGTGATGGTGCCCAAGCAGTCAATGACGTTGACTCAGCATCGCGCTGTGTGACATCAGCGGCTGTGCATCCGCAGCCTGCTGCCACTTCAGAGCAGCAGGCGGAACAACGCAGGTTGCCTGATATATGCGCCGCCCCGGAACACGTGGCACATGTGGCTGATGAAGGATCAGCTGCACCAGCTGACGTGCCGGCTGGATCTAACAGTCAGCAAAGTTGTGCTGACGAGGGAATGGAGTGTGAATTTGATGCTGTGTCTGCTAAAAATGAGTGCGGATTTGTATTCACTAGGCGAAGTAAATGCTTTCCTGGATGAAACCTATAATAACAGGGCCGTTAACGTCGCTGATTACTTCAGTGACACTGACAAATTCATTCGGTCTGTTAATGTACTGATGAAGAAGGTTGGTGTTGACCTTCTGGAGGAAAGAAAACGCTTCCGCCTGAAAAAGCACCTCACAGCCCTACGTAAATCAGCAGGGGGTAAAAAGGCCAAGCTCGCAAAGATGGAATGATTTCCATGGCAACAGCACGGTGCTCCTCACATCGATCGCCTAATGCAGAACATACAATTAGGGTCCTTAAACATCAGAGGTGGGAGGGGTAATCATAAGAGGGGATTCATTAGTGACCTGTTCAGACGGAAAGGTCTCAACGTTTTGTTTTTGCAGGAAACTCATACCACTTCGGCAGATGAAGTGGCCTGGGGCTTGTGGTGGAAAGGCCCTTTTTCACTCAGTCACGGCACCAATCTAAGCTCAGGAGTGGCCATTTTGTTTGGGGAATCAGCAAATGCACAAGTTTTATCGGTGGTGGAGATAGTGAGGGGCAGGCTGCTTCTTGTTAGGGCCCAAATAGGGGACTCCGTGTTTTGCCTGGTTAATGTTTACGTGCCAAATAACGGCACTGAAAGGGTTGCCTTTTTCAATATACTGACTACTGAATTGCAGCGCTATCACCAAGAACAACTTGTTGTTGCTGGTGATTTTAACTGTACCTTGAGCTTCACTGTAGATCACACTAATGCAGAACCTCATCTGCAGTCTTCTAGAATCTTGGAAAATTTCACTGTGCAGTTCAACTTAGTGGACACGTGGAGGTCTAAAAATGCAAATGCGAGACAGTATACCTGGGTCAGGGTCACTGACGGTGTTGTCAGTGCTGCTAGATTAGACAGGATATATGTTTCTAGAACCTTTAGCCCCGGACTCCTTCACAGTAACATAAGTCCTGTAGGTTTCATGGATCATCACCTGGCTACTGCGGTGTTACTGAACTCACCAGGGAAATGGACAAAATCTTATTGGCACTTCAATAACAAGCTCCTACAGGACAACGCCTTTTGTCAGTATTTTGTGTGCTTCTGGGAACACTGGAGGGCCACAAAGGCTCGTTTTAGTTCCCTCGAAGAGTGGTGGGACGTTGGCAAAGTGCAAATTCGCCTTTTTTGTCAACGGTACGCTGAGAACTCAACTGCCATCATCAAGGCCTAGGTCAGTGAACTTGAGGACGCTGTCAAGAGGCTGGAGGCCAGCTTGGTTACGGGTCGGGATTCTACCGCTGGTCTTTTGCTGCAGCAGAAGAGATCGGCCCTGCGCACATTCATGCAGGGAAGAGTGGAGGGGGCGCTAGTGAGGTCACGCTTCACTCACCTGCAGGACATGGATGCACCAACGTCCTTCTTCTTCAATTTGGAGAAGTCTACTGCGAAAAAGAAGTTGATGGCTTGCTTGACACTCCCAGATGGTCGGCTGACTACGGACCCATCCGAGATGCGGCGCCATGCAGTGGATTACTACGGGGCCCTGTTTGCTGCGGGAACGTGTTGCAAAGAATCTCAAACTCAGCTCTTCGAAGCCCTTCCGGTGCTCGGCCCGGGGGACAGGGCCGCTCTGGACTGTGCCCTGACTTTGGATGAGTTGACTGTGGCTGTAAATCAGATGGCTCTGGGACGCGCGCCTGGACTTGATGGCCTTTCTTCAGAGTTTTTTAAGCATTTTTGGAATATTATTGGATCAGATTTCTATGACGTTCTGACTGCCTGTTACAGGAAGGGAACATTACCGGTCTCCTGCTGCCGTGCAGTGCTGTCTCTATTGCCTAAGCAGGGGGACTTGGCCCTGCTGAAAAACTGGAGGCCCGTGGCTCTTCTTTGCATGGACTACAAGGTGCTTTCTAAAGCCCTGGCAAACAGACTGAACACTGTCTTGGGTTTGATCGTAGATAAGGATCAAACATATTGTAATTCCTGACCGAAACATTATGGACAATGTTTTCCTCATACGTGACGTTCTCCAGCTCAGTAAATGACATGACATACAGTTCGGGATTGTGTCTTTCGACCAGGAAAAGGCTTTTGATAGGGTTGACCATTCCTATTTGTTTTCCACCCTGAGGGGGTTTGGTTTTGGCAATATGTTTTTGAGGTGGGTCATTCTGCTATATACTGGAGCTGAGTGTTTGGTAAAGATGGGGGCAGGCCTGAGTCGGCCAATCCCTGTACACTGGGGAATACGCCAGGGGTGTCCACTCTCGGGTCAGCTGTACAGCTTGGCTATTGAGCCTTTGCTGTGCAGGTTGCGCACTCGGCTGGGTGGTCTGGTTCTGCCGGGGCCATCAAGCTGTTGCCGCCCGATCGTCTTGTCTGCTTATGCGGATGACGTCAACGTTTTCATCACGACTCCCACGGGGATGTGCAGCGTCTGGTGGACACTTTGTCAGTTTATGAAAGGGCATCTTCTGCACGGGTGAATTGGGCCAAGAGTGAGGGTCTATTGGTGGGCCACTGGTCGCGTCAAGGCGTCCCTCGCCTGCCCGGCGGTCTTCAGTGGGGGACGGCCGGTCTCAAAGTGTTGGGGGGTTTTCTGGGTTCGGAGGCTTTTGAACGAAAGAACTGGGAGGGTGTTAAGGACAAGGTGTGTGCTCGCTTTTCTAAATGGAAATGGTTGCTACCACAGCTGTCATATAGGGGCAGGGTTCTGGTCGCAAATAATCTGGTCGCCTCGGCTCTTTGGCATAGGCTGGTGACTTTGACACCACCCAGGAGCCTCGTGGAGGACATTCAGAGGATCATCATGGACTTCTTTTGGTCTGGTCGCCACTGGGTCCATGCGCCTGTACTCTACCTGCCTGTGGCCGAGAGGGGACAGGGCCTGGTGGACATACATTCCAAGATCGCCTGCTTCAGGCTTCGAACTGCACAACGCCTCCTTTACGGATGCGGATCCTGCTGGATGGACACTGCTAAACTGCTCCTGAGGGGAGTTGGTCGCTTGGGCTATGATAAGCAGCTCTTCCTCGTGACATCTGGGGAGGTGGACCTTACTGGACTGTCTGCTTTTTACACGTCCGTCTTGCATGCATGGCGAGTCTTCAACGTGGGCCGCATCCGTGATGAGACACCGGGCATGTGGCTGTTCGAGGAACCACTGTTTTTCAATCGGCTCATCGACGCTGAGGTGCTGCAGTCTGTCAGTCTGCGGACTTGCTTGTGGGAAGCACGCTGTACCAAGCTTGGTCATCTAATAAAGATGTCGACCACATCGATGGATACGCTGAGGGGGAATGCCAACATTACATCTGTCAGACTGCTGCAAAGGGTGGTGGGGGACGTGTGCGCCGCCCTGCCACAACCGCTTCGGGCGTTTGTGAAAAACTGCACTTTTTCCAATCAATGGGATGACAACACTGTGTCCACCTTTCCTGCAATTTCCATAACTCCAGCTGTGGGGGAGTGGCAGGGAGGAGAGGATCACCTGCTGACCTTCAGAATTCCTCGCCTGGGCAAGTTCCAGTTTGTCGGGATAAGGGCGGTGTATCACATCTGTGTGAAGGTTCTGAATCTGCGCTCTCTGAAGGATGTCACAGAGTCAAGGTGGGCGGGTTTTTTGGGGCCAGAGGTCTCCCCGAAAGGCAGCTGGCGGTGCATGTACAAGCTACCTATTGAGAAACGGACAGCAGATCTCCAGTGGAGGATTGTGCATGGGGCAATAGCTACGAATAAATACAGAGCACACCTTGATCTGACTGTGGGGGGGGAATGTTTGTTTTGTTCCCAAGTTGAGACCCTCGAGCATTTGTTTGTCCAATGTTTTCGTTTATCTGGACTTTTTGATATTTTGCGCGAGTGGTTTCAGGCTTTGGGTGACCGTTTCTCTTTTGGTCTCTTCATTTACGGCCCAAAGTATAAAGTGTCAAGGAAGGCTGCCCACACTTTGATGAACTTCCTATCTGGTACTGCTAAACTTGCCATCTGGCTGACGATGAAAATTCGGGCTAGCGACGCTGGCAATGTGGATCCTGTGTCTGCTTTCAAGGTCTTGTTGAAAGTCAGACTCCAGGTGGAGTTCCCTTACTATCAAATGGTGGACAATTTAGAAGCATTCATCAATAGATGGACTGTGGGGAATGTTTTGTGTTCTGTAGGTCAGGGGGATGAGTTATATTTGCACTTTTGGAGATGTGACACACTTGGGCCAGTGATAATGGTCTTTTTGCAGTACAATAAAGCCTTTTTTAAAAGTCTTCTTCTTCTTCTTCTTCTTCTTCTTCTTCTTCTTCTTCTTCTTCTTCTTCTTCTTCTTCTTCTTCTTCTTCTTCTTCTTCTTCTTCTTCTTCTTCTTTTTCTTCTTCCTCTTCTTCCTCTTCTTCCTCTTCTTCTTCTTCTTCTTCTTCTTCTTCTTCTGGGATAGGTGCGTTGTAATTCCAGTTCATGGACAGGATCATGAAAATAGATGTGAGCAAAAAGTGGCTTTCGACCCTGTTCAGGAAGACTCGTGCATGTCCGTAGAAACCAAGAAACTGGAGCACCTGGAGAAAATCAACACTTTGCTTGGCATTTTACACATTTGTAGTGTAGACTGGCATTCTTCAAGGTTACACATTTTTACTGTGTCAGCACCTTTTTAAAAACCACATTGCTCAGAAAGCAATGCTTTTGCTTAGTTTCGTCATCTTGAGCAAGAATATGAAGACTGCTTGATCTGGCAACTGTGCTCGCGGCAACATAGAATTGGCCATATCTGAAGAAATCAGTTGTGCAGAAAACACCAACGTGCTGTAAAGACTGGCCCTGTGAGCTATTCACCTTGGCAATTTTGAGCCAGTAGTGCATACCCGTGCATGCCCGTAGAAACCAAGTATAAGCCAATATTTCTGCATGTCCATAGAGTTACTGTTACCATGGCAACAGTAACCATGGTGATGCTGCCTTTGATCTTTGACATGATTACCATGGCAAAAGCAACCATGGTGAAACCTGCCTTTGATCTTTGACGTCACCACTTGTTCAGTGATACCTGCCTTTGATCTTTGATGATGCGTCTGCCTGGCAACAGTAACCATGACAACATCTGTATGTCTATGATGTCATAGCTATGAACGCCCATAGCTCCCCTATGGATGTTCATTAAAGATTTCCCCTCCTAAACTTCCGCATATCCGAGGAGGCTGGAATTCGGGGATGCACACCTTCGTAACCTAAGCACAGCACGTATAATATCTGAGGTCAGGCCAACGAATGGTTTGGGAGATACACATGGAACAGACAGACACACAGACAGAGATTCCTTGCCCGTTGCTGAAGGGTCTTCCCTTGTCTCAGACGGCTGTGTTGTTCACATTTATGCCTGCGGCGTACTGCTGTAACCTGAGGGGTTTCATGTTCATGGCATCTTTTCTGACGTGCAGCAGTTCTCATTCTATTGCTCTCCATCTTGTGGGTCTTCTTCTTCGTTCAGACCACTGGCTGAGGGATAGGTGCATCATAATTCTAGTTCATGGACAGGATCATGAAAATAGATCAGAGCAAAAAGAGGCTTTCGGCATGGACTCGCTGTATATGACATCATTAAGACATGAGAGTCCTATATGACATCATACTCACTGCATTTGCCATCATAAAGACATGAGTCCTGTATGACATCATAAAGACACATTTGCCTGTGCCGTCATATAGGCATTGCGCTATATGATGTCATAAAGATCACACTATATGACATCATAAAGACACATTTGTCTATGTGCTGTCATATAGGCATCGCGAGTCCTGTGATGCCTGAGTTCATACGACATCCTATGACATATCATCATGTTGCCTGATCTCTGCAACATGATCTCTGCCTGATGCAGAGATCAAAGGCCGTCTTATGATGTTCTATGAACGTGACAGACACACACACACACACAGACACACAGAGATTTCTTGCTTTGATAGAGTGATGAAGAGTGATAGAGTGATGATTATTATTATTATTGTTATTACTAGTGCAGTGCCCGGTCACATGACCACATAAGAAGTTGTTCAGTTATTCTATGACACCTCAGATGCACAGATGTAATCATAGATCAAAGAACTAAGTTTAAGGGTGTTGTTCAGTTCAGAACTCCTCATAAGGAGTGTATCTCTGATGTCATTGAGAGGTCAAAGAACTGAGTTTATACGTAGAACATAGTGTGTGTATGATGTCAGAGTCCATTGATCTCTCTATGACATCACAGACGCACAGATGCGTGTCTAAATGTCATCACTATGTCATAGCTATGAACGTGAGAGAATATAGAGTTAGGTATGTGGCGGCAATGCACCTGTAAGCCGGTTGCCAACCGCCAATCAAATCTAAAAGAAGAAGAAGAAGCTATGAACGTCTATAGCACCCCATGGATGTTCATTAAAGATTTCCCATCTTAAACTTAATCCAGGGAAGCTGAAATTCGACGATGCACACCCTCATAACCTCAGCAAAGCACGTATAAAATCTGAGGCCAGTCAGATGAACTGGGTGAAGCCTAAAAGGAGCAACATCGTTTTCGGCCACACCTCGGACACAGTCCAAGGACGGATAATTTATTTGCACATAAGGAATTGTTCAGAACTCCTTATACAAAGATATAGAGTGATGATAATCAAGTCAGTGGCGGTAATGCACCTGTAGGCTGGTTGCCATCCGCCAATCAAATTTTAAAGAAGAAGAAGAATGAACGGTTCAAAAGATATGTGCTGAACACACAGACAGACAGAGAGAGAGAGAGAGATATCTTGCATTTATAGATTATTATTATTACTATTATTTTTTAGCAGTTATAACAACCTAACAATAAGTAAACATACAAACAGATCAGCTGTTGTTTTTTGTGGTCACCTTATGACCTGCATTTGTGTGACTGAATTACCATGGTGCTATATTTATCGATAATGAACTCTGGTGTAGTTCTGCTTAAATAATGGTTAGCTGGACAGGCAAAAGACTGTTTTACCCATTGTAGTTGTGGTCCTGCATGTAAAACAATCTTTTGCCCATCCTGTGTGGATGCAATTATAGAAGAAGTTAAGATTAAGAAATAAAGAGAACATGAAAATAACATAGCCACTATGATTAGTCACGTCAGTGCTCCCTTCTTTCCTCGTCATCATACAACATGTTCCACAATAACAGTGAGCACACAAAGCTTGTTTCATTAATAGAATTTCAAAATTTCAAAAATATGTTTTCCTTCCCATAGATGTCACAATTTACCACCAATTACCACAGCTCTGTAAGTAGATCTTTAATTAACTGGCTTCACTTCAACTGATGCCACAGATTTTAACAGCATAATTACCTCACCTAAACCATCAACATGCTTATTAAACCCCCATTCCTCTAGAATTTTAAAAGACATCTAACTATACAGTCATTTCCACCTTAAATTTTATAAAGCATACCACACTGCTTCATCATTAATAGGCTATGTAACCAAGGCTTTTTCATCCATCCATCCATCCATCTTCGACCGCTTTTCCGGAGGTCCGGGTCGTGGAGGCAGCAGTTCAAGCAGAGAAGCCCAGACTTCCCTCTCCCTAGCCACCTGCTCCAGCTCTTCAGAGAGGATACCAAGGCGTTCCCAGACCAGCTGGGAGACATAGTCTCTCCACCGAGTCCTGGGTCTGCCCCGGGGTCTCCTCCCAGTGGGACGTGCCCAAAACACCTCAAGTGGGAGGCGTCCAGGAGGCATCCTAATCAGACGCCCATACCACCTCAACTGACTCCTTTCAATGTGGAGGAGCAGCAGTTCTACTCTGAGCCTCTCCTGGATGACTGAGCTCCTCACCCTATCTCTGAGGGTGAGTCCAGCAATCCTACGGAGAAAGCTCATTTTGGCCCCTTGTATCCGCGATCTCGTTCTTTCGGTCATTACCCAAAGCTCGTGACCATAGGTGAGAGTAGGAACGTAGACTGACTGGTAAATCGACAGCTTTGCCTTAGAACTAAGCTCCCTCTTCACCACAACAGACCGGTACAACGTCCGCATCACTGCAGATGCTGCTCCGATCCGTCTGTCAATCTCTTGCTCCATTCTCCCCTCACTCGTGAATAAGACCCCGAGATACTTAAACACCTCCACTTGGGGCAGGAGCCTGTCCCCAACCCAGAGAGAACAATCCACCTTTTTCCGGCTGAGGACCATGGACTCCGACTTGGAGGTGCTGATTCTCATCCCAGCCTCTTTACACTCAGCGGCAAACCGTCCCAGCAAGAGCTGTAGGTCATTGCTGGATGAAGCCAACAGGACAACATCATCTGCAGACAACTGAGATGAGATCCTGTGGTCACCAAGCATGACACCCTCCATTCCCTGGCTGCGCCTAGAAATCTTGTCCATAAAAATTATGAACAGGATCGGTGACAAAGGGTAGCCCTGGCGGAGTCCAACTCTCACTGGGAATGACTCCGACCTAGTGTTGGCAATACGAACCAAACTCTCACAACGGTCGTACAGAGACCGAATAGCTCGTAACAACAAGCCCGATACCCCATACTCCCGAAGCACCCCCCACAAAAAACCACGAGGGACGCAGTCAAATGCCTTCTCCAAGTCCACAAAATGCATGTAAACTGGTTGGGCAAACTCCCACGAACCCTCGAGAATTCTCGAGAGGGTGAAGAGCTGGTCCAATGTGTCACGGCCAGGACGAAAACCACATTGCTCCTCCTGAATCCGAGGTTCGACCAACGGCTGGACTCTCCTCTCCAGTACCTTGGCATAGACCTTCCCACGGAGGCTGAGGAGTGTGATCCCTCTAAAGTTGGAGCACACCCTCTGGTCCCCTTTTTTGAAGAGAGGAACCACCACCCCAGTTTGCCATGCCAAAGGCACTACCCCCGACCTCCACGCAATGTTGCAGAGGCGTGCCAACCATGACAGCCCAACAACATCCTGGGCCTTGAGGTACTCAGGGCGAATCTCGTCCACCGATGGGGCCCGGCCACCAAGGAGATTTTTAATGACCTTGGTGACCTCAGCCCCAGTGATAGGCGAGTCATCCCCCTCGTCCACAAACCCTGCTTCCTCTGTGGAAGGCGTATCAGTGGGATTGAGGAGATCCTCGAAGTATTCCTTCCACCGCCCGACGATATCCCCAGTGGAAGTCAACAGCGCCCCATTCGCACCATACACAGTGTGGACAGGGAACTGCTTTCCCCTTCTGAGCCGCTGGACAGTTTGCCAGAATCTCTTCGAGGCTGACCGAAAGTCTTGTTCCATGGCCTCACCGAACTCCTCCCATACCCAGGTTTTTGTTTCAGCAACTACCCGAGCTGCACTCCGCTTGGCCTGCCGGTACACCTCAGCTGTTTTGGGAGTCCCACAAGCCAACCAAGCATGATAGGACTCCTTCTTCAGCTTAATGGCCCCCCTCACCACTGGTGTCCACCACTTGGTTCGGGGGTTGCCATGACGAGATGTACCGACCACCTTTCGGCCGCAGCTCTGGGCCGCCGCTTCAACAACAGAGGTGGAGAACATGTCCCATTCAGACGCCATGTCTCTAGACTCCCTCGGAATGTGGTTGGAGTTCTTCCAGACGTTAGGAGGCTTTTTCATTAATTGTTAATTAAGCATAAAGCTACTTGATCCAGGTTTATCCAATCATAGGCCTTTCACCAGTATAGCCCTTATTAAAAGAAAGAGCTGTTGCCACTACTTGGAGCATATGATGATTTCCAAAGAAAATAAAATTATTTAAATACTTCCTATCAACTGTGTTGGTTGGCCCTGTGATGGACTGGCGATCTGTCCAGGGTGTACCCTGCCTCTCGCACAAAGATGCTGGGATAGGTTCCAGGCCTCCTGCGACCCAAAAAGGATTAAGCGGAAGAAGATGGACGGACGGACGGACTTCCAATCTAGATTTAAAATTCATCAGTACAGAAACAACATGGGTAAAATAATCTTCATATCACATCTGATAATGATTTTTTCTGCAGGTTTGTCCCAACCTCACACCACATCTTTCGATCACAGCATCTTTCACAGACAAAGCAAACAATGGGACTTCAAGGAATTTCTCTGTGGCATTTTAAATTATACTTATTTGACTGATTCAAATTTGTTCTTGCTAACACTGATCAGTCCCGATGCTCTACTGTTAAATGGTCACTCTTCCTCCAAACCTGTCATAACGCGCCCGTTTCATGGGTGCAAATAGGACACCAAACACTCACTGGAGTTTGGTACATTTATTAACTTAAAGTACAAACAAGAACGTTTTATACAAATACAAAAAATGCAGCGCAAAACAATAATAAAGAAATATAAACACAAATGCTGGAGGAGAGTGGGGCTCAACATCCGAAAGAACAAAGTAAGGGAACGCCTGAGCAGGGCAAAACTCAGCCGGAGGACGCCGAGAGCTGTGGGCCTCGACAGCTGAGACACCAGGGAAAAATGGCACCAGGACGGAGCACTCCAAACTCACCTCGACAGCAGGACCCACAATTGCAGACCAGCAGGCAGGAATATGCAGCGAGAGAAGAAGGACAGGCCAATGGCAGAAGTTGTCGTGTCCCTTAAATGCACACACATAATCAAAGAAATAAGGTGTAATCTATGAGTAGCAAAATGGACAGCAGCTGTTCAGCCCTGATGGAATTGATAGCTGGAAGCTGCACAGTGTTGTCAAAATAAACAAACTGGAAACATTAAAATACAAACACAACATAACCC
Organism: Pholidichthys leucotaenia; assembly: GCA_020510985.1. Classification (NCBI taxonomy): domain Eukaryota; kingdom Metazoa; phylum Chordata; class Actinopteri; order Cichliformes; family Pholidichthyidae; genus Pholidichthys; species Pholidichthys leucotaenia. Next base: position 72,945,552 of record CM035846.1, read on the forward strand.
AAAACCCATCATAATAATCTTATAGATTACGGTAAACAAACAGAAGAATTCTCACATGGCAGAGAAACTGGGCACGGCTCTAACCCGTGCCCCAGGATCATGACAGAGCCCCCTCCTCAAGGGGTGGAAACCAGACACCCCAGGGTAACATCACAGAACAAAACCTCCCGCACACATAGAAACAACCCACCCTGAGAAAGAAGGAAGGGGAACCCAGGCATGGAGGGACCATAACCAGAGCAAAAAGCAAAAAAAAAAAAAAAAACACTAAAAGAAAACACTCATGAACTATACTCTGTCCACCAGGTGGCAACACAGGACTCTAACGCCGATCAATAAGTGGGCAAAACAGTTCAGGCAGTCTTCCCAAATCCCATGACCACTGGCATGTGTGCTGGAATACATCGGGTGGCCTTCCCGTGCCCCAACACCAATGAAGCAGCAGGGGCAGTTCAGGCGGTCTTCCTAAGTCCCAAGACCACCAGCATCTGTGCTGGGACACGTCAGGTGGCCTTGCTATACCCCAGAACCAGCCAAACAGAAGAAGCAGCCCATCTGGCAGCCTCCCAGCATCCCTGGGCCAACGAGTCCCGGGAGCTAGGAGACGACATCCTTCAGCAAAGGACGGCTGTTCAGCGGAAACCTCTCGGGATGAACCCATGCTGGCCCCAGGCTGGGGTGGAGCTGTACCCTTGGTGGCTCCGGGCAAGAGCGGAGCTGCACCCTTGGTGGCTCCAGGCAAGAGCGGAGCTTCACCCTTGGTGGCTCCAGGCTGGAATGGAGCACCCATGACGACCTTAGTAGGAGAAGGTGCAGCACCCCCAGAGGTGCCGGGCTGGGACGGAGTGACCACGAATGCCTTAGCAGGAGGAGCTGAACCCATGATGACCTCAGGCAGCATGCTTGGACCTGCGGAGACTTCCGGCTGAGGTGGATCTTCCTCGGCGACCCTGGGAGAAGGGTCAGTAAAAAGAGGAAGAAAAACAGGGTCAGGGTCACCGGCAGCAGCGGAACCAGGCGAGGTGAGCTCAGGTGCAGCTGATGGCTGCACTCGGCTCTCCTCCCCAAGAGCCAGACAAGACCTCTCCAATACTGAAACAATAGAAACAGAAGAGGGCACTTGCCTGAACTTGAGCTCCACCGCCGTCCAGGACTCCGTCGATCCAGGCGACGATGCTCTGGGCTCAGTCCTCTGGAGGTCCGGTTGCAACTCTGGTGCGGCGGCCTCCGCAGCAGGTGAGGTGGTATGTGCAGTCCCGGTGCCCCCAGGTGAAATGACCCACGCTGGTGTCTCCTTTGGTGTAGCAGCTGGTGGTCGGCTCTCTGCTGGCACTGGAACAGGATCCTCCAGGGCCACAGGCTCCTCCATCGTCCGGTGGCTCAGTTCAGGGACTGGCTGACACTCAGGGACAGATGGAGGAGACACAGAGAGGGCAGGGGAGGAATTATTTGCAGCAGGCAAAGAAAACACAGTGGACTGAAGAGACTGGGTTTTCTCTTCAGGAACCAGGCAAGAATATTCATTTTTTTAGTAATGGAAAATAAAGAGTTCACTTGCCTGAATTCCTGGGAGGTGATGGAGTCCGCTGCTGCTCCGGGGTCAAGCTCTGTCTCTCCAGGAGCTTCAAGAGCTGTTTTTGTGGAGGGTAATAGCGTGGACTTGAGGCAGGAGTGGCGAGCCTCCCGTCCCCATGAACGCTTCTTCAGCCTGGGTTGAACTGAGGGAAAATCTTCCAACAACTCCCCAACCTGTTGTCTAGTTTCACATATCATGGTGAGACGAGGAGTCAGACCTGGGTAGCTCCAGAGATTGGGACAAGTCTCAATGAACCTGGCTGCGATGTTCACAAAGCCAGAAAAGGTCTAGGCCACCGCACACTCCTCCTCACTAAATCCTAAAACCCTGAAGTCCATGGTGGTATACCCCTCTACACCTCAGACAAAAAAAAAAAAAAAAAATGAAAAAAAAAAAAAACCAAAACCCCAAACCTAGAGCGGCTGGTGTCTACACTGGCTGTGTCCTTCTGCCATAACGTCCCCCGTTTCACGGGTGCAACTAGGGCACCAAACGCTCGCTGTAGGTTGGCACATTTATTAATTTAAAGCACAAACAAGAACGTTTTTTACAAATACAAAAAATCCATTGCAAAACAATAATAAAGAAATATAAACACAAACGCTAGAGGAGAGTGGGGCTCAACGTCCAAAAGTACAAAGTAAGGGAACGCCTGAGCAGGGTGAAACTCAGCCAGAGGACCCCGAGAGCTGTGGGGCTCAACGCCTGAGACACCGGGGGAAAAATGGCACCAGGACGGAGCATTCCAAACTCACCTCGACAGCAGGACCCACGATTGCAGACCAGCAGGCAGGAATATGCAGCAAGAGAAGAAGGACACGGCAACGGCAGAAGTTGTCGTGTCCCTTAAATACACACACATGATCAAAGAAAAGTGTAATCCATTAGTAGCAAAATGGACAGCAGCTGTGCAGCCCCGACGGAATTGATAGCCGGAAGCTGCACAGCACTGTCAGAATAAACAAACCAGAAACATAAAAATACAAACACAACAGAACTCAAAACCCATCATAATAATCTTATAGATAACAGTAAACAAACAGAAAAATGCTCACAGGGCAGAGAAACTGGGGCCATGCCCCAGGATCATGACAAAATCATCACAATGTGCATGCTCATAGGGATCAACTCTCCAATAATATGTTTACCTCACATTTTAAAGTGCTATTTCTACAATAACCACACCAGTTAATTACTATGTTGAGAAATGAGAGAAACTGCATAAAATATGGATGTCTGAGTGTGAACTCCCAAGCACTTTCAATGGATGTTCACATTGGTGACCAGAGTGGCAAATTACACTGGTCAACAGCAAATGTATTGTCCAAGTTTTTTTTTAGCTGATTTAGGACAATTTTGATGTGCTGAATCCAAAAATCACATTGGTTTTGTTCAATCAGGTCAACATTTTGAATTATGGCCCCATGTTTTCTTACATTTTTGTTTACATGTATGGGTATTTTCGCTTTATGTGATGCAAAATTCTTTTTTACTTCTTGAAATTCTCTGAATTTTGAACACTGATGACATAACATTCAATTTACATGTACTTACTTTTATCAATGTCTACTATTCAATTTACAGTACACTTGTACAACTCCTGTACAACTGCTTATAACTTAACATAAAAACCTGACCTGATCGAGAGAAACGGGTGTCATTTTCAGATTCAGCAGTGCAAAATTGTCTTAAATCAGTTGAAAAAACACAGACATCTTACAAAAAAAATATTTTTGTTATGTTGTGTTATCAATTCTCAAGGCAGATTACTTTAGTTTACAAATTCTTCAATAATGCCACATGGCAACCACAAACTGCAGCACCAACTCACAAGCAGCTTCCAACAGCACCCGCTCTGTAATAATAATAATGGATTAGATTTATATGGTGCTTTTACAGGTCAAGTGACATCTCAAAGCGCTTACAGTGAGTCCATTATTCATTCACTCCAGACAGACATTGATAAGTTACTACTGTAGCCCCAGCTACCCTGGTGCAGACTAACGGAAATGTGGCAGCCAATCCACGCCAACGGCCTCTCCGACCACTACCGAACATTTATACACATTCATACCCAGTGTCATGAACACTGGAGGCAAGGTGGGTAAAGTGTCTTGCCCAGGGACACAATGGTAGGATGGCTGGGGAGAGCGGTATTCAAACTGCCAACCCTCTGGTTATTGGATGACCCGCCTCCTGAGTAACTGCCACCCACATTTCCCTCCTCTGTTCAATTTTTGCTGAGCACCAAGCTGGTCGGCAGGAAATTCCATTTTTATGGTCTTTGGCACGACATGGCTGGGACTTGAACCCCAACCTCCCGGTTGTGGGGCAGATGCTCTACCTAGCTTTTATAGTCTCGCCAACAAGCCTACTTACTAAGACAGATGGGAAGCTATGAAACTACAAAATATCAAATGTGCAATAAACTATGTTTTTAATAATTGCCAATAGAATAAATACTACAGTGGAGATCAAAATTGGAGAACAATGTATCAATACTTGATTTATTCTAAGATAGACTACTCACAAAAAGTTAGGGATATTTAGTTTCCGGGTGAAATTTATAGAAAATGTAAAAAGTACACACTACAGTGATGTGATATCATGAAAGTAGGGCATTTACTGTGAGTACAAACATGTAATGGTGAATTCCTCATCTCAAACAATTTATTGAAACAAAAGCTGACAACAGTGTTGGGGTATACCACAACAAAAAATGTCAGTGTTTCAATAACTTGTCATGTGCCATGAAGCATCAATCACAGCTTGACAACAACATCTCATGCTGTTCACAAGTCGACTTATTTTCTGCTGAGGCATGGCATTCCACACTTCTTGAAGGGCGGCCCTCAGGTCATTGAGGTTGTGGGTTGCAGGGTTATGAGCCTCTACATGGTGACTCAGCTGATCCCATAGGTTTTCTACGGGATTCAGGTCTGGGAAAAGTGCAGGCTACTCCATCTGAAGTACCCCAGCCTCCAAAAGCCGTTCCCTAATGATGCAACCTTGATGAGCTTAAGCATTGTTGCCCATGAAGCTGAAATTAGGCCTGCGTTGTTCATGCATTGGCACAATGACTGGATTAATGATGTTATTCAGGTAGTATCAGCTTGTCACTGTACCATTCACAAGGAGTAGGGCAGTTCTGTATTGACTAGACACACCTGCCCAGACTGTAATACCACCACCACCAAAACCTCATCTGGTGGTTGATGCATAGTGCTCTTCTTGACGTCTGCAACATCATTGGCAGCCATCATTTCTGCTCAACATAAATCAACTTTCATCAGAGAACAGCACTGAGGCCCACCAGTCCCTTGTCTAGCGTAAATGGTCCCTGGCCCATGCGAGACAATGATGCCTGTGCCTTGTGGCTTGGTCAGGTACCCTTGCAGGTCATCTAGCATGTAGACCATGCTGATGTAAATGGTTATGAATGGTCTGACGTAACACTTGGGTGCCTCTCACCTCCCTTAAATGTACCTTGAGTTGAATGGCATTCATCATCCGGTTCCGCAGGGCACTGTTCACAATAAAGCGGTCATCAGTGTGCGATATGGCCAAACAACATCAATTTCTATGCCTTTCTGTGACTTTTCCAGTCTATCTGTATCTCTGTTGCAACCTGCTGATGACACTCTGTGACACTTTAAGCTCAGTGGGGAACTCTCCAACTACAGACCAATTTCACTATTACCGCAATTTTCCAAGATACTTGAAAAAATATTCTATGAGAGAATTGACAACTTCATACTGAAGAATGATTTATTGTGTGAGCAGCAATATGGGTTCAGACACAAAAGGACAACAGCATATGCCTTAATGGAATTTACAGAAAAAATATCAACAGCCATTGAAAATAAAGAGTATTCAGTTGGAGTATTCCTGGATCTCAAAAAAGCATTTGATACAGTAGATCACAATCTATTATTAAAGAAACTACAAAATTGTGGTATTAGAGGGGTAGCACTGTCCTGGTTAAGAAGTTACTTAAAGAATAGATATCAGTTTGTATGTGTTAACAACAAAAACTCAGAGCTACTGAAGGTCACCTGTGGAGTCCCACAGGGTTCAGTTTTGGGACCATTATTATTCAATATGTATATAAATGATATATGTAAAGTTTCAGAAAAAATGGACTTAATATTGTTTGCTGATGACACTAACCTGCTATGCAGTGGAAACAATTTGGAACAACTTCTGGATACACTCGGAAAGGAATTAGGAAAGCTGAAACTGTGGTTTGATTCAAACAAATTAACGCTCAATTTAAGCAAGACAAAATTTATAGTCTTTAACAACCATCACAACTACCCAGTACCCAAACTCAGTGTAACTGGTGTAGAGATTGAAAGGGTATCCGAAACTAAATTCCTTGGAGTAATAATTGATAACAAACTGTGTTGGAAGCCACATATTAATTATATAAAAGGTAAAGTATCCAAATCAATTGCAATATTACACAGAGTGAAAAATTTGCTGAATCAACCCACACTATACACCTTGTATCATTCATTAATACTCCCATACATGACATATTGTAATGAAGTATGGGGAAATACATATAAAACAAACATATATCCACTCTTTATGCTTCAAAAGAGAGCTATTAGAATAATCAACAAAGCAGCTTACAGGGAACCAACAAACCCACTTTTTCTTAAACAAAAAACTCTCAAGTTGAAAGATCTGATCGACTTTAAAACCGCAATAATAATGTTCAAAGTGAAGAATCTATCACTGCCCGCAAATATCCAAAAGTTGTTCCAAACAAGGGAGAAACGATATCACTTCAGAGGAACATGTATATTTCAAAAGCCTACAGTGAGAACAACTACCAAGCAACACTGTATTTCAGTGCAAGGTGTCAGATTATGGAACGATTTTGGACCTGAATTAAAATCATGTACAAAGCTTGGACAATTTAAACAAAAACTAAAGGAAGAAATACTCCAAACATATTTACAAGACGACATGTAAACTCACATAAGGATTGACATTTCCAGCCTGTGTTGTGTTATAGCTTAGTTTTTCTTTTTTCTCTGTGACACTATGTCTTAGATTTGTTTTTGAATAGTAACCGCTTAACTTAGACTAGCTCAGTTTTCTTTTTCTCTCAGTCATATTTTGTCTTAGCCTTGTTTTAAATTGTAATCGCTCTTGTCTTGTTTTCTCTTTTTTCTCCTTTGAATTCTTGGATGGAATATGGGTGGGCAATATAAGCTGCGGCTTCAGCCATCACCCATTTCGGATAACTCACGTGGAATTGTATAGTAGAAGGAGTCTTTGTCTAATTTGACCTTGTTGTTATATTATACAGTTTCTTTTAACCTGTAATGTACTATCCGAAATAAATAAATTCATTCAAATTCATTCATTCATTCATTCATTCATTCATTCATTCAGTGGCCACTTCCTGCGAACATCCTGTTTGAAGCTTTGCAATGGCGAGGTACTGTTGATCAATTGTGAGGTGTCACCTTCGTCTCATGATGTCAAAATGTGAACACCATGATGAAGAGAACTGTTTAAATACCAATTCTAATTGAACCAGAAAATTTATTAGTCATCCATTTCATGGATCAAACATCTGTTGTGAATTTTGCCATTAAGCACCTTGTTAGAGAACACCAAGTTATGTAAAAAGTGCTGAAACACTGGGCAGTTGGAAATGTGCATTCAACAGGTTAGAGAAGGTCATATTAAATTCACCTGTAAAGGTTTTAGTGCATTTTAGGTGCATCCTGAAATTTCACCCGAAAGCCAAATATCTCTTAACTTTTGTAAGTAGTGTCTGTTATTCTTCATTGTTCAGAATTTTACAGAATATCAGCTGTGGCTATACCACTGCTATATGAGCATGTTTTTAAATAACCAAGGCACTTGGTTATTTGGTGTTTTTTGTTACGTTGGTATGACAAGATCCCGTCCCAAGTGGAGGAGCTTAAGTATCTTGGGGTTTCATTCATGAGTGAGGGGAGAATGGAGCGAGAGACACAGATGGATAGGAGCAGCCTCTGCAGTGATGCGGACGTTGTACCGGTCTGTTGTGGTGAAGAGGGAGCTGAGCTCAAAAGGAAAGCTGTCGATTTTGCGGTCAATCTACGTTCCTACCCTCACCTATGGTCATGAGCTTTGGGTAATGACTGAAAGAATGAGATCGTGGATACTAGTGGCTGAAATCAGCTTTTTTCGTAGGATTGCTGGACTCACCCTTAATGATAGGGTGAGAAGCTCAGTCAGCCAAGAGAGGCTCAGAGTAGGCCAGCTGCTCCTCCATATTGAAAGGAAACAGTTGATGTGGTTTGGGCATCTGATCAGGATGCCTCCTTGGCACCTCCCACTTCAGGTGTTTTAGGCACGTCCAACTAGGAGGAAACCCCAGGGCAGGCCCAGGACACACTGGATAGACTATGTCTCTCAGCTGGCCTGGGAGCGTCTTGGTATCCTCTCTGAAGAGTTGGAGCAGCTGGCTGATGAGAGGGAAGTCTTGGCTTCTCTGCTAGAACTACTGCATCCAAGACCCGGACCTCTGGAAAAGTGATAGAAGATTGATGGATGGATGGATGGATGGAAATAAGTTAATTGGCACCTTGCATTACATGCCCAGCTGAGGCACTATTTGCTCTTTTTTTACCTTCTCTCCCCCCCTCTCTTTTGTTTCTTTCCACAATTGATGGCTTAATTGCTCCACACCTGAGAGGACCCCATCAGCTGGTCTTTAAAAGGAGTCCACCTGAGCTGCTCACATTCTCTTTCTCAGCCGGTGATGACCTCCAGCCCTTCAAGCTGTTGATAGGAGAACTTTTTTGTTATATTTGATTTGCATTCCCATTAATAAGACAACACACTGTGATATTGAAATAAATGGGCCTCTCTCACTGGCAAATACTTAACCAATTTACAAACTGTGACCATACATTTCTAAGTGTCACACACTCCCCAACAAAAAAGAAAATTGCTCCTGACATTTGACTTTTAAACCATTAACTCTTAAAACCCTGGACATTTAAACATTCAAATTACAGCATATTCCATTTTACTCCCTTAGAATGTGTAGATTTGCTGGTTATAACATACAGGTGAGGTTTATGGATATGTAAAGTATGATGATGGAATGTGGAATGGCAATAGAATGGGATAAGCTGGCAAGGGGTAAGGTTGTGGGGATGTGGGGAGTGGAGATGATTGTAGACTTCAGGAAAGTCACTACTCCTCTGCCCCCCCTCACCCTCTCAGGCTCTCCCATCACCACTGCTGATTCCTTCCGCTTCCTAGGCACTACCATCACCAGGGACCTCAAATGGGAGCTGACCATCAGCTCACTCATCAAAAAAGCCCAGCAGAGGATGTTCTTCCTGCGGCAGCTGAGGAAGCTCAAGCTACCCACCAAGATGTTAGTGCAGTTCTACACAGCCATCATCGAGTCCATCCTCACCACCTCCATAACCGTGTGGTACGCAGGAGCCACTGCCAGGGACAGACTAAGGCTGCAGCGCGTCGTGCGCACTGCTGAGAAGGTGATCGGCTGCAAGCTCCCATCTCTCCAGGATCTGTACATCTCCAGGACCCGGAGGCGTGCTGGCCGGATCATAGCCGATCCCTCACACCCTGGTCACGTACTGTTTGCCCCCCTCCCCTCTGGTAGAAGACTTCGGTCCATCCAGACTAAAACCTCCCGTCACATGAACAGCTTCTTCCCCTCTGCCATTAGACTGCTGAACACTAAGTGACTCTCGTGCACCATGTACAGCAGCTCAACCAGACTCATGTCAATCATCACTGTTTTCTTCCTGCATTACCGACTGCACTATATAGTTCTCCACAGTATCTGCTGCTGGCTAATATATATATTTAACTGTTGACCAGTATCACTTAATCTTATCCTACACTTTATTACATGTATAGTTTATTTCTCTTATCTTATCATGTTTAATGTTGCAGCATTGTACCGAGACAAATTCCTAGTTTGTGTACTACATGAACAATGGCAATAAACCTGATTCTGATTCTGATTCTGATTCTGATTCTGTATACTGTAAGATCCTACACTTTGTGCAGTTGCACTACTGACTGATGCATGTGTCTGAAGGAAAGGCTGGTCAAGTGTATTGTATCTAAATCATGCTGCTTGCCGCCTTTCCCTAGTGGATCGTCTTAGTTCTGGTTCATTAGTGATGGGGGTCAGGTTAGATGCAGATCGTGTCCCTTTTGTAAGAGGCCATTCTTCTTCGCTTCTGTTCACAGTGAAAGGCGCTTTGATACCTCCCAGTTCCCTCACTCCTTGTTTCTCTTCCTCACTGTCATTGTACAGTTCAAGGTCTTGGTGTCCATCATATTGTTCCGTTTCTGTCTCCTTTATTTCACTTTACTAGTATATGCCCCCTGGGCAGCTTTCCTCCTTCCCTCTGAAGCACTTCTCCACTGACAGCTTGACTGGACTTGGCAGGGGTTGTATTCCTTGAGGGTGCACAGGTAAGCTCATAGGTGGTGAAACATTGTCACTGTCTCTCACATTGTATCTTAGCTCATAATAGATGGAACTCTCATCTTCATCAGAGCTCTGCTTAAAGGTGATTTGGTACATTGTTTCTTTTTGAGTTAGTTTTGGTCTGTTACTCTTCACTGCAGCTGGCTCACCTCTCTTATCCACTGCAGGCAGGTTTACAGGAAGCTCATTGACAAGATGCAACAGATTGCGATGCAGGACACGCAACTTATTCCCGCCCGTCTCTGGAACTACCTTGTAAACTGCACTGTCATTGATCTGTTCCTTTACCACATACAGTTGTGTGAAAAAGTGTTTGCCCCCTTCCTGATTTTTCTTTTGGTTTGTCACACTTAAATGTTTCAGATCATCAAACAAATTTCAATATTAGACAAAGATAACACAAGTAAACAAAAAAAATGCAGTTTTTAAATAAAGGTGTTTATTACTAGGGGGGAAAAAATCCAAACCTACAAGGCCCTGTGTGAAAAAGTGATTTCCCACAAAACCTAATAACTGGTTGGGCCACCCTTTGCAGCAACAGCTGCAATCAAGCGTTTGCGATATCATCCAGGGACAAGAGTTGCAAATTAGCTAATAGCTATACACTCTTTGTGCAACACATTAGATTTTTTTTTGTCTATGTTTATTGCACTGTCCCTGTCAAATAAACAAATAAAATAAAATAACTGGCAATGAGCCTTTTACAGCGCTGTGGAGTAAATTTGGCCCATTCATCTTTGCAGAATTGTTGTAATTAAGCCACACTGGAGGGTTTTCAAGCATGAACAGCCTTTTTAAGGTCATGCCACAGCATCTTAATCGGATTCAGGAGAGGACTTTGACTAGGCCACTCCAAAGTCTTTATTTTGTTTTTCTTAAGCCATTGAGAGGTGGACTTGCTGGTGTGTTTTGGATCATTGTCCTGCTGCAGAATCCAAGTGTGCTTCAGCTTGAGGTCACAAACGGAACATTCTCCTTCAGGGTTTTTTGGTAGACAGCAGAGTTCATGGTTCCATTTACCACAGCAAGTCCTCTAGGTCCTGAAGCAGCAAAACAGCCCCAGACCATCACATTACTGCCACTATATTTTACTGTTGGTATGATGATCCTTTTCTGGAATGTTGTTTTACTTTTACGCCAGATGTAATGGGACACGCACCTTCCAAAAAGTTCAACTTTTGTCTCGTCAATCCACAGAGTATTTTCCCAAAAGTCTTGGGGATCATCAAGACGTTTTCTGGCAAAACTGAGACAAGCCTTTTTGTTCTTTTTGCTCAGCAGTGGATTTCACCTTGGAACTCTGCCATGCAGGCCATTTTTGCCCCAGTCTCTTTCTTATGGTGGAGTCATGAACACTGATCTTAACTGAGCCAAGTGAGGCCTGCAGTTCTTTGGATGTTGTTGTGGGGTCTTTTGTGACCTCTTGGCTGAGTCGTCGCTGTGCTCTTGAGGTAATTTTGGGTGGCCAGCCACTCCTGAGAAGGATCACCACAGTTCCATGTTTTCGTCATTTGTGGATTATGGCTCTCACTGTGGTTTGCTGGAGTCCCAAAGCTTTAGAAATGGCTTTATAACCTTTCCCATACTGATAGCTCTCAGTTACTTGCACCCTTTATCAAGGTGCAGTTTTCACGGGGTAACCAAATCTGGGGAAAAAATCATTAAAAATTCATTCTGCAGCAGTTTTTCCACTCTTGTTGCAGGTTGGGTAGGCCTGTGCATATCTAGTAAAATGATCTACCACAACTACTCCCCCCCCCCCCCCACACACACACAGCTCTAAGTTTAGGTAATCGATTGACACCAGCTCCATTGGTGAACTTGTAGCAATATTTGACATAAGGGCTCTAATGTGTGCTGCAGGCTTCTTTTGTTTGATGCATGGGCACTGTCGAGTAACATAGGCTTTGATGTCTTTTTTTTTGGACTTATTTTGTACCCGTAGGTAGATTTGTTCTGCAGTCCGGTGACAAGCCACCAGCTGCCGGTCGCTGCGTGCGCAAGCGCCCCATATCCCTAACCTGCATGTTTTTGGCATGTGGGAGGAAACCGGAGAAATCCCGGAGTAAACCCACGCAACATGGGGAGAACATGCAAACTCCACACAGATCACTGTTGGCCGGGGGCAGGGATTGAACCCATGATCTCATGATCCCCGCGATCCCCCAGCCGAGGGTAAACTGTGCTGCCGCAGTGCTAACCACTGTGCCACCGTGCAGCCACCGTGCAGTCTTGCCTCATGTGTGGCCAATAGAACAGTTGCCTAGCCAAGCTGAGTACTCCTTCACTTCCAACACGGCCCATGTCATCATGCAAGTGTTTAAGGAATAATGGCTTGAAGCTGGTTGGTAAAACTAGCTGATGTTTTTCTGCTTTTTTACAGTATAGAACCCCATCTTCAATACATAGTGTTGCCCACTCATGCATCAATTTCTTGAAAGTACCACTCACACTTCGCTTTCAGTCATCTGTGAGTGTTTGGTTTGACTCTTTCATTCTCAAGATGTCACCTATCACAGGGTCTGTCCTTTGAGCACTTTGAAGTTCAGGGAGATCAATGGGTATAACAGTTTCTCAGTTGTTTGGCTCAAGCTGTTCACCCTTTGCTAATGTCAGAGCAGCAATTCAGGCAACATCACCATGCTTGCTCACTCCACAGCCTTCCCATGTAGCAGCGATGGCCCCTCTGGAGAGCTCCACTGTACACTCTGTGGCGTATCTGTCAATGTCAAGTGGGTTTCTCGACTGTGTGTCTGCATCTGCATTTATTTTTCCAGGTCGGAAGCCAACTGCATTCAATGTGGCAGTATTCATGACATAAGTTAAGGGATTATTGTCAGTGTAGATGGCAAAAGTGTGGGGCATAGAACAAATAATCTCTGAATTTCTCACAGACAGCCCACTTCAGGGTGAGAAACTCTAACTTGCCTGAATGGAGTCGATAATTTCTCTCAGCGGGAGTGAGTGTTCTTGAGCCATATCCAATTACCCTGAGCTTCCCATTTTACTTGTGGTTGGTCCATTAAAAAAACTTTAATCAGATCCTACTAAGGTGACCGTATGGAGCATGAAAGGGAGTTCAAAATCTGGGTAGGCGAGGACCGCGGGGGGGGTGGGGGTAGCAGTCCACTCAACTGGTGTCTTAGATGGTAACTGTGCACCTCTCCCCTTTTGTCCTCCACATTTCCCCCGAGGCTGCTCTTCGTTGGTTTTCTTGGGTTGCAAGAGCTTATAGATGGGTTTTGTTATTCTTGAGAAGTCTTGAATATATGATTGGTAATAAGTCAAGAATCCAGCATTTCTTCTTCCATTTCCAACTGTAGCAGGTGTTTCACTTTTCAGGGCATACACAGCCTCAAGGTCTTTTGGGTCAATGTGCATCCCTTCAGCTGAAACCAGAGGCCCAACATATCTCACTTCTCTCTTAATCAAGTCACATTTCATGGGCCAGAGTTTGATTCCATGACTCAGCAGGGCTTTTAAGACTTTTCTCAGCCCGTCCATATGGTCGTCAAATGTTCTGAAATAACATAATATGTCATCCAAGTATGAAATGCAACATTCATCTCAAAGATGAGCAAGCATCTAGCATCTCTTCCATACTCCGTTGAAACAAAGCAGGCGGGTTGGTCAGTCCAAAGGGAATCCACACCCATTCGTACAGACCCGAGGGGGTGATAAATGCGGTCCGGTGGTGTGACCCCTCGGCTATGAACCCCTGGTGGTATGCTTTTCCTTGATCGAGAATGGAAAACCAGCTGTAACTCCCTAATGTGTCAATGAGGTCTTGGACTCTCAGTAAGGAATGATGACCTGGTATTGTGCGCTGGTTCAGGAGGCAATAATCAATACTGAATCTAAGTGACCCATCTTTCTTCCGCGCATAGACTACTGGTGCAAAATAAGGGCTTTTAGACATCACTATCCAGCCTCTTGCCAGAAGAGCTTCAGTGTACTCCTTGACCTCCTCATAAAGGGGTTTGGGGATGGAAGTGTAGGATCTTTGGACTGGAGTGCTATCTTTGAGGGTTATTGCCATCTCCAAGCTGGGAATACAGCCCATGTCACATTCATCTTGTGCAAATGCCCCTGACTCCTCCCTTAACATTTTCTTAACACTCTTTTGTTGATCTTCAGTCAGGTGGCTAACATCAACAGGTGAATCCCATTCATTAGTTGTTCTACCACCACTGTCCTGTTGAGCTCCTGAGGACCCACATCCATTGCCTTCCTGAGCCACACTTCAATTCAATTCAATTCAGTTCAACTTTATTTATATAACACCATTTCAAAACAACAGTCATCTCATAGCACTTTCAACTGTAGGGGAAACCCCTACAATTGCAGAGAGACCCCAGCAATCAGACGATCTCCTGTGAGCAAGCGCTTGGTGACGGTGGAGAGGAAAAACTCCCTTTTGACTTACACTTGACTTACTGGGGCTCAGTGAGTCTGTTTGTACAACTCCTGCAATGGGTTCAATGGTCCCAAGGGCTGCTCTACAGGTAAGTGTCACATCATGTTTATTGTGATTGCCAATGGGGACTCTAACATATGGGAGGAGTTTTGCTTCAGACTGCTAAGAGGTTGTTGCCAATATCAAGCTGTTGCAACTGTGAACTGTTCTCAGTTGGTTCAAAGAGCACAAGTGAGTTGGAAATGTCAAGTGTGGAGGTGTGGAGAGCGTGAAATGAAGAGGCTGAATTTATTTCTCAATTCAGGTTTATTAACAATCACGTGTCTCCAACATCCTCTCAAACAGAAAAGAGAACCAACTTCCCACATCTCCCCTTTTTATACCCGGGACATCAAAGTACAGAGTCACATTGTCATTCAATCCCCAGAGACAACACATCACCCCCGAGGTCTTCTCCTCTCCACCTAAAACCCTGGTGGTCAGGAAGTCTTTTCAGAACCATTTCTAAAGACACATCTCACACCCTCCTGTTATCCCCAGGAGGTCCAGACTTATTGTTCCTTCTAAGACGTGAGGTAACAGTAATATACATATGCAGCCTAAGCATCTCAAATATGTGTACCACATGACCCCCCCCCCCCCCAAACATCGAAGATGAAACAATACAACACAGTCTACACAACATGATAAAATCACAAACATCAGTCCATATGCTGTCTGGGCTTCAACCGTCTTCCGAACTTGCTGTAAGCGGGCTTCGCCACTCCGGTGGCGCCATCCTGCTGTGAATCCGCTATCTGAGGATGAGAACTGTTAGTCAATCCCTGTGGGGGCTCTGGGGCATGCTCCCTGGGGGGTCTGCCGCGTTGAGGAGCCCTCGCCACTTGCACAGTTTCATCAGCCATCACAAAAGCAGGCTTAAGTCTGTCTATGCTAATTGTTTCCCTCCTGTCCCCTAAATCTAGCAAAAAATGCTCATCACCTGTTTCCAGCACTCTATATGGGCCATCGTAAGGTGGTCGCAGGTTTGGGCGCTGAGCCTCATGCCTGACAAAAACAAACTCGGCATTTTTTAAAGCTTTAGGTACAAAAACACACGGAAAAGTGTGATGAACGGGGCCCGGAAGCATGTCCACTCCCGTGTCGTTCAGTGACCGCTGAGCAGGGGGACGCTCTGGCGCCGGATTATCAGGAAGAAACTCCCCTGGCAGCCGGAGTGGTTGCGCAAACACCAACTCAGCTGGGGAGGCTTTTAAGTCCTCTTTAGGTGCAGAACGCAACCCTAATAAAACCCATGGTAGTCTGTTTACCCAATTTGCATCCGTAAGCGACACTCTGAGGGCTGCTTTCAATGACCTATGAAAACGCTTGCATAAACCATTAGCCTGGGGGTGGTACGCGGTAGCGCGGTGGATTGTTACCCCCAGGCTGCGGGCCATCGCTGACCAAAGCTCAGAAACAAATTGAGGCCCCCTGTCGGACGTAATATCCGACGGGACCCCAAAACGTGCTACCCAAGCCGTTAAAAACGTGCGGGCCACCTCTGCAGCTGTGGTTGATGCCAGTGGGACCACTTCAGGCCAACGCGTGGTGCGGTCCACCATTGTCAAAAGATGTGTGCACCCCTGCGATGACGGTAGGGGGCCTACGAGGTCGACATGCACATGATCGAACCTCTTGGCCGGGATGTGAAACGGCTCTAAGGGGGCTTTAGTGTGTTTGTGTATTTTGGCCCGCTGGCAAGCCATGCAGGCTCTTGCCCACTCTTTAACTTGCTTGCGCAGGCTCGGCCAAACAAACTTCTCTCCTACCATTTTAACCGACGCGCGCACCCCCGGATGCGCCAGAGAGTGAATCGAGTCAAAAACACGGCGGCGCCACGCGGCCGGGACTAGCGGACACAGTCGTCCGGTAGAGACATTGCAGATTAGGGGGGGCATACACTCTTGCAGCCTCCTGCTCTCCAGCCTTAACCCTGTTGGTCCAGACTGGAGCGCGCACACGTCCGCATCGCTACCCTGATCCGCGGCCATGGCTGCGTAATCTATCCCCACGTGGACTGGGGCCGCGTACACTTCCGCGCTGCTATTTTGCTCCGCGGTCGTGGCAGTATAATCTACCTCTGCGCGGACTGGAGCGGTTACGGCGCGAGGGAGGCAGTCTGCCACTACATTAAGTTTACCCGCTACGTGTTGAATATCAGTAGTAAATTCTGAAATTGCAGCCAGCTGCCTCTGCTGCCGGCCCGACCATGGTTCCGAAACCTTGGCCATCGCAAAAGTGAGCGGTTTGTGGTCAACGAACGCGGTGAAACGACGACCTTCTAGCCAGAACTGGAAGTGACCAATGGCTAAGTGGAGCGCTAACAACTCCCTGTCAAACGCTCTGTATTTTCGCTCGGCCTCACGCAAGGTCCTGCTGAAAAAGGCCAGCGGCTGCCAAGCCCTGGCAACATGTTGCTCCACTACCGCCCCTATGGCCACGTCTGATGCATCAGTGGTGAGCGCTATGCGGGCCGTTGGGTCTGGATGAGCCAAAAACGCAGCATGTGAGGGCTTTTTTTACCTCCGAGAATGCGTGCTCCCGCTCCGGGGACCATTCAATTGCATTTGAGGGTTTTTGTTTTTTAAGCGCGGCATACAATGGTTGCATGAGCTGCGCTGCGCGGGGAAGGAAACGGTTATAAAAATTCACCATTCCCAAAAACTCCTGTAGTACTTTGACCGTTTGTGGCAGGGGAAAGTTTGCTACTGCGCGCACTTTGTCCGACAGCGGGACTGCCCACTCTGGGGAGACGCGGTGCCCCAAAAAATCAATCTGTGCCACCCCGAACTGGCACTTCGCTGGGTTGATTATTAACCCGTGCTCTCCCAACCTCTGGAAAACTGCCGTGAGGTGTTTTTCGTGTTCCTCTTGGGACACGCTGGCTACCAAAATGTCGTCCAGGTAGACGAACACAAAAGGGAGATCGCGTAACACAGCGTCCATCATGCGCTGGAAAGTTTGTGTGGCGCCTTTAAGCCCAAACGGCATGCGCAAAAACTCAAAAATTCCAAACGGAGTTATTACCGCTGTTTTGGGAATGTTCTCAGCATGTACTGGGACTTGATGGTAACCGCGGACCAAGTCTATTTTAGAAAAAATGCGCGCCCTGGCCAGATGAACCGAAAAATCCTGAATATGGGGAATTGGGTAGCGGTCGTGCGCTGTAGAGTTGTTCAACCTGCGGAAATCACCGCAAGGCCGCCACGAGCTGTCAGCCTTAGGGACCATGTGGAGCGGGGAAGCCCATGGGCTGTTCGAACGCTGTATGATGCCCAACCTTTCAAGTTTGGCGAACTCCTCGCACGCTATGGTCAGTTTAGCTGCATCCAAGCGCCGAGCTTTTGCAAAAACGGGGGGACCAGCGGTAGTGATAAAGTGCTCCACCCCGTGTTTAGCGACGGCTGCTGAAAACGTGGGAACCGTGAGTGCTGGAAACTGAGTGAGGAGTGTGTGAAACTTACCACCTGCTGTGGTGACGTTGGCCTGTGCTGTGGGCGGGGACACTCGAACTGCACAAGGGATAGAGTAAAAGGAGAGTGCATTAACCAAGCGTCTATTGGGAAGATCAACCAACAACCCGTGTGAGCACAGAAAATCAGCACCTAACATGTTGAAACTCACCGCCGCTATAATAAAAGTCCACTCATATGTGCGGCTGTGCAGGGACAGAAGTAGAGTCCTTTCACCAAAGGTCTTAATGCTCGAGCCGTTCGCCGCTGATGCTCCATGACTCCCGGGGCCTGCCAGCCGGTCAGCGTAGGTTGGCATGATGAAACTCACTTGGGAGCCTGTGTCCACGAGGAAGTGCCTCCCAGAACGCGCATCCGTCAGGTAGAGCAGCTTGTTCCGTTCACCCTGGGCCGCAGCTGCTACCGACTCCCGGTCCTGACGTTTCCCGAGCTCTTGAACTGACACGGCGGTATACATTTGCATGCCCTCTCTGCGAAACGACGATGGTAAAAACAGAGGTCGTCTCCTCCGCGGTGTCGGGGCTTCGCCGCCGCCATTGTTGGTGCGTCTGCCTCTGTCGCCTCCGGCCCTTTGCTGTTCCCGGTCGTCGCGCCGAGGTCTGCCGCTGCTGCGGTGGCCGTGTGCCGTCTGCTGGCGTTGAGGATCCGCTGCGCCTCCTGGGCAAGCGCGCGGAAGTCCCGCTGGGTCACAAACTGAGACCCCGCCAGGGTCGCCCTCGTCTCCGACGGTAGAGTTCTCAGGAAGATGTGAGTGAAGAGGAAATCATCGTCGTCTGAGCCTCTCAGCCTCAGCATGTCTTCCATCAGGTCAACAGGCGTGCTTTCTCCCAAGTCGTGCAGGGCCAGGAGTCTCTCAGCTCTCTCCTGGGCTGAGGGAGTGAAACGCTGAATGAGCGCAGCTTTCAACCCGCCGTATTTGTCGCCAGCGGGTGGGCGCTGCACCAGGCTCCGCACATGTCGAGCTGTGCGGCTGTCGAGTTTGGCGATGACGTGGTAGAACTTTGTGTCATCTGCTGTTATTCCCCCGAGAGCGAACTGGGCTTCGGCCAGGAGGAACCATGAGTCCGGGTTGTCCTGCCAGAATTCTGGTAGCTTGACTGAGGCTGTGTTTGCCCAGCTGGTCCTTGGCGAGTCTGGTTCGGGGGAATTGTCTCTGCTCATTATACGTCTTAAGGTCACCAGTGTGGAGAGCGTGAAATGAAGAGGCTGAATTTATTTCTCAATTCAGGTTTATTAACAATCACGTGTCTCCAACATCCTCTCAAACAGAAAAGAGAACCAACTTCCCACATCTCCCCTTTTTATACCCGGGACATCAAAGTACAGAGTCACATTGTCATTCAATCCCCAGAGACAATACATCACCCCCCAGGTCTTCAGCTCTCCACCTAAAACCCTGGTGGTCAGGAAGTCTTTTCAGAACCATTTCTAAAGACACATCTCACACCCTCCTGTTATCCCCAGGAGGTCCAGACTTATTGTTCCTTCTAAGACGTGAGGTAACAGTAATATACATATGCAGCCTAAGCATCTCAAATATGTGTACCACAGAGGGTACTTTACACTTAACATGCCTGACTTGGTGAGCTGGAATTATCACATCATGCTGTCCCACTTTGAGCACACCGTGACAGACTTCACTATCATGGGTGAGCTTTCTCTGCATGAGATTGACTAGTGCAGTGGCCTTGTCGTCCTGGAGACTCATGGCACTACTTGGGAGACTTACAATGACATGAATGAAATATGCATTCCCTTTTGGCCCCAATATCAGCTGTTCAATAACACTGAAACCAAGAAGGGGACACTCCATTGGCACACTGCTTACCAAAAAGGGTACTTTTACTGTTAAATCTGGGTCATTGTTCTCAGGACAGCTCACCATTATGCCTACCCAGCCATCATAGGGTAGTGGTTGGCCATTAACATCTACAACACTGACAACCTTATCCCCAGTAAGTTCAGCCAGCAGTTGTAGCTTGTGTTCAAGGAGGTATGTTTTTACCCACTGGTGGTCTAAAATGCTCCCTTGGGCACCTGTGTCCAACAACCAGTCCACCGCATAGCTATGAATATAACATTTGATTTTGGATTTTTTTTTTTTTCCCACCAACCGAGCCACAATCTCATTAACTTCCGTCTCTTTGTTTTTGGGTAGAGGTGTCACATCTTTACTTGGATGTCTGGTGATCTTACATCTGACTTTTCATTACTGCAGGGTGACTGTGCATCGGCAATTGGCTGGCTGATGTTCTTTTCTTGCCCTTGTTTTAGACTGCCCTGTCGCCTGCCTCCCCACAGATGAAACAATGACTACATGATACGTCAAATAGGTTCATTTTGTCTTCTTTTAATTATTTATCTTTTGTTCATATGAAAGACAAAAAATAAAATAGATGTCTTTACCTTCTTTACATGTTTCAACTGCGCTGCAGCCTTCGTCAGAAGACACGAAGGCTGACGAAGGCTGCAGTGCAGTTGAAACATGTAAAGAAGGTAAAGACATCTTTCTGTTTTATTTTTTGTCTTTCATATGAACAAAAGATAAATGACTACATGAGCTAGCACCTCTTTCAACACACTTGGGGCACCCATATTGTTTTGCAACATGCTTTGGCTTTGGGTCTAAACATTGGCAACTCTGTTCAAGGGTCTGTCTAGTTGTGAAAGACTCAACCACTTTGGTCAGAGTGTCCACTTTTGCAATCAGTTTTTCAATAACTTTACTTTTACTCTTAGCTCGAGTCAGATTTTTCAGTGTCTTTGTCAGGTTCAAGTTGGATAGTGTGAGCTCGTGTTACCATTTGTCAGGCAGAATGTCCTGGTCTCCGATGTCTTTCGCTTTCTTCCCTTGACACTTTGTTCAGTTGTCTTATTAACACTTCCTCGGAGACTGTGCAGTCAGATAACAAGGGCTTGAGTTCATTACAAATGTCACTGTACTTTGGGAGGAGACTTTGATGAATGGTGCGTAGGAACACATTTTGAATTGTACGTGCCTCATACTTCAATCAATCAATCAATCAAACTTTATTTCTAAAGCACTTTAAAAACAACTACAGCTGTTACAAAGTACTGTACATCATCCATCCATCCATCCATCTTCTACCGCTTTTCCGGAGGTCCGGGTCGCGGAGGCAGCAGTTCAAGCAGAGAAGCCCAGACTTCCCTCTCCCCAGCCACCTGCTCCAGCTCTTCAGAGGGGATACCAAGGCGTTCCCAGACTGGCTGGGAGACATAGTCTCTCCACCGAGTCCTGGGTCTGCCCCGGGGTCTCCTCCCAGTGGGACGTGCCTGAAACACCTCAAGTGGGAGGCGTCCAGGAGGCATCCTAATCAGATGCCCATACCACCTCAACTGACTCCTTTCAATGTGGAGGAGCAGCGGTTCTACTCTGAGCCTCTCCCGGATGACTGAGCTCCTCACCCTATCTCTGAGGGTGAGTCCAGCAATCCTACGGAGAAAGCTCATTTCAGCCGCTTGTATCCGCGATCTCATTCTTTCGGTCATTACCCAAAGCTCGTGACCATAGGTGAGAGTAGGAACGTAGATTGACTGGTAAATCGACAGCTTTGCCTTAGAACTAAGCTCCCTCTTCACCACAACAGACCGGTACAACGTCCGCATCACTGCAGATGCTGCTCCAATCCGTCTGTCGATCTCTCGCTCCATTTTCCCCTCACTCGTGAACAAGACCCCAAGATACTTAAACTCCTCCACTTGGGGCAGGAGCCTGTCCCCAACCCGGAGAGGACAATCCACCTTTTTCCGGCTGAGGACCATGGACTCGGACTTGGAGGTGCTGATTCTCATCCCAGCCGCTTCACACTCAGCGGCAAACCGTCCCAGCAAGAGCTGTAGGTCATTGCTGGATGAAGCCAACAGGACAACATCATCTGCAAACAACAGAGATGAGATCCTGTGGTCACCAAGCATGACACCCTCCATTTCCTGGCTGCGCCTAGAAATCCTGTCCATAAAAATTATGAACAGGACCGGTGACAAAGGGCAGCCCTGGCGGAGTCCAACTCTCACTGGGAATGACTCCGACCGAGTGTTGGCAATGCGAACTAAACTCTCACAACGGTCGTACAGAGACCGAATAGCTCGTAACAACAAGCCCGATACCCCATACTCCCGAAGCACCCCCCACAAAAATCCACGAGGGACGCGGCCCCCCTCATGGATCGTCACCTTATCGTGGTGGGGGGGTTTGCGTGCCCCAGTGATCCCAGGAGCTATGTTGTCCGGGGCAATTTGCCTCTGATAGGGTCTCCCAAGACAAACTGGTCCTGGGTGAAGGGCCAGACGAAGAACGATCCAACAGACTCTCATGATAAATTGTATATCAAGGATTCAGTGTACCCCGCCCGGTATGGGGTTACCGGGGCCCCACCCTGGAGCCAGGCCTGGGGGAGGGGCTCGAAGGCTAGCGTCTGGTGGCCGGGTTTCCACCCATGGGACCCGGCCGGGCTCAGCCCGAAGGAGTTACATGGGTCCGCCCTCCAGTAGGTTCACCACCTGCAGGAGGGATCATGGAGGTCCGGTGCTATGTGGATTAGGTGGCAGTCAAAGGCGGAGACCTTGGCGGACTGATACTGTACATCAGGAATAGATAAAATGAGAAGGACATAAAAGACAGTAAAATGCAACTAAAAAGGTATAAAAACAAAACAAGTAAAAATTACAATCATATAATAAAAGCATGGGGAGAACATGCAAACTCCACACAGATCACTGTGTGGAGTTTACTCTGGGATTTCTCCGGTTTCCTCCCATATGCCAAAAACATGCAAGTTAGGTTAATTGGCATCAAAACTGGGGATTCTAAATTGTCCTTAGGTATGACTGTGAGAGTGAATGGCTGTCTGTCTCTCTGTGTTGGCCCTGCGATGGACTGGTGATCTGTCCAGGGTGTATCCTGCCTCTCGCCCAAAAATGCTGGGATAAGCTCCAGCCGCCCCGCAACCCGAAAAGGATTAAGCGGAAGAAGATGGATGGATGGATGGATGGATGGATAATAAAAGCAATTAAACAAGTACAATTGATGTCTCATGCTGAGCTGAAGGCCAAGGAATAAAAATGAGTTTTAAGATAAGTTTTAAAAGTGGGCAGTGAAGGAGCCTGTCTAATAGGCAAAGGAAGACTGTTCCATAGTTTAGGAGCAGCAACAGAAAAAGCTCTGTCCCTTCTGTGCTTCCTTTTTGATTTTGGTATCTCCAGGAGCAGCTGATCAGCTGACCTGAGAGACTGAGCAGGAGTGTAAGAGTGAAGAAGCTCAGAGAGGTAAGGCAGGGCAAGGCCATTCAATGATTTAAAAACAATTAAAAGAATTTTAAAATGAATCTTAAAGTGCACAGGCAGCCAGTGGAGGGAAGCTAAAATAGGTGTAATGTGGTCCCTCTTATGTGTTCCAGTTAAAAGACGTGCAGCAGCATTCTGAACCAACTGGAGATGTGCGAGGGAAGACTGGTTGACCTCAAAATAAAGTGCATTAAAGTAATCCAGATGAGATGTGATGAAGGCATGGATTACTGTCTCAAAGTTCTGTTTAGAGAGAATAGGTTTAACCTTTGCCAGTTGCCTTAAACGTATCGTCACTTCCTGTGGTAATGTAATGTATCGTCACTTCTTGTGTTGCTGGCTTCCTGTGGGTTGCTCTCCTCATTCTCCTGAGGATTTTGCATTTAATTGTATTTTAATCACTTTTTTTCCATCTGCCGTTAGCTCTCACTTCTGTTTATCAAGCCTCCTGCACCTGTGTGCTCACTCAGTGCCATCTAATCACCCTCTTTAGCCTTCTGTTCACCTTTCGTTGGTGTTTTTGTTAGCTTCGGGTTAGCCACTAGCTATGGCTACTAGCTCTCCTTCTTCTCCTCCTCTGGTGTGCACTCTCTGTCAGATGTTTAGCTACACCTCTGCCTCTTTTAGTGATAACGGTAAATGTAATAAATGTTGTCTTTTTGAGGCGCTCGAGGCGAGGTTGTCTGATTCGGAATCCTGGCTCCGCTGTATCGAAACACCGTCTGCGCCAGTTAATAACAACGGACGTCCCTTATCTGCAGCGGAGCTCCCTAGCTTAGGGCGGCCTGCTAGCAGTCCTCCGGTCCTCCTCAGCAGCGAGGACACTGGGTGGGTGACGTGAGAAGAGAGCCTAGCCGCAAAGCCCTTGTGAACCACCAACCTGTTCCTGTTTCTAATCGCTTTTCCCTGCTCAGCGACACACCCGCTGAAGAAAAAACTCTGATCATTGGCGACTCCGTAGTCAGAAGCGCGAACCTAAAGACTCCAGGGGCCATAGCCAAATGCATTCCTGGGGCCAGAGTAGGCAACATCTAGTCAAATTTGAAAATGCTGGCTAAAAGTAACTGTAAATACTCCACAATTGTTATCGACGCTGGCATTAACGACGTCCGACTCCGGCAGTCGGAAGTCTCAAAACTTAACATGAAATTGGTGTGTGACTTTGCAAAAACAATGTCTGCCTCTGTAGTATTCTCTGGGCCCCTCCCCAATCTGACCAGTGATGACATGTTTAGCCGCTTGTCATCCTTCAACCGCTGGCTGTCTGTGTGGTGTCCTGCAAACAATGTGGGCTACATAGACAATTGGAACTCATTTTGGGGAAAACCTGGTCTTATCAGATGAGACGGCATCCATCCCACTTTGGATGGTGCGTCTCATTTATTTAACAATCTGGCATCATTTTTATCCAAATTTCCAAAACCTTGACAACTCAGAGTTGGGACCAGGAAGCAGAGTCACAGTCTTACATGCCTCTCTGCAGCTCCTCTTCATCCGCCACCCCTCAACTTAGCCCCTGTCTTCCCCATCAGAGAATCATTATCTGCTCCCTCCAAAGTAAATAAAAATATAATGTATAAGCATCCCAAAGTGATTAAACAAAAAGTTGGAAAAACTCAAATTAAGCATGAAGCCTCTAAATTTAATGATTTGGCCTCTGTTCCTCCTCATAATTTAAAAATTAAATGTGTTTGTTAAATATTAGGTCTCTAACTCCCAAGTCTCTGTTAGTCCATCATCTGTTAATTGATCATCAGATTGATTTAATATCCCTTACAGAGACTTGGTTAGGACAAGAGGATTATGTTGGTTTGAATGAATCAACTCCCTCTGGTTATTTAAACTGTCAAAATCCCAGAAGTTCTAGTTGTGGAGGAGGAGTAGCAACAATTTACCATTCCAAATTACCAGTTAATGTAAAGCAAAAAACATATTATAAATCCTTTGAGGGCCTGGTCCTCAGTATTGGGCACTTTAGCAATTTTAGGCTAAACCCAATTTTATTTGCCATAGTTTATCATCCTCCATCAACCTACTCAGAGTTTTTATCCGAATTTGCCAAATTATTAGCTGATTTAGTGTTGAAATCAGAATAATTATAGTAGGGGACTTTAATATACATGTAGATGTAGATAGTGATTGCCTTAATTTGGCATTTAATTCAATATTAGACTCAACTGGGTCTTCTCAGAAAGTAGGAAATTCTACCCATTATCTCCACCATAGGTTGGACCTTGTTCTGACATATGGAATAGAAATAGAAAATCTGGTAGTGTCTCCTCAAAACCCTGTGTATTGTCAGACCATTGTCTGTTAACCTTTGATTTTACTATTTCTGACTATTTGGCTCCTAAGGAAAAATATTACAACAGTAGATGCCTCTCAGATGATGTTGTTACCAAATTCATGCAGATTGTTTCCTCTATGCCATGTGTCAACACAACGGAAATAAGCTAGAGACAGCTTGCTCCTTCTGTAATTGATAGCATGGTAGATAGTGTTAAAGCTTCTCTGCATCAGACTCTAGACATGGTGGCCCCCTTAAAAAAGAAAAAGTCTAATCAGAGATTTCTAACTCCTTGGTTCAACACAGAAACTTGTAGCTTAAAACAGAAGACTCATCAATTAGAAAGAAAATGGCACTCCACTAATTTAGATGAAATCTATTTAGCTTGGAGAAATCATCTTTTAATTTATAAAAAATCTCTGAGAAAAGCTAGAACGAGTTATTACTCTGCATTAATAGAAGAGAACAAGAATAATCCCAGGTTTCTTTTCAGCACTGTAGCCAGGTTGACAAAGAGTCAGGACTCTGTCAATCCTAGCATTCCCTTAGAGCTTAGTAGTCAGGACTTTATGAACTTTTTCAATAAAATTTCATCTATCAGAGATAAAATCAGTCAGATTATTTCTACTGTTAATTTAAATACAGTAACTACTACAATTCGTTCAATTGACATCTGTTTGGATCAGTTTACTCCAATTGACCTTTTAGAGTTAGACAAAATAGTTTCCTCATGCAAGCCTTTAACTTGTCTTTTAGACCCTATTCCTACCAGGTTATTTAAAGAAGTCTTCCCATTTATTGGTAGCTTTATTCTTCAAATAATCAATTCTTCATTAACTTTAGGCCATGTACTGCAGGCTTTTAAAACTGTTGTAATTAAACCCTTACTCAAAAAGGCAACGCTAGATCCTGGAGTTTTAGCTAACTATAGACCAGTCTCTAATCTCCATTTCATTTCAAAAATCTTAGAGTTGTTGCTACGCAGTTATTTGACCACTTGCAGGGAAATGGTTTATTTGAAGAGTTTCAATCTGGGTTTAGAATCCATCATAGCACTGAAACAGCCTTTGTGAAGGTCACTGTCATTAGTGATCCTGATCGCGTCTGATAATGGACTTGTTTCTGTACTTGTCCTTTTAGACCTTAGTGCAGCTTTTGATACTATCGATCATAATATTCTACTTGATAGATTAGAACACTATGTTGGACTTAATGGAACTTTGTTGCAGTGGTTTAGATCTTATTTATCTGATAGGTTCCAGTTTGTTCATGTCAATAATGAGTTTTCTTTCAACTCAAAGCTCAGTCATGGAGTTCCACAGGGATCTATGCTAGGCCCTACTCTTTTTAGTTTATATGCTTCCGTTAGGCAACATTATTAGAAAGCACTGTATACATTTTCATTGTTATGCAGATGACACACAATTATACCTGTCAATGAAGCCAGATGATAGTAATCAATTAGCCAAGTTAGAAGCATGTCTTAAGGAAATCAACGTTTGGATGACTTGTAATCTCCTGCTATTAAATTCAGATAAGACTGAAATTATTCTTGTTTGTTCAAAAAACCTTAGAAATACCTTTCTAAATCAAAACTTTTAGTTTGGATGCAGTTACTCTTTCTCTTAATAGCTCTGCGATGAACCTTGTAGTTATTTTTGATCAAGATCTGTTTTTCAATTCACATATTAAATTTGTTTCTGAGACTGCTTTCTATCATTTGTGTAATATTGCCAAGATCAGGAGCATCTTGTCTCAGTGATGCTGAGAAACTGATCCACACTTTTGTTAGCTCTAGATTAGATTATTGTAACTCTTTATTACTAGGTTGTCCTAAAACATCTCTAAAAAGTCTTCAGTTGATCCAAAATGCTGCAGCAAGAGTTTTAACAGGTACTAGAAAGAGAGATTATATCTCTCCGGTTCTGGCCTTCCTTCATTGGCTTCCCATAGAGTTTAGAATTAAGTTTAAAATCCTTCTTCTCACTTTCAAAGCTCTAAACAATCAGGCCCCTTTTTATTTAAAAGATCTGATATTACCCTATTATCCTAACAGAGCACTAAGCTCCCAAAATGCTGTCGTCGTCGGCCTCCGTCGGTCTATGATGACCATGGAAGAGAATCCTAAATGTCTACTCTGCTGGAACAGCACCGCCTGTGGCTGAACAGGCCGATGCGCACCGGTGTTCTACCTTCCAGCGCTGGGCGTTGGTAGGATTCAAGCCTGGGCAGGAAGATATGGAGGACAAGATGTTACCCATGCAGCATGTCCCCCCTCTCCACGTCACTGATGAATCCAAAGGAACAGCAGGGCTGCTATAGTTTGGCACCAGCGTCATCGCAGGAGCTGCCAGAACGATGTTGAGCACAACAGAGAACTGCCTTAGGGGCTCCGACTCCGGATTTTTCCTCAGGGTTGACTCCCAAAGCCTTTCCCGTGACCGGGTGTGCCGCAAGGCAGCGGAGGTTTGAAATCAGGGTTTACCTTCCCCTAGATGGGCTACCTTCCCAGGTTGACGAGCCACCATCTACCCGAAGCATCTGGTTTTAAGGCGCCAGAGATCCGCCCTCGCCCCTTCTCCTATTAGTAAAAGCAGTTCCGCCGGGCTTGGAGACTAAACCACACGGGCAGGCTAGGAGTTGGACTTAGTTGTCAGAGGCTTTTCGAGACGCACGCCGTAAGGAGCATTTTATGAGCACTGGGAGCTTAACCCCAGTGCCACTCCTGGCTATGACAACCTTGGAGCCCAAAATGCTGTACTACTTGTAATATCTAGAATCTCCCAAAGTACATTGGGGGGCAGATCCTTCAGTTATCAAGCTCCTTTCTTGTGGAACCAGCTGCCAATATGGATTCGGGAGTCAGACTCTATCTCTGTTTTTAAGAATAGGGTTAAAACCTTCCTTTTTTGATATAGCCTACAATTAGGGAGGGATCATGTGTTTCTGAACCCTCCCTTAGTTATGCTGCTATTAGGTTTAGACAGCCAGGGGACCTCCAATAATTGCACTGGGCTTCACTCCTTTCTTCACTATAAATGATTTTTTTTTTTTTTTTTTTTTTTGCTGGTCATTAACATCTGTTAGTTCTCTCTCATAGATTGAGTCCCCATCATGCTGTTTGCTCTCTACATGTCTGTTCTTTTCATCTTTTCTATCCCCTCACCCCCCAGCCAGTTGCAGCAGATGACTGCCCCTCTCTGAGCCTGGTTCTGCTTGAGGTTTCTTCCTGTTAAAAGGGAGTTTTTCCTCTCCACTGTTGCCAAGCGCTTGCTCACAGGTGGTCACCTGATTGCTGGGGTCTTTCTGCAATTGTGGGGGTTTCCCCTACAGTTGAGAGTGCTATGAGGTGACTGTTGTTGTGAAATTGCACTATATAAATAAAGTTGAATTGAATTGAAAATTGAATGAAAAAAGCTGCACTTCACTACTGCAGCAATTTGACGATCTAGTTTAAAATCACTGTCCATCTTAAAACACAGATTAGTGACAGTAGGTTGGACAAACTTTGTCAAGGGGCCCAAGTCAACAGGGGAAGACTCACAGTAGCCACTGGGTCCAAACACAATCACTTCTGTCTTCTTTTCATTAAAACTTAAGAAGTCACTGCCATCCAATCTTTAATGTCATTAAGGCATTCAAGAAGTGATTTGACTGACAAAGCCTCCTTCTGCCTTATTGGAACATAAACCTGACAGTCATCAGCATGACAGTGGAAGGAGATGCCATGCTTTCTAAGAATTGAACCCAGTGGAAGCAGATAAAGTGAAAAGAGTAGAGGCCCTAAAATTGAGCCCTGTGGGACCCCAGATGAAAGGGAAGCAGATATTTCAGAACCAGCAAGGCTTACACACATGGTTCTATTGTGGAGGATACGAATAAGGGTCACCAGTGTGGAGGCAATGATCAAATAAGTGCAGGCAGACACGGCGAACTGAAGTTTAAAAGAGTGCTTTATTCATCCTCCATCACGAGGCTCACTCAACGCTGTGGCAGCGCGCTGGAGTGAGCCCTGCGTCTCTAAGTCAGCAACAAGCCACCCGAGTCATCAACGAGAGAGAGCTCTTACATACTCAGCCACAGACAATGCATGCATGGCATATTAGCATCACAGTACAGCAGGAATGCATGGGACATTTACATGAGAGTCACACATATCAATAGCAGGAACACTGGTGCCGGAATTCCTCTCTGCTCCGGGGCTGTAGGACAAAGGAGGCTGCAAGGCACATCTACATATTGATATCGGTCCATACATCTCATCCATCCATCCATCCATCTTCTACCGCTTTTCCGGAGGTCCGGGTCGCGGAGGCAGCAGTTCAAGCAGAGAAGCCCAGACTTCCCTCTCCCCAGCCACCTGCTCCAGCTCTTCAGAGGGGATACCAAGGCATTCCCAGACCAGCTGGGAGACATAGTCTCTCCACCGAGTCCTGGGTCTGCCCCGGGGTCTCCTCCCAGTGGGACGTACCTGAAACACCTCAAGTGGGAGGCGTCCAGGAGGCATCCTAATCAGATGCCCATACCACCTCAACTGACTCCTTTCAATGTGGAGGAGCAGCGGTCAGTGTACCCCGCCCGGTATAGGGTTACCGGGGCCCCACCCTGGAGCCAGGCCTGGGGGAGGGGCTTGAAGGCTAGCGTCTGGTGGCCGGGTTTCCACCCATGGGACCCGGCCGGGCTCAGCCCGAAGGAGTTACATGGGCCCGCCCTCCAGTGGGTTCACCACCTGCAGGAGGGATCATGGGGGTCCGGTGCTATGTGGATTAGGTGGCAGTCAAAGGCGGAGACCTTGGCGGACTGATTCCATACATCTCATTGTTCTGTTAATTGCTCAAGCTGAGCGCTCTGCCTGTCCCGTAGGTTGTGGTTGTTCACCATACCGCTCCCCCCCAGAGGGATCAGCAGGGGGCCGAGGCGTTGATCGGCCGGCTTTAGAAGCGAGCTGCGGGAAAAGCTCTGTGCAGGAGGTAGAGGGAGGGTGGGGGTAGCAAGTGCCGGCCCGGGACGGCGAAGTTGTCCGGGCCGCGCAAAAATTGCATGTGGATCCATGATGCTGAGGGGCTTTCCCGTTAAACGAGATCCACAGTGGCTGTGAGAAGAAAAAATTGTCTCTGACTCCTCTTGCGGCTCAGTGAGGATGCGTAGCGGCCATGAAGGAAAAAACAAAAGCTGGAGCTGTGTGAGGGACTTGGCGTGTTGGCTTTAGGTGGGGGCGCAGCTCCTAAAGCCCTCGGGGACAGCAGATGGCCGAATTCGTGTGAATTCATGTGCGCTGTGGCTAAGACCCATACAAAGTCCTGTGTGCGGGCTGCGTGTCTGCTTCAGGTGCATGGGCAGCCCTGAAGATTCCGAGGGTGGCGATCGACTGTGTTCTCAGGCATGTGCAGCGGCGGAGGATGATGGCAGTCTGTGGAGCCGGTATTGTCCCGTGCGTGGCGCGCGCCTGGCGCAGTGACCACATAGCTGAAAGTTGCGCTGTCCTCGTAACCCCACGGTGTGCGTGCAGGGGTTCGGTGCGGATGGTCCGCTGTTGAGAGGTGAGTCAGGGTCAGGGAGCTTGCTGGAAATCAGCATCGTTGGCGCCGATAGTCTTCCCTCTTCGGGCTGTTGCTGTTGTTCGCTTGTGCCGGGTCATGGTGCGTTCTGGTCCACGCGTTGCGTTCTCCGTCCGGCCCAGGAGGTCGCCGTCGTGGAGAGAGGATGAGGTGCGTGCACGCTCGTGTGGATGCGGAGGATGTGAGCGATCCTCTGTCTCTGTAATCCACAGCGCGGTGAGAGGAAGCAGACATTCTTTGTCCTTCGGCAGGTCCCAGCATGGAGGTCCCAGATCTCAGGCGAGGGTCGCACCATGACGCTTTCTGCAGCTTTCCCGGTTGTGGATGATCTCCGGGGAGTTCGCCTGGTGTTGGTTCTGCGTCGAGGTCTCCCGTGTGGCAGAAGGGAGGGCAGTCCATTCGCGTCAGGCAGCTGCGTTCGTTCATCGTCGGAGTCACCGTCGGGGGCTGCGTTCGTTCGTCGTCAGAGTGTTCTTTTCTTTGGGGTCACCAGTGTGGAGGATATGAATAAGGGTCACCAATGTGGAGGCAAGGATCAAATAAGTGCAAGCGGACACGGTGAACTGAAGTTTAAAAGGGTGCTTTATTCATCCTTCATCACGAGGCTCACTCAGCACTGTGGCAGTGCGCTGGAGTGAGCCCTGCGTCTCCAAGTCAGCAACAAGCCACCCGAGTCGTCAAAGAGAGAGAGCTCTTATATACTCAGCCACAGACAATGCATGCATGGCATATTAGCATCACAGTACAGCAGGAATGCATGGGACATTTACATGAGAGTCGCACATATCAATAGCAGGAACACTGGCGCCGGAATTCCTCTCTGCCCCGGGGCTGTAGGACAAAGGAGGCTGCAAGGCACATCTACATATTGATATCGGTCCATACATCTCATTGTTCTGTTAATTGCTCAAGCTGAGCGCTCTGCCTGTCCCGTAGGTTGTGGTTGCTCACCATACTATCAGTTAAATATTACCTGAACCATTCCAATGCAGTACCAGAAATACCCACAAGATACTACAGGCGAGAAATTAAAATTTCATGGTCCACTGTATCAAAAGTGGTGATTAGGTCTAGCAGAACAAGAACCACATAATCACCAGAATCAGACATCAAAAGGATGTCATTAAAAACCCTTCATAGTGCTGACTCTGTACTATATAGGGTTCCCTCTAACTTTCCCAGGCACCGTTTGGTGATATAACCCCTAGTGGTCAAGAGTGGTAAAGATTTTTTGTTAAAAAAAATGTTCAGATTTCCAAAGCTATAACTTGAAAGTTGCAAGAGATAATGGCTTACTGTCAATCAGAAAGATGGAGAATATGATCCAAAGTTTCAGATATGAATAAATTTACGCATCTAATTTGCATAATGTCACGGCCCATATAAATTACATTACTCAATCAAAAGTGGACTTTGGACATATTTACACAAAGAATGGTTCTGTTTTTTGACACCGTTTTTTTCTACCAGGGTATGTTGTTACCTTATCTTCTAAGTATATGAACCAGAAAATCAATACAATGTAAGGAAAAAAAGAAATTCATCACTCACCACTGGTGAAGAGGGGCTCGCCCACAGCCGTGGTCACTCTGTTTTCGTCCATTGTGGTTGTTATTTTGCTTTCTGCCGGTCATTTACGCTCTCTGCCACATCTACAAACTCTTATGATTATCCCATGTCAATTTAATTTGTATTTGGCAGCTATTTTTCATGTACGATGCAGTTTTATGTGATGACGCATGACTATGCATGGCAGCCATATTGGTTTTGTGAGCTCAAAGCAGGAAAAATAATAATAATAATAATAAGGATTTCTTCTTCTTTGGTGGATTCCATGTCAGCCATGATTCCTCTTGTGTGTCTGCTACCTTCTGAACTGGCAGATCAGTACAACTCCTCATTACAGCTGGGGACAGCTGGGATGACAGTTTAAGTTGACAGATGCAGTTGCTGCACTGTGCCACTAGGGGAGCGTGAAATCTGACAGTTAAAAGGTTAAAACCAGATTGGAACACCTCCAGAATATCATGTTCATCCAAAAAAAGCCTTCAACTGGAAATAAACTATTTTCTCCAATATTTTTGAAATAAAAGACAGCTTGGAGATTGGCCGAAAATTAATCAACAAAGTGGGGTCAAGACCAGATTTCTTAATTGTTTAACCCCTTGCACTCGAGTCAATTTCCCTAAAAATGCCAAAAAATAATGTGCCCAAAGTAAATCGAAAGCTGTTCTTCAACCCTTTGCAGCATCTTCATGGGGTTGGTCTCATTTAAAAGAAAACACTTTGAATTTTTTGGCAAAACAGTCATAATCTCTCTAAGTGCTCCGGCCACTGAGTTACAGTCATCTAAACATAGGGAACTTAAAGAAAATAAATTTGGCCTGGGTGTTTTTTCGGATACAAATGCTTGCAAATAACACACAGCTTCAGATCCGGGCTGGAAAATGCAACAGAAATGTAGAACCAAGTGTTATCCAGCTGAGGTCCAAATTTTGTAACAATACCACAAAAAATGAATATATTACACAGCTTTTTCCTCAGGTAGTTCCCAGGCGTTTTTGAACTGTGCCAAATTGTGCCAAATGGCACAGTTTGGAAAAACGTCTCTAACTTTTGAATGATTCAATATAGAAGCTTGATCTTGGGCTCTAATGAAAGGTGACACTCAGGGCTCTGTGTGTGTGTGTGTGTGTGTGTGTGTGTGTGTGTGTGTGTGTGTGTGTGTGTGTGCGTGTGTGTGTGTGTGTGGAGGGTTGTCGCCCCCCCCTCGCTACAGAGGACGGACATCGCCCGTTGCGCCACGGTCCGTCATGCAGCGATGACGCACAGCTGTAATTTACCGATTGGTCAAAAGTCATTTTGATTACAATTTTCAGGGATAAAGAATAATTTAGCTTAGAACACTTACCTCTTCACAGCAGAAGCGGAGCTGGCGAACTTCTTCCTCATTGTCAGACGAACGCAACGCTGGTCTCGCGAACTGATCAAAACATAATTCCATGATTGCGGTTTTGGTGAACGATTTTTCAAAACAAATAACAGTAGTAATTAAAAAAAGACTGGCAAACGCGTGTGTGTCACTCAGCCTTCGTCGTCGGCCTCCGTCAGTCTATGATGACCATGGAAGAGTATCCTAAACGTCTACTCTGCTGGAACAAAAACAAAAAAAGCACCGCCTGTGGCTGAACATGCCGATGCGCGAATGGCAGTCCCTGTCACACAGGTTGCACTTGTGGATGGTCTCCGTGCTGCTGGGTCTGTGGCGGTTCTTCCTGCGGGTCCTTTTTTTCATCTGCTGCAGCAGTCAGTCTCTCTTCACCCAGCCTTACACAAAACAGCTCGCAAACTTCTGTGCTTCAATTGGCTCACTGCATTCACAGCATTGGTAGGCGGGTCCTTCTTGCTAGGTTTTCAGTCATTGGTTCTTCAAGGTTTCAGAAACCCAATTCAAGGCTCTTATTAGTCGAATGAGAGGTCAATCATATCCGATCTGTTCGCGGCTGTGTCTGTAGTGGGAGAATGGAAATGCAGCTTTTTTTCCAGTGCGCTCTTAGGACGCAGCACCCTCGTGCATCCTAGAGTGCACAAGAGCGCCCTCTGTGCGCTGTAGGACGCAGAGACCTGCCCGTCCGCGGTACACCGGAGTGCAAGAGGTTAACTGCTACATGTGTAAAATTTGCAGGAACCACACCAGAAGTTAAACAGTTGTTTAAAATGGCTAAAACTGATTGACCTATGCTAGGAAAGACTTCTTTAAAAAAATTGAGGAGGGAGAGCATCACAAGGAGAACCTGAGGGCTTAATGTGATCAACCACATCCTGTAATTTTTGCAAGGTCACAGGCTCAAACTGATTAAAAGGAGCAGAGCAAGGGACAGACACAGAGGGGTCAGAGGTAGGAGCTGGGATCAGAGTCCTAATGGTAGTGACCTTATGTCATGAGCGTGTGCCTTTACGCATGCACGAATGAAAGAGATAAGCCCAAGAAATAAGTAGTGGCAGGCTTAGCAGCCAATGGGGAGCACCCAGAGGAAGCGGGAGAGGCAAAACAGAGCACAGAATAATCCAGACAATAAAATGACAAAACAAAGAGACAAAATACAACAGTAACCTGTGTCTGAGGTCAAGGATAACAAGAAACTTCAGACACATGACAGAGCCTCCCCCTCAAGGGGTGGAATCCAGACACTCCCCGGTAACAGCAGGAGAAACCCCCTCCCCCCAAAAGGAGAACAGCAAAAAAAAAAAAAAAACACACAGGGAGGGAGGTGGGGGACCTCGGCTAGGAGGGATAAAACAGTCAGAAGACAGTTACACCTGCACCCCGGCAACCCCTCTAAACCCCACAGTCACAGGGCTCCAGGGTTCAGGTGGCTGGCCAAAGTCGCAGACCCAGCAGACGGCCCGCAAACTATAGTCAGATGGCCAGCCGGAGAATATGGGCCACCCGACCCAGAGACTCAGTTCCTCAGGTGGCCGGCCAGAGTTGTTGAGCCACCAGGACTGGAGGGGTGAATGAGGAGGCAGTCTTCCTACTGGGAGGATTAAAGGCAGGAAGCCCGACTGCAGAAGGGAGACTCCAATGTCTTTTGGTAGCGAGGAACAGCGGACCATGACAACACCCGGCAGGGGAGGAAGGAATGACCCAAAGGTGTCTGAAAGAAGGAAGCAGGCCTTGGCGTCCCTTGACTGGCCTGCGACACCCTCGGTACCCTCAGCTAGGGACATGGCTGCACCCGCAGTGGCTCCAGGCCAGAGCTTTGTAGCACCCGCGGTGGACCCAGACTGGGCTAACGCTGCACCCGCGGGGGTCCCGGTCGGGGACATATCTGCACCCATGGTGGCTCCGGGCAGGAGCTTGGCTGCACCCGCGGTGGCTCTAGGCTGGAGCTCAGCTGCACCCTCAGCGGCACTAGCCTGGGACTCGGCTGCACCCTCGGTGGTCCCAGCTTGGGACTCGGCTGCACCCTCAGTGGTCCCGGTCTGGGACATAGCTGCACCCGTGGTGGCTCCGGGCAGGAGCTTGGCTGCACCCATGGTGGCTCTGGGCTGGAGTTCGGCTGCACCCGCGGTGGTCCCGGCCTGGGACTTGGCTGCACCCTCGGTGGTCCCGGCCTGGGACTTGGCTGCACCCTCGGTGGTCCAGGCCAGGAACTCAGCTGCACCCTCGGTGGTCCCGGCCTGGGACTCAGCTGCACCCTCGGTGGTCCCGGCCTGAGACTCGGCTGCATCCTCAGTGGTCCCCACGGTGGGAAAAGCTGGGCCCACAGCAACCTCAGGCGGCCAACCTGGATCATCAGTGGCTTCAGGTGAAGTCAATCATCCGGCAAGCCTGGAAGGAAGCTCAGAGACAGGAGAGAGAAAGACCGGTTCAGGGTCGCCGGCAGTGGCAGAGCCCAGTGAGGTGACCCTGGGTGTAATGGTGAGCTGCCCCTGGCTCTCCCCAGCAAGAGTCAGGCAAGATAGCTCCTAAACGTGCAAGACAGAAGCTACAGGGTGAATTTGCCTGAACTCTGGCTTCACCGCCATCCAGGACTCCGACGAGCCAGGAAGACCCTTGGCGGTGGTAGATCTTCTCCGGCGACCTTAGGAAGAAGCTCAGGACAGAAGATGTAAGTGTGTTAGGGTCACTGGCAGCGGCGGAGCCTGGCTAGGTGAGCTCGGACGCAGCTGAGGGCTGCACTCGACTGTCTGCTCTAATTCAGATGAAAGAGACACAAACGAAAGCATTTGCCTGGACTCGAGCTCCACTGCCATCCAGGACTCTGTCGATCCCTTTGGTGATGTCTCAGGCTCGGCCTGCAGGAGGATCAGCTCAACAGGTGACTCTGCTGCGGCGGCTCCCACTGCAGGAAGTGATGGTGGCTGCAGTGTGGAGGCCCCCAGGTGAGGTTCCCCATGCTGGTGATTCATCCGATGTGGTGGCTGGGGGCTCCCTCACCACCGACCCAAGCACAGGATCCTCCAGGGCCTCAGGCATCTCCTCCATCTGGTGGCTTGGTTCTGGGGCTGGCACACTCAGAGGAGCACACAGAGGAGAAACGGAGAGGACCGGTGAGGGATTATTGCACGCCGCTGGTGCAGAGAACTCAGGGGACTGCAGGACCAGAGTCTCATGACCAGGGAACAGGCAAAATTGTTTATCAATAATAGGAATAGAACATGAAGGAACTTGCCTGTTCTCCTGACCCTTGATGTCTCCAGCAGCATCTCCCTCCGCATCCAAGGCGGCTCTGGGCTCCTCTATATACGATGGAGAAGCCTCCCCGGCTGGCACAGAGGCAGGTGAATCCAGGAGGAGAGATGCAACCTCCACATTTGCGGAGGTTATGGCTGTGGAGGAGATGGCTACAGGCGAAATAGTGGGAGGAAGAAGCGGATCTGCTGTTGGATTCTCCCCCTCTGGTGAAGGAGGGGTTGCTGGCTGGATGATGGGTGAATCCTTTTCGTGAGACCTCCGGGAATGGCGACGACATGGGGAAGAAGGAGGCTCCAAAGTGAAGGCGTGCTCAACCTCCAGAAGGAGCTTCGGTTCCCTCAGGGCTAGTTCCTCAAACTCCGCTGCCAATTCTGGGAGGAGCCACGGCTTAACCTCCAGGAGAGCTCAGCCTCCACCAGCAACACCAGTCTGCGTTCCTCCAGCTCCTTTGTGGAAAGAGCAGGCTCCGGCTCTAGAGAAGGAGGCGGGATAGGAGCAGGAGAACTACAGGAAGAGGAAGGTTTCCTCTGTCGCGAGCGTCTCTTTGGTGATGAAGATGACCCCAACTCCAGAGACTCCTCCCCGAACGGCAGGGAGAAGATGGCGAGGACCATGTCAGCCACCCCGGATAACCCCAAAGGTCGGGATTGAACTCTATAATCTCCTCCGCGGAATATCATGCCGCTCGAACGTCCTTCAGAGTAAATGGCCCCTGCGTCCAAGAGAAGGCCACTTCCAGGGCGTCCAAAGCACACCGCTCCTCTGTGGAGAGAGCGGACCAGAACTCCAGAGACGGGAGCGGGACCCCCGTAGAAGATGCTGGGAGCGTCTTATTACAAGCGCATCTTCTCCTCTTCTTCGTGGAAGATGGCTCCAGCGTCGATGCGGTCTCCTCTGGCTCCTTGCCTTCCCTCACAAGGATAAGAGTAGATGGTGGCAAGGATGTCATTGGCCTCCGGACTATTCCACAGACTGGGATGCATCTCCATCATGCTTGCTGCGTTATCCCGGACTTTATGGACTGTTTCAGGGGTCCAAGAGGCCTGGACCCACATTAAGAGGTCCCTCAGGACGCACACCCCACACAGCTCTGTTTCATCCATGGGCTCCACTCAGGTGGGTGAAAAGGGGATAAAAAAGCAAAAAAGAGGTGAAAAAAAAACTACACACACTTCACCGCTGGGCTTTATTCTGGTCACAGCGTTCTGACATGAGCGTGTGCCTTTACACACGCACGAATGAAAGAGATAAGCCCACTTGCAGGTGAAGAGTGTGCTTATTAAATAACAAGTCAAACATGCAGCAAGTGTCCAGCATAATATTTCCAAAATGATTAGCTACACAGTAGATTAATACAGTTCAGCTGAGTCAGGTTTGGCCTAGAGAAGGAACAGTTCACATAAAGCCCCAGGGTAACCCTGGCCGCTGGGGGAAACGAGAAACGTGAACCCAGAAGGAGGACTTACACGGATGTGTCGGAGTGCAGCTGGGCTCTGGGATAAAACAACAGCAAATGTAGTCCAGGGGGTAAAAGTCCAAACACAGAGAGTAGGCTAAACAGGGAGACTGACTGCATGCTGGATGGAGACTAATTCTGTGACAGTGAGTGAGAGAACTGATGGGAAATAAATGCACAGAGAACTAATGACACAGAGTGAAACCCGGTGAGGAGCTGCAGCAGGTGTATTGATTACAGACTGCTCACAGCAGCGGCAGGCTTAGCAGCCAATGGGGAGCACCCTGAGGAAGAGGGAGAGGCAAAACAGAGCACAAAATAATCCAGACAATAAGTGGACAAAGAGACAAAATACAACCGTAACCTGTGTCTGAGGTCAAGGATAACAAGGAACCTCAGACACATGACACCTTATCAATTAAAGAAATGTAAAAAGTCATTGCATGTTTCAGATGATGCTTCCATACTGACAGACGGTGAGGCATTAAGAACAAAATCAATAGTTTTAACCCTCAAGCGACCAAGCTATTTTACGGACTGAAATGACCAAGTGGGGTCATTTATGACCCCATTGTGCTCTGTACAGGGATCCTTATTATAAATGGCTGGTTGGAGGTTTATCATACCAAAACTACTCCCTGTATTTAAGACAGGTATTTTATAATGATCTAATGTAAACTGTGTTTGCTAATAATACTTTTATTGCAAGAAATAACCAAAACGTAGACTGTAAGAACAACATTACATTTATTTATACAGTCCTTGTCAGTTCACTCTTGGAAAAATATATTTTTGCCACACTAAATGAAAACGTACATTATAAAAATATGTTTGAGTAGAAATATTTTGACTTATGTTGAGCTAGCATCCTGCTAACATCAATAAAAATAATTAGCTGACTTGCCGACTAGGGAATATGCTAAAACTGGTAAGGAAGTCATCCTACTCAGAACACATTCGATCAACCTATGTAACTACCATGCCTGTGTTTAAAACAAAAAACCACACAAACCTCTTGTTTGTATATGTGTAATATGATATAAAAAATCTTTAGGCTACTGAAATAACTGAAAATGGTAACTGTCAAAATGAGAATCCC
Organism: Pholidichthys leucotaenia; assembly: GCA_020510985.1. Lineage (NCBI taxonomy): Eukaryota > Metazoa > Chordata > Actinopteri > Cichliformes > Pholidichthyidae > Pholidichthys > Pholidichthys leucotaenia. The sequence continues at coordinate 72,985,460 of CM035846.1, forward strand.
AGGTATGAAAACAAGTTCCCACAAAGCTTTGAAATTAGGTTCAGCGATGTACTATTAGTAATATTTCAAGCACAATCTTCACAAACCACTTGTTTGTGGCTATGTTCTGGGCACACTGGCTTGTTGCATGAAGCACATGCACGTGACACTTTCCTGTCAGTGTTGCGTGGGCAAAACAAACAGCGCTTGCGACTGCCAGGTACTGCAGCAACTGCGGGCTGCTCTACAGGGTTAGCAGGACCAACACCAATGCTTCCTATTGCTTCCCTACTTGCTTTATGGAGGTTTGGAACCTGTGACCTTTTCTCTACATGTGGCTTCACTAGTTCATACCCAAGCTCTCTGAGAAAGACACGACGCCTACGGGTGCCCTCTGAAGATTTCCAATCAGGGAAGTTTCCGAGCCAGATAATGAAGGCAGCGATTCCTGCAATGTCTACCATGTTGAAGAATAAGACCATTGGCCATCTGTTGATCTTGCGTCGAGAGGTGTGCATTGTTGCCAAGTGGTCAAGGTTGTCTACCCCGCTCTTTGTGTTATTATAATGCAGGATGATGTCTGGCTTTCGCTGATCACCACTAACACTGTTGTCATGGTGCATGGATGAGAGTGCCAAAACTGCCTTTCCTCTAGCTGGTTCACCGTCAGATTCTATATCAGAATGGTCTGACATCTCAGAGATATGATCATCATTGTCCGATGCCGACTCGTCTCCATCAATGGAACTGTTTTCATCATCACTTTGGGCTTGAAGTATTAGTCTCAATGCTTCAGCAGCTGTAAATCTTGCTATCCTAGGTCTGTTAGCCATGGTTCACTGCAATACAATATAAAGTACTGATTAGAAGTGGAACATTTGAATAAAATTTATAAAACCAATATTTAAAAACCAGTGCTTCTCTTCGGGGTCATAAATGACCCCCACAAGAGTGCGATGTCTACGCCACACTAATTGGTTGATCCCTGCAAAAAAAACTATGAAAGTGTGTAGGATTAGTAGACTGACAAACTCATGCTAGGAAAGAAAATTCGGATAAAAAATAAAGAGACGGCACATTAAATTATATGGCTGGGGTCGTAAATGACCCCACACTTTGACAGTTTGCTGCAATGATATTAGATAGATATTCCGTTTTAGCCTCTTTAACACAATTTTGGTAGAGATGCCAACAGTTCTTTAAGATTTGAAATGATACCTGCAACATGTCCTTCTTCCACCTGCGCTCAGCTTTCCGGCATTCCCGTCTGGCTGCCCGAGTTCTGTCATTAAACCACGGTTCACGTTTGGCTCTTGGCTGTTAAATTTTTGATGGAGTCACAGAGTCCAGGACAGTTTGGCAAGAGGAGTAAAACCAGGAACTGAGGTCCTCCGTATCAGAAGAAGTAAAATCTGGGTGAGCAAAGAGCTGGGTAAAAGCAGCAGAAAACTGGCCAGCAGTGGAGGGGTTAAAAATTCTACAGGGGCGAGCAGGAGCGCAGGTTTGAACTCTGATGTCTATATTGTCCTGTCTGGATGCAAACATGACTTTCTGCTTTAGTCTGATCATCCTGTAAAGGAACTGTTGGGGAGTCTCATGGTCATGCTGCTTGGTGCTCATCAACTGTTGAAATAACTCACTCCCACTCCTTTCACTCAGGTGTGAACATAGCAGGCTTTTAAGTTTGTTGAGGCTCAAGGCATCTTCACTGATCAACATATCTTTAAACTGTCCAGGTTTAATGATGCAGAGCACACCTTTGATGATCTCTCCCTCTGTGTGATTTGCTTTGACTCCCTCATCAGTCTGCTTGCACAGTCCATGGTAGCTGATGTCAGAAGTATTGTCCCCAACCTGACCCCAATGCACCTTGAATTCTGTAAAAATGGGAGGTCTCTTAGGGAAACCATGTGATCAGCTTTACTTCGATTAATGTCTGTGGTGGGGTGGCTTGTGGGTGCATTAACAACTATAGGTTGAGGAGTTTGTGTAATGGGGAAGGTAGGTGGTTGTGCTCTTGGTGTCCCATTTAGCTCCATTAACTCCCTACCCAGCGCTTCATAATTAGCTTTCAGCTTCTCATACTCATCTACTTGTGGGTCAGCAGATTCAAATGGTGAATGAATGAACAAATGTTTATTTCGGATAGATTAGATTAAAAGAAAGGAACAGAACAATATATCATGATGGTCCATGTCCAGTCGTTTGCTTGGTGAGTCACAGCTGAGCCTGACATCCCTGTACACCAGACAGGTACAGAGGATTGCTACCTCCATTTTAAATGATGACTCCCACCCTTTGCACTGCCACTTTCAGCTTCTTCCCTCCAGATGGAGGTTTGTTGTCCCAAAAAGTAAAACCCAGCGCTACAAAAACAGCTTTGTTCCTGCTGCTGTCAAAGAGTTGAACAAGATGTAACAATATATTGCACAAAATTTAGTTATCTATTTATCAATTTTTATTTTATATTCATTTATTTTTGTAGGCTTTTTATTTGGGTTTCAAATATTTTATTGGGTTTTAGACTTTTATTGAGTTTTTAATCTCTTTGACTTAGTTTTTAACTTTTTTAATATGACCTTTCTCTCTTATCTCTTTGTTTTTTCTCTTATCTCTTTGTCTTATGTCCTGATTGGTGGCGCCTTGAGTACTTTTACCACGTTTATAGTCAGCTTCATGTGTGCCTGTGTTTGTGTTCATGTTGAATGTAATTGTGGTTTGTAAATATGTGTCTAAAAGGATGCCACCTGACTGCAAAACAAATCTACCTACGAGTACAAATAAAGCAACCTAAACCTGAACCTGAACCTATCAAGGGGGAAAAAAATCCAACAGGATTGAATTAAACAGTAACTCCTCGGATTATACAATTCAACATAAGTTATCCGCAAAGGGTGATGGCTGAAGCCGCAGCTTATATTGCCCGCCCATGTTCCATCTAAGAATTAAAAAAATAAATAAATAAAAGTGATTACAAAACAAAACAAAGCTAGCCAAAATGTGACAAAACAAAACTAAACAACAGCACAACACAGACTGGATATGATGATCCTTATGTGATTTTACATGTCGTTTTGTATATATGTTTGGAGTATTTCTTCCTTTAGTTTTTGTTTAAATTATCCAAGCGTTGTACATGATTTTAATTCAGGTCCAAAAGCGTTCCACAGTCTGACTCCTTGCACTGAGACACAGTGTTGCTTGGTGGTAGTTCTCACTGAAGGTTTTTGAAATGTGCATGTTCCTCTGAAATGGTGATGTAACAGGGAGAAGTACACTACTCTTTTGAGATGTTACAGTAGGAGCTATTGTGGATATCAAAGTAACATCATCATTGTCTGTTTCAACAGGCTGACACATATTGGAAGTATGTTTAGCAATGAGCTCAGCAATAGTACTTCTGAGAGAAGCAAATGAGAAAATCCTAGATCCTCTAATTCATGGTGTTTTACAGTTCAGATAAGCACATATATAATCAAAACAACTTTCCTCATCACCATGTGTTATACTCAAGGTGTCTAATTCAGATATCGGTATGATTTCCTGAGCAATCTGGAAGAGCTCCTCTGCTCTCAGTGCCTGAAGACTCTTCTTGATCATCCATGTCAGTTGTCTTCTTTCACCGTCCCCCATACTGGCATGTAACACCTTGGGAGAAAACTTGCAGAGAACGTCTTATTCTAAACTTCATCTTTTAAAAAAAAATGCCAAATAAAATGGAGGGAAAGCCATGAAACTGACCAAAAAAATTAAAAAATAACCATGAAACAAGTGAAAGAATGATGTTGAATCCAAACTTGTGCTTACATTTTGTGGTGTGGTATCCCCCCCCCCCCCGTCCTGTCAAACAGCTACATAGGTGAGCAGGATCGAAATCTGCTACCCTTATTGAGCCAAACAGATTTACTTTGCCAAAAGGACCTTTGTACAGTACATATACAGTATATGTACTGTATATTGTTGTAAACTCCTCTTGTAATAACTTTTAATACTTTATTTAAATCATTTTACCCATGAAAGACCCGGCAGGAGGGGAATGGGGAGAGGAGGTGTGGAGAGGGGGAAAGAAAAGGGAGAAGAACAGACAAAGAAAACAAACAAACAAAGAACTAAAACAAACAAAAGACAGACTGCTTATTCCATCGAAGGGGTCTCAATACAAGTCTGGTATCCGCACCTGTTACAGGAGAGACATATGTGTGTGTGCATCCGTGTGCGTGTGTATGATAGCGCGCGTGAAATAAGTGTGTGCTTGTGAGTGGTTTGTCAGGAAACATACGAAGAGGGCGGCCAGTTACAGCAAACCCCCATCCCCCCAGAAACCCCAAGCAAGCAGGACAACACCACCAACCCCCACAGAGCACAAAATGTCCAAGGCCAACAACCCCCAGGAGAGCCAGGCATCCGCCCCAGGAGGGACGGCCGAGGGAGGCTGGGCCACCAAGCGGCCGGCACAGCTGGCCCATGCCCCCAGACCGGTCAACCCCCTGCCCCCCCCAGTGGGGCCAACGCCAGGCCCCAGACCCCAGGCGCTGGGAGGCCAGTGCCCCACCCCCCGGACCGGAGACTAGTCCGTGCCCCCGGCGAAAGCCCCCCAGGCACCCCCCACAGTGGGCCCGCCCCCACCGCAACACCACCACCGCACATCCCGGGGACCCCCATGCCCAAAGAAGCCCCCCCCCCACCCATGCAGGGGAGCCTATGTAGCCAAGAGGCACTACCCCCTCAATCCAGCACCTCCTGACCAGCACACACACCCATTCTCATGCATTCCCACGTGGTATATTTTTTAATGTCACCAGAGTGGTGGCCTAGTTGGTAAAGCATCCACCCCACAACTGGGAGGTTGTAGGTTCAAATCCCGGCCAGGTCACACCAAGAATGACACAAAAATGATATTTCTCACCATCTAGCTTGGTGCTCAGCATAATAGAATGGGAGAAGTGGTTTGTGGTGGCACCTTACATGGCAGGGACCTATGTCATTGACATTGTAGATAGGAGAAATGTGATTTTGTTCTACTGTACATGAGTGGCTGTATGGACTGAATGACAACAGAAATGGTTTCTTCTTAAAAGGATAGCAATAGAGCTACAGGGAATGCCTTAAAATAACATTCATCAAACGCATGAAGACTTGTCGTGCACTGAGACCAAATGCGAAATTAAGTTTTTGTTGCTTTACTCATGTGAATACAGCCACTAGAGTTAAGAACAAGTGAAAATTCACTCCACTCTGTGGAGAGGTTGGACTGCTTTCATAGCTTCTCTTGCTGCCTTTTACCTGTTGTGGGAATCCCCTAAATGAACGCCATTGTTTGGTTTCAGAACACTGTCCTGCAGTTCACGCAGTTTGGAAAATGTCACTGCCTCTTCCAGAAGCTGCATCTTGATGATGCTATTTTCAGGACTAACTGAAGCTGGCCCGTGTCCAGTTTGATGTGCTGCTAGCCCTGGTTGGCAGATTGGTGACAGAAGTTTACAGATGGATATAAACTACTCTCTGGGGTAAATGTACTGTATGTGTCTTCACATCTTTCCATTGACTTTTTATGTAATTCCATCACACAGAGCACTTTCACAGTCATCTCATAGCAGTTTTTGAAAGTGCTATGAGATGACTGTTGTTGTGAAAGGGTGCTATATAAACTAGAAAAGCACTCGGAGAGCGCAGACCTCCGCCAAGCGCCACAGTTCCCCCCCATACAGTGTTTGTGTGTAGGTTTTCAGATTCCTTGACCATGAAAACATATGAGTAGCAATTGGATTCACAATGATAGGATTAGTGGTTCAGTAGTAAAAGCATTACCTCCTTGACGGAGGTAATAAACTGAAGTGTTGCTGTTGTGTGCATCTCCTCCACGTGCAAAGTGCCAGGCTGCGACCTGTCAAGGCATACCTCATGCGTCCCTTATTGGGGGGGCTTTCACACCTGTACTGACCTCATGCCTCCCTTATTGGGGGGGAGGGGCTTTCACACTTGTACTGAGTACTTAAAAACTGTATTTATCGGCAGATGAAAGAAAACTGAATCAAAAACAAACCAACAAACAAAAACTAAGCAAACAGCAACTGCAACATGAACTATTTCAAACATATTTATTCAAATGTACACTTATATGGACACAATGTTGAGCCATAACTTTTTGGTAATGTGAAAATAATAAGCCAAGTAGCACAAAAAAATTGAGTGCTCTTGCTGTCAGGAAACAATGTTGGCACCAAATCACTGAAGTGATCTGCCACCAATGGGGGTAGATTGTGCTCTGCCACAAAATGACCAAACATCACTTCTGCTAGTGATGCATTGGATTTGGAAGGCGTCGGTTCTGTCACTGGCTGAAAATGTTCATCCATCGATGGAATTTGTCTACATAGTTTTTGTGGCGCTGTGTAGCAAAGTGCGACTTCAGGTGGAACGTCCCTGATGCAGTCACTTTTAGAATTGGAGTGACACATATCAGGCGCAGCATTACTCGCGCCGGGATTCCTCTCTGTTCCGGAGCCGCGGGACAAAATGAGGTGCGATAATGGTTGCCGTGGGTTTTATTGGGTTTGCGCTCCGCGGAAAAAAGAGGATTTGGAAGCCTCCCCCGGCAGAGAGCTGGTGTTTGCGCAGCCCCTATGGCTGGCCGGGGAATTTCTGCCAAATAATCGGGCGCCGGACAGCTGCCCGTGTGAGCTTTTGCAGCGTAGCGCAAACACTGGCACTGTGGCGGGCCCTGCCCACCACAGTTTTCTGTGTGCTTTTGTGGCTAAAACTTAGAAGAAGGTGGAGTTTGTGTTCATCAGACACGACGACCAGAGCCCTCTATTGCCCCTGCACACATGTTGAAAATGGCCGTATCTCACAATGTTAAAGAATCATTTAAAAAATTCCTGTATCCAGACGGTGATCCAGATCATCCCCAAAATTTAATCAGTTCTTCCTTGTACCATTTCCAACAAGGCCTGAAAGTTTCATCGAAATCCGTCCCAAACTTTTTGAGTTATCTTGCTAACCAACAGACAGACAGACAAACAAACAAACCCCGGCAAGAACATTACCTCCTCCTGGCCTTCGGCCTGGCGGAGGTAATAAAGTTGAATTAAACAAAAAATCAGCACTCTTAGAGGGGAGCAGTGGCCAAAATAGTCATTTTTGCCAGAATATCTTCTTTGGCATACTGCACAACTGTAGTGACACCTAAAGGGAGTTGAAGTACACTTGCATAACAAGCACAAAACAGCAGCTGTGCCTCAATTCAGGTGTTGCAGCCTCACAGATCGCAGCCTTGGAGGCCAGGGCACTCAAACATTGGGTAGGCTGCAACTAAAGGCTGATTTATGACTGTTAAATGAGACGGTCTAGTCTTTGGAGGACGTATGTTTGCGTGACCACGCAGTACCTTGCTGCTTAGCAACCATGACAGCATCAGTTGTTTTGATTTTTTGCTGACATTTTTGACAGAGATAGAACTTTATTTTTATTTTACCGTGCTTTCTCTCTTTGCTTTTTTGTTTTTCCTTATTTGTTTAATATTGTATTTTGGAGTTCTTTGCCTGTGGTGTTATTTTTAGTTTTTTTTTTTCCACATTTTTGGTATTGTTTCTTTGTATGATTTATTTTTCCTGGTTATGTTAAGTGTAATTTTGTTGTTTACAGATTTGGGTGTAGTTGTCCTTATTTTCCACTTTATTTTTACCATCTTATTTTATTTTCATTCTGTTGTATTCTCCCTCTGGGTTGACAGCTGTCAGTGACGTTTCCGGGTTTCTTCTCCATGTATGCGGGATCCCTGTCAGGTGTCAGCCCGTTCTTTCCCATTGCTCACAGCTGATTGTCATTTTCTCCCCAGCCCACTCATGTGTTTCACACCGGTTACTATTTGTGTTCGATTGTTTCTAGCCTTATTTAAGGGCTGTTATTTTCATTTTTCTTTGCCGGAGTCTCAGTTTTTGTCTCCACCAGAATCCTGGCCCTGTTCTGGCGTCTCGTAAGTTTGCTTTCTACTTCAGTTTGGATTTTCTGTTTATGCACTGTTTGGGACTTTGTGTTCTGGTTAATAAATATCACAAACTGAAGTCCAGCGTGTGGATCTCTTCTCTGCCCTGAAGGGCGACACATGAGAAAAAGGGATAAATTAATTATTATTTTAAATATGTATATCAGTTAGACTGAACTTTAAAATATATTCTTAATTAAATGACCTGTAGAAAATTTGAAAGTTAACTGTTATCATTTCTGAACATTATGTAACTAAATAATTAGATGTTCTGCCTCGTATCAGCTCTGAGATTTACTTTTTAATGTTCTAAAGCAGACCACAGTCCTGTACTGTAGGATGATGACCCTCAATGATCTTCAGCAGCAGTAGAACAGATTTCATCTTCAGCTTCATTTCAGTTGTACTGGTGCATCTCAGTCAATTAGAAAATCATGATTTATCATTTAATTTTAAAAACTATAATCACTATCTTCAATATTAAATCAGGTTTAAAATGCTTCACTCTGTGTGTAATAAATATATGAAAGTCTCCTGTAGAATTAGCTTGCAAAAAATTATGTTTTTCAAAAAAACTAAATTAAATGCAGTTTTCTAACTATTAACAGTAAACATGCAATATTTTTATTTAGCTTGTTTCAGTTTGCAAAGTCAGTTATTAAAATTCACAATCAATAAAGTTCATCAAATCTTTTTTTTTATTGTGGTTATTTCAGTCAAATAACAGTTTTATAAATCTTGAGTCCAGCCCGTTCTCTCCACAGCTGACCCTCAGTTCCTGCAGGTTCACCACTGTGGACCTCAGAAATAAATGGGAATGAAAAAAAAAAACCAAAACAACAACAAAAAAAAACAAAACAGAAATTTGATTATCACTTCAGATGTGATGGGACATTTTTAAGATCAGCATAATAAAATTATTACAGCTGTCTTGTCCCTCCTCAGCTTCATAAAGTGCTCCGTTTTCTCTAAAAATAACCTTAGGTGGGCAAATAAATGGCATCAACTTCCCTATGGCTTTACGGGACTTTAAAAGTTATCTTAAAGCAAGTTATTTCAACCATGTCATACTGTATTTTTATATTACTACATTAGTTAATGAACTGACATTAATGGAAAAAAGGTTTGACTTCCAAATAAATAGCAGTTCGAAATGTTTAATTAATACATTGAGGCATACAGCACATCAGAAAAAAAATAGTCACGTAACATAAGCTTAAATAATCAGATGTTGCTGTTTTCTAGATTATTGTTGTTTTTACATTCAAACCGCTGCAGAATTCAAGCAAAAAACTTACTTTGAACTGTTTCTGACTTTGTTCTGCTTCTGCCTGAGGGAGAAAAAAAAGCCAGGCTGAGCCATGTGCTGAATGCTGGGATATGTTAAGGTCACAAGGATACTTGTTATGTCTGTAACCAATGAGATGGGAGTCGTCTTGTACCGAACATCCAACTGAACTTTATTGAGAACACACACAACTATACACAATGGCTGCAGCCCGCCTGACATCACTCTGCAGGGCTGCTACAGCAAACCCCTAGGGCCAAACTCATATACAACAATACTCCTCATCTGTCCCTCGTTTTTAGGGTTTTGAAGGCTGCATTTGTTGGCCACATGTGAAGGAGCCCATGGAATGGGACAGCCTTTGACGCAGCACAGTAACGTATCTAGCCTAGAAAGGTGCACTTGGAGGACACAGAGCCTGAATTGAGACACAGCAACAGTCTAAGCTAGGAAAGCACTCAGAGAGTGCATACCTCCACCAAGGCTCATTCTGTCCCTCATGGATCACCTTCAAAATGTAATGGGTTTGTGTGTAGCCCAAGAGCCACCTCTGGTGAAAACTGCATCAAACTCTGTCCCATAGTTCTGGAGTATTCTTGCTAACACATTGTGAGAAGATAAGAGCCTTGGCATAGGTATGCATTCTCGGATCATCACCAAAATGTAATGGGTTCCTCTATAGCCCAAGGGGACCACCTCTGGTGAAAATTTCATCCAAATCCATCCAGTAGTTTATGTATAATCCTGCTGCACAAATACAAATGAGGCCCTTGGAGGAGGTATGCACTCTCAGATCATCACCAAAATCTAATGGGTTCATACTTCGGCCAAGGGCCACCTTTGGTGAGAATTTCATCCAAATCTGTCCAGTAGTTTTTGCATAATTCTGCTGACACTCAAACAAACACACACAGATGAAAACATTACCTCCTTGGCAGAGGTAACAGAATTACCAGACAAATCAGCTCCCTTGGATCTTTATTTTAAAATAAAAACCAGCTTCACAAAGTCGACATAAATTCCACTCTTGGAAGGTTGCATTATTTAGTGTATATTCCGATACCAGCATGTGTAGATATGGTATGTGCAAATAACAGAAAAATCACTGTGCAAAAATGGGCCATGGTTGAGTTCCCTGAAAAAGAGCTGTTTACAGTCACAAACAGTGATTTACAATGCACTGCAATGTATGAATTTTTTAAGGTTGGTGCTATAGCCTTAAGGCAAACACCGAGGAAAGTGCTTTGACAGGTGTTTACAGAAGCTACAATAATTACAACATTACTTAGAGATTTTCTTGGAAATTTCTCATTAGATATGTGGAAAAAAATGAAAAAGCTTAATAATAAAGCTGAATGGTTTTTTTCCCCCGTTTTTAATTAATCTGCTGAATTTAAATACTCACTGGGGGAGGGGGGAGTTCAGCGTTTCAAAGCTTTGTGACCATCATTGTGTGAAAACAGTCTTCTAACAATCACGTTTTCAGAGTGTTGGCTTCTTCTTTTAAAATAACAGAGGTATGAAGCGCTCAACCGCTGATGCATTATCATACTGAACTCTAACCAGCTGCTAATTAGTAGAAAAGACCTTAAGTGTGAATAATTTTTCCGGGTTATTAAAGTGAAGTCAAATCACAGACTAAACACCAAAAAAGCCTGCTGCTTTATAGTTAACATATTCCTAACCGTAACTAATTACTTTCCTACCATTCTTCCCATATAATTGTTCCAGTTTATCTTCTGTACCAGGGGTCAGCAACCTGAAGCTCTGGGGCCACATGTGGCTCTTTTGCCCATAGATTGTGGCTCCCTGAGGCCTTTACAAAGAATTTTTTTTAAAAAAAATGACAAGTTTCCAAGAAAAGAAGCTGTTATGATCCAGACATTCTGTCCTTGCTTCCTGTTATTTTTGAAATGTTTGCACAGTTCTGTTATCAATAGTTTGTAGGGTTATCCTCAGTTCAGTTTTGTCTTCTCCCTGATTTGATTATTTATGATTATTGTTTGCATTATTTGCCCTCTGTGTTCTCCATTGTCCTCTGTCTGCACAGCCCTGCCCGTCCTGTTTGTAGATGCTCTTGTTACCTCCTAATTATCTGCCCCTATATAGACAGTATGTCTTCACCAATGGCCTCTCCGGCCACCACCGAACATTTATACACATTCATACCCAGTGTTATGGATTCTGGAGGCCAGGTGGGTAAAGTGTCTTTCCCAGGGAGACAATGGCAGGGTATCTGGGGAGAGTGGGATTTGAACCACCAACCATCTGGTTATTGGACAACCTGCTCTACCTCCTGAGCCACTGCCGGTAAGTTTTGATTACTTTTTGAAAGTAATCAAAAATTTACCTGAAAAAGTATTAATTTTGTGAGAAAAAAGTAACAAAATTTCCAATAAAAACCTACAAATTTATAAGAAAAAGACTCCTCAGCCTGATGTTGTCTGACCAGATTGTAGCTATAATTTGCTGTTTTTAGGCTCAGATATTTATGTGGCTCTGTGCAGATTTTTCATACAAAAATCACTCACGGAGCGGCTCCCTCCCTAGTACGGTCTGTTACCAACTTTAGGCCCACCTTATACTTGTGCTATAATTTTACAACACATATTTTCATCAGCTTTGGTGAACTATGTATTGCAGTGATCATAAAACACAAGAACTTGATTGATCTTTTTCTGTATGATATTGCATTTGCTTTCAAAACCTTTGCAGTGATAGTAATAGTAGAATATGTCCAGGGATGTTAGGCTGCTGGCCTTTGTCTTGGTTGGCCCAGCTTAAATGAAACCCAGGAGAACACACTGTTGATTTGGTGCAGGCCACCGATAACAAAGACAAATAACAAGTCATGGCACCAGTGGAGTCAGAGATGATCATGTAATGATTAGTGGGCATTTGAGATAATCTGTAGGGGAGCCATGGGAACTGACAAAAATCCTTTCACTGAACTGTGGAATCAACTGATAGTGATTAAATCACTTTCTCTTGGAAATTTCCATTGTGTGACTGGATCATCCATCTTGTTCTCACCCAGATGCCCATTGGTGATATTTCTGTATTTATGTTTTGACCCCAAGGCTTTCAAGTGAGCTTTGTGCCTCAGTAGAAGGCAATGGAAGGCATAGTGTGAAAGCTTCTATTTTCATACTACATGTTGGTTTAAACATGCAAAGTGGGATTTCAGTCTCCCTCCCATCCAGTGTGTCCATGTGGACCCCACCAAAGGTTAAACCTGGGCTGCTTTATGGGTCCCATGTGGGTTTGTCTGCAGGTTCCATGTTTGCCCCATCTGTGTTTGTCCATTTGGACTTTACCTGTTTACAAATTTTCAACTTGTTTTCTCATAAATTTGCTATTTTCTTGTAAATTTGTGACTTTTTCCCTCTAATTTGATACATTTTTTGTTGAATATTTCAAACTTTCTCATAAATTTGATACTTTTTTGCTGTAATCTTGCAACTTTTTCTCATAAATTTGTTACATTTTTCCTTGTAAATTTGTGAGTGATTCCCATAAATTTGCAACATTTTAATTTGGAACGTTCTCAAAAACTTTTAATTTGTTTTACTGTAAATTTAAAACTTTTTCTCATAAATTTTCAAGTTATTTACTCATTTTTGGTACGTTTTATTTTAATTTACAACTTTTTCTATTTTTTCCTTATAAATTTGTGACTTTTTCTGGTAAATTTGCAAATTTTTTGTAAGCTTCCACTGTTCTTATAAATTTGTGACTTTTTCCTCATAAATGTCCTACTATTTTTTTGTAAATTTGTCACTTCTGTTCTTATAAATTTTCACATTTTTCTCCTAAATTTGTTACTTTTTTGCATAATTTTGCCTATGGCACAAGTGTTACTGTCATGAATCGCCCTTTTCAAGGGCGGGATTGAGGACACAAGGCGCAAGCTGTAAGTTTTGCACATTTAATAAACAAACACAAAAAGCAGACACAAACACTTACAGGGGAACAGGGAACACTTGGAGGAAATGGACAGACAGGGATTCCGTCTGAAGGTCAGGAGTAACATAGCATTAACGTTTAGATGAGAGACCACTGCGAGAACAAAGTCTCGCCATCAGTCTTAAATAAGGCCAACACAAATGAGAACAGCTGTGGGATCATGAATGAGGATGATTGTGGTCTATATTAATCATATATCCCATAACCTACATATGTATAAGCATGTGAGAATGTTTGGTGACTACATATGTAAAGCGACTTCACACCTCAGAACAGGACAAAGGGTCTCAACCGCCAGTGAAGATCAAAGAGCATCCGAGGCACTGTGGTGGAGACCAGATAGGTCGCCCTGACCTCCCAGGGCCAGGTGGAGGGGTATGGAGAAAAAGGAGGGGAATTAAGTTAATGGGGGATGTCAGCTTTGATATGCATGTCTTTTGTTGTGTGTGACTATAAGTACACAGAGCTGAATGTGTTCGCTCTCTTACTTCTTCTGCTGCTGCACTAGATGAGACTTGTTAGAGGAGCGAAGCTGATAATAAACTTTGGTTTATAAATCACCTCGTTATTCCAAGCTCTTCTACACTGGTGACCCTGACGCGAGGATGGACCAGAGGCGTTCCCCTGCGATCGACTCATCTGTGGCGACCCAGGCAGACGCCGGCGCCCATGCAGACAGGAGAACAGATGGACGACGTTCCCCCACGGCCGAAGTGATAGAGAGGGCTCAACCGAGCACCAGCGCAGTGGCAAGAGCCGAAGGAAGGCACTCTCACCCTGCGGACACATCAGTGACGGTCCACACAAATGCCGTCACCGTCAAGCTGCCGGACTTCTGGCAGGAAGATCCCACCTCGTGGTTTCAGCAAGCTGAAGCCCAGTTTGCACTTGCGGGCATCACGGCTGATGATACAAAGTTCTATCACATCGTCGCCAAACTCGACGCCGCCACTTCGAGATGTGCGCGGAGCATCATCCAGCGGCGGCCGGCCCAGGACAAATACAGAGAACTGAAAGTGACCATCGTGGCGAATTTCGTCCCCTCTGCCGAGGAGAGAGCCGAGAGATGCAGACCCAAGGCCCTCATGGAGGACTTGCTGCAACTTAAAGAAGAGGACAATGACAATTTCCTCTTCCAATTTATATTCCTCAGTACGCTGCCGCCACACATGAGAGGGGCACTTGCCAACATGCGATGCAGCACCCAGCAAGACTTCCGCACGCTGGCTCACGAAGCACAGCGACTCGTCAACGCCTGCAGGGAACAGACACCCACAGCAGCATCCGCAGACCTCAACACTGATGTCCGGAGCCACGGGGAGCCACGAACCACGGAGCAGAATCCGCCCGCCGTGACAGTGACACGGCCAAGACGTAACAGATAGAGCGACGTCTGTTATTACCACCACCGCTTCGCCGAGAAGGCCTACAAGTGCGTTCCCCCCTGCAAATTCACAATTTCGGGAAATGCCAAAAGCCGAGAACCGTTAACAGCGGTGGTTCTCGGCGAAAAAAGCAAGCTTCTATATGTGATGGACGGACACACCGGCAAGCAGTTCCTCATTGACACGGGAGCTCAACTGAGTTTTATCATGCCCTCCCAAGCAGACCGGGCCATGGGCCCCCGGGGCAATGGAGCGGTGGCAGCCACCGGCTCCATCATCGACACTTTTGGCGAAAGGAACCTGCCCCTCCACATCCAAGATTTTTCACTACATCTGGTGGGTGCGCGCATTTTTTCAAAAATAGACCTGGTCCGCGGCTATCATCAAGTCCCCGTTAGAGCGGAAGACATTCCTAAAACAGCTGTAATAACCCCCTTCGGTCTTTTTGAATTTTTGCGGATGCCTTTTGGCCTCAAAGGCGCTGCTCAAACCTTTCAGCGGATGATGGACGCAGTATTACGCGACCTCCCTTTCGTGTTCGTCTACCTCGACGATATGCTGGTAGCCAGCTCGTCTGAGGAAGAACACGAGCGGCATCTCACTATGGTTTTTCAGAGACTAGAAGAGCACGGGTTAATAATCAGTCCAGCCAAATGCAAATTCGGCGTGTCACAAATTGATTTTTTGGGACACAGAGTTTCACCGAAGGGGGCAGTCCCACTGCCAGACAAAGTTCACGCAGTAAAAAGTTTCCCACGGCCACAAACGGTCAAATCGCTGCAAGAATTTTTGGGAATGGTTAATTTTTACAACCGTTTCCTCCCCCGCGCAGCTCAGCTCATGTAGCCCCTATATGACGCGCTCAGAAAACAAAAACCTTCCAACGCGGTCGAATGGACCCCGGAGGGCAAGCGCGCCTTCGCGGAAGTAAAAAGTGCCCTAGCTAATGCCACATTGTTGGTTCACCCTGATCCCTCGGCCCGCATTGCGCTAACCACAGACGCTTCAGACCTGGCCATAGGGGCGGTTGTAGAACAACACGTCGGCGGAACCTGGCAACCTTTGGCATTTTTCAGCAAATCGCTAAACCAAACTGAGCGTAAATACAGCACCTTTGACAGGGAGCTGCTAGCGCTTCATTTATCCATCCGCCACTTCCAGTTCTGGTTGGAAGGGCGGCGTTTCATGACTTTTGTAGACCACAAACTGCTCACCTTTGCGATGGCTAAAATTTCTGAACCGTGGTCAGGCAGGCAACAAAGACAGCTAGCTGCGATTTCAGAGTTCACCACAGACATTTGACACGTGGCAGGCAAACTTAACGTGGTAGCAGACTGCCTCTCTCACGCTGTGACATCGCCAGAGCGTGAGGAGACAGATTATACTACCTCAGCCGCAGAACTCTTCGCCAACGCGGACACATACGCAGCCCCAATCCACGTAGGGATAGATTATGCAGCCATGGCGGAGGAGCAAAGTAGTGACGCGGACGTGCGCGCACTCCTGTCTGGACCAACAGGGTTAAGGCTGGAGGAAATGGGTTTACGCGACGGTGTCCCCCCCCTAATATGTGACATCTCAACCGGCCGACCTCCCCCGGTAGTCCCAGCTGCATGGCGCCGCCGTATTTTCGACTCAATTCACTCCCTCGCGCACCCAGGTGTGCGCGCTTCGGTTAAAATGGTCACCGAAAAGTTTGTGTGGCCTGGCCTGCGCAAAAACGTAAAAGAATGGGCAAAGACTTGCATTTCTTGTCAGCGCGCCAAAATACACAAACACACAAAAGCCCCTCTAGAGCCTTTTCGAATCCCTGCTAGAAGGTTCGACCACGTTCATGTCGACCTCGTGGGACCACTACCTTCCTCCCAAGGTTTCACACATCTGTTAACGATAATAGACCGCACTATGCGCTGGCCTGAGGCAGTCCCTCTGGCGTCAACCACAGCGGAGGAAGTCGCTCGCGTTTTTTTGACAAACTGGGTGGCATGTTTCGGCGTCCCATCGGACATCACGTCCGATAGGGGGCCTCAATTTGTTTCGGAGCTTTGGTCAGCCATGGCCAGCAGCTTAGGAGCGACAATTCACCGCACCACCGCTTATCACCCTCAGGCTAATGGGTTATGCGAGCGTTTTCACAGGTCTTTAAAGGCCGCCCTCAGAGCCTCACTAACGGATACAAATTGGGTAAATAAACTTCCTTGGGTTTTATTGGGGTTGCGTGCTGCACCTAAAGAGGATCTAGACGCCTCCCCAGCAGAATTAGTTTTTGCACAACCTCTCAGGCTCCCAGGTGAGTTTTTACCAGAGAACCCAGAGCCAGGGCATCTTCCAGCCCCGAGGTTTTTAGGCAGCAACGGTCCGGACTCTCTCCCCGGACCGGCACATCACTCATTTTCACGGGTTTTTGTCCCCCAAGCTTTAAAAAACGCTGAATTCGTTTTTGTTAGGCATGAAGCTTTAAAACCAACCTTCCGCCCACCATACGATGGACCATTCAGAGTGCTGGAACCTGGTGATAAGCATTTTGTGCTTGATTTTGGGGACAGAAAAGAAACAGTCAGCATTGACAGACTTAAACCTGCCTTCTTGTTGAGAGACGAGCCTGCACGGTTGGTGAGAGCACCTCGGCGGGGTAGACCCCCCAAGAGAAAAGACTCAGCCCCCCTGCAGGGAACAAATAATCACTCTCCTTCCCAAGCTTCAGATTCCTTACAGGAAGGTCCCACCAGGACGCCCAAGCGGACCCACAGCAGATTCGGGATAAGATTTAAGCCCTGACGGCACAGGGACTGATGCAAACTACTCAAAAGTTGTTCACTAATTGTGCTGTAACAGTTTAGGACTGATTTGTGATATTACTATGCTGTTATGATTACCACTGAATTCCCTACAGGAGCATAGCTGCTGGAAAGTTTCTTCTTTGTCAAGAGGTGTAGCAGTTAGTACGTCATAATAATTATCTTAAACTGTGAATTTTTCTATTGTCCTTTTCTTAGTCGTTTGGGGGGAGGGGCTGTGGTCTATATTAATCATATATCCCATAACCTACATATGTATAAGCATGTGAGAATGTTTGGTGACTACATATGTAAAGCGACTTCACACCTCAGAACAGGACAAAGGGTCTCAACCGCCAGTGAAGATCAAAGAGCATCCGAGGCACTGCGGTGGAGACCAGATAGGTCGCCCTGACCTCCCAGGGCCAGGTGGAGGGGTACAGAGACAAAGGAGGGGAATTAAGTTAATGGGGGATGTCAGCTTTGATATGCATGTCTTTTGTTGTGTGTGAGTATAAGTACACAGAGCCGAATGTGTTCGCTCTCTTACTTCTTCTGCTGCTGCACTAGATGAGACTTGTTAGAGGAGCGAAGCTGATAATAAACTTTGGTTTATAAATCACATCGCCTCGTTATTCCAAGCTCTTCTACACTGATTACCAAATTGGAAGCAGCTGCGACAGCCCGCAAACAGAATCTGACACCCGGAAATGAAGCGGGAGCTGTCACAGTGCCTGCATGGGCCAGGATACTCAATGATGATAAAAGGAAAGAATATACAGAAACAACCAATGAAGAAATAACTATTAAACGAGTTAAAAAACAGAGAATACAGAGACAAACAGCGGGAATACATGAAAATCAGGAAACAAATCATAGAACAAGAATATCCTGGAAAGAATAACTAAGACAAGGACCAAATAGAAATAAAAAATGAACTATAAACACACTTAAGGAGACAACTGAGGACAAGATAATAATACAAACTCATAATACAAAGATTACAGAGGAATTCTAAAGACAAACATATGAACACGTGAAAATAAACACAAGATAAACAATGAACAAAAAAACAGAAAAAGACTTAACTTACATTGAAGACTGGGCATGGCCCCCGCCCGTGCCCAGAAGAAAAGCAACCCACCCGGGGGGGGGGGGCAGGCATGGAGGAACTGAGACAAAACAAGAAAAAAAAAAACACTCATGACCCACAGAGAGAACAAAAAAAAACAAACAAAAAAACGGTTGTGACAGAACTCTAGGGATGTGGACTGAACAGACAAGGCAGTTCAGGGGGTCTCCCAGAGTCCCAAGACCACCGGAGCTTGTAGTGGAATAAATTGGGTGGCCTCCCCGAACTCCAGAGCCACCACAACAGGTGATGTAGTCCGTCGGGTTGCCTCCCATTGCCCCAACACCAACAGACTACACAAGAAGATCTGTTGGGTGGTCTCACAGTGTCCCTGAGCCACTGAACTGCAGGGCATGACAAGTCCCCTCCCCCTTCCCCCTTTCCCCCTCCCCCCAGAGGTGGCAGATGGAACCCATGCCCCTTTTGGACCTCAGGGACTGTGACATGGAAGGCCGACCATGAGGATGGCTGACCAGCAGCGACCTCACGCAACAACGGCTGACCTTTGGTGACCTTAGGCGCAGATGGAGGCAGAGGACCCATGGCAGCCTCGGACAGTGTAGCACCCAAAGTGGCCTTGGACTGAGGCGTAGAACCCACGGTGGCCTCGGACTGAGGCGTAGCACCCACGCTGGCCTCGGACAGAGGCGTACCACCCACGGTGACCTCTGGCAGGGAGGAAGGACCCACAGAGATCTCTGGTAGAAAGGAAGGACCCATGGAGACCTCTGGCAGGAGGGAAGGACCCACGGGGATTTCTGGCAGAGGTAGGGGACCCACGGAGACCTCCAGCAGGGAGGAAGGATCCATGGAGATCTCTGGCAGGGATGATGGATCCTCGGTGACCTCAGGAGTAGACACAGGCAGAAAACAGACAAACACATGGTCAGAGCCCCCCGCAGCAGTGGAGCCCGGCGAGGAGGACTCAGGTGCAACTGACAGTTGCCCTTGGTTCTCCCTACCAAGAGCCAGACAAGATCTCTCTAAGACAGATAAGGTGAAGACAAAAAAGAGAACT
Source organism: Pholidichthys leucotaenia (assembly GCA_020510985.1). Classification (NCBI taxonomy): domain Eukaryota; kingdom Metazoa; phylum Chordata; class Actinopteri; order Cichliformes; family Pholidichthyidae; genus Pholidichthys; species Pholidichthys leucotaenia. The sequence continues at coordinate 73,004,989 of CM035846.1, forward strand.
TGCCTGAGCTCGTGCTCCACCACCGTCCAGGACTCCGACGATCCAGGCTGGGGCGTCTCGACTCTGCACTCCTGACATTCCACCTCCGACTTGGCCACCTTGGACAGGGAGAATGAGACAAACACCAGAGAATTACCAGCAGCAGTGAAGCCCGGCGAGGAGAACTCAGGAGCAGAGGACATCTGCAACTGATTCTCCCCACCATGAGCCAGACAAGAATTCTCTAGATCTGTAGGTGTTAAAACAGAACCGAGTACTTGCCTGTACTCGAACTCCACCGCTGTCCAGGACTCCGACGACTCTGCTGCAGCGACCCCAGCAGCAGGCATGATGGTGGGTGCTGCCAAAGGGCCTCCAGGCGTGGCGACCAACGCTGGTGGAATTCCTGGCATGGTGGCTGATGCTGGAGGTTTGCTCACCGACTGCGCTGACTCCTGTACCGCCGGACCCAGGGGACACTTATCTGTCGGCTCAGGATTCAGAGTACAGGTTGAGATCCTCTCCCCTACAGAATGCGGCCGCAAGGCTGGAGCTGGAATCTCCATGACTACAGGTTCCTCTGTCATCTGGCAGCAACTTCCCAGGACTGGCAGATACTCAGAAATGGCAGAGGGAGACATGGGAGAAGGAGATGAGGTAAACACAACAGCAGCAGAGGGGGAGAGCTGAGTCAAAATACGGGGCTGCTACTGAACCCCCCCCCCCCCCCCCCCGCCACACCGGGAATAAAGCAAGATAATTCATTATTAGATGTTAGAGAATGAAAACTTACTTGCCTTAATTCCTGGGCTGTAATGGTTGCTGCTGCTGGTGGCCCAGAAGATCTCTTGATCCACGTAGTGACCGAGGGCACCAATGCCACCACAGGTAGAGCCAGCCCTGCAGCCATGGTGGCGGCAGCCGAATTCACAGCTGCGGTGGAGAAGACCTTCTGGTGGACCACAGCTGGGAGGTGGCGAGAGGCTGGGCGTGTCTGTTCCGGAACTGGTGAGCGGCGAGAGGCTGTAGGTGTCTGCACTGGGAGAAGCTCGTTTGATGCCAGTGCAGATGGTGAAGGACTTCTCACCAGCCCACAGAGCATATGCTGTAAGTTAGGCACAGAGATGAGGAGACCCGTGAGCTCTGGATAGCTCCGCAGGCTGGGAAATAGCTCAATAATCTCCGCCGTGCTCTCCAAAATGTTCAGGGCTTCCTCAGGAGTGGGGCCAAAGTGTGCGTCTGAGATTAAATCTTCCACAAGACCCACAGCCCAACACAAAGCCTCACCCATCCCAAAAGCACTATAGTTTGTGCGGACAGACATTCCCAAAAACACGGACAAGAAATATGAGAGAGAAAGGAAAAAAGTAAAAACTTACAGCTGCTAGTGTCTCACACGGCAGCGGTCTACTGTCATGAATCGCCCTTTTCAATGGCAGGATTGAGGACACCAGGCGCAAGCTGTAAGTTTTGCACATTTAATAAGCAAACACAAAAAACAGACATGGACACTTACAGGGAAACGGGAAACACACGGAGGAAACAAACAGACAGGGATTCCGTCTGAAGGTCAGGAGTAATGTAGCATTAACCTTTAGATGAGAGATTGCTGCGAGGACAAAGTCTCGCCATCAGTCTTAAATAAGGCCAACACAAATGAGAACAGCTGTGGGATCATGAGTGAGGATGATTATCAAATTGGAAGGGGCTGTAACAGCCCGCGAACAGAATCAAACACCGGGAAATGACATGCGAGCTGTCACAGTGCCTGCATGGGCCGGGATACTCAATGATGATAAAAGGAAAGAATATACAGAAACAACCAATAAAGAAAAAAACTATTAAACAAGTAAAAACCCAGAGAATACAGAGACAAACAGCGGGAATACATAAAAATCAGGAAACAAATCATAGAACAAGAATATCCTGGAAACAATAACTTAGACAAGGACTGGATAGAAATCAAAGATGAACTATAGACACACTTAGGGAGAGAACTGAGGACAGGATAATAATACAAACTCATAATACCAAGACTGCAAAAGAATTCTAAAGACAAACATATGAACACAGGAAAATAAACATAAGATAAACAAAGAACAAACAAACAGAAGAAGACTAAACTTACAGTGAGTGCCCAGGATCATGACAGTTACTGAAACCTGCTCACCCATATTAAATGCATGCAGGACCCTGATGGGTTTAAAGTGGGTAAACCTGTTACCTGGACCACAGGTAAAGTCCATGTGGGCAAACACAGATGGGGCCAAAATTGAACCGGCAGACAAGCCCACATGGGACCCAGAAGACAGCTCTGGTTAAACCTTAGGACATGCTGGCTGGGCTCTTTTTCAATACACTAAAATAATCAATATGTGCTGGTGATACACAATGTTTCATGTCACTGTTTTCTGTGTGTATTGTTTTCATTTGTAGGTGGTAATCTTCTGAAAATACTTTTGCTTTTCTTGTGTTTGTGGACATTTTTTCTTCCATAATTTCTCCAACACTTTGGTGCTGTGGCCAGCTCAATCACTACCTCTGTGATTTCCTCCTTGCATAAACTTGTGTGGAATCATTTGGCAAGGGTCTAAATGGAGGCTGTCATTCATATTTATGTCCTACACTGCAGCTTTGAATGCAGCATTATTACTCAACTTACAACCTAGGCTTTATCAACATGTATTCTTAAATGTTTAAACAACACAAAGTGTTGCTCAGTGGACAGAAATATTGAGAGCAGGGAAGTGTTATGTCAACAAGCCTGGCAGTAAAGAGACGGACGAGGATGCTGCACTGAACTGGGCTTTATGTACACGGTATTACACACACTGTTACTGTACCAAGTGGCCTGGGCAAGAGAGCCCTGTAAAGGCGGACTCTCCCATATATATGCCGGCATGATGACGTCACCAGCCGGCTGCGTCATCACGCCGCATATTACCACAAATCCCATCATGACATTCTCCCCCCCACTTTGCAAAACACAGAACACACCTAATTCAATTAATTGGCCATTTAGCCATCCCCAATTTATTACCCCCTAGAAGTCCACATTATCAACATTCAACATTTTAAAACTTAAAAACAAAACGGAACTAGGGTCGGCGGGTAGACCGCTACCAGACCCGGCACGGCTAAGTGGTACTTTCTTTTTTTTCAGCGACGCTCCTAACTAAGCAGTCACCTTTTTTTTTTGTTTTTTTTTTACACTCTTCCATGGAAGAAACAGTTCTGCCTGAGGGGTTTTGTGGCAGGCCCATGGCGGCCTTCTCCCTGAAGCTTTGAAGCAAGCCTGTGGCAGCCACCTCCCTGGAGCTGTCGGACCCCAGGGACCAATCTTCATGATGCTAGGGCCCAGGTCCCACACTGCGGTATCCAACTCCCATGGAGCCTCGCTGTCTGGAGCTGCCACCCGGACACACCGTAGTTGGTTCGCATGCCCAACCGAACCGTCTGTCAACCAAAAGCACGTTGTTCTCAGCTTCGCCACAATCCTCAGTGGCGCCCGTTGTTTTGCTGGCTGCGGCCCGGTCAGTCGCCTTCCCGGTCTCTCGCCAGTGCAAACTCGAACCTAGTCCCTGACTTGGAGTGCCGCCTTACTTGATTTTATGCGCTGCTGTGCTCCCAGTGACTCTGTGCATTCGTTTGGCTTGGGACCTCCATCGTGCTGCAGTGGTTCCATAATCACAGTCTTCGTTGAGGACCCTTTACCCATTGTCTTCATCATTGGTTGAGGTTCATCGTGGGTACGGAAGGTGTCCGGTTCCTCCCCGGTGTCGCTTGTTGAAGCAGACTCTTCACCCGTCAGCTCGATCGTAACCTCCGTAGCTTGTTGAGCGAGGGCATGGGAGCAGTCTGGTTCCTCCTCTTTGCCTTCTGAAGTGCTCTGCATTGTGCATTGTGTCTGTGCCCAGCTGCTGCTGCTGTGCTTTGTGGTACTCTGTATGCTCGGGCTCCCTCTCCCGCGGCTCCAATTCTGGCTGAGAGGGGAACAGAGGCAAGTCTGGTCACTGCTCTCTCTCCATGCAGCTCTCCTCTTGAGAGCACGGAGTGTGTGCTTTGGTGTCTATGCCGTCCTCAATCACCTCATCCCACACCACGACACCGTCATCCAGGTCCACTCTACCCCACCTGCCGCATCCGGACAATTCAAACCCAGCGCTGTCTCTGATAGGAAAGCCCAGTCTGTAGAAAAGGTCACATTGCATAATGTTGTCACTGCACGCTGTCACCTGGAAAGAGAAGTCGTACACAATTTTGGGTTTGCAGTAAACAGTCAGTTCCACTGTTCCGATATTGCACAGTCTGTGACCACTATATCCATACAGCGGCATTGGGTTCTTCTTGATTTTGTGTTTGGGGAAAAATTTCTTCACCGTGGCCCAGTTTAACATCGACTGCACTGCCGCCATGTCGAGCAGGAGTGGTACAGCTACTCTGTCTAATTCAACCATGCTGTATGAATAACCATTGAAGTCGGGGCTTACTGAATGAATGGTCATTGTTGGTGGGTGGGATGGCTTTCTTGGCGGGCCCCACGGTGCTGGCGACCGGCATATCCTGGTGAAATGATTCAGGCGCTCACACTTGTTATACCATTTTCCTCTTGTCGGGCAAACTCATGCTCTGTCCCGGTGCATCAGGGACCCACAACCCCCACAGACAGGGCCTCTTGGAGCGGACCTTCAGCTCACTGCATACGCCTTGTATTCTTCTGTTGTGTACTCTTCATCCTCTGTGTCCACCGCGTTAGCTAGCGTCGACTGTACGGGTAGCCTCTGTGTTTGGCACCTATTTAGCTCCATGGCTAACTTGTCTGCCGTCAGGTCATTAGGCGCCGTTAGCAACCTAGCTCGTAGCCCAGCATTACATGTGTGTTCGGCCAGTTGGTCCCACACCATTTCGTCTTACAGTGGCTCAAAATGGCACACACTAGCCAACTGTCTCAGGTCAGTGACGAACTGCTGTACTGGCTCACCAACTCTGTCATTTCTGGCGAAAGCAAATCTGTCGTACCGTCACTCTGTCCGGCATAGCAAAATGGTTAGCTATTAGATCCACAACCTCCTTATATGAGTCAGTTGCGCTGAGTGTGAGGAGAATCCTTTGACCGTCTATGACTAGGTTGTGGATAAGCAGCGCTCGCATCCTCACCATATCCAATTTTCCCAGGTCCAATGCTGTGATATGAGTCTCAAATGCTTCCAGCCATCGTGGCCATGGAACTGGCAGTTCCCCTGGGAACTCAAGGAAAGGCTGCAGCAGTGTCGCACACGCCTCCATGGTTTATCCTCCGTTGCCAAAAGTTATGTCCACAAACCTGGCAGTAAAGAGACGGACGAGGATGCTGCAGTGGAACTGGGCTTTGTTACAGAACCATGTACACGGCATTACACACACTGCTACTGTACCGAGTCGCCTGGGCAAGAGAGCCCTGTAAAGGCAAACTCTCCTATATATATGCCGGCGTGATGTCACCAGCCAGCTGCATCATCATGCCGCATATTACCACAAATCCCATGATGACAGGAAGGACTCACTGTCTGAATGACAGTGGCAAAGAAGCTCACCCACTGCACACTATTAGGGCACAGCACTGTGTGCAAATCTGTGACACGTCATGCTTAACGTTGAAATGAATTTGAGACTATCACTAGTTTAGTTTAAAATATGAAAAGTGTAAATTCTATGATGAAATACACAGTGAACAATAAAACTATGAAATGTTGTTTTCACCTCTTAGTTTCCCACTAAAGCAAGTGGCGTAATGCTTTAGAGCAGTGAACGGAAGCTGGCAGCCCGTTGATCACATCCAGCCCACCAGAGCTTTCCATACAGCCCCAGGAATATTAGTGAGTTCAGGAATAGTTTACTTCAATCTTTGTTTTATTAGTTAATTTACAGTATATTTATGAAAAGTTCTGATAGATAGGCAAATTTCTGTGTGTAAGTGAATGCAGTGTCAATTACATGCCCCTACCTTGCTGGGCAGGGAGAGAGTGTGAGACAGCGACATGCCTGCTGCAGCTCTTCTACAGGTACTGTAACTATCTGCTTTGAACTCACAATATCATGCCAGCCTTATTATTATTATGTAAACTAGAAAAGCACTCGGAGAGCGCAGACCTCCGCCAAGCGCTACAGTTCCCCCCATACAATGTTTGTGTGTACGTTTTGAGATTCCTTGACCATGAAAACATATGACTAGCAATTGGATTGACAATGATAGGATTAGTGGTTAAGTAGTTATTCACAAAAATGACATTTTCCATAATGGTGGCCACAGTTCCGCCCATACAGTGTTTGTGTGTACGTTTGCAGATTCCTTGACCATGAAAACATATGACTAGCAATTGGATTGACAATGATAGGATTAGTGGATTAGTGGTTCAGTAGTTATTCACGATAATGGCATTTTCCGTAATGGCGGCCCCAGTTCCCCCCATACAGTGTTTGTGTGTACGTTTTCAGATTCTTTGACCATGAAAACATATGACTAGCAATTGGATTGACAATGATAGGATTAGTGGTTCAGTAGTTATTCACGAAAATGGCATTTTCCGTAATGGCGGTTTTCTTCTGGACAGTGATCCGGATCATCCCCAAAATTTAATCAGTTCTTCCTTGTACCATTTCCAACAATGCCTGAAAGTTTCATCAAAATCCGTCCAAAACTTTTTGAGTTATCTTGCTAACCAACAGACAGACAAACAGACAGACAGACAAACTCCGGCAAAAACATAACCTCCTGGCGGAGGTAAATATGGAATATTTTTGGGTGTTTCTGAAATTTTAATAGAAAATTCATACCTGCTAATATTTAAGTTTAAAAAAAAACTTGAGGTTTTCACAAGGGTGGTGGGGAGTTAACAAAAACTTAGAATATCATAACAGAAAGGGCTGTGTCTGGTCATTTTAATTAAATTCATGAATTTTGTTTATTTTTATTTTTTTTTTTTGAGAATCAGAGTTAAAAGCATTGCTCTATTCTAGCTCTGCAAATCAAGATTAAGACAGTCTGAAAAAGTCACAATTTTACCAGAAGCTTTACAAATTCGGGAGGAAAAGCTTTGTTAAATTAATTTTAATATAGACATAAATTTTATGAAAAATCTGTGATGATCAGGTGAATGCACTCCCCCTCCCTTTCTGTGAGAGGTTCTCCATTCAGTTTCCGGCTCCATTGGTCATCATTACACCTGTGTGAGTGGATGCACCTGCTGCCTCTTCACTGCCAGTGCTTAGAAGGACCTGCTTGTGAACACTTTGGCGCTGGCTCATTGGGTATCGCTGCCTGAATTTAAGGATAAATATTGACTAGTTAGGAACTCAGCCTAATCTCTCCTTTCCTCTTCTTTCCCCAGGTTGCTGCCATCTCTGCGGTGCGTCTCCGGGATGGCTGTGTGCTCGCCTGCTGCTTCATCCTCATCTCTCCAGACTGTTCCTACCACCTGGTCAGACTCCACCCTGCTCCTCACCTCTCCACATTCCCGGCCAGTTCAGTCCTGCTGGCTCGTTTCCCCCCGTGTTGAGTTCCTCTGCCGGGCTCTCTGTTCGTCTGCAGTAAGAAAAAACACCGTTCAGTTATATTTTCCCCTGTCACACTCCTCTCCTCTAACCAGCTCTCGTCTCTCTCTCTCCACAGGCTGTGTGTCTCCCTGCGTGCTCCGCTTTTCCCTACAGTTGCCAGTTATTCAATAAAGTTGTGTTTTGCGTTTCAATTCAGTGTCTAAGTGTCTTCTCTGGTGTAGCTGCTTTGCACGTGAGCTTCCTATTTGACAGTGATGACAGAATGAGCCAGCCATGGCCAAAGCTCAGTAGGTGCTGCATCAGCAGAACAATCCTCTCTTTACTGGTTAGATTAGGGGTGGGCAGTGAGGGCCATTCCAGTGCAGATTTTCTGTTCCACCCAGTGTCTTCAGCAGGTGTTTTTTCAATTATTAGCGATCCTTGAAGCTGATCAGAGCAAACACCTGCTGAAGACACTGGGTGGAACAGAAAATCTGCAGTGGAATGGCCCTCCATGGCACACGATTGCCCACCCCTGGGTTAGATGCTACTGAGCGGCAGGTGGCCGTACTAACCAAGCAGTTGCAAACTATAACTCAGCAGCTGACCACAGTTACCGACCACCTTTGTAAGATGTCTCGCCCGGACCTTTCCTCTACACCTGTCACCCCAGCGGTTGCTACCATTCACTGCACCACTTCCGTGCCTTCACCTGCCCCACGTACGGGTAGGTGGGGGGATGTAAAGGGTTTTTGCTTCATGTTCACCTTTACCTGTGACAGGTGGGTGGGGAGTACCCTGACGACACTTCTAAAATCCATTTTATGACCCTCCTGCTCTGGGACCAGGCCCTTAATTGGGCCCAGTCCGTCCTCGACAGCATGGAGGGCCCCAATTATACCTTTGAACGGTTTGTTCAGGAATTTTCCCGTGCCTTTGACCATTCGGAGAGTGAAGGGAATATTATGAGCCGCCTGATGTTGCTCCGGCAGAGGAATCGGTCTGTGGCCAATTTCTCTGTGGAGTTCCATGTCGCCGCGGCAGACTCCAGGTGGAATGATGTTGCCTTACGCCTTCCTCCTGGGTCTAAATACCAACCTCCGCGATGATCTGGCAGTTCATGCGACCCCCCTCCTCTCTGGATGAGCTCATTGATCAAACTGTCAGTTTGGATAACCGGTACCGCGAGCGTGCGAAGGAGCAAAAGGCCTTCTCCGGTCCATTCGTCTCAGAATCAGAATCAGAATCAGAATCAGAATGAACTTTATTGCCAAGCATGCTTTTACACATACGAGGAATTTTACTTATCATTAAGGTGCGCTCATGTTAAGCGCTCCCTAATGACGCGGCAGCCACAAGCGCCTCATACAGTGGGGGTAAAGAGGGGGAGGGGGAGGGGGTGACACATTGGGCAGAGAGAAAAAAACGTAGTTATCAAAATAGAGCTCAAGTGAGCAAGATTGTGATCACATAGAAAAAACCCTCTAATTGCACACTTAGCAGACAAGATACAGTTCCACACATTAACAAAGCAAGTTGAGAGAGACCAGTGTGTGTATGTCAGTCATGTGATATTCATGGATGCAGTGTGATGCAGTGTGAAGTATCAGTTACTGGTGAACAACAAAATTCCTGTCCTAGGCAACGACTAGATGTTATGTCCATGGTATCCTAAACATAGATAACATGTTCACAGAGTTCATCTCTCTTCAGTGCATGTCAGATGGTAAAATTCCATGCTAGTCACATGATGACGCTGTCTATAGAGAGTTCAGATTGCTGCACATCAGAGTGTTTGGGTTAGAGAAAAGCCAAAACTCCCTTCTGTCTTATCTTTTCTCCTGGAGGAATGAGTTCTCCCAAGGACGCCGAATCAAGGCCAGATAAGCACAGTTCACTTAGAGCATAGAATTTTCATCTCTCATGCGATTCTGTGCGTCGCAATTTACATTAACATTCACAGGCTTTAAAATCATTCCCTGGAGAGCACCCAGCGACTCCGAGATGTTTCCCACCTTCCGATTCAGTTCGCCATTAGCCGCTATCATTGCCCTCCCCAACTGGTCGAATTGTTGAAGGAGCTTCGCCGGGTCCGCATTTTGACTAGCTCTTCCAACTTCTTTAGTTTTCGATACACCAGGAAAACTCCAAAGCCAAACAGCAGAAATCCTGTGATCATGAAGCCAAACAGGTAGATGTCTTCCACATCTTCAATCGAAAGATCACACAGACACATGAGTATCCAATTGTCCCATGAGTCTCTCCCACACTTGGGCTCCCCCGGGCCCGATTTTCTGTTAGAAAAAGTGGTGTCAATTGCATTTAAAGCCCAGCGAGCGTGCGAAGGAGCAAAAGGCCTTCTCCGGTCCACTCGTCTCACTTACACCCCCTCCCGCTACCAGCTCAGCAAAGCCAGACACTTCCTCAAAAGCTATGGTGTTTGGCCGAGCCCGTCTGACTCCAGAGGAACACCAGCAATGGAGGAAAGCCAGTGCGTGCATGTACTGTGGCTCTCTAGAGCATAAATTGTATACCTGCCCCTTGAAACCAAAAGGCATAGCCCGTCAACAGCCGTGGGGGGTCTGGCGGGCGGAAATTCCACTAATCCTTCTCTATCACGGCTCTTATCCAGTTATCGGGGGCTGACAGAATGGTCTTGGCATTAATTGATTCTGGGGCGGAGCAGAATTTTATTTCATTGAGACTCGTGCAGGAGGTAGGCATAGCTTCAATCAAATTGCCAGCTGCATTAAACATAGCAGCATTATCCGGTTGTAGCCTAGCTTCTGTCACTGAGCGCAAGGAGCTGGTCTCCGTTTTTCTTTCCAGGAACCACCGGGAGTCACTCTTGTTCTTCATTCTCCCTAGTACGTCCTTCCCGGTGGTTCTGGGGTACCCCTGGCTCCAGAAGCATAATCCTATTATCAGTTGGGCACAAAACTCAATTTCTTCTTGAAGTCCCTTTTGCCTAGCCTCCTGCCTCAGTTTGGATGCTTGTTCACCGACTCTTCCTATCTCCTCTTCCCCGGCTGAGCCGCTGGACCTCAGCCTCATACCCAAGGTCTATCCTGACCTTGGGGAGGTCTTTAGCAAGTCAACAGCTCTCTCTTTGCCTCCACTCTGCTCTTATGACTGTGTTATCGACCTCCTCCCGGGTGCACGGTTGCCGTTCAGCCGGCTCTACAGTCTCTCGGGGCCAGAGAGGGAGGCGATGGAAGGCTATATCAAGGATTCTCTGAATGCCAGCCTCATTCGGCCTTTTTTGGCTCCTTTTGGGGTGGGGTTTTTCTTTGCTGGAAAGAAGGATGGATCTCTACGTCCGTGCATTGACTACCGCGAGTTCCAATGCGATAACTGTCAAAGACAAATATCCACTGACTCTAATCAATTTCACATTCGAGCTCCTTCATCGTGAGCGGGTGTTCTTCAAACTCGGCTTATGCAACGCGTATCATTTGGTCCTCATACACGAAGGTGTTATGACCCGAGCGCCGGTTCTGATCGTGCTCGGGCTAAGTTATTTCTCGCTGCCGGCCTTGACAGCTGCGGGCTGTATTCTGGCCTCACCGGGCTCTTATTGTGAAAGTGCTCGGTGGGGCTTCCACCTGTCAATGGCCGGTCAGCTGATTGTCATTACCGTCGTTAGTGCTTCGCCCTTTTAAGCCCGGCACTGACGACGGTAAGACGGAGGAGTATTAGTCGACTTTGGTCAACGTTACGTCTGAGTGGCTTCGTCCTGCCAAGCCCTGGGTCTGCGCCTCGTCATACTTGAGGGTGCCGTAGACCTTCATGTCAGGTTCGTCATCATAGTTTTGTCACAGTTAGCTCGTAGCAGCTGGGTTAGCCCTACGAGCCCAAGTCTCAGTCATGTGTGTGTTTAGCCCTAAGGGGTTCATAGTTGTGTTTTGTCACGTCTGAAAATAAATAACATCTTAGCCAAACTCTCTGGTGAACTCTGTGGCGTCTCTTGGTGATCCGCGAGGATCACCACATGACAGTATACTCCTGCCAGGTCGCCCAAACGGGGGCGCTGCATTGAGACGCCGTTTCACCGGGAGTTTGTGCCTTTATTGGACTGTTGTTTCTTCTCGTTTGGGTGTCAACGTCTGGAGAATGCCGTCTTCCAGGGGCTGCGGTCGGCGTCTGGACCAGGAGCTAGCGAGCGCGTTGGAATACGCCGATGGGGCGCTCCTCGCCGCTACATTTGACGACACCTCCAGTTACATGCGTTGGCATCTGGGCGTCGCTGAGGAGTATCTGGACAGCCTTCCCCTCGACTATGACAATCATCCGGAGGTGATATCGAGGTGGGAGGAACTCGCCGCTCAGCGCGAGGTTCTTCGTGGGCTGGAGGAGGAAGAGAGCGGGAAGCAGAGGAGGAGGCATCCTCGCTCCCCGTGTTGGTGTCCCGTTCCCGTCCTGGAGCAGGTCCAGGAGTATGCGCTGTCTGGGGGCCGACGAGGACGTCGGCGTAACGGCGCGGGCAACCCTCAGCGGAATCCCCGGCTGGACTCGCTGCAGGCGTATCCCGTCAGTGAATCTTCGAGAGCGGCCCCACCTCGTTTTCCTAGGTGGCCCTCTGTCGCCATCCAGCGGGGAGAAGAAGGAACGACGTCCCCCACAGCAGGAACCATCTCTGCCCCAGGAGGAAGGCAAGTGATTGTTTGTTTGTCACATCTTAATAATGATCTGCCTTGTGTGACTCCTGGGGGAGGAGTTCAGGGTTCGCAGCCCCCCGAGCTCCCTCCACCTGCTGTGGATGAAATTATTAAACCTACTGCCTCTGTGTTCTCCCCCGTTGAGCGGTCGATGACTCCAGGCCAGCGTCGCCGGACGAAGAGGGCCCTTGCAGTGCTGGATAGCCTGCATCCGGCCCTGCAGTCACGTCTTGGACGGAGGAGAGGAGCGGACTGCGGCCCAGAGCCTGAGCCGACGAAGAAGCGTCCCCGGGTCTCCTCGCCGGAGCGGTCCGAGCCAGTGTGTCAAGGGTTCCCTGCCTCCATGCCATACGGGTCGTCGGCGTGGACAACAGCGTGGGAGGAACCTGAGGCTGCTGATGACATCGTGCCAGCTGCGGAGCCCGACGCAGCTGAGTCCGAGTCAGCTGACGAGAGTCGCCCTGAACCCGGATCGTCGGAGTCCTGGGTGGCAACGGAACCCGAGTGCAGGCAAGTGCTCCCTCTTATGTTTCTGTCCTCTTTTGTTGAGCATTTTTGCCTGCCTCTCGGGGAGGCGAGTGAGGAGCAGCCGTCTGCTGCGCCCGAGCTCGTCTCGCTGGGTTCCGTTGCTACCGGTGATGCTGATCCCCGTTTTCCTGTCCCCGAGCTTTGTTTTAGTGTCGCCGGCGGGGAACGGGTCAGAGTCACCGAGGTGGAGGTCCCAGGTTCGGGGGTGGAGTCCATCAGCGGAGCTGCACCAGAGGCCCAATCGGGTCCCACCGCAGGGGCGGTTTCGGCCCAACTGGGGTCCGACGTGGGTTCGTCGGAGGCCCAATCGGGGTACACCGCGGGTGCGGTTCTGGCCCAATCGGGGCCCAACGTGGGTGCAGCTGGCACCCAATCTGGGTCCAGCGGTGAGGCAGCACGAGCATGGTCCATTGGCGGAGGAGGAGCTGCAGACCCTTCTTCGCGGAGCGGATTCTTGGCTCGTCCTGTTCATCAATCCCCTCAGAATCACCGCCCCTTTTCATCATTGCCGGGGGCCATGGGGGTCCCTGTTCACTCGCCCCGGTTCTCCCGAGTTTTGTTCTTGTCAGGGAGGCCGCTGCGGGTTGTTGATGTCTTGGACTGGTGGCTGAGGGACACGGGTCGGCCGCCGGAGGGACTGTTTCGCCGGTTCGGCGCCTCGGTTCAGCCACCCGACCTGTTATGTGTGCCATGGGGCTACCTAGTTCGACCACCGGAGAAGCGGACGTGTGGGACTTTGGACTCTGGTGAGCCGGCTGGTCCGCCTCCGTTGACCATCGGTCGACATAAACTGTCGGGGGGTGGTAGTGGTCCCTGGGTGTGTCTCAGTATTTGTGCTTTTTTTTTTCTTTTGTCCTGGTTATTTTGTATCTAGTGCTCATGCCTTGCAGTAGCCCTGCTGGCTTATGTATAGTCTGGGTAGAGCGTGTGGTGCTCTTGTTTTTTTTTTTTTTCTTGTTTCGTGTATAGTTTGATATGAGAGAGTAGTGCTCTGTTTTTGTTTTTTTTGTTTGTTTTGTTTCATGTAGTCTGGTATGAGCGTGTAATGCTCTGTTTCTGTTTTGTATAGTTTGATATGAACGAGTAGTGCTCTGTTTTTTTTGCTTCATGTAGTCTGGTATGAGCGTGTATGCTCTGTTTCTGTTTTGTATAGTCTGGTATGAGCGAGTAATGCTCTGTTTTTTGTTTTTTCATGTATAGTCTGGTATGAGCGAGTGTGCTCTATTCTTGCATTTAATTTTCTGAACCTGTAGTCCTGGTTTTTGTTTTCCCTTGTACATTTTTCCCCCAACCTCCCACCCTGGGGGGGGGGGGGGGGCGGGGGGCAGGGTGGTTCCTTGGGGCGTTCGGAGTCCGCCCGTGGAGGGAGGGTACTGTTATGACCCGAGCGCCGGTTCTGATCGCGCTCGGGCTAAGTTATTTCTCGCTGCTGGCCTTGACAGCTGCGGGCTGTATTCTGGCCTCATCGGGCTCTTATTGTGAAAGTGCTCGGTGGGGCTTCCGCCTGTCAACGGCCGGTCAGCTGACTGTCATTACCGTCGTTAGTGCTTCACCCTTTTAAGCCCGGCACTGACGACGGTAAGACGGAGGAGTATTAGTCGACTTTGGTCAACGTTACGTCTGAGTGGCTTCGTCCTGCCAAGCCCTGGGTCTGCGCCTCGTCATACTTGAGGGTGCCGTAGACCTTCATGTCAGGTTCGTCATCATAGTTTTGTCACAGTTAGCTCGTAGCGGCTGGGTTAGCCCTACGAGCCCAAGTCTCAGTCATGTGTGTGTTTAGCCCTAAGGGGTTCATAGTTGTGTTTTGTCACGTCTGAAAATAAATAACATCTTAGCCAAACTCTCTGGTGAACTCTGTGGCGTCTCTTGGTGATCCGCGAGGATCACCACATGACAGAAGGGGATGAATGGAAGACGGCCTTCAAAACACACCTGAAGTATTTTGAATATCTCGTGATGCTGTTTGGTCTCACTAATGCCCCAGCCGTCTTCCAATGCATGATCAATGACGTCCTCCGTGACATGATCAACCAATATGTCTTCGTGTATCTCAACAATATTTACATTTTTTCCTGCATGCAGGAGGAACATACAGTTCACGTCTGGACCATGATAAAGAGGCTTCTGGAGAACCAGCTCTTTGTGAAGGGTGAGAAGTGGGAGTTTTCCACCCCCTCTACTGCCTCTCTTGGCTTTATTGTTGCCAAAGGACAGCTGAGGGCCAATCTGGCCAAGGTGAAGGCTGTGCTTGACTGGCCTACTCCGCACCCCCCCCCCCACCCAAACATCTCCAGTGTTTCTTGGGCTTCGCTAACGTTTATCACAGGTTCATCAGAAATTACAGCAGGGTGGCACAGCCTCTCACTCAGCTGACCTCGTCCAAAGTGTCCTTTAAGTGGTCCAAGGCAGCTGAGCAGGCTTTCTTTGAAATGAAACCCCTTTTTTCCAACACACCCAGGTCGACTCTCAGCTTCAGTTCATAGTTGAGGTGGATACTTCCAACTCGGGGGTGGGCCTGTGCTTTCACAGCGTTCAGCCTCTGATCAGAACCTCCACCCATGCGCGTACTCCTCTCGGTGGTTAACTCCGGCCGAGAGGAATTATGACCTAGGAGACTGAGAGCTGCTTGCCATTAAGTTGGCTCTCAAGGAGTGGAGCCACTGGCTGGAGGGAGCCACTCATCCCATCATTGTGTGGACTGACCATAAAAATTTAGAGTACCATTGGTCAGCCTGCAGGTTGAATTCCAGGCAGGCTCGCTGGGCCCTATTTTTCCTCACATTTAACCTAATTATAATTTATCGGCCCAGCTACCGTAGCATCAAGACTGACGCTCTCTCCCACCAGTTCACCTCAGAACCCTCATCCTCATCTTCTCCCGAGCCCATTGTGCCCTCCTTCTGCATACTGGGTGCCCTCTCGTGGGAGATCGAGCAGAGGGTCCGGCAGGCCCAGTCCACTGAGCCCAAACCTGAGAGGGTCCCGGCCAATCATCTGTTTGTCCTGCCCAGCCTGCGGAGTGATGTCATCTGCTGGGGGCACACCAGCCACTTTGCCTGTCACCCCGGGATCTCCCGTACTATCACTCTGGTGAGTCGAGCATTCTGGTGGCCCACACTGTAGAACGACGTGCTAAACTATGTCAAAACCTGCCAAGTGTGTGCCACTAACAAATCAAACTCATCTCCACCAGCCGGTCTCCTGCATCCCCTGCCAGTTCCCAGTCACCCCTGGTCTCATATTGCCATGGACTTTGTTACGGGACTCCCCCCTTCTCAGGGCAACACAGTCATCCTCACCATAGTAGATCGCTTTTCAAATCAAATCAAATCAAATCAAACTTTATTGTCATATTGCTGTACATACAACTGTAGTGCAGGCAAGATGAAATTGCGTTTCATCTGTTGGCGAGGGCCCCTCAGCGTGGAAGACCCCCACGGGGAGCTCCCCAGAGAAAAGATTCCCCAGAGCACCCACAGGGACAGACAAAAAGTTTTCCCCCACAAACATCAACCCCCCCAGCATGACAGCGCCGCGGAGGCGGTGAATCCTGGTTACAGCAGATACAGGAGAAGACTGAAGCCCAAGCAGCATGTGGACTGATGTTTAATGGTTCTATCACAGCATACGGACTGTTATTCTATTGTTCTATCCAAGATGCTCGGGGGGGGTGGTATGGCGGCACATGGGGAGAGCATAATTGTGTACCATCTTAGACAAGAACAAAGAGCAGGGGTTCCCTGGTGAGATAACAGGGAGGTGTGAAGGATGAAGGATGAATGAAGTGAATGCAATGTGACGCAAAGGTCACCTTTTGTGTGTTAGAAGCTTCTAGAGGAATGCCATGTTATTTAAGAGAAGAGTCTCTGCTGAGATGTCATTCAGTCTATACTTGTTGTGTGAGATGTGTAATAAATCGTCTGAGTCAAATCCGCCTCTTCATTTACATGCTCCACACTCCACAAATCTCTACAAACAGATTTTCTAAGGCTATTCATCTGCTGCCCCTTCCCAAGCTGCCCTCTGCCACCGAGACTGCCAACCTGCTCACCATTCATGTCATCCACCTTCATGATATTCCCTTGGACATTGTGTCTGACTGGGATCCCCAATTTACTTCACAAGTTTTGACATCCTTTTGTCGTTCCCGTGGCACTACAGTCAGCCTCACCTCCAGCTATCACCCCCAGAGTAATGAGCAGGCTGAGAGTGCTAACCATTCCCTGGAGGCTGCCCTCAGACGTGTAGCTTCCTGCAACCCAACCACCTGGAGCTCCCATCTGACTTGGGTGGAGAATGCCCTTACTTTGGCCATCTCCTCTGCCACTGGGTTGACGCTGTTCGAGGCATAAATGGCCTATACTCCCCCCCGCTACCCATGGTGGAGAGGGACATTCCTGTGCCATCTGGGGGCGTCCAAGCACGCCGCTGCTGCTGGTTGTGGAGGTCCACCAAGGCGGCTCTGCTCCGTTCGGCTGAACGGAATCATCGGTACGTGGACCGCAGATGGGTCCCAGCACCCAAATATGCGGTTGGTCAAGATGTGTGGCTGTCAGCGGACCAGGTTCCTCTGAAGACTGAGTCTAGGAAGCTGTCACCTCGCTTCCTTGGTCCCTTTCCCATCTCCAGGATCATTAACGACATGAGGGCCCATCTGAAACTACCGCCGACACTCCGCATCCACCCCACATTCCACATCTCCAAGATCAAGCCCTTCTCTGCCAGTCCTCTCTGCCCCCCTCCCCCAACCAAAGCCGCCTCCTTCTCCCCAAATGCTCGATGGCCAGACCATCTACACCATACAGAGGATTCTGGACGTTCGCTGTCAGGGCCGGGGCTTGCAATACCTGGTCCACTGGAAAGGCTACGGACCAGAAGAGAGGTCATGGATCCCCAGCTTCAACTTCCATGACAAGGGGATGGTCCGTGCCTTTCACCGGGCCCATCCCAATAAGCCCGGTGGGTCAACAGGATGCGGCCCTTGAGTGGGGGGCACTGTGATGATCGGGTGAGTACACTCCCCCTCCCTTTCTGTGGGAGGTTCTCCATTCAGTTCCCGGCTCCGTTGGTCATCATTACACCTGCGTGAGTGGATGCACCTGCTGCCTCTTCACTGCCAGTGCTTAGAAGGACATGCTTGTGAACACTTTAGCGCTGGCTCGTTGGATATCACTGCCTGAATTTAAGGATAAATATTGACTCGTCTGGAACTCAGCCTAATCTCTCCTTTCCTCTTCTCTCCCCAGGTTGCTGCCGTCTCTGCGGTGCATTTCTGGGATGGCTGTGCACTCGCCTGCCGCTTCATCCTCATCTCTCCGGACTGTTCCTACCACCTGGTCAGACTCCACCCTGCTCCTCACCTCTCCACGTTCCCGGCCAGTTCAGTCCTGCTGGCTCGTTTCCCCCCGTGCTGAGTTCCTCTGCTGGGCTCTCTGTTTGTTTGCAGTAAGAAAACCCCCCGTTCAGTTATATTTTCCCCGTCACACTCCTCTCCTCTAACCAGCTCTCGTCTCTCTGTCCACAGGCTGTGTGTCTCCCTTCATGCTCCGCTTTTCCCTATAGTTGCCAGTTATTCAATAAAGTTGTGTTTCACATTTCAATTCAGTGTCCAAGTGTCTACTCTAGTGTAGCTGCTTTGCACGTGAGCTTCCTATTTGTCAGTCACGACAATATCCACAGAATGGTGTGGGAAAAACTGAAACATTTACAAGACATTTAACATTTACAAGACTAACTCCCATCTAACAGCCTTTTAGCATTTCATCCTGTGCCATTCAGTCTGAGTGGAAAATGTAATGTCTAGCCCCCCCCCCAAAAAAAAACTCAGAATGGGCCTTAACCCTCATGTCCTGTGGGCTTCATCCGACGTCCGTAGCGGCTGTAACAGGAGGTCGCTGGCTCCACGGCGCTGCTGTGCCGGTGAGGCACTCTTGGAGGTGTGTCCGTCTGTGGGGGAACAATGGGGGGTTTGGGGGAAAACACATCTTCATCATGCCATTGTCACTGAGCTGACAAATCATTTACCTGGGGAGTTCTCAGTGGGGGTCGTCCACGCCGAGGAGCTCGGGCCAACACCACCTGCTCATCTGCTAATACGAAGGCGGGCTTAAGCCTGTCTATGCAGATTGTTTCTCTGCGTCCCCCCCCCCCCCCCCAAGTCTAACACAAAATGTTTTTCCCCAGGTTCCAACATTCTGAATGGGCCGTCGTAGGGCGGGTGCAACGGAGTCTGGTGGGCATTGTGCCTGACAAACATGAACGACGCATCCTTCAAGGTCCTTGGCACGAAAGAGCGGGGAAAACAGTGGTGGGCCAGGCGGGGTACTGTCCCTGCATCTGCGCTATGTAGTGAAGGTGGGAATGGATCGGTGTTCGGCGCGGGGTTGTCAGGCATAAATTCTCTTGGGAGCCGCAGCGGCTGGGAAAAAAACAAGCTCTGCTAAGGAGGCAGCCAAATCCTCCTCCGGTGCTGAACGCAACCCTAATAGAACCCACAGCATCCGGTCCACCCAATTTGCATTTGTAAGCAAAGCCCTGAGCGCTGTTTTAAGCGACCAATGGAAACGCTCGCATAACCCATTGGCCTGGGGGTTGTACGCAGTCATGCGATGAATGGTGACACCCACGCTCCGGGCCATCATGGACCAGAGGTCAGAAACGAACTGCGGGCCCTGGTCAGACATGAAATCTAACGGGGCACCGAAGCATGCCACCTATGTTGCCAAAAAAGCGTGTGCAACTTCTGCGGACGGGGTGGAAGCTAGCAGCACCGCTTCAGGCCAGCCCTTGGTGCAGTCCACCACTGTCAGAAGGTGCATAAACCCCTGCGATGGCGGGAGGGGGGCCCATGAGGTCCACGTGAACGTGGTTGAACCTCTTAGCCGGGACATGGAACGGCTCAAGGGGGGCCTTTGTGTGCCTGTGCACCTTGGCTCATTGGCACGCTACGCAGGTTGCAGCCCACTGTTTCACCTGTTTGCGCAGGCTTGGCCAGACGAACTTTGCTCCCACCATTTTGACTGATGCTCACACTCCCGGGTGTACCAGGGAATGAACCGACTCGAAAACGTGGCAGCGCCACGCGTGTGGGACCACTGAGCACGGTGGCCTGTGGAGATGTCACAGATTGCCCCCCCCCGTCTTGCAGTACTCTGCTCTCCAGCCTTAACTCTGTTGGTCCAGACTGAAGCACGCAAACGTCCACATCGCCGATCTGCTCGGCGGCCATGGTCGTGTAATCTATCCCTACGTACACTGGGAACACTAATGTGCGCGAGAGGCAGTCTGCCACCACGTTGAGTTTACTGGCCACATGCAGAATGTCGGTCATAAACTCCAAGATCGCGGCCAGCTGTCTCTGCTGCCGGGCCAGTCATGGTTCTGAAACCTTGGCCATAGCATACGTTAGCAGCTTGTGGTCCACAAACACAGTGAAGCTGTGCCCTTCCAGCCAGAGCTGGAAGTGGTGTATGGCCAGGTGGAGAGCCAATAACTCCCTGTCGAACACGTTGTATTTACGCTCATTGTCGCACAAAGACCCGCTAAAAAAGGCGAGCGGCTGCCAAGAACCGGCGACGTGCTGCTCTATGACAGCCCCTATGGCCACGTCCAATGCGTCAGTAGTGAGCGCTATCCGAGCCGCCAGGTCCGGGTGCGCCAGTAGTGTAGCGTTCGCTAGGGCTGTTTTGGCCTTGGAAAACGCCTACTCTCGCTTAGGAGTCCAGTCGACTCTATTCGCCGGTTTCCGTTTCTTAAGCGTGGCGTACAATGGCTGCATGAGCTGGGCTGGGCGGGGGAGGAAACGGTTGTAAAAGTTAACCATCCCCAAAAACTCCTGAAGCGCCCTGACCGTCTGAGGCCAGGGAAAATCTGCCGCTGCGCACATTTTGTCAGGTAAGGGTATCGCGCCCTCCAGTGAGATGTGGTGGCCCAAAAAGTCGATTACTGTAATCCCAAACTGGCACTTCACCGGGTTGATTATTAACTCATGCTCTTCCAACCTTTGGAAAACCATCCTGAGGTGGGCTACATGTTTGTCCTCGGACACGCTGGCCACCAGGATGTCGTCCAGGTAGACAAACCCAAACGGCAGATCGCGCAGCACCGCATCCATCATGCGTTGGAATGTCTGCGCCGTGCCTTTTAACCCGAAAGGCATGCGTAACAACTCAAAAAGACCAAACAGGGTTATTACTGCTGTTTTAGGTATGTCTTCCTCGCGCACCAGGACCTGGTGGTACCCGCAGACCAGGTCCACCTTGGAAAAAATGCGTTTGATGGATTTTCATTAAATTTTCACAGATTGTCACAAATGGGGTATCCTACAGATGATTAGATTTTGGTGGTGATCCAGATCACCGTCTGGATCCAGGAATTTTTTAAAGGATTCTTTTTTTTTTTTTTTATTACCTCCGCCAAGGAGGTTATGTGATCATTGGCGCTGGTTTGTCTGTCTGTCTGTTTGTATTTTTTATTACCTCCGCCAAGGAGGTTATGTGATCATCGGCGTTGGTTTGTCTGTCTATTTGTCTGTTTGTTTGTTTGTTAGCAAGATAACTCAAAAACTGTATGGGGGGAACTGTGGCCGCCATTACGGAAAAGGCCATTTTCGTGAATAAGTACTGAACCACTAATCCTATCATTGTCAATCCAATTGCTAGTCATATGTTTTCGTGGTCAAGGAATCTGAAAACGTACACACAAACACTGTAGGGGGGGAACTGTGACCGCCATTACGGAAAATGTCATTTTCGTGAATAACTACTGAACCACTAATCCTATCATTGTCAATCCAATTGCTAGTCATGTGTTTTCATGGTCAAGGAATCTGAAAACGTACACATAAACACTGTATGGGGGGAACTGTGGCGCTTGGCGGAGGTCTGCGCTCTCCGAGTGCTTTTCTAGTTTTTTTTTTTCTTGTTAACATGCCTGTAACTTTTTTTTTGTTTTTGATTTAGTTTTTGACATATCAAAAACTAAGTCACTCTTATGTGTCATGTCTGCTTTTCTGCTGTGATAGTTTAGTTAAGCTCCTCCCCTTGGAAAAAGGCAAGTTTCGACAGCGTGGTGGTGTCACTATAACAGGTCCTTCGTGTTGAATCAATCAGGACAAAGGTAAAGGTAAAGCCAACTTTATTGTCATTCAATCCATACAGCCAATCATGTACAATAGAACAAAATTATGTTTCTCCTATCTACAATGTTAATCACATCTAGAATCAGAGGGGTCACTGCCATGCAAGGCGCCGCCACAAATTTCCCTCCTCCGTTCCATTATTGCTGAGCACCAAGCTGGATGGCAGGAAGTTCCACTTTTATATGGTCCTTGGTATGACCCGGCTGGGATTTTAACCCTGGCCTCCCGGGTGTGGGGCAGATGCTCTACCAACTAGGCCACCACTCCAGTTGTAAAGCACTGGCTGTTCAAATGTGGCAGCTTACAGGCTTACAGACTTCTGCAAACTGGTGGGTAGGAAATGGGTGGATTAATTACCCAGCCAGCATGTCCATGTGGGCCCTACCGTAGGCTTAACCTGGGTTGTCTTATTGGTCCCATGTGGGTTTGTCCATGGGTTCCATGTTGGCCTCATCTGTGTTTGCCCACATGGATTTTACCTGTGGTACAAGTAAGCAGATAATATGTTTACCCGCTTTAAATCCATCTGTGCCCCACATGGGTTTAATGTGGGTGAGCAGGTTTCAGTAACACTGTTGCCACAGGTAAAATTACGAGAAAAAAAGTCGCATATTTATGAGAAAAAAAGTGAAAATTTCTAAGAAAAAATACTGACTAATTAAAAAAAATCACAAATTTATGAGAAAAAAGTTGCAAATTTATGAAAAAAGTAAAAATTTAGGAGAAAAAAGTTTACAAGAAAAAAGAACAAGTTTGCATGAAAAAATTATAAGAAAAATATAAAATTACTTGAAAACAGTTACAAAATTACAAGAAAATTTTTAGCAAATTTACAAGAAAAAAGTCACAAATTTATGAGGAAAAAAATTTGAAAAAATTGGCAAATTAACAGAGTAGTAGCAAATACATGAGTAAATAAACTAAAAATTTACAGTAAAAAAATAACATTGTTCCAAATCTGCAAGAAAAACATTTCAAATTTATGGGAAAAGGTCACAAATTTAGAGGGAAATGGCAAATTTACAAGCAAAAAAAGTAATAAATTTATGACAAAAAGTTTCACAATTACAGTGGAAAATGTGGCAAATTTATGAGGAAGTTCCAAAATTACAAGAAAAAGTTAGCTAATTTGCAAGAAAAATATCACAATTTTACAAGAAAAACTATCAAGTGTATGAGGAAAAACAGTTGCAAATTTGTACGAAAAAAGTCACAAATTTACCCCCCAAAAAAGTTGCAAATTCATGAGAAAGTTTCAAATTTTAAAGAAAAACATCAAATTAGGGGAAAAATTCACAAATTTACAAGAAAATATCAAATTTATGAGAAAGTAAGTTGGAAAACAGGTAAATAGGTATAGTCCACGTGGGCAAACACAGATGGGGCCAACATGGAGCCCACAGTCAAACCCACATGGGACAGCCCAGTTTAACCTTTGGTGGACATGCTGGCTGGGTTGAGCCTGGCATTTGAAGGACTAAAAGAACAAAAAAAAATTACAAACTATTGTAAGACAATGAAAGTTTTTTGTGGAAAAAAGGGCTTAAAATTCCATTTTAGACTATGTAGATTTATTTTTTTAAGAGAATTTATATCCACTGAAGTGCGTCTTTAAGATAGAATGTGAGTTTGGTTTGGAGAGAGCATCTGGCCCTCACAGTGTCTGCTGAAAAAAATTGTGAAACTTGGACAAACATAGTTTATGACCCCTGCTTTAGCGTGTACGTAGGGGAGTTTCCACTGGAGGGGCACATTGCCTTTAGAAGAACACCTAATTAGGCACCTCATCCTTTCTTCTCACCGACTCAAACTAATCACATAATATCTCTGGTGGAGGAATTTTTACAAAGCTTATAACTCACAGTGCCTTAATCAGTCCCAATTACTATAGATGTCTGTCACAGTTGGAATGTCCTAATTTTGCTTGCTGAAAAGCCATTTGCCAAGGACGTTTTTGATCTTCGGCAATGCATTTTGGCGATGAGCAAGCAGCAGAACAGCACTTATTGCCAGTGTTGCCACAACCACAGATTTACCCAATGACAGGTGGATGGGTTTGGACGAGGGCTGAGGACTGACAGCTCCACCATACTGCAGCACTTCCAGCTCCTCCTTCGTTAGGGTCACATGGGTCACTTCAGCCAGCACTTCCAGAGCTGCTCGCTGACCAGCTTGCACAGCACCACTCATGTATCCACACCACTGTGTGGCCGTCTCTGTGCCTGCCCAGTGGATCCTGTAATTCAAGAAAATCAAAGAATAAAAAACAGCGTCTTCCAAAGACAGACTTTACCTGAGGTGTGTCGTTTGATATTTTTGGGTTTATTTAAGCTGTCAGAGAGAACTTGGTTTAGTGCTGGACTTATTGATAGTCCTGTCACTGTTAAGCAGACAGTTCATTCTGTGGCCAGAATGGTCAGGTGATCATTAAGGCTTTCCTCAAAATTATTTTGCTTTCTCACAGTGTCCTCCACCCATGGTTGGACATTCTTCAGCTGCACCAACTCCAATTACAAGTGACAGTTTTTCTTCTGTTACGAGTATGTGGTGCTGCTATACCAGGCTCACTAGAAGAAGATGTGCACTATTGCGACAAACTCGTTTGTAGGGAGAAAAAATATTATCATACATTATTTATTGTATCATAAGATAAGATAAGATAAGATAAGATAAGCCTTTATTAGTCCCACAACGGGGAAATTCCAGGATTGCAACAGCACAGGGATAGCAACACTCAGAGCAACAATCAGAAGGCAAGAAAAAAAACAAGCAAGCAAGAGCAGCTAATAAACATATGTACGTATTACTATAAAATATATATATATACACACACACACAGACACACAGTGCAGAGCATTGTAGCTGGATGGAATAAATATATGAATATATGAACACACAGTGCAGAGCATTGTAGCTAGATGGAATAAATATGTAAATATATAAACACCCACAGTACGGAGCATTGCAGCTAGGTGGAATAAATATGCAAGTATATAAACACACACAGTGCGGAGCAATGTAGCTAGATGGAATAATATGTAGATATATAAATATATAAACACACCCAGTGCTGAGCATTGTAGCTAGATGGAATAAATATGCAAATATATAAACACACACAGTGCAGAGCATTGTTGCTAGATGGAATGAAACAGCATAACCGTCTACTTAGTTATCCTACATGGTATGATTATGTGCCCATACATATTCTCACCCTCCATAGCGACCGGTATGTTCCTAGTTGTATGCCGGAGGGGACCATTGTGTAAGTCTATTGCATCTTTTGCATTCAAAAAACTATTAGTTTGTTACGTCTTTTTGCTATCTCTGCGAGCAGCCCTGCTTAGGTTGTACAGTCTGACAGCCGTTGGTAGGAAGGACCTACGAAACCTCTCGGTTGTGCACCTGGGATGATGTAGTCTGCTGCTAAATGAGCTCCTCAGTGCATTCAGTATGTCCTGCATAGGGTGGGACTCGGACTCCAGCAGAGATGACAGTTTAGCCACCGTCCTTCTCTCTCCTATCTCCTCCATCGGATCAAGGCGCTGCCCCAGGACAGAGCTAGCTTTCTTAATCAGTTTGTTCAGTCTCTTCCTATCGGCTGCAGTAATGCCACTGCCCCAGCAGACCACTCCAAAAGTGATGGCTGATGCCACCACCGTGTCATAGAATGACTTCAGCAGCGCCCCTTGTACACCAAAAGACCTGAGTCTCCTCAGCAGGAACAGCCTGCGCTGTCCCTTCTTGTAGAGTGCATCAGTATTGTGTGACCAGTCTAGTTTATTGTTCAGATGAATACCCAGGTACTTATAGGATGTCACCATCTCGATGTCTGTTCCCTGTATATTTACTGGTACTGTGAGGGGCTGCCCATGCCTGCGGCAGTCCACCACCAGCTCCTTAGTTTTCCTCGCGTTGATCTGGAGGCAGTTCCGATGGCACCAGTCCACGAAGTCCTGGATAAGCCCTCTGTACTCAGCTTCATCTCCATTGGAGATGAGGCCAACGATCGCAGAGTCATCAGAGAACTTCTGTAGATGGCAGTGTGTTGTGTTTTGTGAGAAGTCCGCAGTATAAAGAGTGAACAGGAAGGGAGCCAGCACCGTTCCCTGGGGGGCCCCCGTGCTACTGATGATCGTGTCGGACACACAGTCCCGGGTTCTCACAAACTGAGGCCGGTTCGTGAGGTAGTCCAGGATCCATGATGACAGGTGCTGGTCCACCCCTGCGCGCAGCAGCTTGTCCTTCAGGATCATCGGTTGGATGGTGTTGAAAGCACTGGAGAAGTCAAAGAACATGATCCTCACCATATTCCCGGGCTTCTCCAGGTGGGACAGAGAACGGTGAAGGAGGAAGATCACTGCATCCTCCACCCCAATGCCATGCTGGTAGGCGAACTGGAGTGGATCCATCGCTGGTTCCACCAGGGGGCGGAGGTGAGCAAGGAGCAGTCTCTCCAGGGTCTTCATCAAGTGGGACGTCAAGGCCACCGGTCTGTAGCTGTTCAGGTCTTTGGGGTGGGAAGTTTTTGGTACAGGTACCACACAAGATGTTTTCCACAGCTGTGGTACCCTCCCCAGTTTCAGGCTCATGTTGAAGATATACGTCACAATCCCACACAGCTGGTCTGCACAGGACTTGAGGAGCTTTGCGCTGATGCCGTCCGGTCCCGGCGCCTTCCTCGCCTTGATCTTCCTCAGCTCCGTCCTCACCTGGGTCCTGGTCAGGGTCAGGATGGGGGGCTGTGTGTTGGGAGTGGGGGGGTGTTGGTGGAGTGGGGAGTGGGCAGCAGGACTTGATTTCTTAGAGGCAGCAGTGGTTGTTGTGCAGTCAGGGGGGAGGGCGGTTGGTCAAATCTATTGAAAAACAGATTCAGGTTGTTCGCCCACTCCCTGCCCCCTGTGGCCTGGGGGGAGGTATTCTGGAGCCCCGAGATGGTTTTGAGGTTTCTCCAGACCCCGCTGATGTCGCTCTGTTGCAGCTTGTCCTCCATCTTCTTCCTGAAGCTGTCCTTGCCTTCTCTGATCTTTCTCCTCAGCTCCCTCTGTACGGACTTCAGCATCTCCCTGTTCCCTGACCTGAAGATCCTCTTCTTCTCTCTCAGAAGTGTTTTTATCTCAGGGTTGATCCAGGGTTTGTTGTTTGAGTGACGCCGTATGGTCTTGGTGGGAACGGATTTGTCCACACAGAAGCTGAGGTAGCCCGTGAAGGTGTGAATGAGGCCATCGATGTCCTCACCATGTGGATCGCAGAGCTGCTTCCAGGCGGTGGCTTCAAAACAGCCCTTTAGGGTGTCCATTGTCTCCTCAGACCATAACTCCACAGTGTGCATGGCCGGAGGTTGTCTGTGCACTAGGGGTTTGTACACCGGCCGGAGATGAACCAAGTTGTGATCCGATCTCCCGAGTGGGGGGAGTTGTGATGAGGTGTACGCCTCCTTAGTGTTTGCGTAGAATAAATCCAGTGTTTTATTGTCTCTAGTGTGGCATGTGACATACTGGGTGAACGTGGGTAGAATGGGAGACAGTGAAACATGGTTGAAATCGCCTGAGATGAGGAGAAGAGCATCTGGGTGTTCTGTCTGCAGCCTGCTGGTTACTGAATGGATGACGTCACGTGCTGTCCCAGCGTTCGCCGTCGGATTTGCATAAACAACAATGCAGATCACGTGTGAGTGTTCTCTCGGGAGATATGTAGGCCTCATGCTAACAGCTAGCAACTCAATGTCTTTGCTGCAGTGTCGTTGTTTAACAGTGATATGTCCCGGTCTGCACCAGTTGTTGTTAACATACATTATCACTCCACCGCCCCTAGCCTTGCCACTGTCTGGTGTTCGGTCAGCTCGTATCATGTGAAAACCCTCCAGCTCAATGTTAGCATCTGCTGCTAGTTCAGTTAGCCACGTCTCAGTAAACAAAAGGAGAGAGCACTCCCGGTATGTGCTATCATAACGGGAGATAGCCGCTAGCTCATCTAACTTTCCCAGTATCGACCGTACATTTCCCATGACAACAGATGGAAGGGAAAACCATCTGACAACAGATGGTTTTTATACCATTATGTAAACTTTAATAATACACAAGTGTTCCTTTTTACCACCTTTATGGTGGTATTGAGTAAAAAGACTTTCAGACAAATTGGTATGGTTTGCCTCTGATGGGCAAGTCTCTGTGTGCTTGACATATTAGGTGAGGTCGGATCAACCCTGAAGGGATTGCTGCCTAAAAAAGCAAGCGGCAATGCGGCTTCTCGTCCTTTTTTCTGCTCAGTGTGACAGCACAGTCAAGGCTACAGTGTAAATCTTTTAAATTACTATCAAATATGCCTCAGATCATTGTCAACATGAGTCCACATTTCTAGACTTGAAGAAACAGTAGTCAGACTAAACTTCAGCTGCTCTGTGAAAACTGTCACTGTCAGGATAAGTGTCATGTTGTAATGAATCAAAAAAGGAAAATATTTTTGTCCTGTCCTGCATCTTGGCAAGCCGAACAAATATCTGCTTGTCTTATTGTGCCAAATGCCAAACAAATTTACTTTACCAAAAGGAGCTCTGCTCATATTGGATATATGCCGTATATAAACAGTATTTATAGACTCCTTTTGCTGAATAATACATAACTTTAATACTTTATTTAAAATGTTTTACTTATGCTGCACCTGAGAGAGGGGAATGAGAGACGTAGCTGAAGGATAGGAAGTGGTCAGAAGGGGTGGGGGTAAGGGTCTGAGAAGAGAGAGCGAGAAAGAGAAAAACAAAGGGAGAGAAAACACAAGGCACAATTGCTGCTTTGAGAAGATCTCAGCACAGACCTGATACACCTATAGCAGGGAAAATAAGTATTGAACACGCCAACATTTTTCTCATGAAACATATTTGTGATGGAGCCAATGACCTGAGATTTTCACAAGGTATCAGTAACAACCCAGGTAATCCATACATACAAAGAAATCAAGGCAGCTATGTTCACAAAAAAGCTACATTTAATAAAATGGAAGGACACAGGGAATAAGTATTGAAAACGCTTGTAAAAATTAATTTATTTTGTAGAAAAGCCTTTGTTGGTAAAAACAGCTTCCAGATGTCTCCTGTGTGGAGAAACTAGGCGCATGCATTGCTCAGTGATTTTAGCCCATTCTTCCACACAAACGGTCCTCTAATCTTGAAGGTTCTGAAGGCACCTTCTATGAACTCTGACCGGCAGTTGATTCTATAGATTTTCAATTGGATTCAGGTCAGGTGACTGACTGGGCCATTCTGTCAGCTTTATTTTCCTTCTCTGGAGCCAGTTGAGAGTTTCTTTGGCTGTGTGTTTGGGATCATTGTCTTTCTGAAATGTCCACCCTCGTTTCATCTTCAGCATCTTGGCAGATGGCAACATATTCTTTTCAAGGATGTCTCTGTACATTTGTCCATTCATCTTCCCTTCAATCACATGAAGTCTGCCTGTACCATATGCTGAAAATCACCCCCACATAATGATGTTCCCACATCTAAACGTCACTGTCGGTATGTTGTTTTGGGGCTGATGTGCAGTGCCATTTCTCCTCCAAACAGCCTGTGTGCTGTGGCATCCAAAATGTTCAATTTTGGTCTCCTCTGACCAGACTACATATTCTCCCAGTATTTTACTGGCTTGCCCAAATGTTGTTCAGCAAACTTTAACCTCTTGCGCTCCGTTGTACCACGGACGGGCAAGTCTCTGCGTCCTAGGGCGCACGAGGGGGCACAAGAGCGCACGATGCCTGACGCATGACTCGGCCGCATGATCCTGATGGTGGTGATGTAGGTGGTGTGGCGCTGCAGACACAGCCGCGAACAGATTAGTTCATCTGATTGACCTCTCATTCGACTAATAAGAGCTTTGAATTGGGTTTCTGAAACCTTGAAGAACCAATGAATGAAAACCTAGCCAGAAGGACCCGCCTCCCAACGGCTGCGAGCCAATTGAAGCACAGAAGTTCGCTGAGCTGTTTTGTCTAAAGCTGGGTGAAGAGAGACTGCTTCAGCAGCCACAGGCAGTGCTTTTTTTTTTTTTTTTTTAATTCCAGCAGAGTGTTTAGGATTCTCTTATATGGTCATCATAGACCGATGGAGGCCAACGACGGAGGTCGTAAATCATTCGCCAAAACCACAATCATGGAATTATGTTTTGACCGGGTCGCGAGACCAGAACCAGCGTCGCATTCGTCTGACAATGAGGAAGAGAAGTTCGCCAGGACAATGTGGCTGTGAAGAGGTAAGGTGTTAAAAGCCAAATTATTTTTTATCCCTGAAAATTGTAATCAAAAATGACTTTTTACCGATCGGTAAATTACAACTGTGCGGCGCACGATGTCCAAAGTGCGTGCGCCGCGTTACACGGTTCTTCAGCGCCTCCGGACCGTGAACGCCCCCCCCGCCTCTACGATTCTGTAGCGCAGGGGGGGGGGGGGCGCGGTGACAGCGCTGCTGTGGAAACATGCCTTATCCGAGTGTAATCCGTCATGTAGCAAGGGCGGATCTCCGTCCTCTGTAGCGGGGGGGTGGGGGACAACCCCCCCCCCCCTCCACACACACACACAGACACAGCCCTGAATGTGACCTTTCATTTGAGCCCAAGATGAAGCTTCTATGTTGAATCATTCAAAAATTACAGACGTTTTTCCAAACTGTGCCATTTGGCACAATTTGGCACAGTTCCAAAACGCCTGGGAACTACCTGAGAACAAAGCTGTGTAATATATTCGTTTTTTTGGTATTGTTACAAAATTTGGACCTCAGCTGGATAACACTTGGTTCTACATTTCTGTTGCATTTTCCAGCCCGGATCTGAAGCTGTGTGTTATTTGCAAGCATTTGTATCCAAAAAAACACCCAGGCCAAATTTATTTTCTTCAAGTTCACTATGTTTAGATGACTGTAACTCAGTGGCCGGAGCACTTAGAGAGATTTTTTTTTTTTTTGCCAAAAAATTCAAAGTGTTTTCTTTTAAATGAGACCAACCCCATGAAGATGCTGCAAAAGGTTGAAGAACAGCTTTCAATTTACTTTGGGCACATTATTTTTTGGCGTTTTTAGGAAAATTGACCAGAGTGCAAGGGGTTAAATGAGCTTCAACATGCTTTCTCTTCAGCAATGGAGTCTTGCAAGGTGAGCGGGCATAGAGCCCATGTCAGTTCCATGCATTACTCATTGTTTTCTTTGAAACAGCAGTACCTGCTAACTCCAGGTCTTTCTGGAGCTCTCCATGAGTGGTCATTGGCTCTTGGATAACTTTTCTGATAATTCTTTTGACAGAAATCCTGCGAGGAGCTCCTGGTCGTGGCCAGTTTATGGTAAAATTATGTTCTTTCCACTTCCAAATGATGGCTCCTACAGTGCTCACCGGAACATTCAGCAGCTTAGGACTGTGCCTGTAACCAATGCCATCATTATGTTTTGCAACAATAAGACTTCGAAAGTTGAGTGAGAGCTTGTTGCTTCTACCCATCATCAGTTCTTTGTGGTGTGACTATCTGATATTCACAGACCTTTTTAAAGGCTATCAGTCAGGACTTAACCAGCTGAAATTAATTTGCACTGATGAGGGATGGGGTGGCGTCCTAATTCCTGATGGATTTCAGCTGATTTCTTGGCTGATT
The DNA here is from genome assembly GCA_020510985.1 of Pholidichthys leucotaenia. Classification (NCBI taxonomy): domain Eukaryota; kingdom Metazoa; phylum Chordata; class Actinopteri; order Cichliformes; family Pholidichthyidae; genus Pholidichthys; species Pholidichthys leucotaenia. Next base: position 73,036,429 of record CM035846.1, read on the forward strand.
TCTTGGCTTGATTTCTTGAATCTCTTTTTCTTTGTGTGTTCAATACTTATTCCCTGTGTCATCCCACTTTATAAAATATAATTTGTTTTGTGAACACAGTTGCCTCGATTTCTTTGTATGTATGGATTACCTGAGTTGTTACTGATATCTTGTGAAAATCTCAGGTCAATGGCTCCATCAGAAATATGTTTCATGAGAAAAATGTTGGCGTGTTCAATACTTATTTTCCCCACTGTAAAAGAGAACAGATAGACGTGTGTGTGTGTGTGTGTGTGGTTTGCCAGGAAAACATACAAATAGGGACAGGAGGACAATGCAATACCCTCTTTCCCCAATCACTTGGGCAACCTGCAACCCCCATACAGCACAAATGCCCTGAAGCCATCCAGCTCTGGGACAGCCAGGTAACCGGCCCATGACAGGGTAAAAAAAAAAAAAAAAAAAAAATCTCTCAACTGTGGAGACCATGAAGATTACTGGAAGATCAGAGACATCTTAGTTAGCTAGCTAGCTAGCTAGATAGCTAGCTAGATAGATAGAAAAAGGAATTACCCAAAACTGACTGCAAAACTGACTAGATAATTTTATATGCACTGCAGACCATCACTAAGATGAATAGATGATGACCCATATAGATACATGGATCATACTAGCTGTATAATGCAGGACTATCGGGCGCAGGGTGAAATGTGAGGTACCAATTAGACTGTAAGGTGCAATGTGGCGGCATTGCTATGACCATGAGTCAACATTAGAGTGAGTTATTGTACAGTGAAATGGCATGTGGCAGGAAAGATTTCCTGTACCTGGCTGTTCAGCAGTGGAGCTGTAGCAGTCTGCTGAAGAAAGTGCTCTGCTGTCTGTCCAGTGTGTGGTGGAGGGGGTGATTAGGATTGTCCATAATGGATAACAGTTTGTTCAGTGTCCTTCTCTCCACCACATTCTCAAAAGTCTCCAGCCTGAGACCAATTACAGAGCCAGCCTTCTCGATAATCTTGTCAAGTTTGTTGGTGTTGCTGGCTCTGATACTAATACCCCAGTAAAGAGCAGCAAAGAAGATGGCACTGGCAACAACGGCTTGGTAGAAAAGCGTCAACATCTTGTTGCACACGTTGAAGGATATCAACTTCCTCAGAAAGTAGTCTGCTCATCCCCTTCTTGTATGCACCATCGGTGTTAGATTTCCAGTCCAGTCTGCGTCTGATCACGACACCCAGATATTTGTACTCCTCCACTACCTCCACATCCCCCCCCCCCCCCAATCTGCAATGGCTGTGTAGGCATCCTATTCTTCCTGAAGTCGATCACCATCTCTCTGGTCTTGCCGATGTTCAACCTCGGGTGATTCTGCTTAGTCCATTCCACAAATCTGTCTACCAGTGACCTGTACTTGCCCTCCTCTCCCCTCTCTACACCCAAGAACAGCCGAGTCGTCAGAAAATTTCTGCAGGTGGCATGACTTGGTGTTGTACTGAAAGCCACTGGTGTATAAGGTGAAGAGAAAAGGAGAAAGCACAGTCCTAGGTGTCGCTATCGTATCACTAACCACAACATCAGACAAGACACTGCCCACCCAGACAAACTGTAACCTGCCTATCAGGTAGACAGTAATCCAGGAGATCACAGATCTGTCAACCCCCATAACCCACAGCTTCTCACCCTGCAGCAGTGGCTGAATGGTATTAAAGGCACTGGAGAAATCAAAGAATGTGATTCTCACAGTGTCTCCTCCACCATCCAGGTGCAAATGAGCTTGTTGCAGCAGGTAGATGACAACGTCTTCTACTTCTAAATGGGGCCGATATAGATCACCCCACATATGTTTGATTGGATTCAGGTCTAGATTCTGGCTGGGCCAGTCCAAAACCTTAATCTTCTTCTGGTGAAGCCATTCTTTTGTTGATTTGGATGTGTGCTTTAGGTCATTGTTATGCTGGAAGATGAAGTTCCTCTTCCTCTTCAGCTTTCTAGCAGAGGCCTGAAGTTTTTGTGCCAACACTGACTGGTATTTGGAACTGTTAATTATTCCCTCCACCTTGACTAAGGGCCCAGTTTCCGCTGAAGAAAAACAGCCCTAAAGCATGATGCTGCCACCACCATGCTTCACTGTAGGTATGGTGTTCTTTTGGCCAAATATACCTTTTAAAATTATGGCCAAAGGACTTCCGGTCTGGACGCCATGGCGACTGCAGCTTAACACTGAAGCTCTCAGACCCAATCCAGGATAACACCTTGAAAATCAAACTTAACGGATTTTTGGAGGAGTGAAAATCAAAAGACAAAATCATCATGTCTAAAGGAAAACAGAAGAAACTGAAATTCTCCAGGCCAGGACACGTATCGGCCGGAGAATCTGAACTGGAAGATCTCCGTTCAGAAGATGAGGAACTGGTGATAGCTAACAAAAGGGTTAGCCTGAAATCACTATTTGAGGAGCTACGACGATTTCGCCGAGATGTTACGGCCGAATTTCGGGAATTCAGAGAAGAATTGAAAAGGACAAACAGCAGAGTGGACCAGGCCGAGAACCGAATCTTGGAAACAGAGGATCGAATAAAAGTGCTCGAAGATTCTGTGCTAGACCTACGCAAAAGACAAGCAGCTATAGAGGCTAAGCTAACCGACCAAGAAGGAAAACAAAGAAGAGACAACATAAGAATTCATGGTCTGATAGAAGGAACCGAAAATGGTTTTAACTCAATGGCAGAATGCGTGGAATCCTTACTAAGAGAGAAATTGGACATTCCACAAACCACCGACTTGAAGATAGAAAAGGCACATCGTTCATTAGCCGCTAGGCCGGCGGCGGAAGCGCCCCCACGTTCGGTGTTGGTAAGATTTTCCAATTTCAAAATAAAACAAGAGGTTGTAAGACTGGCCTGGCAGAAAAAAGGATTTATGCACCAGGAGAGAAAAGTCTACGTGGAACACGATTACGCCCCGGAGGTCCTTAAAAAGCGCAGGGAATACAATGACGCGAAAAAGGTGTTAAGAGAGAAGAAATTGCGCTTTCAGACACCATTTCCTGCGAAGTTAAGGGTCTTCTACGGCGATGAAACGTGTCTCTATAATTCGGCGGAAGAAGCAACAGCTGACATGGCGAAAAGAGGGCTCCCGGTAAAGGTATTTAAACCCGCAGCAGACCCGAGTGAGAAGATCAAAGCGCAAACATGGACAACACAAAGACCCTCAAAATCCACGGACCAGCAGCGGGAAACCCAGCACCAGAGCGTCGCGGATAAACTATCCGTTTTCAGGTTGGAATAGCGACCTTTTTTTTTTTTTTTTTTTCTTTTCTCTTGAATCAATCCGCACATCCAACCCCCCTCATACAAGGTAACAAACATTAAAGGAGATGCGTATTCAGCATGTGGTAAAACATTTCATGGAACAATCATATTATTTGAAACAAATAAGTCTTTGTAATAAAAAAAAAAAAAAAAACTTGTTAAAATAGAAATGTGACAATAATCCACATGTTCTCCTCATACTAACAAATACTGTTTTTGCGTGAATGTTTGATGTGATGGGGGTGGGAGGGTGCACACAATTTCACAGGGTTTAGGCATAAAAGGAAAAAAAAAAATCATTACAAGTTTGGATTGGGTTCTGAAACTCACGTTAAAAGCATGGGACTACTTTCAGTGGTAAGAGAGGGCCCTCAACACGTAACAGAGTTTGAGGAATTTCCCTCAGAGCCTTCACTCCATCAAGGCTCTTACAGGGTCTTTAAAAAGACCTCAGCTCAGGAAGTTCTTATGACAGCTTTTTGTTTTAAAGTTTTTTACACTATGTTGTTAATGTTTTTCTTGTTTTTAATGTTCTTTCAGTTTCTGAGTAGCACAAAAGAGGGCCACCACACAGTTATACTAAACAAAACAACACAATGGAGAAACAGGGTGTAACCAAAATAATTTCATATAATGTAAAAGGAATCCTGAATCCAGTTAAAAGATCCAAGATTCTAGGCAAAATGAAAAAAGACAAAGCAGGAATAATACTTTTACAAGAAACCCACCTAACAGACGTGGAACACAATAAACTCAGTAGACAAGGGTTTAAAATGATCTCTTCATCTTCATATAAATCAGGGAGGAGGAGGGGAGTAGCGACATTGATATCAACCAAAATTACATTTGAAAAAAAATCAGAACACAAAGATAAAGAAGGGAGATACAGTTTGGTAACTGGGCGGCTAGAGGGAGAAGATATCACCCTGCTGAATGTGTATGCTCCCCCAGGGGCTAACTGGAAATTTTATAAAAATGTATTCGACCTAATGATAACTAAAGCTCAAGGTTTAGTGATATGTGGTGGGGACTTCAATCTTAGACTGAATCCATACTGGGATGCTTCTGGTAATTCCCCACATCAAAATAACACCCAAAACAGGAAGACTCGGATGCTACTAAAAGAATTGGGAATCTGTGACGTGTGGAGGGAACTCAACCCCAGTGTAAAAGACTATACATTTTATTCAACTCCACATTCATCTTACTCAAGGATTGACTATTTTTTTATGTTTAATAGAGACATTGGAAGAGTAAAAACATGTAAAATAGGACTGATGGATCTCTCCGACCACAGTCCGATCTACATGGACTTAAATATCCAAAAATACACAAATAATACATTTTCTTGGAGGTTAAATTCAAATGTCCTGAAAGGACCATTGAAAGATGAATTGGAATCAGATATTCTCAGATATTTGGAAGATAACGATAATGGAGAAGTATCCCCTTTAATACTGTGGGATGCATGTAAAGCTGTAATAAGAGGAAAGATTATTGCAAAACTGGCAACCCAAAAGAAACTAAGACAAGAAAAACTATCCACATTAGAGTCAGAACTTAGGAACCTAGAAAAAGAACACAAAGGCAACACTCATTCTACTGACTCGCTCAAGATTAAGGAAATTAAAAACCAAATAAATGAGATCTACACAATAGAAATCCAGAAGAAACTTACATTTCTGAAACAAAAATACTATGAAGCAGGCAGTAAATCGGCAAAATTGCTAGCCTATAAATTGAGGAAACATCAAACAGAAAGAGCAATCTACAAAATCAGAGACCCAGTATCAAAGGAAATAAAATTCAGAATTCAGGATATTCTTAAAAACTTCGAGAATTACTATAAGAACTTATACTCCCACAAAAAACATAAAAACGCATCCGAGGCATTCCTAAACACATTAAACCTTCCCCAACTTACGGAGTCACAAAATAAAACACTACTGTCAGAAATACATCCTAAAGAATTGGAAAAAACAATTATGAAACTTAAAGCTAACAAATCCCCAGGAGCTGATGGCTATACAGCAGAGTGGTACAAAACCTTTAAACAGCAACTATCTCCTCTCCTCCTGAAAACATTTAATTATGTCCTCCACACAGGGGAAATCCCCCCCTCCTGGAGAGAAGGGGTCATTGCAGTTATACCTAAACCTGAAAAGGATAAACTAGAGTGCTCCAACTACAGACCAATCAGTGTACTAAATCAGGACTATAAGCTTTTTACCATTATCCTTGCCAAAAGGTTAGAAAATATACTGACAGACCTAATTCATTTAGACCAAACAGGTTTTATAAGACAAAGACAGACACAAGACAACATTCGACGCACTTTACACATAATTCATCATATAAAAAAATATAACTTAAATGCAGTCATATTGGGATTAGATGCTGAAAAAGCATTCGATTCGGTTGACTGGTCTTTTCTATATAGAATCTTATCCAGTTTCAATTTTCATAACAACTTCATTAGAACTATACAGGCATTATATAAAAAACCAACAGCTAAAATAAGGATTAACGGTAATTTATCATCATCTTTTGAACTGGAAAGAGGATGTCGTCAGGGCTGCCCCCTGTCTCCACTGCTCTTTGCAATCTTCATAGAACCTCTGAGCCAATGGATAAGACAAAACCAAAAAATTCAAGGTATTACACTTGGTCAGAAGGAACATAAAATAGCACTCTTTGCTGATGACATTTTAATATACCTAGGGCAGCCGGACACTTCTTTACCAGAACTAACCTCAGTTTTTTCAGAGTATGGAGATTTATCGGGGTACAAATTAAATATGCATAAAACCCAAGTTTTAACATTCAACTATGACCCAAATCATTATTCACTAAGCAAACTCAAAACTAACTGGGAGTCGGAATCTATGAAATATCTGGGGGTCAATATCCCGAAACAACTCAACAAAATTATATCACTAAACTATGATCCACTGGTGACAAAAATAAAATCTGACCTAGCAAGATGGAATATGATACCATTCTTGGGTACTGCCAAAGAATTGAAGCAGTCAAAATGAATATACTTCCACGTCTTCTATACCTTTTCCAAACAATACCGGTAGAACCTCCCAAAAAAACATGGCAGGAGCTGGACAGAAGGATCTCAAGATTCATATGGCAGGGCAAGAGACCTAGAATCAGATATAGAACCATACAGCTAAACAAAGACAAAGGTGGGCTCGCGCTGCCAAATATCAGGGACTACTTTAAAGCCGCACAAATTAAAACTTTAGTAGAGATATGTAACCCAGTCTACACTGCACAATGGAAGGAGATTGAATGCCAAATAACAAGTGACATCCCCCTACAGGCGATAATAGGGAACAATGCCTTACCTAAGCTTTTGAATAACACTAACCCGTGGATAGAGACCCCGCTAAAAATTTGGTTTAAGATAGTCAGAGAGAATGAAACTAAAGAGCCCTATCGACTTCTGCAATGGATCGCCTATGATCAGGACTTTACTCCTAATAAAACAGACACCAGATTTAAAAAGTGGAAGGAGAAAGGGCTGATAAAATATTACGATTTTTTTAAAGGGCAAATCTTAAGAAGTTTTGAAGATTTGAAAAAACAAGGCCTAATAAATCAAGACCTTTACAGGTTCTTCCAGCTTAGACACCACATAAACAATATACTTAAAAAGGAGGTTTTGGAAAGGGCCCAGTCAGGTGTTCTGAAGGTCTTCTTAATGGCATATAAAGGGATCCCAGGGATCAGATACATTTCTAAAATATACCAAGGTCTTCAAGACTTAAAAGGAGACAACACATCTTATATAAAAGAGAGATGGGAAAAAGAGGGGAATTTCACTTTACAACTGGAAATATGGGAAAAGCTAAATAAACAGCAATGGAAAAGTACCTCATCCCTGCAGTGGAGAGAATTTGGATGGAAAAACTTGGCAAGATTTTTCAGAACACCTGCACAAAACAAATTTACCCATAAGGGATTGAACTGTTGGCGCTTGTGTGGTGAAAAGACTGCAAATCATTTTCATGTGTTTTGGTCATGCCCAGTTATCCACCAATATTGGACCAAGGTACAGACAATATTGGGGAAAATATTCAAAATTACAGTTCCCTTTTCTTTTGTAACTTTGTATTTGGGTTTACTACCGGACTCACTGGAAAGACGAGGAGAAAAATACTTATTCAATGTTTTAATATTGGCAAGCAAAAAAGCTCTAACTAAAAAATGGATGTTGAAGGACTGTCCTACACCTGAAGATTGGACTAACGTGATCCAAGACATTTACTCGATGGAAAAGTTGACATTCGCACTGAGACAGGACATGGATGGGTTCATGAACTTTTGGCAACCCTGGACCGCATATGTGTCTTCCATTAGATCTAATCTTTGACAAATACCATTTCAATAATGGTTCCGCTCTTTGTTCCAACGCTACTCAGATGCTCTTTTATCTTTATTTACTTACTTTTTCTTTTTGTTTGTTTTTTTTTTTGTTATTTGTTTTTTGTTTTTTTTTCTCTTTAATTTCACTTTTTCTTTCACTTTAAAAAAAAAAAAAAAGGGGTGTTGTAAGAATTAATCTTCCAATGTTGTCAGATATCAGAAAATAAGGGAACATGTGATGAAAATGTAAACACTGCATTGCTGTAACGACCTGTATACCCTTTACAAAAACTTAAATAAAAAAAAAAAATTATGGCCAAAAAGGTTATCCATGTACACAAGACGAAAGATTGTAAAAGCGTGCATTCGGTCTAGACTTGTCTATGGCACTTGTGTGGTTCCCTAATGAGAGGCAAATTGCCAAACTTGAAGTATGCTGGACACAATGCCTGAGAAGTATGGTGAAAGGAGGATGGTGCCGGGAGGCTTGTGATGGTGAGGAACACACATTTCACTTTGTTTATTCCAATGAATATATTTTTAAATTGACAATGAATGTGGCCATCAAAGATTTTATCACAGTGCAGTTTCTCAAGTCGATTGCTCATGTGTGTAGGGGTGAAAACACCAGTCTTATGAAAAAAGCTTTATTTTCATGGTCATCGAAATAGAGATCCCTGGCTGAAGATCAGCAACCTGTTGGGTTTAACATCTGAAAAGGCAAAAAAGGTTACCTTGTAGTAGTAGTAGATTAGTTTATTTGACAGGGACAGTGCAATAAACATAGACAATTAATCAAAGACAATCAATCTGATGTGTTGCACATAGAGTGTATAGCTATTAGCTAATTTGCAACTCTTGTCCCTGGATGGGCTTTAGAAAAAAGAATCAAGATAAAAAATATACACAATAACCACATACATCAATGCAGAAAAATTATAAATACACAATTATAAATATTATAAATATTATAAATACACAAATATAACAGCCTGACTCACATTTAACATAAATATTATAAATATTATAAATACACAAATATAACAGCCTGACTCACATTTAACACATATAACATAACTCACATTTGCCTATTTCAGGCCTTCCTCCCTCCGTCACTCACTATAAACAAACACATTTATTCCTTCCCTTCATTCACTCTCACTTTGCAGACAATTAATTCATACATGAGTACATTCTTGTTTATTTTTCAGCCAGTTTTTAACATTTTTAGTGAATGTTTTAAAGTCCGTTATTATTTTAATTTCATTTGGCATTGTGTTCCAGATGTGACTGCCCTTTATAGAGAAAGCTGTTTGTCCAAATGTGGTTCTGCGGTGGAATATTTTACAGTTATTGTTAACAGAACTCCTGGTGGCTCTGCTGCTGTCCTGTCTTTGGACAAAACCAGCAAGTGGCTCGGGTGCTGATTTATGAAAACATTTGAACGTTAATTTCAGAAGACAGAGGTCAATGAAGCTCTCAAAACTCAATAGGTTGTATTTTTTTAAAACATTACAGTGATGCCACCTAATGGGCTTTTTGTCCAAGATTTTTAGGGTTTGATTATATAATGAACCTATATGTCTTATTGTGGAAGGGGCTGCTTGAGCCCAGACTGTCAAACAGTATGATATATGAGAAAAAACCATAGAATGCATATACAGTGCAGCTGCTTCGTAAGGTATGTAATATCTAATTAATTTAAAGCAGTTCAGATTTTTTTTTACTGTTTTTGAAATTTTCTTTATATGAAGATTAAATTTGAGTTGAGGATCTAGTACAATGCCAAGGTATTTGAATTCTGTAACTAAACTGATGTCATGATCATGTATATTAACTTTAAAATGTTGCAGGTTACATTTTTTGATTGAAAAGCACATTGAGACTGTTTTCTGAAGGTTCAGCAATAGATGGTTCTTGAGGAGCCACTCTTGGACATCAACCATACTTGTAGACAGTACATCTGCAGCCTGTGCTGGAGTCTTGGCAGCTGTGTAAATAACTGCATCATCTGCATAAAGTTGGCATGTTGCAGCTGAGCAGTGTAACGGCAGGTCATTAATAAAAATGCTGAAAAGTAAAGGACCAAGAATGGACCCTTGTGGGATACCCATGCGGTTGTTTAAAAATGAGGATTTATCCTGGTGAACTTTTACACACTGTTCTCTATTCTGGAGATAAGATGCAAACCATTCTAATGTATTTGGGGAGAAGTTAAAAGATACCATTTTGGATAAAAGCAAACTGTGGTTTACAGTATCGAAAGCCTTTTTGAGATCTAGAAAAACAGCTCCTACCACATTACCCCTGTCCAAGGACTGTTTGACGTTTTCAATAAGGCAACAATTTGCTGTTTCTGTTGAGTATCCTGGTCTAAAACCAAATTGATGTGGATGAAGAAGTTGATTGTCTTGTAAGTAGTCTATCAGCTGTGTAGCTACAACTTTTTCAAGAACCTTAGATAGGACTGGTAAGATAGAGATTGGGCGGTAATTGCATATATCGTCTTTACTGCCTGATTTATGAACTGGTATGACGACAGCTTTTTTCCAGCCAGATGGAAATGTACTAGACCTAATGGAGAGATTAATGAGATGAGTCAGTGGTTTGATTAATATTTTGCTGTGCATTTTGAGAAAGGAGGTGCTCATATTGTAGATATCATTAGTTTTTGAGTTTGACAGTGTTTTAACAATACCAGCAATTAACTTCTCATTTACCTCATCGATGTGAAAAGTATCTGTTGGAAGTATGGAATTTGTGTTGTTGAGCACATTTGGCAGCACAAAAATTTTTGTTAAGTCTTCCACAGAGCCCACAAAGTGTGAATTAAATTCATTTGCCAAAGTAGCCTTGTCACTGACGGTCTTGCCATTGATTCTAAGTTCCTTTACCCCCTTCTGATCGTTTTTTTTATTAGTTAAGTTATTTAAATGCCTCCATAGGGAACTGTTGTTACCCTTTGCATGATCTATCAGTTTATTGTAATAAGATATTTTTGATTTTCGCAGCTCATGTACCACTTTATTTCTTAAACTTTTGTACACAAGGTAGAGAGGTAGAGAGCTCATTCCTCTCTCTACCCAAGGTAGAGAGAGGAATGAGCAGGCGAGGCAGTGAGCTGGAGCAGAGCAGACTTTATTACTCTCTCTCTAACCATCAGTCAAAAAGAAAAACTAGAAAAGCACTCATAGAGCGCATACCTCCGCCAAGGCTCCTTCCATTTGTCATGGATCACCTCCAAAATGTAATGGGTTTGTGTGTAGGCCTATAGCCACTTGTGATGAAAATGGCATCAAAGTCTGTCCATCAGTTTTGGAGTATTGTTGCTAACACACTGTGAGAAGATAAGAGCCTTGGCTGAGGTATGCATTCTCAGACCATCACCAAAATATATTGGGTTCCCCTCTAGCCCAAGAACCACCTCAGGTGAAAATTTCATCCAAATCCATCCAGTAGTTTTTGTGTAATCCTGCTGCTCAAATACAAACAAAGCCCTTGGTGGAGGTATGCACTCTCAGATCATCACCAAAATCTAATCATCTGTTCCCAGTGCCATGACACACCTTTCCTGAAAATTTCATCAAAATCCGTTCATAACTTTTTGAATATTGTTGTTAACACACTGTGAGAAGATAAGAGCCTTGGCTGAGGTATGCATTCTCAGATCATCCCCAAAATCTAATCATCTGTTCCCCGTGGTATTACACACCTTTCCTGAAAATGTCATCAAAATCTGTTAATAACTTTTTGAGTTATGTTGGTAACAGACAGACAGACAGACAGACAAACCCTGGTAAAAACATTACCTCCTCGGCGGAGGTAATAACCCAGGTCGCTGGCATCTCTTTTTTATACCATACAAACTCGCCTCACGACCTGGGGGTTCACATTACAATACATACACTTACAAAAACAATTCCATTTGTCACCCAGCCTGTCGGCGCATTATTATGCAGTCCGAAGGAGAATGCGTATTATCATGCTGTCCTATGGAGAAAACCACAGTCTGTCCTGTATATCCGTTTAACTGTCTTTAAGCATCTCCTCATGTGCCATTCAGTCTGAGTGAAGAATGTATTGTCTAGGTCCCCCACAACCCCCACACCCCTGAACTCAGACTGGGCCTTAACCTTCATGTCCTATGGGCTTCAGCCGACGTCCGTAGCGGCTGTAACGGGGGTTCGCCGGCTCCAAGGTGCTGCTGTGCCGGTGGGGAGCTCCTGGAGGCGCGTCTGTCTGTGGGGGGACATTGGGGGGGGGGACACATCTTCACCATGCCATCGTGACTGAGCTGACAAGTCATTTACCTGGGGAGTTCTCAGTGGGGGTCGTCCGCGCCGAGGAGCTCGGGCCAATACCACCTGCTCGTCTGCTAATACGAAGGCGGGCGCAACGGGGTCCGGTGGGCATCGTGCCTGACAAACACGAACGATGCATCCTTCAAGTTCCTTGGCATGAAAGTGTGGGGAAAACAGTGGTGGGCCGGAGCAGGTACTGTCCCTGCCTCTGCGCTGTGTAGTGAAGGTGGGGATGGATCGGTGTTTGGAGCAGGGTTGTCAGGCAAAAATTATCCGGGGAGCCTCAGTGGCTGGGAAAAAACAAGCTCTGCTGGGGAGGCAGCCAAATCCTCCTTCGGTGCTGAACGCAACCCTAATAGAACCCACGGCAACCAGTCCACCCAATTTGCATCCGTAAGCAAAGCCCTGAGCGCTGCTTTCAGCGACCTATGGAAATGCTTGCATAACCCATTGGCCTGGGGGTTGTACGCGGTCGTCTCCGGTGTGTTTGCCTCGAGTTCCATTATGTATCAAGGGTCGCCAGTGTAGAGAGAGGAATGAGCAGGTGAGGCAGTGAGCTGGAGCAGAGTAGACTTTATTACTCTTTCTCTAACCATCAGTCAACAAGAAAAATAACCCACGTTGCTCGCATCTGTCTTTTATACCATACAAACTCGCCTCGTGACCTGGGGGGGGTGGGGTCACATTACAATACATACACTTACTGGGGACGGCAGTGGCTCAGGAGGTAAAGCCAGTCGTCCAATAATCGCATGGTTGGCGGTTCAAATCCCGCTCTCCCCGGATATCCTGCCGTTGTGTCCCTGGGCAAGACACTTCACCCCCAATTGCTCCTGGTGGGTCTGGAAGTGCCATGTTAGGTAGCATGCCGCCATCAGTGTGTGAATGTGTGTGTGAATGGGTGGATTGCAGGATCTGTAAAGCACTTTGGTCATCAAGAGATGAGAATAAAAGCGCTATATAAGATAAGATAAGCCTTTATTAGTCCCACAATGGGGAAATTCCAGGATTGCAACAGCACAGGGATAGCAACACTCAGCGCAACAATCAAGAAGACAAGAAAAAAACAAGAGCAGCGAATATACATATGTACATATACTGTAAATATATAAATATATAAACACACAGTGCGGAGCACTGTAGCTAGATGGAATAAATATATAAATATATAAACACACACAGTGCGGAGCATTGTAGCTAGATGGAATGAACAGCATAACTGTCTACTTAGTTATCCTACATGGTATGATTATGTACCCATACATATTGTCACCCTCCGTAGCGACCGGTATTGTCCTAGTTGTATACCAGAGGGGACCATTGTGTAAGTCTATTGCGTCTTTTGCATTCAATACTATTAGGTTGTCACGTTTTTTTGCTATCTCTGCGAGCAGCCCTGCTTAGGTTATACAGTCTGACAGCCGTAGGTAGGAAGGACCTGCAAAACCTCTCGGTTGTGCACCTAGGATGATGTAGTCTGCTGCTAAATGACCTCCTCCGTGCGTTCAGTATGTCCTGCATAGGGTGGGACTCGGACTCCAGCAGAGATGACAGTTTAGCCACCATCCTTCTCTCTCCCATCTCCTCCACTGGGTCAAGGCGTTGCCCCAGGACGGATCTAGCTTTCTTGATCAGTTTGTTCAGTCTCTTCCTATCGGCTGCTGTAACGCCACTGCCCCAGCAGACCACTCCAAAAGTGATGGCTGATGCCACTACCATGTCATAGAATGTCTTCAGCAGCACCCCGATCAACGGACGATCAACCTGCTGAATCCATCACAGGTTGATCGTCACTTCCTTGTGGTAACGTATCGTCACTTCCTGTTTTGCTGTCTGCCTGTGTGGTTTGCTCTCCAGCCACTAGCTATGGCTACTACCTCTCTTTCCTCTCCTCCTCTGGTGTGCTCTCTCTGTCAGATGTTTAGCTACACCTCTGCCTCTTTTAGCGATAACGGTAAATGTAATAAATGTTGTCTTTTTGAGGCGCTCGAGGCGAGGTTGTCTGATTTGGAATCCCGGCTCCGCTGCATTGAAACACCGTCTGCGCCAGTTAATCTCGACGGACGCCCATTAGCTGCAGCGGAGCTAGCTAGCTTAGGTCCCCCTGTCACCGGTTCCCCGGCTCTCCTCAGCAGCGAGGAGACTGGGTGGGTGACGGTGAGAAGGAAGCCTAGTCGCAAAGCCCCGGTTCACCACCAACCTGTTCACGTTTCTAATCGTTTTTCCCCGCTCAGCGACACACCCGCTGAGGAAAAAACTCTGATCATTGGCGACTCTGTAGTCAGAAACGTGAACCTAGAGACTCCATCGGCCATAGTCACATGCATTCCTGGGGCCAGAGCAGGCGACATCGAGTCAAATTTGAAAATGCTGGCTAAAAGTAACTGTACATATTCCACAATTGTTATTCACGCCGGCATTAATGACATCCGTCTCCGGCAGTCGGAAGTCACGAAACTTAATGTAGAATCGGTGTGTAAGTTTGCAAAAACGATGTCTGCCACTGTAGTATTCTCTGGGCTCCTCCCCAATCTGACCAGTGATGACATGTTTAGTCGCTCGTCATCCTTGAACCGCTGGCTGTCTGTGTGGTGTCCTAAAAATGACGTGGGCTACATTGACAATTGGAGCTCTTTTTGGGGAAAACCTGGTCTTATGAGACGAGACAGCATTCATCCCACTTTGGATGGTGCTTCTCATTTATCTAACAATCTGGCATCTTTTTTATCCAAATTTCCAAAACCCTGACTACTCAGAGTTGGGACCAGGAAGCAGAGTCACAGTCTTACACGCCTCTCTGCAGCTCCTCTTCATCCGCCACCCCTCAGCTTAGCCCCTGTCTTCCCCATCAGAGAATCGTTGTCTGCTCCCTCCAAAGTAAATAAAAATATAATGTATAAGCATCCCAAAGTGATAAAGCAAAATATTGGTAAAACTCAAATTAAACATAAAGCCTCTAAATTGAATGATTTGGCCTCTGTTCCTCCTCATAATTTAAAAATTAAATGTGGTTTATTAAATATTAGGTCTCTAACTCCCAAGTCTCTGTTAGTCCATGATCTGTTAATTGATCATCAGATTGATTTAATTTCCCTTACAGAGACTTGGTTAGGACAAGAGGATTATGTTGGTTTAAATGAATCAACTCCCTCTGGTTATTTAAACTGTCAAAATCCCAGAAGTTCTGGTCGTGGAGGAGGAGTAGCATCAATTTACCATTCCAAATTACTAGTTAATGTAAAGCAAAAAACATGTTATAATTCCTTTGAGGGCCTGGTCCTCAGTGTTGGGCACTTTAGCAATTCCAGGTTAAACCCAATTTTATTTGCCATAGTTTATCGTCCCCCATCAACCTATTCAGAATTTTTATCCGAATTTCCTGATTTCTTAGCTGATTTAGTGCTGAAATCTGATAGAATAATTATAGTAGGGGACTTTAATATACATGTGGATGTAGATAGTGACTGCCTTAATGTGGCTTTTAATTCAATATTAGACTCGATTGGGTTTTCTCAGAAAGTAGGAAATTCTACTCATTACCTCCACCATACATTGGACCTTGTTCTGACATATGGCATAGAAATAGAAAATCTTGTAGTGTCTCCTCATAACCCTGTACTGTCAGACCATTGTCTGTTAACCTTTGATTTTACTATTTCTGACTATTTGGCTCCTAAAGAAAAATATTATCACAGTAGATGCCTCTCAGATGATGCTGTTTCCAAATTTATGCAGATTGTTTCCTCTATGCCATGTGTCAACACAACGGAAATAAGCTATAGACAGCTTGCTCCTTCTGTAATTGATAACATGGTGGATAGTGTTTCAGCTTCTCTGCATCAGGCTCTAGACTTGGTGGCCCCCTTAAAAAAGAAAAAGTCTAATCAGAGATTTTTAACTCCTTGGTTCAACACAGAAACTCGTAGCTTAAAACAGAAGACTCGTCAATTAGAAAGAAAATGGCGCTCTACTAATTTAGATGAAATCTATTTAGCTTGGAGAAATCATCTTTTAATTTATAAAAAATCTCTTAGAAAAGCTAGAACGAGTTATTACTCTGCATTAATAGAAGAGAACAAGAATAATCCCAGGTTTCTTTTCAGTACTGTAGCCAGGTTGACAAAGAGTCAGGACTCTGTCAATCCTAGCATCCCCTTAGAGCTTACTAGTCAGGACTTTATGAACTTTTTCAATAATAAAATTTCATCCATCAGAGATAAAATCAATCAGATTCTTCCCACAGTTAACTTAAATACTGTAACTACTACAACTCCTTCTATTGATGTCTGTCTTGATGAGTTTACTCCAATCGACCTTTGTGAGTTAGACAAAATAGTTTCCTCATCCAAACCTTCAACTTGTCTTTTAGACCCTATTCCTACCAGGTTATTTAAAGAAGTCTTCCCACTTATTGGTAGCTTTATTCTTCATATAATCAATTCTTCATTAACTTTAGGCCATGTACCGCAGGCTTTTAAAACGGCTGTAATTAAACCCTTACTCAAAAAGCCAACGCTAGATCCAGGAGCTTTAGCTAACTATAGACCAATCTCTAATCTCCCTTTCATTTCAAAAATCTTAGAAAGAGTTGTTGCTACGCAATTATTTGACCACCTGCAGGGAAATGGTTTATTTGAGGAGTTTCAATCTTGGTTTAGAATCCATCATAGCACTGAAACAGCCTTAGCGAAGGTCACTAACGACCTCCTCATTGCATCTGATAATGGACTAGTTTCTGTACTTGTCCTTTTAGATCTTAGTGCAGCTTTTGATACTATCGATCATAATATTCTACTTGATAGATTAGAACACTATGTTGGACTTAATGGAACTTCGTTGCAGTGGTTTAGATCTTATTTATCTGATAGGTTCCAATTTGTTCATGTAAATGATGAGTTTTCTCTCAGCTCAAAGCTTAGTCATGGAGTTCCACAGGGATCTGTGCTTGGCCCTACTCTTTTTAGTTTATATATGCTTCCGTTAGGCAACATTATTAGAAAGCACTGTATACATTTTCACTGTTATGCAGATGACACACAATTATACCTGTCAATGAAGCCAGATGATACTAATCAATTAGCCAAGTTAGAAGCCTGTCTTAAGGAAATCAAAGTTTGGATGACTTGTAATTTCCTGCTATTAAATTCAGATAAGACTGAAGTCATTCTTGTTGGTCCAAAAAACCTTAGAAATTCCTTTCCAAATCAAACTTTCAGTTTGGATGCAGTTACTCTTTCTCTTAATAGCTCTGTGAGGAACCTTGGAGTTATTTTTGATCAGGATTTGTCCTTCAATTCACATATTAAATTTGTTTCTAAGACTGCCTTCTATCATTTGCGTAATATTGCCAAGATTAGGAGCATCTTGTCTCAGAGTGATGCTGAGAAGCTGATCCACGCTTTTGTTAGCTCGAGATTAGATTATTGTAATTCTTTATTATCAGGCTGTCCTAAAACATCTTTAAAAAGTCTTCAGCTGATCCAAAATGCTGCAGCAAGAGTTTTAACAGGTACTAGAAAGAGAGATCATATCTCTCCGGTTCTGGCCTCCCTTCATTGGCTTCCCATAGAGTTTAGAATTAAGTTTAAAATCCTTCTTCTTACTTACAAAGCTCTAAACAATCAGGCTCCTTTCTATTTAAAAGATCTGATACTACCGTATCATCCTAACAGAGCACTACGCTCCCAAAATGCAGGTTTACTTGTAATACCTGCAATCTCCAAAAGTACAATGGGAGGCAGAGCCTTCAGTTATCAAGCTCCTCTCCTGTGGAATCACCTGCCAATCTGGATTCGGGAGTCAGACTCGATCTCTGTTTTTAAGAATAGGGCTAAAACCTACCTTTTTGATATAGCCTACAATTAGGGAGGGATCATGTGTTTCTGAACCCTCCCTTAGTTATGCTGCTAATAGGTTTAGTCAGCCGGGGGACCTCCAGTAATGCACTGGGCCTCACTCCTTTCCTCTCTCTCTATGAATTTTTTTTTTTTTGCTGGTCATTAACATTTGTTTGTTCTCTCCCATAGATTGAGTCCCCATCGTGCTGTTTGCTCTCTACATGTCTGTTCTTTTCTTCTTCTCTGTCCCCTCACCCCCCAGCCAGTCGCAGCAGATGACTGCCCCTCCCTGAGCCTGGTTCTGCTGGAAGTTTCTTCCTGTTAAAAGGGAGTTTTTCCTCTCCACCGTCGCCAAGTGCTTGCTCACAGGGGATCGCCTGATTGCTGGGGTCTTTCTGCAACTGTGGGGGTCCTCCCTACAGTTGATAGTGCTATGAGATGACTGTTGTTGTGAAATGGCGCTATATAAATAAAGTTGAATTGAATTGAATTGAACCCCTTGTACACCAAAAGACCTGAGTCTCCTCAGTAGGAACAGCCTGCGCTGTCCCTTCTTGTAGAGTGTGTCAGTATTGTGTGACCAGTCTAGTTTATTGTTCAGATGAACACCCAGGTACTTGTAGGATGTCACCATCTCGATGTCTGTTCCCTGTATGTTTACTGGTGCTGTGAGGGGTTGTCCTTGCCTGCGGGAGTCCACCACCAGCTCCTTAGTTTTCCTCGCGTTGATCTGGAGGCAGTTCCGATGGCACCAGTCCACGAAGTCCTGGATAAGTTCTCTGTACTCAGCTTCATCTCCATTGGAGATGAGGCCAACGATCGCAGAGTCGTCAGAGAACTTCTGTAGATGGCAGTGTGTTGTGTTGTGTGAGAAGTCTGCAGTATAAAGGGTGAACAGGAAGGGAGCCAAAACCGTTCCCTGGGGGGCCCCCGTGCTACCAATGATCGTGTTGGACACACAGTCCTGGGTTCTCACAAACTGTGGCCGGTTAGTGAGGTAGACCAGGATCCATGATGACAGGTGCTGGGCCACCCCTGCGCACAGCAGCTTGTCCTTCAGGATCATCGGTTGGATGGTGTTGAAAGCACTGGAGAAGTCAAAGAACATGATCCTCACCGCATTCCCGGACTTCTCCAGGTGGGACAGAGAACGGTGAAGGAGGAAGATCACCGCATCCTCCACCCCAATGCCATGCTGGTAGGCGAACTGGAGTGGATCCATCGCTGGTCCCACCAGGGGGCGGAGGTGAGCAAGGAGCAGTCTCTCCAGGGTCTTCATCATGTTGGACATCAGGGCCACTGGTCTGTAGCTGTTCAGATCTTTGGGGTGGGAAGTCTTTGGTACAGGTACCACACAAGATGTTTTCCACAACTGTGGTACCCTCCCCAGCTTCAGGCTCAGGTTGAAGATGACCTCCACAATCCCACACAGCTGGTCTACACAGGACTTGAGGAGCTTTGCGCTGATGCCATCCGGTCCCGACGCCTTCCTCGCTTTGATCTTCCTCAGCTCCGTCCTCACCTGGGTCTTAGTGAGGGTCATGTTAGCGGGCTGTGTGTTGGGAGTGGGGGGGTGTTGGTGGACTGGGGTGTGGGCAGCAGGACTCGATGTCTTCAGAGGCAGCAGTGGTTGTTGTGCAGTCGGGGGGGGGGGAGGGCGGTTGGTAAAACCTGTTAAAAAACAGGTTCAGATTGTTCGCCCATTCTCAGCCCCCCGTGGCCTGGGGGGAGGTATTCTGGAGCCCAGAGATGATTTTAAGGTTTCTCCAGACCCCACCGATGTCGCTCTGTTGCAGCGTGTCCTCCATCTTCTTCCTGAAGCCGTCCTTGCCTTCTCTGATCTTCCTCCTCAGCTCCCTCTGTATGGACTTCAGCATCTCCCTGTTCCCCGACCTGAAGATCCTCTTCTTCTCTCTCAGAAGTGTTTTTATCTCAGGGTTGATCCAGGGTTTGTTGTTCAAGCAACACTGTATGGTCTTGGTGGGTACGGAGTTGTCTACACAGAAGCTGATGTAGTCCGTGATGGTGTGTGTGAGGCCATCGATGTCCTCACCATGTGGATCGCAGAGCTGCTCCCAGGCAGTGGTTTCAAAACAGTCCTTTAGAGGGTCCATTGCCTCCTCAGACCATAACTTCACTGTGTACATGACTGGAGGTTGTCTGTGCACTAGGGGTTTGTACACCGGCCGGAGATGAACCAAGTTGTGATCCGACCTTCCGAGTGGGGGGAGTGGTGATGAGGTGTACGCCTCCTTAGTGTTTGTGTAGAATAAGTCCAGTATTTTATTGTCTCTAGTGTGGCATGTGACATACTGGGTGAACGTGGGTAGAATGGGAGACAGTGAAACAGGGTTGAAATCGCCTGAGATGAGGAGAAGAGCATCTGGGTGTTCTGTCTGCAGCCTGCCAGTTACTGAGTGGATGACGTCACGCGCTGTCCCAGCGTTCGCCGTCGGATTTGCATAAATAACAATGCAGATCACGTGTGAGTATTCCCTCGGGAGATATGTAGGCCGCATGCTAACAGCTAGCAACTCCATGTCTTTGTTGCAGTGTTGTTGTTTAACTGTGATATGTCTCGGTCTGCACCAGTTGTTATTAACATACATCATCACTCCACCGCCCCTTGCCTTCCCACTGTCTGGTGTTCGGTCTGCCCATATTGCGTGGAAACCCTCCAGTTCAATGTTAGCATCTGTTGCTAGTTCTGTTAGCCACATCTTCATGAATAGCATAATGCAGCACTCCCGGTATATGCTCTCATAGCGGGAGATAGCCGCTAGCTCATCTGTTTTTCCTAGTATTGATCGTACATTCCCCATAACAACAGATAGGAGGGTGGGTCTGTACCTTATATTCCTCACCTGCCGTCTTGCCCCAGCTTGACAACCACGCCATTTCTGTCTTGTCTCTCCCGGTATGTCGAGTTTTTGCGTTAGAATTGTTGGCCGGTTAAGTGCTAACAGCTGGTCTCTATTGTACTGCCTCCTGCACAAAACAGTGGCTCCGTCCGCTGGATCAGGAGACATTTGGGCGATCTACGTGTTTGGATGGAATAAAGGTGACGCTGGATCAGAAAGATTGGCAAGAGAGCCACATAGTAAATAGAAATAGGCAGAAATTGATCCGCTGTTGCAAAAGGCAGCCTACTCGTGTGGCGCCAGAAGTACTTACAGAAGTACTTACTTACTTAAGTGAATGCCATTTACCATTTACAATAACAATTCCCTTTGTCACCCAGCCTGTCGGCGCATTATTATGCAGTCTGGAGGAGAATGCTTATTATCATGTGGTCCTATGGAGAAAAACACAGTCTGTCCTGCCTATCCATTTAACCACCTTTAAGCGTCTCCTCCTGTGCCATTCAGTCTGAGTGGAGAATGTATTGTCTAGGTCCCCCACACCCCAGTCAAAATCTGAGTTCTGCAGGATCATAAACATTCATTTTGGCCTGCCCCCATAGTGACTAATGTCGTCAAGTGGGGAATTAACTGTACTGGACCATAATATATTTTCCCACATGCATTTGGGAGATTTCAAATATGTTTTTGCAAAATGTAGCTGGGCTTGGATGTTTTTCTTTACAAGATAAGGCTTCCATCTTGCCATTGTACCCCATAGCCCAGACATACTGTATGAAGAAGATGGAAGATTGTTGTCACATCTACAAAACAGCCAGTACTTGCCAGAAATTCCTGCAGGTCCTTCAATGTTGCTGTCGGCCTCTTGGTAGCCTCCCTGACCAGTTTTCTTCTCGTCTTTTCATCAATTTTGGAGGGACGTCCAGTTCTTGGTAATGTCACTGTTGTGCCATATTTTCTCCACTTGATGATGACTGTCTTCACTGTGTTCCATGGTATATTTAATGCCTTGGAAATTCTTTTGTACCCTTCTGATACCTTTGAACAATGAGATCCCTCTGACGCTTTGGAAGCTCTCTGCAGACCATGGCTTGTGCTGTAAGATGTGACTACAAAAATGTCAGGAAAAGCCTACTAGAACAGCTGAACTTTATTTTGGGTTATTCAGAGGCATTTTAGATGGTGGCAGGTGTGTGCTGACTCCCATTTAACATGAGCTTGAATGTGATTGGTTAATTTTGAACACAACCACATCCCCAGTTATAACAGGGTGTGCATATTTATACAACCAGGTTATTGTAAGTTTTTTTATTTTTTATATTTCCCCTTAAAATATTTCAGTTTGTTTTTCAATTGGGTTGTACAGGTTATAGGTAACATTAATGTTTGAAAAAGTTTTGAAATGATTTATCTTGGGCTTGTTTTTTACATCACAAAAACCTGGCATTTGAACAGGGTTGTGTAGATGTTTTATATCCACTGTACGTTTTGTGTCACTTCATCTAATTGCTAGTAGACAGTGTGCCGACTTTGTGGTTGGATGAGAGGAGGAGCTGTAGCAACATGCAATCTCATACACATCAGTATTTTGGTGCATTTTATGACAATATGCTCTTTGAGCATTACTATCACGCTGCATTTTTGCTCATGCACACACCCTTTGGCCAGCCCATCTTGAACAAGCCATCATGATCAGAGTTCACTCTAGATAATGTGCGGCGTGTATTAAAGCGATGGGTAGGAGCGCTCTGGATTGGATTATCCAAAACACACCTGTGAAAAATTAGACCTGCCTCATTGCACTTTTCAGTCAGCACACAGACTGTCTTCCCTACACTGTGATAACAAAATGGACAGGGTCACACCCACAAACATGCTCTGCGCATCTGACAACTGATTAATGAATAGACTGTTAAAATAAGTCCCGTTGTGTTTTTCTGTATGTGGCCCCAACAAAAAAAGTGCAATTTCCCAGTTTGGGATCAATAAAGTCCATCCGTCCGTCCATCCATCCATGATATAGAGGGTTATCTTAAGATTGTTTTGTGCCTGACTGGTCAAATTTCAAGTATAACATGATACTTAATTTATAATATTAGCCCTTCATTGGGCAATCCAACTATTTGTGATTGCGAATGGCTTGACGAATTATCAACCCTACGAGATGGTCAAGACTTTGACCAGCATAGTTCTGTATTATGGGAGTGTTGCTTTGTGCCGTACTGTCCTTCGTAAAGTATTCTGATGCCTCTGGTCCTCAATACAATGGGGCAGTAACTGTACATTCATTCATTCATCTTCAGTCGCTTAATCCTTATTGGGTTGCAGGGGGTTGGAGACTATCCCAGTGTCTTAGGGTGAAAGGTGGGGTATACCCTGTACAGATCACCGGTCCATCATAGGGCCAACACAGAGAAACAGACAACCATTCACTCTCACATTCATACCTAAGGACCATTTTTTTTCCAAGCTGATGCAAGTTAACCTCACATGCATTTCTTTGTAACGCTACATAAAAAGACCTGTTAGCGAAGGTTCAAAGATTTTTATTTGTCAGTACTTCTATACATGCAGGACATACAGGAGAAATGAAATGCCATTTCTCTCTCTCTTAGTGGTGTGAGCAATATATATAAGAAAAGAAGGAATAAGGATGAAAAGCAACAACAGCAGTCTATGTACAGTAATGCTACCCGTAGTGCAAATTAGATAAAAGATAAAACCCAGCAATCAATACAAAACAAGTGGAACCATAATTGCAAGTTCATTGTGGTAGTGTAGGTACAGACAGTGACAGATTGGACTGCCCATGATCAATACTGCAATACAGACAGACAGTAGCAGGTATGGCATTTGTGCAAATGGTATTAAAGTTAACAGCAGCTTAATTTTTTTCTGTTGGTGGCTGCCATGCAAACAAAGGGGATAATAGTGCATATTGTGATTGCTAACCAAAGCAATAGCAGCGCACAGTCGCAGTGTTTTCCAGTCCACATGCAAACACCACCGGGGGGAGTGAAAATTGTCACTGTTTAAAGTTTGGTTTTGGTGTCCAAAATCCTTTTTTTTTTTTTGCATGTGGATAAAAGACCAAATCATATACAAAGAGCTACATTTAAAAAATACTCCAAGTATAAAATAACTTTATCCAATATAAGGTACTATGAATGATACTGATAAACAGATACTTGATATTTGTTTTATTGTTTTTATTGAGTTATCTGTTTTTTATATATTCATTTTTATTTTTAACCTCTATATTTGTAATTGGTTGTTTTTATACACAAGTGCTACCATCTTGGCCAGGGCACCATTGTAAAAGAGGTCCTTACCTCAATTGGTTTATCCCAAGTAAAATAAAGGTTAAATTAATAAAAATATATACATTTACTCAAGGGTACTCTGAAGTGAATGTTAAGATATTCCTTTGAATATATGGCTGATGATATGAAAGTGAAGCAATGCATTTAGAAAACAGCCAGGCATTATGGAGAGAGAAATTAATCAACACCACTACAGAGTGGCATACTTAGCAGGTGGCAGTAAACAGCATAATGAGGCACAGCATTAAAATAAGAATGAGAGCCTTTCAAATTAAAATATCTGCATTTTGTTCTTGATTAAACTTGATTAGTGTCTTGTTTAAATATGCTTTATCTGATGAGTGTTAAATGTAACAGCAGTCTTGATATTTGTACTCTGTCAAAATAAATGCAGTGTTAGTGAATACAATATCTGTGGTTTTGAGAAGGTGGGTGGCATGTGAACGTGCTGAGTATGATTGGTCTTCTGTAACACTGTTGATTTTGGAAAGGCATGAAAGAGCATGGGGTAGAAATTCAATTTTCAAAATGTAACATGACAATAAAACATTACTTTTACAGCAGGCCGAGTCAAATTATGTAAAGATAGCTGAAAGAAAGGATTTACAAGGAAAATGGTCCAAGATGTCACATTAAACACAAAGGGGGCATGACCTTTCCCAAGCACTGGTCATGGCTCAAGAATGAATACATCTATTCTATTTAATCTAAAATATAAGAAATTAAATGTTAATAGTGTTACATAACTTCCTCTTCTTGTTAAGTAAAATGTATCTGATGATCAAAAACCAAAAGTTGAAGGTTCATATTGTCACGATACTGTGCATGGTTGGGGAGCCGTGCTCAGCCGTTAAATTTGTTTAGGTCACTTTCTGTATTTCTGTTTATTTTGTATTTAGTATAGTTTGGTGTATTTGGTTATCTGAGTTTGTCTATTTGCTGCTGTGCTTAGTTTCCTGTTATTTGATCTTAGTTTGGTTATTTTATGTATTCCTGTATTATGTTCTCTGAGTTGCCATTTGTCTCTGTTTGTTTTTGAGTTGTCCTGTATTCTTAGTTTTGTCTTTACTAGTCTGATTCCTTTAATTTGTGTGCCCATGGTTTTCCGATTTTGTATTTCATATATCAACCTGTGTTGTTTAAGAGCCTTCCTCGTCCTCACCTTGGTTTCCTTTTGTTTTACATTTAGAAGTCTTTGTTGTGTAGTTATGTTGTCTTGTGTTTGGAGCTCTTATTTGTGTGATACGAGGTGGTGGCTCTACGTTCCGGTTCTGCCAACTCCGTGCGTATAAGAAGGGCTGCAGTTAGGGGGGTGGTCTCTTCCGCCTTTACCTCTGCCAGCGGTCATATATGTGGTCAGGTGCACGGCACCCTGTGTGAGTAAACGTCTGTTCAGCTCCACTGTTGCTCTCTCCCTTGACTCCAGTTCCAGACATAACATTTCGCGACGAGAAGACAAGCCATGGAAGCATGTGGAGCACCAATTCAGCCATTTTTGGAGCTCCCAGGTGAGCCGCCTGTCCCATAGCCTCTGTGGTACGAAGCCTTTAAAACATATATGGTGGTGTTTGACCTGGAAAGGATGGAGAAGCTGAGGGTGCATGCGTTGCTTGTGCACAACCTGGGAATGGAGGGCACGTTTGGTGACGCGTACAACTACGAAGAAGTGGTAAAGTTAATGGCGCGCCATTTCAGGGCACCGGACAACGTCATTGTCTGGAGGATTAAATTCCGACAGCGCCGCCAACAGGTTGGCGAACCCATCCAGGGGTTTGTATCAGACTTGAGGCAGCTAGCTGCTGAGTGTCAGTTCGGACTGTTGGAGGATGAAATGGTTTGCGACCAGTTGGTGGAACACACCAACTGTGCTGCGGTCCGGTCTAAGCTGCTCACATTTCCGGTTGAGTTGACACTTGCCAAGGCCGTCGAGTCGGCTCTCCAGCTGGAGGCAGCGGATAAGTTAACTTGGGCGCTACGAGAACGTCTGTCACCACAAGAATTGGGATCCATGGCCACACAGGTAGTGAAGCCGGACAGCGACGGGAGTGTCGAGGATGACACCGAGAAGCCAACGCTGTATGGATGAGGTCTGCCCCGGGGAAGCCCAGGTGTATGGACTGCAGGTCCATGAAACACCACTACAAGGCCAGAGAGTGTGCAGCAAGAGGAAAGCGCTGCAGCAATTGTGGCCGTCTACATCATTTTGCGGGGGTGTGCCAGTCTGTGGAACAGGATAGCCCGCACAAGAGCTTGACTCCTCCTGTCCCAACGGTGATTCATACTGTGTCCCTGAGTACCAGTGGGCGCACACATTGCACGGTAGCACTGGACCAGTGCTGATGCTTATCGACACGGGGGCAGAGAGTTCGCTGCTGAACTGGGCTACGGTTAGAGAATGTTTTCCCCACTACAGAATTGGAGGTGACTCAGCGCCGCTTTGCGGCTATGGAGGAGGACGGTTGGCCACAGTGGGTACCATCAGACTGATGGCTCGGTACAAGTCGGCGGAGATGTCCGATGTGGAGTTCGTCATGACGGCCCGCGGCACGAACATTATGGGCTGCAACCTGTTTTATGGCCTTGGGTTTTCCATCAGGAGCAGCGATGGGGAAGAATGGTCTGGCTGCGGACTATGGGACCGACTGGCTCCGAGAGTTCGGGATGACACTGTGTGGGATGAACAATTGCTGGACACTCTGGAAAGTGGACAGGCCTTGTCGCACTCAAGGCCACTGTGGGAGGGCCCCAGTGCCAGTGTCCGAGTCGCCCTGGGCGAGGGTACCGGGCGGCATGGGGGAGAGCCTGTGGTGGCAAGCGATGCCCAAATGGTGGTCCCAGGTGTTCCCGGAGCACGGCCGTGGTGGGCCGGTGAACACGGGGCCACATTGGCAGTGTCTGCAGCAGATTTACAAGCAGTCAGGGCAGGACCGAGTGGAACTGGGAGAGCTAGTGCCACGCGGAGACACCGCAGGCCGTGCAGGGTCCCGCTTGGAGTCACAGACTAGGTTCGGGCTCGGGCGGAGGTGAGGTCCAGGCAGAGAGAAAAGCGGAAGATGGAGCAGTACCAGGGCCGGCTGCAGGTGACGGGCGAGCGGCACGATGGTTACCTTCTGCTGTCAGATGGCTCATGGCGCCATCCTAATGAGTTATGGCGTGCCCCAAAGAAGGCAGTTGGGCACGTCCCCAGACGATGGGAGCACTCGGAGGTGTGGAGGAGAAGGCACATCGGGACTGAGGCGACCAGCTGTGGCCCGGTAAGCAAGCTACCTTCAGGAGCAGACTCACCGAGCCATGGATGTGTATTTGTTGTTAGTTGTTAATATGTATTTATAGGTCTGGGATTGTTTTGGTGTTCTGTTTTAAGTAGGAGACATGGCAGTAATATTTTTTAAATGGGACTTTTATATATCATTGGCGGCAGAACAACCGGCCTCGCCATGTGGGGGGGAGAACGGCAGTCTACCTGTCCCTCCTAATTTTAGTTATTTTGTGTGAATGCCATAGGCCCCTTTTTGTGATTTTAGTTTAGTTTTGTTTAGCGGATGATTCGGGTTCCAAATTGGGGTGTGCTGATTGTATGTGTCTTTTGGATTTTCTACGGGGGAAGGGGTGTTGTGTAGTTATTTATTGTTCATATGTATTGTATTTGGAGCTCTTATTTGTGTGGCACGGAGGGTGGCTCCATGTTCTGGTTCCGCCAACGCCATGCGTATAAGAAGGGCTGCAGGTAGGGTGTTGGTCTCTTCCACCTTTACCTCTGCCAGCAGTCGTATGTGTGGTCAGTCGTATGTGTGTTATAATAAACGTCTGTTCAGCTCCACTATTGCTTTCCTCCTTGACTCCAGTTCCAGACATAACAATCTTATCATTTACGGTTAGCTGGTCTTTTTCTTTGTTTTATGAGTTGTTATTGGTTGCTTGTGTATCTTCTGTTTTGGGGTTTCAGGTATGTGCTTTTATTTTGACAGTCCCGTTGTTCATTTCCTTCTTTCAAATTCTGTTCACGGGCTGTCACACCTGTCACTTGTTAATCTGATTATCCTCGCTCATGTACCCACACCTGTAAATCATGTGCAATTAGTTCTACTTGCACTATTTAAGCTCCGCTGGAACGCATTCCATTGCAGCAGCATTCTCAGTGTTTAGATGTTAATCCTACGTCTTCCTTCTTGTATCTAAGGGCACGTGATAGACTTAGTTTTCTCCCTCAATCTAGTGATTGATGATCTTACAATAGAAGAGTCACTTGTGAGCGATCAGAACTGTTTTCTTTTATCTCTCTTTTAACGTTGATTCTTTGTCCCACTCACAGTCCTTTCATAGACACTTTATCACCCAGTCTGCTGCTGACAGATTTTCTCTTTTATTTAATTTTTTCCCCGAGTCTGATTTTACTGATGTTGAAAGTTTTGTTCAGTCCTTTAATGGCAATTGTGTTTCAGTACTTAACAAAGTAGCTCCAGAAAAGCCTAAACAAGTCTCTTCCAAAAATTAGGCCCCCTGGATAAATGACTCAGTACGTAGTTTTTGCCATTTATGCAGTAAGACTGAAAGACTGTGGAAAGCTACAAAATTGGAGGTTCATAGGTTACACTTAAAGGATCTTATATTTGCCTTAAACAATATGATTAAAGATGCTCATAACAACTATTTTGCTGC
This sequence comes from Pholidichthys leucotaenia, assembly GCA_020510985.1. Taxonomy (NCBI): domain Eukaryota; kingdom Metazoa; phylum Chordata; class Actinopteri; order Cichliformes; family Pholidichthyidae; genus Pholidichthys; species Pholidichthys leucotaenia. Next base: position 73,065,077 of record CM035846.1, read on the forward strand.
CCTTATCGCCCCAAGCAAGAGAAATCCTAAAACCTTGTTTAATTCAATAAATTCAATCGTGTCCCCTGCCTCTCCTACCATTCCAGTATATTCAAAAAATGACTGCAACAACTTTCTTACTTATTTTATTGATAAAGTAAACTCTGTTTGTTCTAGCATTTTACCTCCTGTCATAGTCTGAGCACAGGGGATTTCACCGTGCTTTGTCTCTTTGCCTTTTTGTTTTTCCTTATTTGTATAATATTGTATTTTGGAGTTCTTGGCTGGTCACGTTATTTCTAGTTTGTTTTCAGGTTTTTGGTATTGTATGATTTATTTTCCTATTCACATTCAGTGCAGTTTTGTTATTTACATATTTGGGTTTATTTGGCCTTATTTGTTTCCACTTTATTTTGCCAGTGTCTTTTCTTTTCTTTCTCTCTCAGGAGTTGCAGGTGTCAGGAGCACTTCTGGGCTTTTCCCTGGTTGTGGGTGGTGCTCCTGTCAAACTGTCAGCTCCATCTCCCCTCCTCATGACTCATAGCTGATGTCATTTTCTCCCCAGCCCGCTCATGTGATTCACACTGGTTACTTTTTGTGTTAATTGTTTCTAATCCTATTTAAGGGCTGTTTTTTTTTTCATTTCTCATTGCCGGAGTCTTGAGTTTCTCTTTCCTCATCTCCACCACAACGCAGCCCTCATTCTGTTACGCTAAAATCTGTAAGTTTGCTTGCTTGTTTGAATTTTGTGTTGGAGCACTGTCTTGGATTTTGTGTTTTGCTGCTTTCAGTAAATCTCACAAACTGCAGTCCAGCACGTGGGTCTTTCCTCTCTTCCCCGGAGGGGCAATTTATGACAGTTCATGACAGAAGACTCCGGCCAGTTTGAGACCCAGTGGCTACAGTTTGTGTTAATTTTTTGTTTCACTCCAGCGGCAGTGGAGGCTCGCAGGTTTTCCCTATTTCTCCCCAGTTTTGTTTTTTTCACCGGGGGTTTACCATGTACCATTTCACCGCTTTCTGACAGCAGTTTCGCCTCCTCCTCCCGAACACCGGCCCGCAACATCAGCCGAGAAGCTGGAGGAGCACAGGCAGGTCCTCTTAGCGGAGACTGAGCTTCTGCTGGAGGTTAAGCCATAGCTCCTCCCGGATCTGGCCCAGGAGCTGGAGGAGGTTTCGCCAGGGGGCCCGGAGTTTGAGACAACGAGTGAGTGTCCCCTGACTCCAGAGCCTCTCCTCCTTCACCATGAGCCCACATCTCCGCCTCCGGCTCCCCGCCGTCGTTCAAGGAAATCCCGCCGGAAGAACGCCTCCACCTCTCAGTCTCCTCCCATGTCGAGCCAGACAACTCCCGTAGCAGTTTTTTCCTCGTGTTTCTCCTCGCCGGCTGTCCCGTTGGCCCACTCATTCTCCTTTGCTGCTGCAACTCCCGTCTCCTCGACATCTCCTCCCGCTGTTAAGGGTCAAGCTGTTTCTTCCCCAGCTCCGCCCGTCACCGTATCTGCAGGGGCAGATCCTTCATGTTCTTCTGAGGGGCCTACAACCACTGAAGTCACGGAGAGGGCTGATTTCCAACCAGCTGCAGCATATGACATCACATCCTGGGAACCCAGGCAAGCGTTTTTTCACTCTCACTCACCTAAACATGAATTATCTTGCCTGATTCCTGGTGGTGAGGCTCAGACTAGGCAGTCTTCTGAGTCCTCACCACCTGCTGCAGCTTTAGACTGTTCACTTACTCTCTCCGTGTCTCCTCCTTTCCCCTTTGAGTGTCCACCGGACTCAGGACTAAGCCGTTGGACTATGGAAGAGCCTGTGGCCCTGGAAGACCTGGTTCCTGTCCGCAGACACGGTTTGGACGGAGGGAGAGAGCTGCAACTGAGCTGAAGTCTGTGTTGATGATGGAGCGTCCCCTGGCCTCGGCAGAACAGGGTCCAGTGCCAGAAGGAAGCCGACCTCCTGTGTCCACGTCGGACGAGCCACCTGCGTGGGTCACATCACTGGGGGGTACCGGGACTGCATTGACCACCCGGGCTGCTGCTGGGGCCACCACAGCAGAGTCTGAGCTGGACCTCCAGAGGACCGGGCCTGAGAAACCATCGTCTGGATCGATGGAGTCCTGGATGGCGGTGGAGCTTGAGATCAGGAAAGTACTGTCCTTTGTCTTTGTCGTTTCTGTTTTGGAGAGATCTTGCCTGGCTCTTGGTGGGAAGAGCCGGGTGCAGTCATCGACTGCACCTGAGCTCACCTCGCTGGGCTCTACTGCCGCCAGTGACCCTGACCCTGTGTCTCTGGCTGTCCGATCTGAGCTTTTCCCCAGGGTCACCAGGGATCATCCAGCTTTGCCAGAGGTCTCCTTGGGTTCGGGCTCGCTGTCTGAGGTTTTTGTTGGTCCAGCTTCTCCTGCCGAGGTCGTTGCGGGTGCTCCATCCCAGCCCGGGACCTCCGTGGGTGCTGCTCCCCCTCTGGATGAGGTTTTCGCGGGTGCTCCATCCCAGCCCGGGACCTCCTAGGGTGCTGCTTCTCTGTCAGCTGAGGTCATTGCTGGTGCTCTGTTCCAGCCTAGAACCTCCGTGGGTGCAGCTCCTGTTCAGACCAGGTCATCCGTGGGTGCAGCTCTGACCCAGTCTGGGTCCTCCGAGGGTGCAGCTCTGACCCGGTCCAGGTCCACTGAGGGTGCCACCTTGCTCCAGCCCGGAGCCACCGTGGATGCTGCGTTGCTCCAACCCGGAGCCACTGCGGGTGCTGCTTTGCTCCAGCCCAGAGTCACTGTGGATGCTGCTTTACTCCAGCCCAGAGCCACCGCAGGTGCTGCTTTGCTCCAGCCCGGAGCCACTGCGGGTGCAGCTATGTCCCATTCTGGGACCACTGGGGGTGCTGCTACATCCCAGTCTAGGACCACAGAGGGTGCTATAGGCCAGTCCGAGGGCATCGTAGTCCCCCCTCCTCTGCCAGGTGCCATCGTGGGTCCCCCTCCTCTGCAAGGCGCCATCGTTTTTCCCCCTCCTCTGCCAGGCACCATCGTGGTTCCCCCTCCTCTGCCAGATGCTGTCGTGGTTCCCCGTCCTCTGCCAGATGCCATCGTGGTTCCCTCTCCTTTGCCCGAGGCTGTCATGGTTCCCTCTCCTTTGCCCAAGGTCATTGTAGTTCCCTCTCCTTTGCCCGAGGCCAACATGGTTCCCTCTCCTCTGCCAGATGCCATCGTGGTTCCATCTCCTCTGCCAGACACCATTGTGGTTCCCTCTCCTCCACCTGATGTTGTCGAGGTTCCCCCTATTCCTCCATCCTCCTCATCTCTGGTCATCCCCGTTGGGCGGCCGCCCCCCGGACCACCTGTTTCTGTTCTTGTGGTTAAAGAACTCTGGCCGACCGCGCCGTTGGGTTGGGTGGCTCATATTCTCCGGCAAGCCACCCGACTCCTACCACCTCGCCATCAGCCAGGCCTGGGACTTTGGCCAGCTACCGGAACAGTCTAGCTGCTTGGGCTAGGGGGCCTAGGACCCCAATTTTCTCTGGTGTGGATCCTGTACAGGGTTTTTGTTTTTTGTTTTCTCCTAGCCTGGGTTTTGCTGGGGTGTGAGTCATGGGAGTTCTTACAATTTTCTCTGGTTTGTTTCGTTCCCTCTGTGCTTGGGTCGCCCTCCTCCAGCCCAGGGTGGGGTTGTTTTATTGTCTTTTGGTGGGGTGGGTTCTTAGTGTGGGTGGACCCTTGTTTTTTTTTTTTTTTGATGTTGCCCTGGGTGTCTGGTAACTACCCCTTGAGGGGGGCTCGGTCATGATCTGAGCACAGGGGATTTCACCGTGCTCTGTCTCTTTGCATTTTTGTTTTTCCTTATTTGTATATTCTATTTTGGAGTTCTTGGCCGGTGATTTTTTTTTTAGATTTTTTTTCACATATTTGGTATTGTGTGATTTATTTTCCTGTTTACGTTCAGTGCAGTTTTGTTATTTACATATTTGGGTTTATTTATCCTTATTTGTTTCCACTTTATTTTGCCAGTGTCTTTCCTTTTCTTTCTCTCTCAGGGGTTACAGTTGTCAGGAGCACTTCTGGGCTTTTCCCTGGTTGTGGGTGGTGCTCCTGTCAAACTGTCAGCTCCGTCTCCCCTCCTTATGACTCATAGCTGATTGTCATTTTCTCCCCAGCCCGCTCATGTGATTCACACCGGTTACTTTTTGTGTTAATTGTTTCTAATCCTATTTAAGGGCTGTTATTTTCATTTCTCGATGCCGGAATCTTGAGCTTCTCTTTCCTCGTCTCCACCAGAACGCAGCCCTCATTCTGGTACGCTAAAACCTGTAAGTTTTCTTGCTTTGTTTGAATTTTGTGTTGGAGCACTGTTTTGGAATTTGTGTTTTGTTGTCCTCACTAAATCTCACAAACTGCAGTCCAGCGTGTTGGTCTCTCCTCTCTGCCCCAGAGGGGCAATATATGGCAGTTCATGACACCTCCATCTAGTCCTCCTTTTCCTGGCTCACACCATGATACAGTTTTTGATTCATTTCTTCCTGTCTCATTAGAAGACATAACTGACTTCTTAAATAAATTTAAACCTTCATCCAGTCCTTCAGATATTTTACCAACTACTTTGTTTTCAAAAGTTTTTAACTCCATTGGGCCTAGCGTTGTGAGACTGATAAATTTGTCACTTTTAATGGTTATGCTCCTAAATATTTTAAACATGCCATTGTCGAACCCCTTTAAAAAAAAAAAAAGTCTTGAGCCAATTCTGCCACAAAATTGTAGGCCTATTTCCAAGGTGCCTTTTTTTAATCAAAGATTTTGGAGAAGGTAGTTGCTAATCAGCTTTTGTCATTTTTGGAGACATATAATCTTTTAGAAAAATTTCAGTCTGGTTTCCATAAAATGCATTCCACTGAAACTTCTCTCCTTAAAGTCACTAATGACATTCTAATTGCTGCTGATGCTGATTTTTGCTCTCTTTTGGTTTTATTGGATCTGAGTTCTGCTTTTGATACAGTTAACCATAAAATTCTTATTGACAGACTACACTACTCGGTGGGTGTTAGTGGAACAGCTTTGAACTGCTTCTCTTCATACGTAACTGACAGGTCTTTTTCTGTCTCTGTCTTCTGCCTTGTCATGTGGGGTTCCTCAGGGCTCAGTTTTGGGGCCTATTTTATTTTCCTTATACCAGCTTCCACTTGGTCAGTTGATAATTTTAATGATGTTTCTTATCATTTTTATGCTGATGATGTTCAGCTGTATTTTTCTTTCAGACCACAAGAACTTCATAAACTTTCAGTTTTAACAAATTGTATAACTGCTGTCAAGAACTGGCTATCTGCAAACTATTTCAGTTAAATGATGTTAAAACAGAGATTCTAATCATAGCTCCTGACAGTGCGATCCCTACTATTAAAGAATCCCTTGGGCCACTTAGTTCCTCCAGTAAATCCTCTGTACGTAATCTTGGAGTAGTTCTTGATAGTGCTTTATCCCAAGATGCTCATGTAAATTAGCTGACTCGCTCTGCTTTTTTTACACCTGAGAAAAATTGCCAAACTGAGAAACATGGTGTCTGTGGCTGAGTTGGAAACGGTTATTAATGCTTTTATCTCTTCTCATTTAGACTATTGTAATTCACTTTTTAATGTTCTTAACAAAACCTCCTTAAATCAGCTTCAGATGGTTCAACATGCTGCTGCAAGGCTTTTAACTAAAGTTAACAACAGATCTCACATCACCCCTATTTTATTTAATCTTCACTGACTCCCTGTTAATTTTAGAGTTCAGTTTAAAATTCTGGTTTAACTTTTAGTGCCTTGCATGGTCTCACACCTCCTTACATTGCAGACCTGATTCAGCCACACTCCTCCTCTTGGACCCTCAGGTTTTCTGGTCAGCTTTTATTAGAGGTACCCCAGACTTATTTTAAAAGGTATGGTGATTGAGCTTTTCAAGCTGGAGCACCAAAGTTATGGAACTCTCTACCCCCTTCAGTCCGTTTGACTGACTCTGAGGTTACTTTTAGGAAGCAAATTAAAACACTGTTGTTTAGACAGGCCTTTAGGTAGGAGAAGTGTGTGTGTGTGTGTGAGGGGGTACTTACTGGTTTTATTTGTTTTATTTTGTTTGTTGTGATCTATTCTTCACTTGTGCTTTATTTTATCACTGTAAACTTTCTGTGTTGTATTTCATGTAAAGCACTTTGTGACTTTGTCTGTGAAAAGCGCTATACAAATAAAGTTAGTATTATTATTATTATTATTATTATTATAATATCTAGACGGAGTCCCCGTCTCTCTTTATATTTTGTATTCCCGTGTATCCCCCGCCTCTCCGGCATTCCTATATGCTTCAACATCCATGTTGTTCCTCTTTTTGTATCCTGCCCTTACTCATAAGTTTTTGTGTTTCTGTTATATTTGTGTTTTTCATTATCAAATGTGCAAACTCACAGCTCCTGTTTTGTGTCTTCAACCTGCCCTAAAAGGGTGATTTATGACAGAACACCGCTGCCAGTATAGACGCCAGCGGCTGTGAGTTTGCCTTTTTTCTTTTTACCTGTTTTTGTGTGTATCGGAGGAGAGCTGTCAATGTCACCAGCATGCCGGGGCACCATCAACAAAGGGAGGTTGGCAGCCAGAGGCCCCAGCGTGGGTAAACAGGGGGCTGCGCAATTCATCCAGGATTTTGTGACTAAAGCTCTCACCTCCTGTACATCTAAGGAGGTGCTGAAGAACGTGAAGTCAGCCGCAGTTATTGTAGAAGCGCATCCCGGGCTGAGGAATTACCCAGACTATGCGGCGCTCCTGACGACCGTCTCCACCCTCCACCCTACATTTTGAGGATTGGTGAGAGGCTCATTCTCAGCTGCACCTGAGCTGACGAGGAAGTGTCCCCTGGTGCAGATGCCTTCAGCCTCTCGCTGTTCACCAGCCTCGGGATGTCGTCCTCCAGCATCTGCCTCCATTCCACACTGCCCACCGTCTGTTCCTGAGCTGACGAGAGAGCGTCCCAAGCAACAGACGCGCCCAGCCTTTCACCGCCACTTGGCTGCATCACACCAGAGGGACTCCTCCACCGCAGCTGGGGATTCCACCGTCATCAGGCCTGCAGCACCAATTCCTCTAGTTTCTCCATTGGTGCCCCCACCCACTGCAGCCACTGAGAGGGAGTTGTCTAGGTCTTCTGCAGCAACCACCACAACACCACGAGAATTCAGGCAAGTACATTTTCATTCTTAAACATTTTGTGATGAAATGCCTTGCCTAATTCCCAGTGGGAGGGCTCATCACCAGCCGCATACTTTGGCTGAGCTCTCACCACCTGCTGCTGCAGATATTCATGTATCCTCACCCGTTCCTCCTGTGTTCTTCTCCGTTTCCCCTGAGTGTCCGCCGGCCCTGGGAGGGAGTCGCCAGATGACAGAGGAGCCTGCAGCCCCGGAGAGTCCAGTTCCAGCCCTGCAGCCACGTCCTGGATGGGAAGAAAGTGCCATCTGTGCCCCGGAGCCTGAGCCGACAGGAGAGTGTCCCCTGGCTTCAGCGACATGGGAGTCAGCGCAATTGGTGAGACAACTTCCAGCGTAGGTTGCCGGAGGTCCTCCTTCTCCGCCCGAGGTCGCTGTGGGTCCTCCTTCTCCACCCAAGTTCGCCGTGGGTCCTCCGTCTCCGCCCGCGGTCGCCATGGGTCCTCTGTCTCCCTCCAAGGTTGCCATGGGTCCTCTGTCACGACAGCCCTCTGTCTTCACCTGAGGTCACCAAGGGTCATCCATCTTGGCCTGAGGTCATCACTGGTCACCAGTCGTCATCTATGGTCGCTGCTGATCAGCTGTCACCACCTACAGTCGCTACTGATCAGTCGTCATCGCCGCCTGGTTCCCTCGCGGGGCAGTCATCTTCCTCATCGGGATTCCACCCCGCAGCCCCTGCAGTCCGTGGTGGGTACTGGTTCCAGCTACTGCCTCCAAGAGGGGGCATGTCAGGCTTCGTGGCCTGTTGGCTCTGGAATTCTGGGAGGCCATCCAATGAACTACTCCATCTGTTAAGGTGGTCCTGGAATTCTGGACAGCCACCCATCCTATTCCACCATGGGATCGAGTGGTTATGGGACTCTGGGAGACCACCTGAACTGTGTTACTTTTTCTCCCAGTATCGTTAACGTTCTGTTGCCATTCAATTGGTTCAGTCTTGTGGGTCATGAGCATTTTCAATCAATCAATCAGTCAATCAATCAATCAACCTTTATTGTCATGATGCTATGCATACAACTGTAGTGCAAGCAAGATGAAACTGCGTTTCTCTAGGCATCCGTATTATAAAAAGAACATAATTTAAAAACACACTCACACCCCCCACCCCGACAGCCACTCACACATCCCTGAGACACATTTGGATATTACAGTAATGTTAACTTATTACAGTTGCAGTTAAAATGATAACTGCCTATGTATATATAAAACAATTAAAATGGCTAAGTGAATCTAAGTAGCTAAGAGAAATAAATACTTAAAACTGACTAAAACTATAATATACATATAATATACATAATGTCCATAAAGTGCAGTAATATGTGTAAAGGATTCCGGATCAACTGTTCAGCATCCTAACAGCTTGTGGAAGGAAGCTGTTGATCAGTCTGGTGGTTCTGCCTCTGATGCTCTGGAATCGTTTGCCAGATGGCAGCAGTTCAACGTGTTCGTGCAGAGGGTGAGAGTGGTCCTTGACAATGTTCAGTGCCCTGCTCCTACAACGGCTCTGAAAAAGTTCTTTAACAGAGGGGAGGGAAACTCGAATTACCTTCTCAGCTCCCTTAACTATCATTTGCTTTTTTGTCTGACATACTGCAACTGGAGTACCATGTTGCAATGCAGTACGTCAGAACACTCTCCACCACACCTCTGTAGAATGTCCTGAGGATGCAGATGGGGAGAGAGGCCTGTTTGAGTTTCCTCAAGAAGTGCAGTCTCTGCTGGGCCCGCTTTCTGATCCCCAAGGAATTCTTGCTCCAGGTCAGGTCCTGCGAGGAACTTGATGTTCTCCACTCTCTCCACCGAACGGCCGCTGATGCAGAGAGGGACGTGTTCAGGCCGTGACCGCCGGAAGTCGATAATCATCTCCTTCGTTTTGTCGACATTGAGCACCAGATTGTTCTCCCTGCACCAGCCCTCCAGGTCTCTAACTTCTTCCCTGTACATTGATTCCTCATCCCTCTGAATAAGTCCCACCACTGTGGTGTCATCCGCGAACTTAATAATCTGGTTCTCCTTGTGTCTGGACACACAGTCATGTGTTAAAAGTGTAAACAACAGTGGACTGAGTACACAGCCTTGAGGGGATCCAGTGCTCAGCGTGATGGAGTTGGAGATGTTGTTTCCAACCCGGCCAGACTGAGGTCTCTCGGTCAGGAAATCCAGGATCCAGAGACATGTTGTGGTGTTGGGCTGGGCTGCACAGTGGCGCAGTGGTTAGCACTGCGGCAGCACAGTTTACCCTTGGCCGGGGGATTGTGGGGATCGTGGGTTCGATCCCAGCCCCCGACCAACAGTAATCTGTGTGGAGTTTGCATGTTCTCCCCGTGTTGCGTGGGTTTACTCCGGGATTTCTCCGGTTTCCTCCCACATGCCAAAAACATGCATGTTAGGTTAATTGGCTGTTCTAAATTGTCCCTAGATATCTATTTCCTATAGGCCCTTAGAATAGAGGGCTAGTATTAATGAAAGCGCTTTGAGTGGTCTTTGTGACTAGAAAAGCGGTATATAAGTGTAGGTTAGTTAGTTAGTTAGTTAGTGTTCAGACCGAGAAGGAATAATTTCACCATCAGTCTCTGGGGAATAATGGTGTTAAATGCTGAACTGAAATCAATGTACAGGAGTCTGGCATAGGTGTCTTTCTGATCCAGGTAGGTAATGACAGAGTGCAGGGTGGTGACTATAGCGTCTTCTGTGGAGCGATTTGAACGATACACAAACTGGAGCGGGTCATGTGATTCAGGGAGGCAGGCTGTGATGTGTGGTTTAACAAGCCATTCAAAGCACTTCATCAAAATTGGTGTCAGTGCGACAGGACAGTAGTCATTCAGACAGGACACAACCGCTTTCTTTGCCACCGGTACTATGATAGAGGTCTTAAAGCATCTAGGGACAATGGCCTAACTCAGGGAAATGTTACATATGTCAGTCAGGACATTCGCCAACTCACTCGCGCAGACTCAGAGCACACGTCCCGGGATGTTGTCCGGACCTGCAGCTTTACATGGATTGACCCTGATTAGTGTCCTCTGTGTGTCCGCTGCGTTGATGGTGATAGCTGGCCCCACAGATGGTGAAGATGGGCCAGCCCTCCCTCTGATTGTCGGGTTTGATGCTTCAAAACGTGCAAAGAAGTTATTGAGCCTGTCTGGAAGCAAAGCGTCATCATCATTGACCCCCTGCCTAGACTTATAATCCGTCAACGCCCATACTCCTTGCCACATCCGTTTGGTGTCCCCTGTGTCACAGAAATGTCCCTGGATTTTCTCCGCGTAGGCGCGTTTCACCGTCTTAATTCCCTTTGCGAACGCAGACCTGGCTGAGCGGAGGGCAATCCTGTCCTTCGCTCTAAAGGCTGCATCTCTGGCTGTGAGCAGCGAGCGCACCTCTGCAGTCATCCAGGGTTTATAGTTGCCCCGTGCAGTGAAGGTCTTCAATATAGTGACATCCACTGTGCACTTCGCGATGTAGCTGGTGACTGTTTCAGCGTACTCCTCCACATCAATCCGGTCTCCCTGAGAGGCTGCTATTTTGAAAACCTCCCAGTCTATATGCAGAAAACAGTCCTGAAGTGCCGAGGCTGCACCCTCTGGCCAAGTCCTGAATTGTTTCTCTACTGGCCTACTGCACTTCAGTAAGGGTTTGTAGGCAGGCACCAGCGTCACGGATAGGTGGTCAGAATGGCCGAGGTGGGGGCAAGGTGTTGCCTTGTATGCATTTGGGAAATTTGTGTTCACCAAGTCCAACACATTCTCTCCTCTGGTCTACACACATTGTTTGAACTTGGGGAGCACAGTCTTTAGACTGGTGTAATGTAAATCCCCTGCAACCACCACAAAACTGCCCGGGTGTGAAGTTTGAAATTCAGTGATAGCATCATGCAGCTCTCCGAGTGCCTCGTTAGCATTAGCTTTAGCATTAGCACTAGGAGCTATGTAAACAACAGCTACAAACACATTGGTGAATTCCCTCAGCAGATAGAATGGCCGGCAGTTTACGATAAGGAACTCCGCCAACGGAGAGCAGTGTTTTGTGGCATTAATACACCAGTTCTTGTTAACATAGATACATAGCGCCCCCCCCCCCCCAAACCGGCTCTTACTGGAGCTAGCGGCCTCCCTATCCGCCCGGAACGATGTCATCACTTCCAGCTGAATGACTGCGTCAGGGATGTTGTCATGGAGCCATGTCTCCGTGAACGCAAACACACAGCAGTCCCTCCACTCTCTGCGGGTTTCTCTCAGCAGACGCAGCTTATCCAGCTTGTTGTCAAGAGAGCGGACATTGGAAAGTAGGAGCAATGGTACTGCTGGTCTGGAGGGGTTAGCCTTTAGCCAAGCATAAATTCCGGCCCTCTTTTCTCTCCTTTGTTTGTGTTCGCGTCGCTTACGCTTCCTCCTCTCCCGAGGAGCTGCCAGCCTAACCCCCGATAGGATTCCATGCTGGCGTAGAATGTCCAAATCGCACCCGAACACCGCAATTCTTGCAGCGTGCATTACCTTGATGCTTAATAAGGTCTCTCGGTTGTAAGTTGTACGTCTGGGATGATTAACCTCTTGCACTCCGGGATACCGCGGGCGGTCACGTCTCTGCGTCCTAGTGCGCAGTGGTAAAAAAAAAGCTGCATTTCCGTTCATCCACTACAGACACAGCCGCGAACAGAAAGCCAAAGGAGTGCTTTGATTGGTTTAGATTTGATTGACCTCTCATTCGACTAATAAGAGCCTTGAATTAGGTTTCTGAAACCTTGAAGAACCAATGACTGAAAACCTAGCAAGAAGGACCCGCCTACCACCGGCTGCAAATACAACGAGCCAATTGAAGCAGAGAAGTTCGACGATTGAAAGCGTGCGTCCCGTGCGTAAAATCTGTTTTGTGTAAGCCGCTGTGTGTAACGGTAGAGTTTGCCAGTCTTTTTATTACTACTGTTCTTATTTGTTTTGAAAAATCGTTCACCAAAACCGCAATCATGGAAGCCCAAAACCGCAATAATGGAATCATGGTTTGACCGGGTCGCATGACCAGAACCACGAGTCTGTATCAAGCGGACCAGCGTCATGTTCGTCTGACAATGAGGAACAGATGTTCGCCAGTGACACTGCTGTTGTGGACAGGTAAGTGTTATAAGCTAAATTATTCTTTATCCCTGAAAATAGTACTCAAAATGACCTTTGACCGATCGGTAAATTACAACTGTGCGTCATCGCCACATGATGGACGCTCCTCTGTAGCGGTGGGGGGGGAGTTGTTATCCTCTACATTGCAGATATTTTAGTATAATTTTTATTGCACTGTAGGTTATTTTTTTCTTGTAAAAAAAAAAGCCACACATTTTTTACGTGGCATGCTTCTTTGTGTGTGGGGGGCTTGTTTGTTCATTCATGAAATGAAATGAATGAATAAACAAGCCCCCCCCACACACACACACACAGCCCTGAGTGTCACCTTTCATTAGAGCCCAAGATCAAGCTTCTATATTGAATCATTCAAAAGTTACAGACATTTTTCCAAACTGTGCCATTTGGCACAATTTGGCACAGTTCAAAAACGCCTGAGAACAACCTGAGAAAAAAGCTGTGTAATATATTCACTTTTTGTGGTATTGTTACAAAATTTTGACCTCAGCTGGACAACACTTGGTTTTACATTTCTGTTGCATTTTCCAGCCCGTATCTGACAGCTGTGTGTTATTTGCAAGCATTTGTATCCAAAAAAACACCCAGGCGAACTTTATTTTCTTCAAGTTCAGTATGTTTAGATGACTGTTACTCAGTGGCAGGAGCACTTAGAGAGATTATGACTGTTTTGCCAAAAAATTCAAAGTGTTTTCTTTTAAATAAGACCAACCCCATGAAGATGCTGCAAAGGGTTGAAGAACAGCTTTTGATTTACTTTGGGTACGTTATTTTTAGGTGTTTTTAGGGAAATTGACCAGAGTGCAAAGGGTTAAAACACTCAAAACTCTCACACTCACTGATGCCTAGAGGGGCCGCAGTGTCCATGCGCGCCGCCATCATGATGAATGAATTTTTATTGTTGCTTCAATCCCTCCTAGCCTGGGTTCCCCCACTGCCCTCCCAGAGTGGGTTATTTTTTAGTTGTTGTTGGGGGGAGGGGGTTCTGTGTTGGTGGTTCTTTTTTCTTTTGATGTTACGTTGGGGTATCTGGTTTTCACCCCTTGAGGGAGGGCTCTGTCATGATACTGAGTACGGGTGGGGAGCCGTGCTCAGCCTTTAAGTTTGTTTAGGTCATTTTCTGTATTTCTGCATTTCTGTTTACTTTGTATTTAGTATAGTTTGGTGTATTTGGTTATCTGAGTTTGTCTTTTTGTTGTTGTGCTTAGTTTCCTGTTATTTGATCTTAGTTTGGTTATTTCATGTATTTCTGTATTATGTTCTGTCAGTTGCCATTTGTCTCTGTTTATGAGTTGTCCTGTATTCTTAGTTTTGTCTTTACTAGTCTGATTCCTTTAATTTGTGTGCCCATTTTCCGGTTTTGTATTTCATATTTCTACCTGTGTTGTTTAAGAGCCTCTGTTGTACTCACCTTGGTTTCCTTTTGTTTTACATTTAGTAGTCTTATCATTTACGGTTATCTGGTGTTTGTCTTTGTTTCATGAGTTGTTATTGGTTGCTGGTGTATCTTCTGTTTTGGGGTTTGCGGTATGTGCTTTTATTTTGACAGTCCCGTTGTTCATTTCTTCCTGTCAAATTCTGTTTGTGGGCTGTCACACCTGTCACTGGTTTATCTGATTATCCTCTCTCATGTACCCATACCTGTAAATCATGTGCAATTTGTTCTGCTCGCCCTATTTAAGCTCTACTGGAATGCAGCTGCGTTCTCAATGTTTAGACTTTAACCCTACGTCTTCCTTCTCATATCTAGATGGAGTCCCCGTCTCTCTTTTTATTTTGTATTCCCGGGTATACAGTACCCCGCCTCTCCCGTGTTCCTATTTGCCTCAGCGTCCATGCTGTTCCTCTTTTTGTATCCTGCCCTTACTCGTAAGTTTTTGTGTTTCTGTTATATTTGTGTTTTTCATTATTAAATGTGCAAACTCACACCTCACATTTGGTGTCTTCAACCTGCCCTAAAAGGGCGATTTATGGCGCATATATCTTCTCTTGTATACTGACACAGCAAGCTTTTGCAAATTCACAGTTAATTCCAACTGAGCAAATTGATTGGACAATAAGGATTGCAGACACTTTCCAAATATGCATCATTCTACTTCATCACTGTTCTAATCTTTAAATTGCAGTAACTGTTGGTGGCTTCTTACAGTATGGAAGGAAGTTAAAGCTACGTTGAATACCTTAATTTCCACGTTGAGCCTGTTTTAAAAGAGACAGTCCTCAAAATCCAAACATCCATGACCCAGATGTGCAGCCCAGTGTCTTTTAAATATCTGCCATTGTAAAAACCCAGCATGTCCACTACGTATTTTGAACCGCCATGTCTGTTTTCAAGATTCAAGTTTCAACATTCAAAGGCTTTATTTTCATGTGCACAGTTAAGAAATGCTACATTTCCTGAGCAATGAAATTCTTACTTTGCTCTCTGAATGAAAGCCAAGGTAATAGGTACAGAAACAACAATTCAAATAAGGTAATGACTGTCACGATTCTCCCCGTGCGCTTTTACGCAGCGCATGGAGGAGTAGAAGGATGACGGATTTAAATGCTGGGTTACACCACAAACACATTTATTATGGAAAGCTGACATACAAAAACGGTATAGGGTACACTAAATGGCTACACAACGGGCGTGAAGCGGGCAGACCATAGTGTACAGTGGCCGACACAAACAGTTCAAAAACAAGGCTGACATACAAAAAGAAGACAAGGTTCACTTACAGACTCACACGATGGGACGTGCAGTGGGCAGACCACAGTGAACAGTGGCAAAACACAAACGCTGACAATACAATAGTCCAGCCATGAAGAGCTGCTTAAGTACAAGCATTGCTGGCCACGGTAGATTTGGTGCACCTGGACGAAGCACGGGAAAGGCAATTACCAGAGTGGAACCAGCTGGCTGTCATGAGAGAGGGGGCGTGGTCGGACTGGCAAGTGTCAGACAGTGCCCACACGAGTGTAGGCCAAAGGAGGCTGCCTCGCAGCTGCTGGTCAGAACGCAGTGGCTACAGGTAGGGAAATAAACAAGGTGAAAATAGAAACTACAAGAAACTCAAAAGATAACATAATACATAACTACACAGACAATCCTGAGCCACAGCAGGTCACAACCGAGCTCAAAGAACAATCCGGCTCGGTTCATGACAAATGACACACTAATACAGTAACTCAATCCTAATACTTATGGATGCTAATAACACACACACCAACACACAGTTAGGCAATTAGGACTCCTTAAGCACACCTTGATACTAAATACTAAAACTAATGAGTACTAATAACACACACTATGAAATTTGGACAGTTGAAGCAGTCAGACAAGAGGAATGAAATTGAAAATTCACTGGATGACTAAAGTCATAGTGGTATATTGATATCAGAGATGATGTGAACCTGAGAATGTATAAACCTATGTACAGTGTGCAAATGAGCATTGTGCAAAGAGCAGTGTATGATGACAAATTACAAATTAGCACTCAGTGCTAATTTCTCTCTAACGATAGTACCAGTAGACTGTACATGATAAATAGCAGCAGAGATAATATGGACATCAGACAGGTAGATAAGATAAGATAAGATAAGCCTTTATTAGTCCCACAACGGGGAAATTCCAGGATTGCAACAGCACAGGGATAGCAACACTCAGAGCAACAATCAGAAGGCAAGAAAAAAACAAGCAAGCAAGAGCAGCTAATATACATATGTATACTGTATATTACTATAAAATATATACATACACACACACACACACACACAGACACACAGTGCAGAGCATTGTAGCTGGATGGAATAAATATATGAATATATGAACACACAGTGCAGAGCATTGTAGCTAGATGGAATAAATATGTAAATATATAAACACCCACAGTACGGAGCATTGCAGCTAGGTGGAATAAATATGCAAGTATATAAACACACACAGTGCGGAGCAATGTAGCTAGATGGAATAATATGTAAATATATAAACACACACAGTGCGGAGCACTGTAGCTAGATGGAATAAATATATAGATATATAAATATAAACACACCCAGTGCTGAGCATTGTAGCTAGATGGAATAAATATGTAAATATATAAACACACACAGTGCAGAGCATTGTTGCTAGATGGAATGAAACAGCATAACCGTCTACTTAGTTATCCTACATGGTATGATTATGTGCCCATACATATTCTCACCCTCCATAGCGACCGGTATGTTCCTAGTTGTATGCCGGAGGGGACCATTGTGTAAGTCTATTGCATCTTTTGCATTCAAAAAACTATTAGTTTGTTACGTCTTTTTGCTATCTCTGCGAGCAGCCCTGCTTAGGTTGTACAGTCTGACAGCCGTTGGTAGGAAGGACCTACGAAACCTCTCGGTTGTGCACCTGGGATGATGTAGTCTGCTGCTAAATGAGCTCCTCAGTGCATCCAGTATGTCCTGCATAGGGTGGAACTCAGACTCCAGCAGAGATGACAGTTTAGCCACCGTCCTTCTCTCTCCTATCTCCTCCATCGGATCAAGGCGTTGCCCCAGGACAGAGCTAGCTTTCTTAATCAGTTTGTTCAGTCTCTTCCTATCGGCTGCAGTAATGCCACTGCCCCAGCAGACCACTCCAAAAGTGATGGCTGATGCCACCACCATGTCATAGAATGACTTCAGCAGCGCCCCTTGTACACCAAAAGACCTGAGTCTCCTCAGCAGGAACAGCCTGCGCTGTCCCTTCTTGTAGAGTGCGTCAGTATTGTGTGACCAGTCTAGTTTATTGTTCAGATGAACACCCAGGTACTTATAGGATGTCACCATCTCGATGTCTGTTCCCTGTATATTTACTGGTGCTGTGAGGGGCTGCCCATGCCTGCGGCAGTCCACCACCAGCTCCTTAGTTTTCCTCGCGTTGATCTGGAGGCAGTTCCGATGGCACCAGTCCACGAAGTCCTGGATAAGCCCTCTGTACTCAGCTTCATCTCCATTGGAGATGAGGCCAACGATCGCAGAGTCATCAGAGAACTTCTGTAGATGGCAGTGTGTTGTGTTGTGTGAGAAGTCCGCAGTATAAAGAGTGAACAGGAAGGGAGCCAGCACCGTTCCCTGGGGGGCCCCCGTGCTACTGATGATCGTGTCGGACACACAGTCCCGGGTTCTCACAAACTGAGGCCGGTTCGTGAGGTAGTCCAGGATCCATGATGACAGGTGCTGGTCCACCCCTGCGCGCAGCAGCTTGTCCTTCAGGATCATCGGTTGGATGGTGTTGAAAGCACTGGAGAAGTCAAAGAACATGATCCTCACCATATTCCCGGGCTTCTCCAGGTGGGACAGAGAACGGTGAAGGAGGAAGATCACCGCATCCTCCACCCCAATGCCATGCTGGTAGGCGAACTGGAGTGGATCCATCGCTGGTTCCACCAGGGGGCGGAGGTGAGCAAGGAGCAGTCTCTCCAGGGTCTTCATCAAGTGGGACGTCAAGGCCACCAGTCTGTAGCTGTTCAGGTCTTTGGGGTGGGAAGTTTTTGGTACAGGTACCACACAAGATGTTTTCCACAGCTGTGGTACCCTCCCCAGTTTCAGGCTCATGTTGAGGATATACGTCACAATCCCACACAGCTGGTCTGCACAGGACTTGAGGAGCTTTGCGCTGATGCCGTCCGGTCCCGGCGCCTTCCTCGCTTTGATCTTCCTCAGCTCCGTCCTCACCTGGGTCTTGGTCAGGGTCAGGATGGGGGGCTGTGTGTTGGGAGTGGGGGGGTGTTGGTGGAGTGGGGAGTGGGCAGCAGGACTTGATTTCTTTAGAGGCAGCAGTGGTTGTTGTGCAGACAGGGGGGAGGGCGGTTGGTCAAATCTATTGAAAAACAGATTCAGGTTGTTCGCCCACTCCCTGCCCCCCGTGGCCTGGGGGGAGGTATTCTGGAGCCCCGAGATGGTTTTGAGGTTTCTCCAGACCCCGCTGATGTCGCTCTGTTGCAGCTTGTCCTCCATCTTCTTCCTGAAGCTGTCCTTGCCTTCTCTGATCTTTCTCCTCAGCTCCCTCTGTACGGACTTCAGCATCTCCCTGTTCCCCGACCTGAAGATCCTCTTCTTCTCTCTCAGAAGTGTTTTTATCTCAGGGTTGATCCAGGGTTTGTTGTTTGAGTGACGCCGTATGGTCTTGGTGGGAACGGATTTGTCCACACAGAAGCTGAGGTAGCCCGTGAAGGTGTGAATGAGGCCATCGATGTCCTCACCATGTGGATCGCAGAGCTGCTTCCAGGCGGTGGCTTCAAAACAGTCCTTTAGAGTGTCCATTGTCTCCTCAGACCATAACTCCACAGTGTGCATGGCCGGAGGTTGTCTGTGCACTAGGGGTTTGTACACCGGCCGGAGATGAACCAAGTTGTGATCCGATCTCCCGAGTGGGGGGAGTTGTGATGAGGTGTACGCCTCCTTAGTGTTTGCGTAGAATAAATCCAGTGTTTTATTGTCTCTAGTGTGGCATGTGACATACTGGGTGAACGTGGGTAGAGTGGGAGATAGTGAAACATGGTTGAAATCGCCTGAGATGAGGAGAAGAGCATCTGGGTGTTCTGTCTGCAGCCTGCTGGTTACTGAATGGATGACGTCACGCGCTGTCCCAGCGTTCACCGTCGGATTTGCATAAACAACAATGCAGATCACGTGTGAGTGTTCTCTCGGGAGATATGTAGGCCTCATGCTAACAGCTAGCAACTCAATGTCTTTGCTGCAGTGTCGTTGTTTAACAGTGATATGTCCCGGTCTGCACCAGTTGTTGTTAACATACATTATCACTCCACCGCCCCTTGCTTTGCCACTGTCTGGTGTTCGGTCAGCTCGTATCATGATGAGGTGAGACTATATCTACTGTATAGGTGAGCAATGTGCAAATTTAGCAGCCAGTGTGTGAGTTCCTATATGCAAAGCTGTGTTGCAGAGTTTTTGGAATTGTTATTTGTTCAGGAGTCTGATGGCAGTGGGAAAGAAGGAGTTTTTCAGTCTGGTTGTCCTGCATTTCACACGTCTATACCTCTGGCCTGAGGGTAGAAGTGTGAACAATCTGTGCTGGGGCTGAGTGGGGTCCTGAAGGATGGCGTCAGCTCTCCTTTGGACTCTGCAGTGGTAGATGCTCTGCAGAGAGGGGAGTGGAGTCATGATGATCTTCTCTGCTGTTTTCACCACTCTCTGCAGGCGTTTGCGCTCCAGGGCAGTGGTGCTGCCGTACCACGCAGTGATGCAGTTGGTCAGGATGTGCTCGACAATGCAGCTGTAGAAACTGTTGAGGATCCTGGAGGATGTGCCAAACTTCTTCAGCCATTCTTCTTCATTTTTCAACAAAATGAGCTAATGAGCTGAAGTTGGTTTTATAACCTTGATGAGCCAACCATAATAGACTCTTTATTTCATCTGAAGGTGCAAAGAAATAGCAGGTAACATGCACAGAAACTAATGATGGCTGAAGCTGATGGCTTTGAATCTCTATCTGGGTCAGCTAATCCACTAAATATGGCTCAACAGGAAGACTGTAAGTATACATAACATTGGCCTCTGCGCTTTTTTTTTTAACATCTGCCACAGAAAGGTCTTGTCGTGTCCCCGGTGAGGGCGTCCAGCAGCAGTTAATTACTACCACTGCTGAGCGCTCTCCACCATTATCCCCTGTAATTTCTGCCACCACTGTTTCCATCCCTCCATCCTCACCCACATCTCCTGTGTCCCATTTTGTTTTTTCTGAGAGAGTGGCCATACTGGGGGGGAATTGGCTCATCTGGGAAGAGTCAGCTGCTCCAGAGGATCCCATGGTTTGCCGGATCGGGGCTGCAGCATTGGTACCCCTATGTGGGGGTGACGAGGAGGAACAAGAGGAGCGCCGGCAGGCTGTACTTACCCAAGAGGAGCTTATGCTGGACTACAAACAGTGGCTCCTTCCAGAGCACATGTCCCAGCTGGGTTGAAACCAGCTGGCGTCAGTAGTACCAGCCTCACACCACTCCCCAGCTCCGGTACCAGCTCCATGCCACTCCCCAGTGCCAGTACAAGCGCCACACTGCTCTCCAGCTCCAGTACCAGCTCCATGCCACTCCCCAGCTCCAGTACCTGCTCCTCAGCACCTCCCAGCTCCAGTACCTGCTCTTCATTGCCTCCCTGCCCCAGTACTAGCTCACCCAAAGCTCACCACTCCAGCTTCTGATCCTGAGGTTGTCACCCCAGCAGCAAGAGACCAGGAGTTAAGCCAAGTACCTTCTCTTTTATTTTCAACCACCATTTTTGAGAAGACTTGCCTCGCTTTTGGTGGGGGGACCCAAGTGCACATTTCACCAGCTGCTGAGTCCTCCCCACCAGTCTCTGCTGCTTATGACTGTGGTGTCGCCTCACGTACCTCCTGTTTCCCTCCATCGTCCGAGGTGGCAGTGTTGAGGTTGGAGCCTCAAGAGGACCATGCTCCTGCTGCCGTTCCAGGGATCGGGGGACCTCCACCCATCGTTCCAGAGGTCGGGGGACCTCCCCCCCATCATCCAAGAGGTCAAGCAGTCTGCTCCACCCATCGTCCAAGAGGTCGAGCAGTTCACTCCACCAGTCGTTCAAGAGGTCGGGGGACCTCCACCCATCATTCCAGAGGTTGTGCAGTCCATTCCACTTGTCATCCAAGAAGTCAAGCAGTCCATTCCACCAGTCATCCAAGAGGTTGAGCAGTCTGTTCCACCTGGGTCATCCGAGTAGTTTGCTCTTCTTCACCACCTGGGGTCACTGCTTCCCAGCTGCTGTAACTAGAAACTCCTGTGTTGATGTCTCCAGAACTAGAAACGTATGCATTTTTAGCCCCAGAGCAAACAGCTCCCGTGTTATCTCCTGAGTTCAGAGTTTCTATGCTGTTATCCCCTGAGCTTAAAGTTTCTGTTATTTCCAGTGCATAAAGCTCCTATGTTGGCTCCAGAGCCAGAAGCTCTCATGATGTTTAAAACGCCTATGTTGTTTTCTCCAGAGCACAAAGCTCCTTTGTGTTCTCCAGGGCAGAGGGCTCCTTTGCAGTGTCCAGAGCAAAATGTTCCTGTTTTCTCCAGAGCAAGATGCTCCCATGTCATCTCCTGAGTTAAGAGGTTCTATGTCATCTTCCCTTTAGTTTGGAGGTTCTGTGTGGTCTTTTCCTGGGGTTAAAGTTTCCATGTTATCATCTCCAGAGTTTAAGGGACCCATATTGTCATTTCCAGAGTTTAAGGGTTCCATATTGTCATCTCCTGAGTTTAAAGATTTCATGTTGCCAACTCCTGAGCTTAAAATTTCTATGTTGTCATTATCTCCTGAGTTTAAAGTTTCTGTGTTATCTCCAGAGCAAGAAGCTCTTGTGTTGTTTCCTGAGTTTAAGATCTCCATATTATAATTTCCTGAGGTTAAGGCTCCTTTGTTGTCTCTTGACCAGAAGGTTCCTATGCTGTCACCTCATGAGCATAAAGTCCCTATGTTGGTTCCTGTGTTAAAAGCTCCTGAGGTCAAAGCCCCCCCGGTGCCATGTTCATCGATCTGGTGACCCTTGGACTTTGATAGGCCACCCGATGCGCTGTGTTTATCCGTCTGGTGGTCTACGGACTTTGGTAGGCTGCGAGATGCACCATGTTCTCCAGTTCAAGAGTTTTTGGACTTGGGTAGGCCTCCTGATTCGCTGTAATTAATTTTGGGGCCTTGGACTTTGTTTGGCCCCCAAAACTGTATTTTCATTTTGGACATTGCTGTGGAGGGTTAAAGTTTGTTTCCTTATTTTGTCTTCTGTCGGTCATTTTTGCTTTTCCCTACATCCAGAAACAATCACATTTATCTTCTGATTTATCCCACCTCAATTTCGGTTAGATTACCCCGCGGAACCGGCAGTATTGTCCTCTCCATCACATGCAGCTTTGTCAATAATGGACGAAAAGTGTTCCGCACTGGTCCATCTTGTGCCGTCTAGAAGGTAAATATTTCCCTTCAGAAGATAAATAATCCCTTTCAGAATCATAGTTGGCAAAATTTGGAGCAAATGCTTCCTTCCTGTGGAAAAATATGCTGCGCAATTGTTTATACGGCTCTTCTTCTGCACCCCAGAAGTGATATCAGATTCGATGCGGTTCTGATTTGCTGATCTCTGTCCTCCAGTGCAGACCAGTAAGCTATGTGTGTCTGCCATCTAGTGATGTGAAATGCTTGGCACATGTGGGTTTATTTTGGGTTTTTTTTCATACTTTTTGACCAATCATGTGACAGGTGCAGATCTCTGACACCAGCCACAGGAGAGGGAGATCATGTAATCAAATGTAATCCTTGAGTTAAAATGTTATCAACTCCATCAGTCAGCAGCAGAGGAAGAACCTGGGCCTTTAGTAGAAGACAACTTGTGGGATATCTTGGAGAGCACAGTTGGTTTGTATTATGTTATTACTTTAAGCATCAGTTTGTTATTATGAAAGATTTCCAATTACATTTGGTTTTTTTTGTTTGTTTGCTTGTTTGTTTTGTTTAGGTGAAACAGCACTCTCAAAGTACAACAGCATATGCCACAGTAGAAGTTCAATGTGATTTGTCCGAGCCCTACCTCTCCAGAGGAGAAGATCCACTCTGTTACTGGGCAACATATAAAACCATATACCCAAACCTTTACAAGATGGCAACAAGGCATCTTTGCATGCCAGCAACATCAGTGCTATGTGAGAGGGTGTTCTCCAAAGCCGGAGCGGTAGTAAACCACAAGAGGAGCAGATTGAAACCACACACTGTTGAAATGCTTCTTTTTTTAATAAAAATCTTTAAACACTCCCCATTTAATAACACTCCCAAGTTGCAGAAGCACCAGCAAGTTCCATAACATAGATTTTCCCATCTCTCTCTCTGTCTCTCTCTCTCTACTACTGGCCGCATTTTCAGTTTTTGTTTTTTTGGGTGGAGGATGGCAACCTTGGAAAAGCCACCTCCGTCTATCCACCTGGGGGTACAGATCGTTCCCCCGGACAGCACTGTTACTGTGGAGGAGGTGCTTCTGGCTGAGGCCGAGCAGGTGGGCCATGATGCGATCTGCTTTGCGTCCCGAATGAATAGAGCTGTAGTTGCCTTTCTGGCTGCTGAAGAGGATGTCCACACACTGGTTGCAAGCGGTGTTGTTATCGGGGAAATGTATGTACAGGTGTCCCCCTTATCTGTCCCATCAACGCGTATCACCGTCTCAGGTGTTCCACCTTTCATCACTGACGAGCAGTTGGCGACGGAGCTCCGCAGATTTGGGAAGTTTGCGGGCCCGTTTAGAACTCTGACTTTGGGATGCAAGGAGACCAAGTTAAACCATGTGAAATCACCCAGGCGACAGGTGTTCATGTTTTTGGACTCGCCAACTGCGACTCTGGAAGTGTCCTTCCGGGTCAAACACAGGGACGGCTCCTATATGGTGTATGTGAGCTCAGAACAGATGAAGTGTTTTGAATGTGGAGACGTGGACCATAAACGGTTCGCTTGTCCGCACAGGCAGCTGGCGGGGAGCTCTGATGGAGCCGCGGCTGGTGGCGGCGGTGCGCCCTCCGCTCACCCTGCTGCTGCGGACGGCGTGGCCGGGACTTCCGCCGCAGCTGAGGCTGCCGGCGCGGCCTCCGCTCCCGCCGCTGCTATGGATGACGTTGCGGGGCCTTCCGCCGGTCCTGCTCCGGAGCCTACCGCTGTGTCTGTGGACAGCCCAGCTGTGGCACCCGCAGCCCAGCTTATGGCCGGGAGCATCGCTGCTGATGGCGCCCAAACTGTCACTGATGGTGCGTCAGAATCTCGCTGTGTGACATCAGCGGCTGTGCTTCCGGAGGCTGCTACCGTTTCAGAGCAGGAGACGGCGCAGTGACAGTCAGCTGCTGTGGGTGGCGTCCAGGAAAATGTGGCCCATGATGAATCCACTGGCCCAGATGAACCAAGCAGTCAGCTGAGTTGTGCTGATGAGGAAATGGAATCTGATCCCGACACTGTGTCTAATACTGAGTCTATTGAGGCAAAATACAGTACAAACACGAGTTTGTATTCACTGGAAGAAATAAATGCTTTTCTGGATGAAACCTATAACAAGGCCATTAAAGTCACTGACTACTTCAGTGACACTGATAAATTCATTAAGTCTGTTAATGTGCTAAGAAGGCAGGTTGGTCTTGACCTCCTGGATGAAAGGAAACGTTTTCGCCTCAAGAAACACCTCACAGCCCTGCGTAAAGCAGCAGGGGGAACAGGGGTCAAGCGCCCCCGACAGGAGGAATAAATGGTGGTTGTTCCTCTGCCTGTTTTACACATTTTTGGGATATTGTTCGATCAGACTTTTTATATGACTTTTCTAATTGACTGTAATTGACTGTCACTGAACTGGATCTTTACCGGTCTCCTGCCGGCGCACAGCAAGGACTTGGCCTGGCTTGAAAACGGGAGGCCTGTGGCTCTTCTTTGCCCTGACTACAAGGACACGGTTTACTCGCCTGCAGGGCATGGATGCCCCAACGTTTTCTTTCTACAATCTGGACGAGTCTGCTGCAAAGATGACTTGCTTGAAAATCCTGCATGGTCTAAGGACTACAATCCATCTGAGATGAGGAAAATGTCTCTGGGACGTACAACGGAACTGGCTGCGGGCGCATAGCGCTATCTCTGCTGCCGGAGGAAGGGGACTTGGCCTTGCTTAACAACTGGAGGCCTGTGGCTCGTCTTTGCACGGACTACAAGGAATACTCGGACTACTGCCACTGGCAATGTGGACTGGGTGGACTGCAAGGAATACTTTGTGTTTTGTGGGGGAGGGGGATGACTTATGTTTGCACTTTTCCGATGTGAGACACTTGGTGGAATGATATTGGTGCTCTTACATTTTCTTGAATTGTGCAATAAAGGCATTTTTTTAAAACTCAACTCTCTCTCTCTCTCTCTTTCTCTCTCTCTCTCTCTCTCACTCTCTCTCTCTGTCAAATTCGTGAATTCTCTCTGTGTGTCAGAGGGTTTATTCACTGAAAATTGTCCTTTGACAGAATTTTTCCAGCAATGGCTAAAAATTCTGAAAGCTCTCTCTCATTTGATAGATTACATGGAGGGTGATCTAATTAAGGTCAATTAAAATGATAGGTAACAGACTGACTGCATTTTTACAAGCCTGTCTGAGAAAATGACAAAACAAAAAAGTATAGTGCAACCTCTGAAAGTCTCAATATTCTATGTATCGACACTTTTTCAGGTCTTCCACTCAGATGCAGTTCTGACACTCAGTCAGCAGATGGCACTCTTTATTAAATGTTTCATAACACTATGTCAGTCATGAAGCAATTATCTCATAGTTGTTCGTTGTTTCATAAGGCCTCAGTTTCACCATCACTAGAGGGCATGCAAACCCTCCACCATGATAAGGTGGTGATGGCAAAGCTATCATCTCTGCTGGAGTTCAAGTCCCACTCCATACGGGACACACTGAGTGCACTGAGGAGCTTGTTTAGCTGCAGGCTGTTCCATCCAAAGTGCACTAGGGAGAAAAGTTTTGCTGTTCCTTCATACCTGCTGCTGTCAGACTCACTTATCTGCACTGCTCATGCAGACCACACATAACAGTACTACTTTACACAATAAGGAACGTTCCTTTCCAATACACTGTTAATACTAGAAAAGCACTCATAGAGCGCATACCTCCGCCAAGGCTCCTTCCATTTCTCATGGATCACCTACAAAATGTAATGGGCTTGTGTGTAGGCGTATCGCCACTTGTGGTGAAAATTGCATCCAAGTGTGTGCATTAGTTTTGGAGTTTTGTGGCTGACACACTGTGAGAAGAGCCTTGGCTGAGGTATGCATTCCCAGATCACCCCCAAAATGTAATGGTTTCCTCTCTAGGCCAAGAACCACCTCTGGTGAAAATTTCATCCAAATCCATCCAGTAGTTTTTGTGTAATCCTGCTGCACACATACAAACAAAGCCCTTGGTGGAGGTATGTACTCTCAGATCATCACCAAAATCTAATCATCTGTTCCCTGTGCCATTACACACCTTTCCTGAAAATTTCGTCAAAATCCGTTCATAACTTTTTGAGTTATGTTGGTAACAGACAGACAGACAGACAAATGGCAGTAAAAGCATTACCTCCTTGGTGGAGGTAATAAACTCAGGTGTTGCTGTTGTGTCCATCTCCTCCATCTCCAAACTCCCTGGCTGCGGGCGTTGCAATTCATCGCACAACCGCGTACAACCCACAGGCCAATGGGTTATGCGAGCGTTTTCATAGATCACTGAAAGCAGCACTCAGGGGTTCACTGGCGGATGCAAATTGGGTAGACAGGTTGCCGTGGGTTTTATTGGGGTTGCGCTCCACGCCAAAAGAGGATTTGAAAGCTTCCCCAGCAGAAAGCTTGTTTTTGCGCAGCCCCTATGGCTGCCCGGGGAATTTCTGCCAAATAATCCCGTGCCGGACAGCTGCCCATCTCAGCTTTTGCAGCGTAGCGCAAACACAGGCACGCTGCCGGGCCCGGCCCACCACTGTTTTCCACATGCTTTTGTGCCTAAAACTTTGAAGAACGCGGAGTTCGTGTTCGTCAGACACGACGACCAGCGCCCTCCATTGCGCCTGCACACATGTTGAAAATGGCCCTATCTCACAATGTTAAAGAATCCTTTAAAAAATTCCTGGATCCAGACGGTGATCCGGATCATCCCCAAAATTGAATCAGTTCTTCCTTGTACCATTTCCAACAACACCTGAAAGTTTCATCGAAATCCGTCCAAAACTTTTTGAGTTATCTTGCTAACCAACAGACAGACAGACAAGCAGACAGACAAACCCCGGCAAAAACATTACCTCCTGGCCTGCAGCCTGGCGGAGGTAATAATTATCATTAAAGACTGCAGCAACAATGCACACATTCAACTGTGAAGTATACTGTTAATATATAGTTTAACTGTAATGCTGTAAATACTATTTTACTTCATTTTTAACTGTAAAAACTATTTTACCTTTTCTACCTTTGTCCTATTTTATTTTAATATGTATTGCTCTCAGTGCTCCTGTCCCTTTATTGCTGCAATACTGTAAATCTCCCCCATTGTGGGACTAATAAAGGATTATCTTGTCTTGTCACTTATTCATCCATCTATCCATCCATCCAACCATCCATCAGTCCATCTTCTACTGCTTAATCCTTTTTGGGTCGCGGGGGCACTGGAGCCTAACCCAGCGTCTTTGGGCGAGAGACAGGGTACACCCTGGACAGATCATGTCACTTATTCAAGGAAGGAAAATCACTTATTTAGCAAAAGAAATTAACAGAGATGCCAAATTCCTACTGAGAAAATGTTAGGACATCCCCACAATAGATACTACTAAAATATCTAGAATTAGATTTTGGTCTACCACATGATGTGCAAATGATTAGAGCATTGTTACAAAGCATTTAGTAGGGTTAGGGTGGAAGCCGTTTTCTTCCCTCCTCCGCTGTGGGATGTGTGGGGTGGTTTAGTGTGTTTGTCGTGCCTCCACTGGGCATTTTGCTCTGGTTTGGTAGGTTTTGAATGTAGTTTGTCTCACTCCACCATCATGCAATGTGTCTCTGTAGGGTATATGGAACCATAAACCATCTGACAGGTACATCCATCCATCCATCCATCCATCTTCTACCGCTTTTCCGGAGGTCCGGGTCGCAGAGGAAGCAGTTCAAGCAGAGAAGCCCAGACTTCCCTCTCCCCAGCCACCTGCTCCAGCTCTTCAGAGAGGATACCAAGGCGTTCCCAGACCAGCTGAGAGACATAGTCTCTCCACCGAGTCCTGGGTCTGCCCCGGGGTCTCCTCCCAGTGGGACGTGTCTGAAACACCTCAAGTGGGAGGCGTCCAGGAGGCATCCTAATCAGATGTCCATTCCACCTCAACTGACTCCTTTCAATGTGGAGGAGCAGCGGTTCTACTCTGAGCCTCTCCCGGATGACTGAGCTCCTCACCCTATCTCCGAGGGTGAGTCCAGCAATCCTACGGAGAAAGCTCATTTCAGCCGCTTGTATCTGCGATCTTGTTCTTTCGGTCATTACCCAAAGCTCGTGACCATAGGTGAGAGTAGGAACGTAGATTTTTTTTTTTTTTTTTTTTTGTTACTTATTTGTACCCGTAGGTAGATTTGGTTTGCAGTCTGGTGACAAACCACTGGCTACCGGTCGCTGCGTGCGCGAGCGCCCTAAACCTACATGTTTTTGGTATGCGGGAGGAAACCGGAGAAATCCCAGGGTAAACCCACGCAACACGGGGAGAACATGCAAACTCCACACAGCTCACTGTTGGTCGGGGGCTGGGATCGAACCCACGATCTCATGATCCCCGCGATCCCCCGGCAAAGGGTAAAATGTGCTGCCACAGTGCTAAACCACTGCGCCACCGTGCAGGTAAATCGACAGCTTTGCCTTAGAACTCAGCTCCCTCTTCACCACAACAGACTGGTACAACGTCCGCATCACTGCAGACCCTGCTCCAATCCGTCTGTCAATCTCTCGCTCCATTTTCCCCTCACTCGTGAATAAGACCCCGAGATACTTAAACTCCTCCACTTGGGGCAGGAGCCTGTCCCCAACCCAGAGAGGACAATCCACCTTTTAACGGCTGAGGACCATGGACTCGGACTTGGAGGTGTTGATTCTCATCCCAGCAGCTTCACACTCAGTGGCAAACCATCCCAGAAAGAGCTGTAGGTCATTGCTGGATGAAGCCAACAGAACAACATCATCTGCAAAAAACAGAGATGAGATCCTGTGGTCACCAAGCATGACACCCTCCATTCCCTGGCTGCACCTAGAAATCCTGTCCATAAAAATTATGAACAGGATCGGTGACAAAGGGCAGCTCTGGGGGAGTCCAACTCTCACTGGGAATGAGTCCGACCGAGTGTTGGCAATATGAACCAAACTCTCACAACGGTCGTACAGAGACCGAATAGCTCGTAACAACAAGCCCGATACCCCATACTCCCGAAGCACCCTCCACAAAAAACCACGAGGGACGCCGTCAAATGCCTTCTCCAAGTCCACAAAACACATGTAAACTGGTTGGGCAAACTCCCACGAACCCTCGAGAATTCTCAAGAGGGTAAAGAGCTGATCCGATGTGCCACGGCCAGGATGAAAACCACATTGCACCTCCTGAATCCGAGTTTCGACCAACGGCTGGACTCTCCTCTCCAGTACCTTGGCATAGACCTCCCCAGGGAGGCTGAGGAGTGTGATCCCTCTAAAGTTGGAGCACACCCTCCGGTCCCCTTTTTTGAAGAGAGGAACCACCACCCCAGTTTGCCATGCCAAAGGCACTGTCCCCAACCTCCACGCAATGTTGCAGAGGCGTGTCAACCATGACAGCCCTACAACATCCAGGGCCTTGAGGTACTCAGGACGAATCTCGTCCACCCCTGGGGCCCGGCCACCAAGGAGATTTTTAACCACCTTGGCGACCTCAGCCCCTGTGATAGGCGAGTCATCCCCCTCGTCCACAAACCCTGCTTCTTCTGTGGAAGGCGTATCAGTGGGATTGAGGAGATCCTCGAAGTATTCCTTCCACCGCCCGACGATATCCCCAGTCGAAGTCAACAGTGCCCCATCCGCACCATACACAGTGTGGACAGGGAGCTGCTTTCCCTTCCTGAGCTGCCGGACAGTTTGCCAGAATCTCTTCGAGGCCGACCGAAAGTCTTGTTCCATGGCCTCACCGAACTCCTCCCATACCCGGGTTTTTGCTTCAGCAACCACCCGAGCTGAACTCCGCTTGGCCTGCCGGTACACCTCAGCTGCTTCGGGAGTCCCACAAGCCAACCAAGCTTGATAGGACTCCTTCTTCAGCTTAATGCCCCCCCTCACCATTGGTGTCCACCACTTGGTTCGGGGGTTGCCACCACGAGATGCACCAACCACCTTGCGGCCGCCGCTCTGGGCCCCTGCTTCAACAACAGAGGTGAAGAACATGCCCATTCAGACTCCATGTCTCCAGACTCCCTCGGAATGTGGTTGAAGTTCTTCCGGAGGTGGGAGTTGAAGACCTCCCAGACAGGGGCCTCAGCCAGACGTTCGCAGCACACCTTCACTATACGTTTGGGTCTACCAGGTTGAATGGCTTCCTCCCCTGCTATCGGATCCAACTCACCACCAGGTGGTGATCAGTTGACAGCTCTGCACCTATCTTTACCCGAGTGTCCAAGACATACGGTCGCAGGTCTGATGACACGATAACAAAATCGATCGCAGGTCAATGTCAATGAGTAATCTGGCAGGTACAGTGGTGTGAAAAAGTGTTTGCCCCCTTCCTGATTTCTCTTTTTTTTTGTCTGTTTGTCACACTTAAATGTTTCAGATCATCAAACAAATTTAAATATTAGACAAAAATAACACAAGTAAACACAAAATGCAGTTTTTAAATGAAGGTCTTTATTATTAAGGGAAAAAAGATACAAACCTACATGGCCCTGTGTGAAAAAGTGATTGCTCCCTAAACCTAATAACTGGTTGGGACACCCTTAGTAGCAACAACTGCAATCAAGTGTTTGCAGTAACTGGTAATGAGTCTTTTACAGCGCTCTGGAGGAATTTTGGCCCACTCATCTTTGCAGAATTGTTGTAATTAAGCCACATTGAAGGGTTTTTGAGTATGAATTGCCTTTTTAAGGTCATGCTAAAGCTTCTCAATCAGATTCAGGTCACGACTTTGACTAGGCCATTCCAAAGTCTTCATTTTGTTTTTCTTAAGCCATTCAGAGGTGGACTTGCTGGTGTGTTTTGGATCATTGTCCTGCTGCAGAACCCAAGTGTGCTTCAGCTTGAGGTCACAAACAGATGGCCAGATATTCTCCTTCAGCATTTTTTGGTAGAAAGCAGAATTCATGGTTCCATTTACCACAGCAAGTCCTCCAGGTCCTGAAACAGCAAAACAGCCCCAGACCATCACACTAACACCACCATATTTTACTGGTGTTATGATGTTCCTTTTCTGAAATGCTATATTACTTTTACGCCAGATGTAATGAGACACACACCTTCCAAAAAGTTCAACTTGTCTCGTCAGTCCACAGAGTATTTTCCCAAAAGTCTTGGGGATCATCAAGATGTTTTGGACAAGCCTTTATGTTCTTTTTGCTCAGCAGTGGTTTTCGTCTTGGAACTCTGTCATGCAGGCCATTTTTGCCCAGTCTCTTTCTTATGGAGGAGTCATGAACACTGACCTTAACTGAGGCAAGTGAGGCCTGCAGTTCTTTGGATGTTGTTGTGGGGTCTTTTTGTGACCTCTTGGATGAGTTGCTGCTGTGCTCTTGGAGTAATTTTGGTCGGCTGGCCATTCCTGGGAAGATTCACCACTGTTCCATGTTTTCACCATTTGTGGATACTGGCTCTCACTGTGTTTCGCTGGAGACCCAAAGTTTTAGAAATGGCTTTATAACCTTTTCCAGACTGATAGATCGCAATTACTTTGTTTATCATTTGTTCCTGAATTTCTTTGGATCCCAGCATGATATCTAGCTTTTGAGGATCTTTTGGTCTACTTCACTTTGTCAGGTAGGTCCTATTTAAGTGATTTCTTGATTGCGAACAGGTGTGGCAGTAATCAGGCCTGGGCGTGGCTAGAGAAATTGAACTCAGTTTTCCAAAGATGTGATAAACCACAGTTCATTTATGTATTAACGGGGGGGGGGGGGGGGGATCACCTTTTGACACAGGGCTATGTAGGTTTGGATTTATTTTTTTTTTTACCCTTAATAATAAATACCTTCATTTAAAAACTGCATTTTGTGTTTACTTGTGTTATCTTTGTCTAATATTTAAATTTGTTTGAAGATGTGAAATATTTAAGTGTGACAAGCATACAAAATAATGAGAAATCAGGAAGGGGGCAAACACTTCTTCACACCACTGTAAATGGTCTGCTTCTTCCGCTCCACTAAAACGTATCAAATTTCAGTGTATTGTAAAATCATATCAAAAGATTTTGGGGTCCAGACAGAGTCGTTTCAGGGTCCAGATCCAGACCGATCTGCCAGTTGATGACCCCTGCTCTATACTATAAATATCTTCAAGCATATTATTTGCTTAGAGTGAATAGCTTATTGTAAACACAATGTCAGTGTAAGATATCATAAAACACTACTTAAAGAATTATAGTGAAATATGTTGTTCTAGTAAACACATTTTTTAGAAACACCAGCAGCCCGTTCTGTCGGACTGGCTTCGCCTTCATTACACTTGCTGGATTTGTGTCAAGGTCATAGCATGCCCTTGAAGATTCATTACCTATATGGTGTAGGAACGTGTTTAAGGGCTACCATCCTCTTACTGCTGTTTGAGTCACGTTATGTAATGATCTTTTTCTGCTCCCCACAGACTTGATCTTATTATAGAAATGCATTGCCTGGATCCCCCTCCCCCCTCTCACTTCCATTTTTCAGCTTTGTGCATCTTTGAAGAGACCATTACAAATGGATTATAGAACATTTTCCCATGAGAATACCCCCCACCCCCACCCCCATGACTTCTTGACGTTTGTTGAGACCTGGACAACTATGTATCATCGAAGGCATAATCACTCCCACGACTCTTGTCAATGATCTGTAGGTGCTAGCTGAGTAATATCCAGCTGGCAGTGGAAAGCACACACACTGTTTTTGTAGTATTCATAAATAGTATGAAAATCTATCTGATGTGTCATGCTCTTACCTTGTATAATGTGGTGCAATTTATAAAATGCTAAATCTGGCTCTTTGAAAAGATTTATATAAAATATTTAGTCCTGCTTCGCTTGTTTGTTGTATCTTTTTATACACTGATTTGTTTGGTGATATCATGGATGAAATGTGACTTTTCTGATTGCTATGAAGAATAAAACTTCCAATAGTGTGATGTATTTGTCCCATCACTGGTTGATTACCTGCCACATGGCTTCCTCAGGCTAGGGTGGTAATGCATTAGTAGACCTGGTGCCATTACATTAACAGGGCAGCCACCGCTGTAATCCTCCTTAGCCCAGTCCTGTAAAACAAATGCATACACATCATAAAATAGGAATAATAAAAACATATATCTGGGGTACGTTAGGGATCAGTCCTTCGGGCTCTTCAGCTGATTGCAAAAATGCTCATTCTTTGTGTTATTCAAAAATGTAATACATCATTCTGCTGATGATAAACTGTATATTGGACTCTGACGATCTCTGCCCTTGAAACAGCTTAGTAAAATACAGTGGAGAAAATAAAACAAGTTATATTTAATAAAGTGGAATGGCACAGGGAATAAGTATTGAATATGCTTGGTGAAATTCATTTAATACTTAGTAGAAAAGCCTTTGTTGGTAATAACAGCATACAGACACCTCCTGTATGGAGAAACTAGGAGCAGGCATTTCTCAGGAGTGATTTTAACCCATTCTTCCACACAAACTGTCTTCAAATCCTGAAGGTTCCATGGGTGTCTTCTATGAACTCTGATCTTCAGTTTGTTCCTTAGATTTTCAATTGGATTCAGGTCAGGTGACTGACTGGGCCATTCTAGCAGCTTTATTTTCCTTCTCTGGAGCCAGTTGAGAGTTTCCTTGGCTGTGTGTTTGGGATCATTGCCTTGCTGAAATGTCCACCCTTGTTTCATCTTCAGCATCTTAACAGATGGCAACAGATTCTTATCAAGGATGTCTATGTGCATTTGTCCATTAATTTTTCCTTCAATTATATGAAGTCCGTCTGTATGATGTACTGAAAAGCACCCCCACACCATGATGGAACGTGCAGTGCCATTTCTTCTCCAAACATGCTGAGTGTTGTGGCATCCAAAAAGTTCAATTTTGGTCGCACCTGACCAGACTATATTCTCCAATATTTTTGCTGGCTTGCCAAAATGTTGTGCAGCAAACTTTAAATGAGCTTCAACAGGCTTTTTCTTCAGCAATGGAGTCTTGCAAGGTGAGCAGGCATAAAGCCCATGTCGGCTGAGTGCATTACTTACTCATTCATTCATTCATTCATCTTCTTCCGCTTAATCCTTTTCAGGTGGCGGGGGGGGGGGGGGGGGCTGGAGCCTATCCCAGCATCTTTGGGCGAGAGGCAGTGTACACCCTGGACAGATCGCCAGTCCATCGCAGGGCCAACACAGAGAGACAGACAACCATTCACTCTCACAGTCACACCTAAGGACAATTTAGAATCCCCAGTTTGATGCCAATTAACCTAACTTGCATGTTTTTGGCATGTGGGAGGAAACCGGAGAAATCCCGGAGTAAACCCACGCAGACATGGGGAGAACATGCAAACTCCGCACAGATCACTGTTGGTCGGGGGCTGGGATCTAAACCCAGGATCCCCCGGCATTACTTACTGTAAGTAAGTAAGTGAGTAAATAAGTAAGTAAGTAAGTAAGTAAGTAAAGTACCTGCTAACTCCAGGTCTTTCTGGAGCTCTCGACCAGTGGTCATTGGCTCTTGGATAACTCTTCTGATAATTCTTTTAACTCCTCTGTCAGAAATCTTGTGAGGAGATCCTGGTTGAGGCCAGTTTATGGTAAAATGATGTTCTGTCCACTTCTGAATGATGGCTCCAACAGTGCTCACTTGAACATTCAGCAGTTTAGAAATGTGCCTTTTAACCAGTGCCATCATTATGTTTTGCAAAAAGGTTGTAAAGATCTAGAGAGAGCTCTTTGCTTCTACCCATCATGAGTTCTTTGTTGTGTGACAATCTGATATTTACAGACCTTTTTAAAGGCTATCTGTCAGGATTTAATCAGCTGAAATTAATTTGCATTGATGGGGGATGGGATAGTTTCCTAATTTCTGATAGATTTCAGCTGTTTTTTTGGCTTTCTATGCCTTTTAGAACCTCCTTTTCATCATCTGTTCAATACTTATTCCCTGTGTCATTCCACTTTACTAAATATAACTTGTTTTGTTAACACAGTTGCCTTGATTTCCTTGTATGTATGGATTACTTGGATTGTTACTGATGTCTGATGGAAATCTCAGGTCAATGGCTCCATCAGAAATGTTTCATGAGAAAAATGTTGACGTGTAGAATCCTTATTTTCCCCGCTGTACACTGGTATACAGTATCTCACAAAAGTAAGTATGCCCCTCACATTTTTGTAAATATTTTATTATATCTTTTCATAGGGCAACACTGAAGATATGACACTTTGATACAATGTAAAGTAGTCAGTGTACAGCTTGTATAACAGTGTAAATTTGCTGTACCCTCAAAATAACTCAACACACATCCATTAATGTCTAAACTGCTGGCTACAAAAGTGAGTACACCCCTAGTGAAAATGTCCAAATTGTGCCTAAACTGTCAATATTTTGTGTGGCCACCATTATTTCCCAGCACTGCCTTAACTCTCTTGGGCATGGAGTTCACTAGAGCTTCACAGGTTGCCTCTGGAATCCTCTTTCACTCCTCCATGATGACATCACGGAACTGGTGGATGTTAGGGACCTTGCGCTCCTCCACCTTCCGTTTGAGGATGCCCCACAGATGCTCAATAGGGTTTAGGTCTGGAGACATGCTTGGCCAGTCGATCACATTTACCCTCAGTTTCTTTAGCAAGGCAGTGGTCGTCTTGGAGGTGTGTTTGGGGTGGTTATCATGTTGGAATACTGCCCTGCGGCCCAGTTTCTGATCATGCTCTGCTTCATTATGTCAGAGTACATGTTGGCATTCATCGTTCCCTCAATGAACTGCAGCTCCTCAGTGACGGCAGCACTCAAGTAGCCCCAAACCATGACACCCTCACCACCATGCTTGACTGTAGGCAAGACACACTTGTCTTTGTACTCCTCACCTGGTTGCCACCACACAGGCTTGACACCATCTCAATCAAATAAGTTTATCAACAGACCACAGGACATGGTTCCAGTAATCCATGTCCTTAGTCTGCTTGTCTTCAGCAAACTGTTTGCAGGCTTTCTTGTGCATCATCTTTAAAAGAGGCTTCCTTCTGGGATGACAGTCATGCAGACCATTTTGATGCAGTGTGCAGCATAGAGTGAGCACTGATAGGCTGACCTTCCACCCCTTCAACCTCTACAGCAATGCTGGCAGCACTCATACGTCTATTTTCAAAAGACAACCTCTGGATATGACGCTTAGCACATACACTTCAACTTCTTTGGTCGACCATGGCGAGGCCTGTTCTGATTGGAACCTGTCCTGTTTAACCGCTGTATAGTTTTGGCCACCGTGCTGCAGCTCAGTTTCAGGGTGTTGGCAGTCTTCTTATAGCCTAGGCCATCTTTATGTAGAGCAACAATTCTTTTTTTATCAGATCCTCAGAGAGTTCATGCCATGAGGTGCCATGTTGAACTTCCAGTGACCAGTATGAGAGAGTGTGAGAGCAATAACACCAAATTTAACACACCTGCCCCCTATTCACACCTGAAACCTTGTAACACTGAGTCACATGACACCGGGGAGGGAAAATGGCTAATTGGGCACAATTTGGACATTTTCACTTAGGGGTGTACTCACTTTTGTTGCCAGCGGTTTAGACGTTAATGGCTGTGTGTTGTTATTTTGAGGGGACAGCAAATGTACACTGTTATACAAGCTGTACACTGACTACTTTACATTGTATCAAAGTGTCACGTCTTCAGTGTTGTCCCATGAAAAGATATAATAAAATATTTACAAAAATGTGAGGGCTGTACTCACTTTTGTGAGATACTGTACCTAGTTACTCCCAAAAGACAGAGAGAGAAAGTCAATTTACATTAACTGTATCTGATCCCAAAATGCCACTCAGAAACCTTGACATTATTTTAGCAAAAGTCTCAGCTCTGAAAGTCACATTACCAGCATCACCACATCTTTTTTTTAACCATCTAGTGAATACTTCAATTCTTTGACTATTTTTATCTGAAAGTGACTCCCTGAAATGTGCTTGTGTTGTCATCTTCAAATTGTAAGTGTTGTTCACTTATATACAGTAGTGCTTTTTCACTCCTCTCTGGATGACCAAAGCACTTTACAGATCCTGCAATCCACCCATTCACACACTGATGGCAGCGAGGCCGTCATGCACAAGCGCTGGGCTGACCCACCAGGAACAACTGGGGGTTCAATGTCTTGCTCAAGGACACGTCAACATGCAAACTGCAGACAGAGTGGGAATCAAAGACAGCGAGATCATGCTGGAAAGGATGTGCAGCAGGTTAGGGTGATTAACGACAGAGATGGTAATGTATTCACGAGTGAGGAGAGTATGTTGAAAAGATGAAATGAGTGCTTTAAGGAGATGATGAATGAAGGAAATGGCAGAGAGGAGGATGAATGAAGGAAAGATGGTGAACTAGGAAGTTCTGAGGATTAGCAAGGTGGAAGTGAGGGGAGCTATGAAGAGGATGAAGAATGAAAAGGCTGTTGGTCCAGATGATATACCTGTGGAGGTATGGAGATGTTTAGGAGAGATGGCAGTGGATGTTTTAACCAGAATATTTAACAAAACCTTGGAAAGTGAGAGGATCCCTGGGGAACGGAGAAGAAGTGTTTTGGTACCAATTTTCAAGAAGTTTAAGTTTAAGTTTAATGTTTATTTGAAAGGGACATTACATACTAATGAACATTAATACAAATGTAAGTATACCAGATTTAGCAGTACTGCTAATTTGCATCTATGATGCAACATCTGTGATGCGAACAAGGGTGATGCTCAGAGCTGTAGTAACTACAGAGGCATAAAGTTGATCAGCCACACTATGACGATATGGGAAAGAGTAGTTGAAGTCAGGTTAAGAGGAGAGGTGACAATCAGTGAGCAGCAGTGCGGTTTCATGACAAGAACGAGTACTATAGATGCAATGTTTGCTTTAAGAGTGTTGATGAAGAAGGACAGAAGGAGTTGCACTGTGTCTTTGTTGATCTTAATAGCATTTCACTTATATAGCACTTTTTCTCATCTCTAGATGACCAAAGCACTGTACGGATCCTGCTATCCATCCATTCACACACTGATGGAGGCAGAGCTGCCATGCACTGGCACTGGCCTGACCCACCAGGAGCAACCGGGGGTTCAGTGTCTTGCTCAAGGACACGTTGACATGCAGATTGCAGACAGAGCGGGAATCAAACCCCTGACCCTCCAATCATTAGTCGGCCACACTACACCTGTGCCACAGCCACCCCATCTACTAGATCTAGATCTAGAGAAAGCATGTGATAGGGTGCCAAGAGAAGAAGTGTGGTACTGTATGAGGAAGTCAGGAGTGGTAGAGAAGTATATGAGGGTGGTGCAAGAAATGTACGAGGACAGCAGGACGGTGGTGAGGTGTGCTGTAGGAGTAACAGATGGATGCAAGGTGGGGGTGGGGTTACATCAGGGATCAGCTCTGAGCCCCTTCTTGTTTGCCATGGTGATGGACAAGCTTACTGATGAGGTCTGGCAGGAGTCTCCGCGGACCATGATGTTTGCAGATGACACTGTGATCTATAGTGAGAGTAGGGAGCAGGTAGAAGAGAACCTGGGGAGGTGGAGGTATGCTCTGGAGAGAAGAGGAATGAAAGTTAGTAGAAGCAAGACAGAATACATGGGTGTGAATGAGAGGGAGGCAGGTGTAAATGTGAAGATGCAAGGAGTAGAGGTACTGAAGGAAGATGAATTTAAATACCTGGGTCAATCATCTAAAGCAATTGCGCAAGAGAGGTGAAGAAGAGAGTGCAGGTAGGGTGGAGTGGGTGATTTGTGACAGAAGAATAGCAGCTGGAGTGAATGGGAACATTTACAAGATGGTAGTGAGATCTGCTATGATGTATGGTTTAGAGATGGTGCTGACAAAAAGACAGGAGGTGGAGCTGGAGGTGGCAGAGTTGAAGATGCTAAGAATCTCATTGTAAGTGGGCAGGATTAGAAATGAGTATATCAGAGGGACAGCTGAGGATGAGCAGTTTGGAGACAAAGTAAGACAGGCAAGGCTGAGATAGTTTTGACATGTGCAGAGGAGAGGAGTGGATATATTGGACAAAGGATGTTGAAGCTGATGCTGCCAGACAGGAGGAAAAGACGAAGACAACAGAGAAGATTCATGGATGTAATGATGGAGGGCATGGAGAGGGTTGG
Organism: Pholidichthys leucotaenia; assembly: GCA_020510985.1. NCBI lineage: Eukaryota > Metazoa > Chordata > Actinopteri > Cichliformes > Pholidichthyidae > Pholidichthys > Pholidichthys leucotaenia. The sequence goes on from CM035846.1 coordinate 73,104,442, forward strand.
TGTTACAGAGGAAGATGAAGGGATGGGGTGAGATGGAGGCAGATGATCTGCTGTGGAAATGCTTAAAGGGAGAAGCTGAAAGAAAAAGAAATGTAAAAAAATAAAATAAATTGCACATACATAAGGCTATATATATATATATATTTTTTGTACATGTACAAGGAAAGAGCAGCTCAGTAGTGCAGTGGTTAGCACTGTTGCAGCACAGCAAGAAGGGTGTGGGTTTTATCCCACTCCCTGGCCAGCAGTGACCTTTCTGTGTGGAGTTTGCATATTTTTGCCAGATACTCCAGTTTCTTCCCACAGTCCAAAGACACGCACATAAAGTAAATTGGCATTAAGTGGGGATAAATTGTCCATTGGCATGAATGTGAGAGTAAATGCTTGCGTGTCTCTCTGTGTTGACCCTGCGGTGGACTGGCGATCAGTAAAGGTTGTCCCATCTGTTTTTGCACACATGGACTTTATTTACCTATTTTCAACTTACTTTCTTAAAAATTCTTGTAAATATGTGACATTATGTGACAATATGTGACATTTTCGTAAACTTTTCGTAAACTTTATGTCACATTTTCGAAAACTTTACCATAAATTTGCTGTACTTTAAACATGCAACTTTTTCTCATAAATTTGTGATTTTTTTTTTCTCATAAATGTTTTTGTCTTTCTTGTAAAACTGTGGCTTTTTTCTTGCAAATTTGCTAACTTTTTCTTTTAATTTTGGGGCTTTCTCATAAATCTACCACATTTTTACTGTAATTCTCCAACTTTTTCTCATAAATTTGTTACTTTTTCCCTTGTAAATTTTCTATTTTCTTGTAAATTTGTCACTTTTCTCCATAAATTTGGGACATTTTTCTTGCAAATTTAGAACTTTCTAAAAAAATTTCAATTTTTTTTTTACTGTAAACTAGCAATTTTTTCTTATAAATATGTAACTTTTTTCCTTATAAATTTGTAACATTTTTTTGTTCTTATAATTTTTTACTTTATTTACTCATATATTTGGCACTTTTTTGTTAATTTTTGTTAATTTTGTTAACCTTTCTGTGTGGAGTTTGCATGTTCTCCCTGTGCTGCGTGGGTTTACTCCGGGGGCTCCGGTTTCCTCCCACAATCCAAAGACATGCATGTTAGGTTAATTGGCTGTTCTAAATTGTCCCTAGATATCTGTTTCCTATAGGCCCTTAGAATAGAGGGTTAGTACTAGTGAAAGCGCTTTGAGTGGTCTTTGTGACTAGAAAAGCGCTATATAAGTGCAGGTTAGTTAGTTAGTTAGTTAATTTGCAACTTTTTCTCTTTTTTTCCCTCATAAATTTGTGACTTTTTTCTTGTAAATTTGCAAAATTTTTCATGTAAATTTGTAACTTTTCAAGTAATTTTATTATTCTTTCTTGCATATTTGAGAGTTTTTTCTTCTATATTTTCACATTTTTTTCTCATAAATTTTCCAAATTTTTTCCCATAAATTTGTGACATTTTTGTCGTAATTTTGCCTGTGGCACCAGCGTTACTGAAACCTGTTCACCTGCATTAAACCCAACAGATTATCTGCTCACCTCTACCACAGGTAATGTCCATGTGGGCAGAAACAGATGGGGCCAACATGGAACCTGTGGACAAACCCACATGGGACAGCTCACATTTTAGCTTATAGCAGGGCCCACATGAACATACTGGCTGGGCTGCCTCTTGCCTAAAGACACTGGGATAAGCTCCACACCCCCCGTGACCTGAAAAGGTTTAAGCGGTTGAAGATGAATGAATGAATGAATGCAAAAGGATATGAAGAAAAAAATGGATGCTGAAGAAAATATTGTTATGACTCCATGGTTAATGATGATTGTTTTCCTCAAGTTGACAGATTTATGGCTTCTCATCTGTGATGCACTACCAACCCATCTTAAAAATGGGACCATTAGCACTAATAGTTTTGCATACTGTAAGTTGTGTCGTGGGCTAAATTGACTAAGTGCAGCTCTGTCAGTTTGAAATCCTCATGATCACGTCTCTATCATGAATCTAAAAAAGAGAGAATCTTACATCCAGGAATCTTAGTTCATCAGCCTGTGTCATCAGCTCTGGGTTCTGACTATTATCCTTCAAAATGATGCTCCTCTTCAGACTCTCAGTCAACAAAATGAAATCACCACGTCTCCCTTAATGTCACTGCATCAAAAGTCCCCAGGAAAAAAATTCCCATTATGTCTTGCCATTCAATTGTACACTATATAAACAGCTGTTCACTAAGTAATTTATCTGCATGAGTAATGTGCTGTTTCACAGTCTATAGTACATGTCATGTGATGGAGCTCAACAGCTATTCTGGTTCTCTGGCACAACGTGATTAGGACAAGATGATCCACTTCTGTAAAATGTGTTGTAACAGTAGTCTTGATGTGACAGCAGCTTCCATGGCCCCAGAGGTCATTTGCTTGAATAAAAAGACAGTTAAATGGATTTGCACGCAGTCTGCTTATATTAGTCTTGTAATGGTTTGTGAAAATGTAGTCATCGTTACCACTGTATCACTGTGGAGTGGCCCCTGAATTTTGTTCATCATTACTGCAACATGAACTTACATCATATAAGCACATTGAAAAAGACCATCTTTATGATGGTAAATAAGTAATCAGTTTTATTTACATGCACAATACAGGTGCATCTCAAAAAATTAGAATATCACTGCAAAACTCAATTTATTTCAGTAATTCAATTCAAATACAAAATTCACTATCTCAGAAAATTAGAATATTACATAAGCTCAATAAGAAAATAAGGATTTTTAATAGAAATGTTGGCCTACTGAAAAGTACGTGCATGTACACACTCAATACTTGGTCATTGCTCCTTTTGCTTGAATTACTGCATCAATGCAGCATGACATGAATCCAAGTTGCTTGAGGTCCAATGTGAAGTTTCAACAGTCAGTGATGATTTGGGGAGCCATGTCATCTGCTGGTGTTGGCCCACTTTGTCTTATCAGGTCCAAAGTCAGCGCAGCAGTCTAACAGGAAATTTTAAAGCACTTCATGCTTCCCTCAGCTGACAAGCTTTGTGGAGATGCTGATTTCATTTTCCAGCAGGACTTGGCACCTGCCCACATTACCAAAAGTACAGAACCTGATGTATTGACCATGGTATCACTGTGCGCCAAGAGGAAGATGAGCAGTGTTGGAAGAAATGCGTTACAAAGTAATGCGTTACTGTAACGCCACTACTTTTGCAGTAACGTGCTGTGTAACGAAATTACTGTTTAAAAATTCAGTAATGCATTACAGTTACTGAAATTTGATCAGATGCGTTACTCGTTTTATTAATATGGATAGATACTTTTAGCGTAAATAAAGTGACCCTACTATAGCTGGTACAGCTGTCAGTCTCCTCCACGGGTTCGTTTCCTGTCCTGCCCCAGTTCACGCCACAGCCCGGTAGGAAGAAATGTCGTGGTGGTGGCAACTTCTCATATCGAGCCACGATCACCTGTTGTCCAAGCGGTGAGTAACCCCCAAAAGCTTCTACCTCTGTGGTTTAACATGAGTATTTTTTGAGCAAGAAGCTCACATTGAATGTCTGCATTAAATGCATTTAAAGTTTTCTTACGCACAGAGAAAAAGTGACTGATTTGCTGCAGTAAAGAACAGCTTCTTTAAAGCAATGAACTTTCATTTATCTGTGCTTTCTGTTTTATTTTATCTCATTCATTTACATGCTGTTGTGATATGCAACTATTTCATGGAAGACAATGGAAGGCAATTTGCCTCTGGTAGGGTCACCCAAGATAAACTGGTCCTGGATGAAGGACCAGACTAAGAACGATCCAACAGACTCTTGTAATGAATGTTAGAACAAGGATTCAGTGTACCCCGCCCAGTATGGGGTTACCGAGGCCCCACCCTGGAGCCAGGCCTGGGGGAGGGGCTCGATGGCTAGCGCCTGGTGGCTGGGTTTCTGCCCATGGGACCCGGCCAGGCTCAGCCCGAAGGAGTTACATGGGTCCACCCTCCAGTAGGCTCACCACCTGTAGGAGGGACCATGGTGGTCCGGTGCTATGTGGATCAGGTGTCATCAAAGGCGGAGACCTTGGCAGTCTGATCCCAGGCTTCCTAAACTGGCTTTTTTGGACGTGGAATGTCACCTCTCTGGTGGGGAAGGAGCCCGAGCTGGTGCATGAGGTTGAGAAATACCGGCTAGATATAGTCGGCCTCACCTCAACACACAGCTCTGGTTCCGGAACCAGTCTCCTGGAGTGGGGCTAGAGCTTGGCCTACTCTGGAGTTGCCCCGGGTGAGAGGTGACGAGTAAGGGTGGGTATTCTTGTATCTCCCCACCTTGCTGCCTCTATGTTGGAGTTTTCCCCGGTGGATGAAAGGGTTGTTTCCCTGTGCCTTCGGGTTGGGAAACAGGTCCTGACCATCATTTGTGCCGATGCACCAAATGATGGCTCAGAGTACCCACCCTTTTTGGAGTCTCTACTGGGGTGCTGGAGGGTGCTCCTCTTTGAGACTCCACTGTCTTACTGGGGCACTTCAATGCGCACGTGGGCAATGACAGTGAAACCTGGAGGGGAGTGATTGGGAGGAACGGCCTGCCTGATCTGAACCCAAGTGGTGTTCAGTTATTGGACTTCAGTGTTAACCACAGTTTGTCCATAACGGACACCATGTTTAAGAATAAGGGTGTCCATATGTGCACCTGCCACCAGTACACCCTAGGCCACAGGTCGATGATCGATTTTGTTATCGTGTCATCAGATCTGCGACCATATGTCTTGGACACAGGTGCAGAGCTGTCAACTGATCACCACTTGGTGGTGAGTTGGATGCGATGGCAGGGGAGGATGCCATTCAGACCCGGTAGACCCAAATGTATAGTGAGGGTGTGCTGGGAATGTCTAGCTGAGGCCCCTGTCTGGGAGGTCTTCAACTCCCACCTCCGGAAGAACTTTACTCACATTAAGAGGGAGTCTGGGGACATGGAGTCTGAATGGGCCATGTTTTCCACCTCCATTGTTGAAGCAGCTGCCCACAGCTGCGGCCGCAAGGTTGTTGGTGCATCTCGTGGTGGCAACTCCCGAACCAAGTGGTGGACACCAGTGGTGAGGGGGGCCATTAAGCTGAAGAAGGAGTCATATCAAGCTTGGTTGGCTTGTGGGACTCCAGAAGCAGCTGAGGCGTACTGGCAGGCCAAGCGGCGTGCAGCTTGGGTGGTTGCTGAAACAAAACCTTGGGTATTGGAGGAGTTTGATGATGCCTTGGAACAAGACTTCCAGTCGGCATCGAAGAAATTCTGGCAAACTGTCCAGCAGCTAAGGAGGGGGAAGCAGCAACCTCTCCACACTGCGTATGGTCTGGATGGAGTACTGCTGACGTCGACTGGGGATATTGTCGGGCGGTGGAAGGAATACTTCGAGGATCTCCTCAATCCCACTGATACGCCTTCCACAGAGGAAGCAGGGCTTGTGGGCGAGGGGGACAATTCGCCCATCACAGGAGCTGAGGTTGCCAAGGTGGTCAAAAAACTCTTTGGTGGCCGGGCCCCGGGGGTGGATGAGATTCACCCCGAGTACCTCAAGGCCCTGGATGTTGTTGGGCTGTCATGGTTGAGACACCTCTGCAACATTGCGTGGAGGTTGGGGACAGTGCCTTTGGCATGACAAACCGGGGTGTTGTTTCCTCTCTTCAAGAAGGAGGACCAGAGGGTGTGCTCCAAATTTAGAGGGATCACACTCCTCAGCCTCCCTGGGAAGGTCTATGCCAGGGTACTGGAGAGGAGAGTCCGGCCGTTGGTTCAACCTCGGATTCAGAAGGAGCAATGTAGTTTTTGTCCTGGTCATGGCACATCGGACCAGCTCTTTACCCTCTCGAGAATCCTCGAGGGTTCGTGGGAGTTTGCCCAACCAGTCTACATGTGTTTTGTGGACTTGGAGAAGGATTTGACCGAGTCCCTTGTGGCTTTTTGTGGGGGGTGCTTCGGGAGTATGAGGTATCGAATTTGTTGTTACAAGCTATGTGGTCTCCATACGACTGTTGTGAGAGTTTGGTTCCTATTGCCAACACTCAGTCAGACTCATTCCCAGTAAGAGATGGACTCCACCAGGGTTGCCCTTTGTCACCGATCCTGTTCAGAATTTTTATGGACAGGAGTTTTAGGTGCAGCCAGGGAACGGAGGGTGACATGTTTGGTGACCATGGGATCTTGTCTCTGTTATTTGCAAATGATGTTGTCCTGTTGGCTTCATCCAGCAATGACCTACAGGTCTTACTGGGATGGTTTGCTGCTGAGTGTGGAGCAGCTGGGATGAGAATCAGCACCTCCAAGTCCGAGTCCATGGTCCTCAGCTGGAAAAAGGTGGACTGTCCTCTTCGGGTTGGAGATGAGCTCCTTCCCCCAAGTGGAGGAGTTTAAGTATCTTGGGGTCTTATTCACGAGTGAGGGGAGAATGGAGCGAGAGACTGACTGACAGACGGATCAGAGCAGCATCTGTAGTGATGCGGACGTTGTACCAGTCTGTTGTGGTGAAGAGAGAGCTAAGCTCTAAGGCAAAGCTGTTGATTTACCAGTCAATCTACATTTCTACCCTCACCTATGGTCATGAGCTTTGGGTAATGACCGAAAGAATGAGATTGCGGATACTAGCGGCTGAAATGAGCTTTCTTTGTTGGATTGCTGGACTCACCCTTAGAGAGAGGGTGAGGAGCTCAGTCAACTGGGAGAGGCTCAGAGTAGAATCGCTACTCCTCCACATTGAAAGGATCCAGTTGAGGTGGTATGGGCATCTGATCAGGATGCCTCCTGGACGCCTCCCACTTGAGTTGTTTTGGGCACGTCCCACTGGGAGGAGACCCCGGGGTAGACCCAGGACTTGCTTATGTCTCCCAGCTGGTCTGGGAATGCCTTGGTATCCTCTCTGAAGAGCTGGAGCAGGTGGCTGGGGAGAGGGAGGTCTGGGCTTCTCTGTTTGAACTGCTGCCTCCGCAACCCGGACCGCCAGAAAAGCGGTAGAAGATGGATGGATGGATGGATGGATGGATGTTGTAAATAAACGTATATCTTTAGGAAGTTCTACAGTACTGACCAGTGTTTTCTGGTTTTTGGATTGGGCCCCATGCAAGAACCATGTGTCAGTAAACAGGATGTACAGTCAGCTTCAGTGAGCATTCACCAGCCTTTTAGTATTTTGTTACAGATACTAACAGGATTTATGAGTGTTGGAGAACAACTGTCAGACTTATGTGTAAATAGATTGTTGTTATTTTAACCTTAGTTTTTACTAAATCATTCAATATTTCATTCGTCCACATTAACTGTAAGAGTGAAAAACCCCTATAAAATCAATAATTAGCCGGTATGATTTGATTCAAGTTATAATTTGAAATGTATTTATATGGTACCCTAATAAGTTTATCCAGATACTGGAGTAGCTAATTAGCACTAACGTGGCTTACTAACAAAGTATGAGAAATTTGCTCACATTCATGCAAACACATTCTTGGATGAGGCGGTTTGTCAAGAAACAGTCAGTTTATGTTTACTGGGAAAACTGAAGTATGTTGTACATCTACTGTCTAATAAATCCTTGTTTTAGTGACACCTGTTATCCCAGCCAGCATGTCCATGTGGGCTCCACCACAGGTTAAGTCTGTGCTGTCTTATGGGTCCCAACTGGGTTTTTCCACAAATTCCATGTTGGTCACACAGGGTTTGCCCACATGGACTTTACCTGTTTATCTATTTCCAACTTTCTCATAAATTTATGATTTTCTTGTAAATTTGTGACTTTCTCTACCTAATTTCATAAATTTTTCATGAACACATAAAACTGTCATAAATTTGCAACTTTTTTCTCATAAATTTTTGGTTTTTCTTGTAAAATTACGACTTTTTTCTTGCAAATTTGCAAACTTTTAGGATTAAGCGGAAGAAGATGAATGAATGAATGAATGAATGAATGAACTTTCTCATAAATTTTCCACTTTTTTATTGTAATCATACAACTCTTTCCTGATAAATTTGCTGTTTTTTCCCTTGTAAATTTGTTATTTTCTTGTAAATTTGTGAGTTTTCCCAATAAATTTTCAACATTTTTCTTGCAAATTTATAACTTTCTAAAAAAAAAATCCACTTTTTTAATGTAAACTTACAACTTTTCCTCATAAATCAGACTTTTCCCTCATAAATTTTCAATTTATTTAATTATATATTTACTACTTCTTTTGTTAATTTGCAAATTTTCTAATTTTTTCCTCATAAATTTTGACTTTTTCTTGTAAATTTCCTACATTTTTTCTTCTGAGTTTGTAACTCTAATTACAGTAATAGTAGTAATTTTACAATTTTTTTTCCTGTAAATTTGAAACTTTTTTTCTAGTAGACAGATAGATAGATAGATAGATAGATAGATAGATAGATAGATATTTTATTTCGAACAGAAAAGTATAACAAAAACAAAACAAACGACAAATGCAATAAAGTAACAGTATACAGTCTTCGAAAGGGAGAAGGAAGAAGTGAACACTTATTAATTCCATCTCCTCTTTTCCATAAATACACCCATGTGAATTATATACAAATTACCACATTTAAGACCCCAAGTAAACAATTTACTGTATTTTGTACATATCAGCATTAACACCCATCCATCCTAACATACATTGATGTCCATACATCAAAACCAGCCTCAAACAACACAGATATACACAGTGCTGTCCCACTCACCATTCCATAGTGTCCCATAGTGTCCCAGAGTGAGCATAGTGAATCATACATATAAATACTACCCTTCTAACATATATCCTTTCAGCAAATAATGTTTCTACCTCTTTTTGAATTGAATTCTGTTTGTACATTCGTAACCTTTTTCTCATAAATTTGCTACTCTTTTTGTAAATTTGTCACCTTTTATCTTACAAATTTATGATAAAAAGTGAAAATTTATGACTTTTTGCATAATTTTTCCTCTGGCACAAGTGTTACTGAAACCTGCTCACCCACATTAAACCCATGTAGGGCCCGGTGGGTTTAAAGCAGGTAAACGGAGTAACTGCTCACCTGTACCACCGGTCCAAACACACATGGGGCCAACATAACCAGTGGACAAACCCATAAGACAGCCCAGGTTTAACGTGTGGTGGGGCCCACATGGACACGTTGGCTGGGTATCATGTAGAAACTGTAATCTAGTCTCTGTATTCAAAAAAACTGCAGCTTTTTCAGGTAATCGGTCTAGTGATGAATGGAGAATAAAATTAATGGCATAAAGGAACGTATCACTTCTACAGTGGTACTACAATCAAGGCTTCCCAGCTTACGAATACAACCCTTAAAACACACAAAGTAGTGGGATTTTGTATAATATGTCCATAAATGAACTGTATATAAGTTTTGCAAACAGGTATAGGGCCTCAGATGCTGCATTACTCTTCAAACCAAAATATAGTTTTGTCACAGCAGACAACTGCCATGGAGGTACTTACCTTTTCTTCATAGTGGATGAATGATGTAGCCTCTGGACCTAGATATCTAACCAGACTGGCAATAACAGCTTTCCTCCTTTCTCCAATCTGCAAATAGAAAGAAAACCTGTCCATATTCCATATCGCTCTCTCTCATCAGTAAGAACTAGAAGAGCGCAGGTGATGCTGGCATTGAAACCTATCCAAACTGGACATCAGAACCAACAAGGAGACTCCAGCTCCTGGGTATGTTAGGCCACATGATGAGTTATATGCAGAGGTAGAAAGGCAGATCACCATAAAACAAGTGGACACATGCTCCGGAATTATCTAAGATTCTATATCTGCATCTTTGCTCTTAGCGCACCCTTTGGAGCTGGAACCCAAAGCTTCTTATAGAAGAATTCTGGTTTCTTTCAACCTGGCATGTTTCCCAGTAACTGGCTACTGTGGCTGTAAATGTCATCTAACTTTGCAGTCTTTGCCATATCCACTCGGGGTAACTTGGTGGCTGAAATGAGCACTGGCATATTCAACCACTCAACTGTTATGTCAATTTGTTAACGTGTCTGAGGCTGATGGTTATATTGTGTGAGGAAGGTCAGCAGCAAAATGCGATTACAGATTACCCCGGGAATGATTAGGAGGATGGTCTCAAGTCCTTTCAGCTTGACGGTTGTCTGTATTTATTGAATCCAGAGTGGAAAGCCCTGGAGCAATATGAAATGCAAGACAGCATTAAGAGAATGTCTTGTTCAGCATTTCTGAGATCTTGATGCAACCTGTAAAGAGGCCAAGATTTTTGGATTTTGGAGGGAACAAATTACACAAATTAATATAAAAATGTCCTCCCAATAGTTACTGAACATTTCTATGCACTGTATGCAAGCATTCTCCAAACAAAAGATGTCCGTGCAATAGATTGGTGTCTGATTCTTCTGAACAGCAAGTAAAGGAAAACATGCCTCCCTTCTGTCCAATTTAAAAAGGTGTACAGCATCACTCCTGAGATTTTAAATCCTGTCTGGAAGTCTACAGCTGCCTGCAACTTGATGATTGCTATTTGCCACTGTATATTTATTTGTATTTTTTCCATTTTAAAGGCTTTGAACTCTTCACTATTACAAAAACAGGAGTTCCCAAACACAGTGTTGCAGAATGCCCCACAGAAAGCTAGAAATGGATCAGGATATCAGTCATGAAATCATAATTGATGAAACCAGTCAGCATTACGGCATGAACAGTATGGCCCAGCAGGGTGAAGGGAACTACAGAATTGTTGTAGCAGACCACGATTATAGGCCCAAACATCTTTATGTGGGATTCGAAAATATCAGCTGGAATATGAAAGGGGTTGCAGTCTTCATTAAATGTAACCATATCTACTGTCAGTGTAATCGTAAAGAAATGACAAGTTTGAAATTCAAAGAATGAACACAAATCTAAATTAAGACACATGAAATAGTCCTCACATTTGTAAAGCATTCATAAAGCCACATGTGGTTCTTTAGCCATTAAAAAAGCTTTTAACTTATTAGGACCTTGAACATGGGACACTGTTGACTTCAACTGGGGATATCGTCGGGCGGTGGAAGGAATACTTCGAGGATCTCCTCAATCCCACTGATACGCCTTCCACAGAGGAAGCAGGGTTTGGGGACGAGGGGGATGACTCGCCTATCACAGGGGCTGAGGTCGCCAAGGTGGTTAAAAATCTCCTTGGTGGCCGGGCCCCGGGGGTGGACGAGATTCGCCCCAAGTACCTCAAGGCCCTGGATGTTGTTGGGTTGTCATGGTTGACACGCCTCTGCAACATTGCGTGGAGGTCGGGGGCAGTGCCTTTGGCATGGCAAACCGGGGTGGTGGTTCCTCTCTTCAAAAAAGGGGACCGGAGGGTGTGCTCCAACTTTAGAGGGATCACACTCCTCAGCCTCCCTGGGAAGGTCTATGCCAAGGTACTGGAGAGGAGAGTCCGGCCGTTGGTCGAACCTCGGATTCAGGAGGAGCAATGTGGTTTTCGTCCTGGCCGTGGCACATCGGACCAGCTCTTTACCCTCTCGAGAATTCTTGAGGGTTCGTGGGAGTTTGCCCAACCAGTTTACATGTGTTTTGTGGACTTGGAGAAGGCATTTGACCGCGTCCCTCGTGGATTTTTGTGGGGGGTGCTTAGGGAGTATGGGGTATCGGGCTTGTTGTTACGAGCTATTCGGTCTCTGTACGACCGTTGTGAGAGTTTAGTTCGCATTGCCAACACTCGGTCGGAGTCATTCCCAGTGAGAGTTGGACTCCGCCAGGGCTGCCCTTTGTCACCGGTCCTGTTCATAATTTTTATGGACAGGATTTCTAGGCGCAGCCAGGGAATGGAGGGTGTCATGCTTGGTGACCACAGGATCTCATCTCTGTTGTTTGCAGATGATGTTGTCCTGTTGGCTTCATCCAGCAATGACCTACAGCTCTTGCTGGGACGGTTTGCCGCTGAGTGTGAAGCGGCTGGGATGAGAATCAGCACCTCCAAGTCCGAGTCCATGGTCCTCAGCCGGAAAAAGGTGGATTGTCCTCTCCGGGTTGGGGACAGGCTCCTGCCCCAAGTGGAGGAGTTTAAGTATCTTGGGGTCTTGTTCACGAGTGAGGGGAAAATGGAGCGAGAGATCGACAGACGGATTGGAGCAGCATCTGCAGTGATGCGGACGTTGTACCGGTCTGTTGTGGTGAAGAGGGAGCTTAGTTCTAAGGCAAAGCTGTCGATTTACCAGTCAATCTACGTTCCTACTCTCACCTATGGTCACGAGCTTTGGGTAATGACCGAAAGAACGAGATCGCGGATACAAGCGGCTGAAATGAGCTTTCTCCGTAGGATTGCTGGACTCACCCTCAGAGATAGGGTGAGGAGCTCAGTCATCCGGGAGAGGCTCAGAGTAGAACCGCTGCTCCTCCACATTGAAAGGAGTCAGTTGAGGTGGTATGGGCATCTGATTAGGATGCCTCCTGGACGCCTCCCACTTGAGGTGTTTCAGGCACGTCCCACTGGGAGGAGACCCCGGGGCAGACCCAGGACTCGGTGGAGAGACTATGTCTCCCAGCTAGTCTGGGAACGCCTTGGTATCCTCTCTGAAGAGCTGGAGCAGGTGGCTGGGGAGAGGGAAGTCTGGGCTTCTCTGCTTGAACTGCTGCCTCCGCGACCCGGACCTCCAGAAAAGCGGTAGAAGATGGATTGATGGATGGATGGACCTTGAACAAGGTTCTCGCATTGATGACATAGTTATAAGTGGACTAGACATCAGATATCAGTCCTACGCCCATGCCGCTACAGGACTGAGTGGTGAACATGCTTCCATAAGTGAATCAATGTCCTTAGAAAACCAAGTGCTTCAGTTCCTTAATGATAAAGACATTAAGGTAGAAGCCAATGCGATCTCAGCCTGTAATGCTTTACCGAAGAAAGATAACAAAACAAAGAAATCAATTGTGATGCGCTTTGTGAACAGGAGGGTGAAAAATGACATACTGAGGCAGGCCAAAAAACTAAAGGAAACTCAAGTTTACCTAAATGAACACCTGACAAAAAAAAAACGCTGAATTAGCACGGCAGGCACGGATGCTAAAGAAACATAATAAGATACAGACAACCTGGACAAGAAATTGTAGAATTTGGATTAAACTAAATGGAACACCTGAGCAAGCAAAAAGTATAATGATCAGAGATGCTACTGACTTAGATAAATACAGATGAACACTGACTATGAAACACAGAGTGAGGAAACTCAAACTCTAAAAATATGCCACTATGCTGAACATAAACCACAAGAGATGGAGAATGATATTGATCCTGATAACCACTTTTTCAATAATATTCATAACCACTGTGAATATTACACTGAAAAGCAATTCAAAAGTCAAGTGCAATTAGATGGTAAACTGTCAATAATACACTTCAATAGCAGAAGTCTTAACAAAAACTTCTCACAGATTCAGGACTATTTAAAACAGCTAAACAGAAAATTCACAGCTATAGCAGTCTCTGAAACCTGGCTTAATGCAGACCAGGCTCCCCTGATGGCAATAGAGGGATATCAGATGTTTAACATTAACAGATCTCAAAAAAAGGGTGGTGGTGTTGCACTGTATATTGATGACCTATATAGATGTAAGCTTGTAAATGAAATGTCCTCAGCACTACCAGGGATTCTGGAATGTGTTACTGTTGAGATTGACCTAGACAAAACAAAAAATCTAATCATAAGCTGCATATACAGAACGCCGGGAACTTGCATTGAGACATTCAGAGATAAATTAGTCGAGCTGTACAATAATATTACTAGTAAGAAAATGGTAGCAATTTGTGGAGATTTCAATATTGATCTACTTAATCCACATCAACAAAATGTAGTTACAGAGTTCATGAACTCTATGTACAGCATGAGTCTATATCCCACAATAACACATCCCAGTAGAATCACAGTTCACTCTGCTACACTTATTGACAACCTGTTTGTCAATGTTCTCGACAAGAAAATAGAAAGTGGATTATTGATAAATGATATAAGCGACCACTTGCCAATCTTTGCACTTATCCATGGCCACACGGGGCCCAACCCAGAAAAAATCTCAAAATCGTTCAGACACAAATCACCAAACGCAATCAGTTCTTTTAAAGAGGACTTGCTGAAGCAAGACTGGACAGAAGTCTATGTATCAGATGTAAATGAAGCCTATGACACATTTATAAACATTGTAACCACTCTTTATGAAAAAAACTTCCCATTAGTTAAAAAAAAGCTTAAACACAAATTTACTGACAAACCATGGCTAACCAAAGGACTACAAAAGGCGTGTAAAAAGAAAAATTTATTATATAAAGCTTTCATAAAGAAAAGGACAAAAGAAGCAGAGCAGCGGTATAAAACATACAAAAATAAGTTAACATATATAATAAGATGTAGTAAAAGGGACTATTACAGTAAAGAACTGGAAAAAAACAAAGACAATATTAAAAATACATGGACAATAATCAACAGTATCCTTGGAAATAAAAGCAGAAATACCAGCTACCCAACTAACATTCCAAAAAATAATAAATCGACTCCGAATGTGAATATAGCTTCACCTGCAGATGAATTTAATAATTTTTTTGTTAACATTGGACCTAAACTGGCCCGAGAAATACCCACTACGGTGCCAACAGGTGATTCAATATGCAATAACACTGCTGTAAAAGACACCATCTTCATAAAGAACACAGACGAAAGAGAGGTCATTGAAATTGTTAAATCGTTCAAAAGTAAAACATCTACTGACTGCGATGGTATTGATATGCTACTAGTCAAAACTGTTATCGAATGCATAGTGAAACCACTGACGTATATCTGTAACCTGTCTCTCCAATCAGGTATATTTCCCAATGCAATGAAAATAGCTAAAGTAATTCCGATTTACAAGACAGGCGACAGAGGGGAACTCTCCAACTACAGACCAATTTCACTATTACCGCAATTTTCCAAGATACTTGAAAAAATATTCTATGAGAGAATTGACAACTTCATACTGAAGAATGATTTATTGTGTGAGCAGCAATATGGGTTCAGACACAAAAGGACAACAGCATATGCCTTAATGGAATTTACAGAAAAAATATCAACAGCCATTGAAAATAAAGAGTATTCAGTTGGAGTATTCCTGGATCTTAAAAAAGCATTTGATACAGTAGATCACAATCTATTATTAAAGAAACTACAAAATTGTGGTATTAGAGGGGTAGCACTGTCCTGGTTAAGAAGTTACTTAAAGAATAGATATCAGTTTGTATGTGTTAACAACAAAAACTCAGAGCTACTGGAGGTCACCTGTGGAGTCCCACAGGGTTCAGTTTTGGGACCATTATTATTCAATATGTATATAAATGATATATGTAAAGTTTCAGAAAAAATGGACTTAATATTGTTTGCTGATGACACTAACCTGCTATGCAGTGGAAACAATTTGGAACAACTTCTGGATACACTCGGAAAGGAATTAGGAAAGCTGAAACTGTGGTTTGATTCAAACAAATTAACGCTCAATTTAAGCAAGACAAAATTTATAGTCTTTAACAACCATCACAACTTCCCAGTACCCAAACTCAGTGTAAATGGTGTAGAGATTGAAAGGGTATCCAAAACTAAATTCCTTGGAGTAATAATTGATAACAAACTGTGTTGGAAGCCACATATTAACTATATAAAAGGTAAAGTATCCAAATCAATTGCAATATTACACAGAGTGAAAAATTTGCTGAATCAACCCACACTATACACCTTGTATCATTCATTAATACTCCCATACATGACATATTGTAATGAAGTATGGGGAAATACATATAAAACAAACATATATCCACTCTTTATGCTTCAAAAGAGAGCTATTAGAATAATCAACAAAGCAGCTTACAGGGAACCAACAAACCCACTTTTTCTTAAACAAAAAACTCTCAAGTTGAAAGATCTGATCGACTTTAAAACCGCAATAATAATGTTCAAAGTGAAGAATCTATCACTGCCCGCAAATATCCAAAAGTTGTTCCAAACAAGGGAGAAACGATATCACTTCAGAGGAACATGTATATTTCAAAAGCCTACAGTGAGAACAACTACCAAGCAACACTGCATTTCAGTGCAAGGTGTCAGATTATGGAACGATTTTGGACCTGAATTAAAATCATGTACAAAGCTTGGACAATTTAAACAAAAACTAAAGGAAGAAATACTCCAAACATATTTACAAGACGACATGTAAACTCACATAAGGATTGACATTTCCAGCCTGTGTTGTGTTATAGCTTAGTTTTTCTTTTTTCTCTGTGACACTATGTCTTAGATTTGTTTTTGAATAGTAACCGCTTAACTTAGACTAGCTCAGTTTTCTTTTTCTCTCAGTCATATTTTGTCTTAGCCTTGTTTTAAATTGTAATCGCTCTTGTCTTGTTTTCTCTTTTTTCTCCTTTGAATTCTTGGATGGAATATGGGTGGGCAATATAAGCTGCGGCTTCAGCCATCACCCATTTCGGATAACTCACGTGGAATTGTATAGTAGAAGGAGTCTTTGTCTAATTTGACCTTGTTGTTATATTATACAGTTTCTTTTAACCTGTAATGTACTATCCGAAATAAATAAATTCATTCATTCATTCATTCATTCATTCATTCATTCATTCATTCATTCATTCATAACTGTGTTGGGTACTCGCTTACAACTGACACAAGACAATTACCAAGGCTGTATTGATCTTAAACACTTTATTTTAAATTGCACCCACGAACCTGAACTCAGAAACATGCCATTTTGGACTTTTGCATCTCAAGTTCGCTGCTGGTCACCAGCGGTCGCACCCTGCAGTGACTGCAGTGCTGTTTGAAAGCATGAATGAGTCATTCATGAATGAGTCATGAATGAGTCAACTTGAATGCAGTTTTCATAATGTTGCCCCAACCAGTTTAATTGTGATCATGCCTTAGCCTGAACATTTAATTTGAAAATCCAATAGATACAGATGACAACCACACCTATCTAATTTGTCAAACAACAAGAATCGATATCTTTACTTAAAGGGGTCAGTGACTGCGCTTTTTCCACATTTTAACAGCTCACACATCCATCCTTCCATCTTCTACCGCTTAAACTTTTTCGGGTTGAGGGGGGGCTGGAGCCTATCTCAGCATCTTTGGGCGAGAGGCAGGGTACACCCTGGACAGATCACCAGTCCATCGCAGCAGCTCACACATGTCTTAATTAAATGTTTGACATATTTTGTTCACATTTTCGTTATTTTTTATTTATTGAAGCAAATCTGTTTTGTATTTCCCTTGGCTTTCTTGAAATGCTCTGATTTAAAGCCTATCACTTTAAGAAACACCCTCCACCTATTCAACTCCACCCTCCCTCTTACAGTAATGTGAAAAAATTAGGACACCCTGTATAAGCCTGTGTGTGTTTTTTTAACATATTTGGGCATATGGATTTTTAATATCAATGTTTAAAAATACTAGAAGATTCATGTAGCACAACTAAACAAATAAAAATGAATTAAAGACATTTTTCAAATTTTCTATAAAATATAATTATAAACAAATAGTGAGGAATAAATTAGGACACCCCCCATCTTTTTTAGGACACATAATAATTTTACTGTGATTCCAAAACAAATCGCTAGGACCACATACCAGGCAGCCCCCGATCACCACAACCGACCTGGCCCAGGACCTGAGACTGCTGGCTGAGCTGAGGCAAAGCTTGCCGAGCCGAGCCGCCGAGCCACGGGATCTCAAAGGGCAGTGTCTCGCTCAGCGGGATGCCACTCCGCTCCCACGGTCAGCTGGGGGATGCCCCGTCAAGAGGTGGATCCCCTATGGTGCCCGCGAGAGCAAATCGGAGTCGCACGGAGCCCCGGATAACGGTAGGTGAGCTGGCCGAGAGAGCCAGCAGCCTCCAGCCAGCAGCCTTTGATCCCGGTGTCCTACACCGGGGCAGGTCGGGTGCAACCGATGCACCGGTGCTGGCAATTTGCTGTGGAATCATGGTGAAATTATTGGGAGATGGTCCAGAGTGACGCGAGTTATATTGATAACTGTGGACTGGTGAACCAGGTGGTAATCGGGATAGCTATTAGGGTGACTACAATATGAGGAAAATAACAATATAAGCCGTGCTTGGTGCGAGCCTCCTGGTACCAGTGTTAGCTGGGGGAATAATAGCTCAGGGAGATAATAGGCTACCTGTAGCACTCCTATCTACATTACAGACAGCTAGGCGAGCCAATAACAGAGCAGTGAGTGGATCTCAAGGTCAGCAGTGGGCTGGCTTTGTCAAATCATGATGTATACGATTTACCCGGAAGAGTGAAAAACGTTTCTGGGAGAGAAAAATGAGATAAAGGCTGTGTGTGGTTTTTTTTTTAAGAGAATTAACTGTTTTGATTTTTTTCGGGCTAATTACATAACCAGTAGCTACATTTCCGACAGTTAAAACCTACAAACACACCATTTTTCAGTCAATGACCCCTTTAACAATAATAATATGCTGACCAATACCTCCTTAGTACTCCAGTGAGAAGCCTCCTGGCCAGTAATGAATCCTACCAAGGCAGCGTTACCATTCGGGCTTGTGGCATCAAAGGTAGCGGAGAATGGACAGCCTGTGGAGGATCCTGCTATCATTTCCCCAGAGAAGCCCTTTTCCTTCCAAAAAGCCTGCAGCAACATAAAAAACATTCAGAACTTCATCAGTGTTGACAGCAGTTTAACCACAAACCTGGAAATCACATGCATACCAACATTCCTAAAGCATCTTGTGGTAAGGTCAGACATTCTGTTGTGAATCCAGTGAAGATGGTGGCATTTTAAGAGTGGTTAAAAACCTGTTTCTCATTTCCTTTACATTTAAAGCACCCATATTGCAATTTTTTTTTTGTTTTTGTACATTGTGACCTTTTGGTTCATGTGTATAAAGTTACAAATTTAAAACTGCTACTTCACTAAGTAGTGTTAACTGCCTCTATTACCCACGCCAGTGAGGGTGCAGTCGGTGCCGTCTGTGGCGGGCCAACTCTGTCCATGCTGTAACTCGATAAGGAGTGAGGCTATGACCAACAAACTTACTAACAGGTTGACCTTGGGACTAGCACCTACAGCTATAGTTTTGGGGTCAAAAGGTCAAAGGTCAGAATGCCACATAAACTATTTCTCAACTACAAAGACAGCTAGGACTATGAACAGGTTCACCTTGGGATCCTGACCTACAACTACGGGAATTGGGATCAAAAGGCCAAAGATAATGCTTGCATTCCCTATGCCCTATTACTATAGAAAAAGTAATCACAATGATCACAAAACTTGGTACACAGGTTCACCCTGACACCCTGACCTCTGACTATGGGTGTTGTGGGGTTCTACTTCAACTTCTTCAAATATTAAAAAAAAAAATAATGGCAAAGTCAAACAGATGGTGACGAGCCTTTTATTTTGCCGGGCTCCTAAGTGCAAAAATTATATACAAGTGAGGAGGGAAAAAAATGGTGAAAACAAATGAGAAGAAGAATGAATAGTCTCTGTACCAAATTGTCTCTTTGAAAATGGAGTCCTCTATTAACTCCTTCTCCAAATGGGAAAACAGGACAACTTTTCATTTACAGGCTGCAGAACACGTCACCTCGTTTGTAACAAAATTCAGACTGACCACTCAGCTCCACAACAACCCCATTTTTAAAGACCAAGCTCCTCCCACTGTGGGCTTATTATTCATGAAAAACATACTTCTATAAATATTTTTATAAAAACCAGTTTATAATGCACCATCTTAAAATATTTTACCCATAAATATTTAACTACAAAGACAAGTTTTTCCCCACACAAAGTTAGTTCATTTACAAAAAAAAAAAAATTTATTAAAATTCATGACCACAACCCCCTGGGTCACCTGACCGCGAAGAGCATGAGAAAAACATATTTAATCTTCTTAATTGGCTCAATCTGTTTAGCTCATTAAATGTCTGAATCATGAATGGAGGCAGCTGGGCAGGCTGGGCAGGCGTGCTACGGAACAAGCCAGAAGTGAGTTTGCATGGTATGGAAGTATGAGTGTATGTTTCCCAACGTGGCAGAACAACCAAGTGTGCACCCTTGGCTGCACTGCAAAACAGGAAAGGGGAGAAAGAGATGAAGGTTAGATGTTTTAATATAGATTCAAAGGCTTTATTATCATGCGCACAGTTAAAAAATGTTACATTTCCTGGGCAATGAAATTCTTACTTTGCTCTCCGAATGAATGCCAAGGTAATAGGTATAGACACAACAATTCTAATAAGGTCATGACACACTAACACAATAACTCAATCCTAATACTAATGGATGCTAATAACACACACACACCAACACACAGTTAGGCAGTTAGGACTCTTTAAGCATACCTTGATACTAAATACTAAAACTAATGAGTACTAATAACACACTAAGCAGTTTGGACAGTCAAAGCAGTTAAAGCAGTCAGACAAGAGATATGAAACTGAAAATTCACTGGATGACTGAAGTGATAGTGGTATATTGATATCAGAGATGATGTGAACCTGAGACGGCATGAACCTATGTACAGTGTGCAAACGAGCAGGGTATAATTACAAATTACAAATTAGCACCCGGTGCTAATTTCGATACCAGTACTACCAGCTGACTGTGCATGATAAGTTGCAGCAGAGATGATAATTAGCAGCAGACATGATATGGACATCAGATGAGTGAAACTATATCCACTGTACAGGTGAGCAGTGTGCAAATTTAGCAGCCAGTGTGTGAGTTCCTATATGCAAAGCTGTGTTATGGAGTTTTGGGAGCTGTTATCTGTTCAGGAGTCTGATGGCAGTGGGAAAGAAGGAGCTCTTCAGTCTGGTTGTCCTGCATTTCACACTTCTGTACCTCTGGCCTGAGGGTAGAAGTGTGTGTGTGTGTGTGTGTGTGTGTATGTGTGTGTGTGTGTGTGTGTGTGTGTGTTACGGCAAGCCGTTCAGGAAAAATATATATATATATATATATATATATATATATATTACAAAGAAAAGCTTGGAATATATTGAATGAACTTCCGAATATATTGAATGAACTTCTGAATATATTGAATGAAAATGGGAATATATTGAATGAACTACATTTCCCATCAACCTTTGGGGCTACAGTTTCATTCAATATATTCCGAAGTGTTTTATGTATATATATATATATATATATATATATATATACAGTATATATCAGAGTTTCATTCAACGTATTTTGTGTTTTGTACGTATGTGATCAGGACCATTTGGATGCTTATCACTGTTTTCGGTGTGTGTTATATGTAATGAACGGAAATGGAAGAAGTGCAGCTATGAGTGAATCAGCAAAAAAGTTAGTTGCAGCTATCCTAATGAAGAGCTGGTTAACACCCTGGCAAATATATGTAGTGGCCAAAATTCTCCCGATGAAGAAATGTATTCAGTGTGTTCCACCGTAGCGGACACTTCAGTCAAGTTGGCAAGATATTCACAGATTCGGACTTTGCACGTCAATAATTCCAGAACAAAACACTGTTAAAAGACAAACCACACCAATGTAATACATTGGTAAAGTGGACAATGAGCTACAACCTCATTTTCATTCAAAAAGAGCTGAGCTCCAGCAGTTACATTGGAGTCTCTGAGCTGCCGTTGGCGAAACGAATGGGCAAGGATCGTCTGCAAATTGCAACTCCAAGGGAAAAAAGACAACTTAAAATTAAATACTGTCATGATCATAAGGTGTAATGTCACCAGAATGAGTTCATATGTCGATTGTGTCGTTTTGTTCAGACTAAAATGCTTAGTTTGCATAAATTTTATTTTTCATAGTTTGGGGAAATATTTATTTAAAAAATATGCAATAACTTGAAAAGTACAAAGTGTGGCTTCACCAAAATCACCTCACATGCAATCCATCTTCTTCTAGTCAGACTACAACACAGAGTTTGGATTAAAGAAATGTTTTCATAGCTTTTGGGAATATTTATTCGGATTAAATTTCAGCATCATCAAGGTTAGTGCTACTAAATGCTGCCCAGCCACTAGGGTCTCCTGTTAGTTGGACCAAAAAAAAAAAAATCATAGGTTAGGGAAGTATTTATGAGAAATGACAGTTAAAAACTTCTAAATATCTGAGCGCAGCTTCACCAAAATGACCTCACATATCATCCATCATCTGATGATCATATTACATCATTTAGTTTGAGTAAAAAAAAAAAAAAAAAATCATAGGTTTGGGAAATATTTATTAGAAATGATAGAAACTTCTAAATAACTGAGTGCAGCTCCACCAAAATCACCTCATCCATCATCTGATGGTCAAACTACATCACTTAGTTTGGGTAGAAAACATTTTTTTCATATTTTTTGGAAATATTTATTTGAAATAAAATTCAGTACCTTCTCAGGTATTAAGTGCAGCTTCATCAAAATCGCCTCACACGTCATCTATCATCTACTAGTCAGACTACATCAGTAGACCATTTATTGACACAGAAAAGCACTGAATTCTTAAAGGACTGACTCCTGCACTGACAAATAAATCACAAGGATTAATTTTAGCCTGACTCTCAGCCTGCTCTGGACCAGGCTAGCTGTAGAGAATAAATCTCAGTAGCAACTTGACTGGGCTGAATTTATCCTACTTTTATACAACCAAGTCAAGTATAGATTAAGCCAGAATTATTTGAAAATCCTGGCTTAATCCCTTGTCTTGGTTTTATGTGATATGCATCTGAGGTGACCTAATTAATCTGCTACAGACAGAGCAGTCCTAACACTTTCAACCAATCAAATAGCTAAGGCATGGGGCTGGTGACGAAGTCACTAGCCAATCAGCAGACATTTCCAGTTATGGCCCTTTTCCACGAGCCCCGCTTTCCCCAACACCGCACCAGGGCCCCGGCATTTGTGCATTTTCCATGAGCCCCAGTACCGGTTAGCAGGCGCTATTTTCGTACCTGATCTAGGGCAGGGTCCATCCATGGCCCGACTCGGCCGCGAAGTGACGTCAACTGACTGCTCGCCGCTGATTGGTCTGGTTGTAACGTCATGAAAGCGACGTCTTCCCCGTCTTCTGATAACCGCCATTTGCAATATTGTCATGGACTAACTGTCACGGAGTAAATATGATATTAATACAGACAGCGTTGTAGGTTTTGCGGCACTCTACACCGTGGTCCAATGAAGAGGTGCAGAGTTTTCTCTGCTTTGTGGCAGATCCACAGTGAGGAGTGACCCGGACCTATGGCTGCACAGCATATAGAAACCGCACTATGGACCAGCTGTAGACGAAAACCATCATGGTGAGTGATTTGTAATAATGTGCATCTGCTTGCTTATTTATCCTATTGGTGGTAAGCTTACTTTTTTGAGCCATAACAGTGCTGTTCTGTGCTCGCTAACGTTTTAAAGCTAACGTTTTTATTTGCTAGCTAGCTAGTACCAACTGGTGAATCGCGCATGTTTTCTCCTAAATATTCGCTTGTGAGAGCAAAACGATGAAATATGTTAATCCTGGTTAAAGTCCTGGTTTGAGTTTTGTATTGCACTTTGGTCCTGGGCATTAAATTGTGTGCTGTTCTGTGCTGGCTAACGTTTTTTAGCTAATGTTTTTTTTTGCTAGTGCTAACTGCCGAATCGCGCTGTTTTCTCCTAAATATTCGCTTGTGAGAGCAAAACAATGAAATATGTTAATCCTGGTAAAAGTCCTGGTTTGTGTTTTTGGATAAAAACTTCAGATTTTGACTGAGTGACTCCATACTCCGTGATTCACAGCATCAGTTAAAGTACTAGATTCCATTCAAGTGAATGTATTAATTCATTCTGATTGCTGAGGCCACAGTAAAAACAAATGATTTTTAATGTAACGCAGCCCTTGAAAAATCTACCGAAGCGCAGCTACATGAAAACTGTGGTTAAATACAACAACGAAGTACTTTATTGTCACATTCAAATTGTAATCCCTCCTGTTTTGTTTTTCTTTTGAATTCTTGGATGAAATATGGTGGGCAATATAAGCTGCAGCTTCAGCCATCAGCAATTTCAGATAACCTATGTTGAACTGTATAATCAGAGGAGTTATTGTTTAATTTGACCTTTTTAGATTTTTTCCCTTTGTTATATTATTCTATTTTCTTTTAATCTTTACCTTTAATCAATCCGAAATTAAGATTCATTCATTAATTCACATTCCACCACTGGCTTTTAGCAACAAGTGTATTTCCCAAATATGTGTTAAACTTGCTTTAACTAACCACCACCCATTTGTCTTTTGTCTATGCAAGACGGAAAATGTCCACCCCAACTGCACCTTGCCTCACTATTTACAGAGATGCAGGCTGAAGATCTGCTGGACCAGGACCAGGAGCTGATCCGGTTGCTTCTTAGTGAGGGAGCGTGGCAGCCGTGTGTGACCATTCCAGTTTTATTCTTTTTTACAGTTTGAATTTTGCACATTCTGAATAATCTGGAATTTGCTGCTGATTGTAATAAAGAATTTAGTTTTTTTGCATCATGATTTTCCTTTTTGTCTGTTAAGACACCGGTGGGAAAAGAGTCAACTGTACAAAGGATTTATCTGTGACCTTGAAAATAAAGGTTCATTTTTAAGAAAAAAGTAACCAACACAATTATTTTATTAACTGAAGACTGTATTGTTGGATGTATATGGAGGAATTCTGGGTCATATTAGCATCTGCTCTTCATCATAATGGGTTTGGGCAGGGGTGTCTAATCATGTGCCATGGAGGGCCAAGACCCTGCAGGCTTTACCTCCAACCAGTGTCTTCAACAGCAGATTCCACTGAACTTCTTCCATTGACTGATCAGTGAGAACACCTGCTGAAGAGACTGGGTAGAAGAGAGAACCTGCAGGGTCTTGGCCCCCCATGACAACTGATTGGAAGCCCCTGGATTAGGTTTAATGGGATTTAACAAATTTTAACACAAACTTCTTTATGGTTCATAATATTATATATTATATAATATATATTATATAATATAATATGGCTCATAATTTTGTTGACAGACTTACACCAAACCAAAAGTGATTTGGTTTGGATTTGCACGGTGGCGCAGTGGTTAGCACTGCGGCAGCACAGTTTACCCTTGGCCAGGGGATTGTGGGGATCGTGGGATCGTGGGTTCGATCCCAGCCCCCGACCAACAGTGATCTGTGTGGAGTTTGCATGTTCTCCCCGTGTTGCGTGGGTTTACTCCGGGATTTCTCCGGTTTCCTCCCACATACCAAAAACATGCATGTTAGGTTAATTGGCTGTTCTAAATTGTCCCTAGATATCTGTTTCCTATAGGCCCTTAGAAGAGAGGGTTAGTATTAATGAAAGCGCTTTGAGTGGTCTTTGTGACTAGAAAAGCGCTATATAAGTGCAGGTTAGTTAGTTAGTTAGTAATTTCTCAAAATGCTGGATTATTCTTAGCTTTTCCAATCTTTCAGTATTTAATTTGTGCCACATGGTGGTAACCTTCAGATATATAAAAAAGAGACATCTGCAAAAACTTCACAGGTTTATTGTCAGTGCAATTCCCAGTGCAATACTACATGAATGCATGTATAGTACATTGTTGATGCAGAGAATATATATTTCTACAGTACATGTATCGAGGAAATCAATTATTTTCCATGTAACCTTATGACTGCATTATTTTAATTGCCTTTTTGTAATTAAAGTTTTTATTGACTTTATACAAGATGGTACTACACATACTGATCTTCCAAGTATCACATCAGTCTCCAAAAAGGATAAATAAATAGGGTGAAAAAAATATATATGTATACATATACTGTATATGTGGGTGATTACAAAGCAAGGATATCAGTGAGGGAAGGCAATAACCCCCCAGAAAACAAAACAAAAAAAAAAAAAAAAAACAGGGAAAGAGAGAAAGACAGGCCTTCATTAACATTACCTATTTTTACCTATTTTACCTAATTGCCTTTAATCCTAGATCAAGTTTGTTTTGGCCTATAATACATCATAACTATAAAATATATCTTATTATGCATAACTCAGTACTGTTTACTTTTTGAATAGATATTTTGTGGCTAATAGTTATTAATCTGGCGATCAAGTTGTGTCAGCTGATCATTTTTTTCTATGACACCATCTCAGACTCTGCTGCAGAAGCAGGTACGTCCATGATGTCTCAACAGTCTCTCCATGATTTTCACGCAGAGCAGAGCAATTTGTTGTACAGGAAATAAACGTTTCTACAGACATTCTTAAGCTCTACAACCACTGATTGTTGGTGAAGCTGTGCTGACATCAGTGACAGGCTGATGATAGTGAGAGGCGTTGCTGAGCCAGAACGACCATTTGAAGAGGTAATTTCTCAACAACAGAGCCATCTGAAACACACACACACAGCATACATATTTTAGTACCTAACTTGCAGACATTACAGTGTAGCACGACGTACTTACAGCAAACTAGCATTAGCAACCATTAGCTTACCGTCCTATGACCTAGTTTGTATCCTCATGTCTTCGGCTCTCCCAGAAGCTGCAGAACTATTCCAGAGTGTTTAGTCTCGCTGCCTGTACCCTTATTTGGCGGTGCTTTTTGGTATTTACGGCGAAAAAAGACACAGACCGAGGAGTCGCCTTGTAGAGCAGCCATGTTATGTTTGGGTCCCGCGCTTCACGTCACGAGAGTGAGGCGCCGCCTGGCTGTTAAGAAATCCCACCCACCCGCGGCCGGGCTGCAGTACTGTTGAAAACCAATCGAGGGACCATGGAGCCGCGCCGACCGGAGTCGTGCTCTCGGGCCGAGGCTGACCGGGGCCCGTGGAAAAGTGCCTTTAGTCCTCCCTGCAGTGGTGGTTTTTTTTTTCTTTTTTCTCCAAAACAGTTCTCATGTTGAAAATTTTCCTCCAGTCTTAGTTCACTGTCATATCAAAGTTGTTGTCGTTCATTGTCATAACAAAGTTTTCAACCATGTCCACATTTTCTGTTGGTTTTGAACTGTTGCACCTTTATTGTGTTATCATTAGTTTGTTGGATTTTCCTCAGGTTCTTAGTTCAGTTATGTTTTCTCCCTGAATTGGTTTATTTATGATTATTGTTTGTCCAGTGTCCTCTGTCTGCACAGCTCCGCCCATTATGTTTGAAGCTGCTCCCCTGTTATCTCTTAAGTAGTCCCAGCTGTCTAATGTTAGTGCAATTATCTCTCACCCACAGTGGTGTGAAAAAGTGTTTGCCCCCTTCCTCGTTTCTCATTTTTTTGTATGGTTGTCACACTTAAATGTTCCAGATCATCAAACAAATTTAAATATTAGACAAAGATAACACAAGTAAACACAAAATGCAGTTTTTAGATGAAGGTGTTTATTATTAAGGGTAAAAAAAAATAAAAATCCAAACCCACATGGCCCTGCGTAAAAAAAAAAAAAAGATCCCCCACCCCATTAAAACATAAATTAACTGTGGTTTATCACATCTTTGGAAAGTTGAGTTCAATTTATCTAGCCACACCCAGGCCTGATTACTGTCACACCTGTTATCAATCAACAAATCACTTATAGGACCTGTCTGACAAAGGGAAGTAGACCAAAAGATCCTCAAAAGCTAGACATCATGCTGCGATCCAAAAAAATTCAGGAACAAATGAGAAACAAAGTAATTGAGATCTATCAGTCTAGAAAAGGTTATAAAGCCATTTCTAAAGCTTTGGGACTCCAGCGAACCACAGTGAGAGCCATTATCCACAAATGGCGAAAAGATGGAACAGTGGTGAACCTTCCCAGGAGTGGCCGACCAAAATTACCCCAAGAGCGCAGCAACAACTTATTCAAGAGGTCACAAAAGACTCCACAACAACATCCAAAGAACTGCAGGCCTCACTTGCCAGTGTTGGTCAGTGTTCATGATTCCACCATAAGAAAGAGACTGGGCAAAAATGGCCTGCATGGCAGAGTTCCAAGACAAAGACCACTGCTGAGCAAAAAGTACATAAAGGCTCGTCTAAGTTTAGCCAAAAAGCTTCTTGATGATCCCCAAGACTTTTAGGAAAATACTCTGTGGACTGACAAGACAAAAGTTGAGCTTTTTGTAAGGTGTGTGTCCCATTACATCCGGGGTAAAAGTAACGCAGCATTTCAGTAAAGGAACATCATACCAACAGTAAAATATGGTGGTAGTAGTGTGATGGTCTGGGGCTGTTTTGCTGCTTCAGGACCTGGAAGACTTACTGTGGTAAATGGAACCATGAATTCTGCTGTCTACCAAAAATTCCTGAAGGAGACTGTCCGCACTTGGGTTCTGCAGCAGGGCAATAATCCAAAACACACCAGCCAGTCCACATCTGAATGGCCTAAGAAAAACAAAATGAAGACTTTGAAGTGGCCTAGTCAAAGACCTGACCTGAATCCGATTGAGATGCTGTGGCATGACCTTAAAAAAGTGGTTCATGCTCAAAACACTCTAATGTGGCTGAATTACAACAATTCTGCAAAGATGAGAAGGCTAAAATTTCTCCACAGTGCTGTAAAAGACTCATTGCCAATTATTGCAAATGCTTGATTGCAGATGTTGCTGCTACGGGTGGTCCAACCAGTTATTAGGTTTAGGGGGCAATCACTTTTCAACACAGGGCCATGTAGGTTTCATTCAATATATTCGGAAGTTCATTCAGTATATTCCCAGTTTCATTCAATATATACTGAAGATCATTCAATATATTCCAAAGTTCATTCAATATGTTCCCATTTTCATTCAATATATTCTGAAGTTAATTCAGTATATTCCAAAGTTCATTCAATATATTCCCAGTTTCATTCAATATATTCAGAAGTTCATTCAATATATTTCAGGTTCAGGTTCAGGTTACTTTATTTGTACCCGTAGGTAGATTTGTTTTGCAGTCTGGTGACATCCATATTTACAAGCCACAATTACATTCAACATAGACACAAACACAGGCACACATGAAGCTGACTATAAACATGATAAAAATACTCAAGGTGTGGTCTATATTAATCATATATTCCATAACCTACATATATTGAAGCATGTGGAAATGTTTAGCAATTACATATGTAAAGGACTTCACACCTCTGAAAGGACAAAGGCTCTCAACCGCCGAGTGAAGAACAAAGACGTTCCCAGACACGGCGGAGGAGACCGGAGGAGCCACCCTCACCCCCTAAGGCAAGGAGAGGAAATACCAAGACAATGGGGGGATTAAGATAATGAGGGATGTCAGCCTTTGTTATGCATGTCTTTTGTTGTGTGCAAGTATAAAGCCAGTGAGCCGGAGACATTCTGTCTCTTTTTTCCTTCTGCCACTCTGCACCAGATGAGACTTGTTAGGAGAGCTGATTATTAAACTTTGGTTTATAAATCAAATCGCCTCATCATTTCCAAGCTCTTCTACACAAGGCTCCATCAATCAGGGTATAAAGACAAAGACATGAGAGAAAAACCAGAGGTAAGAGAGAAGGGTCATATTAAAAAGTTAAAAACTAGTCAAAGAGGTTAAAAACTCAAAGGTCTAAAACCCAATAAAATATTTAGAACCCAAAAAACATCCTACAAAAATAAGTAAATATAAAATGGAGTTAATAAATAGGTACCTAAATTATGTGCAATATATTGTTACAACTTGTTCAACTCTTTGACAGCAGCAGGAACAAAGCTGTTTTTGTAGCGCTGGGTTTTACTTTTTGGGACAGCAAACCTCCGTCTTGAGGGAAGAAGCTGAAAGTTGCAGTGCAAAGGGTAGGAGTCATCATTTAAAATCGAGTTGGCCATCCTCTGTACTTGTCTGGTGTACAGGGATGTCAGGCTCAGCTGTGACTCACCAAGCAAACGACTGGCCTATCTAACTACCTGATCCAAGGATTTCCTCTGTTTCAGTTTTATCTGACCAAATCATGACACTAAAGAAAAGGATAAAACAGATTCAATAAAAGCCCGATAAAACATTGTCATTATGGTTTGGTCAATTTGGAAGCGTACAAGTTTTCTCAAGCAATGCAAATGTTGCTGACCCTTTTTGCACACCCTTTCACAGTTCCCTTCAAAGTTTAAATTACTATCAATAATCGTCTCAAGATATTTGTAGGATTGTACGCATTTGGTGGTCTGGCCTTTTAGTACGGTGACTTTGTGCCTGGGAGTTTTCCTCCTAAAGTCAATAACCATGTCTTTAGTTTTTGTCGTATTCAGCTGCAGGTAGGAATCCTCACACCAGTGAACAAAATCATCAACTACTGGGCCGTGGCCACTCTCACCATCCTGGAGGAGACTGACAATAACTGAGTCATCAGCATACTTTATAATGTGTCTGTTGTCATGTCTGCTCCAACACATGTTTGTGTACAGGATGAAGAGTAGTGGTGATAACACACACCCCTGAGGAGAGCCAGTAGAAG
The DNA here is from genome assembly GCA_020510985.1 of Pholidichthys leucotaenia. NCBI lineage: Eukaryota > Metazoa > Chordata > Actinopteri > Cichliformes > Pholidichthyidae > Pholidichthys > Pholidichthys leucotaenia. Next base: position 73,134,841 of record CM035846.1, read on the forward strand.
AGCACTTTAGGTCAGACAATGTACCATTGACCCTTACTCTCTGCGTCCTGTTGGTTAAGAAATCCAGAATCCAACCCACCAGATTATTGCTCAAATCAAATTGTTGCAGGAGCCTTTCAACTAAAATATGAGGTTGGATTGTATTAAAGGCAGAGGAAAAGTCCACAAATAAAAGCCTGGCATGTGTCCCATTAAAATCCAGATGTTTAAAAAGCATGTTAAACAGAGTGACAGTGGCATCCTCCACTCCTCTGTGAGGCCTATAGGCAAACTGCAGAGGATCCAATGTTCAAGTTTTTCGGACCACGTCTGTGGAATGGCCTGCCAGAGGACCTCAGGGCTGCAGAGAGCGTTGATATTTTTTAAAAGGAGGCTCAAGACCCATCTTTTTAGTTTAGCTTTTAACTAATTTTATTAATCATGTTTATATCCTGGGCGGTGTGTGGCGCAGTGGTTAGCACTGTGGCAGCACAGCAACTCACCCTGAGCCATGGAATCCCTGGTTCGATCCCAGCCCCTGACCAACAGTGATCTGTGTGGAGTTTGCATGTTCTCCCCATGTCTGCATGGGTTTACTCCGGGAGTTCTCCGGTTTCCTCCCACAGGCCAAAAACATGCAGGTTGGGTTAACTGAAGACTCTAAAAGTGGCCCTAGGTGTGATTGTGTGTGTGTATGTGTGTATGTTCGGGTGCATGAGCACGCAGCGACCGGCAGCTGGTGAAAAAGTCCGTCGTCTGTGTGTCTGTTTTTACGCACTTTAATGTGTTTTTAACGAAATTCTCTGTGTCGTTTCTGTCCTGGAATATTTGTGGACTGTATGGCGAAGAACTCCCTGGTTGCATCAATATGGATTTCCTCCCCTTTTTTGCACTGCTGCTACTTTTCCACCGGCCCTGTATCTCTGAGGTGAGCGTGATCGGGATCATGCCGGGCAGAATACATTATTTCAGGGACATGTTGCTGCATTTAAACACAGTTGATGCAGCGTCTGTGATTGAGTCTAAGCCGCAACTGCTAGACTTTATTTTAAGAGACGTTCATGGACACAGCGATGAAAAGAGAGACGGGAGAAGGAAGCGCGGAAAGCGTGGAGGCGTGAAATTACGCCTGAGAAGACATCAGTTTGGTAACATTCCTCTTCCTTCTATGATTTTTGGGAACGTACAATCTTTGAGGAACAAGGTGGATGAAATTCAAGGGAATGTACGCTATCAGAAGGACTTTAAGAACTGCTGTGTCATGGCTTATACCGAGTCTTGGCTTACCGCGCATGACCGGGATGCGGACCTGTGGATTGATGGCTTTGGAGCCCCACTCCGCTCTGATCGGCAGGAAGAGGTAACGGGAAAACGTCAGGGGGGCGGCGTATGTTTATATATTAATAAGCAGTACTGCACATCTGTCACGGTCAGAGAGCACATCTGTACACCCGATGTGGAGCTTCTGTCCGTGTCACTATGCCCCTTTTATTTGCCTCACGAGTTCCCCCAACTTTTTATCACGACTGTGTACATCCACCCGAGGGCAGACGCTGACTCCGCCTGCAGTACAATCTTTGATGTGATCCAGCAGCTGCAATCAATTTCTCCAGAGGCGCCAAACTTCATTCTTGGGGATTTTAACCATGTTTCTTTAAAGAAGGCACTTAAAAACTTTTACCAGTATGTCTCCTGCCCAACCAGGTGAAAAAAGACATTGGACCTGTGCTATGGATCCATTGAGAGGGCCTATAAATCACTCCCCTTCCTCCTTTAGGATCCTCAGATCACAACTGTGTACATTTGATGCCCACATATAAAACTGCTCTCAGAAGAGGCAAGGTGGAGACCAGAGACATTGATGTGTGGACAGAGGATTCAGTGCACAGCCTCCAGGAATGCTTTAACTGTACAGACTGGGAGATGTTCACACTGTCCTGCAGGGATGATTTGGACTCTTTGGTGGATGTCACATGCTCATACATGGCTTTCTGTAAAAATACGATCGTTCCACGTAAATTTGTCAAATTATATCCCAACAACAAGCCACGGGTTACAAAATCAGTTAAATCCTGCTTACAGAGGAAAGCACTTGCCTTTAAACAGGAGTCTGTTTCTGAGCTACAGGTTGCCACAAAAGAGCTGAAGGCCGAAATTTTAAGAGCAAAACAGAATTATAAATCAGAGTTGGAAAGCAAGATGGCAACAAAGAAACTTGGTTCAGCCTGGGCCAGTATGAAAACTATTGCAGGCCTTCAGAGCACAGAACGCAGTAATCGTGTGATTTTAGATGGTTTTAATTCAGACACAGAGCTGGCTAATGTTCTTAATTGTTTTTATGGTCGTTTTGACTCCTTTGATTTTAGCACTGAAACCCAAGATTTGAAACAGAAACTCAAAGACAATCAGCACTTTAATATTGCAGGATATTAAAAGGGAGTTCTGCGCTGTAAAAGTGAACAAAAATCAGGGCCCTGATAATATATGTGGGCGCTTGGTAAAGTCCTGTGCACATGAACTGAGTCCTATATTTCATTACATATTCAATAAGTCCTTACAGACACAACATGTGCCTAAGATCTGGAAAGAAGCCGTGGTTGTTCCCATTCCAAAATCCAGCTGTCCTAAAACGGTAAACGACTTTAGACCAGTTGCTTTGACTTCACTTTTATTGAAAATTTCTGAAAAACTGGTCAGATGTGAGGTCCTAAAGCAGACTGAGCATGCATTGGATCCTCTGCAGTTTGCCTATAGGCCTCTGTTTTATGAAAATATTTAGACAGGTTCGTGAGGAGTCGGCACACAGGAAAGAAAGTTCACACTGAGACAGACTGCTAGAATAAACTGTATCTTTTATTCCCCACAGATCACATCTCCTTCACACACACAGGATCAATGCATTTCATGTAACACATCACCTTCACGCACAAGATTAATGCATTTCATGTCATTTCATCAGCCCTTACCAATGATACAGAAGACTGGAGAGCCTGGGCAGTCTTTTTGGCAGAGCATGCATCAATCAGCTGGGCATCCGCGCAAAATCCACAGCAGACTCTAAAGTGTTAAGGGAAAACCCCTGCTTTTAAAGGACAGACTACATGCAGAGCAGAGGAAGCCACCCTCTGCTCTGAGACAATCTCCCCCTCCCATCATAGAATCGTGTGAGGAGCGGGGAGGGCCAGTCCCCGCTCTCAGGCGATTACTCTGCCAGACTCCCAAAACATATACGAACATCTGCTTCATTTCATTGCACACACACACATATGAGGAATAAAGGAATGCCTTTGTTTCATAAGCATAGTTGGAAGGAGTAACAGCTGTGCTAAGGAGTAACAGTTTCTTAGGTCATACTGCCCAGGTCATGGTGTGCCTTAAGATAAATCCACCATGAGAAGAGAACTGGATTGTCAAAACATATTAAAAGCAACTGAGAAACAAATCAGGGCACACATTAAAAATACATTTATATTACAGCCTCACAGAGGAGTGGAGGACGCCACTGTCACTCTGTTTAACATGCGTTTTAAAAATCTGGATTTTAATGGGACACAGGCTTTTATTTGTGGACTTTTCCTCTGCCTTTAATACATCCATCCATCCATCCATCCATCCATCTTCTACCGCTTTTCCGGAGGTCCGGGTCGCGGAGGCAGCAGTTCAAGCAGAGAAGCCCAGACTTCCCTCTCCCCAGCCACCTGCTCCAGCTCTTCAGAGAGGATACCAAGGCGTTCCAGCTGGGAGACATAGTCTCTCCACCGAGTCCTGGGTCTGCCCCGGGGTCTCCTCCCAGTGGGACGTGCCTGAAACACCTCAAGTGGGAGGCATCCAGGAGGCATCATAATCAGATGCCCATACCACCTCAACTGACTCCTTTCAATGTGGAGGAGCAGCGGTTCTACTCTGAGCCTCTCTCGGATGACTGAGCTCCTCACCCTATCTCTGAGGGTGAGTCCAGCAATCCTACGGAGAAAGCTCATTTCAGCCGCTTGTATCCGCGATCTCATTCTTTCGGTCATTACCCAAAGCTCGTGACCATAGGTGAGAGTAGGAACGTAGATTGACTGGTAAATCGACAGCATTGCCTTAGAACTAAGATCCCTCTTTACCACAACAGACCGGTACAACGTCCGCATCACTGCAGATGCTGCTCCAATCCATCTGTCGATCTCTCGCTCCATTTTCCCCTCACTCGTGAACAAGACCCCAAGATACTTAAACTCCTCCACTTGGGGCAGGAGCCTGTCCCCAACCCGGAGAGGACAATCCACCTTTTTCCGGCTGAGGACCATGGACTCGGACTTGGAGGTGCTGATTCTCATCCCAGCCGCTTCACATTCAGCGGTAAACCGTCCCAGCAAGAGCTGTAGGTCATTGCTGGATGAAGCCAACAGGACAACATCATCTGCAAACAACAGAGATGAGATCCTGTGGTCACCAAGCATGACACCCTCCATTCCCTGGCTGTGCCTAGAAATCCTGTCCATAAAAATTATGAACAGGATCGGTGACAAAGGGCAGCCCTGGCGGAGTCCAACTCTCACTGGGAATGACTCCGACCGAGTGTTGGCAATACGAACCAAACTCTCACAACGGTCATACAGAGACCAAATAGCTCGTAACAACAAGCCCGATACCCCATACTCCCGAAGCACCCCCCCACAAAAATCCATGAGGGACGCGGTCAAATGCCTTCTCCAAGTCCACAAAACACATGTAAACTGGTTGGGCAAACTCCCACGAACCCTCAAGAATTCTCGAGAGGGTAAAGAGCTGGTCCGACGTGCCACGGCCAGGACGAAAACCACATTGGTCCTCCTGAATCCGAGGTTGGACCAACGGCCGGACTCTCCTCTCCAGTACCTTGGCATAGACCTTTCCAGGGAGGCTGAGGAGTGTGATCCCTCTAAAGTTGGAGCATACCCTCCGGTTCCCTTTTTTGAAGAGAGGAACCACCACCCCGGTTTGCCATGCCAAAGGCACTGCCCCCAACCTCCACACAATGTTGCAGAGGCGTGTCAACCATGACAACCCAACAACATCCAGGGCCTTGAGGTACTCAGGGCGAATCTCGTCCACCCCTGGGGCCCGGCCACCAAGGAGATTTTTAACCACCTTGGCGACCTCAGCCCCCGTGATAGGCGAGTCATCCCCCTCGTCCCCAAACCCTGCTTCCTCTGTGGAAGGCGTATCAGTGGGATTGAGGAAATCCTCGAAGTATTCCTTCCACCGCCCGACGATATCCCCAGTCGAAGTCAACAGTGTCCCATCCGCACCATACACAGTGTGGACGGGGAGCTGCTTTCCCCTCCTGAGCTGCCACTCTTTGAGGCAGACCGAAAGTCTTGTTCCATGGCCTCACCGAACTCCTCCCATACCCGGGTTTTTGCTTCAGCAACCACCCGAGCTGCACTCCGCTTGGCCTGCCGGTACACCTCAGCTGCTTCGGGAGTCCCACAAGCCAACCAAGCTTGATAGGACTCCTTCTTCAGCTTAATGGCCCCCCTCACCACTGGTGTCCACCACTTGGTTCGGGGATTGCCTCCACGAGATGCACCGACCACCTTGCGGCCGCAGCTCTGGGCCGCCGCTTCAACAACAGAGGTGGAGAACATGGCCCATTCAGACTCCATGTCTCCAGACTCCCTCGGAATGTGGTTGAAGTTCTTCCGGAGGTGGGAGTTGAAGACCTCCCAGACAGGGGCCTCAGCCAGACGCTCCCAGCACACCCTCACTATACGTTTGGGTCTACCAGGTCTGAATGGCTTCCTCCCCTGCCATCGGATCCAACTCACCACCAGGTGGTGATCAGTTGACAGCTCTGCACCTCTCTTTACTCGGATGTCCAAGACATACGGTCGCAGGTCTGATGATACGATAACAAAATCGATCATCGACCTGCGACCTAGGGTGTCCTGGTGCCAGGTGCACATATGGACACCCTTATGCTTGAACATGGTGTTCGTTATGGACAGACTGTGGTTAGCACAGAAGTCCAATAACTGAACACCACTCGGGTTCAGATCGGTCAGGCCGTTCCTCCCAGTCACCCCCCTCCAGGTTTCACTGTCGTTGCCCACGTGCGCATTGAAGTCCCCCAGTAGGACAATGGAGTCTCCAAGAGGAGCACCCTCCAGCACCCCAGTCACAGACTCCAAAAAGGGTGGGTACTCTGAAACATCATTTGGTGCATAGGCACAAATGATGGTCAGGACCCGTTTCCCAACCCGAAGGAGCAGGGAAGCAACCCTTTCGTCCACCGGGGAAAACTCCAATATAGAGGCAGCAAGGTGGGGAGATACAAGAATACCCAGCCCTGCTCGTCGCCTCTCGCCCGGGGCAACTCCAGAAAAGGCCAAGCTCCAGCCCCTCTCCAGGAGACTGGTTCCGGAACCGGAGCTGTGTGTTGAGGTGAGGCCGACTATATCTAGCCGGTATCTCTCAACCTCGTACACCAGCTCAGGCTCCTTCCCCACCAGAGAGGTGACATTCCACGTACCAAAAGCCAGTTTAGAAAGCTTGGGATCAGTCCGCCAAGGTCTCCGCCTTTGACCGCCACCTAATCCACATAGCACCGGACCCCCATGATCCCTCCTGCAAGTGATGAGCCCACTGGAGGGCGGACCCATGTAACTCCTTCGGGCTGAGCCCGACCGGGTCCCATGGGTGGAAACTCGGCCACCAGACGCTAGCCTTCGAGCCCCTCTCCCAGGCCTGGCTCCAGGGTGGGGCCCCGGTAACCCCATACCAGGCAGGGTACACTGAATCCTTGATATAGAATTTATCATGAGAGTCTGTTGGATCGTTCTTAGTCTGGCCCTTCACCCAGGACCAGTTTGTCTTGGGTGACCCTATCAGAGGCAAATTGCCCCGGACAACATAGCTCCTGGGATCACTGGGGCACGCAAACCCCCCACCACGATAAGGTGACGATCCATGAGGGGGCCTTTAATACAATCCAACCTAATATTTTAGTTGAAAGGCTCCTGCAACAATTTGATTTGAGCAATAATCTGGTGGGTTGGATTCTGGATTTCTTAACCAACAGGACGCAGAGAGTAAGGGTCAATGGTACATTGTCTGACCTAAAGTGCTCTTCTACTGGCTCTCCTCAGGGGTGTGTGTTGTCACCACTACTCTTCATCCTGTACACAAACATGTGTCGGAGCAGACATGACAACAAACACATTATAAAGTATGCTGATGACTCAGTTATTGTCAGTCTCCTCCAGGATGGTGAGAGTGGCCACGGCCCAGTAGTTGATGATTTTGTTCACTGGTGTGAGGATTCCTACCTGCAGCTGAATACGACAAAAACTAAATACATGATTATTGACTTTAGGAGGAAAACTCCCAGGCACAAAGTCACCGTAATAAAAGGCCAGACCACCAAATGTGTACAATCCTACAACTATCTTGGGATGATTATTGATAATAATTTAAACTTTGAAGAGAACTGTGAAAGGGTGTGCAAAAAGGGTCAGCAACATTTGCATTGCTTGAGAAAACTTGTACGCTTCCAAATTGACCAAACCATAATGACAATGTTTTATCGGGCTTTTATTGAATCTGTTTTATCCTTTTCTTTAGTGTCATGGTTTGGTCAGATAAAACTGAAACAGAGGAAATCCTTGGATCAGGTAGTTAGATGGTCCAGTCGTTTGCTTGGTGAGTCACAGCTGAGCCTGACATCCCTGTACACCAGACAAGTACAGAGGATTGCTACCTCCATTTTAAATGATGACTCCCACCCTTTGCACTGCGACTTTCAGCTTCTTCCCTCAAGACGGAGGTTTGCTGTCCCAAAAAGTAAAACCCAGCGCTACAAAAACAGCTTTGTTCCTGCTGCTGTCAAAGAGTTGAACAAGTTGTAACAATATATTGCACATAATTTAGGTACCAATTTATTAACTCCATTTTATATTTACTTATTTTTGTAGGATGTTATTTGGGTTCTAAATATTTTATTGGGTTTTAGACCTTTGAGTTTTTAACCTCTTTGACTAGTTTTTAACTTTTTAATATGACCCTTCTCTCTTACCTCTGGTTTTTCTCTCATCTCTTTGTCTTTATACCCTGATTGATGGAGCCTTGAGTATTTTTATCATGTTTATAGTCAGCTTCATGTGTGCCTGTGTTTGTGTCTATGTTGAATGTTATTGTGGTTTGTAAATATGGATGTCACCAGACTGCAAAACAAGTCTACCTACGGGTACAAATAAAGTAACCTGAACCTGAACCTGAATGGTAAAGGGATAGCACCGTACTGTGGCTGCTTCATCTATCCAGGTGGATGCCCTCAATTTCCCCTCTGGGGATCAATAAAGTATACAAAATCAAAATCAAATCAAATATACATACAGGTGCATCTCAAAAAATTAGAATATCATGAAAAATTTCAATATTTTTTGTCACTCATTTCAGAAAGTGAAACCCATATATTATATAGATTCATTACACAGAGTGTGATATATTTAAAGTGTTTATTTATTTTAGTTTCAATGATTACAGCTTACAGTCTATGAAAACCCCAAATCCAGTTTCTCAAAAAATTAGAATATTATATAAAATTAATTTTAAAAAATAGTTTTTTAATAGAAATGTTGGCCAACTGAAAACTATGTCCATGTACACACTCAATACTTGGTCAGGGCTCCTTTTGGATTAATTACTGTATCAATGTGGTGTGGCATGGAGGTGATCAGCCTGTGGCACTGCTGAGGTGTTATGGAGGTCCAGGTTGCTTTGATAGTGACCTTCAGCTTGTCTGCATTGTTGGGTCTGATGTCACTCATCTTCCTCTTGACAATCCTCCATAGATTCTCTTTGGGATTTAGGTCAGGAGAGTTTGCTGGCCAGTTAAACACAGTGATGCCAAGGTCATTCAATCAGGTTTTGATACTTTTGGCAGTGTGTGTGTATGTGTGTGTGGGGGGGGGGGGTACCAAGTCCTGCTGGAAAATGAAATCAGCTTCTCCATAAAGCTTGTCAGCAGAGGAAAGCATGAAGTGCTCTAAAATTTCCTGGTAGACGACTGCACTGTGCAAAATTTGTCTTGAGTGTGTAAATGGACATACTTTTCAGTCGGCCAACATTTCTATTAAAAAACTATTGTTTTTTTACATTAATTTTATGTAATATTCTAATTTTTGAGAAACTGAATTTGGGGTTTTCATGGGCTATAAGCCATAATCATCAAAATTAAAATAAATAAACACTTGAAATGTATCACTGTCTGTGTAATGAATCTATATAATATATGGGTTTCACTTTCTGAAATGAGTGACAAAAAATATTGAACTTTTTCATGATATTCTAATTTTTTGAGATGTACCTGTAATTGTCTATTTTATTTATTTATCTTTGTATTTTTAGATTATTTCAATTCAGTTTTGCATTACAATATAAACAGTGGTGTGAAAAACTGTTTGCCCCCTTCCTGATTTCTCATTTTTTTGTATATTTGTCACACTTAAATGTTCCAGATCATCAAACAAATTTAAACACCAGACAAAGATAACACAAGTAAACACAAAATGCAGTTTTAAATGAAGGTGTTTATTATTAAGGGTAAAAAAAATCCAAACCTACATGGCCTTTTGTGAAAAAGTGATTGCCCCCCTGTTAAAACATAAATTAACTGTGGTTTATCACATCTTTGGAAAGTTGAGTTCAATTTCTCTAGCCATACCCAGGTCTGATTACTGCCACAACTGTTCTTAATCAAAAAATCACTTAAATAGGACCTACCTGACAAAGTGAAGTAGACCAAAAGAACCTCAAAACCTAGATATCATGCTGCGATCCAAAGAAATTCAGGAACAAATAAGAAACAAAGTAACTGAGATCTATCAGTCTGAAAAGGTTACAAAACCATTTCTAAAGGTTTGGGACTCCAGTGAACCACAATGAGAGCCATTATCCACAAATGGCAAAAACATGGAACAGTGGTGAACCTTCCCAGGAGTGGCCAGCTGACCAAAATTACCCCAAGAGTGCAGCGACGACTCATCCAAGATGTCACAAAGACCGACAACATCCAAAGAAATTCAGGCCTCACTTGCCTCAGCTGAGGTCACTGTTCATGACTCCACCATAAGAAAGAGACTGGGAAAAAATGGTCTGCATGGCACAGTTCCAAGACGAAAACCACTGCTGAGAAAAAAGAACATAAAGGTTTGTCTCAGTTTTGCCAGAAAACAACTTGATGATCCCAAAGACTTTTGGGAAAATACTCTGTAGACTGATGAGAAAAAAAGTTGAACTTTTTGGAAGGTGTGTATCCCATTACATTCGGCATAAAAGTAACACAGTATTTCAGAAAAGGAACATCATACCAACAGTAAAATATTGTGGTGGTAGTGTGATGGTCTGGGGCTGTTTTGCTGCTTCAGGACCTGGAAGACTTGCTGCAGTAAATGGAACCATGAATTCTGCTGTCTACCAAAAAATCCTGAAGGAGAATATCCGGCCATCTGTTCATGACCTCAAGCTGAAGCGCACTTGGTTTCAGCAGCAGGACAATGATTGAAAACAAACCAGCAAGTCCACCTCTGAATGGCTTAAGAAAAACAAAATGAAGACTTTGGAGTGGCCTAGTCAAAGTCCTGACCTGAATCCGATTGAGATGCTGTAGCATGAGCTTAAAAAGGCATTTCATGCTCGAAAACCCTCCAATGTGGCTTAATTGCAACAATTCTGCAAAGATGAGTGGGCCAAAATTCCTCCACAGCGCTGTAAAAGACTCATTGCCGGTTATCGCAAATGCTTGATTGCAGTTGTTGCTGGTAAGGGTGGCCCAACCAGTTATTAGGTTTAGGGGGCTAACACTTTTTCACACAGGGCCATGTAGGTTTGGATTTTTTTCCCCTTAATAATAAACACCTCCATTTAAAAACTGCATTTTGTGTTTACTTGTGTTACCTTTGTCTAATATTTAAATTTGTTTGATATCTGATACATTTAAATGTCATGAACTGAGCTTGTTCTTTGGGCTTGGTTCTGACCCACTGTGGCTAAGGTTTATCTGTGTATTTGTGTATTGTGTTATCTTTTGAGTTCTTGTAGTTTCTATGTCACTTGTTCTTTTTTCCGTACCTGTAGCCACTGTTCTGGCCAGCAGCTGTTAGGCAGCCTCCTTTGACCTAAAGCGCTATATAAGTGCAGGTCCCTTATCCTTACATTCTTGTGGGCATTGTCTGACACTTGCCGGTCCGACCACGCCCCCTCTCTCATGACAGCCAGCTGGTTCCACCCCGGTGATTGCTTTTCCCGCGCCTCGTTTAGGTGCACCCAATCTGTTGTGCCAGCAATGCTTGTACTTCAGAATCAGAATCAGAATCAGCTTTATTGCCAAGTATATTTACAGGTAAACGTACAAGGAATTTGACTTGACATTGGGCGCGCACGTTAGGCGCATCCAATGACGCGGCAGCCATGCAAGGCGCCTGTCATAACAGTGGGGGGTAAAGAGGGGGAGGAGGGGAGGGGGGAACACAATAGGCAGAGAGAAAAAAGCATTGTTGATCAAAATAAAGCTCATTATATGACCAAAATTGTGATTACAAGAAAAAAACTCTCAAATGCACAATTAGCAGACAATAGAAAAGATCACACAATAACAAGCGAGAGAGACCAGTGTATGTAGTCAGCATGTGATCAGTGTGTAATGCAGTGTGGAGATGTGTCAATTGCTGGTGAACAGCAGAGGGCACCCCCTGGCAACGGATAGTCATGTGTTCTACACGGCATGTCCAGAGTTTATCTCTCCTCATGCAGGTGGCAAGTTCTGTAAACACATGAGCGCTGTCCTTGAAGAGCTCAATCTGCAGAACAGCAGCCATTGTTTGTCGATGTTTGGGTTAGCAGAGCCACTCTTCCGCTTATCTTCATCAGGAGGAATGTAAATACAGGGTACCAAGACAAGGTCAAATCAAATCTGCACAGTGCACTCAGAGAATAGATTTTTCCTCACTCATGCAATTCTTTGCTTTCATAATTTCCATATGCAGGCTTAAACTTTAATCCCATGGAGAGCACAGGGCTCCAGATGTATTCCTCCACTGAATCACTGTCATTCAGTTCACCGTTTGCCGCTACTCGTGCCCTCCCCAACTGGTCGAATTTGATGAAGGAGCTTGCCGGGTCCGCTTTGATCAGCTCTCTCACCTTCCTTCAATTTCTGATACATCAGGGAACTTCACAGCCAAAAATAGAAGTCCTGAGATCATAACCAATAATGATGTTTCCACAGACGCATGAATTCCAATGTCCATGAGTCTCCTCGCAGGTTCCAATTCTTGGGCTCCCCCTTGGCCCGATTCTTCTTGAAAAATAGTGACAATAGCACATTTAAGCCACTTCCAAATCCATAATTTCCATTTAGATTAAGATTCAGCAGAAGAAGAGCGACTAAACACAGACAAAAACGCAACATTGCAAAGCTGGGAATAGGTCAGGAAGGCAGACGGGAGGAGGGAAGAAAAAATGCGACTGCTCTCTCTCGGAGCAAGAAGAAGAAAACAGCAGCCTTTGCCAGTCAAGCATTGCTGGACCACTGTATTGTCTATGTTGTGTGGCCACCGTTCACTGTGGTCTGCCCACTGCATGTCATCATGTGAGTCAAGAAGTGAACCCTGTCTTCTTTTTGTAAGTCTGCCTTGTTTTGTACTGTCTGTCTTGTGGCCACTGTACACTGTGGTCTGCCCACTGAACGCCCCATCGTGTGAGCCCTTTTGTGTACCCTGTTGCCTTTTTGTACGTCTATATTTTGGAACTGTTTGCCCTCTTATTTAATAAAAGTGTTTGTGGTGTAACCCTGCACTTAAATCTGTTCTTCCTTCTACTCCTCCGTGAGCGGCCTAAAAGCACACGGGGAGGGTCATGACATTTAAGTGTGACAAACATACAAAAAAATGAGAAATCAGGATGGGGGCAAACACTTTTTCATACTGTATGTGGCAATATTTATTATTCCTTTAACCATTTTATTCTCTTTTTATTTTTTTTTTCATGATCTTACTCTGCTTCTTATTGTATTCTATTGTATTTTATTTTATCTTACGTTATTTTTAGTTCTAGTGTTTCCTCATTGGGAGGCTCTCGGCACTTGGAGTTGTAATTGGCAGTGGCGGTGGGGATGCTGCTGTGGTGGTGGCCCTGGCTTGGTGAGATGAGGGAGTCCAGTCACAGCCTGTTGGTTGTGGTGTCGACTCCTCTGTCTGCCTGGGCTGGGGTGGCCCCTGTGGCGGTGTCTCTGCAGCTGTGGGCTGAGACCGGCTCCTGGTGCTGACAGTCCCCCTATGTCTATGATGTCTATGATGGCGTTTGCTCACTCTTGGGGTGGGGGTGGGGGGTCAGGCGGATGGATGTCTTGGATGAGAGTGGGGGGGGGGGGGGCTTGGGGATGGCTCTCTGCCTTTTTATTGTTTTGTCTGTGTTTTATCTGGAATTGTTTTTAACTGTAAAGCACTTTGAGCTGCACTTCATTGTATGAAAGGTGCTATAAAAATAAATAAAGTTTAAGTTAAAGTTGACAAATTGGTCATTCCTCCCTGAGACGAATGACACGCTTTGTGAGGGTAGTCTTCCATGGGCTGGCAGAAAACAAAGATGGCACCTCCTTAAAGACATGATGAAGGTCCAGATGTGTCAGCAAAGGTGTCTCTGCAACAGTAAGGGATTCCAGTCCAATCTAAACTTCCTCCTCATGGTCTACCTTCCTTGCCAGCAGAGCCTGCCCTGGCTCTTGGTGATCCTTCCACTCTTTCAGCAGGTTTACATGGTACGTCTGTTTTGGCTTCTTCTTCTTGGGATGGTAGACCTCACAAGTGACCAGCCCCATTTTGCAGGTAATAATGTACTAGCGTTGCCACTTTGCTAAAAGCTTACGACTGGATGAGAGCAGAAGCAGCAGGACTCTCTGGCCAGGCTTGAACTCATGATGCCGAGCCTGTTGGTCAAACCAAGTGTTTTGGCTCTTCTGAGACTCACGAAAGTTGACTTTTGCCTCCTCCTGGTACCTTGCCAGCTGATTCCTCATCTCCACCACAAAATGAACCACTCCTCTATCACTTTGAGTGGTTGAAGGGGCTTCCCACTCGTTCCTGAGCAGATCCAATGGACCCTGCACATCCCAACCATACAGCAGGTCGAATGGGGAGAAGCCTGTTGATGCCTGGGGTACGTCATGGTAAGCAAAGAGTAGAAAGGGTAACTAGCAGTCCCAATCCTTGCCAGTGTCATCGACAAACTTCTGTAGCATCTTCTTTAATGTCTGACTGAAACATTCAACAAGACCATCAGTCTTGTGGATGGAATGGTGTGGTCTTGATGGCTGAGAAGCCCAGTTGTTTGTGGAAAAGCTGCATCAGTTTGGAGGTGAAGTTAGTCCCCTGGTCTGTAAGAATTTAATCTGGTATCCCCACTCTGGAGACTAGTTGCACCAGTGCATGAAGAACAGCAGGAGCAGTAACTGTACACAAGGGGAAAGCCTCTGGGAACCGAGTAGCATAGTCACACACAACCAGAATGTACTGATGTCCACTGCTGCTCTTCCCCAGGGGCCCCATAATATCCATAGCGATTCTATGGAATGGGATTGAGACAATGGGAAGTGGATGCAGAAAAGCTCGGTCAGATCTGCAAGCGGTACATGTTTTTTGACATATACAACACGTGGCACAATATTTCTGAATGTCAATGTACATAGAGAGCCAATAAAACCGTGAGTTAATGCGTAGGAATGTTCTTTGGTAGCCAAGGTGTCCAGACCATGGGAGTGTGTGTACCAGATGCATGACAAGTGATCTACAACTAGAAGGGACTACCAGGCATTTGTGGCCATTGTCGTCAATATATAATATATCTTTCTCCACAACAAACCTCTCTCTCCCCACACAGTTCCCCTCTGTCTCCTCAACCACCTTAGCAAACAAAAGTGTCAAAGTTTCATATAAAGTTTCATAACACAGAAATATTTTCAGGTATTGTCCACATTTCACTCAAACTCTTTGTTTCAGGTTCAACTGTTTTCAGATGTTTCTCAAAGTGACGTTGTCGCTGGGACTTTTGTGAGTCTTTTGTGCAACCCTCAAACAGACTGTCATGGATGGCCCTCACGAGCCATCAATAAGACACTATAGGCCAGCTGGTGAGTTTGCACAGTTTATTAAAGGAAGAATAACGACAAAATAACAAGCCACGGGGGGCTAAAACACACTATAACTCAGTCTATGACAAGGAAGAACAGATTCACAGTGAAACACACTTACAATAATGGACGAAGACGAAGATGAAGGATTGTTCACGTCTGACCAGGGGAAGCTCGACAAGGAATGCTCAACGATGTCAGACGAGGGATTGTCCAACAAGACTGCAGCGAGGTTTAGCCCTCAGCTGCTCCCTTAACTACGGCTCAGGATGGAACAGCTGATGAGGCAATCAATAATGCAGTTCAGCTGTCTGAAGGCTTAGTTCTGACAGCCGGAAGCCCCTCCGAGCGCTGTCACAGTAAAAGCTCGGAGAGCCATAGGGAACACACACACACCAGATGGGAGGAGAATACTGCATGGCCCAAGCACGGATGAAATCGGCGCTCAAACCACGACGGTACTCCCCCCCGAGCAGCGAACTCCGGGCACCGTATGACACCCGAGCCCCCCACCCCCCACCCCACTCAGGGTGGGAGGATGCAGTAAAGGCCTGGAGGGTGAGAACTAGAAAGTGAGAACCAGAAAAGAAAAGAAAGAAAAAAAAAACCCACCAAGACGAGGAACTGGAACGGAGACTGATAAGGGAGAGCACAGAAAATAAACACAAAGCAATTACAGAGCATGGAAAAAAACAAAACAAAAAACACAATACTCCATAATGCACGGATGGCACAACAGACAGGACAAAAAATGCAAATAACAGGAGAAGGCCTATAATCAAAATACACAGGCCCATAAGACATGATGTGGCAGTCACAAATCATCCCTCAGACAGAGGAGGGGGGAGAGAAAAAAAAAGGCACGCTACAGCGGTGAATACATAGACCAAAATAAAGCAAATGACAACACACCAGAGCGACCTTAATATTTTAGTGGAAATAAGAATACAACACAGGGGTGATGGCAGGCAGAGCCCAATGAGACAATGAACAGTTCTGGTGGTCTACCTGCGTCCAGCGTCCAGATAGATGGCCGGGAAAAAGAACGAGTTCGGGCGGCCTACCCCAGTCCCAGGCCCGGAGAAACAGGACCTCTAGCGGCCGGACCAGGTCACCAAACAGACAGTCTAGTTGGTTGGGTGACCAACCCAGAACGGCAAACGGGCGAGGCAGTCCTCCAGGCGGCCGACCCGCATCGCTCAGCCACCAGGACCGCAGGGGAGAAATCGAAGACGGCCTCCCTGGAGAGGGGGAAAGCGAGGGACAGCCGAGCCGAATATGGGGAACCCCAACGGCACCCGGTGGAGAAGAATTGGGGGAAGGATGACGGACCAGTCCAGTGTCAGACGGCAGAGGATCTGCAGCTCCCTCACCGACCTCGAACCGAACAGGCACTGCGCCCCACGACGGACCCCGATTGGGCCGGAGCAGCACCCACGACGGACCCTGACTGGGTCGATGCTGCACCCGTGATGGACCCTGATTGGGTCGCGGCTGCACCCACGTCGGACCCCGATTGGTTCAATGACGCACCCGCGATGGACCCCGACTGGGTCGGCGCAGCACCAGGGACGACCTCCAAACCCAAACCCGGAACCTCCAGCACAGCGACCGGGATTGACTCCGCACCGGTGACCCTGGGAGAAGGCTCAGGAGAAGAAGAAGAACCGGGATCAGGATCACTGATAGCGACAGAGCCCAGTGAGATGAGCTTGGATGCAGCAGACAGCTGCACCCAGCTCATCACCCTGAGAGACAAGCAAAAATGCTCTAGAATAGATAGGAGGAAGACAAAATAGAGCACTTGCCTGAACTCAAGTTCTGTCGCCGTCCAAGACTTCGACGATCCGGGTTCGGAAGGCAGAAGGACGTCCTCTGGCTCCCACTCGGCTACGGCGGGCCCCGCAGCCGGCATGATGGTTCCCACAGCCTGAGAACACTCCAATGCTGATGACCACACCGACGACCCACACGGTGTGGTGGCAGGAGATCCTCGACCTGCTGAGTCGGACCGCTCTTCCGTGGAGACCCGGGGACGCTTTGTCATCGGTGCAGGCTCCAACTTACAGTCCACCCTCCTCCTCTGCCCGTGTCATGGCTGCGGGGCTGGAACCAGGCTCTCCAGGCCCGCAGGCTCCCTCCTCGTCCGGCGGCGTAGGCCTGGCACCGCGCAACGCTCAGGGGAAGGAGACACAAAGGCAGAAGGTTCGTAATTAATTTCTGCAGCAGGTGGAGGAAGCTCGGGGGGCTGTGAGCCCTGAACTAAACCCCCAGGAATCACGCAAGGCAATTCACTCAATGAGGGAACAGAATGAAAAGTCACTTGCCTGATCCGTAGGGGCCCGATAGAACCCGCTGCAGTGGACTTTGTTCCTCCCTTTCCCCGCTGGATGGTGACAGAGGGCGCCTGGGAGGACGAGGAGGAGCCGCTCGCAATGGTCCGATGACGGGCTTCACTGGAGCAGGACTCGTGGCACTCACAGCAGCCGGGGAAGACGTCGAGGAGGAGGGGACGACAGCCGAGGTGATCCGGGCATGAGGAGGTGATGGGACAGCAGAGGAAGATGACCCGAGGGACGAGGCTGCGGGAATTCCCTCCTGACGACACGCAGAAGAAGCAGCTGACTGGGAGGTAGAGTTCTTCCGACAACCCAGAACAGGATTCGGACGGGGTTCTCGCTGAGGCTTACTGTTGGCTGTGTGATGATGGTTACCGGCAGAGGGCAAGGTGAAGGAGAGGTTAGGGGAAACGCCGCTCCTGCGCAGAAACAGAGGCGAGCAGGTCGGCATACTCTGGATAATCACTTAGCTCAGGATTCCTCTCCACCAGCCTGACTGCCACCATCACATGCTTGATGATCTGCGTGGGGTGGATGGCGGACTGAGCTGCAGCCACTTGGTCCCGGATGGAAGCTGCTGTCAGTTGTAACTTCTCCGGGGGAATCCCGACTGATGTCTCACTCCTTAGGGAATCACCCCTGGGCTGTGTGAACTCCTGGACTGGAACGGAGACAGGAACGGGATCCCGAAGCGAGGAGCGAGGGCACCTACTCTTCGGCTTCCTGCCGGAGTTTCCTTCCAGCCCACGGAGTCTCTCCCGGTGCGCAGAGATGTCTGCCTTCCTCGCAATGACTTCAGGGTGGTTGAAGTAGCGAGGAAGGCGATTAATGATGTCCTTAGCGAGGTCCAGGTGCCGGCATACATCGCTGGGAGTGTCATAGAGGCCAGCAGTGAAGAGAGTTCCATCAATGTAGTCCAGGGCCTCCACCAGCTTGTAGCCCAGGCTCCGAGCGCGGCCCTTGAGTGACGACATGACCTCCCAGCACACAGGTACCCAGACAGGGAAAAACAAAAGTCCAATTTAGGCAAAACTCACTGCGACCTGCGTCTCAGTCTGGCTGCAGTCTACTGTCATGGATGGCCCTCACGAGCCATCAATAAGACGCTATAGGCCAGCCGGTAAGTTCGCACAGTTTATTAAAGGAAGAATAACGACAAAATAACGAGCCACGGGGGACTAAAACACACTATAACTATAACTCAGTCTATGACAAGGAAGAACAGATTCACAATGAAACACACTTACAATAATGGACGAAGATGAAGGATTGTTCACGTCTGACCAGGGGAAGCTCGACGAGGAATGCTCAACGATGTCAGACGAGGGATTGTCCAACAGGACTGCAGTGAGGTTTAGCCCTCAGCTGCTCCCTTAAATAGGGCTCAGGATGGAACAGCTGATGAGGCAATCAATAATGCAGTTCAGCTGTCAGAAGGCTCAGCTCTGACAGCCGGAAGCCCCTCCGAGCGCTGTCACAATAAAAGCTCGGAGAGCCATAGGGAACACACACACACCAGATGGGAGGAAAATACTGCATGGCCCGAGCGCGGACGAAATCGGCGCTCGAACCACGACACAGACTACTACCAAAGTCTAAGAGTGGTTGAACACAAGGATTCTCTTTGCTTGGGACAACAGTGCCATCCTCACACAAAGTATGGTTAGGGTTTGTGAGTGGTTGACCCCCAGCCTTTGCCTAGGCAGGTGTAATGACTGGACAAGAAATGTTTACATCATCCTCCCCCTTCCCCACATCATTGTTTTCCCCACAGCATGTCCATGAATACAGGCAAGTCCCAGCCTCAGACAACTGCAATTGGCAGCTTCTCAGCCACACCAACAGTCAATAGATATGGTTGTTCATCAATGGTAACAGTCAAATCAGTTGTTGGATAAGGGTGCTTATCCCCATGAACACACAAAATGTCCTCTTGTCTGCTATAATCCACCAGGCTCAAAGGTACAAGGTCCTTCTTAACTAGAGACATAAAGCTACCATTATCCAACAGAGCTGTAATCTGCTGGCCATTAACAGTTACAATTTTATAGCGCTGTAGCCTTATTTCCCCAGACCACCCGATGCATAGCAAGCACCCACAAGTTTAGTTTTACACATAGGACAGACAGAAGCTTTATGGCCTGGCTGTTGACAATAAAAACAAACAATGTCCTTACCATGTCCTTGCTGGTTTGGGGCAGAGCTGGGATTACCTGGAGCAGCTGATGTAGCGGTCTCTGTGCTGTATTGTTGAGGTGCAAAGTTGGTCCTCCTTGCCGAGCATTAAGATACTGTAAAGCCAACCTAGCGGCTGTGAGCCCCTCTGTTGGTTCATGTTCCTTCATCCAGGTCCTCATCTCTGCAGGAAGTATCCGGAGTAGTTGCTCCAGAATGTTGGTCTCATCGACCTCTTCCTTGGTATGCTGCTCCAGCTGAATCCTGTGTCGGTAAAGTCCCTTCAGGCGATGGTAAGTTTCGGTAGGGGTCTTACCAGGTGGGGCTGTTGAAGATCGAAACTGCAACCGGTATGTTTCTGGCGAGATGTCAAACTTTGTCAATAATGCTACCTTCAAGACACAGTAGGAATTAGTCTTCTCCTCATCCATTGCAGTGTAGGTCTCCAACACCTTCCCTGACAACAGTGGCACAAGTCTACATGCCCACTCAGTCTCTGGCCATTTCTATCATAAACCTCCGTGCGCCATATTATGGCGCACGGGAGAGAGAATAAAACCTAATTGCAGGAGTGGAGAGTGTCAGGTTTATTTCAGTACACCAAAAATAACAAGTCCAACAATCACAGATGCAGTTCAGTTACCACACAATATATGGAGAGATGCAATGATTGGATTTGGCCACCAAACTTACAGGGCGCCAGCCGAGTGCACAACAGCCCGGTCTAAAATGGAGCCTCGAGCTACAGAGCTGCGTAAAGCACAGGAAAGTGAAAGGCGAGCAGCCTAGTGCTGCAGGGCTGTAAAGCTCAGAAGGAAAGGCGAAGAAAGACTTACAAGGTTGGGACTGATCCGGGGTGCAACATGCAGTCTGGTGGATGAAGAGGAGAAGTAGGGCCAGCCGAAACACCAACGAATGAAACAGGTAGCAGAGACGGGCTGGAGAATAACGTAAGGATTGAAACCATAAGTGGGGGAACAATCTGCCGCGTATGGAGGCGAATGCCCCTACAATCTCTTTCCTCTGACACACTCAACAAACACTCCAGAAGCTAACGAGGAAAGAGACTGCCGGTGTGCGAATGCATGGGCCGGACTGATTAACACCAGGTGTGTGCGAGTGTGTGAAATGAGAATGAATGGAGCGAGTGCATGTGTGTGTGCATGTGGGTGTGTGTATGTGTGTGAATACCAGACAGTGCAGCTGACTGAGCTTGACAGGAGGAGGGGGCGTGCCCGAGCTGTCAGGAGGAAACTAGGTCAGAGCATAACGATGAGTCAGAATCGGGTTTGGCCTCCAAACCCGGATTCATGACAATTTCCATGTTTTGGCAATGTGCTCAAAGCACAATAAATAATTCTCAAGGTCCTCCCCCATCTGATAGGGTGGTACTTTTGGTTAATGTCTATACTCTGGATGTAGCTGCTCAGGGGCTCCACTGGAGTCTTGTGGTGGAATAAGTAATGTCTCTAATAATGCCGCTAGCTGCCTGTGGAGGGGTACTGGTGTTGGCAGGTCAAATCTGGGACTGCTTGCTGTTTCTGTGGCTGGTGTTTGTCCTGGATTGGGTGGGTTTGGAACCGGTGGGACGTGGACAGGTGGCTGGATGGTAGCAAGTTGCCCAACCTGTGGAATTAAACTTGTTAGGGTTTTAAGTTCTGCCAGTAGGCCCTTCTTCCTCCTGCTTTGTGCCACCAAAAAGTCTATCATAGCCAGTAATTTTCTCCCCAGCCCATCTGTTTCTGTTGGGGCTACTGATGCACTAGATCCAGCCATTTCATCTTCATCATCAGATGTCGGAACTGTCTCCCAGGCTGGATCCACCTCTTCAGTCACAATCTCCTCCAACTGCTCTTGTTCCTTTTGGGAACGTAATCCCATGCACTGCCTTGGAAGGCGGGTTACTCTCCACCGACTTGCCATCCCACTGCTGCCACTATATGTCATGAGGTTCGACTTCAGCTTCTTCAAATATTCAAAAAAAAAATGATGGCAAAGTCAAACAGATTTTGATTCAGAGTTTGCCAGGCTTCCAAGTGCAAACATTATATATACACTACCGTTCAAAAGTTTGGGGTCACCCAGACAATTATTTTGTGTTTTCCATGAAAAGTCACACTTATTTACCACCATGAGTTGTAAAACTGCACAAGACCAGACTGCAGCGGATCATTAAGTCTGCGGAGAGGATCATTGGTACCGACCTACCCTCCATTGAGAACTTATATCGGTCCATAACCAGGAAACGGGCGGGAAACATCTGTGCTGACCCATCATACCCCGGCCACAAACTGTTTGAACTTCTATCTTCTGGTCGTCGTTACAGATCACTGAAGGTCAAAACCACCCGTCACAGGAACAGTTTCTTTCCTCAAGCCATCACTCTGATGAACTCCTAACATTCACCTAGTCCTACCTGTTGTTGTACTCATGACTTTTCATCCATTATTACATTGCACATAACTCTCACACTGCTTTTTACTTCATTCACATTATATCACTGAATCTGAGTCCACATTGAAATACTGTGTGATTGTATATTTTTTCATATATTTCTGCAAAGTGTGGTTAGTCCGAGTAAATAACTGCATATATTCCTGTATATATTTGCATCCTTTTATAGAAACGTGGACAGACTGTAATTTACTGTACATACTGTGGTTGTCATTGAATCCTTATTTAAATCCTTCACCTGAACAACGAGAGCAAGTTTTTAGCCAAAGTCAAATTCCTTGTATGTGTTGTGCATACTTGGCCAATAAAGCTGATAAAGCTGATTCTGAAAATGAATAGAAAATATAGTCAAGACATTGACAAGGTTAGAAATAATGATTTGTATTTGAAATAATAATTTTTTCCAGATATTCAACCTGCTCAAAGGAAGGTCAGTTTTATAGCTTCTCTAACCAGCTAAACTGTTTTCAGCTGTGCTAACATGATTGCACAAGGGTTTTCTAATCATCCATTAGCCTTCTGACGCAATGAGCAAACGCATTGTACCATTAGAACACTGGAGTGATAGTTGCTGGAAATGGGCCTCTATACACCTATGTAGATATTGCACCAAAAACCAGACATTTGCAGCTAGAATAGTCATTTACCACATTAGCAATGTATATTAGATATTAGAGTGTATTTCTGATTAGTTTAAAGTTATCTTCATTGAAAAAAACAGTGCTTTTCTTTCAAAAATAAGGAAATTTCTAAGTGACCCCAAACTTTTGAACGGTAGTGTATGTGAGGAGGGGAAAAATGGTGAAAACAAATGAGAAGAAAAATAAATAGTCTCTGTACTAAATTGTCTCTTTGAAAATGGGGTCCTCTATTAACTCCTTCTCCAAATGGGGGAAAACAGGACAACTTCTCAATTACAGGCTGCAGAACACGTCACCTCCTTTGTAACAAAATTCAGACTGACCACTCAGCTCCACAACAACCCCATTTTTAAAGAACAAGCCCCTCCCACTGTGGGCATATTATTCATGAAAAACATACTTCAATAAATATTTCTATAAAAAACAGTTAATAATGGACCATCTTCCAATATATATTTTACCCAAAAATATTTAACTACAAAGACAAGTTTTTCCCCACACAAAGTCAGTTCATTTACAAAAAAAATATTAATTAAAATTCATGACCACAACCCCCGGGTCACCCGACTACAAAGCCCGCCAGAAAAACATATTTAATCTTCTTAATTGGTTCAATCTGTTTAGCTCATTAAACGTCCGACTCATGAATGGAGGCAGCTGGGCGGACATGCAACGGAACAAGTCAAAAGTGAGTTTGTATGGTATGGAAGTATGAGTGCATGTTTCCCAACGTGGCATAACAACCAAGTGTGCACCCTTGGTTGTGCTACAAAACCGGTAAGGGGAGAAAGAGATGAAGGTCAGCTATTTTAATATAGTTCACAAACATGAAAGAAAATGAGAAAATGTAAGGTGGGGGTGTGCGCATGTGTGTGTGTGTGCATGCATGCATGCTGCTTAAGATAGCATATCACCTGCAGTACATAGTTGTGTGTAGGTGAGTGTGCATATAGCAGTCTGTATGAGTGTTTGTGTGCCTGCAGTCAGTAACGAGGCTGCTCCGTCACAATGGGTTTCTCATCAAAAGGTCAGAGGTTTAGGCTTTTAATCTACAGGGCTGCAAAGGGTGTGGGTCTGCATCCTGGTTGAGTGCATTCTAGTTTATATTGTGATATTTCTGTTATCTGAAATGGGTGGCATGTCTCACAGAAGTGATGACTGCTAAAACTCTATATATGATTATAATTATTGAATAATTATTATACAGCTCATTAATAATTACCATTAATTATCACCAGTGTTGGGCTAATTACTAAAAAATAGTAACTAGTTACAGTTACTAGTTACTTCTTTTCAAAAGTAACTGAGTTACTTTTGAGTTATTGCATGATTAAAGTAATTAGTTACTTGGAAAAGGAACTTTCACGTTACTTTTAAATGCGTACTTAAATCATCTTGCACACAGCAAGATCAAGGGCCCCTTGTTCTCATCAGAAAAAAGAAGAAATAGAAAACTGATGAGAAAAAAGTCTCATCTTACAGAGAAAACATGTCTCAGATTTACACAAACTATTGTAATCGGAAGAAAGTCAGAAATTTACTAGAAATAAAGCTGTGAATTCACAGAGAAAATTTTGGACCCTCTGCTGGGTCGTTTTTGCCCCATGAGCCATATGTTTGACACCCCTAGACCAGCCCATTAAAAATGCATATTTAGAGGATTCACTTCCATGAAATAGTTGCATATCACAACAGCATGTATAGTAAATGAATGAGATAAAATAAAACAGAAAGCACAGATAAATGAAAGGTCACCTCTTAGAAAAAGCTGTTCTTTACTGCAACAAATCACAGTCACTTTTTCTCTGTGTGTAAGAAAACTTTAAATGCATTAAATGCAAGCCTCTTGCTCAAAAAATACTCATGTTTTATCACAGAGGTAGGAGCTGTTAGGGGCTACTCACCGCTGTGACAACAGGTGATCAGGGCTTGATATGAGAAGTCGCCACCACCACGACATTTCTTCCCACAGGGTTTTGATGTGAACTGGGGCAGGACAGGAAACGGACCCACGGAGGAGACTGTGTGACAGCTGCGTCAGTTACGGTTGGGTCAGTTTATATTTATTTGATTATTTATTTGCTTGCCTTTGGCATGACAACCTCCAGTGGCTTGAGGCGCTGGGGATGGCAGTTGTCCACCAATAGCCACTGAACCTGTGTATTCATCTCCAGTTGGCAGCTGATGATGAGGGTGTCTAGCAACTGCAAGTTGTACGATTGTCTGTTTGCGCTAAAATATCTATCCATATTTATAAAACGAGTAACGCGAGTAATGCATTAAATCAAATTTCAGTAATTGTAACGCATTACGGAATTTTTAAACAGTAATTTCGTTACAGCACGTTTCTGCAAAAGTAGTGGCGTTACACTGATTATCACTGATTATCCACCTTATTCTTGGGGGTGCCACTGTAGGAACGATATATGGGCAGAGCTTCCAGTTTCAGCCAACCTAGTGTTAAATCAGTCAGTAAGAGTGAAGCAGTAGGGGCATTTTGCGTTTTTAAAAGTTTTTCAAATTCATTTTAATATATAGTCCACATACGTGTTTTGCACTCAAGTGGCAGCTAATTTCAGTTCTTCTAGTTTTTTGTATTTTTTGAATGTTTTGGCGTAGCTCTGGTACTTGCTGGTGTTTGTGGTTGTGCCAATAGACTGGATAAATGTAGGCTTCTCACCACACGGTGACAGACGCCATCCAAGCACAGTGTTGTGGCGTACGTCTGCTCTAAGGTAAATTTGATTATGTCCAACATATTTTAACAAAATGCAGCCGAGTTTATTGCGATGGAGACGTGCTGGTCTGAATGTGCACCGCGTCATTATGAGTACAGGCAACGAGAAGTCATAAATCATGACTCTTTCTTTGTTTGGTAGCAGCAAAGTTCCGGGGAAACGCCATGAGCGCCTGGTATCATTGGAAAGCTGAGAAATCGTACTTTCTAAAAATGCCTATGTTTTTGTGGAAGATGTAACTCCAGACCGATCGAATGCAAGTTTTCAACCTAGCTAAAATATAAACAAATCATCTTTTCTGGGTCAGTTTACGCACACTTCCTACAAATCATTTTCAAAGTCTTTCAGTACAGAATATGGAAATAATGTTACATCAGTTTTGAAAATGTCCTCAAAGTGATTCATTTTGCCAGTACGGGTCATTTGTTTACAGCGTTAGCATCTTAGCAGTGGGGCTAACAAACGGACCTACTATCTTCGAGGTCACTTTTTAAGGTCATCTTCCCATCCCTCGATAGTCGTGGAAAGTGGTATGATTATATTACTGTTTTGAGGTGCAAGAAGCCGTGTTCCTGCATTTCTGATGCCGAACAAGGAAAAGTGTCCCGTTTTAGTGACAACTATAGGGCCTTTTCCACTAGCCTCGCTTAGCCCTACACCGCACCACTCAGCCCGCGTTTGAGCATTTTCCATTAGCCCCAGCACCGGTTAGCAGGCGCTATTTTAGTACCTGATCCAGGGCAGGGTCTAACCGAGCTGAGTAGGGCTGAGTATGGCTGTGATGTGACTTTAACAGACTGGTCGCCGCTGATTGGTCAGGTCGTAATGTCACGAAAGCAACTTTTTCTGCTGAATTTACTACACGACCGCCATTTGTAGTTGTTCAGCCAGTGAACACAGTGTGTGGCTTTAATACAGTATAGTTTCACTCTCTGAAGATGTCTTCTCGTAAGGCTATCCCCTGGTCAAACGAGGAGGTGCGCAATTTTCTTTCTATATTAGTCAACGATCCCATCCAGCGCAAGTTGGACGGATCTACTCGAAATGAAAAAATATACCAGCAGGTGTCCGAGCAGATGGGTTCCCAAGGGCACATCCGTACTGCCAAACAGTGTCGGGAGAAGCTGAAAAAGCTGAAAAGCGATTACAGAGCAGTGAAGGGCCACAATGCTCGAAGTGGAGCGGATCAGAAGGAGTGGAAGTGGTTCGCTGAGATGGACGCGATCTATGGACATAGGCAGAGACATTGGGCTCGACACGGCCACAGTCACGGCCTTGGAAACCGTGGATGGTGAGTGTTGTTTTGATATTGCGCGTCTTTTCGCCAATTTATCCTTTCTGTGCCAAGTTCACTGTTTTTAAGAAATAGGAAGGTTGTTAGATTGTGGGTAATGGTTGTTACTGAGGCTTGCCTATTGTTTTGCAGCCAACTGCAGATTCACGCTTGCTTTGTGTTAAGTATTAGCGCGAACAAAACGCTGAATTACGCTTAATGTATTCCGGTTAAAAACTTTAGAGTGTTGTGTACATGTTGCACTTTGGTGTTAAGTTTTAAATTGCGTGCATTTTCTTTCTAGAATCGCAGTTCATATCACAGGGGTCCACCTCAGTGGACATGGACACACCGGACTCTCCTGCGTCTGCCTCTGCGTCTGCGTCTGCCGGAGCGCCAGCTGGATCGACTCCAATGTCAGCCACATCACCAGCTCCATCTGGATCACGTTCAAGTGCTGGTAAGGCACAATAACCACAATTTTTTTTTTTTTTTTTTGTTGAAACAGGTCCAGTGGAAACCAGGGTCGAAAATCCATCCATCCATCTTCTACCGCTTAATCCTTTACGGGTCGCGGGGGGGCTGGAGCCTAACAAGTTATGTACCAAATTGATTAATGCAATTTCCTGTAGCTGCATATTAATTAATTGAAAATGTCTTTTTAAATGTATAAAAAGGTTATTCTTTGGTCTTCACTTATTATCGGTGTTCCACAACCCGGTCCCGTTTTTAGGTGTGGTGATTGAAGTGCTGTTGTAACTCCTGTTTTAGAAAAACAAATAAAGCTCATGAACTGCCGTTGAAATCAACATGCTTCATTGAAATGCTTCGCGTCAGCTGACTGTATTAACCCATTCAGATTTCTGCGGCCACACTACAAGCAACTATTTTAAACATTACCCATCCATCCATCCATATTCTTAATCTTAATCCTTTTTAGTTTTGCAGGGGGGCTGCAGCCGAAGACAGCACCCTGTGTGTTGCAAAATCCACTCTACTGAGGGGCAGCAACATGACAGTTCAGCTTATATACAGCAATGAAGCATAATATAATAGTGACATTCCACCACAGACTTTCACCAGTGTAATTCCATAATATATGTAGTGATCCAGCTTTAACAACCATGCCTTTCTGTCTTTCAATGTAGCCAAGAGGAAAAGGAACAACTCCATCGCTGACCTTACATCAGCGATCGTCAACATGCATGACGAGGAGATGCGGTTCTTGGAACGGCAACATGACCAGCAGCAAGAACACCATCAGGAGTACATGCAGCATTTGCGACAGGTGGCCGCAGATGTGCGGGCAGATGCGCGTGAAGCCCTGGAGCAGGACGCTGTGTTACGAAGGGAAGAGCTCGCAGAGATGTCATCATTCAACAGAGATTTCCTGACCCTATTTGGCAGGCTTGTGGACGCATTTAGCAGTTGGCGTGTCTAACCATGTCTCCCCACGCCCAGTCTGTTTTTTGGTTTGTAAATTTTGCTTCTGGAATAAAATTGTATTGTTTGCATCAAAAGTCTGGTTTATCTGTTATGACACCGTATGAGAAAAGCCAATAATTACATACACATTCCATTCTCTGTTCACTCCATATGCTGCTGTTCATCAGGTCAGGTGTATAGCCTTCTAATGGTAATTTAATTTTTAACAACACAACGAAACGTAATGTCTTGGTAGTTTTTTTTTTTAATTTTAAACAAATTTGCAATGCTGAATCCATTTCTCTTGAACAGGTACATTTTTTTATGTTATAAGCAGTTGTACAGGTGTACTTTAACTTGTACAGTAGACACTGATAAAGGTAAGTACATGTAAATTGAATGTTGCATCACCAGTCAAAATTTAATAAATTAAGAAGGAATCTAGCAAAAATTTGGCACTAATAACAGTAGACAAATCGGACAAGGAGGCACAACTGTGTTTTTGTTGCACACAACTGTTGTTACCAACAAGTTGTGAAAAATTTATATTCCCTTTTCCCAAAAATTAAAAATCAATATGTAAGTAAAAGTGGGAGACCTTTACATGGGAATATGACATGTATCAGCACATGATTTATAGTTCAATTTGCATTTCCACCTAAGCAAAAGTGGCTTGTCGAGCTGGATTTTTGTGAAGATGGCCTGTGCGGTGTTTCTGCATGTAATTACATACCTGTCAAGTGATACGGTTTCGCCGTATTTTAATACGGGGAAAATGCAATTTTAGCAAATACAGGCGTATTGCCATTTCTGTATGCCAAAAAGAAAAATATACGGGGAAAAAAATTATTGAGAGTGTGGAGGAACACGTCGTGTGTGTGACCCCCACAGCATACGGGGCTGGCAGAGCGCTCAGCGTGAGCAATTATCACAACAGTGAGAAGTGTGGACTGATCATTATGCTGATGGCCTCGCACCTTCTGTTGTCCTGCGGCTCCGGAACAGAAAGGAATCGCTGGATGGATAAAGGCTTCTCCAGAGGGCCCTACACACTCCTTCTGTGTTCCATGTAGGAGGAGCATAAAAGTGACTGCATCGGGGATTTTCGACCTGAAGTCGCACTTCGCTACACAGGGCCGCAAAAATTGTGTAGCCAAATCGAAAACGTATCGATGGATGGATGAACATTTTCAGCCAGTGAGAGAACCGACGCCTTCCAAATCCAATGCATCACTAGCAGAAGTGATGGTTTGTCATTTTGTGGCAGAGCACAATCTACCCCCATTGGTGGCAGATCACTTCTGATCTGCCACTTCAGAAATGCTAGTCAGCAAAGGCTGCTACTTGGAACTATAACAAGCAGCATCAGTGAACATTTTCTTGTTTCAAGTTCATCCAAGTGCATTAGTGTAACAAAGCTGACAATTAAAAACTATTTAATTCCAAGTGTATATACAGTATCTAGCTGACAATTAAGAACTATATTCAGAATAATTCTTATTTTGTACTTTCAAATTAAGCAATCTACCTTGTGCTAATGTAAATTTGAAAAATATTTTTTTATTTTTTTTTTATTTATTTATTATTAATATCATTTATTTGTTATTTATTCATTTTTTATTTTATTTATTTTTTTGTGCTACTTGGCTTATTATTTTCACATTACCAAAAAGTTATGGCTCAAGATTGTGTCCATATAAGTGTACATTTGAATAAATATGTTTGAAATAGTTCATGTTGCAGTTGCTGTTTGTTTAGTTTTTTTGGGGTTTTTTTGCTTCAGTTTTCTTTCATCTGCCGATAAATACAGTTTTTAAGTATTCAGTACAGGTGTGAAAGCCCCCGCAATAAGGGAGGCATGAGGTCAGTACAGGTGTGAAAGCCCCCCCAATAAGGGAGGCATGAGGTATGCCTTGACAGGTATGTAATTACCCGTACCTTAACAGATAAGCGTTATGAACAACAGAGGACAGGTAGATGGAACATGCACAACATTTTATTTACAAAAAACATTTTTGAAATATGTATGCACATAAATGTGGACGAAATTATATTTCTACCTATTGCTAGACAAGTACTGCATCACAGCATCTCGTATATCGGCACCCTGCTCCTCTGCTCCCTGGGTCGCTGCCACCACTGGTTCATCTACTGCATCATCCAATGTAGTGTCATACGTCTCTCCATGACTCTCACACAGATTATGCAGAGCACAAGAAGTCAGCACCATAGATTTCACCAGTTTCATGTCACAGTCATTCTTCTCTCCTTCCTCCTTCCTTCTCTCCTCGTCATCAGCCATTTTCTTTGTTGTGGAGGATTCGGTCGCGTGTTTCACGTCACGAGAGTGTGGCGCCGCCTCGCTGTTCAAGAAATCCCACCCACCGCAGGTGTGCCAGCAGGTGTGCCAGCAGTAATGTCGAAAAGCAACCGAGGCAGAACCGAATCGAAGTGAGTCGAGTCGGGTTTTCTAATCGGGGCTAATGGAAAAGCGCCTTAAATGTTCTAAACTAGTACCGGAAGTGGCTACCATAATTCACGCAAGGCATCATGGGGCCTAGGAATAAGGTGGATTTTCTACTTATAGTAATTTTGTATAAAACTATTTTAAAGACATTTGACATTTCACATACTGTTTTGTAATGTTGCAGAGTAGTTTATTTCAATCGATTTTATCAGATTGTACAGTGGTGTGAAAAAGTGTTTGCCCCCTTCCTGATTTCTCATTTTTTTTGTATGTTTGTCACACTTAAATGTTTCAGATCATCAAACAAATTTAAATATTAGACAAAGATAACACAAGTAAACACAAAATACAATTTGCAATGAAGGTGTTTGTTATTAAGGGTAAAAAAAAATCAAAATCTACATGACCCTGTGTGAAAAAGTGATTGCCCCCCTGTTAAAAGATAAATTAACTGTGGTTTATCACATCTCTGGAAAGCTTAATTCAATTTTCTAACCATTTCTAATGCTCTGGGACTCCAGCAAACCACAGTGTGAGCCATTATCCACAAATGATGAAAACACGGAACAGTGGCGAACCTTCCCAGGAGTGGCCGGCCAACCAAAATTACCCCAGGAGCACAGCGACGACTCATCCAAGAGGTCACTCGTCGGCCTCCGTCGGTCTATGATGACCATGGAAGAGAATCCTAAATGTCTACTCTGCTGGAACAGCACCGCCTGTGGCTGAACAGGCCGATGCCCGAATGGCAGTCCCTGTCACACAGGTCGCACTTGTGGGTGGTCTCCGTGCTGCTGGGTCTGTGGCGGTTCTTCCTGCGGGTCCTTTTTTCATCTGCTGCAGCAGTCAGTCTCTCTTCACCCGCCTTGAGCTGTCTGGTTAGGGTGCCTCTCCATTTGGAGCGGTCCGTTGCAAGGTCCTCCCAGCGCTCTGTGTTGATTTCCAGGGCCTTCATGTCTCTCTTGCAGACGTCTCTAAAGCGCAGCTGTGGGTGGCCAACGTCTCTCCTGCCAGTCGCCAGTTCTCCGTAGAGGACGTCTTTGGGGATTCTGCCATCCTCCATACGATGAACATGGCCTAGCCAGTGAAGCCTGCGCTGCCTGAGAAGAGTGAACATGGAGGAAGGGCGGTGCGGGACGGAACTTCTGTGTTGGGCACTTTGTCCTGCCAGGATATGTCCAGGATGTGGCGAATGCAGCGCAAGTGGAAGGAGTTCAGTCTCTTTTCCTGCCGGGCGTATGTTGTCCACGTCTCACTCCCATAGAGCAGTGTGCTGATGACGCAGGTGTTGTACACTGCCATCTTCGTCTTGACAGAGAGCTTGGGATTCTCCCACACTCGTGTGGTGAGGCGAGCAAGTGTGAAGACTGATTCTCCAATCCTCTTATCGATCTCTGTATCAAGGGAGAGGTTGTTGCTGATCGTGGACCCCAGGTACGTGAACTGATTCACGACCTCCAGCTCGTAGTCGTCGATGATGATGGTTGGTGGTGCTTCCGTGCCTTGCGCTAAGACGTTAGTCTTCTTCAGGCTGATGGTAAGCCCGAAGTCCTTGCATGCCTGGGAGAAGCGTTCCATCAGGGTCTGAAGCTCTTGCTGTGTGTGGGTTGCGTCTGCAGCGTCGTCTGCGAACAGCATGTCTCTGATTAGAGCCTCGTGTACTTTGGTTCTGGCTTTCAGGCTGGTGAGGTTGAAAAGCCTGCCGTCAGATCTTGTGTGCAGGTAGATTCCCTCTGTTGCTCTGCTGAAGGCATGCCTCAGGAGCATAGCAAAGAAAATCCCAAAGAGGGTTGGCACAAGTACACAGCCCTGTTTCACTCCGCTGCGTATGTTGAATGGCTCTGAGACGTTGCCGTCTTGCTGCACTATCCCCTGCATGTTGGTGTGAAACGATTTGATGAGGCTTTGCAACTTTGGTGGGCATCCTATCTTTGGCAGGATCTTGAAAAGGCCCTCTCTGCTGACCAGATCAAACGCTTTGGTGGGGTCGATGAAGGCGACGTACAGGGGCATGTTCTGTTCTCTGCATTTCTCCTGGAGTTGGTGGATGGAGAATATCATGTCTACCGTTGATCGCTCAGCGCGGAAGCCACACTGAGACTCGGGGTAGACACATTCGGCAAGCTTCTGTAGATGAACGAGAACAACTCGTGCGTAGACTTTGCCAACAACGCTGAGGAGGGAGATGCCCCTGTAGTTGTTACAGTCGCTTCTCTCCCCTTTGCTTTTGTAGAGGGTGATGATCTTGGTGTCCCTCATGTCCTGTGGTACGGCACCTTCCTTCCAGCACTGGCAGAGGACGTCATGCAATGGCAGCAGTAGGGCGGTCTTGCAGTGCTTGATCAGGTCGGGGGGTATGCCGTCGTTGCCGGGTGCCTTGCCAGCGGCCAAGCTATCAATGGCCTTGCTGAGTTCGTCAATGGTTGGCTCGGCATCATGTTCGTCCATGGATGGCAGGCAGTCGATGGCATCAAGGGCTGACGGTGTCACGGTGTTCTGTCTGGAGTAGAGGTTGGAGTGGTGTTCCACCCATCTCTCCATCTGCTTGTTCTTTTCTGTGATCATCTCCCCAGTGGAGGATTTGAGGGGGGCCGTCTTGCTCTGAGCTGGACCAAGTGCTTTCTTGATGCCATCGTACATACCACAGATGTTCCCTGTTATGGCAGCGGTTTGAATGTCTTGGCTGAGCTGAGTCCAGTACTCGTTGGCACAGCGCCGAGCAGTCTGCTGAACTTTGCTTCTCGCATCCCTGAGAATCTGGAGATTCTTCTCGTTTGGGTACTTCTTGTACTCAGCAAGTGCTGAGCGCTTGGCTTCAATGACGGGGGTCATCTCGGTCAACCTGGCATCAAACCAGTCCTGTGACTTCGAGGTCTTCCTTCCAAAGGTAGCCAAGGCTGTGCGGTGGATGGTGTTTCGCAGCTCTTCCCACTTCTGCTTTGCAGATTCTCCTTCTTGTGGTACACCAAGTTCCTTCTCAAAGGTGGAGGCAAACTGCTCAACAAGTTCTGGTTGGGCCATCTTGCTGGTGTCAATCTGTGCCTTTCCAGGCTGTCTAGCACGATGGAATTTCTTCAGCTGCAGCTTGACCTTCCAACACACCAATGAATGGTCTGTGTCACAATCTGCACTCTGGAACGAACGGGTGATTAGCACGTTCTTCAGTGAGGTGCGCCTGATCAGGATCAAGTCCAGCTGGTGCCAGTGCTTTGAGCGCGGATGTCGCCAGGAAACCTTGTGTTGGGGCTTGGTCTTTAAGAACGAGTTTGTGATGCACAGATCGTGATATGTGCAGAACTCTAGCAGCCACTGTCCATTGTCGTTCATTCTGCCCACGCCAAATGGTCCAAGATAGGAGGGCCAGGAGTTGTGGTCAGCACCCACTCTGGCATTGAAGTCTCCAAGGAGAATGAGTTGTTCAGAGTTGGGGATGATCCTGACAGTTGTTGCGATATTCTCGTAGAACTTGTCTTTTGCCTCTGGTGTGGCTGTCAGTGTTGGGGCATACACACTGACGAGGGTGACTGGGCCTTGAGTGGTGTTGAGGCGGAGGGTGAGGAGTCGTGCAGAGCCATTGCTGCCCGGTTCCACCATCTTCAGCAAGGTGTTCTTCACTACGAAGCCCACTCCGTGTTCCCTGTGTTCGTCACTGCCCTTTCCCTGCCAGTAGAACGCGTAGTCCTTCTCTCTCAGTGTACCTGCATCAGCCAACCATGTTTCCTGGAGAGTGGCGATATCCACTCCCAGTTTCTTCAGCTCATTATTGATGATGGCAGTCTTCCTGGTGTTGTTGATGTCCTTGAGGTTAGCAGCGAGTCCTGTCATCATAGTGCGGACGTTCCAAGTTCCCAGTTTTAGAGTTGGTCTCTTCTGTTTTTTTGTCTTGCCTGGTGCAAAGGTTCTCAGCCTGCTGTCCGGACTTCTCCTCATCCCCATGCACCCAATGAGGAAAGCAAGCTGTGGCGGGACAACACCTTATTGGCTGGGGGCTGCCCAGCTTGAGGCGGGTGGTAGCTGTCCAGTGAGATCCGATGATCCCTCCCACCGTCGGGAACAACCCCTGGCGCCACGCTCTAGGCCAATTGAGCAGTGGCTTATAACCGGTAACTGTCATTCCCCGTGTTTTGTCTACGCCAAAGGCGAAGCTGGAGTGTCCTCTCCAGTGATCCGGTGTTCTACCTTCCAGCGTTGGGCGTTGGTAGGATTCAAGCCTGGGCAGGAAGATATGGAGGACAAGATGTTGCCCATGCAGCTTGTCCCCCCTCTCCACGTCACTGATGAATCCAAAGGAACAGCAGGGCTGCTAC
Source organism: Pholidichthys leucotaenia (assembly GCA_020510985.1). Lineage (NCBI taxonomy): Eukaryota > Metazoa > Chordata > Actinopteri > Cichliformes > Pholidichthyidae > Pholidichthys > Pholidichthys leucotaenia. The sequence continues at coordinate 73,169,790 of CM035846.1, forward strand.
AGTTTGGCACCAGCGCCGTCGCAGGAGCTTCCAGAATGATGTTGAGCACAACAGAGAACTGCCTTAGGAGCTCCGACTCCGGATTTTTCCTCAGGGTTGACTCCCGAAGCCTTTCCCGTGACCGGGTGTGCCGCAAGGCAGCGGAGGTTTGAAATCAGGGTTTACCTTCCCCTAGATGGGCTACCTTCCCAGGTTGACGAGCCACCATCTACCCGAAGCATCTGGTTTTAAGGCGCCAGAGATCTGCCCTTGCCCCTTCTCCTATTAGTAAAAGCAGTTCCGCCGGGCTTGGAGACTAAACCACACGGGCAGGCTAGGAGTTGGACTTAGTTGTCAGAGGCTTTTCGAGACTCACGCCATAAGGAGCATTTTATGAGCACTGGGAGCTTAACCCCAGTGCCACTCCTGGCTATGACAACCTTGGAACCGGTCACTAAAGACCCCACAACAACATCCAAAAAACTGCCAGCCTTACTTGCCTCAGTTAAGGTCAGTGGTCATGACTCCACCATAAGAAAGAGACTGGGAAAAAATGGCCTGCATGGCACAGTTCCAAGACGAAAACCACTGCTGAGCAAAAAGAACATAAAGGCTCTTCTTAGTTTTGCCAGAAAACATCTTGATGATCCCCTAGACTTTGGTGAAAATACTCTGTGGACTGATGATACAAAAGTTGAACTTTTTGGAAGGTGTGTGTCCCATTACATCCAGCGTAAAAGTAACACAGCATTTCAGAAAAGGAACATCATACCAACAGTAAAATATGATGGTGGTAGAGTGATGGTCTGGGGCTGTTTTGCTGCTTCAGGACCTGGAAGACTTGCTGTGGTAAATGGAACCATGAGTTCTGCTGTCTAACAAAAAATCCTGGAGGAGAATGCCAGCCATCTGTTCGTGACCTCAAGCTGAAGTGCACTTGGTTTCAGCAGCAGGACAATGATCGAAAACAAACCAGCAAGTCCACCTCTGAATGTCTTAAGAAAAACAAAATGAAGCCTTTGGAGTGGCCTAGTCAAAGTCCTGACCTGAATCCAATTGAAATGCTGCGGCATGACCTTAAAAAAGCAGTTCATGCTCGAAAACCCTCCGATTTGGCTGAATTACAACAATTCTGCAAAGATGAGTGGGCCAAAATTCCTCCACAGCACAGTAAAAGACTCAATACCAGTTATCGCAAACGCTTGATTGCAGTTGTTGCTGCTAAGGGTGGCCCAACCAGTTATTAGGTTTAGGGGGCAATCCCTTTTTCACACAGGGCCATGTAGGTTTGGATTTTTTCCCCATTAATAATAAATACCTTAATTTAAAAACTGCATTTTGTGTTTACTTGTGTTATCTTTGTCTAATATTTAAATTTGTTTGATGATCTGAAACATTTAAGTGCGACAAACATCCAAAAAAATTAGAAATCAGGAAGGGGGCAAACACTTTTTCACACCACTGTATGTATCCCAGCATCTCTTCATATTGAACAAAGTAACATAAAACCTACAACTGCAATATAAATGCCACATAAAATAATAATCATTTGGCACTCCAACACATGCAATGTGTTGCATTCTGGCAGCCTTGAAGCCTCATGTAATACTAAGTGACTTTAATGTACCTGCAGCAAAGGCTTCTTTGGCTCTTCAGACAGTATTGAGTATGCATCAGATGACTTAACTTTTATTTAGTTTATTTAAGAGTTTTGCATTTTGTGAGACTGGGAGTTGGGAAGTCTAGGATTTATCATTACTTTCCTAATTTATAATTGTATTTAATATTTTCAGTGCTTTTAGCCATCTACAGCTGAGACCAGATGTCTATATACTGTATAATAGACACATAACCTTTTTTCCCTCACTGTCTGACATTAAATTAGGCTTTAACTTTGAACAAAAGTAATTTAAAAAATTCTCCCAAAAAAAAATAGCAAATGGCAACTATTTTGGTAATTCTAACTGAACTAAAACAGGAAAATTTTTGTCTGATTTAATGTCAGATAGTGAGAAAGAAAGGTTATGTGTCTTTTTATACAGTGTATATAGACATCTGGTTTTGACTGTAGCTAATTTAGCTAATGTTATTTTTCACGAAATATTCTGTTTTCAAAGGTGAGCAATTTGTTTTAAAAACTTGCAAGTGGCCCCTGAGTTATAAGACAGCATATGGCATAATAACGGTGCCCAAGCATCATGCTGAGTGACACATCATCCTCCACCATTGCTTGATCAGAGCCAGAAACATCAATTTTCATCATGTCATAAATCCCTACATAGTGTACTTGTTTTCCTATTAATCCTTCAAAGCGTCTCCTGGTTTCAGGGTGAACTGATGGACACCAAGATTGTTGCATTACACATAAAGACTTCTCGTTTACACATGTATGTACTGATGTTCGACCACAAGGCAAATTCTTGCTGCTTTCTAAAATGTAAATGAGAATAATCCACTTCTGCGATTAGATGAACTTGCATTCTTTAGGCTGTACTTGTGTACTTTTCCACAGCTGATTTCAGATTTGATATGCATCTAAGGGCCAGGGCGTTTTGTTTTTTTTTTCATTATATTTTACTGGAACACAGGAGCTTTATTAAGCCGTTAAATTTACTGTCCGTCAGAAACAAACTCTCTCTTTGTTAGTCAACTGTCTGCTGAGGCCACGTTCAGACTTCCAGGAAAAAGTGGTCCAGACGGTTTCTTTTATTTTTTTTTCCATATCCATTTTTTCTATGATGGTCTGAACACCACATACTGACAAGAAATCTGACTTTCAGTTTAGGCCTGGTCCTAAATCAGATAGAGATGTTTGCAGTGTGACCTCAGTTTGAACAGTGGCGCCACACTTCATCTGACTGTTACGTCACTCTAATGCAACAGTTTTATCATTTGTGGCTTTTTTCATAGATCGTTTCATCATAGATTTTTTTCTCATAAAATTTCTGATTTTAACTTTAAATTTTGCACGGTTTCCTGATAAGTTTTTCAAACATATTTGACTTTTTTCCACACACAGACTTGGATTTTTTTTTTTTTTTGTAAATAGAATAATGTTTTGGGGTAAATTTGATTAGATTTTTTTGTACTTTTACAAATTTTCCATTTTAAGATTGCAGGGTTTTTTTAAAACTAACTTTGCAGAGTGTAGTTTACTATAGGCATTTGTGAAATGAGGAATAAGACCTGCAGTCTGAATGGAGCTTCACTGGGTTTGGCCAACAGACGGCCAGACAAGCGAAGCTGCTGGAGTCGCTGTGTGTCTGAGCCCAGCCAGCGTGTCCATGTGGGCCCCACCAAATCTGAAATCTGGCCTGTCTCATGAGTCCATATGGGTTTGTCTGTGGGTTCCATGTTGGCACCATCTGTGCTTGACCACATGCACTTTACCCGTTTACCTATTTTCAACTTATTTTCTCATACATGTGCTATTTTCTTGTAAATGTGTGACTTTTTTCCAACTAACTTGATTAAAAAAAAAAAAATTCTTGAAAATTTGAAACTGTCATGAGCCGAGCCGGCTTGATTTTCCCCGGCTCGGCCCTGATCTCTCTGTGGGTTTTGGCTTCATTGTTGATGTGCATTTTATGTATTCATTCCATCTTCTTAGCCACTGGCAGCTGTTAGTCAGCCTCTGATCTTTTTCCCACACTGCTGACAGCGGTGTTTGGATTTAAGCAGCTTGTCGCTAGACAAACACCGCTGGGTCATTGTACGAGTCACTCCTACTCTCCATGGTGTGACCGTCGCGTCGGAAGGACATCTGGATTACGTTCACTGGGAGTATTGGACTTTCGGGACTGTTTTTACTGGTGAGTAAACTGTTTGCGTTTCTCTCCGTGGTTCGCTGCTACGCTGGACCAGAAGCGTTTCTTTCCCTGCAGTATTCTGCTGCACTTCTGGCAGCGCTTCCTTCACGCAGCGCAACTGCTACACTTAGGCTGTTGCCCAGTTTACGTTCCCCCGAGTAGTTTAATGTCCTGTATTCTTCCACGCTCTCCCGAGCGCTTGTGCGTAAACTGTATTATTTTTCCTGTGGCCGCGGTACACAGTGACCTGCCCGCTGTCCACTTTGTGTCAGTCATTTTGTGTACAACATACCTTCTTGTAAGCCTTTATTTTTGAACTGTTTCATGTTAACAAATGTGTGTGTGGTGAACTCCCGCGTTTAAAGCCTTTCATCCTTCTCCTCCTCCGTGCGCAATGATAAAGCGCACAGAGTGTTTATGACAGAATGACCCAGCCAGTAAAAAGGATTTAGCGGGTTCACCCACACATCCCTTTTTTCTCTTTTTTTTTTTTTTTTTTTTTTTTTTTTTTTGTCATTTTCTGAACTGTGTTTTCACCCACCGGTTTTCCCCCACTATGCCTTCGGTGCGGCGCTCCCATGCTGGTCGGAGGAGATTAGCGGCGAGGCATACCATAGTGGAGGAAGAATGGGCGGCGACCTTCATCCAGGACTTTATGGATGAGGCCCATAGAGCCCACGTACCCAAGGCGAAGTGGAGCAGCCTGGACGCAGCGGAGGGAATTCTGGAAGCACATCCTAGTCTCTGGGATTACCCTCAGTACGCGGACCTGATCGCTTCGGTCTACGCGCTCCAGCGCATGTTTCCTGGTGTGGGGAGAGCGGCGTTCCTCACGGAGCCCAAGCGGGAACACGCGCCACAGTCCGCAGCCATTCTGTCCCCCACTTCACCATCAGTGTCAGCCACCCAAAGGCAGCATCATCCCGCTAGGAAACACCGGGAGAAGCCCTCCTCTTTTGCAGCAGCCATCATCGCTTCAGCCGCCGAAAGGTCTGCTGGATTCACCCCGGCCACGCCAACCTCCGTCGTCAGGGAGACAGCTCCTCCAATAGTCTGTGGAGAAGTCCACGTCATCACTGGCATAGAGAGGGACGAGTTTCTGCCTCGTGCAGCTGTGGATGTCATCAACCAGGATGGCAGGCAAGTATTTTTCCATTCGAAATTATTTATTAGCACTGAATCTTGCCTGTCTCCCGACGGAGAGGCCCAGTATCAGCAGTCCACTGGGTCCTCTCCTTCAGCTGCAATTAATGATTGTTTCTTTCCCCTCTCCATGTCTCCTCCCATTCTCCCTGAGGGCCTGCAGGACCAAGAACCGGGCCGCCTGACGATGGGGGAGGTTGAGGCCCTGGATGATCCTGCCCAGGAGTCCGCACGGAGGTGTTCCCCCGCAACCACATCGGTGGATGAGGAGTGGGCAAATCTTCTCACCTTCGTCAACCGCTAGGTCGAGGAGTGCCGTGAGAGGGAAGTCCGAGGACCCACTTCCCCGGCTATGAGGGTTCCACCTCCTACGCCTGCTCAGCCCATGGATTCACCCTCAGACGAGGAGTGGGCTAATCTGCTCGCCACAGTCAACCGCCAGGTGGAAGAGGAGCGTCTGAGAACCAGGACTGCAACCACCATCATGCCTGCTGCAGGGACCGCTGCAGCAGTGCTACCCCCTGGACCTGACCCCCAGCCGACGGGATCCGAACCATCAGCATTGACAGCGTCAAAGTCCTGGACGGCAGTGGAGCTCGAGCACAGGCAAGTAATCTCTCCTGTAGTCCATTTATCAGTGGTTGAGAGATCTTGTCTGGCTCTTGGGAAGGAGAGCTGGGTGCAGCTCCCAGCCCCTGGACTCTCCTCACCGGGCTCTGCCGCTGCTGGCGACCCTAACCTTTTCTCCTCTCCCATGCCTGTCGAGCCCCTCACTAGGGTTGCTGGAGAGGAGCTGCCATCACCGGGGTTGCCAACCAATGACAACGAGAGGTTGGCGGTCCTAGAGGGGGTTGGCAGGGGCACAGCACCGGGCACAACGATGGAGGCGATGCACCCCAAATCGCTGGAGTCCTGGACGGCGGTAAAGCCCAAGTTCAGGCAAGTGTGCTCCATTATGTCAATTCCTCATTTGTCTATGTCACACTGCCCGACTCATGGCAAGGAGGACCCGGGGCAGCTCGTAGTAGCCCTCAGGGCCACCTCGCCAGGCTCTACCGCTGCCGGCGACCCTGACCCGGTCTCTTTTTCGCTCCCTCTGGGGTCAGAGCCCCCAGCCAGGGTCACCGTAGAGCAGCTGACTTCGCCTGAAGCTGCCGAGGATTGGAATCCAGCACCAGGTGGTGTTTGGAGCACCACCTCCCTCGCTGGGGAGGCCACCGCGGGAGCAATTAGGCCCCCGATGGGGGTCACTGCTGGTGCAATGGTGCTCCCGCCAGAGCCCGTCGTGGGTGCAGCTCTGGCCCAATCGGGGCCCACTGCGGGAGCTGCAGAGCCGCCGCCGGAGGTCGCCAAGGGTCTGGCCCCAACGAGGGAGGACATCGCTGCTTCGGCCCCTCCTGCCAAGGTCATCAGGGCTCCCCCCATCAATCGCCTCCTCAGCCTGGTGTTTCTGCGGGTTGGCCCTCTCACCGTGGGTGCAGCTTTGACCCAATCGCAGTCCACCACAGGTGTAGCTGAGCCTCAGCCAGAGGCCTTCGTAGGTACAGCGGAGCCGGCCCAGTTGGGGGCCATCATGGATGTAGCTGAGCCTCAGCCAGAGGTCACCACAGGTGCAGTTAAGCTCCCGCTGGAGTTCATCGTGGGTGCAGCGGAGCCGGCCTGGTCAGCGGCCACCGTGGGCGCAGCTAGGCTCCCACTGGAATCCATCATGGGTGCAGCGGAGCTGGTCTGCTCAGGGGCCACCGCGAGTGCCACTACTGACCACCCTGAGGACGCCATGGAGGTTCTCTCTCCCCGGTCTGGTTGCCCACCAGTCAGCCTTCTGGTGGGCAGGCCACCTCCTGCTTCACCCCTTCAGTCCTGGTGGCTGAGCAACATTGGCTGGCCGCCGGAAGAATTGACTCCCTGGGTCAGGTGGCCCACGTCTTCCGGCAGGCTGCCGGACACCGTCCACCGCACTTTCTGCTGGGCCTGGGACTCTGGGCGGCCTCCTGAGCTCCAATGCCCGTGGACTTGGGGGGGGGGTAATTGTGGGCCCTGGGCGGGGCATTGTGTTCCCTCCTTCCAGTTCCCCCTTCCGCCCACCCGGGTTCGTGTTGTTTGTTGTTGTTGTTGCAACTGTGGGGGGGGGGGCTTCTTGATGTTACCCTGGGGTGGGGGGGGGGGCCTCTGTCATGAGCCAAGTCGGCTTGGTTTTCCCCGGCTCGGACTTGATCTCTCTGTGGGTTTTGGCTTCATTGTTTATGTGCATTTTATGTATTCATTCCATCTTCTTAGCCACTGCCTGACCAGCAGCTGCTAGTCAGCCTCTGAGCTTTTTCCCACACTGCTGACAGTCTGTTGTCCTACCACGCCCCCTCGATCTCCATAATTCCACCAGCTGTCCCAGCCACAGTAATTATCTTTCCCGCGCTTCAGGTGTTCCCAATTTGTGTGGCCAGTGGCGTTTGGATTTAAGCAGCTCGTCGCTAGACAAACGCCGCTGGGTCATTGTATGAGTCACTCCTGCTCTCCATGGTGTGACCGTTGCGTCGGAAGGACATCTGGATTGCGCTCGCTGGGAGTATTGGACTTAAAGTGCACGGAGAGTTTATGACAGAAACTTTCTCATAAGTTTGATTTTTTTTTTATTGTACACTTGCAACTTTTTCTCATGAATTTCTGATTTTTTTTTTCTTGTAAATTTGTGACTTTTCTTCTCGCAAATTTGCTAACTTTCTTGTAATTTTGGAACGTTCTCATAAATTTACTACTTTTAACTGTAATCTTGCAACCTTTTCTCATAAATTGGTTACTTTTTTTGTAAATTTGCTATTTTCTTGTAAATTTTTGTTTTTTTCCATAAATTTGTGACATTTTTCTTGCAAATTTGGAACTTTCTCAGTTTCAACATTTTTTTTTTTTACTGTAAACTTGCAACTTTTTCCCATAAATTTTCAATTTAATTACTCATATTTGCTACTTTTTTATTAATTTGCAACATTTTTTTATTTTTTTCCTTCATAAATTTGTGACTTTATTCTTGTAAATTTATTGTTTTTCTTGTAAGTTTGTAACTCTTTTCAAGTAATTTTTCAGTTTTTTTTCTTGTAAATTTGTGACTTTTTTCTCATAAATTTGCCACTTTTTTTTGTAAATTTGTCACTTTTTTCTTATAAATGTTACATTTTTTCTCATGAATTTGTGACTTTTTTGCATAATTTTGCTGATGGCACCGGTGTTGCTGAAACCTGCTCACCCATCATAAACCCTGGTGAGGCCCAGCTGGGTTTAAAGTGGGTAAACGTATTCCCCGCTCACCTGCACCACAGGTAAGGTCAATGTGGGCAAACACAGATGGCGCCAACATGGAACCCCTGGACAAACCCACATGGACCCATAAGACTAGCCCAGGTTTAAGCTATGGTGGGGCCCACATGGACATGCTGACTGGGAGGTGACATTTTATAAATGTCCCGTTTTTGTCACATTGGTGAAATCACCTCCTGAAGACTGGCTGTGTTTAAGAGGAACATTCCTCACTGCAATAGTATCTGTGACAGAACATAGCAGGGAGCATAATGGCCCCTCCTTTAAGAAAATTGCTGATGTTCATTCTTTTCCATCCACACCTAAAGCTATAATGAGGCTGTGATTCAGCAGCTCTCGGTATTCTCCTGGTAAATTGCTTACCACTGCGGATGTTGTCACAGGTAAGTGAAAAGACAGATGTAATGCAAACCCCGAGGTTGCCTCCGAAGAGTCTGAGGCTGAAAGGAACATGCTATTTTTTTTTAAGTTTGTCCCCTACACTGAAAGATAATCCAAGGCAAGAAAGCAGCTCATCTATTTATGCTGAATACGCAAAAATCTTTGGGCTTGCACAACCGATGTGACAAGAGAATTCCTGTGAACTGCTCAGTCAGCTCAGCATTCTTCTCCAGAGAAGTCTGCTTCCATCTGTTATCAAAGTGTCTCAATGATTTCCTCTGGTCATGGGATTTAAAGTAAGGTGACTTTTTAAAGCATCCCTCCCCTTAAATGCCTCCAGCTGCAAGAAACGGTGTAAATTGACAAAGTTGAGCTCCAAAATCCCTCGACCTCTTCTTCCGTTGAGATTCCTTGTTGTCCTTAACGTCCAACTAAAAATTTTGCTTTATCTATTTATTTGAAAAGCACTGCAAAAAATTGAATTCAGTGTCACAAAAAGGGCAAAACTTGCCAAGGTCGTTTCCCCAGAAACACAAAGTGACCAATGCAGAAAAACACAAGTTGTAAAAACAACTGCAAAATCATCCCAAAACTGATTTAAATTTATTCCTATAAAGTATTCACAGATGGAGTTTTTTTTCATACAGAACAGTGACAGTTCCTCAGAGGTGAAACTGTCGCTGTTTATATTTACTCAAGTTCCAGCCAAGATGTCCACGTGGGCCCCATTAAAGGTTACAGTATATATGGGCTGTCTTATGGGTCCATGTGGGTTTGTGTGCGGGTTCCATGTTGGCCCCATCTGTGTTTGCCCACATGGACTTCACCTCTGTACCTGTTTTCAACTTATTTTCTCATAAATGTGCTACTTTCTTATAAATTTGTTTTTTTCCCATAAATTTGAGACATTTTCTTGAAAAATTTAAACTTTCTCATAAAATTGCACCTTTTTTGATGTAAACTTGCAATTTTTTCTCATGAATTTGTGATTTTTTTCTTGTGAATTTGCAGCTTTTTTCCTTATAAATTTGTTAAGCTATTTCTTGTAAGATTGGCTTATTTTTTTCCGGTTCCGCCGGACCGGCGGCGCCACACGAGTTGGCTGCCGTTTGCAACTGCCCTTTTCTTATCTTCCTTCTTCTTTCTACACCTTTCACTCTCTCTCTCTCTCTATATATATATATATTTATATATATATATATATATATATATATATATATATATACTGTATATATACTGTATATATATATATATATATATATATATCACGGACACAGAGATCGCCCCAAGGGTCTCCCGAGTCGGTGGACAGAGCCACTGTTTGCAGCGGGGGACGAATACAGCAGGAAGAGCTAGCTGGCTAGCTAGCTCCAACCGCCACCCGGTGCTAATGGAGAAGCTCGACATGCCGAGGAACTGTGGCGAAAACGACGCGGGTGCCGGGCTGGAGTTTAGGCGGCGTGCAAGAAATATAAGACAGAATAATAAAGAGCAATGGCAAGAACCAAGCAGACCGCCCGTAAATCTACTGGAGGAAAAAGCCCCCAGGAAGCAGCTAGCCACCAAGGCTGCTCGAAAAAAAGCACTCCGGCCACCGGCAGAGTGAAGAAGCCTCACCGTTACAGGCCCGGTACCGTGGCTCTGAGAGAGATCCGTCGCTACCAGAAATCCACGGAGCTGCTCATCCATAAGCTGCCCTTCCAGCGCCTGGTGAGGGAGATCGCTCAGGACTTCAAGACCGACCTGCGCTTCCAGAGCTCCGCCGTCATGGCTCTGCAGGAGGCCAGCGAGGCCTACCTGGTGGGTTTCTTCGAGGACACCAACTTGTGTGCCATCCACGCCAAGAGGGTCACCATCATGGCCAAAGACATCCAGCTGGCCCGCCGCACCCGCGGAGGGAGAGAGAGCTTAGACTTTCTGCTGCACATTCACCAACCATAATGCTCTGCACTGTGTGTCTATATATATATATATACTGTATATATTTATAGTAATATGTACATATGTATACTAGCTGTTCTTGTTTTTTTCTTGCCTTCTGATTGTTGCTCTGAGTGTTGCTATCCCTGTGCTGTTGCAATCCTGGAATTTCCCCATTGTGGGACTAATAAAGGCTTATCTTATCCTTGCAAATTTGCTCTTTTTTGTGTAATTTTGAAAAATTCTCATAAATTTGTCACTTTTTTACCATAGTCTTGCAACTTTTTCTAGTAAATTTGTTATTTTTTTCCTTGTAAATTTGCTGTTTTCTTGTAATTTTGTGACTTTTCCCCATAATTTTGTGACATTTTTCTGGAACTTTCTAAAAAAAAATGTCAACTTTTTTATTATTGTAAACTTACATTTTTTTCTCATAAATTTGGGATTTTTTTTTCTTGTAAATTTGTAACTTTTTTCTTGTAAATTTTCAATTTATTTACTCATGTACTTTGTACAAGTCTGGCACACACAAGGCTGTAGGTGCCTCTTTTTTTTTTCTTGATCTACAAGTCCAAGCGTTTGATACATGCACATAAACATCATCTGCAGTTTTACTCCAGCCCAGTAGGTAGCACAAATACACTTCTGTGCCAGTTTGGTCACCGGCTATATACAAGAGGAGAAAAGCAACAGCCACATGCCTTTTAGCGATGGCAATGGAGACTTCACAAAGGTGAGAAAGGGAACTCATGTGGATCCATGTACTGTTCGTTCTTTTAATATTTTGTTTCTCAAAGGAAGACAGAAAATAGCCACTATATGGTTTTGGCACTGTTAAAATAAAAATGGAAATGGGCCAAAATGAGCTAATGGATCATATCGACCTTATTCCTAGGCCCCATGATGCCTTGCGTAAATTATGGTTGCAACTTCCAGTACTAGCTTAGAACATATGGTTGTCAATGAAACGGGACACTTTTCCTTGTTCAAAAACAATGACTTTGGCATCAGAAATGCAGGAACACGGCCTCTTGCACCTCAAAACAGTAATATAATCATACCACTTCCCACGACTATCGAGGGATGGGAAGATGACCTTAAAAAGTGGCCTCGTAGATAGTAGGTCCGTTTGTTAGCGCCGCTGCTAAGATGCTAGCGCTGTAAACAAATGACCTGTGCTGGCAAAATGAGTCACTTTGAGGACATTTTCAAAACTGATGTAATGTTATTTCCATATTCTGTATTGAAAGACCTTCAAAATGATATTTAATTTGTAGGGAGTGCGCAAAAACTGACCCAGAAAAAGACGATTTGTTTATATTCTAGCTAGGTTGAAAACTCACATTCGATTGGTCGGGAGTTACGTCTTCCACAAAAACATAGGTATTTTTAGAAAGTATGACTTCTAAGCCTTCCAGTGATACCAGGCACTCATGGGGTTTCCCCGGAACTTTGCCGCGACCAAACAAAGAGTCATGACTTATAAGATAAGATAAGATAAGATAAGATAAGCCTTTATTAGTCCCACAACGGGGAAATTCCAGGATTGCAACAGCACAGGGATAGCAACACTCAGAGCAACAATCAGAAGGCAAGAAAAAAAAAAAACAAGCAAGCAAGAGCAGCTAATAAACATATGTACGTATTACTATAAAATATATATATATACACACACACACAGACACACAGTGCAGAGCATTGTAGCTGGATGGAATAAATATATGAATATATGAACACACAGTGCAGAGCATTGTAGCTAGATGGAATAAATATGTAAATATATAAACACCCACAGTACGGAGCATTGCAGCTAGGTGGAATAAATATGCAAGTATATAAACACACACAGTGCGGAGCAATGTAGCTAGATGGAATAACATGTAGATATATAAATATATAAACACCCACAGTACGGAGCATTGCAGCTAGACGGAACAAATATGCAAATATATAAACACACACAGTGCAGAGCATTGCCGCTAGATGGAATGAAACAGCATAACCGTCTACCCAGCTATCCTGCATGGTATGATTATGTGCCCATACACACTCTCACCCTCCATAGCGACCGGCATGCTCCTAGTTGTATGCCGGAGAGGACCACTGTGTAAGTCTATTGCATCTTCTGCATTCAAAAAACTATTAGTTTGTTACGTCTTTTTTGCTATCTCTGCGAGCAGCCCTGCTTAGGTTGTACAGTCTGACAGCCGTTGGTAGGAAGGACCTACGAAACCTCTCGGTTGTGCACCTGGGATGATGTAGTCTGCTGCTAAATGAGCTCCTCAGTGCATTCAGTATGTCCTGCATAGGGTGGAACTCGGACTCCAGCAGAGATGACAGTTTAGCCACCGTCCTTCTCTCTCCTATCTCCTCCATCGGATCAAGGCGCTGCCCCAGGACAGAGCTAGCTTTCTTAATCAGTTTGTTCAGTCTCTTCCTATCGGCTGCAGTAATGCCACTGCCCCAGCAGACCACTCCAAAAGTGATGGCTGATGCCACCACCGTGTCATAGAATGACTTCAGCAGCGCCCCTTGTACACCAAAAGACCTGAGTCTCCTCAGCAGGAACAGCCTGCGCTGTCCCTTCTTGTAGAGTGCATCAGTATTGTGTGACCAGTCTAGTTTATGACCAGTCTAGCTTATGACTTCTCGTTGCCTGTACTCATAATGACGTGGTGCACATTCAGACCAGCACGTCTCCATCGCAATAAAGTCAGCTGCACTTTGTTAAAATATCTATCCATCCATCCATCTTCTTCCACTTAATCTTTTTTGGGTCGCGATGGGGCTGGAGCCTATTCCAGCATCTTTGGGCGAGAGGCAGGGTACACCGTTGGACATAATCAAATTTACCTTAGAGCAGACATACGCCGCAACACCATGCTTGGATGTCGTCTGTCACTGTCTGGTGAGAAGCCTACATTTATCCAGTCTATTGGCACAATTACGAACACCAGCAAGTACCAGAACTATGCCAAAACAATCAAAAAATACAAAAACTAGAAGAGCTGAAATTAGCTGCCGCTTGAGTGCAAAACACGTATGTGGACTATACATTAAAGTAGAACTGAACTGAACGGCATTGAACGGCACTGGGTGATAGTACATACAATTATAAAGATAATTTATCATTGGCACCCCCTCCACAAATCCCGGAATCTTGGAGAAAATTGTGATTTTGAATTTCCCGCCCTGAAAAATCAGATGAATCCGCCGATTAACCGGAAGTGCAGCCGGAGTTCCGCGTGACGTCACGAGTGTGACCCAGTCCTCATGTTTACCATTGCGAGCACGTCGACACTGGTTGTTTTTGTTGCATTTTGTCGTGATAGTCGACTACAAAACACTTCCAACACCTGGGAAGATCTGTTCAGTGGCCAAGGAAAGCTGTCATGGCGACGAAAGAAAAGAAAGGGGGAGGAAAAGCGACCGGGAAGCGATCCGTTTCTAGATATACAGTGATCCCTCACTTATCACGTTTAATGGGGACCAGAACCGACCGCGAAAAGTGAAAAACCGCGAAGTAGCGTCACCCCCCCCCCCCAAGGGCGTCACAAGCACTATTTTGCACAAAAAGGCACAAGAGAACAGCAAAAAGTGCCACTAAGCAACACGAGCGATAAAGAACAATGAATGCGGTCTTCCTTCGCTGGGTAAAACGTCTCGGCCAATCAGCTTGCGAGATTCCCGAGCGGTGAAGAGGTGGGCGGAGAGGAGTGGAGTGGTGGTCAGAGAGGTGGATTTTGAGTTGTGCGGGCTCTCCGTGTTGATACCTGATGTTCTAATGTAGTCTCCCTGCCTTCTCCCTGCCTTCTCCCTGCCTTCTACATTAGAACATCAGGTATCAACACGGAGAGCCCGCACAACTCAAAGTCCACCTCTCTGACCACCGCTCCACTTAGAACATCAGGTATCAACACGGAGAGCCCGCACAACTCAAAATCTACCTCTCTGACCACCGCTCCACTCCTCTCCGCCCACTTCTTCATCGCTCGGGAATCTCGCAAGCTGATTGGCCGAGACGTTTTACCCAGCTTCGCTCCCTGCCGAGCGCCCATACCCAGCGAAGGAAGACCGCATTCATTGTTCTTTATCGCTCGTGTTGCTTAGTGGCACTTTTCGCTGTTCTCTTGTGCCTTTTTGTGCAAAATAGTGCTTGTGACGCCCTTGGGGGGGGGGGGGTGACGCTACTTCGTGGTTTTTCACTTTTCGCGGTCGGTTCTGGTCCCCATTAAATGCGATAAGTGAGGGATCACTGTAATAAGTTGGAAAAATGCTGATGTTTTTTTTTTCCTTTCTTTTTTATTGTTAATCTTCCTTATCCTGACACCCCAAACATGCCAAAGTAAAGACTCACCATTCTGTATTCAATAAGCAACTCTCCTCCCCATCACTGCTGCGGTCTGAGTCGGTGCCGGAATCCCCCGAAAATTCTGGCTCTAATCTGTACGGTTCGATGCCTCCCTCGCTCTCTTCCTGTTCACTTGACACTCCTGCATCCTCCTCTGTCTTGTCACCGATCCTGAATGCCTCTTCACTCTGAAAACTCTGGTGTTCTTGACTGCTGGAACTGCTATCATCTGCCATTGTTGTTTTGATAAGGGTCACACTCGTGACGTCACGCAGCGTCGTCTGCACTACTTCCGGTTTGTTTGGCACTGCCAGCCAGAGGTAAAAGTTTATCGGCTTATAGCTTGGCCATCGCACGGCCTAAAAATTTCTTTTATGTGTTGAAAAATACAATAGGTAATAAGGAATTAATCTGCTATTCTACTTTTTTGGCAAAAAGGTGAGTTCAGTTCTACTTTAAAATGAATTTGAAAAACTTTTAAAAACACTATTTTAAATACCCCTGCTACTCCACTCTTACTGACTGATTTAACACTAGGTCAGCTGAAACCGGAAGCTCCGTCCATAATCATTCCTACAGCGGCGCCCCCAGGAATAAAGATGGATTTCATTTTTTTTTTTTTTTTTTATGTTTTGGTCATAATCCGAAGCAAGAGTTGGAAATTATGAAAAACCATGTACCTTAACAATTTGTATTGTGCTAATTTATTGAAACGTCAATGTGATCACTCCTATAAAACAAACATTACTGGCAAAATCAATAGCTAAATCTGATACTTTACACAAAAAAGGATAAAGTTAAATGCACTTCTGGCTGTGGCCAAAACAACTAGAAAAGTACTCAGAGAGTGCATACCTCCGCCAAGACTCCTTTAGTCTCTCATGGATCACCTCCAAAATGTAATGGGTTTGTGTGTAGGCCTAGAGCCACTTGTGGTGAAAATTGCATCAAAGTGTGTCCATTAGTTTTTGAGTATTGTGGGTGGCACACTGTGAGAAGAGCCTTGGCTGAGGTATGCATTCCCAGATCATCTCCAAAATAAAATGGGTTCCTCTGTAGCCCAAAAACCACCTCTGGTGAAAATTTCATCCAAATCCATCCGGTAGTTTTTGTGTAATCCTGCTGCACAAATACAAACAAAGCCCTTGGTGGAGGTATGCACTCTCAGATCATCACCAAAATCTAATCTTCTGTTCCCCGTGCCATTATACACCTTTTCTGAAAATTTCATCAAAATCCGTTCATAACTTTTTGAGTTATGTTGGTAACAGACAGACAGACAAACACCAGTAAAAACATAACCACCTTGGCGGAGGTAATAAAATGAAAAAGCCAACTAAGGAAATCAGATCTGTTATTCTGTATTGACTCAATTCTGATTTTATTTTGATCAGGCCAAAACCATATAATGGATATTTTTGTTCTGTTTTTGTTTCAGAGACAAAATACTGAAAGAACGAAGAGGACACGGACTCTTGCGTTTACCACTTGTACCACTTGTAGCACTTTGCTCTTTTTTTCTCTGGTCTTGTCACGTTTCTTTGTCATTCTTTGTCTTCATCTTTGTATGTGCTGTTAGGGCACCACCTTTTCAATGGGAGGTTGGATCTTGCACGTGTAGTCAGTGCGCACAGTCAACACTGTCAGAAAATTTGGGCTGGACATGCTCAGCCACGGAGGGACCACGCACAGCCAAGTAGACTAGAGACGATGATGAAAATTATGTCACGCAAGTCTCAGTTTTAATACAATTGCTAAAAATACCCCACCACCACCACCACCACTCCCCCGCCGGTCAGACATGAGGATTTTACACTCCCAGACAGACCCAGTGACTTCCATGCATGTTTTGAAGTAAACAATGGCAGCAGCAACAACAACAACAAGGCACAGACATCCCCACCATCATCCACTGAGCAGGCACTCAAGGTGACAGTCACCCAGGTGAGAGGAGTCTTTGCCTGCGCTGACTTGCACAAAGCAGCAGAACCTGACAACATTCCTGGGTGTGTGGTGAGAGAGTGTGCTAAGCAGCTGAAGGGTGTCTGCAGACATCTTTAATCTCTCGCTCACTCAGGGAGTTGCGCCCACCTGCCTGAAGAGTGCCATAATTTCCATGCCAAAGAAATCAAACCCTGTCTGCCTTAATGGGTTCCGTCCTGTGGCATGAACACCTACATTTATGAAATGTTTTAAATTGCTTTTTCTGCAACATATTAAAGTCCAGATCCCTCCAGACTTGAACCCCCTGCAGTTTGCATACAGGGTCAACCACTTGACCAAAGATGCCATCTACACTGTCACATCTGGAGGAGAGCAATACCTACACACGTGGACAAAATTGTTGGTACCCCTCTGTTAATGAAAGAAAAACCCACAATAGTCACAGAAATAACTTGAATCTGACAGAAGTGGTAATAAATAAAAATTCTATGAAA
Source organism: Pholidichthys leucotaenia (assembly GCA_020510985.1). Lineage (NCBI taxonomy): Eukaryota > Metazoa > Chordata > Actinopteri > Cichliformes > Pholidichthyidae > Pholidichthys > Pholidichthys leucotaenia. The sequence continues at coordinate 73,187,120 of CM035846.1, forward strand.
ATTAACCAATGAAGATCACACAATGCTTTTCAATTGTGGTTCAGCAGAATTATTTTAAAAAACAAACTCATGAAACAGGCCTGGACAAAAATGATGGTACCCCTAGAAAAGATTGAAAATAATGTGACCATAGGGACATGTTCAACCAAGATGTGTCCTCTAATTAACATCACAGGTGTCTACAAACTTGTAAGAGATAAGATAAGATAAGATAAGCCTTTATTAGTCCCACAACGGGGAAATTCCAGGATTGCAACAGCACAGGGATAGCAACACTCAGAGCAACAATCAGAAGGCAAGAAAAAAAACAAGCAAGCAAGAGCAGCTAATAAACATATGTACGTATTACTATAAAATATATATATATACACACACACACAGACACACAGTGCAGAGCATTGTAGCTGGATGGAATAAATATATGAATATATGAACACACAGTGCAGAGCATTGTAGCTAGATGGAATAAATATGTAAATATATAAACACCCACAGTACGGAGCATTGCAGCTAGGTGGAATAAATATGCAAGTATATAAACACACACAGTGCGGAGCAATGTAGCTAGATGGAATAATATGTAGATATATAAATATATAAACACCCACAGTACGGAGCATTGTAGCTAGATGGAATAAATATGCAAATATATAAACACACACAGTGCAGAGCATTGTTGCTAGATGGAATGAAACAGCATAACCGTCTACTTAGTTATCCTACATGGTATGATTATGTGCCCATACATATTCTCACCCTCCATAGCGACCGGTATGTTCCTAGTTGTATGCCGGAGAGGACCATTGTGTAAGTCTATTGCATCTTTTGCATTCAAAAAACTATTAGTTTGTTACGTCTTTTTGCTATCTCTGCGAGCAGCCCTGCTTAGGTTGTACAGTCTGACAGCCGTTGGTAGGAAGGACCTACGAAACCTCTCGGTTGTGCACCTGGGATGATGTAGTCTGCTGCTAAATGAGCTCCTCAGTGCATTCAGTATGTCCTGCATAGGGTGGAACTCGGACTCCAGCAGAGATGACAGTTTAGCCACCGTCCTTCTCTCTCCTATCTCCTCCATCGGATCAAGGCGCTGCCCCAGGACAGAGCTAGCTTTCTTAATCAGTTTGTTCAGTCTCTTCCTATCGGCTGCAGTAATGCCACTGCCCCAGCAGACCACTCCAAAAGTGATGGCTGATGCCACCACCGTGTCATAGAATGACTTCAGCAGCGCCCCTTGTACACCAAAAGACCTGAGTCTCCTCAGCAGGAACAGCCTGCGCTGTCCCTTCTTGTAGAGTGCATCAGTATTGTGTGACCAGTCTAGTTTATTGTTCAGATGAATACCCAGGTACTTATAGGATGTCACCATCTCGATGTCTGTTCCCTGTATATTTACTGGTACTGTGAGGGGCTGCCCATGCCTGCGGCAGTCCACCACCAGCTCCTTAGTTTTCCTCGCGTTGATCTGGAGGCAGTTCCGATGGCACCAGTCCACGAAGTCCTGGATAAGCCCTCTGTACTCAGCTTCATCTCCATTGGAGATGAGGCCAACGATCGCAGAGTCATCAGAGAACTTCTGTAGATGGCAGTGTGTTGTGTTGTGTGAGAAGTCCGCAGTATAAAGAGTGAACAGGAAGGGAGCCAGCACCGTTCCCTGGGGGGCCCCCGTGCTACTGATGATCGTGTCGGACACACAGTCCCGGGTTCTCACAAACTGAGGCCGGTTCGTGAGGTAGTCCAGGATCCATGATGACAGGTGCTGGTCCACCCCTGCGCGCAGCAGCTTGTCCTTCAGGATCATCGGTTGGATGGTGTTGAAAGCACTGGAGAAGTCAAAGAACATGATCCTCACCATATTCCCGGGCTTCTCCAGGTGGGACAGAGAACGGTGAAGGAGGAAGATCACCGCATCCTCCACCCCAATGCCATGCTGGTAGGCGAACTGGAGTGGATCCATCGCTGGTTCCACCAGGGGGCGGAGGTGAGCAAGGAGCAGTCTCTCCAGGGTCTTCATCAAGTGGGACGTCAAGGCCACCGGTCTGTAGCTGTTCAGGTCTTTGGGGTGGGAAGTTTTTGGTACAGGTACCACACAAGATGTTTTCCACAGCTGTGGTACCCTCCCCAGTTTCAGGCTCATGTTGAAGATATACGTCACAATCCCACACAGCTGGTCTGCACAGGACTTGAGGAGCTTTGCGCTGATGCCGTCCGGTCCCGGCGCCTTCCTCGCCTTGATCTTCCTCAGCTCCGTCCTCACCTGGGTCCTGGTCAGGGTCAGGATGGGGGGTTGTGTGTTGGGAGTGGGGGGGTGTTGGTAGAGTGGGGAGTGGGCAGCAGGACTTGATTTCTTTAGAGGCAGCAGTGGTTGTTGTGCAGTCAGGGGGGGGGGGGGGGAGGGCGGTTGGTCAAATCTATTGAAAAACAGATTCAGGTTGTTCGCCCACTCCCTGCCCCCTGTGGCCTGGGGGGAGGTATTCTGGAGCCCCGAGATGGTTTTGAGGTTTCTCCAGACCCCGCTGATGTCGCTCTGTTGCAGCTTGTCCTCCATCTTCTTCCTGAAGCTGTCCTTGCCTTCTCTGATCTTTCTCCTCAGCTCCCTCTGTACGGACTTCAGCATCTCCCTGTTCCCCGACCTGAAGATCCTCTTCTTCTCTCTCAGAAGTGTTTTTATCTCAGGGTTGATCCAGGGTTTGTTGTTTGAGTGACGCCGTATGGTCTTGGTGGGAACGGATTTGTCCACACAGAAGCTGAGGTAGCCCGTGAAGGTGTGAATGAGGCCATCGATGTCCTCACCATGTGGATCGCAGAGCTGCTTCCAGGCGGTGGCTTCAAAACAGCCCTTTAGGGTGTCCATTGTCTCCTCAGACCATAACTCCACAGTGTGCATGGCCGGAGGTTGTCTGTGCACTAGGGGTTTGTACACCGGCCGGAGATGAACCAAGTTGTGATCCGATCTCCCGAGTGGGGGTAGTTGTGATGAGGTGTACGCCTCCTTAGTGTTTGCGTAGAATAAATCCAGTGTTTTATTGTCTCTAGTGTGGCATGTGACATACTGGGTGAACGTGGGTAGAATGGGAGACAGTGAAACATGGTTGAAATCGCCTGAGATGAGGAGAAGAGCATCTGGGTGTTCTGTCTGCAGCCTGCTGGTTACTGAATGGATGACGTCACGTGCTGTCCCAGCGTTCGCCGTCGGATTTGCATAAACAACAATGCAGATCACGTGTGAGTGTTCTCTCGGGAGATATGTAGGCCTCATGCTAACAGCTAGCAACTCAATGTCTTTGCTGCAGTGTCGTTGTTTAACAGTGATATGTCCCGGTCTGCACCAGTTGTTGTTAACATACATGATCACTCCACCGCCCCTAGCCTTGCCACTGTCTGGTGTTCGGTCAGCTCGTATCATGTGAAAACCCTCCAGCTCAATGTTAGCATCTGCTGCTAGTTCAGTTAGCCACGTCTCAGTAAACAAAAGGAGAGAGCACTCCCGGTATGTGCTATCATAACGGGAGATAGCCGCTAGCTCATCTAACTTTCCCAGTATCGACCGTACATTTCCCATGACAACAGATGGAAGGGAGGGTCTGTACCTTATATTTTTTGTCCTCCGCCTTACTCCAGCCCGGCAGCCGCGGCGTTTTCGCCTCAGTTCACTCGGTATGTCGAGTTTTTCCAATGGGACCGGGTGGCGGTTGAATGCTAGCAGCTGTTCTCTGCTGTATCGTATCCTGCTATAGACAGTGGCTCCGTCCACCGGCTCAGGAGACATTTAGGACGATCTGTGTGTCCGTGATATAAGTGGGGTGAAAAAAAAAGACGGATCAAAAGAGAGAGGAAGGGAAAAAGACTCGGAATCGAGCCGCTGTTGCAAAAGGCAGCCGACTCGTGTGGCGCCGAGAGAAAAAGTGAATCAGTCAGTCGGCCTATTTAAAGGGTGACAAGTTGTCACTGTGCTGTTTGGTGACATGGTGTGTACCACACTAAACATGGACCAGAGGAAGCAAAGGAGAGAGTTGTCTCAGGAGATTAGAAAGAAAATTTTAGACAAGCATGTTAAAGGTAAAGGCTATATGACCATCTCCCAAGCAGCTTGATGTTCCTGTGACTACAGTTGCACATATTATTCAGAAATTTAAGATCCACGGGACTGTAGCCAACTTCCCTGGACGTGGCCGCAGGAGGAAACTTGATGAAAAAGTGGAAGAGATGGATAATACGAATGGTAACAAAAGAGCCCAGAACAACCGCTAAACACATTCATGGTGAACTCCAAGGTCAAGGTACATCAGTGTCAGATCACACCATCCGTCATTTTTTGAGCCAAAGTGGACTTCATGGGAGACAACCAAGGAGGACACCACTGTTGAAAACAAATCATAAAAAAGCCAGACTGGAATTTGCCAAACTGCATGTTGACATGCCACAAAGCTTCTGGGAGAATGTCCTATGGGCAGACGAGACAAAACTGGAACTTTTTGGCAAGGCACAGCACAATGTTCACAGACGCAAAAATGAAGCATACCAAGAAACGAACACTGTCCCTACTGTGAAACATGGAGGAGATTCTGTTATGTTCTGGGGCTGCTTTGCTGCATCTGGCACAGGGTGTCTTGAATCTGTGCAGGGTACAATGAAATCTCAAGACTATCAAGGTATTCTAGAGAGAAATGTGCTGCCCAGTGTCAGACAGCTTGGTCTCAGTCACAGGTCCTGGGTCTTGCAACAGGATAATGACCCAAAACACACAGCTAAAAACATCCAAGAATGGCTAAGAGCGAAACATTGGACTATTCTAAAGTGGCCTTTTATGAGCCCTGATCTAAATCCTGTTGAACATCTGTGGAAGGAGCTGAAACATGCCGTCTGGAGAAGGCACCCTTCAAACCTGAGACAACTGGAGCAGTTTGCTCATGAGGAGTGGGCCAAAATAGCTGCTGAGAGGTGCAGAAGTCTCATTGACAGTTACAGAAATCGTTTGATTGCAGTGATTGCCTCAAAAGGTTGTGCAACAAAATATTAAGTTAAGGGTACCATCATTTTTGTCCAGGCCTGTTTCATTCATTCATTCATTCATTCATCTTCTTCCGCTTAATCCTTTTTGGGTCGCGGGGGGGGGGGGGGGGCTGGAGCCTATCCCAGCATCTTTGGGCGAGAGGCAGGGTACACCCTGGACAGATCGCCAGTCCATCGCAGGGCCAACACAGAGAGACAGACAACCATTCACTTTCACAGTCATGCCTAAGGACAATTTAGAATCCCCAGTTTGGTGCCAATTAACCTAACTTGCATGTTTTTGGCATGTGGGAGGAAACCGGAGAAATCCCGGAGTAAACCCACGCAGACACGGGGAGAACATGCAAACTCCACACAGATCACTGTTGGTCGGGGGATGGGATCGAGCCAAGGATCCCCCGGCCAATGGTGAGTTGCTGTGCTGCCGCAGTGCTAACCACTCCGCCACCGCTCTGCCCTTGTTTCATGAGTTTGGTTTTTTTGTTTTTTAAAATAATTCGGTTGAACCACAATTCAAAAGCATTGTCTGATTTTCATTGGTTAATTGTAATAGAATTTTTATTTATTACCACTTTTGTCAGATTCAAGTTATTTCTGTGACCATTGTGGGTTTTTCTTTCACTAACAGGGGGGTACCAACAATTCTGTCCACGGCTGTATATTTGGCTCCTCTTCATTGATTTCTCCTCTGCATTTAACACCATGATTCCAGGGCAACTGGTGGAAACGCTACAGTTGCTGGGGGTGGACCCTGGTACCTGTGGCTGGGCTCTCAACTTCCTGACGCAGAAGCAGCAATCAAGTCAAGGTGGAACTGTGAGGTCTCCTCAGGGCTGCGTCTTGAGCCCCCTGCTGTTCAACTTGCTCATCCACGACTGTACTGCCACATTCAACACCATTCACATCATTAAGTTTGCTGATGACATGATGGTAATGGGTCTGATCAATGAAAAGAGTGAGTGTGCGTACAGGAAGGAGGTGGACCAGTAAACAACATGGCGAAGATTGCATAATGTTCACATCAATGTGGAAAAAACAAAGGAGAAGGTGACTGACTGTAGCACCATCATATGCCGCTGTTTGGGGGTGCTTCTGTGGAGAGGGTGAACAATGTCAAGTTCCTGGGGATTCATCTGGCAGATGACATGAGATTCAGCTCCAACACCACAGCTTTTATGAAAAAGGCCCACCATCGGCTCTACTGGTCTCCCCACTCATCACCTCACCACCTTTTACACAGTCGCCCTGGAATCTGTCCTCTTATATGGTCTGACCTCCTGGTTTGGGACCTGCACAGCTCTGGAGAAGCATCAGCTGAACAGGTTTGTTAGGACAGCCAGCTATAGATCATTGTTGTCCCCTCCCCTCCTTGGAGGAGATTTACAACTAACGCAGGGCCATTGACATCATTTAAGACTGTTACCACCCTTTCCACAGTCTGTTTTCTCTCCTGCCCTCAGGGAGGAGGAACAGGGGTCTCTGGGCCAGGACAGCCAGCATGTTGTATCATTTTTCCCCTCAAATGCAGTCAGGATTGTGAACAAGCTGCCTTATTCCCCTGCCAACTGCCCTTCCGCCCCCCTCACACACATACACACACTTACACACACCACAAGTAAACAAGCACAAACTCTGACCCAATCGTTTTGTCAAACTGATCATAGCATTTTAATTGCTATTGATTTTTGGGTTTTAAGCCTATTTATTGTTTTTAACCTATTTATGCAATTTGTGGGATTTTTATGCTGAAGGAATGTGATTTAATTTTTTATGTGCAAACATGTACGTATGGTAAACGAGAATAAAGAAATATAGACTTCTGATTGCTGTCATAGCAACAAGAAATGTAAATACACAAATTTGATTATGTGCAATCAAAACCGTATTTCTGCAATGGGAAGAGAAGATGGAGGTTAACATAATGTGGGTTTGTTGTTGCCCTAGTAATGATGTACTATAGAACATGCAGAAATGAAGCAAAGCTACAGCTCCAAAAGGTGCATGCCACAAACGGCTACATCGGGTCTGCAGTCCATCATATTATAATGCAAGAAATCTGTGTGTGTGTTCCGTGCGTATCTCCCTAACCGTTCATTGGACTGGCCTCAGATTTGATACGTGCTGTGCTGAGGTTACGAGGGTGTGCATCCCCGAATTTCAGCCTCCCCGGATATACGGAAGTTTAGGAGAGGAAATCTTTAATGAACATCCATAGGGGTGCTATACAGTTAGCTCAGGGAGTAGGCAGGCATGGTTACTGTGATGTCATAGATCAAAGGCAGGTATCACCATGGTTACTGTTGCCAGGCAGACACATCATGAAAGATCACAGGCAGGCATCACTGAACAAGTGGTGACATCAAAGATCAAAGGCAGGTTTCACCATTGCTACTGTTGCCATGGTAACCATGTCAAAGATCAAAGGCAGGCATCCCCATGGATACTGTTGCCATAGTAACAGTAACTTTCTACAGGCATGCAGAAATGCTTTTTTACACTTGCTTTCTACGGGCTTGCATGGGTATGCACTAGTTTCATTAACACATGGATGGCTACCCCAACAGCATACATACTGTACGTCTGCCCCACGTCTGCCCAATGTACAAAGTTTGCATCGGGAATGCATCTTATAGAGGTCGATTGCACATTGACATTACACTGACATCAAGCCAATGTCTTGCCGATGTGCAAATGATCTCCATAAGATGTATTCCCATTGCAAACCTACTGACACTGGCCCAATGTATGTGTGCTGTTGGGGTAAGGATGAACATTTTTGAACCAATTTCCTTTAAGTTTAAAAAAAAATTTATGTACTTGGACTTATTTTGTGGTGACTGACACCCCCAACTCTATCACTAGCATCATCACCACTACAAAAAGGTGTGATCACATCAAACAGCCCTGCACATGTCCTAAACCCGGGACTCGACATTATTTTTTTTGCTCACCAGTCACTGTAGATAGTGATTTTCCAGATTTACTAGCCACTCAACCTTTTCAATAGCCACATCTTTGTGGTTGCGAAATTGTGTTTACTATGATCAAATTCGATGATGCCATGCTAAAATTTACTAGAATTAAATGTACAAACTTTTTAAATGTAAATGACCCAATACATACATAAAAAATAGCAAAAGAAATACTGTCTAATTATTAATGAACAACATAAATACTATAAAATAGTAGAGAAAAATATTTGCAGTGTGAGAGTGAAGTGCAGGTACATTTGTGCAGGTAGAGATTCCCCATTCTCATTTGTACCTTTACGCTTTCCCCTTCATCTACCCCGACCCTGTGGCCCTTGAGGGCTGAAAATGACCTCAATGAATTGGGACACCCCTTCAGGCTGCACTGTATCATTAGTAGTTGCTGATGGATTTAACCTAAATGGACACTACCTTTTTTCACCAGAAAAAAAAGAAGAGAAACAATAGAAAAAATGATGAGGAAAAAAGTTTCATCTTAAGGAGAAAAATGTCTGAAATGTACATGAACCATTCTGATTAGTAGAAAAAGTCAGAAATTTACTAGAAAGAAAGCTACAAATTCATAGAGAAAAAAAATCTGATCCCGTGGCAGACAGGTTTTGGCCTGAGGGTCACATGTTTGACACCCCTGGACCAGCCCATTAAAAATACATATTTAGAGGGTAAAGAGCTATCCACACCAAACACAATAATAACTATAAAATTATAGTTTTAACACTCATTCTAAGCAAGCATTCACACCAATTAACAGTATCGCTCTAACAGCAGAGACAAAAATAAGCTGCACACTCCACACCGGCTTCACCCCACCACATATCTTTCTCCTGCTGCAGGATGAGACCATTTCTGAAGCAGCTGCAATCAGGTTCAGGTAACTTTATTTGTACCCGTAGGTAGATTTGTTTTGCAGTCAGGTGACATCCTTTTTTCTGTGTAGTCAAAATTTGGCTCACATATGAGCGTTTATTCTGATTACTATGTTTTTTCTCTCTCCTATTGTGTTTTCCTCCCCCTCCTCTCCCCTCTTTACCTCCACTGTTGACAGGCGCCTTGTATGGCGACGCGTCATTGGATGCGCCTAACGTGCGCGTCTAATGTCAAGTCAAATTCCTTGTGTGTTTACTGTAAATATACTTGGCAATAAAGCTGATTCTGATTCTGATTCTGATTCTGATTCTGATCCTTTTAGACACATATTTACAAACCACAATTACATTCAACATGAACACAAACACGGACACACATGAAGCTGACTATAAACACGATAAAAATACTCAAGGCTCCACCAATCAGGACATAAGACGAAGAGATAAGAGAAAAAGCAAAGAGATAAGAGAGAAGGGTCATATTAAAAAAGTCAAAGAGATTAAAAACTCAATATAAGTCTAAAACCCAATAAAAGATTTAAAACCCAAATAAAAAACCTACAAAAATAAATACAAAATAAAAATTGATAAATAGATAACTAAATTATGTGCAATATATTGTTACATCTTGTTCAACTCTTCAACAGCAGCAGGAACAAAGCTGTTTTTGTAGCGCTGGGTTTTACATTTTGGGGCAACAAACCTCCGTCTGGAGGGAAGAAGCTGAATGTGGCAGTTTATTTATTTATTTAGCAAATGCAAAGTCCTCAAGCCAAGCAGTTGCCTCCTGGTTTGCTGTATGGAGGGTGTGTAATCCTCCTTCCAGTCTTTGGAGCGGGCAAGCCTCTATGATGTGTTCCATTGTTTGCTCCTCTCCACATGCGCACAGTGGGCTAGGGCTACTGCCCCATCTGTGAAGGCTGGCCAAACAGGGGCCATGTCCAGTCCTGAAGCGATTGAGTGTAGACCACTGTCTCCTAGGGAGGTTGGTGCCCGGACCTGTTGGTTGGGGTTTGTCACCAGGTGTTTGTTTGGGACCTGCTTGGTCTCCCATTCTCTTGCCAAGCTGTCTGGATGGTGAAATCAGCTGGGGGAGGGTTTTTCCAAATCGGCCGTCTGGATGGAAGTCAGGCAGTGGGTGGGGTGTAGATATCTGCATGGATTGGTAAGTGAGAAGAGTCTTTGGCTTTTTGAAGCATCCTTTGAGTTAGTGCTGCTCGCCGGATGTGTGGGGGGGGGGCTATGTTTGACAGTACAGGGAGCCAGGGGAGTGGTGTTGAGCGGATTGTCCCAGTTATGGTTCTCATGGTTGTGTTGAGTTGAGTGTCTACGTGGTGTGTGTAGAATGACCTGGACCAGACAGGGGCACAATATTCAGCTACAGAGTATGAAAGGGCCAGTGCTGAGGTGTGCAGGGTGGAGGCTGCCGCCCCCCATTTTGCACCAGCGAGCTTGCAGAGCAGGTTGTTTCGTGCCTTCACCTTAGCAGCCGTCCCCTTTAAATGTTCCTTGAAGGATAGGGTCCTGTCAAGGGTCACTCCAAGGTAGGTTGGATTCGAGGCATGCTTAAGCTTGAGTCCGCTCAGGTGGATGTTTAGTTCTCTGGCAGCTTTTACATTGTGGAGATGGAATACACTGGAGACGGTTTTTGCTGGGCTTGGTTTTAGGTCCCAGGTTTTGCAGAACTGGTCCAGTTTGGCAAGATCTTCCGTGAGCACCCGTTCCAGTGACTCAAAGTCTGGTGCTTGGAGTGCCAAACAGATGTCGTCTGCATAGATGAATTTGCGGGATTTTGTAGTGGGCAGGTCGTTTATGTAGAGGTTGAACAGGGTTGGAGCTAGAACTGAGCCTTGTGGGAGTCCGTTTTTCTGTGTTCAACATGCGCTTGTGTTCTGACCGAGGTGGACTCTGAACCTTCGGTTGGTCAGCAGGGTTTTTATAATTGCTGTTGCCCAGGCAGGGATCGCCTTTGTAAGTTTCAGGAGGAGGCCTTTGTGCCAGACCGTATCATAGGCGGCTGTAAGATCGAGAAACACAGCCTCTGTCTTCAGTCTGCTCTCAAAGCCATTTTCGATGAAGGTGGTTAGGGCCAGTACTTGTTCTCCTGTGCTGCGGTCCTTGCGGAAACCTGCTTGATCCACACTTAGAATTTCCTCTATTCCTGGGGAAATACGTTGCAGTATTAGGCGCTCCATGATTTTATAAGGAACGCTGAGTAGGGAGATTGGGCGGTAGCTTGCTGGTAGTTTGTGGTCTTTGCCAGGTTTTGGTATGGCAATGACCTTTGCTGTCCGCCATTTCTTTGGGATCGAGTTTGTTTGTATGATCCTTGTGTAGAGTTGTGTCAACCAGGTTAGGGCTCGGGGGCCAAGATTTTTCATGAATTCTGGGAAGATGTTGTCGTATCCTGCTGCCTTTCCACATTTCAGGCCCTGTAGGACTTTCTCCAGTTCAGCAGCCTCGAAGGGTTCAGGGTTCGTTTCCTCTACGGGTATTTTTTGGTGGTTTTTTTAGCTCAGTTGTAACTGCTCTTCTGGTGTCTTTGTCTTGGGGTGCTTTGGCGATGGTCAGTAGGTGGGATGCAACTTGGTTGGGTGTGACAGATGCTCGGCTTTGGCTAGGGGGCTTCTGTGCAGCTCCTAGGCGACGGATGAGGCTCCAACATTTCCTACTAGAGTGGATAAAGCTCCGGTCAGCAACTGTCTCCTCCCATTTCTTTCTCCGGGCTGTACTTAGCGATTCAATGAGATGGTCTGCTATCTCTGGGTCCCCTGATGTTTGATAGGATTGTAGGAGGGCAGCGCTTTCTCCGCCCAGGCATGGGGCATAGAGGGGTCAGTAGCCTCGTGGGATTGCAGTGTGAGCAGCCTTGAAGATTGCACTGCAGAAGCGGTTGTATGCTTCATCTACAGTGATGGTGTGGAGTGGGATGGTAACAGCACTCCGATCCAGGGTTTCACTGAATTTCTTCCAGTTGGCTTTGCAGAAGTTCCAGCGCATCTTCCTTGGGCTGTTTATAACTGGAAGTTGTAGGCCAATGTGTACAAGCAGGGGCCGGTATTGGCTGTGTGGAAAATCGTCAAGAATGAGGATCTGTGTAGGATATGGCGTTCCATTCAAAGAGCTGACCCAGCACAGGTCAGGAGAATAGTCCTTCTTCCACCTAGCAGAGTGGAAGGTTCCTTTTTGTTTGGGGTCATGTATCAGCGCGAGATCATTTCTAGATGCCCAGTCTGAAAGTACCTCCCCGTCACTATCCACTGCTGGGTACCCCCAGTCAGGGTGATGGCTGCAAAAGTCCCCCACATAGATGGCAGGGTGGGGTGGGGTGGGTAAGACCTGCAGATCCCAGTTGGCACTAGGGGGCTTGTACACATTGACAATGTGGAAGCCACCAATGGTTATGGTGTCTGAGAAATGTGTTGTTGTCAGGTGGTTTACTTCAACTATGTCAGAAGGCACATAGGTGGCACGTCCATGTTTGGCATGTGGAACATAGCACAGGAGGTCAAAGCCATTGATGGTGTAGCGGCCAGCTTCCTCTGTGCCAATATGAGTCTCTTGGAGGCAGATTACATCAATCGAGTGTTGGAAGGCGAGGACTTCAGTAAGGCTTCACTTGGCTGCAGATAGGCCTTCAACGTTTAGTTGTAGTATGCGAAGGGCAGGTCCTACTGTAAGGTGCTCTCGGGGCTGTTTGCTTTCGGCTTTGGGACTGTGACTAGGATTCTTCTTTGACTTGGCACTGAGGCATCGTCTCTTCGAATTTAGTCTGCTGGTAGGATCATTAGCTTCCCTGGGCAAGCCCGGGTACTGGCAAGCCATTGGTAGTGGCAGTGCAAAGGGTGGGAGTCATTTAAAATGGAGGTAATCAGTAATCTTAAAGGATTTTTTAACTGGACCAGTACCGTAAGCAGAGGAAAAAAAAAGAAGAAACTCAAATATATATATATATATATATATATATATATATATATATATATATATATATATATATCTCCCGTCACATGAACAGCTTCTTCCCCTCTGCCATTAGACTGCTGAACACTAAGTGACTCTCGTGCACCATGTACAGCAGCTCAACCAGACTCATGTTAATCATCACTGTTTTCTTCCTGCATTACCGACTGCACTATATAGTTCTCCACAGTATCTGCTGCTGGCTAATATATATTTTAACTGTTGACCAGTATCACTTAATCTTATCCTACACTTTATTACATGTATAGTTTATTTCTCTTATCTTATCATGTTTAATGTTGCAGCACTGTACCGAGACAAATTCCTAGTTTGTGTACTACATGAACAATGGCAATAAACCTGATTCTGATTCTGATTCTGATTCTGATATATCCATCCATCCATCCATCTTCTACCGCTTTTCCGGAGGTCCGGGTCGCGGAGGCAGCAGTTCAAGCAGAGAAGCCCAGACTTCCCTCTCCCCAGCCACCTGCTCCAGCTCTTCAGAGGGGATACCAAGGCGTTCCCAGACCAGCTGGGAGACATAGTCTCTCCACCGAGTCCTGGGTCTGCCCCGGGGTCTCCTCCCAGTGGGACGTGCCTGAAACACCTCAAGTGGGAGGCTTTTGGTATATATATATATATATATATATATATATATTGAACAGTACCGTTCAAAAGTCCAAACTTTTGAACGGTACTGTATATTTTATATATATATATATATATATATATATATAATATACAGTACCGTCCAAAAGTTTGGGGTCACCCAGACAATTATTTTGTGTTTTCCATGAAAAGTCGCACTTATTTACCACCATGAGTTGTAAAATGAATAGAAAATATAGTCAAGACATTGACAATGTTAGAAATAATGATTTTTTATTTGAAATAATAATTTTTTCCTTAAAACTTTGCTTTCGTCAAAGAATCCTCCATTTGCAGCAATTACAGCATTGCAGACCTAACATGATTGCACAAGGGTTTTCTAATCATCCATTAGCCTTCTGACGCAATGAGCAAACACATTGTACCATTAGAACACCGGAGTGATAGTTGCTGGAAATGGGCCTCTATACACCTTTGTCGATATTGCACCAAAAACCAGACATTTGCAGCTATAATAGTCATTTACCACATTAGCAATGAATAGAGTGTATTTCTGATTAGTTTAAAGTTATCTTCATTGAAAAAAAGTGCTTTTCTTTCAAAAATAAGGAAATTTCTAAGTGACCCCAAACTTTTGAACGGTAGTGTGTATATATACATATATATACAGTGCTGTGAAAAAGTATTTACCCCTACCTGATTTCTTATATTTTTGCATATTTGTTACACCTAAATGTTTCAGATCAGCAAATAAATTTTAATAATAGAGAAAAATAACCTCAGTAAATACAAAATACAGTTTTTATATGATGATTTCATTTATTAAGGGAAAAAAGCTGTCCAAACGTACCTGGCTCTATGTGAAAAAGTAATTGCCCCCTAACTGTCCCCTAAACCTAATAACTGGTTGTGCCACCATTGGTGGCAATGAGTCTTTTACATAGCTGTTGAGGAATTTTGACCCACTCTTCTGTGCAGAACTGTTTAAATTCAGTCACATTGGACGGCTTCATGAACTGATGGCCGGACATTCTCCTTCAGAATTTTTTGGGAGAGAGCAGAATTCATGGTTCTGTCAATTAGGGCAAGTTGTCTAGGTCCTGAAGCAGCAAAGGAGCCCCAGACCATGACACTACCACCACTATGTTTGACTATTGATATGATGTTCTTTTTATGAAATTCTGTGTTAGTTTTTTTCCAGATAAAACAGGACACATGTCGTCCAAAAAGTTCAACTTTTGTCTCATCAGTCCCCAGAACATTTTCCCAAAAGTCTTGAGGATCATCTAGATATTTTCTGGCAAATGTAAGACCAGTCCTTGTGTTCTTTTTGTCCAGCAGCGTTTTTTTGTCTTGGAACTCTCCCATGGATGCCATTTTTGCCCCAATCACTTTCTTATTCTTATCCGATCCCCCTCTTTGAAAAAGAGGACCAGAGGGTTTGCTCCAACTTTAGAGAGATCAAATTCCTCAGCCTCCCTGGGAAGGTCTATGCCAAGGTGCTGGAGAGGAGAGTCTGTCCGTTGGTCAAACCTTGGATTCAGGAGGTGCAATGTGGTTTTCGTCCTGGCCGTGGCACATTGGACCAACTCTTTTCCCTCTCGAGAATCCTCGAGGGTTCGTGGGAGTTTACCCAAACAGTTTACATGTATTTTGTGGACTTGGAGAAGGCATTCGACCATGTCCCTTGTGGCTTTTTGTAGGGGGTGCTTCGAGGGTATGGGGTATCGAGCTTGTTATTACGAGCTATCCGGTCTCTATATGACCGTTGTGAGAGTTTGGATCGTATTGCCAAAACTCGGTTGGATTCATTCCCAGTGAGAGTTGGACTCCGCCAGGGCTGCCCTTTGTCACCGATCCTGTTCATAATTTTTATGGACAGGATTTCTAAGCACAGCCAGGGAACGGAGGGTGTCATGCTCAGTGACAACAGGACCTTATCTCTGTTGTTTGTAGATGATGTTGTCCTGTTGGCTTCATCCAGCAATGACCTACAGGTCTTACTGGGACAGTTTGCCGCTGAGTGTGAAGCAGCTGGGATAAGAATCAGCACCTCCAAGTCTGAGTCCATGGTCCTCAGCCGGAAAAATGTGGATTGTCCTCTTCCATACCATATCAGATTTTGAGAAAAAAAATTGAACTTCTATAAGTAGGGAATGTTAACAGTTGTTTGATGTAAAGAGGGAAATTTTCTTGGAAGTGGCGTTTATCGGTTTTTGCAAGCAAACTCTTCATATACACTACCGTTCAAAAGTTTGGGGTCACTTAGAAATTTCCTTATTTTTGAAAGAAAATCCCTGTTTTTTTCAATGAAGATAACTTTAAACTAATCAGAAATACACTCTATACATTGCTAATGTGGTAAATGACTATTCTAGCTGCAAATGTCTGGTTTTTGGTGCAATATCTACATAGGTGTATAGAGGCCCATTTCCAGCAACTATCACTCCAGTGTTCTAATGGTACAGTGTGTTTGCTCATTGCATCAGAATTCTCCAGATTACCTCAACAAATTAACAGCTAGAATGCCAAAGATCTGTAATGCTGTAATTGCTGCAAATGGAGGATTCTTTGACGAAAGCCAAGACTGAAGGAAAAAGTTATTTCAAATACAAATCATTATTTCTAACCTTGTCAATGTCTTGACTATATTTTCTATTCATTTTACAACTCATGGTGGTAAATAAAAGTGTGACTTTTCATGGAAAACACAAAATTGTCTGAGGTGACCCCAAACTTTTGAACGGTATTGTATATGAATACCTGATTTTTCTCTCAGCTCCAGACTCTGGATTCACACAGGTAGGATGATGTGAGCATACAGCGCAAAGTGGAATCGCATGGGCTTGCAGATAATTAATAATTGAATAATAATAATAATCATTTCCGCTTGGATACATAAAGCGATTTCGGAGGGTTGCTTTATACATCCAAACACAATCCATGATCATTTCTCCTCCACCTATTGCGCACTCAGATCCTGCTGAAAGTAAGTAGATAAAACGTCCCTGGCCTCTGTCATTTATTTCAGCCCTGCTGTCAGAACAGGAGACAGTGATGTTCGGATGTTTTTCGCGAGTTGTAATTTCGTAGTCTCACATTGTGAGGTTTATTATTAAAATTACTGTTTGAAAAACTACAACCCACCAAAGTGGCTAGTGGGAGTGGCCGTCTTACCGGCCACAGCTGAAATCTACCCGCCATTGGCGGGTTGGCGGGTGTTAATGTGAAGCCCTGCCTACGCCACATAGAAATGTGTGCATTGTAACAAGAGGACCAATACAAGTTTAAAAAAGAAAATCTGCAGAACAGGCTGACCTTTAAACATGTCCTTCAAAACTTTAAGTGTACTTCTGATCCTGTACTTTAGTACTTTTACTTGAGTAAAAAAGTTTACTTCGACTTTTTCCAGTCATTTTTCACTGTAGCACTTCTACTTGACTAAGGAATGTATGTAGCTTTGCCACCTCTCATCTCACCACACTTTTGATGTATTTGGCTCACTCCTTCATGCAGAACTGCCACCTCTCAATGGCATTTGTGTCTTCAAGCATGAACAGCTTTGCTCAATATACCTCAAAGGATTTTGGTGTTGATGAGGGGCCTGCAGATCAGTGGACTTGCTCAGCAACATTTTTTCATTACCTGTGTGCCACCTCACCTCATACATGGACACTCTGAGTCACTGGAAAAGGCCTGAAGAGTGTAAGGTACGAGTTAGAGAGGACTTGCTGAAATCCAACAAATCCTCTAATACGCAAAAATAAAATATGAGCTGCTATCCTGTTTTAGGATGTTTCACACTTTCAAAACTGCTTAAATGCAAGTCCAGTAGTAGAGTGGGTAGAGGCAAAAACTGTCCATCCACTCTGGAGACCTACAGTATGTTCATGCACATCTTTACTTTAACTAACATCTGTGTGAACTTTAATTTCCTCAATCACAAGTGTGTCACAGTTAACTTCATTTAGGTATTAAATGCACATTTTTTGGTTGATAAGGCTGTTTTGTACTACCGCAAGAATGTCAAAGCGCACTTATATGTAGGTCTTTATTCCTGCTTCTAGAAATAACTAGATGGGGTGTTTTCTGTCTCTGAAATAACGTTTTTATGGTTTGAATACAATCAGTAAGTATCGCCAATTTTCTTTTGCTCAGTGAAGCAGGAGGAGAGTTTTTTTTTTCTCATGAAATGACATGTTTCGGAGTTTTGAAGCACAAACTCCAATTCTAATGAAGATGGGATATTGTGTAAAATTTAAATAAATTACTTGACAGTCACCTGTTTCCAATTAACCTGTTCACCCGTGGAATGTTCCAAAAAGGTGTCTTTTAAGCATTCCTCAACTTTCCTGGTCTTTTTGTTGCTCCTGTCCCAGCTTTTTTTGTGGAACCTGTTGCAGGCATCAAATTCAGAATGAGTGAATATTTGCAAAAATAATAAATAAATAAAGTTTATCAGTTTTAGGTGGTTCAGGTGGTTGTGCAGGTGGCTCAGGCCAGTTGACGAAGTCAGTGATGACCTTCCTGTACTCCAGATTGGTCACCTTGGACACACATCCAACAGTGTCTGTATCATTTGACAACTTCTGGATGTGACCGTTAGTGGTGTTGTATCTGAAATCTGATGTGTAGCTGTTAAAGAGGAACGGAGAAAGCATTGTCCCCTGAGGTGCCCTTGTGCTGCATAGCACCACCTCAGACACATAGTCATGAAGCCTCACAAACTGCGGTCTGTTGGTGAGGTAGTCAATTATCCATGCAGTAATGTGACACTTGACTCCTGCTCCTTCCAGCTTCCCACTCAAGCCAGCTGAATTGTATTGAAAGCACTGGAGAAGTCAAAAATCAAGAGTCTCACAGAGCTTCCAGTGCTCTCCAGGTGTGACAGTGATCTGTGCAGGAGATAAATGACTGCATCTTCAATCCAATCCAGGACGGTAAGAAAACTGCAGGGCGTCCAACAGTGTGCTCACCCAGGGTTGAAGGTGGCCAACGATGATCTTCTTCAGGGTCTTCATCAAATGGGAAGTTAAGTCACAGGTCTGAAATGGTTAGGCTCCCTGTTTAACACAGTTTTTGGCACTGGAACCACAGAACAGGGAGCTTCCCCAAACTGAAGCTCAGATTAAACATGTGCAGGGCAACCCCACAGAGCTGGTCTGCACAGTCCCTGAGCAGTTTAGAGCTGATGTCATCTGGGTCTGTTGCTTTTCTTGCCTTGATCTGAAGGTCAAGATCAAGGTAAACTTATTATCCCCAATGGGGCAATTTGCTGTACAGCAGCAACATCTACCTGATGGCAGCATCTTGTACTCCGCCCTTAAAGGGTGACTGCTGTCAGCCAAAGTAGCCTGAGCTTTCTTCATGGCTCTATCACTGTATAAGGGACCAAGTCTGAGTAAATTTGTGCCAGCAATTTTGTTGCACATTTTCACAATATGTTCCAACCTCTTCTTGTTCTTCAACATAAGTAACTCAAACCAGCTACTAAAAGAGAAGGTTAAAACAGATTCAGTAAAATAAGAATAGAGCATTTTCATTTAAAAAAAGTGCCAACTCTAAAACTCGTAAGTTTACGATAAAAATGCATATGCTGGTGGGCCTTTGCACAAATAGCATCGACACGGTGATCAAAAGAAAGCTTGTTGTCAATTAATGTTCCCCGATATTTGTACTAATTGACCATTTCAACAATCTGACCATGGATACTGACAGGGTGGACAAGTGAAGGGTTTCTTCGAAAATCAATAATCATCTCTTTAGTTTTCAACACATTAATGTCCAAAAAAGAAAGCTTACACCACTCAATAAAATCAACCACCCCTGGACCAAGGACAAGATCTTCATCATTAAACAAAGACACTATTACAAAATCATCTGCAAACTTAATGATGGATCTGCCTTCATGTTGACTTTGGCACTCATTTGTGTATAAGACAAATAAAAACAGCAAAAGAAGACATCCTTTGTGGGAGTCAGTGGAAGATAAAAGAACATTGGATAAAACTCCATTGATTCTCACCTTTTGGTACCTAACAGTTAAAAAATCAATGAGCCAATAAAATACTGTAAACCAGGATTATTGTTACAAAAACAAGAAAATCAATCTGCTAAAATATGAGGTTGGATACAATTAAAAGCAGAAAAAAGTCAATAAAAACAGTCGTACAAAGGATTTCCCGACATCCACATGCCCCAGGACTCGGTGGAGTAGGGTGCCTACAGCATCCTCCACACCTCTCCCTGCCGTATAAGCAAATTGGAGGGGATACAACTTTCCCTCAATTTCACACAAAATCTCATTCTTGACTATTTTTTCATAGACCTTCATAGCAAGTGAGGTTAAAACTACAGGCTGAAAGTCATTAAGAGATTTGGGGGTTCTAATTTAGGGCACACGTACAATAACAGTCTTTCCAAACACGGGGAATTCTATGAAGCTGAAGAGATTTTGTGAAAATAAAAGAAAAAATTTCAGCCAAAGACTGCACAATTCTTGAGAAGTCGGCCACTAATATTGTCTGGGCCAGGGCTTTTTCTTTCTTTCATTGGCCAGAAGAGTTTACAGACAGAGAAATTATCAATGTTTTTTTTACTCTGTTGTGGAGGAGCATTTCTGTACATGCACTGTTCTTCACTAAAATCATAAATATTAAAATGATTATATATTATATGTTCGAATCATTTGCAAGTTCTGAGTTCAACTTGCCAGTAAAAGAAATTGGACACTTTTTTGACTGCATGCCCATAATGGGTTTTACACCCTCCCAGGCAGGGCGTGATTTTCCATTAATCAGCAGGGATTATACTTTATTTTTATAGTTGATTTTAGCAAGTTTAAGTCCCATTTTCACTTGCTTTTGCAACTCCCTGCTACGAGTGATGTTGCCCTGGTTAAAAGCAATGTTCTCCCGGTTGATAATGCTCTTGACGGGCGTATGATGCATCATGGCGCCCCACCAAGGCAAACGTGTTTGCTTGCTCCATTCTCGAATGCCGGCTTTTTCTTCTTTTTTGCATGTTTGCTGCTCTTTGTGCAGTACATAAATGTCACGCACTGCTAACATACAACCAACAGGCATTGCTGGACATCGCTAAGACAAGCAGTCATACGGAGTTTACTGGTTTTAAACCACCCGACCTACAATGCATTGTCCGCTCCCACAGCGATCACCACCACCCCCAGGAAGGCCCCGAAGTACCGATCCCTGTGAGCATGCTGTTCCCAAGAGAGCGCTTTGGAAACTGCGTCGCAAGCAAGGCAAGGATGGGGGGCTCCATGATAGGGTAAGAGCTTGTGCTAGCTGCCCACCGCTACCTAACCTCCCGCTAGCCAACGTAAGGTCTCTGGAAAACAAACTGGAAAAGCTAACAGTAAGGACTGAAGACCAGCTTGAGATAAGAGAGTACTGCACTATAATTTTCTGTGAAACCTGGTTCTCAAAGTCCCTGAGTGCGCTGTTCAGCTACAGACCTACTCCGTACATTGGGCAGACTGGACATCAGCTACAGGTAAGACGAGGGGCAGGCGGGTGTGTGTGTGTGTGTGTGTGTGTGTGTGTGTTTATAAACAACTCGTGGTGTGGAGATATACAGACTGTTTACAAGCACTGTTCGCCTGATGTGGAGTTTTTACTGCTGAAATGCCGTCCCTATTATTTCCCGAGGGAATTCACCGCTGTGTTTTTGGGTGCTGTTTACACTCCCCCGTGAGGCAACTACACAGCAGTGCTTCGCAAAAACCATGACATCATCAGGCATTAGAGACATCCCATCCCGATTCTGTTTTTATTGTTGCTGGTGACTTTAACCAGTGCAATTTACATACTGTACTTCCCAAATATTGCCAGCATGTGGACATTCCCACCCATGATAAGAACACACTGGACCATGTTTACACCAACATACGTGGTGCATACAGAGTGGCACCCCGCCCTCACTTCGGACAGTCAGATTACATCTCCCTGTTTATGTACCCGGCCTACAGACAAAGACTGAAACAAACAAACCCTGTTGTTAAACAAATTAAACACTGGACTCCAGAGGCTGAGAGGACCTTGCAAGACTGTTTTGCCTGGACAGACTGGGAACTGTTTAAAGCTGCAGCCACCCTGAAGGACTCTTCTGTAAACATAGAGGACTATGCTGAACATGTGACTGGGTACATTAGTACTTGTGTTGATACCATCGTACCCACCATACAAGTCAGGAAGTTTCCCAACCAGAAGCCCTGGATAAACAGTCAGGTACATCAGATGCTGCATGCTCACTCTTTTGCATTTAAATCAGGCAATGAGGCCGAGTACAAAGCTGCAAAGTATGCACTAAGGAAAGCTATAACAACAGCCAAGAGGCAGTACAGAGAAAAGCTGGACAACCTCTACTCCACTCCTGACCCTGGGCGCATGTGGCAAGGTCTGCAGCGCATCACAGACTACAAGAGAACCATCAGCAACACCACTAGCTCAACAGACAGCCTGCCGGATGATCTCAACACCTTTTACACCTGCTTTGAGACCTCCAGCTACAGTGCAGAGAGGAGACGCACACACACATGCACCCTCCCCCTCCACTAAAAGTCTCATCAGGCCAAGGAAACAAAGCACTGAGGAATATAAACCCCCACAAGGCAGCAGGACCAGACAACATCCCTGGGCAGGCCCTCAGAGCATGTGCTGCCGAGCTGAATGATGTTCTCACATCCATCTTTAGCCTCTCCCTCAACCAGAACATAGTCCAGGGGTGGGCAATCATGTGCCATGGAGGGCCATTCTACTGCAGGTTTTCTGTTCCACCCAGTCTCTTCAGCAGGTGTTTTCAATGATTAGCAATCCTTGAAGCTGGTCAGAGCACACACCTGCTGAAGAGACTGGGTGGAACAAAAAACCTGCAGTGGAATGGCCCTCACTGCCCACCCCTGACATAGTCCCATCCTGCTTCAAAACCACAACCATCGTCCCCTCCCCAAAAGAAGCCCACCAACCTGCCTGAATAATTAAAGGCCGGTAGCGCTCACTCCAATCATCATGAAGTGCTTCAAGAGAGTGGTGCTGGCCCTCATTCAGGACAGCATACAAGATACCCTGGAACCCCTGTAGTACGCCTACCGGCCCAACAGATCCACCTCAGATGTCATTGCTGCTGCACTCCATTATTCTCTCACCCACCTGGAAGATAAAGACTCCTACATCAGGATGCTCTTTGTCGACTACAGCTCCGCCTTCAACACAGTCACCCCCCACAAACTCACCTACAAACTGTCTTTACTTGGCCTGCACCCCACCCTCTGTGACTGGCCACTGGACTTTCTGACTGGCAGGCCTCAGTCTGTCAGGATGGGTAACAGGACCTAAGCCAGCATCATCACAAGCACAGGTGTCCCACAGGGTTGTGTTCTCAGCCCCATCCTCTACAGCCTCTTCACCCATGACTGTGTCACCTCCCACAAGGACAATGTCATCTTAAAGTTTGCGGATGACAAGGCAGTGATAGGACGCATCACTGGTGGCGATGAAGCATCCTACACGAGGGAGGTTGTCAGCCTGGTGTCATGGTGTGAGGACAACAACCTCACCCTCAACACGGACAAGATGAAGGAGATGATAGTGGACATGAGGAAGGGGAGGAGACCTCATTGGCCACTGTTCATCCGGGAGCTTGAGGTGGAGAGGGTGAACAGCTTTAAATACCTGGGTATCCACATCAGTGAGGACCTCACCTGGGCATTTAACACCAGCAGACAACTGCAGAGTCCAAAGGAGAGCTGCCTCCATCCTCCAGGACCCCTCCCACCCCCAGCACAGAATGTTCACACTTCTACCCTCAGGCCAGAGGTACCGAAGTGTGAAATGCAGGACATCCAGACTAAAAAACTCCTTTTCCACTGCCATCAGACTCTTGAATAAATAACAAAACTTGGGGCACAGCTTTGCAAATAGGAATTCACACACTGGATGCTAAATTTGCACATTGCTCATTTGCACATTGTACATAGTCTCACCCTGTCTCATGTCCATATCATCTCTGCTGCTAAATTATCATTGTACAGTCTACTGGGCATTATCAGGACACACGGTTTTACACAGAGGAATTCTCACACTGGGTGCTAATTTGTACATTGCTCATTTGCGCATTGTCCATCGTCTCATGCCATCTCAGGTTTATATCATCTCTGATATTCAAATTACCATTGTACAGTCTGTTGGGTATTATCAGAGGCGAGTCATACTCATTCAGTGAATTTTCAATTTTCATTCTTGTTTCCGCTAGTTTAAACTGCTTTAATTGTCCTAATTGCTTTTAATGTGTATTTATTAGTATTTATTAGTATTAGTATTTAGTATTAAGGTGTGTTTATTACCTTTATTAGTATTGATGTGTATTTATTACCTTGACATTCGTTCGGAGAGCAGAGTAAGAATTTCATTGCTCAGGAAATGTTGCATTTCTTAACTGTGCACATGATAATAAAGCCTTTGAATCTTGAGTCTTCAGAGATTTAGTCATCCATGGTTTGTTGTTGGGATAAATATGAATTATTTTCCTCAAATTGTTGCTCTGAGTGTTGCTATCCCTGTGCTGTTGCAATCCTGGAATTTCCCCGTTGTGGGACTAATAAAGGCTTATCTTATCTTATCTTATCTTATCTTATCTTATCTTATCTTAAAATAAACGTATCCTAACAAAATTTGCAGTGATAGTCTCAGTCAGATCATCTAGTTCAGAGCAAGCATCTTTAAACAAATCCCAGTTGGTACATGTAAAACAATCCTGGAGGCATTGGCGTCATGAGTCTGGGTGCAGTGTTCCACAGAGTCAAGACTCTTAATTTATTTTTGAGAATTCTATGTCTGTTATTATTATTTTGTCTGTTTCTGTGTTTATTTTGGTTTTTGTGACTGAGCACACTTCTTTCTTTCCAGACACTCCCTCCAGCTACTCACTCTGTTCTCTTGTCATCTCAGCTGTGAGTAGTTGATTCATTAGGTCACCTGCTCATTCAGCTGCCCGCACCTGCCGCTCATTTGTCTGTCTACTATTTAAGGACTGTCAGTATATTCTCTCACTGTGGCAGTCTTGTTTGGATTTGAATGGACTTTATTCCTCCGTGTTATTTCCTCATCTCCTCCAGAGCTATTCCAGCTCTGGAGTGCCTCTTTCTGTAAGTCACCCTTGTTTGTATTTTTGTATTGTCTGCACAGTTTTGGTATTTTTGTTGTCAAATGTCACTGCTGCAGTTCAGCGCCTGGGTCTGTCTTTCTGTCCCGGAGGGGCAATTCATGACAGCTGGACAAACTCCAATGACCATACCGGAACCGAATGACACTCTGGCTTTGTTTCCTTTAGGACTGGTTTATAGGTAGGAACCAAAATAAACGATGTTATGGTCAGATGAGCCAAGAGGAGCTCTACAAACAGACTTATAAGCCCCTCAGATGGAACTATAACAAAGGTCCAAAGTTGTCAAGCTCCTGGTAGGACACGTGAGATATAACACGTGACATAGGACAGGGTGCGGCTGTGGCGCAGGTGTAGTGTGGCTGACTACTGATCGGAGGGTGAGGCGTTTGATTCTCGCGCTATCTGCAGTCTGCAAGTCGAAGTGTCCTTGAGCAAGACACTGAACACCCAGTTGCTCCTGGTGGGTCAGACCAGCGCCTGTGTATGGCAGATCTGCTGCCACCAGTGTGTGAATGGGTGTGTGAATAAGTGGACAGCAGGATCTGTAAATCACTTTGGTCATCTAGAGATGAGAAAAAAGTAGTATATAAGTGAACGCCATCTACCATATTTATAAAAGTTTGGGAGTGACTTTCCAAGTTACACTGGTTATAATCACCCATAAGAAAGCTGGGAGCATCCGGCGTTATGCGCTGTAATCTGTGTACTGTGTCACTAATAGTCCAAGTAGCGGTATCCACATTTGCTTTCAAGACTTAAGATTTTATTTGTCAATACTACTATACATACAGGACACACAGGAGAATTGAAATGGCGTTTCTCTCTCTTCAGTGGTGTGTGCAATAAAAAAAAAAAAGGGAATAAAGCTGGAAAAACAACGACAGCAGCCTATGTACAGTAATGCTATCCGTAGTGCAAATAGCAACCAAAAATAGACCCAGACATCCCATATTGCAAATAAAGATAAACGATAAAACCCAGCAATCCTATATACAGAAAAAGTAGAGCAGTGATATTGTAGTTGCAAGTTGGATGCGGTATGTCGGGTGTATGTACACCCTTAAACGCCATCCTCACCTGATCTGCAGTAAATGGGGGGGTGGGGGGTGACTGAGGGAGAGAGGCAGAGGCGTGATGTGATGACAGACTAGGTGTGAGTGTAAGATATGGAGTGGAGTGATAAAGATGGTGTGGTGCAACTGGTGATGAGGGAAGAGGGGGCGCAACCTCAGGTGGTGTGAAGAGGGGGCAGAGTGGCTGATATGGGTGGGGGGTTATGGTCCCCTACTGTTACTACTGGAAACATTTTGATTATCCAAAAAGGATTTGCTTTCTTGTTTGTTGGTTTCCTGATACTCTTCTGTCTGGTACTCATTATTTCAACAGTGGGAATAGGCATGGCAGTCTTTTGTTTTACTTTGTTTTGTTTTTTTTGTTTTTTTTTACTACCTGGTATTGAAAATTTTACTGACCAAAGTTACAGAACCAGGAGTTTAACCCTTAGGGCAAGTGCCTTTTGGGAAGCATCATTCACATTTAATCTGGGACAGATGTGTGCCATGTGTGCTCTAAAGGTTACCAGAATCTCACAACACTAATTTATCAATAATACTCTGGACTTCTGAACTGGAAACTGAAGGAGACATTTTGAACAAATTGTTTCCAGAAAGTCTCCATGAAGCCACAAGAGATACAACTCCATCTAAAAAAAAATGTTGCATTATTCATTCATCTTCTTCCGCTTAATCCTTTTCGGGTCATGGGGGAGGGGGGGGGGCTGGAGCCTATCCCAGCATCTTTGGGCGAGAGGCAGGGTTCACCCTGGATTAATGTTCATTTATTTTTCATAATTTAAATTGAAAAGGTAAACTTTAAGCGGAGAAGATGAATGAATGAATGAACTTTAAGAGTTCAAATCTGTGGAACCAAAGTCATGCCAGGTATGTTAAAAATAAGACAAAAATCATACAAAAATACCAACACATAAAATAAAATGAGGTAAACTATCCCTCAGTGGTTTTGGCTGTGTCACTGTTATCTTCTAAACTCACTCCCTGGTTTGGGTTGTTTTTGGCCTGAAATCCAATAACTTTTTGTTTGGTTTTACTTCCTTGTGTATCAGCAGAAAGCTATCAACATAAGTAAATAATTTCCTGTTCATTACAAGTATAACAACAAAATAAAATGGAAAGGTAGAAGTTTTGTATTTTGTTTGTATGCATAAAACATAGTATGTTATTTAAAGTGTTTATACAAACCCCAATTCTGGTGAAGTTGAGACTTGTAAAACGTAAATAACAAAAGCATACAATGATTTAAAAACCCTTTTCAACTTATATTCAATTAAATACACTACAATGACAAGATATTTAACGTTCAAACTGATAATTTTTTTCTTTGTTTCACAAATATTCACTCATTTTGAATTTGATGCCTGTAACACGTTCCAAAAAAAGCTGGGACAGAGGCAAGAAAAGACTGGGAAAGTTCAGGAATGTTCCAAATGTTGTTTTTCCAGCCTCATTCCTTTTTCCTCTTTATACTGTGCACATCACTGAAGAGAAAAAGAAATGCCATTTCAATTCTCCTGTATGTCCTGTACGTATTGTCATGAGCTGAGCACAGGAGGTTTCCGCCTTGCTCAGTCTCATGGCTTTTTCTTTATATTTATATATTTGTTGTATTTTGTGCTTTTGGGGTTTCTGTATTCTTGTACTGTTTGCTATTTTCCTGTTTGTGTTTTAGTTTTGTTACACTTTTATTTTGTCTTATCCATCCATATTCTTCTGCTTAATCCTTTTCGGGTCACGGGGGGGCTGGAGCCTATCCCAGCATCTTTGGGTGAGAGACAGGGTACACCCTGGACAGATCACCAGTCCATCGCAGGGCCAACACAGAGAGACAGACAACCATTCATACCTAAGGACAATTTAGAATCCCCAGTTTGATGCCAGTTAACCTAACTTGCATGTTTTTGGCGTGTGGGAGGAAACTGGAGAAATCCCGGAGTAAACCTACTCAGACACGGGGAGAACATGCAAACTCCACAAAGATCACTGTTGGTCGGGGGCTGGGATTGAACCCAGGATCCCCCGGCCAAGGGTGAGTTGCTGTGCTGCCGCAGTGCTAACCACTCTTCCACCGTGCTGCCCCTATTTTGTATTAATTTACATTTATATTTCAGTCTGCATTTCTTGATATTTTATTCTTTAGATCTCTACTGTTGGGTTGACAGCTGTCAAGGGCATTTCCAGGTTTTGTGCTTCGTGTGGGCGTCGCCCCTGTCAGCTGTCAGCTTCAGCCGCTCTCCTCTCATTGCCCTCAGCTGGTCCTATTATGAATCATTGATTCCTTTTGCCTGCTTATGTGACCCACACCTGTCGTTACTTAATTCAATTCAATTCAATTCAATTCAATTCAATTCAACTTTATTTATATAGCGCCATTTCACAACAACAGTCATCTCATAGCACTATCAACTGTAGGGAGGACCCCCACAGTTGCAGAAAGACCCCAGCAATCAGGCGATCCCCTGTGAGCAAGCACTTGGCGACGGTGGAGAGGAAAAACTCCCTTTTAACAGGAAGAAACCTCCAGCAGAACCAGGCTCAGGGAGGGGCAGTCATCTGCTGCGACTGGCTGGGGGGTGAGGGGATAGAGAAGAAGAAAAGAACAGACATGTAGAGAGCAAACAGCACGATGGGGACTCAATCTATGGGAGAGAACAAACAAATGTTAATGACCAGCAAAAAAAAAATATTTCATAGAGAGTGAGGAAAGGAGTGAGGCCCAGTGCATTACTGGAGGTCCCCCGGCTGACTAAACCTATTAGCAGCATAACTAAGGGAGGGTTCAGAAAACACATGATCCCTCCCTAATTGTAGGCTATATCAAAAAGGTAGGTTTTAGCCCTATTCTTAAAAACAGAGATCGAGTCTGACTCCCGAATCCAGATTGGCAGCTGATTCCACAGGAGAGGAGCTTGATAACTGAAGGCTCTGCCTCCCATTGTACTTTTGGAGATTCTAGGTATTACAAGTAAACCTGCATTTTGGGAGCGTAGTGCTCTGTTAGGATGATACGGTAGTATCAGATCTTTTAAATAAAAAGGAGCCTGATTGTTTAGAGCTTTGTAAGTAAGAAGAAGGATTTTAAACTTAATTCTAAACTCTATGGGAAGCCAATGAAGGGAGGCCAGAACCGGAGAGATATGATCTCTCTTTCTAGTACCTGTTAAAACTCTTGCTGCAGCATTTTGGATCAGCTGAAGACTTTTTAAAGATGTTTTAGGACAACCTGATAATAAAGAATTACAATAATCTAATCTCGAGCTAACAAAAGCGTGGATCAGCTTCTCAGCATCACTCTGAGACAAGATGCTCCTAATCTTGGCAATATTACGCAAATGATAGAAGGCAGTCTTAGAAACAAATTTAATATGTGAATTGAAGGACAAATCCTGATCAAAAATAACTCCAAGGTTCCTCACAGAGCTATTAAGAGAAAGAGTAACTGCATCCAAACTGAAAGTTTGATTTGGAAAGGAATTTCTAAGGTTTTTTGGACCAACAAGAATGACTTCAGTCTTATCTGAATTTAATAGCAGGAAATTACAAGTCATCCAAACTTTGATTTCCTTAAGACAGGCTTCTAACTTGGCTAATTGATTAGTATCATCTGGCTTCATTGACAGGTATAATTGTGTGTCATCTGCATAACAGTGAAAATGTATACAGTGCTTTCTAATAATGTTGCCTAACGGAAGCATATATAAACTAAAAAGAGTAGGGCCAAGCACAGATCCCTGTGGAACTCCATGACTAAGCTTTGAGCTGAGAGAAAACTCATCATTTACATGAACAAACTGGAACATATCAGATAAATAAGATCTAAACCACTGCAACGAAGTTCCATTAAGTCCAACATAGTGTTCTAATCTATCAAGTAGAATATTATGATCAATAGTATCAAAAGCTGCACTAAGATCTAAAAGGACAAGTACAGAAACTAGTCCATTATCAGATGCAATGAGGAGGTCGTTAGTGACCTTCGCTAAGGCTGTTTCAGTGCTATGATGGATTCTAAACCCAGATTGAAACTCCTCAAATAAACCATTTCCCTGCAGGTGGTCAAATAATTGCATAGCAACAACTCTTTCTAAGATTTTTGAAATGAAAGGGAGATTAGAGATTGGTCTATAGTTAGCTAAAGCTCCTGGATCTAGCGTTGGCTTTTTGAGTAAGGGTTTAATTACAGCCGTTTTAAAAGCCTGCGGTACATGGCCTAAAGTTAATGAAGAATTGATTATATGAAGAATAAAGCTACCAATAAGTGGGAAGACTTCTTTAAATAACCTGGTAGGAATAGGGTCTAAAAGACAAGTTGAAGGTTTGGATGAGGAAACTATTTTGTCTAACTCACAAAGGTCGATTGGAGTAAACTCATCAAGACAGACATCAATAGAAGGAGTTGTAGTAGTTACAGTATTTAAGTTAACTGTGGGAAGAATCTGATTGATTTTATCTCAGATTCTTGGTACTTGGTACTTATGTAAATTGTTTTTGACCCTATTTCAAGATTAAAAGGCTTTATTATCATGTGCACAGTTAATAAATGCTACATTTCCTGAGCAATGAGATTCTTACTTTGCTCTCCGAACGAATGCCAAGTTAAAGGTACAGAAACAACAATTCTGATAGGTCATGACACACTAACACTGTAACTCAATCCTAATACTAATGGATGCTAAGACACACACACCAACACCCAGTTAGGCAGTAGAGGAATGAAAAGGGCCTTTTCCACTAGCAAGCTTTAGCGCGACACAGGACGGCTCAGCACGCTTTGTACGCTTTTCCACAAGCCCCAACATGGTTTAACAGCCGCGATTCTCAGCCCCGCTCCAGGGCAGGGTACAGCAGTGCTGAGCTGTGCCGTGTTGTGACGTTAACAGACTGGTCGCCGCTGATTGGTCAGGTCGTAACCGGCGCTGATTGGTCAGGTTGTAACCGCCCCTCTCCTCCTCCTCTTCTACCGAATCTTCACGACCTTCTCAATAAAGTTTTTGAAAAAAAAAAAAAAAGAATCTTCACGACCGCCTTTACTCAGCACGCAACCACTGTTGGCGGTTTCTTTTCAGTGTATTGCTGTGCTATTTTCATTTATTCTCTATCAAAAATGGCTTCGCGTTCCATGGACCAATAAGGAGGTGCAGTGTCTGCTCACTGCATTGTCAGACGAACGTATCCAGCGGGAGTTAGACGGGGCCGCCCGGAATGAAAAAATATACCGGGAGGTCTCGACATCGGAGTCCTTTAACGGTGAGTTTTAATTTTTTTTTATTGTGCGTTTTTTCGCAAATATATTCGGTAAGACGCTCAGTTTATTTATGCAATAAAAAAGGTGTTCATTTGTGGATGATGATCGCTGCTTTATTGCAGCACACTGCGGACTAAAGCTTTTATTTTAATTATTCATGTGAACAATACGTTGAAATAAGCTTATGTATTCTTGTTAAAAACTATTGTCTTTTCTGTATATCTTGCACTTCCGTGCTGTATTTTATTGTGTGCATTTTCCTTGTAGAATCATCCCACGCGTCCGCCGCGACAGCCCGCACAGATTAATTCAACCGAGCCTTCATGACCCACAGCTGGCAGAGACAGCTTCATTCAACCGAGCCTTCGTGACCCAGTTTGGGAAGCTGGTGTAGAGGCACTCAGTGGTCGGCGTGTATAAAATGTCGATTAACCTTCATGTTGTGTTGCAAAGTTTTTTTTTTCTTTTAATATTTTGTATATAATAAAATGGAATTGTTTTGGAAAGTGTGGTTTGTCTGTTATAACACTGAATTATAAAACAGTATAATTACATAGAAATTCCATTGCCTAGTCTGATGAAAATCATGCTGATCATCCTGTCAGGGGTCAACCATTGTAAAGGTAATGTAATTTTTAACTAGACCAAAA
Source organism: Pholidichthys leucotaenia (assembly GCA_020510985.1). Classification (NCBI taxonomy): domain Eukaryota; kingdom Metazoa; phylum Chordata; class Actinopteri; order Cichliformes; family Pholidichthyidae; genus Pholidichthys; species Pholidichthys leucotaenia. The sequence goes on from CM035846.1 coordinate 73,218,710, forward strand.
AAGAAATCTTTTTGTAAGCTTTCTGTTCTTTTTATTGAAATATCATAAAAAATTAGCACCAAGTCAAAGTAGGTACTGTCACGACCTGAATGCCATCTTTCTCTGCGTTCAGGTTGTCCAGTGTCGCTCCTGCTCCGGGGTAGTCCGTGCCAGGTCTTCCATGGCCCGCTCTTTGACAGCGCCCAGCTGATTGCCAGCTGTCTAGTTCAGCTGCGCTGGGACAGCTGTCTCCTATCTCCAATCTCCTCCTCCATTTAAGCGAGCAGCCGAGAGTTACTCGTCGCTGCGACCTCGCTATGGGAAGACGTTCCTTGTGTTTCCCACGACTGTTAGCTCCTACGACTAGCTTCAGTCCGCCGTTACCTCGGCGCTTCACCCAAAGTAAGTGTTGCGACTCGGCGTGTATTTTTCCCTCGCCGCCTCTCTAGCCTTTCTCCCTGGGTGGTATGTTACTCTTAGTTCTGTGTGTGTTTTAGCCCCACGTGGCTCTTTACTTTTCTGTTCGTTATTTTGTGTAGTGTGTGCTTTGTTAATAAACTACGCTAACTCACTGGTCGCCCTCGTATCTCCTTTCCTGGCTCGTGAGAGCCAGAGTTATGACAGTAGGTCGCAGCCATAGTGAGACGGCCGCGACCGTGAGTTGGCTGTAAGGACTCGACGCCTTTTTTTCTCTTCCTCTGGGTACGGGCGAGCCAGTATCATGTCTCCTTCCAAGAGACTCATGCGGCACCCAGACCACGATCTCTCGGAGACTCTGGACCTTGTGGACGGAACGTTGTTCACCACGGACCTCTACGATGCCCCCAGCGAGATACGCTGGCGCCTGGAGCTCGCCGAGGGTATGCTTAACTGCTTTTCTCGCTACTTCCTTCTCCCCGAGGTTAAGGCGAGGAGGGCAGACATCTCTGTGGCCTGGGAGAGGCTCCGTAGGCTGGAGGAGAACTCCGGCAGGAAGCCGAGGACAGGACGCCTTCGCTCCTCGCTTCGGAATCCCGCTCCTGCCGCCGATCCAGTCCAGGAGTTCGCCTCACTCAGGGGTGATCCCCAGGATAGAGTGACGTCAACCGGGTTTCCCCCGGAGAAGATGAGAATGACAGCGATGCGCATTGCGGATCGAGTGGCAGCCGCTTCTTCCGCCGCCGTTCCCCCCGTAGCCATGAAGAACGTGATTGCGGCGGTCAGGCTGGTCGAGAAGAACCCGGAGCTGAACGATTATCCGGAATACGCTGACCTGTTGGCTTCGCTCATCGCACAGGAGCGGCGTTTTCCCGACCTCACGTTCAGAAGACGTCGCTCCCAAATTCCCCACTCATCTCAGCGAGAGTCCCGTCCGGATCCCGCTCCAGGAAACCACACGAATTCCGCCTCCCAGCCTGCTGTTGCTCCCGTGTCTCGCCGAAGAAGTGAATCAGCTGCTCCCGCTCCTGGGCCCGCTCTCCCCGCTGTCCCGTCAGCTTTGGGCCCTCAGCTCTCCTCAGCTGTTTCACCCCCCTCTTCGTCATTCACTCTGGCCGCTGGGAGAAGCGCAAATTCATCTCCAGGTGTTCCAGGTCCCGATCCGGTGCGGGTAGCACCGCCTCATCTGTCCGGGGGGTTCCCCACTTCTATCCGGTTGGGAGAAGAGAGACTCGAGTCCCTTGTAGCGGGTTCCACCGGCCCTCCGGGAATCAGGCAAGTGTCCTTTCATTCTCCTCCCATTATGAGTGAATTGCCTTGTTTGATTCCTGGGGGAGGAGTTCAGGGTTCACAGTCCCCTGAGCTCTCTCCTCCCGCTGCAAAAACTGAATATGAACCTGCGTCCTCTGTGTCTCTTCCCCTTGAGTGTGCCCCGGTGCCAGGTGTACACCGCTGCGCGAGGAGGAGGCGGCCTGCGACCCTGGAGGGTTTTGCCCCAGCCCCGCAGCCACGTTATGGGCAGAGGAGAAGGTCGAACTGCCTGTTGGAGCCAGCGCCGACGATTAAGCGTCCCCGGGTCTCCACGGAGGAATGGTTCGGCCCAGCAGAGTCCAGATCTCCTGCCCCCACGCCAGGTGGGCTGTCGACGCGGTCTTCGGCATTTGGAGGTAGTTTGACTGTGGAAACCATCATGCCGGCTGCGGAGCCATTCGCAGTCGAGTTGGAGCCGGAGGACGGAGTCCTGCACGCTGAGCCCGGAGCATCGAAGTCCTGGATGGCGGTAGAACCCGAGATCAGGCAAGTGCTCTATTTTGTTTTTCTCTTCTCTATTCTGGAGCATTTTTGCCTGTCTCTCGGGGGGGCGGGCCGGGTGCAGCCGTCTGCTGCGCTCGAGCCTGTTCCGCCGGGCTCTGCCGCTGCCGGTGATCCTGATCCCGGTTCCTTTTGTCCCTCTGAGCCTCTCCCCAGGGCCACCGGGAGTGCTGTCTCGGTCCAGCTGGAGTCCACCGGGAGTGCTGTCTCGGTCCAGCTGGAGTCCACCGGGAGTGTTTCGCCGGTCCAGCTGGAGTCCACCGGGAGTGTTTCGCCGGTCCAGCTGGAGTCCACCGGGAGTGTTTCGCCGGCCCGATCGGGGTCCACCGGGGGTGCTGCGCCGGCCCGATCGGGGTCCACCGGGGGTGCTGCGCCGGCCCGATCGGGGTCCACCGGGGGTGCTGCGCCGGTCCGGGTAACGGTTAGTGTGGGAGCTGGAGGATTGTGTTCGCCTGACGTCAGGCTGACTTCGTCCCTTGCCTCCATCATTTCTCCTCCTGCCGCTGTTGGGGTTCCTCTCACCCGGGCCAGTTTCCCCCTACCCTTGTTGCCATTAGATGGCAGGCTAACTTTGCCCCTGGCCTCCATCTCTTCTCCCCCTACTACTGTGGGGGTTTTTCTCACCTGGGTCAGTTTCCTCCTGCCTTTTCCCTCAGGGAGGAAGCTGCACCAAGACTTCTCCCTCAGCTCTCCGTGGTCTGAGGCCACGGGACGACCGCCTGGGAAGCCATCTGGCTGGTTCGGTGATCTGGGTCGGCCTCCGGAGAAACTGTGTCTCCTAGCCTGGGACTCGGGTAGGCCACCCGAACTGGTGTTGTGGTTCCTGGCCTGGTGGAGTTCGGGCCGCCCGCCGGACAAGCTGTCATCGCCTGCCCCGCTCCACCTGCTGACGTCCTGGAAGAATTGACTGACTGTTTGTTGCCTTGCGTTTGATTGTCCTCCCTAATTTAATACTTTTCAGGACATCAAAGAACTCTCTGCCCTAGAGTCCTTATTGTGGGGTTATCCCAGTTAAAATTTCCTTGGACTATTTTCTTTGTTTTATAATCCCAGTATGATCCTATTCTAATTTCTCCCTTAAGTAGCATTTGCTTCACATTGCCTGGCCTCATTCCGAGTAGTCTTGTTTTTCTGTATTTATATCCTCCTCCAGACTGTTTAGTGACACTTTTGTGCTAATACGTGTTTGAGGAGTTGTTCCTTTTGTATTTTTATCTTCATGCCAATTTGCAGTTCCAGGCTCTATTTTTGGATCTTATGCCCGGTTTGCATCCTTTGTATATTCTGTTTTGGCCAGGGTTATGTGTGTAAGAGCCTACTTCAACCATATGTTCAGAATTTTGTCCTCCTCCTGACTGTTTTGTGACTTCCGTTGTGTTAATACGTGATTGAGGAGTTGGTTTTTTGTGTCTTTATGCCAGTTTGCGGCCTCAGGCTCTATTTTTAGGTCTTATGCCCGAATTACTTCCTTTGTATATTCTGTTTTGGTCGGGGTTTACTTGTGTAAGTCTACTTCAACCAGATGTTCATCAGAGTTTTGTAGTTTTCGGTCCTTCAGGACATGAGTTTTTGTCTTGGCCTCGCCCTAAGTTGTTGTGAGCTTTTTTTTCTTCCCATGACTGTGTCGCTGTGCCCTTGTATCTTGTTCTTGTCGTTTCTCCCCACCTCCTGTGGTCACCTGCACAGACCGTCTGGCGTCTGCAGAGGAGGGGGTGATGGTTTTTTCTTGGGGTTGAGATTATTATGGTATCTGTCCCTAGGTTTTTTTTTTTTTTTTTTTTTTTTTCCCTTCCCTGCCTCCTTTTTTCTGGTCCTTCCCTTCTCCCAGATCTGGCCCCCACCGCCCTCCCTGGTCTTCCCTCGGGGGGGGGTTAGCCCGCTCCAGGAGGCGCGGCTCGGGGGAGGAGTACTGTCACAACCTGAATGCCATCTTTCTCTGCGTTCAGGTTGTCCAGTGTCGCTCCTGCTCCGGGGTAGTCCGTGCCGGGTCTTCCATGGCCCGCTCTTTGACAGCGCCCAGCTGATTGCCAGCTGTCTAGTTCAGCTGCGCTGGGACAGCTGTCTCCTATCTCCAATCTCCTCCTCCATTTAAGCGAGCAGCCGAGAGTCACTCGTCGCTGCGACCTCGCTATGGGAAGACGTTCCTTGTGTTTCCCACGACTGTTAGCTCCTACGACTAGCTTCAGTCCGCCGTTACCTCGGCGCTTCACCCAAAGTAAGTGTTGCGACTCGGCGTGTATTTTTCCCTCGCCGCCTCTCTAGCCTTTCTCCCTGGGTGGTATGTTACTCTTAGTTCTGTGTGTGTTTTAGCCCCACGTGGCTCTTTACTTTTCTGTTCGTTATTTTGTGTAGTGTGTGCTTTGTTAATAAACTACGCTAACTCACTGGTCGCCCTCGTATCTCCTTTCCTGGCTCGTGAGAGCCAGAGTTATGACAGGTACAAGTATATGTAAATTGAATGTTCTATCGGCATTCCAAATTCAGAGATTTACAATACTTTAGAAGGAGTGTAGCATCATCTAAACGGAAAATAATAATACTGTTGTTCCAAACGTTGACCTGAAGGTGAAAAACATGATTTTTTTTAATTCAGTACATCCAAAATGCCCTAGGATGTAAAAAATAATACAATTTGGTGTTGGCCAGTGTGCCACCGTCTCATTATTTAATACGAATAAAAACAAGTTTCAGCTCATTATTTCTAGGTCATTTGGCAGTTAATTCAAAACAAAAGTGACTTGTGTTGTTGCAGCTTAATTATGAGATAAAATTAATTGTGAGATAAAACCACAGAGCGAGCAAGGCAATAATCCTTGGATCCTCCATTTTTTGTCTCGTGTAAATAAGGACTCAGTCGGTGCGTAAAGTCATGGGAGTGTGGCCCCGCCTCGCTGAGAATCTGCTGCCGCCCCGCTTCTAAAACCTCCTAACACAAACCATCACAGCACAAGCACAACACCGTGCTAATGGAGACAGAAGCATTCCGAGCCGTACTGAAGTGAATCGTGCCGTACTGGGTGTGCTGGGCTAGTGGAAAACAGGCTAAATTGAAAGTTCACTGGATGACTAAAGTGATAGTGGTATATTGATATCAGAGATGATGTGAACCTGAGATGGCATGGACTTATGTACAGTGTGCAAATGAGCATTGTGCAACAAGCAGTGTATAATTACAAATTATTAATAAGTAGCAGCAGTGATGATATGGACATCAGCCAGGTGAGACTATATCTACTGTACAGGTGAGCAGCGTGCAAATTTAGCAGCCGGTGTGTGAGTTCCTATATGTGAAGCTGTGTTACGGAGTTTTGGGAGTTATTATCTGTTCATGAGTCTGATGGCAGTGGGAAAAAAGGAGTTTTTCAGTCTGGTTGTCCGGCATTTCACACTTCTGTACCTCCGGCCTGACCTACTATTTAAGGGCAGTTATTTTCATTTCTTGTTGCCGCAGTCTTGATTGAGGTTCTCCTTGTCTCCACCAGAGCCCAGCCTCACTCTGGTGCGCGTTATCAGTAAGTTTGCTCATTTGTTTAAATTCTGTGTTAGAGCACTGTGTCGGACTTTATGTTTGTTGTTTTTTCAATAAATCTCACAACCTCACAGTTCAGCGTGTGGGTCTCACCTTTCTGCCACAATGGGCAATTCATGACACGTATAGTAGTACTGATAAATAAAATCTTTGAATCTTTGAATTTTGAATCTTTGAAAAAAAAAACTTTTTGGAACATTTTACAGGTGAACAGGTTAATTGGAAACAGGTGAGTGTCATAATTGTGTATAAAAGGAGCATCCATGAAAGGCTCAGTCGTTCCCAAGCAAAGATGGGGTGAGGTTCAGCACTTTGTAAACAACTACATGGGCAAATAGTTCAACAGTTTAAGAACAACATTTCACACTAATGAAAAAAAAATCTTCTCTATAAGACAGTGAAAAAGGTTGTTTTTATCTTAACATATTTTGTTCACTTCTTGCAGCCTTCATCAGAAGGGTCATGTAACGTTGTCACATTATGTCTGATAGAAAAGAAAATATTTTTTATAATTATTTTAGAAGACAGTATGAACCCTTTTGAAACATTTCTCAGTGTATAGTAGCAAATAATTTAATTTTCATCATCTACAGTCCATAATAACATCAAAAGATTCACAGAATCTGGAGAAATTTCTGCATGTACAGTAAGCGACAAGACCAAAAACCAACATTTGAATGCCCGTGACCTTCGATCCCTCAGGCTTCATTGCATTAGAAACCATCATTCTGTAAAGAAGATTACCACGTAGGCTCAGGAACACTTCAGGAAACCATTGTCAGTTAATCTAACACAGTTAGTTGCTACATCTTCAAGTGCAAGTTAAAACTCTACCAGCCAAAGCCATATATCAGCAACGCCCAGAAGCACTGTTGGTTGCTCTGGGCTCATCTGAGATGGACTGATGCAAAGTGGAAAAGTGTGCTGTGGTCTGATGATCCACATTTCAAATTGTTTTTGGAATTCATGGACATCGTGTCATCCAGGCTAAAGAGGAAACTGACCAGGCTGTTATCAGCGTTAAGTTCAAAAGCCCACATCTGTGATGGTATGGGAGTGTGTTTGTGCCCATGACATGGGTAACTTGCACATCTGTGAAGGCACCATTAATGCTGAACGGTACATAGAGGTTTTGGAACAAAATATGCTGTCCTCCAAGGAATGTCTTTTTCAGGGACGCCCCTGCTTATTTCAGCAAGACAATACCAAGCCACATTCTACGCGTGTTACAACAGCGTGGTTTCACAGTAAAAGAATGTGGGCACTAGATTGGCCTGTCTGCAGTCCAGACCTGTCTCTTATTGAAAATGTGTGGCGCATTATGAAGAACAAAATACAACAACAGAGAACACAGATTGTTGAGCAACTGAAGTCGTCATCATCATTATAGCAGTCTGTCGTGGGTGACAATGACTGTTTCATTTAGGTCTGATCAGATTCCTCCACACAGCTCTATCCTTAGCCTTCTGCTGCCAGGAACTCCTGTCTATATCCAGCTTCTTCAAGTTTCTTTTTACAGTGTCTTTAAATCTGTGCCTTGGTCTACCCTGATTGCGTTTGCCCTCGCATAACTGTGAGTAGAGTAACTGCCGAGGGAGACACTCGTGGTCCATCCTCTCAACATGTCCATACATCAAGCAAAAATGAGAAAGAATTCCACTTACAAAGCTTCAACAATCACTATCCTCAGTTCCTAAATGCTTATTGAGTGTTGTTATTAAAAGGAAAGGTGATGTAACACAGTGGTAAACATGAGCCTGTCCCAGCTTTTTTTGGGATGTGTTGTAGGAATCAAATTCAAAATGAGTGAATATTTGCAAAAAAAAAAAAGTTCATCAGTTTGTACATTAAATATCTTCTTTGTAGTGTATTCAGTTGAATGTTGGTTGAAAAGGATTTACAAATCAATGTATTCTGTTTTTATTTACATTTTACAAAATGTCCCAACTTCACTGGAATTGGGGTTTTATTTGTAGCTCATAGTTCAGAATCAGAATCAGAATCAGAATCAGAATCAGCTTTATTGGCCAAGTATGCACAACACATACAAGGAATTTGACTTTGGCTAAAAACTTGCTCTCGTTGTTCAGGTGGAGGATTTAAATAAGGATTCAATTGACAACAGAGTATGTACAGTAAATTACAGTCTGTCCACGTTTCTATAAAAGGATGCAAATATATACAGGAATATATGCAGTTATTTACTCAGACTAACCACACTTTGCAGAAATATATGAAAAAATATACAATCACACAGTATTTCAATGTGGACTCAGATTCAGTGATATAATGTGAATGAAGTAAAAAGCAGTGTGAGAGTTATGTGCAATGTAAGAATGGATGAAAAGTCATGAGTACAGCAAACAGGTAGGACTAGGTGAATGTTAGGAGTTCATCAGAGTGATGGCTTGAGGAAAGAAACTGTTCCTTTGACGGGTGGTTTTGACCTTCAGTGATCTGTAACGACGACCAGAAGATAGAAGTTCAAACAGTTTGTGGCCGGGGTGTGATGGGTCAGCACAGATGTTTCCCGCCCGTTCATGAATACATGTAACTGAGTATCTCAAATAATTAGAATATTTCCCAATATCAATCAAAAACATATGTGATAACAACAAGGGAAGTGTGATGTGGCAGCTCCCACCTGGATTTTTGGGCTCTAAATAAAACGTATGTAGCCAATTAATTTTAATTCTATGAAACATTTGTGTGTTAAGTCAAGTTTGTACCTTCTCTGACACAGTGGTGGAGGAGCAGACCTCGGAAAATATCGGACGATCCTTAAATCATTTTTAATGAACAAACAGCTATTAAATACCACAAGATATTGTGGGATTTCCTTGCGGATTGCATCCGGCATCTGTCAAAAATAGACTCATTGCGTTTCATTAGCGAACTGAATTTAGATTAGCCGGATTCGTTCCGCAGTGGTCCGGACCAGGTGGGGATTAGAAAATTGACAAGTATGGGAACTATATGCTGCGGAGGCCAGATCACAGCCATAACATATTGCATCCAGAGTCAGTGTAACCCAGGGTTTAGGAACACGACAGTTGTAGCCCCTTTCCTGAAGACATCTGAGCATAGTGGCCATATGAAGCTGCCTGCATATGGGTCCTGCCTGCTTCTGCTTCTTCTTAGTTTATGACAATTTTAACTATAGCATAGTATAGTATAGTATAGTATAGTATAGTATAATATAGCGCACTCAAGCCAGAATAAACACTGAAATTCCCTCGTGGACTTTGTTGCTCAAGATATGAACCTTTTTGAGACTTTGGGCGCATGCACACGGCCACTGTTTGGTCCGGACTAAAGGACCAAAGAGTGTATTCCATGGATAGTTCAGTTCGTTTGGTGCCATCTGAATACGCGTTGGAACTTTGGTGCAGATCAAACAAGCGAAGTCTGGTCCCCCTGAAAACGGGGGGGGGGGGGGGGGGGTCTCGGTTCGCTTGCAAACGAAGGCTGGTGCTCTTCGCTTGCCATGTGAATGCAAATGGAGTATCCAGCGGACCAAAGGGCAGACGTGCCCCTTGGCATTTACGTAAAGGTGCCTTCACATCAAACGCGAACGGGTGACCTTTTCGCGCCACATGATTACATTATAACTCAATGTAAATACATGAAAAGACATGAATTCACCATTTGGGTGAGATGCAGACAAAGTTGACACCTGAAAAAGTTGTCCCTGCCTTGAAAACTTGACGTGTGTTTCCATTGCTAGCTTGCTAGCCTTGTTAGCACATTCGTGGCAGGAATCTGTGGGTAAATAAATCCAACATCCCGATTCAGCTGAAGAGCTCCCGGTTCTTCTGCCTCTATTTTGGGTAGAAACAAACCATAAAGACAACCCCGCAGATCCAAGAAATACTTTTACCGGAGAAAGCCGAGGAGAAAATTAAAAAAAAAAAAAAAAATGTCTCGTGGACAGACTTGAGTAGTGAGGAAATGCAGGCTCTGTTAGATATTTGGTCTGAGGACCAGATTTCTCAGCTGCTTGTGACTACACACAAGCATATTGATGTTTTTAAAACCTTTAGCAACATGATGGCGGCACAGGGGTTTATACAGGCAGTGGAGCTTTTTATTTTTATTTGTTTGTGGCAGACAAACAACCCGGTGAAGGGAACGGTGTTATGCCGAGAATTGCTCACTTGCCAAGAATTGCATCCCACTGTTGCAAGCAGGTGTTTAGTGTTAGTCAAAGTCAATACAACTTTGAAAAAGTGATTACCCATTTTACTCATAATGCATAAATGCAAAATCTCAACTTTGAAGATTGTAAAATGTGGAGTTGGATCATTATGATTTCTAACCCTCTTTGAAACACTAAAACATCTGGAAAATAAACATAATTTAAAGATAATTAACAAGAGGTAATAACAAGTTTTACTTCTAAAAATGTATAATAGGTACTTCTAAAAATGCACAAATGTTACAAGCCTGGCTATAGTGTTATATTTTATAGTTTTGGTAGATGGGATGCAATTCTTGGCAAGCGAGCAATTCTCGGCATAACACCGGATTTCCCTTTTCGGTCCTGGCCAATCGATGAGGCGGATTTCTCTTCTTCGTCGAGATTTTTTCTTCCTGCTCAGTGGTGGCTTTGGCTACAGCGCCACAAATGAGCAGCTGTTGTAACTGCGTGGCGTTGTCCAAGAAGTTTGGTCCGCTTGAGTGAAGTGCTGTGTGAATGCAAACCAAACCAAACGAAGGTGTGAAAATTCTCACCATTCCCCGCCGAGTCAAACTGAGACCCCAGGACTATCCTGGTGTGAATGCAGCCTTTAACTCTGCTTCAGACTCATTCTCATCACAGAACAGGACCCAGGGAACGCTGCACCCCTTTTCTTTAACTGGATTCATGCTGCACCTCCACTGTCTGTGTACGTGCAACCGGAAACCCTGTGTGATGAAATTTACGTCATCATCTCCACTCCACTAGTGTACGCGGGGCTCTACTGCGGACAACCATGTGCAACCCAAATTTTGTGACCGCGCGGTCTGCCCACGATCTGAAAGCGTTGACAGAGCATGCGCAAGACTGAATGTCCCATTCACGAGATGGCGCTACAAGCGCAGCATACAAAGACAAAGTAGATGAGGAAGACAGTGAGGAGATGAAAGATGAGAATAAACATACATGAATCCTTTTGCAGCAGCAGCAGCTTGAGCAGAGAAGAGCATTGGAAAATGGTAATTCCTCCTTTTCCTTGAAATGACGCCATAGTTGTTGTTACAAAAAAAAAAATGTGTGTCACTCTCATGTTTTATAGCCGGTAAACAAACTGGCATGTTAGCACATTTGCACTCCCCATAGGGCTAGGGCGAAACTACAAATAACACTTGTGCGCATGCATCAACTGCTTGGTCTGGTAGACGAAAAAGTGAGCATGTACAACACCGCGTGCGCACCGGGCTGGTCCAAAGTGTACGCGGACCAAAGCGGACCAGAGGGGAAATGCAGTATGAACAAGGCTTTTCTCTCTTTTCACACAGACTTTCAACACTGAAGTGTGAAAAGTTGGAGAACCAAGGCTCCCCACTGAGACTTTATGACTGAAGTTACCCCAGGAACAGCCACTGAAGAAGACCTCCTCAAACTCACATAGACTTTTGTTGCCATAAATGTTGTCATAAATATTTTATTTGTGCATGCTTGTCTTAATTATGAATCCTCTGTCATGGCGGCCGCTGGACCGTCATTAGCCCCAGCTGCGCACACACCTGCCGCCAATAATCAGCAGGCCTTAAAAGCCGGTGTCACTGACTGCTCCGCACAGAGTCGTCTGTCTTCTTCGCCACGCAACGTGTCACGGACCCGACCTCTAGCCAGAGCATCCACGACGCATCATCGTCAAGCCTCGTCACGTAAGCCACAGACTAACTCACCTTATCAGAGTATTCTCCCCTGTGCACAGGTGGACCTCCCTGGTGGCAGACTTGTCTCCCCTAGTAGCGGGGCTTCTCCTCCTCCTCCTCGGATCTCCTCCTCATCGTCACAGCACCAAGCCCCACGCTCACCTAGCCACACTGAGCCACGGAGCCAGCAAGAGTCTCCCAGCGCCACCTGCAAGGTTGCCGGGTCGCAGCGGGACTTGCTCAGCTCCAGCTGTCCTCCAGCTTCACACTCACCCACACATCCACACTCATAACACTCATTGATTTAATAAATAATTGTCAAACGGTCTTACTCGTGTCGGTGTCTGTCTCCTGGGTCAAGCAATCATGTCATCCTCATAGATTAGAAAAATCATGTAGAATTGTGTTTTAGACAACTTGTGCCTAGTTTTGCAATAATTAAGTATGTCTGAGAATTTAGTTCAAACCAATCTCAAGCTCCCTTTGCATTCTTCTTCCAACCAGAGCAGGCTAATTGGCAGACAGGAACATCCCATCTGGGCGAGCAAGCTCACACACGGGGTAGAGAGTTAGTCATGCAAATCCCTGATTGGTGGATACACAGTAAAAATCGCCCTTCGTGTGAATCTGCTCCCTTTTATCACATTCTCAAACCAGAGTTCTGTCTCTTTTCCTGTCTTTTCCTGTCCCTCCTCTAAAGTGCAAGTTATGCACCCACTTCGACGTGATGCAGCTGTTATGGTGACAATGCAGCGTCAACGCAGCAGTGACCTGCATTCCTATTGCATCCCCTGACGTGCACTTCTCCAGAGAAGGAGAGGTGCACATCGGCGACGAAGGCCATAAGAGCTGTGATTGGTCCAGTTTGTCTCCTCCTTCACATTTCCTGGCTCTCACCACTGCTTCAAATCAAATCAAATCAAATCAAACTTTATTGTCATATTGCTGTACATACAACTGTAGTGCAGGCAAGATGAAATTGCGTTTCTCTCGGCATCCATATAAGAAGCAGCATGATTAAGACACACTCCCACATAGCTCCCCCCCCCCCCCCCATCCATTCACACATCCCTGAGACATACTTGGGGAAAAAGAATAACTAACTATAATATACAAAATGTCCATAGGTGCAGTAGTGTGTATGTGAGATTCCGGGTCAGCTGTTCAGCATCCTGACAGCTTGTGGGAGGAAGCTGTTGATCAGTCTGGTGGTTCTGCCTCTGATGCTCCAGAATCGTTTACCAGATGGAAGAAGTTCAAAGTGTTTATGCAGAGGGTGAGAACGGTCCTTGACAATGTTCAGTGCTCTGCTCCTACAACGGTTCTGAAAAAGTTCTTGGACAGAGGGGAGGGAGACTCCAATTACCCTCTCCGCCCCCTTGACTATCCTCTGCAGGGCTTTTTTGTCTGACATACTGCAGCTGGAGTACCATGTAGCAATGCAGTACGTCAGAACACTCTCCACCACACCTCTGTAGAAGGTCCTGAGGATGCAGATGGGGAGAGAGGCCTGTTTGAGTTTCCTCAAGAAGTGTAGTCTCTGCTGAGCTCGCTTCCTGATCTCCAAGGAATTCTTGCTCCAGGTCAGGTCCTGCGAGATCTGCACTCCGAGGAACTTGATGTTCTCTACTCTCTCCACTAAACGGCCGCTGATGCTGAGGGGGACGTGCTCAGGCTGTGACCGCCGGAAGTCGATAATCATCTCCTTTGTTTTGTCCACGTTGAGCACCAGATTGTTCTCCCTGCACCAGCCCTCCAGGTCTCTCACTTCTTCCCTGTACATTGATTCCTCATCCCTCTGAATAAGTCCCACCACTGTGGTGTCATCTGCAAACTTAATAATCTGGTTCCCCTCGTGTTTGGATACACAGTCATGTGTTAGAAGTGTAAACAACAGTGGACTGAGTACACAGCCTTGAGGGGTTCCGGTACTCAGCGTGACAGAGTTGGAGATGTTGTTTCCAACCCGGACAGACTGAGGTCTCTCAGTCAGGAAATCCAGGATCCAGAGACATGTGGCGGTGTTCAGACCGAGAAGGAGTAATTTCTCTATCAGTCTCTGGGGAATAATGGTGTTGAATGCTGAACTGAAATCAATGTACAGGAGTCTGGCGTAGGTGTCTTTCTGGTCCAGGTGGGTGATGACAGAGTGTAGGGTGGTGACTATAGCATCCTCCGTGGAGCGGTTTGAACGATATGCAAACTGGAGCGGGTCGTGTGATGCAGGGAGGCAGGCTGTGATGTGTGGTTTGACAAGCCGTTCAAAACACTTCATCACAATTGGTGTAAGTGCAACAGGACGATAGTCATTCAAACATGACACCACTGGTTTCTTTGCCACCGGTACAATGATAGAGGTCTTGAAGCATCTGGGAACGATGGCCTGACTCAGGGAGATGTTATAAATGTCAGTCAGGACATCCGCCAACTCGCTCGCGCAGTCTCGGAGCACACGTCCCGGAATGTTGTCTGGACCTGCAGCTTTGCGTGGGTTGATTCTGGATAGGGTCCTCCGTGTGTCCACTGTGTTAATGGTAAAAGCTGGTCCGACCGATGGTGGGAGTGGGCCGGCCCTCCCTCTGATTGTCGAGTTTGATGCTTCAAAACGTGCAAAGAAGTCGTTAAGCCTGTCTGGAAGCGAAGCGTCGTCATCATCGACCCCCTGCCTAGACTTAAAGCCCGTCAGTGTCCGAACTCCCTGACACATCTGCTTGGTGTTCCTAGTGTCACAGAGGTGTCCCTGGATTTTCTCCGCATAGGCGCGCTTTGCCACCTTAATTCCCTTTGAAAGCGCAGACCTGGCTGAGCGGAGGGCAATCCTGTCCTTCGCTCTGAACGCTGCATCTCTGGCTTTAAGCAGCGAGCGCACCTCTGCAGTCATCCAGGGCTTATGATTACCCCGCATAGTGATGGTCTTCACTGTAGTGACATCCTCTGTGCACTTCGCGATGTAGCTGGTGACCGAATCAGCATACTCCTCCACATCTGTCCTGTCTTCCTGGGAGGCTGCTATTTTGAAGATCCTCCAGTCTGTGTGATGAAAACAGTCTTGCAGTGCAGAGGTTGCACTCTCTGGCAAAATCCTGATTTGTTTCACTGCTGGCCTGCTGCGCTTCAATAAAGGTTTGTAGGCAGGAACCAGCATCACGGACATGTGATCAGAACGGCCGAGATGGGGGCGGGGTAACGCTTTATATGCATCTGTGTTTGTGTACACTAAGTCCAACATATTCTCTCCTCTGGTCTTAAAGTCTACACATTGTTTAAACTTGGGGAGCACAGTCTTTAAGCTGGTGTGGTTAAAATCCCCCGCAACAACCACAAAACTGTCCGGGTGTGACGTTTGGATTTTACTGATTGCATTGTGCAGTTCCCCGAGTGCCTTCTTAGCATTAGCTTTAGCGTTAGCGCTCGGCGCTATGTAAACACCAACTACAAACACGTTGCTGAATTCCCTCGGCAGATAAAAAGGCCGACAATTAACAATAAGGAACTCCGCCAACGGAGAGCAGTGTTTAGACACTTCACTCTGCCTGTTCATGGAGGCACAACCTCCAAAGCGAGTCAGTTAAACAATGTTCCAATTTCAAAAGAAGATTGAGGAAGTAAGCACATGCAGAGCATTTTGTGGTTTGTCATAACCTCAGTAATTACACAGGTTATAAAAGTATTTCCTTTTCTATCAGACAGTGAAAAAAGGTTGTTTTTATCTTAACATGTTTCGGCCATTTCTTGCAGCCTTCGTCAGAAGGGTCACGTGATGTTGTTGTGACAATCAGCTGTTTCACTGGCTGTTTTATCCAGGTTTACCAGACAGCAGAGGATGACGATGCCCCCTGCTGTCTGGTATCCTGTGGAGGACAGCATCCCAGGTGTGGGACAGGGTATAGGATCCCTCATTCCTGGTGATGGATCCTGGGGTTTGTTTTCTGATCTCGATGGCTTCCCTGATCCAACGGTGATATTTTTTGCTTTCTGTGCAGATGACGTTTGCTTATTCCCAGTCAATGACATAATTTTCTCTTTTGCAATGGTCAGATACAGCAGATTTCAAGTTCTGTTGTTCAGCTGTTGCTTTTTGTGCTTGTGTGTATTTTGCTATTGTCTCTTGTTCACATTCTTTCCTGTGTTCCTTTTCTTCTGGTTCCAAAGGTTCTTCCTGTTTCTCTTATGTACAGTAGGTTTTGTTGCATGATCGGCATGGTATTTCATAAATGAGATTACCTTTTTTCTGTGGGTATTATGTCTTTGGGATGAACCAAGAGTTGCCTCAAAGTGGTGTGTGGTTTTACTGGGGTGTTGATGTGGTATTTTTTCATTGTCCTCTGGATTCTTTCAGTGATGCCTCTCAGGTATGGGAGTGTGACTGTTTCTGTGTTGTTTACTTTTTATGTGGTCCTTCCATCTCTCTGTTTTATGTTTTTCATCTCCACTTGCTTCCTTCCCCTCTCTATGGCCCCTCTTCCTCGAAACATGTTAAGGTAAAAACAACCTTTTTCAACATCTAATAGAAAAGAAAATATTTGTATAATTATTTTAGAAGACAGTATGGACCCTTTTGGATTAATTACACAGATTGTCTGCTTTGTCTCCTCCTTCACATTTCCTAGTTCTCGCCGCTGCTCCGTTCTACCTGTTCATGGTAGCACAACTTCCAAGGCAAGTCTTAAACAATGGTCTAATTTCAAAAGAATATTGCAGAAGTAAGCTCATACAGAATATTTTATGGGTCGTCATAACCCCAGTAATTACACAGAATTGTGAAATAACGGCAGCAGCAGTGGTTGGTTATTTTCTGCGACTTCTTCTCTTTGTCTCTGCGCAGTGATCATATTAAAAGTTGTTTTTTTCTTATAAATATTAGCTCCAATGCTATCACAATCTGCTCTTGTCCATTGCTATTTCATAAACACCACATGAGGAACACAAATCACTACACACATTGGCTGAAACCTGTTTTGGCACTGGAACAAGCATTTCACCCAAGAAAAAAAAATACCGATCACTGCGTTGCCGACGAACGTCGGTAATGGTGTTGACGTGATGCGGATGGATAAATCCACCTTAAGGCCTCCAAGCCTATAACTCAGCTCTCTTGTTTACTCAAGGTAAACTGAAGCTTTCTTTTTGTACCTAACATGCTTTAGCCACTTAAACTTTTACATATTTTTGATTTTTTCTTTAAGGTTTTTCACCTTCTGTAGAAAGCAGTGACTACTGGAAGTAATCCTCAATTTTTCCTTTTTCTTAAGCAACCCAGGCTTTGATATTTTTCTTTACCCTTAATTTTTCTGTAACTCAAGCATGACCACACATTTTGAGCATACCTACAGTAGTTAATCCATTTTTAAGGCTTTCTTCTGGGCCGTCCTCCACTGTTAAACACTGTCCTAAAAGGCAATCCATTGTTCTACAACAGACCCCAGCAGGCCCGAGCTACTGGCCTAAGCTGGGTCGCGCCTGTGAAAAGGCTCCCAGTTCAAGACCCCAGGGCATAGAACCATAGACGGGAATCCTACCATCAAAGCTGCAACCCAGGTTGGAAAAGCCAGGCTTCCAGAAGCCCCAATCCTCCATTGTCTGCACCCCAATGAGGCTTGACTACTTCATTCTAGTCTCGCTGAGTCTCTTGTGAACCCAGCGACTCCAAGAAAGTGAGGCAGTAAACGGAATTAGCTTCAGGGACAGACTTATCCTCTTCAGCCATAACTTTTTCTGTAACTACGTTCCTTTTTGAGCAAAACTAGTGCATAACCGTGCATGCCCGTAGAAACCAAGTATAAGCAAATATTTCTGCATGGCCATAGAAAGCAGGCGTAAGCAAGTATTTCTGCATGCCCGTAGAAAGTTACTGTTACCATGGCAACAGTGACCTTGCTGCTGCCTGCCTTTGATCTTTGACATCATTATTCGTTCAGTGCTGCCTGCCTTTGATCTTTGATGTGTCTGTCTGGCAACAGTAACCATGGTGAAACCTGCCTTTGATGTTTGTCATCACCACGCGTTCAGTGATGCCTGCCTGTAATCTTAGATGATGTCATATCAAGTCCTATGATCGTGACACACACAAACAGTCATGTCTTCATATACCCAATTGACAATGTCTTCCAGTTTGCCACCTGGAATCATTAGTCTTCCATCATGTCCAATTGCAAACTCGCCCTGTTATGGAACTACAGTCCTATGGTTTAAATGACGTCATGTGGACGTCATATAGACATCATAAGAACATCATAGGGTGGCCTATGATATGTTAGTGAGTCCTATGGTGTGTGGGACATCACCTAGACATCATCCTATGATCGCCAACAGCATAGGAACATCATAGGCCATCTTGTAGACCTCATAGAAACATCATAGGCGGTCCTATGATTGTGAGACACTGACAGACACACTATTTGTTGAATTTATCAAGTGATGTCCTAGCGAGTCCTATGATGCCTGCATTGATCTTTGATGATGTCATAGCGAGTCCTATGATTGTGAGTGATGGTGTCTATGACATCATATAGACATCATGTACACATCATAGGAACATCATCGGACATCATGTAGACATCGTAGGACATAATAGGTGGTCCTATGATGTGTATCTGGCATCATATAGACATCATGTAGACATCATAGGGACATCAGAGGTGACTGTATACTATGCTGTCTACATGACGTCATGTAGACATCATGTAGACGTCATAGCAACATCGTAGGCAATCCTATGGTGACATCATTGGCCCATCGTAGGCAATCCTATGGTCTTGTAGCCAGTCCTATTGTCTATATGCCGGCATCACGAGTCCTATGTTGGCTGATATTCTGATGGTGACACAGAGACACACACACTGACACACTGACAGAAATTTCTTGAATTTCTAGAGTGCCTTCTGCCTTACTGAGTGAGATTTCCAGATTCACTGCTTCGAATGGGTGTGGTTTAAAGTACTGTATCCTATTCTTAATTGGGTGATGAGTATCTGTTCTTTTGTGAGTGATGTCTATATGACATGATGTACTGCTTGGAATGGGTGTGATTTAAAGTAGTGTGTCCTATTCTTAATCAGGTGATGAGTATCTTGAGTGAGATTTCCAGATTTACTGCTTCGAATGGGTGTGGTTTAAAGTGCTGTGTCCTATTCGTAATCGGGTGATGAGTATCTCTTCTTTTGTGAGTGATGGTCTAATGACACATAGAGATTTTTCGAATTATATATAGAGTGTTAGGCTACTATAGAGTGAAGTATGTGGCGGTAATGCACCTGAAAGCTTGTTGCCAACCGCCAATCAAATGTAGAAGAAGAATAAGAATAAGAAGATGGTCTAATGACATCATAAAGACATCAAAGACAGGCATCATAGGACATCATGCCTACATCATAGGTAGCCAGTCCTATTGTCTATATGACGGCATCACACCCTATGTTGCCTGAGATCATAGGATCATCATAGGACATCATGCAGACATCATAGGCCATCCTATGATGTCCTATGATCGTGACACACAGAGATTTCTTGAATCTATAGTGATGTAAAGTTAATCTATTTTTTTCTTTATCCTAACATTTTTTCCAAATCCCATTTTCATCAGCTTTGTGTTATATGTAATTTTTGTCACTACTAACATTTCACCAATTCTCTATTCAGCCACACAGTCACCTTTCAACCTTATTTCACATATGCAAGACCTGTAAATATGTAAATATTTCTGTTTCTCCATATATGCAAAATTTCCACTACTCGTGCCACCTTTGATTATCTTTCCATTTTACAAGCTATACAGCTGTCAATTGTCACTTTTGTTTTCTTTATTAAACTTACTATTTACCGGTGTACTTTCTCTGTCCAGACTTCAGAATCACACAGTGTTAAGAGCTGACACCCAGATTATGAGACTGATCAAATAATTGTTAATTGAATTATTAATTAATGCTTATTAATTGCCAAATTCCTAATTTTAATTATTTGTTCATAGAGTCCCCACCACTGTGTCCAAAAGTGGGTGGTGCCCTATCTAGCAAGTTATTAATTATTAATCATATTCAAATAATTGCAGTGTCAAAACTACAATAGTAAATTAATCATACCTCCTAACATATTATGCTATATGCACCAGAAATCAAAAATGTTCTTGTTTATGCAGACTTTAATAATCTACAAATACCAATCATTTTTTGTATTTGAAAATATGTTGTAACTGCCAAGTAAGGTATTCAAACTGATCCTTTAGATGACAAGGTTTTAAAAAATTAGGAATGTTTTTGCATTTCATCTTACCCTTAATCCTCCAAGTGTCTGTTGGGTTGTGATGTATTCTATTACTCACTGTCTGGTAGGTGATGATGAATTTGATCATATGGCCGACGGGCATGTTCTGCGTGAGGAATTCTCTCTGGCTAGGCAAAGCTGGATGATAGTGGATCTTTGCTGGGTGGATAACAGAAAACATCATCTCAAAAGCTGCTCTTTAGAGGATTGATAAGCTGTGTTTGTGAATCTATACCTTATTTGACTGAGTCACAAGGAAAGTGAAACAAGATGGTATTCTCAAGCAAATCCACCGTATTGATTAGTTTTGTTTTCCCCTGAAATGACTAACAATCATTAAGTGATAAGGATCTGTACTTAAATAGCATTTTTTTTTCAAGTCACAAAGAGCACTTAACTAGGGACAATTTAGAATCACCAATTAACCTAACATGCATGTCTTTGGATTGAGGGAGGGAACTAGAGCACACCCACACAGCACAGGGAGAAAATGCAAACTCCTTACAGAGAGGTTGCCACCCCTGCCATTTGAACCTGGAACCTTCAAGTTGTCAGGCAACAGTGCTAACCATTGTACTACTCAGGACTTATTCACTAACGACTTGGTAAATAAACTGCAGTGACCTAATGCTACTCCACCTATTGCTTGCATCCACTATTACTAATCACTACACTTACATCTGTAAAAGCTCAATCTCACTCAAGTATCTTCCTCAGTACTGTTGGAGGTAGTGTATACCATGCATGAATGCAAGCCAAACTGTTCCTGTGCTCATTCTGGCCAGTGAATGGCCATCTGGCCAAAAGCCAGGCTTTTAACAAATGAACCACTGGAAGATGTGAAACATCATTTTGAAACTGTCACAGACCTGTCAACAGCCTCAAAATAATGCCCTCAATCCTGAACAAAATTGATGATCTCAAAGCGGTATAATTGAAAAACAGTTGCTCCAAACTAATTTGACACTGTCACCTATACATCTAAATGACAACACTGTACACATGACACAAGACCTGCCAACTATTAACATAATCATGGAACTACTTGCTGTGACACCAAAGCATGTGAAGTTGAGAGCAAGAAATAGTTTCTATCTCATTTTTTTAGGCAGCTGTTGAATCGTGGATGACTTAATAGATATTCAGACATTTCACTCTTTTGAGGACAAACATTCAGTGAAAGCACTATCAGACTGTTATGGATGCACAAATCAGCTGTAGCTCTTCTGTGGCAATTCACTGCAAATCAACACTGCAGTCACATCAGAATGATACAAACAGGTTCAGTGGGACGGCTTTACATGCAACTACATAACATAGGATTTAGCACACATATCTGGTTCTGTTTGCTCAGAAACTGTCCGACAGAGACACAGTTTTCCTGCGATCTCCTGTCAGCAATGGAGAAATAAGGTTAGCTTGCAGGCATCCACCTATTCCATTAAAGGATGTTCGGGTTTTGGCACATACAGAAAAAAATGACCTACAGTAAATCACAAACCTTAGGAGCCACAGCCTTTAAAATCTTGACAGAATGAAAACCAAGAATTTGTCCTTTCTGACAAGAGAAGTGGAACTAAGGAAGACTAGAATAGTCATCATTCCTCTTATCTTTTTTCATTCTGGGTTCATTCTGTTTTTTCAAGATTAAAACAGGCTATCCCATAAAAGGATTCTGTCATGAGTCTGAACTCTAATTTTCCCTCTGAGCTCAGACTCAATTTATTTTCTGAGTTCTGGATGTCTGTTATTATTATGTTGTCTGTTCTTTGTATTTATTTTGGTTTGTTTACTCTCAGAGCCCTTCCTCTTGCCCAGACACTCCCACCAACTACTCACGCTGTCTCCCTGCCATCTCAAGCTGTGGGTAGTTGATTAATCAAGTCACCTGCTCACTCAGCTCACATCTGCTGCCCACTATTTAAGGACTGCTGTTTTGTCTCTCAGTGTGGCAGCATTATTTATTGAAGTATGTCTAGTGTCTAAGGACCACTGTTCTCTCATCTCCTCCAGAGCTCTTCTTGCTTTGGAGCATCACTCTAGTAAGTCACTTTGTATTTTTATGTTAGTAAACTGTTCAAGGTCTTTTGGTTAATAAATGTCACAGTGCAATTCAGCACATGGGTTTGCCTTTCTGCCCCGTAGAGGCAAACATGACAGAGTGCTGCCACCATAAAGAAAACCCAGCTGTTGTATTTCTGCATTTTTTTGTGTTTTTTCACTCACCTGCTCGTTGGAGCATACTTATGGATTCAGCAGGTGGAAGAGGCTACCCAATGTGTCTGGGGTGGGAATATTGCTGTGTGCTTATGGAGATACAGTAGATGGGCCAATCTCCACAGCGTGCACATATCCCACCCCGGAGGACGCATTGTGGTATCTGGGACTTGCAGAGGCAGCAACTCTCTGGTGCCCTCAGCTGAAGGAGCATGCTGAGGGAGAAGAGAGGATAGCTCTGATCGCTGCACTGCAATGTGAGAACAGAGGAGTGGTGAGAAATTCCTCGGAGAAGTCTGGGCGCATGCCGAAGGGGAGGCGTTCCTGGGCCTATGTCATGACCACTCCACACCAGTCTCCAGTGCACGTTCTGGCTCCATCTGCTCCACGATGCCGCCGTTCCGCTCCGGACTGTTGGAAGACAGCCTCCACTTCCTCGCTAGCAACCTCTCCTTCGCCGAGGCAGGAGACTCCAGCAGCAGCCTCTCTCTCTCTCTGACTCTTTTTCTCTGGCTGTCTCGCCAGCCAAACTCCCCGCTGCACTATTTTCTCCCTCCTCCTCGGCGACTCCTCCCACTGCGCTGGAAGTGGTCTCCTCCCTCTCGGTTCCACCCGTTTCCATGACTATAGGGGCAGCTCCTCCACAACCCACAGAGGGGCCCAAGTTCACCAGAGCCATGGAGAGGGACAACTTTCTGCACACGGCAGCAGAAAGCATCAAGGTCTGGGAAAACAGGCAAGTTTTATTTCATTTTACTTCAATTCATGATGAAATGTCTTGCCTGATTCCCGGTAGGGAGGCTCAGGGAAAGCAGTCCCCTGAGCTCTCCCCACCTGCTGCTGTCATTTCCCACCTGTCCTCTCCGTGTCTCCTCTGTTTGTCCCTGAGTTTCCGCCGGCCCTGGAACTAAGCCACTGGATGATGGAGGAACCCGTGGCCCTGGAGGATCCTATTCCAGTGCCAGCATGGAGCCGTATCCCTGCTGCCATGCCAGACAAGCCACCAGCATGGTCCCCTTCGCCTGGGAATGTGAAGACTGCAATTACCATCATGCCTGCTGTGGAGGCCACCGCAGCAGAGTCGAAACTGGAGCTGGACCTCCTAGAGACCGGGCCCAAGGAGTCATCGTCGTTTGTATCGACGGAGTCCTGGACGACAGTGGAGCTCGAGCTCAGGCAAGTGCTCTCCTTTGTTTTTTCTCATGTCTATGTTAGAGATATCTTGCCTGGCTCTTGGTGAGGAGAGCTCAGGTGCAGCCACCAGCCGCACCTGAGCTCTCCTCACTGGGTTTCGCCTCTGCCAGCGACCCTAACTGCATTGTTCTCTGTCTTTTCTGAGCCTTCTCCCATGGTCGCCGGAGAGGATCGACCATTGCCAGATGCCTCCGTGGATCCAGACTCACCACCGGATGATGTTGTGGGTCCAGCTCTCCCCACTGAGGTTGTCGTGGACCTTCCTCCTTCGCCCTCGTCCAGTGTTCCATTGGTGGACCACTTCCTTGGCTTGGTGCTCTCGTGGGTTGGCCTGTTCACCGTCAGTGCAGTTCTGGCCCAGTCCGGGCCCACCGAGGGTGCAGCATTGGCCCAGCTGAGGTCCACCGCAGTTGCTGCAGTGCTCCAGCCCAGAGTCACCATGGGTGCTACGTTGTTCCAATCGGGGACCACCGAGGGTGCTGCCGGCCAGCCCAAGGACGTCAAGGCCTCTCCTCCTCTGCCAGACACCATCGGGGTTCCTCTTCCTCTCCTTCTGGATGCCATCGGGGTTCCTCTTCCTCTCCTGCTGGATGCCGTCGTAATCCCCCTTCCTCCTCTACCACCCGACACCATCGTGGTCTCCTCCCTCCAGCCCTGCTTCCTGTCATTGGGTCTCCCCATGGGGAAGCCACCTCCTGGGTCACCTCTCCAGTCATGGTAGTTGAAAAACTCAGGCTGGCCACCCGATAGACTGAGCCGCTGGGTTGGGTGGCCTATGTTCTCCGGCAGGCCACCTAACTCATACCACTGGGCCGTCCGGCTGGTCTGGGACTTCGGTCGGCCACCCGAACTGTTTGGTTCTCTGGTCTAGAGGGGCCCAGGGGCTCGGTGTTGCACAGGTGTGGGTCATGAGCGGGGCTTGTGGTGTGTGTGGGGTTTTTTTTTTTTGTTTTGTTTTGTTTTTTTCCTCCATAGCCTGTTTCCCCCACCTCCTTCCCAGGGAGATTTTTTTTTTTTTTTTTGCTGTTCCCTTTTCTTGGGGAGGGGGGACTTCCTTTTGGTGTTGCCTGGGGGTGTCTGGACTCCACCCCTTGAGAGGGGGACTCTGTCATGAGTCTGAGCTCTAATTTTCCCTCTGAGCTCAGACTCAATTTATTTTCTTAGTTCTGGATGTCTGTTATTATTATGTTGTCAGTTCTTTGTATTTATTTTGGTTTGTTTACTCTCAGAGCCCTTCCTCTTGCCCAGACCCTCCCACCACCTACTCATGCTGTCTCCCTGCCATCTCAAGCTGTGGGTAGTTGATTAATCAGGTCACCTGCTCACTCAGCTCACACCTGCTGCTCATCTGCCTGCCGTTATCTGTTGCCCACTGTTTAAGGACTGCTGTTTTGTCTCTCAGTGTGGCAGAATTGTTTATTGAAGTATGTCTAAGGACTACTGTTCTCATCTCCTCCAGAGCTCTTCTTGCTTTGGAGCGTCACTCTAGTAAGTTACTTTGTCTGTATTTTTATGTTAGTGCATTGTTCAAGATCTTTTGGTTATTAAATGTCACAGTGCAATTCAACACATGGGTTTGCCTCTCTGTCCCATAGGGGCAAACATGACAGATTCATTTATCCCATGATTTTTTTTTTAATTTGTTTTTTGTCAGGGACTATGCGGGGGGGGGGGGGGGGGACAAAAAAAAAACAGTGACCAGTTAAAATTAACACATCACAGATGCATTGCATATAAGATTTCTAGCCAAGGCTAATTTGCAATCTTAGTCTCTGGTGATCCCAAGAAAATAAAGGTATTGTTTCATCACCATACATCTTTTGATCTCAAGAAAGAAGAATGGAAAAAGTTATTCAAAACCAGGGTTGCTTTTGGTTTCTCTGATAAAATAACTTTTACTTTTAGATTTTTGGTAAAATATGACAAAACCTCTTCAACTAAAATATCAGAATTCAGTCAATAGAGAGATCAATGTGGCACGGACTGAAACAATTTTGTGACTGTTACCACCAGAGGCAAGCTGAGAAACAGACTCTTTTGAAATTTTTTGTAATGGGATTTGTTTTTGTTTATTTATTAGGATCCCTAATAGCTGCCGCTATTCTTCCTAGGGTCCAAAATTCAGGTCATAACCAGTACATATAGTATAACATATTTTACATAAAGCAACAGTTATCCCAATAAACATTCAAGATGCAGCTGTTACCTGAAAGTAACAGAACAGAAAATAAAGAGCATACGTGTGCAAGGTAAACATCTGGGGAGCAAAACAGACATGTATATGATGCAATCTAGTACTCTTTACACATATATAACATGGTACCATATTATATAGTATCATAACATAGTCCTTAACACTGGATATAAATCATAAGTGATATATTATCACTGATAATTAGCAATTAGTCAACAATTCAAGTTATTCTTCTAGCTTTATTTCCACGTTCTGGTGGGGTCGCTGCAGCGTTACATCGATATGTCTGCCATATCCATAGGTTGGAGCTGAGTTTTACACTGGATGACCTTCCTGACACAACCCTGCCCATTTTTATCCAGGCTTGGGACTGGCACAGGGAGTACACATGCTTGTGCACCCCCTATGGCTTGGTAGCCAACATTTCCCTCCTCCGTTCCATTCTGCTGAGCACCAAGCTAGACAGCAGGAAGTTCCATTTTTATATGGTCTTTGGCAAAACCCGGCCGGGATTTGAACCCCGGCCTTCCAGTTGTGGGGCGGATGCTCTACCTCTAGGCCACCACTCCAGTGGTTAATAACAATTCTAGTTGTTATTATTAATCCAATAGACATAATCACCATTATTTTATGACAGTGGTTTAAAAAAATATTGTTTTAATAATGATTTAAAGTGAGTTATGCTATTTATCTGTGTGGTATGTCTGGGGAGCCGATTCCATTCATACATTCCTCTGTAAATACTGTAACTATTCTTTTGATGGCGCTGGTTCTTACTACTGGTAGGGTGAAATTACTTGCCTCAGCATGTCTAGCGTGTGAGCACAGTTCATAGAAATGCTCATATTTCCTTGTTTAATCTCTCTTCGATTTGCTCCATTATTTATTCAACTCACTTCATCAATATAAAATTTAACCTTCACCTTGTCAGTTGTCAGCTTTGTATAGCTCACAGCTGAAACTCATTTTTACATAGCAAGCACACTGAGACTCCTTAACAATAGCAGCCTTTAATTGACTTTTTTTCAAGAATGTTCAGTTTTTTACTTTGAACATTTCACGGACTATATTTTGTCAGTGAGAGAGCGAGGTTCAGTACCTGCCACCTGAGGGAAACTAGAAATGCCCCCTCCTACAGGAACCTGACACCACCAGTACCATTGCTGTCGTCATCCTATAATGTTCTCTGGAGCACTCTCATTTGACAGCTCATCAGATTTTTTTTATGCTTAGACTGCCATCTTTGCAACATAGCTGCAAGTTCTAGAGTGCTTTGCAGCTTCAAAGCAATATGCACCAATGCTGGTTCCTGACCCTTAATACTCTGACTTCTGAAGACACTGCTTCCCCCAGAGTGGTTCTCTTCAACTCTTTTCATCGTCTGTCAGGCTGACTTCATTTCTCTTTCTTCTTCTAAAGTTCGATGGCATTTGATCCTCTCAGACTTAATTTCTGTGAATGCACTCCTGGACAGCAACGACTTTGTTTTCTCCATTTCTTCTTTGGCTGACCTACAAGTCCCTTTTGAGGTACCCTTTGGCCAGAGGCTTTACAATTTCTATTACTTTTCCTCTCTGAACCTTTAGTATGGCGCACAGACACTTTCAGTGTCTTTGACTGTCAGAGGGATGAGATGAGCGAAACATGAAAAGCCACTCAAATCAAGACGCAGCATCAAAGGGATGATGATTCAGAGTTGCTGCTTCCAAATGGCAGTTTATAAAGGGGGGGGGGGTATTTTAAAAGTGTGAAAAATAACCAGAGCTAGTTATAACTAAAGTTTAGTTCACAACTGGGCCTATATATGCTGTGAAATTTGATTTTTTTTTTTCAAATTCATCTTCAATCCTGTTTGGGTTGTGGGGTGGGGGGTGGAGCCTATCCCTGTGCCTTTGGGTGAGAGGCAGGGTACACCCTGGGTGGATCACCAGTCCGTCACAGGGCAGACACAGAGAGACAGATAATCATTCACCCTCACATTCATACCTAAGGACAATTTATCCCCAGATGATGCCAATTAACCTAAAGTGTATGTCTTTGGACAGTGGGAGGAAACCAGAGTATCTGGCGAAAATTTGTGCAGACACGGGGAGAACATTCAAACTCCAGACAGAAAAGTCACCAGTGGCCAAGGTTGGAATCAAGCCCACAGCCTTCTTGCTGTGCTGCCACAGTGCTAACTGAGCCACTGGGCTGCTGGATCATGTTTCTGAGCCTGGAAAACCAGCAGAGTAGTGAGTACCATACAAGTGCATCTTAATAAATTAGAATGTCAATAAAAAGTTGATTTATTTCAGTACTTCAATTCAAAAAATTAAACTCAGATATTATATAGATTCATTACACACAGAGTGATATATTTCAAGTGTTTATTTCTTTTAATTTGAATGGTTATGGTTTACAGCTCATGAAAACCCCAAATTCAGTTTCTCAAAAAAATTGAATATTGCATAAGATCAATTTTTAAAAATTGATTTTTAATTGAAATGTTGGCCAGCTGAAAAGTATGTCCATGTACACACTCAATACTTGGTCGGGATCCTTCTGCATGAATTACTGCATCAATGCAGCATGGCATGGAGGCGAGAAGCCTGTGGTACTGTTGAGGTGTTATGGAAGCCAAGGATGCTTTGATAGTGGCCTTCACCTTGTATGTATTGTTGGGCCTGGTGTCTGTCATCTTCCTCTTGACAATACTCCATAGATTCTCTGTGGGGTTTAGGTCAGGAGAGTTTGCTGGCCAGTCAAGCGTAGTGATACCATGATCATTAAACCAGGTTTTGATACTTTTGGCAGTGTGGGCAGATGCCAAGTCCTGTTGGAAAGTGAAATCAGCATCTCCACAAATCTTGTAAGCAGCTGGAAGTAGGAAGTGCTCTAAAATTTCCAGGTAGATGGATGTGCTAACTTTGGACTTAATAAAACACAGTGGACCAACACCAGCAGATGGCATGGTCCACCAATAAGATGGCAAGTCCTGTCATTTGGAAACACCAGATCCAATAATGCAGACGAGCTGAAGGCTGCTATCAAAGCATCCTGGGCCTCCATAACACCTCAGCAGTACCACAGGCTGATTGCCTCCATGCTACACAGCATTGATGCAGTAATTCATACAAAAGGAGCCAGCCAAGCTCCAGCCAAGTATTGAGTGTGTACATGGACATACTTTTCAGTATGAATTGAATTACTGAAATAAACAAATTTTTGATCACATTCTAATTTATTGTGATGAACCTGTATGGCTTAACAACCTGTTGTGAAGTGTAGCGTTGACCTTGGGTTCCAATCTATAAAATCATTCTTTGCTGAAGAAAAATTGTTTCAACTCAAAAGTCTGGTCGTGAACTGCTTCTCTCACCCAAGGACCAGAGCTGTAACACTACCCATTGGCCATAAAGTGGAAGTAAATCCCTTCTCCAGAAAGGAATTCTCAAATCGACAGATTTATGGTTGATATAATCCAGACTTGGGAGTCAAGATTCTCAAGAAAACAACCAGACAGTTTCACAGTGCCATCTGGTGGACGACGCAGGAATATTTAGGAATATTTAATATTTTTTTCTCTCTCTCTCTGAAATGGAATCTTTAGTTGTGAACAATAAATTAATTCATATTCTTTCTCGCAAGACAGCATCCACTACTGAATACATGGTTGAACTCTGGAATGGACAATTGTGGTTTCAAACGCTGTTATTGATATAATTTAATATTTGTTGCTTTATTTTCAGGAAGAAACTAATTTTTGTATGCAGTTACAATGTACAGTTACAAAGTAGAGACATTGTATGTTCCTTTATTATTGAGTAGAATATCTTAGTCACTAAAGCTTAAGGAATTTATGCTTTAGGCTGCATGTCCACTAAACGTGTTTTTTGTCGCCCGACCACCCTGAGCTTTTTTTTTTTTCAGCATTTGTGCGCTGTGCTCTAAAGAAAAAAAAAGTCTGTGCCCTGTATCCCTGCAACAGCTTGTCACTCTCAGCTCACCACTCCCGCTTTTCCTATTGTCAGACTTTCTACAGATTTTTTAATAGGAGTCTCTAAATAACAATGGACAGGAAACGTTTTCTAGCAGCTCTGGATGTAAAATATGATGACACGGAAAGCAGGAGTCTGAGTACGGACTAGTACTTGTGTCCTATGTCCCGCCCACGCAGCAGTTCTGATTGGCAGCTTAAGGTCTGACATTGACGAGCTCAGCTGCAGTCTCTGAAAAGTTGAACTATTTTCAACTGTGAGCGCTCTGAGCACCGCGACAAAAAAACGGCCACCG
The DNA here is from genome assembly GCA_020510985.1 of Pholidichthys leucotaenia. Classification (NCBI taxonomy): domain Eukaryota; kingdom Metazoa; phylum Chordata; class Actinopteri; order Cichliformes; family Pholidichthyidae; genus Pholidichthys; species Pholidichthys leucotaenia. The sequence goes on from CM035846.1 coordinate 73,248,451, forward strand.
CCAAGAGCGTTTCAGCACCATGGGAGCTCAGCGCTGTAAACGCTGGACTACATAGAGAGTGAATGGAAAATAGCCACCCAGAGCTGAAAAAAAACCATTTGGTGAACATGCAGCCTTATTCAGCAACATGTGTTTTAGGAGGATTTCACTGTTCATATCAAATTTTGCTCTCTTCTTTGTCTGTGGGAGAGCCCCACCTCAGAAACTGGAGCTGACCAATGGGCTCCCAAACCTATTGTCATTGCCTTTTTAGTCAGTTTATGACTTCTGCCAAACAAAGAAGCTCCATGTAATTGGTTCATCTCAATTTCCATGAATTTCAGTGAGATTCTGCCACACCCCCAAAAAACCTTTCCTTTGTTTCAGCTTTTGGGGTGTTGGTCAGGCTGTAAGGAGCAGACTTCTCTGCTCTCCCATTTTTTTTTATCTTCCAAGTAAGGGCCAGAGTCTGTCATGCTCTGTGATTTTTTTTTTTCTTTTCTTTGAAGTTCACTTTTTCTTATTTTAATCTTTTTTTCTTTAAATTACCGTGTATGAAGATTTTCTTATTTTTTTGTATTTATTTTTTTTTTGTAAGCTTAAACCAACTCATTTAAACCACCAACATCAGAAGAAACGGATTTGTGATGTGTTTTTGCCTCAGATTGAATTTCTGATGGGACTTTGTACAATAAACCAATTCCTTCTTCAGTGCATAAGAGAAGACTGCAGCCAGCCTGCTGAAGAACCAGCCCTTTGTGATCTTGGGAATAGGCCATAACTGTGGTAAGGAGCCTGTCTGCCAGTATTCCAACAGAACCCACACCGGTCCAGTTGAAACAGAATCCAGTGGACTGCCTTCTACCTACTGGGATGCAATGATTCTGCTTGGGTGACGGTCTGTTTAACTTAAACTTAATTCTTCAGAATATTCCTGGTATAAATTCTTTAAACTTACTTTCATGCAAACCCCCATCAGAATTTCAAAATGAATTTTGCCCTTTCATTAATTTACGTTCTTTTCAGAGTAACACCAATTTTCTATTTTCATAAATTGTTTATTCATCATTTTCTTCATAAAATTGTATCCACTTTTCTTAACCAATGCTATTTTATGGTTTTCAATTTCCAGTATACTGACAAGTTACAAGTGACAAGTTGGCAGTGCGGTGGCGCAGTGGTTAGCACTGCAGCAGCACAATAACTCACCCTTGGCCATGGGATCCCTGGTTCGATCCCAGCCCCTGACCAACAGTGATCTGTGTGTGATTTCTCCGGTTTCCTCCCACAGGCCAAAAACATGCAGGTTAGGTTAGGTTGATTGGAGACTCTAAAGTGGCCCTAGGTGTGAATGTGTGTGTGAATGGTTAAGGGATAGCGCCGTACCGTGGCTGCTTCATCCATCCAGGTGGATGCCCTCAATTTCCTCTCTGGGGATCAATAAAGTGTACAAAATCCAAAAAAAAAAGTTAAACTACAGTTTATTTGGTTCCACAAATGATTGATTCACAGGTTGCACTCAGTGACTCAATAACAGTCTATGATGCTCATAATACATGTTGAGTTCCCTGTCTCAAGTTATCCAAATGTCAACCTATTCTGAAATTTCTTATTAAACTATTGAAAGACATATGGGAGTTATTGATTGATTTCATGCCCATCTTCTTGATTATCAGCGGACAAGAACTCACAAGAGTTTTTTTGAGACTGAATCATAATTGGCACAAATAAAGAATTGTTAATAAAATTGTCCATTATCTGGACTGGTGCCCTACGAGGATATGAGTGTAATGAAAATAAATCTTCATTAGTACTCACATTCATATTTACATTAATACTTGTACCAACAATAAAATACCTATAAAACTCATAAATCCACTACAGAAGAATAGGAAGAAATTGTTCATACTCCTGTTGAGTGTGTGTTAGAGACAATTCCATGTGGAAAAGCAGAAAAAAAAAATTCACAAGACACTTGTTGTGCTGCATGACTCCAAGGTGACAGCGTTTTATTTATTTGACAACATAAAGATATCAAAATCATTGAGACTGTAATTCTTGTTAGGTACATATCCATAACCCTAAGCAATAATGTCAATTTGATCTTTTTGTCAAAAATCTCTGTTGCTGTTAAGATAGGCAGTGCTCTTCACCAACTACCTAATTCAAATGCTAACAATTACTCTGTATGGGTACGTTAGATCACCAGTCCTTTATTGAGTTATCCTTATAGTAAATGACACTTGTTGAAATTGAAGGTTGAGTGGTCCAAGCATAAGCTCTCTACCATCTCTATTTGGTCTCACCATATGAACTCAAGGACAATGTGCATTTTAGATGTAATTTGCCTAATTAGCTCAGCAATTCTTTTAATGATGAAGGCCTGAAGGGCATTTAAGCCCAGCTAGTCGCAGCAGATGACTGCCCCTCTCTGAGCCTGGTTCTGCTGGGGGAGTTTTCCTGCTAAAAGGGAGTTTTTCCTCGCCACCGTTTCCAAGTGCTTGCTCACAGGGTTTCGCCTGATTGCTGGGGTCTTTCTGCAATTGTGGGGGGTTTCCCCTACAGTTGAAAGTGCTATGAGATGACTGTTGTTGTGAAATGGCGCGAAATAAATAAAGTTGAATTGAATTGAATTATAAATAACCAAATATGTTGTTTGTGGAACACAAATGCCAGGAAGGTCTGTCTTAATCAGCTTATCTTGGACAGCAATGTGGTCCTAACTTACAGTGGGGTAAAAAAGTATTTAGTCAGCCACCAATTGTGCAAGTTCTCCCACTTAAAAGATGAGAGAGGTCTCCAATTTTCATCATAGGTATACCTCAACTATGAGAGACAAAATGAGAAAAAAATCCAGAAAATCACATTGTCTGATTTTTAAAGAATTTATTTGCAAATTATGGTGGAAAATAAGTATTTGGTCACCTACAAACAAGCAAGATTTCTGGCTCTCACAGACCTGTAACTTCTTCTGTAAGAGGCTCCTCTGTCCTCCACTAGTTACCTGTATTAATGGCACCTGTTTGAACTCGTTATCAGTATAAAAGACACCTGTCCACAACCTCAAACAGTTAGACTCCAAACTCCACTATGGCCAAGACCAAAGAGCTGTCAAAGGACACCAGAAACAAAATTGTAGACCTGCACCAGGCTGAGAAGACTGAATCTGCAATAGGTAAGCAGCTTGGTGTGAAGAAATCAACTGTGGGAGCAATTATTAGAAAATGGAAGACATACAAGACCACTGATAATCTCCCTCGATCTGGGGCTCCACACAAGACCTCACCCCGTGGGGTCAAAATGATCATGAGAACGGTGAGCAAAAATCCCAGAACCACATGGGGGGACCTAGTGAATGATCTGCAGAGAGCTGGGACCAAAGTAACAAAGGCTACCATCAGTAACACACTATGCCGCCAGGGACTCAAATCCTGCAGTGTCAGACGTCAGACGTGTCCCCCTGCTTAAGCCAGTACATGTCCAGGCCCGTCTGAAGTTTGCTAGAGAGCATTTGGATGATCCAGAAGAGGATTGGGAGAATGTCATATGGTCAGATGAAACCAAAATAGAACTTTTTGGTAAAAACTCAACTTGTCGTGTTTGGAGGAGAAAGAATGCTGAGTTGCATCCAAAGAACACCATACCTGCTGTGAAGCATGGGGTGGAAACATCATGCTTTGGGGTTGTTTTTCTGCAAAGGGACCAGGACAACTGATCCGTGTAAAGGAAAAAATGAATGGGGCCATGTATCATGGGATTTTGAGTGAAAACCTCCTTCCATCAGCAAGGGCATTGAAAATGAAACGTGGCTGGGTCTTTCAGCATGACAATGATCCCAAACACACCGCCCGGGCAATGAAGGAGCGGCTTCGTAAGAAGCATTTCAAGGTTCTGGAGTGGCCTAGCCAGTCTCCGGATCTCAACCCCATAGAAAATCTTTGGAGGGAGTTGAAAGTCCGTGTTGCCCAGCGACAGCCCCAAAACATCACTGCTCTAGAGGAGATCTGCATGGAGGAATGGGCCAAAATACCAGCAACAGTGTGTGAAAACCTTGTGAAGACTTACAGAAAACGTTTGACCTCTGTCATTGCCAACAAAGGGTATATAACAAAGTATTGAGATGAACTTTTGTTCTTGACCAAATACTTATTTTCCACCATAATTTGCAAATATTATAACCCCCTCATGGATCGTCACCTTATCGTGGTGGGGGGGTTTGCGTGCCCCAGTGATCCCAGGAGCTATGTCATCCGGGGCAATTGGCCTCTGATAGGGTCACCCAAGACAAACTGGTCCTGAGTGAAGGGCCAGGCTAAGAACGATCCAACGGACTCTCATGATAAATTCTGTATCAAGGATCCAGTGTACTCCGCCCGGTATGGGGTTACCGGGGCCCCACCCTGGAGCCAGGCCTGGGGGAGGGGCTCGAAGGTTAGCGTCTGGTGGCCGGGTTTCCACCCATGGGACCCGGCCGGGCTCAGCCCAAAGGAGTTACATGGGTCCGCCCTCCAGTGGGCTCATCACCTGCAGGAGGGATCATGGGGGTCCGGTGCTATGTGGATTAGGTGGCGGTCAAAGGCGGAAACCTTGGCGGACTGATCCCAAGCTTTCTAAACTGGCTTTTGGAACGTGGAATGTCACCTCTCTGGTGGGGAAGGAGCCTCAGCTGGTGTACGAGGTTGAGAGATACCAGCTAGATATAGTCGGCCTCACCTCAACACACAGCTCCGGTTCCAGAACCAGTCTCCTGGAGAGGGGCTGGAGCTTGGCCTTTTCTGGAGTTGCCCCGGGCAAGAGGCGACGAGCAGGGGTGGGTATTCTTGTATCCCCCCAGTTTGCTACCTCTATATTGGAGTTTTCCCCAGTGGACAAAAGGGTTTCTTCCCTGCGCCTTCGGGTTGGGAAACGGGTCCTGACCATCATTTGTGCCTATGCACCAAATGATGTTTCAGAGTACCCACCCTTTTTGGAGTCTTTTTGGGCAGCACGGTGGTGCAGTGGTTAGCACTGTTGCCTTACAGCTAGAAGGTTCCTGGTTCGAATCCCCAGGTTGGCAGGGGTTATAACCTTTCTGTGTGGAGTTTGCATGTTCTCCCTGTGCTGCGTGGGTTTACTCCGGGGGCTCCAGTTTCCTCCCACAATCCAAAGACATGCATGTTAGGTTAATTGGCTGTTCTAAATTGTCCGTAGATATCTGTTTCCTATAGGCCCTTAGAATAGAGCGTTAGTATTAGTGAAAGTGCTTTGAGTGGTCTTTGCGACTAGAAAAGTGCTATATAAGTGCAGGTTTGTTAGTTAGTTAGAGTCTGTGACTGGGGTGCTGGAGGGTGCTCCTCTTGGAGACTCCATTGTCCTACTGGGGGACTTCAATGCGCATGTGGGCAACGACAGTGAAACCCAGAGGGTGGTGATTGGGAGGAACAGCCTGCCCGATCTGAACCCGAGTGGTGTTCAGTTATTGGACTTCTGTGCTAACCACAGTTTGTCCATAACAAACACCATGTTCAAGCATAAGGGTGTCCATATGTGCACCTGGCACCAGGACACCCTAGATCGCAGGTCGATTTTGTTATCATGTCATCAGACCTGCGACCATATGTCTTGGACACCCGGGTAAAGAGAGGTGCAGAGCTGTCAACTGATCACCACCTGGTGGTGAGTTGGATCTGACAGCAGGGGAGGAAGCCATTCAGACCTGGTAGACCCAAACGTATAGTGAGGGTGTGCTGGGAACGTCTGGCTGAGGCCCCTGTCCGGGAGGTCTTCAACTCCCACCTCCAGAAGAACTTCAACCACATTCCGAGGGAGTCTGGAGACATGGAGTCTGAATGGGCCATGTTCTCCACCTCTGTTGTTGAAGCGGCGGCCCAGAGCTGCGGCCACAAGGTGGTCCGTGCATCTCGTGGTGGCAACCCCCGAACCAAGTGGTGGACACCAGTGGTGGTGGGGGCCATTAAGCTGAAGAAAGAGTCCTATCAAGCTCGGTTGGCTTGTGGGACTCCCGAAGCAGCTGAGGTGTACCGGCAGGCCAAGCGGAGTGCAGCTCAGGTGGTTGCTGAAGCAAAAACCCGGGTATGGGAGGAGTTTGGTGAGGCCATGGAACAAGACTTTCAGTCAGCCTCGAAAAGATTCTGGCAAACTGTCCGGCGGCTCAGGAGGGGAAAGCAGCTCCCTGTCCACACTGTGTATGGTGTGGATGGGACACTGTTGACTTCGACTGGGGATATCGTCGGGCGGTGGAAGGAATACTTCAAGGATCTCCTCAATCCCACTGATACACCTTCCACAGAGGAAGCAGGGTTTGGGGACGAGGGGGATGACTCACCTATCACAGTGGCTGAGGTCGCCAAGGTGGTTAAAAATCTCCTTGGTGGCCAGGCCCCGGGGGTGGACGAGATTTGCCCTAAGTACCTCAAGGCCCTGGATGTTGTTGGGCTGTCATGGTTGACAAGCCTCTGCAACATTGCGTGGAGGTCGGGGGCAGTGCCTTTGGCATGGCAAACCGGGGTGGTGGTTCCTCTCTTCAAAAAAGGGGACCGGAGGGTGTGCTCCAACTTTAGAGGGATCACACTCCTCAGCCTCCCTGGGAAGGTCTATGCCAAGGTACTGGAGAGGAGAGTCCGGCCGTTGGTCGAACCTCGGATTCAGGAGGAGCAATGCGGTTTTCATCCTGGCCGTGGCACATCGGACCAGCTCTTTTCCATCTCAAGAATTCTTGAGGGTTCGTGGGAGTTTGCCCAACCAGTTTACATGTGTTTTGTGGACTTGGAGAAGGCATTTTACCGCATCCCTCGTGGTTTTTTGTGGGGGGTGCTTCGGGAGTATGGAGTATCGGGCTTGTTGTTATGAGCTATTCGGTCTCTGTACGACCGTTGTGAGAATTTGGTTCGTATTGTCAACACTCGGTCAAAGTCATTCCCAGTGAGAGTTGGACTCCGCCAGGGTTGCCCTTTGTCACCGATCCTGTTCATAATTTTTATGGACAGGATTTCTAGGCGCAGCCAGGGAATGGATGATGTCATGCTTGGTGACCACAGGATCTCATCTCTGTTGTTTGCAGATGATGTTGTCCTGTTGGCTTCATCCAGCAATGACCTACAGCTCTTGCTTGGACGGTTTGCCGCTGAGTGTGAAGCGGCTGGGATGAGAATCAGCACCTCCAAGTCCGAGTCCATGGTCCTCAGCCGGAAAAAGGTGGCTTGTCCTCTCTGGGTTGGGGACAGGCTCCTGCCCCAAGTGGAGGTGTTTAAGTATCTCGGGGTCTTGTTCACGAGTGAGGGGAAAATGGAGCGAGAGATTGACAGACGGATTGGAGCAGCATCTGCAGTGATGCGAACGTTGTACCGGTCTGTTGTGGTGAAGAGGGAGCTAAGTTCTAATGCAAAGCTGTCGATTTACCAGTCGATCTATGTTCCTACTCTCACCTATGGTCACAAGCTTTGGGTAAAGACTGAAAGAACAAGATTGCGGATACAAGCGGCTGAAATGAGCTTTCTCCGTAGGATTGCTGGACTCACCCTCAGAGATAGGGTGAGGAGCTCAGTCATCCGGGAGAGGCTCAGAGTAGAACCGCTGCTCCTCCACATTGAAAGGAGTCAGCTGAGGTGATATGGGCATCTGATTATGATGCCTCCTGGACGCCTCCCACTTGAGGCGTTTCAGGCACGTCCCACTGGGAGGAGACCACGGAGCAGACCCAGGACTCGGTGGAGAGACTATGTCTCCCAGCTGGTCTGGGAACGTCTTGGTATCCTCTCTGAAGAGCTGGAGCAGGTGGCTGGGGAGAGGGAAGTCTGGGATTCTCTGCTTGAACTGCTGCCTCCGCGACCCGGACCTCCGGAAAAGCGGCAGAAGATGGATGGATGGATGGATTAATGGATGGAATTTGCAAATAAATTCTTTAAAAGTCAGACAATGTGATTTTCTGGATTTTTTTTTTTTCTCATTTTGTCTCTCATAGTTGAGGTATACCTATGATGAAAATTGGAGACCTCTCTCATCTTTTAAGTGGGAGAACTTGCACAATTGGTGGCTGTCTAAATACTTTTTTACCCCACTGTACATGAATAAAATAGTCTTTTAAATGCAAGTTTAAGTGTTTTAATGCACTACTCACTCAGGGCTTTGCTCACCGGCCACTCTGGCTAGTGATTTTCCAAAGTTACTAGCCACTCAGCCTTTTCATCAGCCACAATTTTATGGTTGGAAAATTATGTTAAATATGATAAAATTTGCGTATTGCATCCTAAGATTTACTTGAACTAAATTTGCGGTCATTTTAAATGTAAATGACCCTTATACATACATAAAGATAGCAAGAGAAACGTTGTTGAATTATTTAATAACAGCAGTAAATGCTGTAAAACAGCCTAGAACAGGGGTTTCAAACTCATTTTAGCTCGAGGGCCACATACTGCCTGATTTAATGTCAAGTGGGCCGAACCAGTAAAATAATAGCAGAACAACTCCAATGGCAACTCCAAATTCCATTGCTTGTTTTAGTACAAAGAAGAGCAAGTACATTATGAAATGTTTACATTTATTGAATCGTTGATCTTTTACAAAACATGAACAACTTGAATGATGAATCTTTATCAAGGTATGAACAACCTGATTTTTTCTTTTCTGCTCTGTTTTGAACTGAAGCTGCTGACGAACAATGTCTTTAATCATGATAAAACATTAAGGAACCATATTGCTGCCATCTACTGTTTAGTCCTGGAACTTATTTGTATTTTGAACAGTGACCCCGGTTACATGGTCACAATAAACCAATTACTGGGAATAAACCGATAATGCCAATAATCAGTTTTCTCGTGTTTACATGCACAGAATAAACAGATTGCTGTAGGATAAACAAACCATTTGAGTTAATGACCCCAGCTGCATGGCCTTTATCGGATTATTCTGTTTACATGGCCACTTGAATAATCAGATTACTCCAGAAATCCAATCATAACTGGTTTATTCGTGTACATGTAAACATGGCCAATTGACCATATTTACATGTACACAAATAAACTGGTTATGATTGGGTTTCTGGAGTTTCAATCCAGATTAAGACCCTTAATTTTTGGCAGGTGAAATAACATATTTATAAGCTATAACAGCCCTTTGAGCCTATTCACAAGTTGGACAGAACATGCTATATTATGATCATCACAATTCATCCTTGAACTAAATCAAGTAATTTTTGGCAGAAAAAAAATGTCTCAATCCAAAGTGGAAGCCTTAATGAATTTTTGGCAGATGAAGCATACATTTTATGGATTCAACTTACAATATATGAAACAGAGATAGGCGGTACCGCCCCATACACCACATGATGCCCCACATGCTGTGGAAGACATTAATTTAACTTACAATATACAGTCGTGAAAAAATGAGGATACTCCATTAAATATTCAGTTTTATATTAAGAAATGTTCACATCTCTATGTCTAACCTTGTTTTTGTTTTTATTTGCATTTTTTACCATTTATTTTAGCCAGTTTAAGTGGGAATGAATGTGGGGGTGTCCTAAAAAAGATGGGGGTATCCTAATTTATTCCTCACTATTTGTTTTGAATTATATTTTACAGAAAATTTGGAAAAAAAAGTATTTAATTCATTTTTAATTGTTTAGTTGTATTACATGATTCTCCCAGTATTTTAAACACTGATATTAAATATCCATATGTCCAAATATGTTAAAAAAAACACTCAGGCTTATACAGAGTATCCTAATTTTTTAACATGACTGTATAATTATAGGAGGCAAATAATGCACCAACACTAGTATTCATGGGAAAGAAAAGCTTTATTGACTTTTACATTATTATAAACAAATTTTGTTAATTTCAACACATTTTTATAAGGCAAAACATTAAAAGTTGCTACAGGATAAAATGTCATATCTGATGATTCTAACACAAAACTCGTGGGTCTAAAATTATGACTAATCCCCCAGCACATTAAATATTCACAGACATACCTCCCACTTTGCTTAAAAACAGCCATCGGAACAGCTTTAGCTGAGTGAAGCATGCTCCCGCAGTAAGTCTATCAGTTTCTGGTGGCCCATCACTGTCGTCAGCCGGCAGCTTCTCTTGTTTTGAACATGTTCAAAAAAATCTGTGACAAGAAAAATTGGTTCCGACCGTAAAATCATTCAGCAAACACCAGCGAACTATTGTGCCCCCTTCCCCCCCGAACTCCAATGAACCACCAACTGTCAGCGTGAACGTCCCCCAGCACCCACCGCGCTGCAAGGCATGGGAGTAAATGTATTTTTAAAGAACAGTTATTAGATACAGTAAATACTGTGACATTTCAGTGTGTGCTGGAGCTGGCATCCATAAAAAAAGACTTATTGCATATTATTATTGCAATGATAGTAGTGACTGCAAAAGCGAGAAAAGGAATTCTTGAGTTTACTACTTTTACCACAAATTGTCTTTTCTTTTTCTTTCACTGGACATCTTGGCAGATAAGCACATCAGTCGCAAGGTCTGTGGTGGACTTTTGCCAGTCAGTGCATCATGACATGCACTACACAAAGAGCAGAGATAAGCAAACCTATCATCTGGTCAGTCACTGCAGCAGATACTGGAGTCAATTTGTCTTGGCCTGTCCTTGCCACTGATAATGCCTCTATCTGCCAAGAATGTGCCACTAGTCCAGCAAAAGCTAGCGGTACTCAAATACTTTGCAAGCAGTTTCATGAAATGGTCAGTCAGAAAGCAACTCATACCGGCTCAGACGTCACCCGGGTTAACAAGGTCAGGAGTTCCTGGCAGCAGAGGGCGAAGGACAGAGCTGCATGAAGGAATCTGATCAGACCTAAATGAAACAGTCATTGTCGCCCTCGACAGACTGCTATGATGATGATGATGTTATGGTAGAGAAGGGACTGCAGTGGAGTCAGTAGAAATCAGGAATCACTTTTGTGTGTACTACTCTTTTGCAACCCCAAATGGACAAATAGGAAATAGCAGTTACTTTAGTGAAAAAGTGCTATTATTGAATTTTCACACTTTGCAAATTCCTCCCGAGGGCTGGACTGGATTCTCTGGTGGGCCAAAAGCGGCCTGCGGGCCAGAAGTTTGACACCCCTAGTCTAGAAAAATATTTGTAATATGAGAGTTAAGTACAGGTATATTTGGGGTCCAACCCAATTCTCATTTTCAATTCAACTTTCAATTCAACTTTATTTATATAGCGCCATTTCACAACAACAGTCATCTCATAGCACTTTCAACTGTAGGGGGGACCCCCAAAGTTGCAGAAAGACCCCAGCAATCAGGCGATCCCCTGTGAGCAAGCACTTGGCGATGGTGGAGAGGAAAAACTCCCTTTTAACAGGAAGAAACCTCCAGCAGAACTAGGCTCAGGGAGGGGCTGTCATCTGCTGCGACTGGCTGCGGGGTAAGGGGACAGAGAAGATGAAAAGAACAGACATGTAGAGAGCAAACAGCACAATGGGGACTCAATCTATGGGAGAGAACAAACAGATGTTAATGACCAGCAAAAAAAAATATTTCATCGAGAGTGAAGAAAGGAGTGAGGCCCAGTGCATTATTGGAGGTCCCCCGGCTGACTAAATCTATTTGCAGCATAACTAAGGGAGGGTTCAGAAACACATGATCCCTCCCTAATTGTAAGCTATATCAAAAAGGTAGGTTTTAACCCTATTCTTAAAAATAGAGATCGAGTTTGACTCCCGAATCCAGATTGGCAGCTGGTTCCACAGGAGAGGAGCTTGATAACTGAAGGCTCTGCCTCCCATTGTACTTTTGGAGATTCCAGGTATTACAAGTAATCCTGCATTTTGGGAGGATAGTGCTCTGTTAGGATAATACGGTAGTATCAGATCTTTTAAATAAAAAGAAGCCTGATTGTTTAGAGCTTTGTAAGTAAGAAGAAGGATTTTAAACTTAATTCTAAAAAATATGGAAAGCTAATGAAGGGAGGCCAGAACCGGTGAGATATGATCTCTCTTTCTAGTACCTGTTAAAACTCTTGCTGCAGCATTTTGGATCAGCTGAAGACTTTTTAAAGATGTTTTAGGACAACCTGATAATAAAGAATTACAATAATCTAATCTCGAGGTAACAAAAGCGTGGATCAGTTTCTCAGCATTACTCTGAGACAAGATGCTCCTGATCTTGGCAATATTACGCAAATGATAGAAGGCAGTCTTAGAAACAAATTTAATATGTGAATTGAAGGACAGATCTTGATCAAAAATAATTCCAAGGTTCCTCACAGAGCTATTAAGAGAAAGAGCAACCGCATCCAAACTGAAAGTTTGATTTGGAAAGGTATTTCTAAGGTTTTTTGGACCAACAAGAATGACTTCAGTCTTATCAGAATTTAATAGCAGGAAATTACAAGTCATCCAAGCTTTGATTTCCTTAAGACAGGCTTCCAACTTGGCTAATTGATTACTATCATCTGGCTTCAATGACAGGTATAATTGTGTATCATCTGCATAACAATGAAAATGTATAAAGTGCTTTCTAATAATGTTGCCTAACGGAAGCATATATAAATTAAAAAGAGTAGGGCCTAGCACAGATCCCTGTGGAACTCCATGACTAAGATTTGAGTTGAAAGAAAACTCATTACTGACATGAACAATCTGGAACCTATCAGATAAATAAGATCTAAACCATTGCAACGAAGTTCCATTAAGTCCAACATAGTGTTCTAATCTATCAAGTGGAATATTATGATCGATAGTATCAAAAGCTGCACTTGTCATGATGGCCCTCGCAGGCCACCATAAGACGCCAAAAGTCGCCAGTGAGATTTGCAAGATGTTTTATTAGTGAGCACAGGAACAAACAAAGTAACAGAAAGTAATGAGCCTCGGTGGGCTAAAACACACAACACTAGATATAGGGGATCGTAAGGCAGACGAGAAGCACACTTACAATCTAGACCACGAACCGGGAATGTAGATGATCCATCGCCGTGGAAGAGTAGAGGAATATTGACGTCTGAGGCAAGGAACGCTCGCACGATGTCTGATGAAGGATAATCGACGAGACTGCTGCATTGGGCTGCACTCAGTGCCCGCTTAATGCTGGGCCACTGATGAGCCACAAATGCAGCACAGCTGGCAGGCTTTGACAGCAGGAAGCCCCTCCAAGCGCTGTCACAATAAGAGCTTGGGGAGCCAGAAGGTAAACACTGCTGTCAAAACCTGGCGGAGATGATGCATGGCCCGAGTGCGGATGAGATCGGCGCTCGGACCATGACAGTACTTCCCCTCCGAGGGCGGGCTCCGAACGCCCAATAACACCCAAGGCCCCCCCAGGGTGGGCCGATGGGGGAACAGGCCTGGAGGGAGAGGATCAGCCAAAGGCCAACAGCCATGATGAGCACAGAGACAACCAGAAAGAAAAAGGAAAACTCCCAAATACATGAAATACACTGAACACAAGGTACGATAACAGAAAATACAATATTCCCAAATGCAAAAACCATGATTAAGGCAGTGTAGCATCATCTCACTTTGGCTCAGCAATAATTATTCTTCTGCTTAAAGACATTTTGTTTCACCCAGGAGTAAGACAGTCAAAAAATGGATTTTCTTCCTCCAGGCCACGGATGAAATCCCATTCCTTTGTTAAAACCAGCCTAAGGAATTTCCCCAATGTCCGGCTCTGGTTTATTGCCCCCATAAACATGCAACAGACCTGGCCATAGACCCACAACTCAGTTAATTTCCTTAAACTCTGGGACATGCTGGATTTAACTAGTGAACTTTAAAGTACATTATTACAAACTCAATTCTAAACCTTCTTCTTTTCAGAACTATGAAAAGCAAATGGACTCTGATGTTTTAATGTGGAAAATCAATAATATGTGTGAAATGCATTAATCTGTGATTATATATATATATATATATATATATATATATATATATATATATATATATATATATGTAGTTTATTTCGAACACAAAAATATAACAAAAACAAGCAAATGGCAAATGCAATAAAGTAACAGTATACACTGTTCGAAAGGGAGAAGGAAGAAGTGAACACTTATTAATTCCATCTCCTCTTTTCCATAGATACACCCATGTCAATTTTATACAAATTACCACCTTTAAGACCCCAAGTAAACAATTTACTGTATTTTTTACAAATCAACATTAACACCCATTGATTCTAACATACACTGATGTCCATACATCAAAACCAGCCTCAAAACAACACAGATATACACAGTGCTGTCCCACCCACCATTCCATCGTGTCTCATAATGTCCCAGAGTGAACATAATGAATCGTACATATAAATACTACCCTTCTAACATATATCCTTTCAGCAAATGGTGCTTATACCTCTTTTTGAATTGATTTCTGTTTGTACATAGTTTCAGTTCCGGCTCCAGACTGTTCCACAAATCCACCCCACAGACAGATATGCACATACTTTTCTTGGTTGTTCGTATCTTGGGTTTTGTAAAGTTTAAGTCTCCTCTCAAATTATGATCATTGTCTCTTTTTTAAAATATTTTTGTATATTAGTTGGGAGTTGATTATTAATTGCCCTGTACATTACTTGTGCTTTCTTAAATTTAACTAAATCGATGAACTTTATGACATGTGACTTTAAGAACAACGAATTGGTATGGTCCCTATATCCTGCATTGTTTATTATCCTTATAGCTCTTTTTTGTAATGTGCATATTGACTGTAGGTTGGTCTTGTAGGTGTTTCCCCAGACTTCTACACAGTAGTTAAGGTAAAAACAGTGAATTGTACAATCAGACCAATGATTTATAGTCCAAGATGTGTCTTGTCTTCCCCAGTATGCCTATACATTTTGCTAACTTGGCCCAGATGTGACTGATGTGAGGTTTCCAGCAGATTTTATTGTCTAGCGTCACCCCCAGAAACTTATTTTCCTGTACTGTTTCTATTCTGGTATCATCTATCATTACCATTATTTCATGATTTATTTTATAATTTCCAAACAACATAATCTTTGGGTTTTTTTAGATTTAGAGATAATTTATTTTTGTTGAACCACTGCGTTAATTTTTCCATTTCAGTTGTGACCTGCTGTAAATTCTCACCAGTGCAAAGGATATTTGTGTCATCCACAAACAAAATAAATTTCAGAATTTTTGATACTTGGCATATGTCATTTATATACAAAATAAAGAGTTTGGGTCCCAAAACTGACCCCTAGGGCACACCACAAGTGATGTCCATGAAGGGTGATTTGTGCTCTCCAATTTGTACAAATTGTTGTCTGTTACTTAAATAACTTTCCACCCAACTCAGTCCTACCCCTCTTATCCCATACCTTTCCAGTTTCCTTAGTAGTATTCTGTGGTCAGTGGTGTCAAAAGCTTTCTTTAAATCTATAAATACTCCTACAGCAACCTTTTTTTTATCTATACAACTAGTGATTTCTTCTATAAGTTCGATCAGTGCCAAAGATGTAGATTTATCTGCTCTAAAACCATACTGGCTATCTGTAAGGAGGTTGTGTTTTTCAGTGAAATCATCCAGTCTCTTAGTGAAGATTTTTTCAAGTATTTTGGAGAATTGTGAGAGTAAAGGACTGGCCTGTAATTTGTGAAGCGATGACTGTCTCCTGTTTTGTATAGAGGTATTACTTTTGCTATTTTCATTTTGTCTGGAAATGTACCAGTTTGAAATGACAGGTTACAGATGTGGGTGAGTGGCTTAACAATTCCCTCAATTACTTTTTTTCACTATTGTCATGTCAATTTCATTCCAGTCTGTTGATTTTTTGTTCTTAAATTTACTCACAGTCTCGATAATTTCCTTTTCAGTAACTGCACCCAAAAAGATTGTGTTTGGATTTCTGTCTTCTATTTCATTCACAGAACCACTGTAGTTTGTTTCTGGTGTCACTATTGATTTTGCTAATTCAGGACCAACGTTTATAAAAAAAATTATTGAAACCACTGACCACATCTTCCATATTATTTATCAAATTGCCATTTTCGATAAAATATTCTGGATAATTTGCATTCTTAGGATGATTACTAATAATCCCATTGAGTACTTGCCATATTCCTCTTAAGTTATTTTTGTTATCCTCTAGTATTCTGTTGTAATATTCTTTCTTACAGGTCCTCATTATAGTAGTAAGCTTATTTTTATATCTTTTATATTTGATCTCAGCTTCCACCATTCTGCATTTAATGAATTGTTTATATAATGTATTCTTCTATTTACATGCATTTATTAACCCTTTAGTGACCCAAGGAATATTTTTTTTGTCTGTCACTGTATTGTTTTATAGGACAGTATTTATTGTACAATGATTGAAATATTTGTAAAAAAAAAAAATATCATATGCTTTATTTATGTCATTTTCATCATAAACTATCTTCCAATCTTGTATTAATAATTCCTTTGTCAGTAAATACATTGATTCTCCGGTTCTTATTCTATTTAATATTTTTGGTATACTTTTTCTTCCTATAATCACATTGATAGACAACAAAAATCGGCAGGTGGTCACTGATATCATTCAATAAAAGCCCACTCCTGATATTATTTTCCATAATGTTTGTGAATATGTTATCTATTAGTGTGGCACTGTGTGACGTGATTCTGCTAGGTCCAGTAATTGTTGGATGTAAGCCCATACTGTACATTGTGTTGATAAATTCTTCTGTCAAACTATGTTGTTTTGAGTTCATCAGATCTATATTGAAATCCCCACAGATGAACATAACTTTATGAGTTAGTTTTGCGTACATTTTTTCCATCCAGTCCTTAAATAAGTCAATGTTTGATCCAGGTGTTCTATATACACAGCTCACTACTACATTCTTCACATTGTCCAGACAGATTTCTATTGTAATACATTCAAATAAATCATCCACAGTAACTGACAGATTTTCAGCAACCTTGTATTTCAAGCTCTTGTCAACATAAATTGCAATTCCTCCTCCTTTTTTCACTTTTCTATTTATATAATTTAATTCATAGCCATCCATGGTAAAATCCACTCCTTTCTCTTCACTGAGCCACGTCTCTGATATTGCCACAATATTGAAGGGCTCTTTAAACTGATGTAAATAATCTTTAATGTTATTAAAGTTGGCATAGAGACTCCTGCTGTTGAAGTGGATCATAGAAATATTGAAATCAGATGTGACCATTGTGTTAAACTGTTCATCTGTGTAGTAATTACAGTCATTATTGATGGAGCTAAATAAATTATTATCAGGGTCTATGTTATATTCTACATCGTGTGGGTATATATATATATGGGTGTTTTTTTTTGGGGGGGGGGGGGTACAGTGCACTATATCAGGGGTATCCGACTTTCAAGCGCTCTCTCTTTTTCTGTAATTTGCAGATGTCGGTTTCGTTTTTATAATATGCAAGGGAACATAAAAGAGTTTCAGACTTGCATTGCAATTTAAAAAAAAAAATCATTGATTTTGCCGTTAGAATCGAAACTATTGGTCGTGTCCCCTCATTTTTCCCAGTTTTTGTGTGACATGAAAATCGCATCAATTTCAAAGTACTGTAAAGTGATCTCTGAGTAACTCTTTCTACTCATTTATGCAAGAGATAACAGAGTTGTAATGCAAATTCAAAATAAAACATTCCCCAATGTGATCGGATCTATGGTTTTTGTACGGCGACCCCTGCAAATTTACTCGTACGACGTAAATTTCCGTGTCCCCGAATTTACGCAGCAACATGCAAGTTATTATTTTTTTTTTTATTTTATTTATTTTATTTTATTTCGGATAGTACATTACAGGTTAAAAGAAACTGTATAATATAACAAGGTCAAATTAGACAAAGACTCCTTCTACTATACAATTCCACGTGAGTTATCCGAAATGGGTGATGGCTGAAGCCGCAGCTTATATTGCCCACCCATATTCCATCCAAGAATTCAAAGGAGAAAAAAGAGAAAACAAGACAAGAGCGATTACAATTTAAAACAAGGCTAAGACAAAATATGACTGAGAGAAAAAGAAAACTGAGCTAGTCTAAGTTAAGCGGTTACTATTCAAAAACAAATCTAAGTAACCAGAAAACAGGAAGTGCTGATGCTTTTCACTTTGCACCTTTCAAATCCCAAACCATACACGTAAAAAGGAGATCAGTCTTTGTGAAGCTCAGATGTAGAATATTTCAATAAAATCTCAAACACTTATGGCACATCGAATATGGTGTCCTTTAAAAAATTTACGTCTTTGGTCTTGGTCGGCTGCGCGCTGCCCCGTCTGGCGAGGTGACCGCCCTGGGAAAGCACTTTTATTTTCTCTACCCCGGATGTGCTCAACCCATGTGGAGAGGATTAACCGTGGTCACTTTATATTGAAGTTATCGAAGGTCCAAACTTCCGTGTCCCGCATTTATGCCTTTTGTGATTTTACATCTTATCCAACAAACAGGGAGAATTTGAAGGTATGTATACACGTTATCACATTTTAATATGTCATGAAAATGTAGCTGTTGATGAGTTTTGATGCGTGAAAAATACTGGAAGTGTTGAAGTTGTTTCGTGTAAAACGTGTGCCATTGCAAAGTGCATTGACACACGGGGAAACAAAAGCCCGAGTGTCCCGTTTACGTCTCCATTTACAAGTAGTTGAAGTGAGTGCTCATCCTCAAGAGTTCCTGAACGCGAATGTCGTTACGAAAATAGTTAATAGTTTCATAAACCTGACACAATTGGATAGTGATTAGTCAATTTCATGTGCAGATTTGATCAATTTTAAATTTTGCCACCAATGTCACACATTGGACACCTAATAAATAAAAACACCCATATGCATGTTAAAAATGTTTAAATGAATGTTTATTCCTGCATGTTGATTTAGAAGCACTGCTTATAAGATATACTAAAGTTAACTTAGTTTAATACATATGTATCAAAGTTTTGCCTCTAAAACCATGTGACTCCAGCAGCCAATCTCTGCATGACAACTCTTCATCCCAAAGAGCTCGACAATAGACTGTTTGTTATTGGACTAAAGGTTCATCGAGCCCGCCCACGAAAGGGCGCTCATTGGCTGAGATTCCGGTCAATCCAGAAGCCCGCGAAGCTCAACAGAACTTATAAAAGGTGAAAGACTCTTCGCTCTGCCTCTTTTGGCTCTCTTTTTGCTCTCTTTCCGGATCGTCTCTTTTTTCTCTTCGCCCTTTTCCTTCTCCACCGATTTTTTTTCGACGCTCCGTTCGTCTCTCTATTGTCTACACACAACAAGGAAGAACAAAGGACCGTCTGAACAAAGACTCTACCATGTGCCACTTTTCTGAACACAGAGCAGATAACTCATAATTTGTTTATGTAACTTTGTATTTTAATGTTTTTCCTTTTTCTCTTAAATGCCTAGGAATTCCTATTTCTTTGAGCTCAATTCTTAATCGGAGTTAAACTCCAATTTTTACTTATCTCTTTTCTTTGTTAAACTTTCTGTAAAATCACCATTTGTTTAATTTTAATGTAAACTTTAATCTTGACTTTATTTTATAATATTTTTCTTGACCAATCACACAACAGAAGTTATTATCTTATCTAAAGTCCGAAAGGTTTTTTTTCTAATTTGAGATCGGATTAAATATCTTTAATTAATTATTCCTGAAGACCTCTGCAGCCGCTTGTCTACTAGGAAGAAAAGACGCAGCTCTCCACATCATGCGCAGCTGAGGAATCAGCGCGCTTCTGCAGCATTTCAACCATCGAGATCCAACTTACGATTTCATGAATATCATTCATTGTCAAGAGAATATTTGCGGGACAAATATTTTGGGTTTTGCCCCTGAACAACACTTCAAAACTTCATGAGGACGACGACAGAACCATCATCACTGAGGAATCACGTGAGCTGCAAACTTTAATTCATCTGCTGAATTAGACGTCTGAGGTTCGGTAATAATTTGTGTATCTAATCCGATGCAAATTAAGAAGCCATTAACATAACTCTTCTTTTCATTAAAATCCCGTTTTTATTTTCTTAAGATTAATCCAGGACTTTTTCATTTAATTAGTAAACTTTTTTTTTTTTTGGACTTATTTTGTACCCGTAGGTAGATTTGTTCTGCAGTCCGGTGACAAGCCACCAGCTGCCGGTCGCTGCGTGCGCAAGCGCCCCTTAACTCCCTAACCTGCATGTTTTTGGCATGTGGGAGGAAACCGGAGAAATCCCGGAATAAACCCACGCAAACATGGGGAGAACATGCAAACTCCACACAGATCACTGTTGACCGGGGGCAGGGATCAAACCCACGATCCCCGCGATCCCCCGGCTGAGGGTAAACTGTGCTGCCGCAGTGCTAACCACTGTGCCACCGTGCAGCCAACTTTCTCCATAAATTTGCGTTGTTTCCATAATCTGTTATCTCAAACTGATAGAGATTCATTTCTCAGTTTAACCCTGGTTCCGAAAATATTGACATTGTTAATCTATCATTTACAAGATTGATTTTATGATTAATAAGATTACTGCAATGTCTGTTAATCATTTCGTTTAATAAATATGTGAAAATGAGAGAAGTTGTTGCGAATTTATTTCATTCTGAGTCTGTTCAAGCACAGGTATCGAATTCACGGAAAATTTTTGAGACTGATTATTGATTAATTTATTGAGTGATTAAACAGGTATAAAGTGAAATTAAAGGTTAAATTGCTTCTTAGAGATAGAAGCTGGTGCCCCGCGAGTGTTAACTTTTCTGATGTATGTGAAACGAGAATTTGATCTCAGATTCCAATACATCAGTATAAATTAAATAATTCATACCTGATCATATTCATATTTATTAATATTCCATCTATTTCACGCTACAGCAGACTACGAATGAAACAATTACAGGGCACAATAACAGGAAATACAATATTCCCAAAAGCACAAAAACACACAGAACAGCCAAGACAGAAAAAGAAAACCCACATTAACACAGGCAAAGCACAGAGCAAGATTATCACCCTGCATAACCTTTAATCCAGACAGTTCAGACAAATGGCGAAAGGCAGAGACCAAAACCCACGGGGACAGTTCCAGTGGTCTCCCTGCATCCCAAGGCCAGCAGGTGGATACGGGGAATAGTAAATGATTGGGCGGCCTACCCCAGTCCCAGGCCCGGAAAGTCCAATCCTCCGGCGGCCGAACCAGGTCGCCCAGCAGGAAACACAGAGTGTCGGGTGGCCGGCCCAAGGTGCCGAACCGGCGAAACAGTTCCTCGGGTGGCCGACCCGCGTCCCTCAGCCACCAGAACCGTGGGGAGACGGCCTGCTGCTGCCTCCCTGGCAAAAGAAAAACATGGGAGAGCCAGGCCAAGCGTAGAGGACCCCCAACGGCCCCCGTCAATGAAGAGCAGGGGCGGTGACTCGGATGAGGGGAATGATGGCGATGACAAGCCTGCACCATGTCAGGAGGCGAAGGGTCTGCAGCTCCTCCACCGTCCTGGACCTATACCAATGCTGCAGACGTGGCTGCACCCACGTTGGCTCTGGGTCACGGCTGCACTCACGTCGGACTCCGATTGGGTCTCGTCGGACCCCGACTGGGTCTCGGATGCACCCGCGTTGGACCCCCACTGGGTCACGGCTGCTCCCACGTCGGACCCCGATTGGGTCGGCGCAGCACTGGCGATGACCTCCAACACCGAACCTGGACCCTCCAGCACAGCGACCACGACGGGCTTCGCACCAGTGACTCTGCAACAAGGCTCGGAAGACAAGAAAGAACCGGGATCAGAATCACCGGTAGCAACAGAACCCGGAGAGACGGGCTCGGATGCAGCGGACGGCTGCACCCGGCTCATCTCCCCGAGAGACAGGCAAAAATGCTCCAGAATAGAAAGAAGGAAGATAAGGTAGAGCACTTGCCTGATCTCGGGTTCTGTCGCCATCCAGGACTTCGTCGATCCGGGTTCAAGGCGGAGAAGTTCGTCCTCAGGCTCCCACTCAGCTACGGCGGGTTCCGCAGTCGGCATGATGGTCACTGCAATCTGTGGATCCTCCGGCGCTGACGTCCACGCCGATAACCAACATGGCGTGGTGGCAGGGGACCCACGATCCGCTGGCTCAAACCGTTCCAGCGTGGACACCCGGGGACGCTTTGTCGTCGGCGCAGGCTCCAGGCTGCAGTCCGCTCTTCTCCTCTGCCCATGACGTGGCTGCGGGGCTGGAACCAGGGTCTCCAGAACCGCAGGCCCCCTCCTCGTCCAACGACGTAGGCCTGGCGTCGTCGACCACTCAGCAGAGGGAGACACAGAGGCAGCAGGTTTAGTAATTACAGCTACAGCAGGTGGTAGGAGCTCGGGGGACTGCGAACCCCGAACTCCGCCCCCAGGAGTCAAACAAGGCAGATCACAATTATGATGGAAAGAATGAACTTGCCTGGTTCCCGGAGGGAGGATGGTGCCTGCTGTAGGGGACGTTGTTCTTCCCTCTCCCCGGTGGATGGTGACTGAGGGCCCCCTGGAAGGACGAGGAGGAGCCGCTCGTGATGGATCAAGGACGGGGCTCGCAAAGCAGGACTCTTGGCACACACAGCAGCCGGGGAAGACGTCGAGGAGGAGGAGGCGACGGCCGAGCCGAACCGGGCACGATGAGCTGACAGGACAGCAGGGAAAGATGACCCGGGGGGAGAGGCTGCGGGGGTTGCCTCCAAACGGGACGCAGGAGTGGCAGCTGTGCGAGAGGTGGAGTCCTTGTGACGACCCGGAACTGGATCTGGACAGGGATCTTGCTGAGGTTTACCTTGGCCGTGGCGCCGACATCTTCGACGGCCCCCGGACGGCGGGAACTCCTTGGCTGGATCGAGGACAGGAACGGGATCCCAAAGCGGGGAGCGGGGAAGCCTTCTCCTCTGCTTCTTGCCGTAGTCCTCCTCTACCAAACGGAGAATTTTGCGCTGCGCGGCGATGTCGTCCCTCCTCGCGCCGACTTCAGGGTGGTCGGTGTAGCGGGGAAGATGATTCAGGACATCCTCAGCGCAGTCCAAGTACCAGTGTACGTCGCTGTGATAGTCGAGGAGGGAGGCGGCGATGAGGGTTTCATCTACAAATTCCAAAGCGTCCGCCAGACTCCGAGCGCGGTCCCTCTGCGACGGCATTCTCCTGCACGCAGTTACCCAGACAGGGAAGAACAAATGTCCACTTTATACAAACTCACCGGGAAGGGCGTCTCAGTTTGGCGCCTCCGTTTAGGTGCCCTGGCAGCAGCCTACTGTCACGATGGCCCTCGCGGGCCACCATAAGACACCAAAAGTCGCCAGTGAGATTTGCAAGATGTTTTATTAGTGAGCACAGGAACAAACAAAGTAACAGAAAGTAATGAGCCTCGGTGGGCTAAAACACGCAACACTAGATATAGGGGATCATAAGGCAGACGAGAAGCACACTTACAATCTAGACCACGAACCGGGAATGTAGGCAATCCGTTGCTGTGGAAGGGTAGAAGAATATTGACGTCTGAGGCGAGGAACACTCGCTCGACGTCTGATGAAGGATAATCGACGAGACTGCTGCATTGGGTTGCACTCAGCGCCCGCTTAAATGCCGGGCCACTGATGAGCTGCAAATGCAGCACAGCTGGCAGGCTTTGACAGCAGGAAGCCCCTCCAAGCGCTGTCACAATAAGAGCTCAGGGAGCAGGAGGTAAACACTGCTGTCAAAACCTGGCGGAGATGATGCATGGCCCGAGCACGGACGAGATCGGCACTCGGACCATGACAGCACTAAGGTCTAAAAGGACAAGCACAGAAACCAGTCCATTATCAGAGGCGATGAGGAGGTCGTTAGTGACCTTCGCTAAGGCTGTTTCAGTACTATGATGGATTCTAAACCCAGATTGAAACTCTTCAAGTAAACCATTTCCCTGCAGGTGGTCAAATAATTGTGTAGCAACAACTCTTTCTAAGATTTTTGAAATGAAAGGGAGATTAGAGATTGGACTATTGTGAGCTAAAGCTCCTGGATCTAGCGTTGGCTTTTTGTGTAAGGGTTTAATTACAGCCGTTTTAAAAGCATGCAGTGCATGGCCTAAAGTTAATGAAGAATTGATTATATGAAGAATAAAGCTACCAATAAGTGGGAAGACTTCTTTAAATAACCTGGTAGGAATAGGGTCTAAAAGACAAGTTGACGGCTTGGATGAGGAAATTATTTTGTCTAACTCTAAAAGGTCAATTGGAGTAAACTCATCCAAACAGATATCAGTTGAAGGAGTTGTAGTAGTTACTGTATTTAAGTTAACTGTGGGAAGAATCTGATTGATTTTATGTCTGATGGATGAAATTTTATTATTGAAAAAGTTCATAAAGACCTGACTAGTAAGCTCTAAGGGAATGCTAGGATTGACAGAGTCCTGACTCTTTGTCAACCTGGCTACAGTACTGAAAAGAAACCTGGGATTATTCTTGTTCTCTTCAATTAATGCAGAATAATAACTCGTTCTAGCTTTTCTAAGAGATTTTTTATAAATTAAAAGATGATTTCTCCAAGCTAAATAGATTTCATCTAAATTAGTGGAGCGCCATTTTCTTTCTAATTGACGAGTCTTCTGTTTTAAGCTACGAGTTTCTGTGTTGAACCAAGGAGTTAGAAATCTCTGATTAGACTTTTTCTTTTTTAAGGGGGCCATCAAGTCTAGAGTCTGATGCAAAGAAGCTGTAACACTATCTACCATGCTATCAATTACAGAAGGAGCAAGCTGTCTATAGCTTATTTCCATTGTGTTGACACATGGCATAGAGGAAACAATCTGCATAAATTTGGTAACAGCATCATCTGAGAGGCATCTACTGTAGTAATATTTTTCTTTAGGAGCCAAATAGTCAGAAATAGTAAAATCAAAGGTTAACAGACAATGGTCTGACAGTACAGGGTTATGAAGAGACACTACCAGATTTTCTATTTCTATGCCATATGTCAGAACAAGGTCCAATGTATGGTGGAGATAATGAGTAGAATTTCCTACTTTCTGAGAAAACCCAATCGAGTCTAATATTGAATTAAACGCCACATTAAGGCAGTCACTATCTACATCTACATGTATATTAAAGTCCCCTACTATAATTATTCTGTCTGATTTCAGCACTAAATCAGCTAAGAAATCAGCAAATTTGGGTAAAAATTCTGAGTAGGTTGATGGAGGACGATAAACTATGGCAAATAAAATTGGGTTTAGCCTAAAATTGCTAAAGTGCCCAATACTGAGGACAAGGCCCTCAAAGGAATTATAACATGTTTTTTGCTTTACATTAACTAGTAATTTGGAATGGTAAATTGTTGCTACTCCTCATCCATGACCAGAACTTCTGGGATTTTGACAGTTTAAATAACCAGAGGGAGTTGATTCATTTAAACCAACACAATCCTCTCATCCTAACCAAGTCTCTGTAAGGGATATTAAATCAATCTGATGATCAATTAACAGATCATGGACTAACAGAGACTTGGGAGTTAGAGACCTAATATTTAACAAACTGCATTTAATTTTTAAATTATGAGGAGGAACAGAGGCCCAATCATTCAATCAATATCAATCATTCAATCAATCAATATAGAGGCTTCATGTTTAATTTGAGTTTTACCGACTTTTTGCTTAATCACTTTGGGATGCTTATATATTATATTTTTATTTGCTTTGGAGGGAGCAGACAATGATTCTCTGATGGGGAAGACAGGGGCTAAGTTGAGGGGTGGCGGATGAAGAGGAGCTGCAGAGAGGTGTGTAAGACTGCAACTCTGCTTCCTGGTCCCAACTCTGAGTAGTCAAGATTTTGGAAATTTGGATAAAAAAGATGCCAGATTGTTAGATAAATGAGACGCACCATCCAAAGTGGGATGGACGCTGTCTCGTCTCAAAAGACCAGGTTTTCCCCAAAATGAGCTCCAATTGTCAATGTAGCCCACGTTGTTTGCAGGACACCACACAGACAGCCAGCGGTTGAAGGATGACGAGCGGCTAAACATGTCATCACTGGTCAGATTGGGGAGGGGCCCAGAGAATACTACAGAGTCCGACATTGTTTTGGCAAAGTCACACACCGATTCTACATTAAGTTTTGTGACTTCTGACTGCCAGAGACGGATGTCATTAATGCCGGCGTGGATAACAATTGTGGAGTAGTTACAGTTACTTTTAGCCATCATTTTCAAATTTGACTCGATGTCGCCTGCTCTGGCCCCAGGAATGCATTTGACTATGGCCGCTGGAGTCTCTAGGTTCACGTTTCTGACTACAGAGTCGCCAATGATCAGAGTTTTTTTTCCGCAGCGTGTGTGTCGCTGAGCGGGGAAAAATGATTAGAGACGTGAACAGGTTGGTGGTGTACCGGGGCTTTGCGACTAGGCTTCCTTCTCACCATCACCCACCCAGTCTCCTCGCTGCTGAGGAGAGCCAGAGGACCGCTAACGGGGCCTATACTAGCTAGCTCCGCTGCAGCTAGGGGACGTCCGTCAAGAGTAACTGGTGCAGATGGTGTTTCAATGCAGCAGAGCCGGGATTCCAAATCAGACAACCTCGCCTCGAGTGCCTCAAAAAGACAACATTTATTACATTTACCGTTATCACTAAAAGAGGCAGAGGTGTAGCTAAACATCTGACAGAGAGAGCACACCAGAGGAGGAGAGGAAGGAGAGCTAGTAGCCATAGCTAGTGGCTAACCCGAAGCTAACAAAAACACCGATGAAAGGTGAACAGAAGGATAAAGAGGGTGATTAGGTGACATGGAGTGCGCACACAGGTGTAAGAGGCTTGATAAACAGAAGTGAGAACTAACGGTAGATGGAAAAAAGTGGTTAAAATACAATTAAAAGCAAAATCCTCAGTAGAGTGAGGAGAGCAAACCACACAGGCAGACAGAAATACAGGAAGTGACGATACGTTACCACAAGTATTCCTACCCCTTCCTCTTTGCCTACTCCCACCCCTTGGCTGTTGATAGAGGTTGAAAATTACCCCTATGAGTTGGGACACCCGTTCAGTGCTGCACGAGGTCATTAGTCATGAGGTCATTAGTTGCTGATGGATTTAATTTAAAACAACACTACCTATTTTCACCAGAAAAAAAGAAGAAAAAGAAAACCGATGAGCAAAAAAGTGTCATCTTAAGGAGAAAAATGTCTCAAATTTCCCTAAACAATTTTCATCAGTAGAAAAGTCAAAAATTTACTAGAGCCAAAGCTGTAAATTCAGAGAAAAACTTTGACCTCCTAGCGGGCCGTTTTTGGACCACAGGCTACATGTTTGACACCCCAGGACCAGCACATTAAAAATACGAGGGAATGGGGGGCTGAAAAGTTCACAGTAGTCAAATTTGGCCAAATGTGGTTTATTTTTACACCACAGGGATTCAAGTGCTGCAACTCCAATGGAAGAAATGTGTGGACCGAAGGGGAGACTATGTTGAAAAATAAACCACATTTGGTCAAATTTGAGCACTATGAACTTTTCAGCCGATGAACCTTTCAGCCCCCCCATACATAATTAAAAGTTTTACTTCCATGAAAACCTTGTCTATCACAGATATAATCACAGAGAAACAAAAGTTCACCTCAGAAGCTTCATTTGATCTTTACAGCAACATATCAAAGTTACTTTTTCTCTCTGTCATACAAAAATTTAAATTTGTACAACTGTGGACAGTAAATGAGAACTTCTTGTTCTAAAAATAATCATATTTAACCACAGAGGTAGGAGCTGATGTGGGGGAGAGCGTAGTTTATTAACTTCTCACACTGGGACAATAGAGGGTCAGGTGAA
This sequence comes from Pholidichthys leucotaenia, assembly GCA_020510985.1. Lineage (NCBI taxonomy): Eukaryota > Metazoa > Chordata > Actinopteri > Cichliformes > Pholidichthyidae > Pholidichthys > Pholidichthys leucotaenia. The sequence continues at coordinate 73,276,158 of CM035846.1, forward strand.
ATTCCCCTGGTGATTTGATCGGTGAGCGTGGGGACAGGTGTGTTCTGCTGGCTGACCTGCTGTCAGTTCGTCACTGTTTCTGGCCACAAAATGAACCGACCTGCGGAGCACACCATCTGCAGCTTCTGTCCCCAGCCTGAAGCAGTACCATACTGGCAGTTGAGCCAGACCAAAGACTCTGAGCCAGACCACATCCACAGTGACAGAGGACTAATGAGAATACACTGCCTGTGTGCAAATAGTGTCATGAAGCGCCCCTACAGGGCATAATGACAGACCCAAATGAAGGAGCACAGTTTATGAAATTTATTACAAAAGGAACACTGCCCGAGGGCAAAAACAAACAAAAGCAGGCCTGGGCTCAAAAAGCATCTTTACATAGAACGATTATATCCAAAGCGTCAACATTGATGGGGGATGGCCACTTAAAGACTTAAGACTGCTGTGCAACAAAACAAGCAGCAGCAGTTAAAACAGGAAAACAGGGGTGATGGCCACCGGGAAGTAGACGTGTCTTGGTGCAGCTCTGAGAAAATATTATTTAAATAATTTTTACTTGTTAACCCTTGCTCATATATGGTCCTAGGCATTTAACAATTTTACTACAACTCTTCAGTGTCATTTATTCCATCTACTCTGACATAAAATGCTGAATTCTCGACTTAAACAGGAATCCTCGAGAGGAAGCCGCAAAGCACCACCACCTGCTGAGCCAGCTACACCTGCTCCTGTCTCACTGAGTCCGCCTTATTCGGATGAAACCACCCTAGATGCTGCGCTGTTTCAAGCCACGATTGACGCTCTTAAACATGATATATGTGGTTAAATTGATGCTCTGTGTATGAGTCTGCACTCTGAAATAATATCTGTGAGACAAGAACTGAAGAATTCAGTTGAACCACTTGAACGCAGGCTTGAAGCGAATGAGTCGCTCGTGGGAGAATTGGAGCGAGCGACCACGGATAACAGCACTCGAGCAAGCGAGCTAGAAGCTACAGTTAACATGCTAACAACACAAGTCAAGCACTTGGATGAATGGTGTGAAGATCTGGAGGCCAGACCGACCAACTGACTTCATTGCCCAATCACTTCAAGATCTCCTTGGCTTGGAGGAGAAACCCTTGCTCGATCGTGCACATCAGGTCCTGTGGGAAAAGCCCAGAGATGGAGACCCACCTCGTCTTCTTATTGCAAGAGTGCATTATTTCCACGTCTGAAGTCTACTGCTGCAGCGGGCCACAGAGAACTCCCCTCTCCGGTATAAAGGCAAGAGAATTTCCATATTCCCTGACTACACGTCCTCTGTCGCCAAGAAGCGGGCCTCGTTCATCACGGTGAAGCGGACTCTTTGCTCCTACCCAGGGCTGAAGTTTGGTCTCCTCTACCCGGCAGTTCTGAGAGTAACTATGCCAGATGGAACGACACACAGGTTTGATGATCCTGCGACTGCTACAGATTTCATAAATAAAATCTCTAAGTGAGTAACTTTCTGAACAAACTTATCCTGTTTTCTGAAATGACTGAATAAGAGAATTCGGACTGAAGAGTTTTTTTCTTTTCCTTTTTTTTTCTTTTCCTTTTTTTTTCTTATTTCATATTATAGAACCATTTGTACAGGTGCCTTTGTCAGTCCTAGTGACTGTGATTTTTTTTTTTCTCTTGTTTATATATTTTACCCTTAAGTGTCTTCTTTATAGCTATAGCATTATTAAAGCTTTACAGTAGGCTACTTTTGGGAGTTCTATTAAGCTTTTTTGTCTGAGAGAATTTTTTAAGCTTGAATGTTTTTTGTTTTTTCATACATTGACTTATACGCTTGCATATAGTTATGTGTGTTTCTTTTCTCTTTTTTCTTTTTCCGTCCTGAAATGCTTGTTCAAAGCCGCATGTTAATCTTCTAAGTAAATGGATTACATCCTTTGGTGCTTTGCTTAATTTACCCAATTATTTTTTTTCCCTTTTTTTTTAACTGCACCACAAATCACTTTTATCCAAGTATATAATTATTATGCACATAAAAGCTAAGTGTAAATAAATCATAGGCACCTGGTAAAATCATACTGCATTTATAGGATCATATTAATCTGGAGTAGCTGTAGTTAGGTGCTTTTTATGGCATTTTTAAGACTCTTATGAAACTTCCTAGACTTCGAGAGTTTGGGTGTTTTTGCACACATCTCGTTTGGGGAGATGCTAGTGCAGGGCTTGGTGGGGGGTGTACTTTGCCTTCTTTTTTTTTCTTTTATTATGTTAGATTTGGGAGTTCTGTTTTGTTTTGCTCTGTTAGTGTTTGTATTATGCCTGCCTGCCCAAGTCATATTTGCTTTGTTATTCTTTGCATTAGATTTAAATGGCCCAAACTGGATTGAACCAGCACCAGAGGGGAAATTCACTTAAGTTTGTAAGTTTGAATTGTAAAGGTCTTAATTCCCCAATAAAACGCAGTAAGGTCCTACATCACCTTCAGCAACTAAAAGCTCATATAGTTTACTTACAAGAAACACACCTGAAACCCTCCATAACTCTTGAACTAAGTGTGGATGGATTGGGCAGGATTATTATGATAAGAGATAAGATAAGATAAGATAAGCCTTTATTAGTCCCACAACGGGGAAATTCCAGGATTGCAACAGCACAGGGATAGAAACACTCAGAGCAACAATCAGAAGGCAAGAAAAAAAAAACAAGCAAGCAAGAGCAGCTAATATACTGCTTCATTATGCTTCATTTTATAAAAAAAAACAGAGGGGTCGCAATTTTGATTCATAAATTTCTCTCGTTCACATGCACTGATGTGCTTTCAGATCCTAGTGGTAGATACTTAATCATCACTGGTACACTGTGTGGTACTCCTGTTATTCTGATGGATGTGTATGTTCCTAACTGGGATAATGCAGATTTTTTTAAACATTTATTTTCTAAGCTTCCTGATATGTCTTCCCATTCCCTTATTTTAGGGGGGGACTTTAACTGCTGGTTAAACCCAGAACTCGATCGATCCTCTACAATGTGTACAATCCAATGGGTAAGGCTTATTCTTTTTTTCCACAGGTGCATCATACATATACGTGCATAGATTACTTCTTAGTTGATAGCAGAATTTTTCCCTCTGTGGAATCATGTTCTTATGAGCTGATTGTAATCTCTGATCACACACCTGTCGTAATGAGCATACGGATGGTTCGTCCTCTCAACTTACACACCCCTTGGTGTTGTGATACACGTCTCCTCTCAGATGTTAAACTTTTGGAAATGATTAGTAATCAAATTGACATATTCTTGGGTATTAACAGGACTCCTGATGTTTCAGTGTCCACCCTTTGGGAAACACTCAAAGCTTATCTAGGAGGGCAGATCATAGCCTATGTAAGTTTTCAGAAAAAACGTGGAAGAGAGAGATTTGATGAATTAACGGCTCGTATTGCTCATTTGGATCACCCGTATGCTACTTCACCAACCCCGGACAGGTTTTGATATTTTTGGCAGTGTGGGGGGTGCCAAGACCTGCTGGAAAATGAAATCAGCTTCTCCATAAAGCTTGTCAACAAAGGGAAGCATGAAGTGCTCTAAAATTTCCTGGTAGATGACTGCACTGACTTTGGTCTTGATAAAACACAGTGAACAAACACCAGCAGATGACCTCTGTGAAGATAAAAGTAAATTTTGCACTTCATTTGGAAATCAAAGCCCCAGAGTCTGGAGGAAGAGTGGAGAGGCGCAGAATCTAAGTTGCTTGAGGTTTAGTGTGAAGTTTCCACAGTCAGTGATGATTTGAGGAACCATGTCATCTGCTGGTGTTTGTCCACTGTGTTTTATCAAGACCAAAATCAGCACAGTTGTCTACCAGGAAATTTTAGAGCACTTCATGCTTCCCTCTGTTGACAAGCTTTATGGAGAAGCTGATTTCATTTTCCAGCAGGACTTGGCACCCCCCACACTGCCAAAAATATCAAAACCTGGTTTAATGACCATGGCATCACTGTGTTTGATTGGCCAGCAAACTCTCCTGACCTAAACCCCATAGAGAATCTATGGAGTGTTGTCAAGAGGAAGCTGAGCGACACCAAACCCAACAATGCAGACGAGCTGAAGGTCACTATCAAAGCAACCTGGGCCTTCATAACACCCCAGCAGTGCCACAGGCTGATCTGATCACCTCCATGCCATGCCACATTGACACAGTAATTAATCCAAAATTTGCCCTGACTAAGTACTGAGTGTGTACATGGACATACTTTTCAGTCGGTCCGCATTTCTATTAAAAAAACCTATTTTTTTAAATTAATTTTGTGTAATATTCTAATTTTTTGAGAAACTGAATTTGGGGTTTTCATGGGCTGTAAGCCATAATCATCAAAATTTAAATAAATTAACACTTGAAGTATTTCACTCTCTGTGTAATGAATCTATGTAATATATGGGTTTCACTTTCTGTAATTAGTGACAAAAAATATTGAACTTTTTCATGATATTCTAATTTTTTGAGATGTACCTGTATAAAGAACGTTTTTTTTTTATTACAGTCGGAGATTAATGTACTAACCGCAGATCATGCTGCAGAACTTCTCGCTAAGTCCAGAAGTACCTATTACGAACATGGTGACATGGCTGGTAGATTTCTGGCTCATCAACTATGACAAACCTCTTCCTCTCATCAGATATCACAAATACAAACATCTTCGGGTATCACTACGGATCCTAAGGAAATTAATAAAGAATTTCAGTATTTTTATTCTCACTTATATACCTTGGAAAACTTTTCAACCATTCAAGACATAAATAATTTCTTTGACACACTCGAAATCCCCACTGTAAGACTTGAAATGGTTGATGAACTGGAGAAGCCACGGGCAGTTTCTGAAATATTAGCAGCTATTTCCTTAACACAGAGTGGCAAATGCCCAGGCCAAGATGGCTATCCTATTGAGCTCTACAGGAAATTTCAACATAAATTAGCCCTTCTCTTGTTGGATACTGTATGTTCAATGAATCCTTTAAGTGAAGTAACTTACCTCCAACACTCTACCAAGCATCTATTTCTCTAATATTGAAGAAAGATAAGGACCCTCTTAGTTGCTCTTCCTACCGTCCAATTAGCCTGTTAAATGTGGATGTTAAATTCATCATCATCATAGCAGTCTGTCGTGGGTGAGAATGACTGTTTCATTTAGGTCTGATCAGATTCCTCCACACAGCTCTGTCCTTAGCCTTCCACTGCCAGGAACTCCTGTCTATGTCCAACTTCTTCAAGTTTCTTTTTACAGTGTCTCTAAATCTGAGCCTTGGTCTACCCTGATTGTGTTTGCCCTTGCATAACTGTGAGTAGAGTAACTGCCGAGGGAGACGCTGGTGGTCCGTCCTCTCAACATGTCCGAGCCATCTCAGGTTCATCTGTATTAGCATGTCCTCCAATGATGGTAGACCATCTCGTTTCAACACTTTTATGTTGGTTATCTTGTCTTTCCATGAGATGTTCATTATGGCTCGAAGGTGTCTCATCATGTACGCGTGGAGTTTCTTCACCTGCACTCTGTAGACTCAAAATTTCAGCACCGTACAATAGAGTAGCTTACTATCTTTACTACCTTTACTTACTACCTTTACTTTAGTACCTTACTACCTTACTACCACCATACAATAGAGTACTCTTACTACCTTTATCGATGTCTTACTCTTGGCTTTAAACTGTGCCACATTGAACAAGTCTGCTCCCTTCCTTGTTTGAATGTATACTCCTTCTGAAGTGTCTTTGAAAGCCACCTCAAGCATGGCTGACAGATATAGCGAGAAGAGTGTAGGTGCCAGCACACACCCTTGTTTCACCCCGTTGCTTACTGAAAAGTCTTTAGATACTGAACCACTCATTGCCATGTTTGCTTGCATACCTGTATGGAGTGTCTCGATCAGGCTGACAAACTTCTCTGTACAGCCAAATTTCTTGAGTACCTGCCAAAGTCCTTGTCACAAAACAGTATCAAAGGCTTTACTGAAGTCTATGAAGACCACATAAAGTGGCATGTTCTGTTTGATACACTTTTCTTGAACCTATTTCAAGCAGAAAATCATGCCGATTGTGCTCCTTCCACTTCTAAAGCCACACTGGGTTTCCGGTAGTACATTCTGCGAGATGTGTTCATTGAGTCTGTTCAGTAGTAAACGTGAGAGAATCTTACCAACAGTGGCTAGCAGTGATATACCTCCGTAATTTCCACAATCTTTCCTGTCACCTTTCTTGAACAAAGGCACAATACTTGCATCCTTCCAGTCTTGAGGTACTTTCTGGGCATCCCATATCTCTTGGATGAGCTTGTGCAGGCAGTTGGTCAGCTGAACACCACCAAATTTCCACACTTCTGCTTGAATTCCATCCCTTCCTGGAGCTTTACCATCCTGTGTTGTTCTGATAGCTGCCATTAGTTCATCAAAATGTGATGGTTCATCCAGACTTGATACAGCTGGTTGCTGCACTAGAGCTTCTTTAGCCTCTTCAGTGAGATCTCCAGGGTTGTTTAGTAGTTGGTCAAAGTGGTCTGCAAATCTGTCCAGGATCTTGTCTTTCTCCCGCAAAACCGTTTCACCATCCATAGCCTTTAGTTGGATCAATCTTCTTGGTTTAGGGACGTAGATTTCTCTCAAACGAATGTTTTCATGTCCTTCCTGTCTGCTGCAGTTTGAAGTTCCTCTGCTTTTCCACCCCACCAGTTGGACTTCATCTCTCTGGTGTACTTCTGTAGCTCACTCTGAGCTTTTGAGCACTTCTTCTTCTTCGACCTTGTATTTCACTGTAGGTTTCCCTGCCTAGCTGTATTCCTCGCTTCTAGCAGTTTCTTCAGGTGTTCATCATGCTCATCAAACCAATCTTGATGTTTCCTTTCAGGGTGGCCTAATACATCACTCGCAGTCTGGTACATCGTATCCTTCAGTGTTGCCCATTTCTCTTCTATGTCATTCTCTGAGTTGTTGCTGTCCCAGTCTTTCAAGTTTTCATCCATTTCCTGTGTAAGTTCTTCCTGCTTCTTTTGGCCTTTCAGTGCACTAGTGTTTAGCTTCCATGGTGGCTTCGCACCCGTCCTGCAGTGCTGTTTTCGTCTCCAAATCCTTAATCTAGATCTCAGCATAACATGATCAGTACCATAGTCCGTGCCTCTCATTGCTCTGATGTCCAATACATCCCTTATGTCTCTCTGCGACTATTATGTTTTCTAATGAGTGCCAGTGCTTGGATCTTGGGTGCATCCATGTCTTCTTGTGTGTGTCCTTGTGCTTAAATAGAGTGTTGGTTATCACACTCTGAACATAGTGCAAGTAGAAGTTCTCCATTTGCATTGCACTTGCCTACTCCATGATTGCCTAGCACTCCTTTCCATTTCTCAGTGTCCGAACCAACTCTGGCATTAAAATCTCCAACGAGTATCAGCCTGTCATCAGTTGGTACACGCCTGATAGTCTCACGTAAATCACTGTAGAACTCTTCCTTCACCTCCTCTGTGTTGGTCCTTGTTGGGGCATATACACTGATGAGTGTGGCATACATCTTCCGCTGTAGTGGGAGTCTCATAGTCATCCTGTAGTTGATTGGTACCGGTTCCTCATCAAGCATTGCTGCTATCTGCTTTCTAACTGCAAAGCACACTCCTGCTTCTCTCCTTTCTTGAGTTGATTTCCCACTCCAAAAGAAGATGTACCCATGGCCTTCCAAGCTGTCGTATCCAGGCAATCTTGTTTCACTAAGTGCAGCTGTGTCTACATTGTACCTGTTCATTTCCAGGGCCACAAGCGCGGTCTGTCTTTCTGGGAGCTGTGATGTTGTTCTGTCCAACAGAGTGCATACGTTCCATTCTGCTACACACAAGGCTGCTGTTTTCCTCTTCTTTTGTCTTCCTACTCCTAGCTTACTTTTCTCTGCCTGTCGGAGTGTGAACAAATTATTGTCTAAAATACTGGCCTTTCGTCTGGACACTGTACTGCCATTAATTATTTCCCCCGACTAAACAGGATTCATTAAAAATAGGCACTCTTTTTTTTAATTTAAGACGACTGTTTAACATTATTTATCACCCTTCCCAAACATCCAGTCCACAAGCTATAATCTCTCTGGATGTGGAAAAGGCCTTCAACTGTGTAAAGTGGCAGTATCTTTTCTACACGCTGGAGAAGTTTGGATTTGGTAAAAATTTTATTTCATGGATTAAAATACTATACACATCCCCACAAGCTGCAGTTAGAACCAATAATAATTATTCATCATATTTCCCTCTTTACCGCTCCACTCGGCAGGGTTGCCCTTTAAGCCCGCTTCTATTTGCAATTGCCATTGAACCACTTTCCATTGCGCTTCGTAATGATCCCTCTATTATGGGGATTCTCAGATATGGAATGGATCATCGAATATCTCTGTATGCAGATGACCTTCTGTTGTACATCTCTGATTTTTCAACTTCTATTCCTAGAGCTCTTAATATCTTGAGCTCTTTTGGTGCTATTTTGGACTATAAACTAAATTTGAATAAAAGCAAACTCTTTCCTCTAAATAAAGCAGCAGAAGAATATCCATTGCATACTCTACCCTTCAGGATAGTACAACACAGCTTTACTTACTTAGGGATGGCGGTAACTCACAAATTCAATGAATTATATAAAGCAAATCTGGCTCCCCTCCTCACCCGTATACAAGAAGATTTTGATTGCTGGTCTGTGTTGAATTTGTCTTTAGCCGGCCGTGTCAATGCTGTTAAAATGAACATTTTGCCAAAACTCTATATATTTCAATCGATATCAATCTTTCTTCCTCAGTTTTTTTTTTTTTTTTTTTTTTTTAATATATAAAATTGACACTACTATTAAGGAATTTATTTGGAATTTAAAAAAAAACCCTCCAAGAATCAGACAACAATTCTTACAGAGACCTAAAGAAACTGGAGGCATGGGCTTACCAAATATATATATATATATATATATATATATATATATATATATATATATATTTTTTATTGGATGGCTAATTTAAGAATCCTTCAATTCTGGCTGCACTCTGAACTTTTCCAACCTCCGCCTGTTTGGCTTACAATGGAATCTGCTTCCTGCGTCCCAGTATCTCTGTCAGCTTTGGCTCACTCCATTAAAACTCCCTCTTCTGATTATACAAGAAATATTATTGTTAAGACCTCACTGAGAATCTGAAATCATTTTAAACATAATTTCCATCTTCAAACACATTCGATCTCTGCTCCTATAACTGCTAACCATTTGTTCCCTCCATCCTTAGTGGACGACACATTTAAAACCTGGTTCAACTTGGGCATTAAATCAGTTAAAGATCTATATATCAATAATTTACAGACGTGGACAAAATTGTTGGTACCCCTCTGTTAATGAAAGAAAAACCCACAATAGTCACAGAAATAACTTGAATCTGACAAAAGTGGTAATAAATAAAAATTCAATGAAAATTAACCATTGGAAATCAGACAGTGCTTTTGAATTGGGGTTCAACAGAATTATTTTAAAAAACAAACTCATGAAACAGGCCTGGACAAAAATGATGGTACCCTTAACTTAATATTTTGTTGCACAACCTTTTGAGGCAATCATTGCAATCAAACGATTTCTGTAAATGTCAGTGAGACTTCTGCACCTCTCAGCAGCTATTTTGGCCCACTCCTCATGAGCAAACTGCTCCAGTTGTCTCAGGTTTGAAGGGTGCCTTCTCCAGACGCCATGTTTCAGCTCCTTCCACAGATGTTCAATAGGATTTAGATCAGGGCTCATAGAAGGCCACTTTAGAATAGTCCAATGTTTCGCTCTTAGCCATTCTTGGTTGTTTTTAGCTGTGTCTTTTGGGTCATTATCCTGTTGCAAGACCCATGACCTGCGACTGAGACCAAGCTGTCTGACACTGAGCAGCACATTTCTCTCTAGAATACCTTGATAGTCTTGAGATTTCATTGTACCATGCACAGATTCAAGACACCCTGTGCCAGATGCAGCAAAGCAGCCCCAGAACATAACAGAGCCTCCTCCATGTTTCACAGTAGGGTCAGTGTTCTTTTCTTGGTATGCTTCATTTTTGCGTCTGTGAACATAGCGCTGATGTGCCTTGCCAAAAAGTTCCAGTTTTGTCTCGTCTGTCTATAGGGCATTCTCCCAGAAGCTTTGTGGCTAATCAACATGCAATTTGGCAAATTCCAGTCTGGCTTTTTGATGATTTGTTTTCAATAGTGGTGCCCTCCTTGGTTGTCTCTCATGAAGTCCACTTTGACTCAAACAACAACGGATGGTGCGATCTGACACTGATGTACCTTGACCTTGGAGTTCACCATGAATGTGTTTAGAGGTTGTTCTGGGCTCTTTTGTTACCATTCATATTATCCGTCTCCTCCTGCAGCCACGTCCAGGGAGGTTGGCTACAATCCTGTAGATCTTAAATTTCTGAATAATATGTGCAGCTGTAGTCACAGGAACATCAAGCTGCTTGGAGATGGTCTTATAGCCTTTATCTTTAACATGCTTGTTTATAATTTTCTTTCAAATCTCCTGAGACAACTCCCTCCTTTGTTTCCTCTAGTCCAAGTTTAGTGTGGTACACACCATGTCAACAAACAGCAGAGTGACTACTTGTCACCCCTTAAATAGGCCGACTGACTGATTACAAGTTTGTAGACACCTGTGATGTTAATTAGAGGACACATCTTGGTTGAACATGTCCCTATGGTCAATTTATTATTATTCTTTTCTAGGGGTACCATCATTTTTGTCCAGGCCTGTTTCATGAGTTTGTTTTTTAAAATAATTCTGTTGAAAATCAGACAATTCAAAAGCATTGTCTGATTTTCATTGGTTAATTTTCATAGAATTTTTATTTATTACCACTTTTGTCAGATTCAGGTTATTTCTGTGACTATTGTGGGTTTTTCTTTCATTAACAGAGGGGTAACAACATTTTTGTCCACGTCTGTATTTGCCTTCTTTGGTCAATTGTCAGATAAATTTGAATTGCCCAAGCATCATTTCTTTAGATATTATAATATATAAGTCCGTAGCTTTGTAACCAAAACATTCCCTCATTTTCCATGTCCACCTGATAATTCCTCTCTGGACATCTTCCTAGAGCCTATTAGTAAATTAAAAGGAATGATTTCTCATATCTACTCCCAGATTCATTCCCTTTGTTTGGTCTCTCTGGATTCTATCAAAACTTCATGGGAAGCGGAGTTGAGTGATAATGCTCCAAATGATTTCTGGAGAAATATTCTTTATAGAGTACATAAATCATCTACTTGTGCATAGCATGGATTAATTCAGTTTCAAATTGTACACCGTCTTCACTTCACAAAGGTTAAATTATCTAAAATTTACAGAGACACAGACCCAATCTGTGACAGGTGTCGCCTAGCTCCAGCAAACCATGTCCACATGTTTTGGTCTTGCCTTGCAATCTTTCTGGGCAGAAATTTTCAAATCCCTATCAAATGTTATTGGAAAACATATTGAGTCTAATGTTTTGATGGGCTTGTTAGGGATTGCCTCGACTGTATTGCTTACAGCAACAGAATCAGATTTTATAGACACTTCACCCGCATTGCCTCCAGTGCCCATAACACTGGGTATGAATGTGTATAAATGTATAAAATGTTCGGTGGTGGCCGGAAAGGCCGTTGGAGCAGATTGGCTGCCACGTTTCCGTCAGCCTACCCCAGGGCAGCTGTGGCTGCAGAAGTAGCTTGCCACTACCATTGTCTGTCTGGAGTGAATGAATAATGTACCTATTTGTTGTTGTTTTTTTTAATTTAAGTTTTTGTAAAGGGTATAAAGGTAATTACAGCATTGCATTGTTTACATTTTTTCGCCTGATTGCTGGGGTCTTTCTGCAACTGTGGGGGTCCCCCCTACAGTTGACAGTGCTATGAGATGACTGTTGTTGTGAAATGGCGCTATATAAATAAAGTTGAATTGAATTGAATTGAATTTTCATCACATGTTCCCTTATTTTTTGCTATTTGACAACATTGGTAGGATAATTATTACAACACCCTTTTTTTAAAGTGAAAGAAAAAGTGAAATTAAAGAGAATAAAATAAAAAAAACAAACAAACAGAACAGCAAAAAACAAACAAACAGAAAATTAAGTAATTAAAAGTAAAAGAGCATCTGAGTAGCATTGGAACAAAGAGCGGGACCATTATTGAAATGGTATTTGTCAAAGATTAGATCTAATGGAAGACACACATGCGATCCAGGGTTGCCAAAAGTTCATGAACCCATCCATGTCCTGTCTCAGTGCGAATGTCAACTTTTCCATCGAGTAAATGTCTTGAATCACGTTAATCCAATCTTCAGGTGTAGGACAGTCCTTCAGCATCCATTTTTTAGTTAGGGCTTTTTTACTTGCCAATATTAAAACATTGAATAAGTATTTATCTCCTCGTCTTTCCAGTGAGTCCGGTAGTAAACCCAAATACAAAGTTACAAAAGAAAAGGGAACTGTTATTTTGAATATTTTCCCCAATATTGTCTGTACATTGGTCCAATATTGGTGGATAACTGGGCATGACCAAAACACATGAAAATGATTTGCAGTCTTTTCACCACACAAGCGCCAACAGTTCAACCCCTTATGGGTAAATTTGTTTTGTGCAGGTGTTCTGAAAAATCTTACCAAATTTTTCCATCCAAATTCTCTCCACTGCAGGGATGAGGTACTTTTCCATTGCTGTTTATTTAGCTTTTCCCATATTTCCAATTGTAAAGTGAAATTCCCCTCTTTTTCCCATCTCTCTTTTATATATGATGTGTTGTCTCCTTTTAAGTCTTGAAGACCTTGGTATATTTTAGAAATGTATCTGATCCCTGGGATCCCTTTATATGCCATTAAGAAGACCTTCAGAACACCTGACTGGGCCCTTTCCAAATCCTCCTTTTTAAGTATATTGTTTATGTGGTGTCTAAGCTGAAAGAACCTGTAAAGATCTTGATTTATTAGACCTTGTTTTTTCAAATCTTCAAAACTTCTTAAAGTTTGCCCCTTAAAAAAATCGTAATATTTTATCAGCCCTTTCTCTTTCCACTCTTTAAATCTAGTGTCTGTTTTATTGGGGGTAAAGTCTTGATCATAGGCAATCCATTGCAGAAGTCGATAGGGCTCTTTAGCTTGATTCTCTCTGACTATCTTAAACCAAATTTTTAGCAGGGTCTCTATCCACGGGTTAGTGTTATTCAAGAGTTTAGGTAAGGCATTGTTCCCTATTATCGCCTGTAGGGGGATGTCACTTGTTATTTGGCATTCGATCTCCTTCCATTGTGCAGTGTAGACTGGGTTACATATCTCTATTAAAGTTTTAATTTGTGCGGCTTTAAAATAGTCCCTGATATTTGGCAGCGTGAGCCCACCTTTGTCTTTGTTTAGCTGTAAGGTTCTATATCTGATTCTAGGTCTCTTGCCCTGCCATATGAATCTTGAGATCCTTCTGTCCAGCTCCTGCCATGTTTTTTTGGGAGGTTCTACCGGTATTGTTTGGAAAAGGTATAGAAGACGTGGAAGTATATTCATTTTGACTGCTTCAATTCTTTGTGCAGTACCTAAGAATGGTATCATATTCCATCTTGCTAGGTCAGATTTTATTTTTGTCACCAGTGGATCATAGTTTAGCGTTATAATTTTGTTGAGTTGTTTCGGGATATTGACCCCCAGATATTTCATAGATTCCACCTCCCAGTTAGTTTTGAGTTCACTTAGTGAATAATGAATTGGGTCATAGTTGAATATTAAAACTTGGGTTTTATGCATGTTTAATTTGTACCCCGATAAATCTCCATAGTCTGAAAAAACTGAGATTAGTTCTGGTAAAGAAGTGTCTGGCTGCCCTAGGTATATTAAAATGTCATCAGCAAAGAGTGCTATTTTATGTTCCTTCTGACCAAGTGTAATACCTTGAATTTCTTGATTTTGTCTTATCCGTTGACTCAGAGGTTCTATGAAGATTGCAAAGAGCAGTGGAGACAGGGGACAGCCTTGATGACATCCTCTTTCCAGCTCAAAAGATGATGATAAATTACCGTTAATCCTTATTTTAGCTGTTGGTTTTTTATATAATGCCTGTATAGTTCTAATGAAGTTGTTATGAAAATTGAAACTGGATAAGATTCTATATAGGAAAGACCAGTCAACCGAATCGAATGCTTTTTCAGCATCTAATCCCAATATGACTGCATTTAAGTTATATTTTTTTATATGATGAATTATGTGTAAAGTGTGTCGAATGTTGTCTTGTGTCTGTCTTTGTCTTATAAAACCTGTTTGGTCTAAGTGAATTAAGTCTGTCAGTATGTTTTCTAACCTTTTGGCAAGGATAATGGTAAAAGCTTATAGTCCTGATTTAATACACTGATTGGTCTGTAGTTGGAGCATTCTAGTTTATCCTTTTCAGGTTTAGGTATAACTGCAATGACCCCTTCTCTCCAGGAGGGGGGGATTTCCCCTGTGTGGAGGACATAGTTAAATGTTTTCAGGAGGAGAGGAGATAGTTGCTGTTTAAAGGTTTTTTACCATTCTGCTGTATAGCCATCTGCTCCTGGGGATTTGTTAACTTTAAGTTTCATAATTGCTTTTTCCAATTCTTTAGGTTGTATTTCTAACAGTAGTGTTTTATTTTGTGATTCCGTAAGTTGGGGAAGGTTTAATGTGTTTAGGAATGTCTCGGATGCGTTTTTATGTTTTTTGTGGGAGTATAAGTTCTTAGAGTAATTCTCGAAGCTTTTAAGAATATCCTGAATTCTGAATTTTATTTCCTTTGATACTGGGTCTCTGATTTTGTAGATTGCTCTCTCTGTTTGTTGTTTCCTCAATTTATAGGCTAGTAATTTTGCCGATTTACTGCCTGCTTCATAGTGTTTTTGTTTCAGAAATGTAAGTTTCTTCTGGATTTCTATTGTGTAGATCTCATTTATTTGATTTTTAATTTCTTTAATCTTGAGCGAGCCATTAGAATGAGTGTTGTCTTTGTGTTCTTTTTCTAGGTTCTTGAGTTCTGACTCTAGTGTGATTAGTTTTTTCTTGTCTCAGTTTCTTTTGGGTTGCCAGTTTTGCAATAATTTTTCCCCTTATTACAGCTTTGCACGCATCCCACAGTATTAAAGGGGAAACTTCTCCATTATCGTCTTCTTCCAAATATCTGAGAATATCTGATTCCAATTCATCTTTCAGTGGTCCTTTCAGGACATTTGAATTCAACCTCCAGGAAAATGTATTATTTGTGTATTTTTGGATGTTTAAGTCCATATAGATCGGACTGTGGTCAAAGAGATCCATCAGTCCTATTTTACAAGTTGTTACTCTTCCAATGTCTCTATTAAACATAAAAAAGTAATCAATCCTTGAGTAAGATGAATGTGGCGTTGAATTCAATTCAATTCAATTCAACTTTATTTATATAGCGCCATTTCACAACAACAGTCATCTCATAGCACTATCAACTGTAGGGAGGACCCCCACAGTTGCAGAAAGACCCCAGCAATCAGGCGATCCCCTGTATAAAAATATATCCCCTGAATAAAAAGTATAATCTTTTACATTGGGGTTGAATTCCCTCCATACATCACAGATTCCCATTTCTTTTAATAGCATCCGAGTTTTCCTATTTTGAGTGTTATTTTGATGTGAAGAATTACCTGTTGCATCCCAGTATGGATTCAGTCTTAGATTGAAGTCTCCACCACATATCACTAAACCTTGAGCTTTAGTTATCATTAGGTCGAATACATTTTTATAAAATTTCCATTTAGCCCCTGGTGGTGCATATACATTCAGCAGGGTGATATCTTCTCCCTCTAGCCGCCCAATTACCAAACTGTACCTCCCTTCTTTATCTTTGTGTTCTGATTTTTTTTTCAAATGTAATTTTGGTTGATATCAATGTTGCTACTCCCCTCCTCCTCCCTGACTTATATGAAGATGAAGAGATCATTTTAAACCCTTGTCTATTGAGTTTAGTGTGTTCCACGTCTGTTAGGTGGGTTTCTTGTAAAAATATTATTTCTGCTTTGTCTTTTTTCATTTTGCGTAGAATCTTGGATCTTTTAACTGGATTCAGGATCCCTTTTACA
Organism: Pholidichthys leucotaenia; assembly: GCA_020510985.1. NCBI lineage: Eukaryota > Metazoa > Chordata > Actinopteri > Cichliformes > Pholidichthyidae > Pholidichthys > Pholidichthys leucotaenia. Next base: position 73,292,256 of record CM035846.1, read on the forward strand.
TTATATGAGGCTATTTTGGTTACACCCTGTTTTTCCATTGTATTTTCTTATTTAGTATAACAGTGTGGTGGCCCACTTTTTTGCTACTCAGAAACTGAAAGAACATTAAGAACATAAAAAACATTAAGAACATAGTGTACGAAACTTTAAAACAAAAAACTGTCAAAAAAAACTTCCTGAGCTGGGGTCTCTTTAAAGACCCCGTAAGAGCCCTGATGGAGTGTAGGCTCTGAGGGAAATTCCTCAAACTCTGTTATGTGTTGAGGGCCCTCTCTTACCCCTGTAAGTTGTCCCATGTTTTTAACGTGAATTTCAGATCCCAATCCGAATTTGTAATGATTTTTTTTTTTTAATGCCTATACCCTATGAGACTGTGTGCACCCTCCCACCCCCATCACAGCAAACATTCACTCTAATACAGTATTTGTTAGTGTAGGGAGAACATGAGGGTCATTGTTACATTTCTATTTTAACAAGATTTTTTTTTTCCTTTAAATTAAGAAGACATTTGTTTCTAATGCTATAACTGCTCCATGAAAGGTTTTACCACATGCTGATTCTGCATCTCCTTTAATGTTTGTTACCTTGTAGGAGGGGGGATGGAAGTGCAGAATGACTGAAAAGAAAAAAAAACAAAAAGGTCGCTATTCCTTCCTGGAACTGGAAAGCTTATCTTTGTAGCTCTGGGGCTGGGTTTCCCGCTGCTGGCCCGTGGATTTTGAAGGTCTCTGAGTGGACCACGTTTGAGCCCTGATCCTCTCGCTCAGAACCGCTGCGGGTTTAAACACCGATACCGGGAGCCCTCTTCTCGCCATGTCAATTGTTGCTTCTTCCGCTGAATTATAGAGACATGACTCTTCACCGTAAAAGACCCTTAACTTCGCAGGAAATGGCGTCTGAAAGCGTAGATTCTGTTCCCGTAGAACCTTTTTGGCGTCGTTATATTCCCGTCGCTTTTTAAGAACCTCCGGGGCGTAATCATGCTCCACGAAGACTTTTCTTTCTTGATGCATAAATCCTTTTTTCTGCCAAGCCCGTCTTACAACCTCTTGTTTTATTTTGAAATCGGAGAATCTTACCACCACTGAACGTGGGGGCGCTTCTGCCGCTGGCTTTGCGGCTAATGTACGATGGGCCTTTTCTATCTTCAAATCGGTGGTTTGTGGGATATCCAACTTCTCTCTCAATAAGGATTCCACGCATTCCGCCACTGTGTTGAAACTATCTTCAGCTCCCTCTTTCAGACCGTGAATTCTGATGTTGTCTCGTCTTTGTCTTCCTTCTTGGTCGGTTAGCTTAGCCTCCAGCCTTGACTGTTTTTTGTGTAAATCCAGCATAGAATCTTCAAGCACTTTTATTCTTTCTTCAGCTTCCAAGATTCGGTTTTCGGCCTGGTCCATTCTGCTGTTCGTCCTTTTTAATTCCTCTCTGAATTCATGAAATTCGGCCCGAAATCGTCGTAATTCATCAAATAGCGATTTCAAGCTAACCTTTTTGTTAGCTAGGTCCAGCTCCTCGTCTTCTGAACGAAGGTCCTCCGGTTCAGATTCTGCGGCCGCTGCGCATCCTGACCTGGGGAATGTCAGTTTCTTCTGTTTTTGGTTAGGCATGGTGTTTTTGTCTTTTGATTTTTATTCTTCCAAAAATCCGTTAAGTCTGATTTTGAAGATGTTTTCCTTGGATTGGGTCTGGGAGCTTCAGCGTTAAGTTGCTATCACCATGGCGTCCAGACCGGAAGTCTCATAATGTACCTATTTGTAAAGCGTCTTTGAGTATATATGATAAAGCGCTATATAAAACCGATGCATTATTATTATTATTATTATTGTTTTTGTTACTTTGTTGGCGAGATGTACAATACTACTTAAGTGGAAAGTTCCAACAGCTCCTTCACACACCCAGTGGATAAAAGAAATCCTCAATTGCCTCAACCTGGATGTCAGGAACCAAGCCGGCTTGGTCCTGGTCTCTCTGTGGGTACGTGCCACGTTGTATGTATGTTAATATGTATTTCTGTGTGCTCTGCCGTACCCATAGCCACTGCTGTCTGACCGGCAGCGGTGAGGCAGCCTCTTGGGCTCACGCTGGAGTGAGCACTCTCTAACTGTCTGCCTGTCGGACCACGCCCCCTCTCTATTACTGCCAGCTGTTCCCACTCCCGTGTGCCATCTCCCCACTCCTCTCCCAGGTGTGATCAATTTGTGTATCCAGCAATACATGTACTTACGGAGCCTTTTTCCAGTCATGCATTGCTGGGTCATTGCACTTCATCTACGGTCTGCGCTCATCGTATGAAGTCAAGTCAGAGGACTGTGTTCACTCGGTGCTTATTCGGTCTTACTCGGACAGCTCCAGTCTCGTGAGTACTATCTGTGTGTGTTCCTTCCCCGGTATTCTCTCCCAGACTGTGGAGTGTCCTGGAGGACTCCTTGAGCCTATGTGAATTGTTTGCACTAGAATTGTTTGTGGTGCAGTGTTCAATAAATGAGTGTGTGGTGTAACCCAGCACATCTCGTCTGCCTTCCTGACCTATTCCCAGCTTTGCAATGTTGCGTTTTTGTCTGTGTTTAGTCGCTCTTCTTATGCTGAATCTTAATCTAAACGGAAATTATGGATTTGGAAGCGGCTTAAATGTGCTATTGTCACTATTTTTCAACAAGAATCGGGCCAAGGGGGAGCCCAAGAATTGGAACCTGCGAGGAGACTCATGGACATTGGAATTCATGCGTCTGTGGAAACATTATTGGTTATGATCTCAGGACTTCTATTTTTGGCTGTGAAGTTCCCTGATGCATCAGAAATTGAAGGAAGGTGAGAGAGCTGATCAAAGCGGACCCGGCAAGCTCCTTCATCAAATTCGACCAGTTGGGGAGGGCACGAGTAGCGGCAAACGGTGAACTGAATGACAGTGATTCAGTGAAGGAATACATCTGGAGCCCTGTGCTCTCCATGGAAAAAGTTTAAGCCTGCACATATGAAAGCACAGAATTGCACGGGTGAGGAAAAATTCTATTCTCTGAGTGCACTGTGCTGATTTGATTTGACCTTGTCTTTGGTGCCCCGTGTTTACATTCCTCCTGATGAAGATAAGCGGAAGGAGTGGATCTGCTAACCCAAACAATCGACAATCAGTTGTTGTCGTATCAGCGGATTGGACCCTCAAGGACAGTGCCCATGTGCCTTCTGCAAGCAAGAGAGATAGACTCTGGACTTGTTTATAAGTCACATGATTATAACATCTATCCACTGCCGGGATGCTCCCTCTGCTGCTCACTAACAACTGTCACACTTACACTACACAATGCATACAACATTACATGACTGATACAAATATTGATTCATACAAATACACTGCCTCTCTCAACTTTTGTGTGTGATCTCCTGCTAAATGTCTGCTAAATGTGCATTGAGGGTTTTTTTGCCTGCAATCAAAATTTCGCTCACTCACTGAGCGCCATTTTGATAAAACATGTTTTTTTCTCTCTCGCCTACTGTGTCATATCCCTTCCCTTTTTTTCTTTTTTTTTCATTTCTTCTTTATGACTGGCGCCTAGCGGCTGCCCCGGCCTTGGATGCGCTCTGCAGAGCGTGCCCAAATGCCAAGTCACGTTTCATTACCTTGTATTCATACATGTGTAATGACAATAAAGTTGAATCTCATCTCATCTCATCTCATAAATCCTTGTCCTTTTCCCCCTCCTTCGTGCGCTGTGAAAAAGCGCACGAGGAGTTCATGACAGAATGACCCAGCCCACTAAAAGGATTTAGCGGGTTACACTCACACTAATTATTTTTTCATTTGTTAGACTGTCTTTTTGACCCACTGGTTTGCCCAACTATGCCTTCGACGCACCGCTCTCACGCCGGCCAGAGGAAATCAGCGGCAAGGCATCCTAAGGTGGAAGAGGAATGGGTGGCGACCTTCATCCAGGACTTTATGGATGAGGCCCATAAAGCCCGTGGACCCAAAGCGAAGTGGAGGAGCCTGGACGCAGCAGAGGGAATCCTGGAAGCGCATCCTGGTCTCTGGGATTACTCTCAGTATGCAGACCTGATCACTTCAATCTACGCGCTCCAGCGCATGTTTCCTGGTGTGGGGAGAGCGGCGTTCCTCGCGGAGCCCAAGCAGGAACGCGCTCCACAGTCTGCAGCCCTTCTCTCCCCCGCTTCACCATCAGCATCGGCCGCCCATAAGCAGCGTCATCCCGCGAGGAGACGCCGGGAGAAGCCCTCCTCATCTTCAGCAGCCATCATCTCCCCTACAGCTGTCGTGAGGCCTGCTACGGCCGCCCCGGGAACACCTACCTCCGTAGCCATGGAGACAGCTCCTCCACAGACCTGGGAAAGGAGCCAGATCACCGCCCACACGGAAAGGGATGACTGTTTGCCCGCTGCAGCTGCCAACATCAAACACCGGGGTGACAGGCAAGTGGTTTTTTTTTCATTTTATTCCATTAAATTATGATGAACCTTGTCTGTCTCCCGAGGGAGAGGCCCAGTCTTTGCAGTCTGTTGGGCTCTCTCCTCCAGCTGCAGATACTTTTTCTTTTCCTGTTCTCTCCGTGTCTCCTCCTATTTTTTCTGAGCTCCCGATGACCCAAGAGCAGAGCTGTCAGACAGTGGAGGAGCCGGGGGCTTCGGAGGACTCTGCCCCAAAGCCAGCACGGAGAGGTTCTTCTGCAGCCACACCGAAGGAATCCCCAGCGCTGGAGCTGCTGCAGGGGGACAACAGGACTGCACTAACCATCTCGCCTGCTGTGGAGGAAGTTGCAGCGGAGTGGGAGCCAGAGCTGGACCTCTTGGAGGCCAGGCCCAAGTGTTCATCGACGGAGTCCTGGACAGCGGTGGAGCTCGAGCTCAGGCAAGTGTTCTCTCTTGTTTTTCTTATGACAATTTTAGAGAGATCTTGTCTGGCTCTAGGTGAGGAGAGTCAAGCGCAGTCCACAGCTGCGTCTGAACTCTCAGTCTCTGGACTCCAGAGACTGAGAACATCCTGCAAGACTGTTTTGCCTACACAGACTGGGATGTGTTTAAAGATGCAGCCACCCAAGAGGACTCTTCTGTTAACATAAAGGACTATGCTGAATACGTGACTGGGTACATCAGCACGTGTGTTGATACCATTGTACCCACCATACAGGTCAGGAAGTTCCCAAACCAGAAGCCCTGGATCAACAGTCAGGTACGTCAGATTCTGCATGCTCGCTCTCATGTATTTAAATCAGGCTGTGAGGTTGAATACAAAGCTACAAAGTATGCACTGAGGAAGGCTATAACAACAGCCAAGAGGCAGTACAGAGAAAAGCTGGCCAGCCTTTACTCCACTCCTGACCCGGGGTGCATGTGGCAAGGCCTGCAACACATCACAGACTACAAGAGGGCCAACAGCAGCACCACTAGTTCTACAGACAGCCTGCTGGACGGTCTCAACATATTTTACACCTGCTTCGAGACCATCAGCCACAGCACAGAGAAGAGACACACACTCACCCCCCCCCCCCCCTACTAAGAGTCTCACCAGGCCAGGTAAACAAAGCACTGAGGAATATAAACCCCCACAAGGCAGCAGGACCAGACAACATCCCAGGGCGGGTCCTCAGAGCATGCGCTGCAGAGCTGACTGATGTTCTCACAGCAATCTTCAACCTCTCCCTCAACCAGAACATAGTCCCCTCCTGCTTCAAAATGACAATCATCATCCCCGTCCCCAAACGGAGCCCGCCAACTTGTCTGAATGATTTCAGACCGGTAGCACTCACTCCAATCATCATAAAGTGCTTTGAGAGAGTGGTGCTGGCCCTCATTCAGGACAGCATACAAGATACCCTGGACCCCTTGTAGTACGCCTACTGGCCCAACAGGTCCACCTCAGATGCCATCGCCACAGCACTCCATTATTCTCTCTCCCACCTGGAAGATAAAGACTCCTACATTACGATGCTCTTTGTCGACTACAGCTCCGCCTTCAACACAGTCATCCCCCACAAACTCACTGACAAAGTGTATTCACTTGGCCTGCACCCCACCCTCTGCAACTGGCTACTAGACTTTCTAACTGGCAGGCCCCAGTCTGTCAGGATGGGCAACAGGACCTCAGCCAGCATCATCACAAACACGGGTGTCCCTCAGGGTTGTGTTCTCAGCCCCATCCTCTACAGCCTCTTCACCCATGACTGTGTTGCCTCCCATCCATCCATCCATCTTTCTGCCGCTTAATCCTTTTGGGTCGCGGGGGGGCTGGAGCCTATCCCATCATCTTTGGGCGAGAGGCAGGGTACACCCTGGACAGATCACCAGTCCATCGCCGGGCCAACACAGAGAGACAGACAACCATTCGCTCTCACATCCACACCTAAGGACAATTTAGAATCCCCAGTTGATGACAATTAACCTAACCTGCATGTCTTTGGCATGTGGGAGGGAACCGGAGTACCCGGAGTAAACCCACGCAGACACGGGGAGAACATGCAAACTCCACACAGAAGGGTCACCGATGGTCCAGGGGTGGGACCGAACCCACGATGGTCAAGGGTGGAATCGATCCCATGACCTTCTTGCTGTGCTGCCACTGTGCTAACCACTGCACCACCGTGCTGCCCTGTTGTACCGTGTTGCCTCCCACAAAGACAATATCATCCTAAAGTTTGCGGATGACACAGCAGTGATAGGATGCATCACTGGTGATGACGAAGCATCCTACAAGAGGGAGGTGGCCAAACTGGTGTCATGGTGTGAGGACAACAACCTCACCCTCAACATGGACAAGACAAAGGAAATGATAGTGGACATGAGGAAAGGGAGGAGGAGACCCCATCGGCCACTGTTCAAATGAAAGCTTGAGGTGGAGAGAGTGAGCAGCTTTAAATACCTGGGTATACACATCAGCGAGGACCTTAAGAGGACACACAACACCATAGAGCTGGTTAAGAGAGCTCAACAGCGACTGTACTTTCTGAGGAGGCTGAAGAAGTCTGGCATGCCTTCCAGGATCCTCAACAATTTCTACAGCTGCATCATCAAGAGCATCCTGACCAACTGCAGCACCACTGCCCTGGAGCGCAAACGCCTGGAGAGATTGGTGAAGACAGCAGAGAAGATCATCAGGACACCACTCCCCTCTCTGCAGAGGCATCTACCACCACAGAGTCCAAAAGAGAGTTGACACCATCCTCCTGGACCCTACCCACCCTCAACAAAGACTGTTCACACTTCTACCCTCAGGCTGGAGGTACAGAAGTGTGAAATGCAGGACAAAGAGACTGAAAAACTCCTTCTTTCCCACTGCCATCAGACTCATGAACAGATAACAACTCCCAAAACTCTAACACAGCTTCGCATATAGGAACTCACACACCGGCTGCTAAATTTGCACACTGCTCACCTGTACAGTAGATATAGTATCACCTGTCTGATGTCTATATCATCTCTGCTGCTACTTATCAATAATTTGTAATTGTACACTGCTTGTTGCACAATGCTCATTTGCACACTGTACATAGGTTCATGCCATCTCAGGTTCACATCATCTCTGATATCAATATACCACTATCACTTTAGTCATCCAGTGAATTTTCCCTTTCATTCCTCTACTGCCTAACTGTGTGTTGGTGTGTGTGTCTTAGCATCCATTAGTATTAGGATTGAGTTACTGTGTTAGTGTGTCATGAATTATTAGAATTGTTGTTTCTGTACCTTTTAACTTCGCATTCGTTCAGAGAGCAAAGTAAGAATTTCATTGCTCAGGAAATGTAGCATTTCTTAACTGTACACATGATAATAAAGCCTTTGAATCTTGAATCTTGAATTCAAACGACAGAATATAAATGATAAACTAAAAGGTGAGCTAAAAGTAACTAAAAATGTGGACATAGCCCCAGGTTATGTCCAGATCATTACAAATAGTTTTTATGGGAGTTGTAGTTTTGTAGTCTCATACTGCGACAGGCTTGTTATTTAGAGGTCACTTGAGAAAACTACAACCCGCCACAGTGGCAAGTGGGAGCGGCTGTCTTACTCGTCACCTGGGAAATCTGGCATTAATGTCAAGCCCTGTGCTCACTTACTGCTGAGCCATAGTAACAGTATGTAGTTGCATCATTGCATTTTGAAAGTTGACACCATAGACATAATACACCGGACATGGGGCCGCCATATTATGTAACTGTCTTCTTGACACCTTCTGCAGCATTGTGATAACAGGATATACAAACAGTTGTTCATTGTATTTAATGTATGTAAACTATGTACTGTATATGGAACATTATAAACGCACAACAAACCTGGCAGTTAGTAATGCCTGGTCTAAGTGTTGATGGTTAGTATTTGCGCAACACTGCTGGTTTATATATTTACATTTACCTTTTGTTCTTATTAAAGACAAAAATAGAAAGGAGATGTCTTTTCCTTCTTAACATGTTTCGACTGTGCACTGCAGCCTTCATCAGAAGAGTCAGCTGATTGCTGCCAGGTGTCATTTTATCAGCTGACTTCCATATCTATCTATCTATATATATATATATATATATATATATATATATATATATATATATATATATATATATATATATACTGTATATACGCACACACACACACACACACACACATATATATATATATATATATATATATGTATGTATATATACTGCTCAAAAAAATAAAGGGAACACTTTGAAAACACATCAGATTTGAATGGGAAAAAATAAGCTGGATATCGAAATTGTGGCAGGCTAGTCCAACTTACTCAGATTAAAGGAAGACTTTTTAATCTGAGTAAACTGGACTAGCCTGCCACAATTTCGATATCCAGCTTATTTTTACCCATTAAAATCTGATGTGTTTTCAAAGTGTTCCCTTTATTTTTTGAGCAGTATATGTGTGTGTGTGTGTGTGTGTGTGTGTGTGTGTTTCAAACAGTCGTGTGAAAAAGTGTTTTCCCCCTTCATGATTTCTCATTTTTTTTGTATGTTTGTCACACTTAAATGTTTCAGATCATCAAACAAATTTAAATATTAAACAAAGAAAACACAAGGAAACACAAAATGCAGTTTTTAAATGAAGGCGTTTATTTTTAAGGGTCAAAAAAGCAGAAAACCTACATGGCCCTGTGTGAAAAAGGGATTCCCCCCCCCCCACACATGTTCAAACATAAATTAACTGTGGTTTATCACATCTTTGCAAAGCTGATTTCATTTTCCTGCAGGACTTGGCACCCCCGCCCACACACACACTCACTGCCAAAAGTATCAAAACCTGGTTTAATGGCCATGGCATCACTGTGTTTGATTGGCCAGCAAACTCTCCTGACCTAAAGCCCATAGAGAATCTAGGGAGTATTGTCAAGAGGAAGATGAGAGACACCAGACCCAACAATGCAGACGAGCTGAAGGTCACTATCAAAGCAACCTGGACCTTCATAACACCTCAGCAGTGCCACAGGCTGATCACCTCCATGCCACGCCACATTGATACTGTAATTAAGATAAGATAAGATAAGATAAGATAAGCCTTTATTAGTCCCACAATGGGGAAATTCCAGGATTGCAACAGCACAGGGATAGCAACACTCAGAGCAACAATCAGAAGGCAAGAAAAAAAAAACAAGCAAGCAAGAGCAGCTAATATACATATGTACATATTACTATAAAATATATACAGTATATACACACACACAGACACACAGTGCAGAGCATTGTAGCTGGATGGAATAAATATATGAATATATAAACACACAGTGCAGAGCATTGTAGCTAGATGGAATAAATATATAGATATATAAAAACACAGTGCTGTCTGTTCGTCATCATTTCTCCAGACTGAACAAAATGAGCTCACCATGCATGGAGTCTGGCTGTGCTCTGGCCTCGGGACAAGAGAAGCCACCATCCACCACAGCATTTCTTCCCTCCGGGCTGCAGTGTGAACTGGGGCAGGACGGAAGATCGACCTGAGGAGCAGATCGTCCACGGCTTCTCCTGTACCGGGCTGGCAGTGGAGCCAGACTACATCCATGGTGACAGTGGACCAATGAGCACACACTGTGTGCTGATAGTGCTTAATGGAGTTGTTTGAGAAAACTACAACCCACCAAGGTGGCTAGTGGGAGTGGCTGTCTTACCAGTCACTGCTGAAATCCACCTGTCACTGACAGGTTGGCGGGTGTTAATGTCAAGCCCTGGTTGTCATGCTAGAATCTTACTAACAGACTGCAAATCATCACAGAAACAGCATTTATATCAATATTAATCTGAAAGAGCTACTATTACTGCAGTACAGCTGCAATGACAAAATAGAAGACTTACTGTTTCTTTTTCAAGTTTGAATCTTCACTCAACATTTGCTATATTAAAATAGGGGTGATGCAAAATGCAAAAATAAATATCACACTGCCCTAATTATCATCACAATCAATTCAGGTTCCACTTCATGTTTAATCCCCAAATTAGGCTCCATTAGTTTCATTCATGCCACAGCAGATTCTGACCTAGAATCTAGACTCATGCAGTGTCAGTTGGCAAATCAATGCAAATGTGCTGTTTACCCATTTTATACTAGTGTAAACAAGTGTCGAATGGCCTTAATGTCAGATGGAATTATTTCCCTGCCATTGCCCCAGCTGCTCATCATTATGGCTTCTCCTCCTTTATGATTAGATGTGTGGTAGATGGATGCTGCTTGGCTGAATGTCAAGTTCTGTTACAGTCAAACGGAAGCACCCTTTGGTGAGGTACTGTGAGCATGAAAGTGTTGTCAAAAACTGCAGCATGCCTATGCAGATATATAATGTGGATGGATTAACAGCATGCTGCACCAGATAGCTCCCTCAAGACAAGAACCTTTTTAAAAAGCCACTTTTGCACCAGCAAAGTTGACATGACCAATTCCATTATGCTCAAGACCCCGAGAAATGCTATAGATGGTCTTATCTTATGTTTTCTTAGAATAAACAACACTAGCATCCCTCCTCTTCCACATCCACATTTTCAAAAGTCAACATATGGCAGAAATTGCATTTTTCATGCTAACCCTTTTCTTGCATAACCATTTCAATGTGAGGCCAAGTGGGTCATAAATCACTAAAATGAGTTGGGAGAAATAGCAACAAAAAAAGTAAAAAAAAAAAAAAAAGGTAGTGCACATCATAAAAGATTGATGATTGAATAGGAAGACAATTCCAGAAGCCAAGAACTAACATGATGTATTAGGTTAACCACAACTGACACGCCAGCATTTTATATATAGACACTCACTGACCACTTTGATAGGTACACCGGTGTTCTGCCGGCGTTTCAAATTTTCTACTGCCACTCATTAAAGAAAGAATTTGATTTTTTTTGTGAATACTAAATTTAACAGAAATTGGCTGGAATGCTAAGAGGTTAAAAGAAAAGTTTCAAATTTACAGGAAAAAAGTTGCTTATTTTTGAGAAAAATATTGCAAATTTAGGAAAATGTTGCAAATACAGTATTTGAGAAAAAAGTTTTAAAAAGTTACAAGAAAAAAAATGCACATTTAGAAGAAACAAAAAGGTACAAATTTAAAGGGGGAAAGTTATTAATTTTTGAGAAAAAGAGTTGCAAATATATAGCAAAAGTTGCAAATATTTGAGAAAAAATAAAAGAAATTTACAAGTAAAAAGTTACAAATTTGGGGGAAAAAAGTTGCAGATTTACAAGAAAAAAAATCCAAATTGAAGAGAATGGCATGAATTTTGGCATTAAGTTTTCTACTGTCATTAAATGAAGAAAGAATGTGATTTTCTTTGTGTACACTAAATTTACAAAAATTGGCTGGAATAGTAAGGGGTTAAAAAAAGTTTCAAATCTACACGAAAAATGTTGCAAATTCACAGGGAAAAAAGTTGCTTGTTTTTTAGAAAAATGTTGCAAATTTATGGGAAAAAGTTGCAATTATTTAAGAAAAGTTGTAAATGTACAAGAAAAAAAATGCAAATTAGGGAGAAAAAAAGTTGCAAATTTAAAGGGAAAAAGTTGCTAATTTTTTAAAACCTAACCTCAGGTTAATTGGCATCAAACTGGGGATTCTAAATTGCCCTTAGGTATGACTGTGAGAGTGAATGGTTGTCTGTGTCTTTGTGTTGGCCCTGTGATGGACTGGCGATCTGTCCAAGGTGTACCCTGTCTCTCGCCCAAAGATGCCGGGATAGGCTGCAGCCCCCCCCCCCCCCACGACCCAAAAAGGATTAAGTGGTAAAAGATGGATGGATGGATGGATGGAAGTTGCTAATTTCTGAGAAAGTTTGCAAATTTATAGGAAAAAGTTGCAAATATTGGAGAAAAGGTAAAAAAAAAAAAAAAATTACAACAAAAAAGTTGCAAATTTACAAGAAAAATATGTAAACTGAGGAGGAAAAAGCTGCTAATTTTTGAGGAAAAAAAGTGAAAAAAATTACAAGAAAAAAGTTGTAAATTTTTGAGAAAAAAGTTGTAAATTTAGAAGAAAAAAATTGCAAATTGAGGAGAATGGCATGAATTTTGGACATTAAATTTTCTACTGCCATTCAGTGAAGACAGAATTTGATTTTTTTGCTTACACTAAATTTACAGAAACATGGCTGGAATGCTAAGGGGTCAAAAGAAAAGTTTCAAATCTACAAGAAAAATGTTGCAAATTTACAGGAAAAAAGTTGCAAATATTTGAGAAAAAAACGTTTTTAAAAAATTACAAGATAAAAATTGCTAATTGAGGAGAATAGCATGAATTTTGGACGTTAAATTTTCTATTGCCGTTCATCAAAGAAAGAATTAGATTTTCTTTGCATATGCTAAATTTACAGAAATTGGCTGGAATGCTAAAGGGTTAATGTTAATATCAAATCATCCAATCACATGGGAGCAGCTTAGTGCATTTAGGCATGTACATACAGTATATATGGTCAAGACGAGCTGCTGAAGTTCAAACCAAGCATAAAATGGTTAATAAATGTGATTTAACATGGAATTGCGATAACAGCTTGGGCTGGTTTGAGTATTTCAGAAACTGCTGATCTGCTGGAATCTTCACTCAAAAAGAATCTCGTGAGACTCCAGCAGCACCTGTCTGAGGTCAGCGGAGAATGGCCTGTGTTGAACTGACAGAAAGGCAACAGTAACTTAAATAACCACTCATCACAACTGAGGTGCACAGAAGAGCATTTCTGATGGCTCAACACGTTGACCACTGAAGCAGATATGCTACTGCAGTAGAAGACCTCAGATGGTACCACTCTCATCAGCTAAAAACAGAAAACTGAAGCTACAGCTCACACAGGTCAACAGAAGACTGGAAACACTTTGTCTGGTCAGCTGCATGGTAGTGTCAGAAAACGACAGAAATACCCAGCCAGCATGTCCGTGAGGGCTTCACCATAGGTTAAATATGGGCTGTCTTTTGGGTCCCATGTGGGATTTTCCATGGGCTCCATGTTGGATGCATCTGTGTTTGCCCACATGGACTTTACCCATGGCACAGGTGAGCGGTAAATCTGGTTACCCGCTTTAAACCCAGCTGGGCCCCAGTGGGTTTAAAGTGGGTGAGCAGGTTTCAGGAACACTTGTGCCATAGGCAAAATTAAGCAAAAAAATCACAAATTTATGAGCAAAAAGAGAAAACATAGAAGAAAAAAACCCAGAAAATTTTACAAAAAAAAAAAAAATTCATTTAAAAAAATTTAAATGAAAAAAGTCACATATTTATGAGGAAAAATTTAGAAAAAGTTGCAAATTAACAAAAAAGTAGCAAATGTATGAGTACATAAAATTTATGAGTAAAATGTCCAAAATTTATGAGGAAAAGTTCTAAGTTTACAGTAAAAAAAAACTGAACATTTTTGAGAAAGTACCAAATTTATGAGAAAAAAGTTGCAAGACTACAGTAAAAAAGTGGCAAATTTATGAGAAAGCTCTAAAATTACAAGTCAAAAAAGTCACAATTTCACAAGAAAAACTAACAAATTTATAAGAAAAAAATCACAAATTTATGAGAAAAAGTGCCAAGTTCACAATAAAAAAAAGTTGAAATTTTTTGAGAAATTTCCAAATTTACAAGAAAATTTCTTTTATAAAATTAGGGGGAAAAGTCACAAAATTACAAAAAAAAAAGCAAATTTACAAGAAAAAGTAACAAATTTATGAGAAAAAAAGTGAAAACTTAGAAGAAAAAAACTGAAAATTTTACAAAAAAAATAGCAAATTTATGAGAAAAATGTCATAAATTTATGAGAAAAAGTGAAAATTTTGAAGGAAAAAGTTGCAAATTTACATGAAAAAAATCATATATTTATGAGGAAAAAATGAGAAAAATTTGCAAATTAACAAAAAAGTAGCAAATGTATGAGTACATAAAATTTATGAGTAAAATGTCCAAAATTTATGAGGAAAAGTTCTAAGTTTTCAGTAAAAAAAAACTGAACATTATTGAGAAAGTTCCAAATTTACAAGAAAAATGCTGCAAACTTATGAGAAAAAAGTTGTAAGACTACAGTAAAAAAGTGGCAAATTTATGGGAAAGCTCCAAAATTACAAGTCAAAAGTCAAAAAAGTCACAATTTCATAAGAAAAACTAACAAATTTATAAGAAAAAAAATCACAAATTTATGAGAAAAAGTGCCAAGTTCACAATAAAAAAAAAGTTGGATTTTTTTGAGAAATTTCCAAATTTACAAGAAAATTTCTTTTATAAAATTAGGGGGAAAAGTCACAAATTTACAAAAAAAAAAAAAAAATTAAAAGAAAAAAAGTAACAAATTTATGAGAAAAAAGTGAAAATTTAGAAGGAAAAAAACCCCAGAAAATTTTACAAAAAAATAGTAGCAATTTTATGAGGGAAAACATCATAAATTTGTGAGAAAAACTGAAAATTTTGAAGAAAAAAGTTGCAAATTTACATGAAAAAAGTCACATATTTATGAGGAAAAAATGAGAAAAATTTGCAAATTAACAAAAAAGTAGCAAATGTATGAGTACATAAAATTTATGAGTAAAATGTCCAAAATTTATGAGGAAAAGTTCTAGGTTTTCAGTAAAAAAAAAAACCTGAACATTTTTGAGAAAGTTCCAAATTTACAAGAAAAATGTTGCAAATTTATGGGGAAAATTCACAAATTTACAAAAAAAAAGCAAATTTACAAGAAAAAAGTAGCAAATTTATGAGAAACTAGAAAAGCACTCGGAGAGCGCAGACCTCCGCCAAGCGCCACAATTCCCCCCATACAGTGTTTGTGTGTACGTTTTCAGATTCCTTGACCATGAAAACATATGACTAGCAATTGGATTCACAATGATAGGATTAGTGGTTGAGTAGTTATTGACGAAAATGGCATTTTCCGTAATGGCGGTTTTCTTCTGGACGGTGATCCGGATCACCACCAAAATCTAATCATCTGTAGCATACCCCATTTCTGACAATCTGTGAAAATTTCATGAAAATCCGTCCATAACTTTTTGAGTTATCTTGCTAACAAACAAACAGACAGACAGACAGACAGACAAACCAACGCCGATGAAAACATAACCTCCTTGGCGGAGGTAAAAAGTGAAAACTTAGAAGAAAAAAATCAGAAAATTTTACAAAAAAATAGTAGCAAATTTATGAGAAAAACATCATAAATTTATGAGAAAAAGTGAAAATTTTGAAGAAAAAAGTTGCAAATTTACGTGAAAAAAGTCATATATTTATGAGGAAAAAATGAGAAAAAGTTGCAAATTAACAAAAAAGTAGCAAATGTATGAGCACATAAAAGTTATGAGTAAAATGTTCAAAATTTATGAGGAATAAATCAAATCAAATCAAACTTTATTGTCATATTGCTGTACATACAACTGTAGTGCAGGCAAGATGAAATTGCGTTTCTCTCGGCATCCATATAAATAGAAGCAACATGATTTAAGACACACTCACACATAGCTTCACCCCTCCACCCCCACCCCCCCATCCATTCACACATCCCTGAGACATACTTGGGGAAAAAAAAACAAAAAAACTAACTATAATATACAAATAATATACAAAATGTCCGTAGGTGCAGTAGTGTGTATGAGAGATTCCGGGTCAACTGTTCAGCATCCTGACAGCTTGTGGAAGGAAGCTGTTGATCAGTCTGGTGGTTCTGCCTCTGATGCTCCAGAATCGTTTACCAGATGGAAGAAGTTCAAAGTGCTTATGCAGAGGGTGAGAACAGTCCTTGACAATGTTCAGTGCCCTGCTCCTACAACGGTTCTGAAAAAGTTCTTGGACAGAGGGGAGGGAGACTCCAATTACCCTCTCAGCCCCCTTGACTATCCTCTGCAGGGCTTTTTTGTCTGACATACTGCAGCTGGAGTACCATGTAGCAATGCAGTACGTCAGAACACTCTCCAACACACTTCTGTAGAAGGTCCTGAGGATGCAGATGGGGAGAGAGGCCTGTTTGAGTTTCCTCAAGAAGTGCAGTCTCTGCTGAGCCCGCTTCCTGATCTCCAAGGAATTCTTGCTCCAGGCCAGGTCCTGCGAGATCTGCACTCCGAGGAACTTGATGTTCTCCACTCTCTCCACTAAACGACCGTTGATGCTGAGGGGGACGTGCTCAGGCTGTGACCGCCGGAAGTCGATAATCATCTCCTTCATTTTGTCCACGTTGAGCGCCAGATTGTTCTCCCTGCACCAGCCCTCCAGGTCTCTCACTTCTTCCCTGTACATTGATTCTTCATCCCTCTGAATAAGTCCCACCACCGTGGTGTCGTCTGCAAACTTAATAATCTGGTTCCCCTCGTGTCTGGATACACAGTCATGTGTTAGAAGTGTAAACAACAGTGGACTGAGTACACAGCCTTGAGGGGATCCGGTGCTCAGTGTGACAGAGTTGGAGATGTTGTTTCCATCCCGGACAGACTGAGGTCTCTCAGTCAGGAAATCCAGGATCCAGAGACATGTGGCAGTGTTCAGACCGAGAAGGAGTAATTTCTCCATCAGTCTCTGGGGAATAATGGTGTTGAATGCTGAACTGAATAGTTCTAAGTTTACAGTAAAAAAAAAAAAAAAAAAAAAAAAAGAACATTTTTGAGAAAGTTCCACATTTACAAGAAAAATGTTGCAAATTTATGGGGAAAATTCACAAATTTACAAAAAAAAGCAAATTTACAAGAAAAAAGTAACAAATTTATGAGAAAAAAGAGAAAACTTAGAAGAAAAAACAGAAAATTTTACAAAAAAATAGTAGCAAATTTATGACAAAAACATCATAAATTTATGAGAAAAAGTGAAAATTTTGAAGAAAAAAGTTGCAAATTTACATGAAAAAGTCACATATTTATGAGGAAAAAATTAGAAAAAGTTGCAAATTAACAAAAAAGTAGCAAATGTATGAGTACATAAAATTTATCAGTAAAATGTCCAGAATTTATCAGGAAAAGTTGTAAGTTTACAGTAAAAAAAAAAAATGAACATTTTTGAGAAAGTTCCAAATTTACAAGAAAAATGTTGCAAATTTATGGGGAAAATTCACAAATTTACAAAAAAAAAAAGCAAATTTACAAGAAAAAAAGTAGCAAATTTATGAGAAAAAAGTTGCAAGACTACAGTAAAAAAGTGGCAAATTTATGGGAAAGCTCCAAAATTACAAGTGAAAAGTCAAAAAAGTCACAATTTCACAAGAAAAACTAACAAATTTATAAGAAAAAAAATCA
The DNA here is from genome assembly GCA_020510985.1 of Pholidichthys leucotaenia. Classification (NCBI taxonomy): domain Eukaryota; kingdom Metazoa; phylum Chordata; class Actinopteri; order Cichliformes; family Pholidichthyidae; genus Pholidichthys; species Pholidichthys leucotaenia. The sequence goes on from CM035846.1 coordinate 73,309,914, forward strand.
CAAATTTATGAGAAAAAGTGCCAAGTTCACAATAAAAAAAGTTGAAATTTTTTGAGAAATTTCCAAATTTACAAGAAAATTTCTTTTATAAAATTAAGGGGAAAAGTCACAAATTTACAAAAAAAAAAAAAAAAAAAAAGCAAATTTATGAGAAACTCACTTGAAAAGAGGTAAACAGGTAAAGTCCATGGGGTGCAAACCCATATGGGACCCGTAACACCAGCCAGTTTAACCTTTGGTGGGGCCCACAGGGACACGCTGGCTGGGAAGTAACTGCAGGGAATAGCTGTGCAGAGTTTGATGTTAAAGACAAGTCATTACAGGTTGAAGTTGAAAGCATAGTCAGGTCTAGCTTTGCCAGCTTCCAAGGAGCTGGAGCAGAAACCGGTGCTCAGGCTTACAGTGGGCCTCAGCTTGTTTGTACTGAGCTGGCAGAAGCTCTGTCACTCAGAGCCGTGGACCATGGCCAGGATCCTTAATGAGACAGGTTTGAGAGCCGTGCTGAATTATGCAGCATGGAATGCTTTGGCTCATATGCCAAAGTGCCACGCTTTGGCTCTACGTAAATCAGCGTGGGGAGGTCGGCAGGGGCCTCGAGAAGCCAAAGTCAGGCCAGTGATCAAGACGTTCCTCTCCCAAAAGAAGTCTGAGATAAATTACAGATGCTTCCAGCGCAACAGCCATCTGTGTGACTTGCTTTGTTTAAATCTCTGGAATTGAGTATATCGGAGCAGTTATCTGAGCAGTTAGTGAGTGAGTGAAGGAACCAGACAGGCGGGATTGACTTACTGACTCTAGGTGATAACTCACCCGCAGTTCTCTCACAGCAGTAGAAAAACATCAAAAGCACTGTTTTCTGTTGCTTCTCAGATAGACATACACTCACCGGACACTTTAATAGGTACGCCTGACTATTACTGGGTTGGATCGCTGTTGCTTCCAGAACTGCCTTAATCTTCATGACATTAATTCAGCAAGGTGCCGGAAACATTCCTCAGAGCTGCTGCTCTATAGTGAGATGCTCGCGTCACACAGTTGCTGCAGATTGGTTGGCTGTACATCCATGATGCTCCACGCATGCATCCATTCTTTCATGTTGCCCAGACAGCGTGTCCACATCGGCCCCACCAAAGGTTACATCTGGGCTGTCTTGTGGGCCCCATGTGGGTTTGTCCGTTGACTCCATGTTGGCCCCAGCTGTGTTTGCCCACATGGACTTGACCTGTTTACCTATTTTCAACTTAATTTCTCATAAAGTTGATATTTTCTTGTAAATTTGTGACTTTTTCCCCCTAATTTGATCATTTTTATTTCTTGAAAATTTGAAACGTTCTCATAAATTTGAAACTTTTTCCCCTAAATTTGTCATATTGCTAGCATAATTTTTAAGCTTTTCAAATAAATTTGTTCCATTCTTCCTTGTAAATCTGTAGTACTTTTCACATAAATTTGTAACATTATTTTTTTGAATTGCAATGTATCCAGTAAATGTGTATTTTTTCCCAGAAATTTTGCAACAGTTTCTTGCAAATTTGTTGTAGTGTTTCCTCCTAAAATCGCAACCCTTTGTTCCTACATTTGTGAGAATTTTTGGCATAAATTTTCTTCTTTTACCATATTTTTTCCTTGAAAATGTGTTCCCGCTGTGGCGCAGGTGTAGCGTGGCCCACTACTGATCAGAGGGTGAGGGGTTGGATTCCCGTTCCGTCTGCAGTCTGCATGTCAAAGTGTCCTTGAGCAAGACACTGAACCCCCAGTTACTCCTGGTGGGTCAGGCCAGCGCCGATGCATGGCGGCTCCGCCACCATTAGTGGGTGAATGGGTGGATAGCAGGATCTGTGAAGCGCTTTGGTCAACCAGAGATGAGTAAAATGCGCTATATAAGTGAACGTCATTTTCAGGTAAAATTGCAGCCTCTTTCCTCACAAATGTGTGACATTTTCTTGTTAAAAATACATTTTCTAGTAAATTACTTATTAAAAAATAAATTGTGATTTTTTTTTCTTGCAAATTTCAAGTTTTTTTTCTCATAACATTGCAATTTATTTCTCGCATAAATTTCCTACTTTTCTAATAAATTTGTTCTACTCTACCTTGTAAATTTGTTGCCTTTTTCAGGTCATTTTTGCAAGCACTTTTCACATAAATTTATATTATTCTCAAAAAATTGCAACTTTTTGCAACTTTTGTAGTGAATTTTTTTTCCAAGAAATTGTATGACTATTTCTTGCTAATTTGTTGCGGCACCTTCCTCATAAAAAATTGCCACCCTTTTTCCACTAAATTTGTGAGAATTTTGGCAAAATTTTCAGCTTTTCTTATGAATTTTTCTCATAAATTTACATTTCTTTTTCCTCACAAATTTGTGTTGTCTTTTTAATGGAACTTCTTAATTTTTTTGTCAAGGCCTTAAGGAGCCAATGCTATGAGCAAAAGAGCCACATGTGGCTTCAGAGCTGCAGGTTGTAGACCCCTGATTTAGTGTAAAAAGATTACATTTTGTACAATTCATTCTTTAAATGACTGATTTGATGTTAACTAGCTTAGCAAAAAACCTTTAGACTCTCTTGAACCCCACCAAGCTTTTTTAGCCTAGTTGCAGAGAAGTTGGTAATGACGTGCTTGCCACTTTCAACGTCCTGCAACCAACGATTGCAAATGTCACATTAACCCCCAGTAAAAGTTTTGGGTTTATAATCCATTCCCAGCTATCCTTGACCTCACACTGTGCTCCAGCCTGAGTGACTGCAACACTCTGGAGCCAAAGAAAATTTAGGGAAATCATAGATTTATCTGCATGGATGCACAGTTTGCCACATTTCACAGACACGATGAGAGAGGAGGAGATTTGCCTTCTGCATCAGTGAGAATTTCATTTAGCAAGTTGACAGAGGTGGAAGAAGCACACTGACCTGCCAAATGAGGAGGGCAGGTGACAATCACGGCTCTGCACAAGAAGGTCTCGGTGGCAGTCATCACTCTGGCCCACTCAGCATCCTGTTTAAATATGGAAAAAGAAATAGTCTTATTTTTTTTTTTAATTGCACAGATTTGCTAGATGAATCTTTTTTTTTTGTGCTTTGGAGCATTTTCTAACAATAATTAACTGAGGATTTTGAATATGATATAGTCATGTGAAAAAGGATACTATCGTACAGCGGAGAAAATAAGTATTGAACACGTCAACATTTTTCTGATTAAACATACACCACGTTCCAAATTATTATGCAAAGAGGATTTTAGTGTCATATTTTTGTTTTTCAATTAAACTTATGGATGGTATTGTGTCTCAGGGCTCTTTGGATCACTGATATCAACCTCACACACCTGTCATCATTAGTTTGCTAGGTGAGTCCAATTAAAGGAAAACTACTTAAGAAGGATGTTCCACATTATTAAGCATGCCACAGGTTCCAAACAATATGGGAAAGAAAAAGGATCTCTCCTGCTGAAATGTGTCAAATAGCGCAATGCCTTGGACAAGGTATGAAAACATTAAATATTTCATGAAAACTTAAGCGTGAGCATCATACATGAAGACATTTGTGGCTGATTCAGAGTACAGACTGGTTCATGCAGATAAAGGCATAATGAGGAAGGTTTCTGCCAGACAAATTCATCGGATTAAGAGAGCAGCTGCTAAAATGCCATTACAAAGCAGCAAACAGGTATCTGAAGCTGCTGGTGCCCCACAAACCTCAAGGTGTAGGATCCTCCAGAGGCTTGCAGTTGTGCATAAACCTATTATTCGGCCACCCCTAACCAATGCTCACAAGCAGAAAGGGTTAGTGGGCCCAAAAATACATGAAGACTAACTTTCAAACTGTCTTGTTTGCTGATGAGTGCCGTGCAACCCTGGATGGTCCAGATGAATGGAGTAGTGGATGGATGGTGGATGGCCACCATGTCCCAACAAGGGCTGGAATCATGGGGAGAGATCTGGTAGGCCTGTTTAGGGTCCCTGAAGGTGTGAAAATGACCCCGGCAAAGTATATAGAGTTTCTGACTGACCACTTTCTTCCATGGTACAAAAAGAAGACCCGTGCCTTCCATAACAAAATTATCTTCATGAATGACAATGCACCATCTCATGCTGCAAAGAATACCTCTGTGTCATTGGCTGCTATGGGCATAAAAGGAGAGAAACTATGTGCAACATATGCTAAGAAGCTCTAATAAGAAATTTTACAGGACTTGGGACCCTTTTTTTTAACACATCAAACAGATTTTCCCAATATATCTGACCTTACATGATCTACTTGGGTGTGGCAGGCAGTTTGTGTTTGTTTTTGTTTTCTTTTTTGTTTGTTTTTGCTTTATGTATTTTTTTTTCTTGTTTGAGTGGTTGTTTTTGTTTGTTAATGCTTAAGTTATTTCTGATTAAAATATGTAATGGGGGGGCAATACTGTAGTCTGACCGCTGTTTTCTGTAATCTACTTAATTTTAATAAAGTTTTCCTATATTATTGAATTACTCAACTGGGTTTTACTGTCTTGATGGTACATTTAATTCTCGCCCTAATCCCCCTTGTATGTATTTATCTTGCTGCACAGAAAAATTAATAAACAGGGTTTTGAAAAAAAAAAGGAGAGAAACTCATGATGTGGCCCCATCCTCCCCTGACCTCAACCCTATTGAGAACCTTTGAAGCATCTCAAGTAAAAGATCTATGAGGGTGGGAGGCAGTTCCCATCAAAACAGCAGCCATGGAAGGCTATTCTGACATCTTGCAAAGAAATTCAAGCCGAAACTCTCCAAAAATTCACAAGTTCAATGGATGCAAGAATTGTGGAGGTTATATCAAAGAAGGGGTCCTATGTTAACATGTAACTTGGCCTGTTAAGATGTTTTTGATTGAAATAGCTTTTGATTTCAGTAAATATGACCTCCTATTGCTGCACATTCAACAAATGATCATTTTCAGTTCTTTACAACCAAAAAAATTGTCATGGGCAGCGAAAGCGCGCCCCTCTCATCCTGCCTCACATTCATCAACTCATCACTGCACCTGAGGCAGAAGACACACCTGCGCCTGCTCATCAGCCAGCGTACTTAAGGGGGCCCTCTCCGTGCATTCAATGCTGGCTCATCTGGGTATACTGCCCGCGAATTGACAAGCAAGTATAAGATGCAGGTTTTGACACGTCTTCTTACCTTGTTTCTTCTCTTTCCTCAGGTTGCTGCCACTGTGCAGGTGTGTCTCCAGGACTGCCTGCGCAATCCTGCCACATCTCACTATCCTTCAGCTTCCTACTCCACCCGGTCAGGTACCATCAGCTCACCTCCCCCACACCTTACTGGTTTGTCTATTCCTCGCTGGGTCCCTGCCGGTTCTCCCTGGATTTCCAAGTAAGTGGCATTTTGGCTCGCCCATTTCCCCTTACGCCATTCCTCCACTCACAGCTCTCATCTTCTCTCCACAGGGTGATTCCTCTGGAGAGTGACTGTTTCTTCAGCTGTGCACTTGTGTTTTTGCAATTTAATAAATTTTCAAACGTGCTCCCTTGTGTAGTTACTTCCTGTGCTGTGGCATTGTGCACGTGAGCTGTCAAGCTTAATTAATCCTGACAGAATGAGCCAGCCAGGACGGTAGCTCAGCCGATGCCTCACCACAGGAGCTGTCTGCTCTGGATCGCTTATCACTGACCGAGCACCAGCTCGCTGTGCTGACGCAGCAGGTTTCAAATATGATGAGGCTTTGGTCTACAGCGCCTCCTCCAGCCTCTCCCCCTCAGCTTGCGCCATGCACTATGGTGCGCCGTACTACCTCCATTCCCATGCCCTCCCCGTATGCGGGGGAGGTGTGGAGATGTAAAGGTTTTCTTATTCAAGTCCATATGTGCTTGGAGCAGGTCGGGGAGGAGTACCCTGGGGATGTGGCCAAAATTCAGTTCTTTACACTGTTGCTCAAGGACCGAGCCCTTGAGTGGGCACGGTCCACTATAGATAACCCCGAGGAGTGTTGGTACACGTTTGATCAATTTGTGGACGCATTCTCTTGCGCATTTGGCTGTACTGAGAGTCAGGGCAACATCATGAGCTGCCTGATGACGCTCCGCCAGGGCACTCAGTCAGCAGCCGAGTACTCAGTGGAGTTTCGGGTTGTAGCAGCTGATTCGGGGTGGAATGAAATTACTTTGTGCTGTGCATTCCTCCACGGATTAAATGCTCAACTCCATGATGATCTGGTGGTTCACCCTATCCCAGAGACTCTCAAAGTTAATTTCCTCATGAAAATAAAGCAACACATATCAAATTATATCAATAAAAGCATTTCAAACCACAGTTGTCTATTCCAGAGTTCAGCAATGTCTCCAATGGTGTCCTGAGAAAAAAATTCTTGGAAAATCAGAATCTTGAGAACAGAAATATTTAATTTATTGTCCACAATTCATACTTTCAACTTCAGTGAGAAACATTCCTGTGTTGGCCATTAGAGGACAATGCAAGACTGTTTGAGTTTAATGAGGAATCTTGACTTCCCCATCTGGACTATACCAACCATAAATCTGTCATTTGGAGCATTCCTTTGCCAAACAGAGAAAAGGGACAATGACTAAGTCTTGGAGAAGAGATTAACTTCCACTTTATGGCTGATGGGTTGTGTTACAGCTGTGGTGCTTGGGTGAGAGAAGCAGTTCATGACCAGACTTATGGGTGAAACAATTTCTTTAAAGTGAAGGGTGATTTTATAGATTGGGAATAAAGGGGTTGACGCTACATATTTTTTGCAAAAAAAAAAAAAAAATAGTTATCATTTGGGATGTTTGTTCAATAAAATTTGAATTATGCTCTAACGGTTGATGACTTGAAAATTTACTGTCATTTGCATCGACTATTTAGGAAACTCTGAGACAAATATCATTTGCATAATAATTTGGAACGTGGTGTATTTCTGATGGAGCCACTGACCTGAGATTTTCACCAGCTATCAGTAACAACCCAAGTAATCCATACATACAAAAAAAAAAAATCAAGGCAACTGTGTTCACAAAATAACTTAGATTTAATAAATTGGAATGACACAGGGAATAAATATTGAACACGCTTGGTGAAATTCATTTAATGTTTAGTAGAAAAGTCTTTGTTGGCAATAATAACTTCCAGACATCTCATGTATGGAGTAACTAGGTGCAGGCATTGCTCAGGAGTGATTTTAGCCCATTCTTCCACACAAATTGTCTTCAAATCTTGAAGGTTCTGTGGGTGTCTTCTATGAACTTTGATCTTCAGTTTGTTCCATACATTTTCAATTGGATTCATGTCAGGTGACTGACTGTCCCATTCTAGCAATTTATTTTCCTTCTCTGGAGCCAGTTGAGAGTTTCCTTGGCTGTGTATTTGGGATCATTGTCTCGCTGAAATGTCCTCCCTTGCTTCATCTTCGGCATCTTGGCAGATAGCAACAGGTTCTTATTAAGGATGTCTCTGTACATTTGTCCATTCATCTTTCCTTCAATTATATGAACTCTCTCTGTACCATGTACTGAAAACACCCCCACACCATGATGCTCCCACCTCCAAACTTCGCTGTTGGTATGGTGTTTTGGGGTTGATGTGCAGTACAATTTCTCCTCCAGTCATGCTGTGTGTTGTAGCATCCAAAAAGTTCCATTTTGGTCACATCTGACCAGACTATATCCTCCCAGTATTTTACTGGCTTGCCCAAATGTTGTGCAGCAAACTTTAAACAAGCTTCAACATGCTTTTTCTTCAGCAATGGAGTCTTGCGAGGTGAGCGGGCATAGAGCCCATGTTGGTTGAATGCATTACTTATTGTTTCCTTTGAAACAGCAGTACCTGCTAACTCCAGGTCTTTCTGGGGCTCTTCACAAGTGAACTTTGGCTCTTGGATATCTTTTCTGAAAATTTTTTTTGACTCCTCTGTCAGAAATCTTGTGAGGAGCTCCTAGTTGTGGCCAGTTTGTGGTAAAATAATGTACTTTCTACTTGAGAATGATGGCCCCAACAGTGATCACTGGAACATTCAGCAGTTTAGAAATGCACCTGTAACCAATACCATCATTATGTTTTGCACAATAAGATTGTGAAGGTCTAGAGAGAGCTCTCTGCTTCTACCCATCATAAATTCTGTTTAGTGTGACAATCTGATATTCACAGACCTTTTTAAGGGCTATCAGTCAGGACTTAACCAGCTGAAATTAATTTGCACTGATGGGGGATGGGATGGCTCCCTAAAATCTGATGGACTTCAGCTGGATTGTTGGCTTTCTATGCCTTTTTGCAATTCTTTTGGTGGTGTCAGAGTGGTGGCGTAGGGGTGGAGCATCCGCCCCACAACCGGGAGGTTGGGGTTAGAGTCCTGACTGGGTTATTCCAATGACCATATAAAAATGGAACTTCCTGCCATCCAGCTTGGTGCTCAGCAGCAATGGAATGGAGGAGGGAAATACAGACAGAAGTGGCTCAGGAGATAAAGCGGGTCATCCAATAACCATCGCACTGGTGGTTCAAATCCCACTCTCCCCAGACATGCTGTCATTGTGTCCCTGGACAATACACTTTACCCACCTTGCCTCCAGTGTCCATGACACTGGGTATGAATGTGCATAAATGTTCAGTAGTGGTCGGAGAGGCCAATGATGCACATTGGCACCAAATCACTGAAGTGATCTGCCACCAATGGGGGTAGATTGTGCTCTGCCACAAAATGACAAAACATCACTTCTGCTAGTGATGCATTGGATTTGGAAGGCGTCGGTTCTGTCACTGGCTGAAAATGTTCATCCATCGATGGAATTTGGCTACACATTTTTTGTGGCGCTGTGTAGCAAAGTGCGACTTCAGGTCGAAAATCCCTGATGCAGTCACTTTTAGTATTAGAGTCAAACATATCAGGCGCAGCATTACTGGCGCCGGGATTCCTCTGTTCCGGAGCCACGGGACAAAAGAAGGTGCGATAATGGTTGCCGTGGGTTTTATTACCTCCGCCAGGCCGAAAAGGCCAGGAGGAGGTAATGTTTTTGCCGGGGTTTGTCTGTGTGTTTGTTTGTCTGTCTGTCTGTCTGTCTGTCTGTCTGTTGGTTAGCAAGATAACTCAAAAAGTCTTGGACGGATTTCAATGAAACTTTCAGGCATTGTTGGAAATGGTACAAGGAAGAACTGATTAAATTTTGGGGATGATCCGCATCACCGTCTGCATACAGGAATTTTTTAAAGCATTTTTCCACACTATGACATACGGCCATTTTTAACATGTGCGCAGGCGCAATGGAGGTCGCTGGGCGTCGTGTCTGACCAACACAAACTCCGCCTTCTTCAACGTTTTAGCCACAAAAGCATGCGGAAAACACTGGTGGCCTGGGCCCGCCAGCGTGCCTGTGCCAGCCATAGGCGCTGCGCACATTGCGCTGGTCGTCGTGTCTGACCAACACAAACTCCGCGTTCTTCAACGTTTTAGGCACAAAAGCACGCGGAAAACACTGCTGGCCTGGGCCCGCCAGCGTGCCTGTTTTTGCGCCACGCTGCAAAACCTGACACGGCCACCTGTCCGCCGCCCGATTATTTGCCACAAATTCCCCGCCCAGCTATAGGCGCTGCGTAAAAACGACCTCTCTGCCGGGGAAGATTCTAAATTCGGTTTTGCCGCGGAGCGCAACCCCAATATAATATAAAACCCACGGCAACCTGTCTAACCAATCTGCATCCGTCAGTGGAGGAGATGGACACAACAACACTTCAGTTTATTACCTCCGCCAAGGAGGCAATGCTTTTACAACCGTAAAACGGGGCTATAAGGGATGGCGGGGTAATATGGGACACTTTTCTAAATGTAATTCTGCTTTTTTAATTTTGCTTCCGCCTAGATTTGATGAAGGATTCATGGATATTTGACAATAACAACACAACTCAGCGTCCTGCTCAAAATAAAACAAGCAGAATTACATTTAAAACATTTCCCAGAAAAGTGTCCCTTATTAACCCGCCGTCCCTTATAGCCCCGTTTTACACTACTGAACCACTAATCCTATCACTATCACATTGATTGTCATTCATTAATTGTCTGTTTATTGCACTGTCCATGTCAAATAAACAAATAATCATTGTGAATCCAATTGCTAGTCATATCTTTTCATGCTCAGGGAATCTGAAAACATACACACAAACACTGTATGGGGGGAACTGTGCCGCTTGGCGGAGGTCTGCGCTCTCCGAGTGCTTTTCTAGTTGGGTTTGCGCTCCGCGGAAAAAAGAGGATTTGGAAGCCTCCCCCGGCAGAGAGCTGTTTTTTGTGCAGCCCCTATGGCTGGCCGGGGAATTTCTGCCAAATAATCCGGTGCCGGACAGCTGCCCGTGTCAGCTTTTGCAGCGTAGCGCAAACACAGGCACTCTGGCGGGCCCTGCCCACCACTGTTTTCTGCGTGCTTTTGTGCCTAAAACTTTGAAGAAGGCGGAGTTTGTGTTCATCAGACACGACGACCAGCGCCCTCTATTGCCCCTGCACACATGTTGAAAATGGCTGTATCTCACAATGTTAAAGAATCATTTAAAAAATTCCTGTATCCAGACGGTGATCCGGATCATCCCCAAAATTTAATCAGTTCTTCCTTGTACCATTTCCAACAACGCCTGAAAGTTTCATCGAAATCCGTCCAAAACTTTTTGAGTTATTTTGCTAACCAACAGACAAACAGACAGACAGACAGACAAACAAACCCCGGCAAAAACATTACCTCCTCCTGGCCTTCGGCCTGGCGGAGGTAATTAATCTTTTGTCAAGGTGTATCTATAAAGGTTAATTAATTGTATCATCTTTGTCAAAACAATAAAACATAACAAAATACATTTTAAAAAGATGCCATATTACCAGTGAAAAAAGCTTCAACACCTGACACTTAAAAACCTTAAAAATCCACATTGTGGAAAATGGCATCTTATACCCCTTTTCTTCAAAAAATATCTTTCATTGTCTTACAGTTACTTGTAAAAATCTTTTCCCTTTTCTTCCTCCTCCAAACACCAGGATCTATGAATATTCTAATCAGTCACCACCAATGCAGATCACTGCTCAACTTGGACCAGCCACCTTCCAGATGGCTGATGGGTCTCGATGGGATGCCAGCCATCTGAGAAAGGTAACACCACCATCTGCTCTGGACCAAGTAACAGCAACCAAGCCGACCCAGCCAGTGTGGGATCCGGACTGGGACTTTACTGATGAGCCAGCCACAAGTCCAGCGAGGGGGCCTCCAGATTCACCTGAGCCAGCGCCGCCAGGGCCGTGCCCACCACAGGCTTGACAGAGGCTTTGCTGAGCTCTGAACTGTCACTGACTCAAAAGTTCTTATTTCATGTTCAGTCAGTGCGTGGTCCGTTCAAAGTGGCAGAATAACCCACACAACCATGCAGGTCAAATCGGCAGTCTATCCGGTTACCCAGGTTGCAACAATTATTATTATTTTTTTTTTCTGATGGTTGCTCCTTCACGTGGTGCCTCGGTGCCAAGCTGTGTCTCTTTTATTTTATGTGTGTGTAAGAGAAGTAGAGGGTGATGTATGTGCCTGTGTGTGTTTGTGGGTATGTTTAAGGGAGGGTTGGAAGGGGTGGGGATGTATCATGTAAAATATGTAATTAAGTGTGCCTATTGTTTTTATCTATGTAAAACACTTTGCGCAGCATCTAATGTTTTAAAAGTGCTATACAAATAAAGTTTGATTGATTGATTGATTGATTGATTGATTGATGTCATGTTTGGAAATAAGCCTTAGGTGGTTCTCACAATGGTCCAGTCAAGTCCATAAGCATAACTTGTTTTACAATAAGCATATGCTAATGGTCATATCAGCCCGTTTGGCCACATTTGTGTGTGTTCAATTTTACATCAGCCAGTATGAGAGTTTGTCTTAAAGTTTACTTGCTACCCTTGCTAAGTCTAACCACAGACATAGTTCTAAGCTTTTTTTGTTGGGGGGGTGTAAATGTGATATATGGGAACGCACACGCACCACGCTGCAGTCGCACACACGCATACATGATGTCATCATGCTGCAGGTATAATAGCCAGCTACCCAGGGCTAGCCGGTCTCTTGTGGGCTCCCTCTCTTACTCTCCACCTTTGGTGTACCACTTCCCAGTCATATCACTGTGCGCTCCCTCCTAGCTGTTCAAGCTAATGTTTAATAAAGCTAACCTCAACATGTGGACCTGTCTGCATCCATTATTTCCAAACACAACATCCTCCTCCCTCATCGTCCCACCGGAGGTTGAAGCGGCTTTTAAACTTCCACCAAACCAATGTCCGAGTCCACCGGCGGTCCCTCCTTCACCTCCGAGCCTCGGTGATGTGAGCGCCGCTGTAGCCGTTTGGTCCCATGTGAGCCATTGGATCAGAGCGGAGCAACCTGAGTCGTGCGCCTCCTTCGGGCTGAACTTCCATGATGATAAACTGAGGAGAAATGAAGACCAGTCGCAGCTTAACCCTAACAACACTGTGAACCGGTACATGTAAATGTATTTATTAATGTTACTTGTCCTACTTTTAGATTATAGAAAATTTAGAAATACACTTTGCAATTGCCTTTTCTCTAAATTAAAAAAAAAAAAGGGTAAAAGTTGTCCCTGAGCGATCGGCATCTCAGCCAAAAATTCTCATCAGATTTTAGAGAAACTAGAGTGTTTCTTATTTTAATACCAGATTATGTTTTTAGCAAGGGTGTAACGATCCGAGCGCGGGGGCATTCCGCCGGACTCAGTCTCTTTGCCTTTTTTCATATGTGTGTAGTGTTGTAGTTTTGAGTTGTAATTCCTCTTATTTTCTCTTTGATTGGTTTTCACATATTCTGAATTGTTTCTTGGTATGATTTATTTTCCTGTTTATGTTCATTGTTGTTTTTGTATTTACATATTTGGGTTTACTGGTCCTTATTTGTCATCTCATTGTATTCATATTCTGTTGTGTTTTCTCTCCTCCCAGGGCTGCAGCTGTCAGTGGCACTTCCGGGTTTTTTGCTCTGTTGTGGGCAGTGCTCCTGTCAGCTGTCAGTCCCGTCTTCTCCCTCACATTGCTCCCAGCTGATCCCAGTTGTAATCATTGTTACATCCTGCTCACTCATGTGACCCACAGCTGTTATCACTTGTATCATTTGTTTCTGGTCCTATTTAAGGGCTGTAATTTTCATTCCTCTTTGCCGGAGTCTTACACATTCTCATCTCAACCAGAACCCTTTCTCTGTTCTGGTGAGTTTTGTTCCCTTTCATCCATGCGTAAGTTTGCTTTATTATCGGTTAGGATTTTGGTTTTGGTGCACTGTTTGGGACTTTGTGCTTTTTGTTAATAAATACCACAAACTACAGTTCAGTGCGTGGGTCTCCGTTCCTGCTTCATGGGGCAATTCATGACAGAAGACTCTGGCCAGTTAGAGACCCAGCTGCTGTGGTTTGTTGTTTTTTGGTTTTTGTTTCACTCATCTGTTGTGGAGCTCACACCATGTCCCCAGCACGCTGACCTCCAGCAAGTAAAGGGAGATCGGCAGCAGGGTCTCCAAGCATAGAGGAGCAGTGGGCCACCAAATTTGTGAAGAACTTCATGGATGAAGCTCTCGCCTCCCGCAGCCTGAAAAAGATCTGGGAGAGCTTGAATTCGGTGACCGTTATTGTCGAGGCGCACCCAGGGTTATGGAGGTATTCCCAATTTGCGGAGTTGCGGGCCATGCTCTCCGTCCTGCAACAATCTTTCCCTGGGCAGACATGGGGGCCACCTCCAGCGGCCCAAAGGCTACACGAAAGCACACTCCACGGAAGATGCCCTGCTTCGCTTCCAGTGCGCCCATTCCTGCTCCCGCTTCACTGACTCCTAGATGCCGCTACCCAGCTCCAGACTGCTGGAGGAACACCTCTCAGGCAACATTTTTTCCCGTGCCGAGTCAGACAATCCCCGCAACAGCTCCCTCTTCTAGTTTGTCTTCGTTGGCAGTCCCGTCAGCCTCCTGCTCCTCCCTGGCTTCTACGATTCCTGTCTTCGCAGCGTATCCTCCCGCTGCTGAAGGTCCGGCTGTTTCCCTTCTGGCTCCGCCCACTGCTGTGGCTGCAGGGGCGGCTCCTCAACGTTCCCCTGGGAGGCCTTCTTCAACTGAAGTCACTGAGAGGGTGGATCCTACACCTGCTGCAGCAGAGAACATTGTGCCCCGGGAACTCAGGCAAGTGTCTTTTTATTCTCCAACATGTTATGATGATATGCCTTGCCTGATTCCTGGTAGTGAGGCTCAGTGTTTGCAGTCCCCGAGGCCTCACCACCTGCTGTAGCACACACCATCTTACCTGCTCTGTCCGTGTCTCCTCCTAATTTCCCCGAGCATTCGCCGGTCCCAGGGTTGAGCTGCCGGGCAATGGAGGAGCTTGTGGTCCTGGAGGACCTGGTACCACCCCCACAGCCATGGTCTGGATGGAGTGAGAGCGCTGCCAGTGATCCGGAGCCTACACTGATGACTGAGCATCCCCAGGCTTCAGCTGAACAGAATCCAGTGCCAGCAGGAATCCAACCTCCTGTGTCCACGCCGGACAAGCCGCCTGTGTGAGTCGCTTCGCTGACGAGTCCGGGGAGTGCCCCAACCACCATGCCTGCTGTAGAGGCCGCCGCAGGAGAATCAAAGTTGAACCTCCAGAGGACTGGGACCGAGATGTCACCACCCAGATCGACGGAGTCCTGGACGGCGGTGGAGCTTGAGCTCAGGTAAGTACTCTCCTTTGTTTGAGTTGTTTCTATGTTTGAGAGATCTTGCCTGGCTCTTGGTGGGGAGAACCAAGTGCAGCCATCAGCTGCACCAGAGCTCACCTCACCGGGCTCCACTGCCACTGCTGACCCTGACCCTATGTCGTTGTGCCTCCTTTCTGAGCCTTTTCCCAGGGTCACCGAGGATCATCCTACTTCGCCTGAGGTCTCCGTGGGTCCAGCTTCATCACCTGAGATCCCCGTGGGTGCAGCTTCCCCATCGGCCGAGGTCTTCGCAGGTGCTCCGTCCCAGTGCTGCTCCTCCTCCAGATGAGGTCTTCGCTGGTGTTCTGTGCCAGCCCGAGGCCTCCGATGGTGCTGCTTTCCCCTCAGATGAGGTCATCGTGGGTGCTCCGTCCCAGCCCGGGACCTCCATGGGTGCAGCTCCTCCTCAGTCTGGGTATCCGTGGGTGCTGTGTCCTAGTCAGGGACCATCGTGGGTGATGCGCCCCAGCCTGAAACCAACATGGGTGCTGCACTCCAGTGTGGGCCCGCCGTGGGCATTACGCTCCAGCCTGGGGGCCACCAAGGGTGCAGCTCTGGCCCAGTCCGGGTCCAACATGGGTGCAGCTCTGGCCCAGTCCAGAGCCACCACAGGTGCAGCTCTGCTCCAGCCCAGAGCCACTGCAGGTGCAGCACTGCTCCAGCCCAGATCCACTCCGGGTGCTGCAATGTCCCAGTCCGGGACCACTGAGGGTGCTGCAGAGCAGTCCGAAAGCATCATGGTCCCCTCTCCTCTGCCCGAGGCCGCTGTGGTTCCCTCTCCTCTGCCCAAGGCCATTGTGGTTCCCTCTCCTCTGCCCGATGCCGTCGTGGTTCCCTCTCCTCTGCTCGAGGCCATTGTGGTTTCCCCAACTTCAGTGTCCTCTTCCTCATTGGTCTTCCCCATGGGGTGGCCGCCTCCTGGGTCACCCCTTCTGTTTAGGTGCTAAAGAACTCTGGCCGACCGCCTGACAGACTGTGCTGCTGGGTTGGGTGGCCCACTTTCTCCGGCAGGCCACCCGACTCTTACCACCATGCCATCTGTCAGTTCTGGGACTTTATCGGGCCACCTGAACTGCTTAGTTCTTTGGTCCAGGGGGCCTAGGTGCCTGGTTCTGTGTTGGTCCTGAGCGAGTCCTTTTTTTTTTTCTTTTCTTTTTGTTTCCTCTTAGTCTGGGTTTTGCTGAGGTGTTAGTTCTGAGAGTTTTTCTTCTTTTCTCTGGTTTGTTTCGGTCCCTTCATGCCTGGGTCCCCCTTCTCCCGCTCGGGGTGGGGTTGTTTTCTTGTTGAGGTGGGGGGGGGGGGGGGTTGTGAGGGTGTCCTTTTCTTTTGATGTTGCCGGGGTGTCTGGTGTACACCCCTTGATGGGGGGCTCTGTCACGGTCTGAGCAGGGGGGGATTCCACCGGGCTCAGTCTCTTTGCCTTTTTGCATTTTTGTGTAGTGTTGTAGTTTTGAGTTGCAATTCCTCTTATTTTATCTTTGGTTGGTTTTCACATATTATGTATTGTTTCTTAGTGTGATTTATTTTCCTGTTTACGTTCATTGTACGTTTTGTATTTACATAATTGGTTCTACTGGTCCTTATTTGTCATCTCATTATATTCATATTCTGTTGTGTTTTCTCTCCTCCTGGGGCTGCAACTGTCAGTGGCACTTCTGTTTTTTTTTGCTCTGTTGTGGGCAGTGCTCCTGTCAGCTGTCAGTCCCGTCTTCTCCCTCTCATTGCTCCCAGCTGATCCCAGTTGTAATCATTGTTACCTCCTGCCCGCTCATGTGACCCACAGCTGTTATCACTTGTATCATTTGTTTCTGGCCCTATTTAAGGGCTGTTTTTTTATTCCTCTTTGCCGGAGTCTTACACATTCTCATCTCAACCAGAACCCTTTCTCTGTTCTGGTGAGTTTTGTTCCCATTCATCCATGCTTAAGTTTGCTTTATTATCTGTTTGGATTTTTGTGTCGGTGCACTGTTTGAGACTTTGTGCTTTTTGTTAATAAATACCACAAACTACAGTTCAGCGCGTGGGTCTCCGTTCCTGCCTCAAGGGTCAATTCATGACAAAGGGTAGACTTTATTGTTCAAATACATGTTCTTTATTGATTGGCATGATTTTTAGGCAAGTCTTGATCATCATGTTTGGTTCATATCTTCACCCTCTCCTTGCAAGTTGCATGCTTGCAGTGAAAATAGTGATCTCACCACAGAGTGACAGAATGATCAAAATCTTCACTAAGTCTTTTGTCTGCAAAATTTGTTTATTTCTACAATTTAGATGCATAATCAAGAGTGCGGATTGAATCCACTGGAGCCACTGAGCTTTTAGTTTGTTCAACTTGTAACGTCACCCAAATCAGTCGGCAAATTCCAAAGTCAGTGCCTCGACGTGGGTGCACAGAATGAATGGAAAAAAAAACTCAATGTCTTTTCTTTCTAGATGAAATTAAAGGTAAGGTAAGGTAAAGCCAACTTTATTGTCATTCAATCCATACAGCGAATCATGTACAGTAGAACAAAATTACATTTCACCTATCTACAATGTTAATCACATCTAGAATCAGAGGGGTTGCTGCCATGCAAGGCACAACCACAAATTTCCCTCCTCTGATCCATTGTTGCTGAGCACCAAGCTGGATGGCAGGAAGTTCCGCTTTTATATGGTCTTCGGCATGACCCGGCCAGGATTTGAACCCCTGCCTTCCGGGTGTGGGGCAGATGCTCTACCAACTGAGCCACCACTCCGGTAGGCTACAAGAGGCTACAAGAGTACTATATTCATGTTTATTATGTTCTCAGCTTTTGGTAGAGGTTATAATATGCTTATTTTAGGATTATCAATGAGTATTCCCTTTAAATCAAAGTGTGTATATAAAGATAGTGAGCGCTTCAAAGGTGAAGTCCACAGATCTTAATAATAGTAATAATAATAATAATAATTACGGAATGCTACACTTGGGCAGATGTTGATCATTTATACTGTACCTCCCAAGGCAAAGTGGAGGTTGTGGTCTCATAAGTGTGGAGGACTGTGTACGAGGGGAAGAGATAGGCCTGCTGGATTATATCCAGAGGAGTGAGGAACCTCTCTTGACTGTAATAAGAAATGAGAATCTTGTGAGATCAGGCATGGCTGAAATGCCAAGAAAACTAAAAGACATGATGCAGGAAAAGAGAGTAGAAAACTGGAAAGCTAAGACCATGCATGGCTAGATCTTACGTCAAATGGAAGACATCGGACATGAAGCCTCGTGGGACTAGTTAAAGAGAGGAGACCTGAAGAAGGAAACAGAGGGGCTAATCACAGCAGCCCAAGATTAGGCCTTAAGAACAAATGCCTTGAAAGCAAAAGCACAGAAGCAAGAGCTTTCTCCTTTATGTAGGATGTATGGGGTGAAAGATTAGACAGTGGGTCACTAGTGTGAATGCAGTAAGCTGGCACAAACTCAGTATAAACACCAACATGACAATGAGGTCAGGATTGTGCATTAGTCAGTCATGAAACAGTTTGGTCTTGATGCCAGAGAAAGATGGTATGAGCATAAACTGGAACCAGTGATTGAAGATGAAGGCATTAAAATGTTGTGGGATTTTTCTATCAAGACAGATAGTGAAATTCAGGCCCGTAGGCCAGACATTGTGGTAATAAACAGGGAGGCTAATGAATGCTTAATAATTGATATTGCTGTTCCTGGTGATGCTAGTATTGTGGATAAAGAACAAGAAAAGATCCAAAAGTTCCACAATCTCAGAAGAGAGGTTGCACGTTTATGGAACATCAAAACATGCGTCATTCCAGTGGTGGTTGGATCCCTGGGCATGGTCACTAAGAATCTTGCCAAATACCTAACAAAGATTGGGATCCAAACGAAGATAGCGCTCCTACAAAAAGCAGCACTACCTGGCTCTGCAAGAATCCTTAGAAACGTACTTGAGGTTGAAGGCTGTGGGTTACAGCTTGCCTTCTATGTAAATGATTTTCTAGCCTAGATCTATGCTGTGATTGTTTAATAATAATAATAGTAATAAGCTTTATTTGTACAGCACTTTTTGAACATTAAAATTAAAAATAAAATTAAAAGATTAAAAAAATAAACAAATACAAAATAGAAGTACAGTTAAAATACAGTTTAAAAATAAATAGAATTACGGCTCTAAAACACACCTATCATAACATTTGAAATGAAGGAACAAATAGATTACAAGCAAGGATTTTGGATTTGATTTTTGTGTTATTGCTGCACAGATCAATGAAAATGAAAGTATTTAATGAACTTGCCCTCCTAATATCTGATGGCAGTGTGTTCCAGAGCTTTGGGGCACAGTTAAAAAAAAAAAAAGCAACTTCCCCAATTTTCATTCTGCTGCTAGATGTAAACCAGAATTAGCAGATCGCAGTGTTCTAGAAGGAAGGTACTTAACTAGTATTCTATAAATGTAGTACTTTGGTCCGAGTCCATTCATAGCTTTGTGTAGAAGAAAGAGGACCATGAAATCAACCCTATGGTACAGGCAGCCCGTGTAGAGCTGCTAGAACTGGAGTGATGTGCTCCCTCTTTTTGGTTCTCGTTAACAGTGCAGCAGGGTTCTGAATAAGCTGAAGTCTGTCTGTAGTAAAGCATAAGTTACAGTAGTCGTCTGTTTGAAATAAAGACATGAATCAATCTTTCTGCATCTTTTTGACTGATAAAGGGTCGCACTTTATCAGTGTTTCTAAGGTGGAAATAAAATGTTCTTGTTACTTTATTAATGTGAAACTTTAAACTCAGATCTGAGTCTAAGATAACATAGAGACTAGTGACTTCAGACTTGATCCAGGGAGCAAATTTGCCCAATTTGTTAAACAGTGCATGTGTTTTTATTTCAGGGCCAACTAGCAGGAGTTCAGTTTTATCCTAATTTTTGTCTTAAGAAATTTTGGGTCATCCACATGTTTATTGCCGTTAGACAGTTACTAATCCAAGTTATAGCTGCAGCATCATTAGGTTCAGCAGAGATGTCCAATTGTGTGTCATTCACGTAACTATGGAAACACACATTGTGTTCCTTAATGATGTTACCAAGTGGCAGCATGTAAACTGAGAATACCATTGGGTTGAGGTAGCTGCCTTGTGGAACCCCAAAAGAGATGTCAAGTTGGTCAGACTCATGGTCATGTAGAATTTCCTTCTTTTGATGTATCTTTTATTAAACTAGTTTAGCACACAGTCAGAAAGCACAATTAAAGGTGCGTACAGACTAAATACAAATGGGTGAATTTTTTGCAAGGTGCAATCACATTTTAACTCAATATGAACACACGAATAGACGTGTTTAGATTGAGGGACTACTGGTGGAAAATAGCAACTTTCTAAAACCTGGTACAGTGCATCTCACCTTGTTTGAAGCAAGGCTAATGTTTTATTGTACATTGTCCCTGTTTAAATAAAATGAAATTACAAATTACAAGTCGCCATCTAAGCGAGTTGCAGACGGGCGTAGTTGCCATTATACTTTCTGCAGCTGTGTTCAACCTGTTGTGGAAATCCGCAAAACACTGTCATGTTTAGGTTTACGTTTTCTGACGAGGCTCTCACCTGAAAAAAATTGTCCCTGCCTCCAAAACGCCATCTGGATGACAGCTGTTTACATTGCTAGCCTGCTAGCCCTTGTTAGCACGTCCTTGGCAGGAGTCCATGGGCAAATAACTCTGACACTCCAATTTAGCTGCAAAGCCCCTCCTCCATCTGTCTGCAGGTGAGTGGCAGTCTCATTTTAAAACTAGTTTACTCTCCAATGTTGATAGTTTTACTCCGGTGATACTTTTACTAGCTAGCGTTATAACTCAGATGTGAATGCGCGAATTTGTGAACTCACGTGTTCATCTCTTTCCATTGACTTTGTATGCATTCCCACCCTGTGAAAAAATTGCTTTGTATTTGTATTTGTTGTGTGGTGTGTGTTGCCGTACCAGCCCCTAACGTGACGTCAGGCGGGCACGGTCGTTCTGTATTTTTAGTTCTGTGCTCTCATTAAAGTTGGTTGGTTGGCTGCATGACAGGAGAGACTCTTGCTCCTTTCCTCATACATAACATTTTGGCAACGAGAGAGAAATTATGGGAGCGTATGGGCTACCTCCATCCCTGCTACCGTTTCTGGAGTTTACAGGAGAGGCAGTGATCCTGTGGACTAAGTGGGTGGCCATGTTCGAGGATTACATCGAGGGACTGGGCCTAAGTAGACTCGACGGGAGATGAAGACGAGCACTTCTGGTCCACCATCTCTGCGCAGAAGGCCGAAGAATTCTCGGTACGTTGGGTGAAACGGAGTGCTATGCAGATGCTGTCGAAGGGCTGGCTAAGTACTTCGCCGAGCAGACGGGGACCACGAAGCTGTGGGTGGCAGGATTGTTGGCACCAAATGGAGCTAGGCTAGTTAGCTTGGAGAAGCTAATGGCCCACTCAGTGTCTATGGGCAAGTTAGCCACAAAGCTAACTGTGCTCCAAAAGCAAGCTCCAGGCTACCAGCTAGGCATCGAGGTGGGCCCAGGGCCACGAGTGGAGGAGTCTCCGGTCACTGAAGATGGCGGGCCAGCCAAGGAGCGCAGCATGGTACAGGACGTAGCGCTGGTGAGTTTGATGGCGCAGTGAGCAACGACAGCAGAGAGGGAGAGCAGCGACAGGAGTCATCCCTGCAGCTGGAGGCTGGGCAGCGGGAGGCAGCACCGGCAGTGGGAAGCAGAGACAACGCAGCAGAGCGCCTTGGACGAGGGTGCTGGAAGCAGCAATGAAGCACCTGGGTCGGAGAGTGACACCGATGAGAGCGAAGCTGAAAGTCCCTGGAGGGAGCACCAACAGCCGGGCATAGATACAGTGTAACGAAGCACCTGGGACGAGGGTGCTGGGAGCAGCGGCAAGGTGCCTGGGTCGGCAGACGACACCAACAAAAGTGATGCTTTGAACCCCAGGAGTGAGTAACAGCAGCTGGGCACAGAGGCAGTGCAGCAGACCGCCTCGGACGACAGAAAGGAGATGCTGGGCACCATAGAGGTCGGGCAAGGTCTCAGCGCCGGAGCTCAGGCCACCCTGAGCGACAGTGCCGGGCGTTACGGCAAGACACCTAGGTCAGCGAGCAGCGCCGACGAGCAGGCTTTGAGTCTCCCTGGAGTTTGGCCACAGGGGGCCGGAGTGTTTGAAGCCTCGACAGTGGCAATGAAAGTGGCCGGGAGCGGACTGACAGGCTCGGAAGCATGGCATGCTGGACAGCAGCACTGCGGGTCCAAAAAGCCTGAATTTGCAGGAGCTTTTTTAAAAAGTTGTGATAAAAGTTGCAATGTTTTTAGAGGATTTTTTGCAATAAAACTTGTGGGAACAATTACCAATTTTAAAGCAGATGTTTTTTCGGGTTTTTTTTTTTTTTTTCCAGTTTACTGCAGTGATATTCTATATAACAATACAAGAAAAGCACAGTATTGTGAAAAATTTCCTATTACAGTGATTTGTAGATTAAGCAGAAACTTCTGCGATACAGAAAAAACTCTTTTGTGCAACTGCAAATACAGACTTTAACACAGTATCCATTACAACAGCTAAATTGCATTGAATGCATGTTAAAGAGTATACAGTAGATTTGGAAAACCCCAACCACTCGGTACCGAGGGGAAAGGAAAAAATAAATAATTGATTCTGTTGCTCTGTATTGTCTATTGGAGTCTGTATTTTTCTTTAAAATATTACACGCAATATTCTTTATCTTTCCATGCCTAACTCCTACCTGTCTATCTGCTCTTGACACACACACTTGTCTCTTCAGACACACATCTTTCATTCACGGCAGGGGTGGGGGGAGGGGGGCATTGGTCCGTGTCCAGACCAGAGATTCGCAGCTTTAAAGCTCATTGACAAGATGTAGTAATGATTTTACCTCTAAAGATGTATAACATGTTCAAACACTGGCTATAGTGTTAAATTTGTTTGTTTTGTTTGTGGTTTTATGGCATTTGTCCTCAAGGTTGCTCCCACAATGGGGTGCTTTTGGGGCAGGCTGATGTTTTTTAACACAAAGCCAGCACTTCGTGCACATGGTCAGGACGGAGATGTGGCGAGATGTCCACTGGCAGGCTGGGGTCGACAGATGAAGGGACGGTGTTGGAAACCTCACGGGTGTGTTTTTTTTTTTAAATCACACACTCTTTTTGCTGATATGTTCTGTTAATACTCATTATAAACACAGAAGTGAATGTGGTGCACCGATGCATTTGATTGGTTAGACTGACTGTTTGAGCACCACTCAGAGACAAATTTGATTGGTGAAATTGGCAGAAGATGATGAGGACTGGCCAAAATTGCGGGAAAGTTGCGATGATTGGACAAAGTTGCAAGGTCGCACAATAGTCACGCTGATTGGCTGATTTCGCGTGAATTGATGCAATCGCAACATCGCGAAATTCTGGAGGGACTGAAATATGTAAGGAGTTATGTAATGTTGGCACTCCCTTAGTTGTTTCTGCATTATTTTGAACTTATTAAAAGTATGACCTAATCTTGTTTATTCCTATGTTTTGCTCATAATGTCTCCTGTGTTGTTTTTGTCTAGTTTAGTTTCCAGTTATCTTAGTTTATTCTGTAAAATATTTCTAGCCTGATTCTCCCTTAATTTCCTTTGGTTTGTGATTTACTTTGTAGCACTCCCTGCCTTAGTTAATTTTGTAGCGTTACTTCCTGCTGGTTCTTTCCTGTTTATTCTACGCTATGATTCTCTGCTTGACCTTTTTATGATTTCTTAACCTTCTATTTGGCATCAAACCAGTGACAAGTTGACCGAGATGACCCTCGTCATTGAAGCCAAGCGCTCAGCACTTGCTGAGTACAAGAAGTACCCAAACGAGAAGAATCTCCAGATTCTCAGGGCTGCGAGAAGCAAAGTTCAGCAGACTGCTCGGCGCTGTGCCAACGAGTACTGGACTCAGCTCAGCCAAGACATTCAAACTGCTGCAATAACAGGGAACATCCGTGGTATGTACGATGGCATCAAGAAAGCACTTGGTCCGGCTCAGAGCAAGACAGCCCCCCTCAAATCCTCCACTGGGGAGATGATCACAGAAAAGAACAAGCAGATGGAGAGATGGGTGGAACACTACTCCGACCTCTACTCCAGACAGAACACCGTGACACCGTCAGCCCTTGATGCCATCGACTGCCTGCCATCCATGGACGAACTTGACGCCGAGCCAACCATCGACGAACTCAGCAAGGCCATTGATAGCTTGGCCGCTGGCAAGGCACCCGGCAACGACGGCATACCCCCCGACCTGATCAAGCACTGCAAGACCGCCCTACTGCTGCCATTGCATGACGTCCTCTGCCAGTGTTGGAAGGAAGGTGCCGTACCACAGGACATGAGGGACGCCAAGATCATCACCCTCTACAAAAACAAAGGGGAGAGAAGCGACTGCAACAACTACAGGGGCATCTCCCTCCTCAGCGTTGTTGGCAAAGTCTACGCACGAGTTGTTCTCGTTCGTCTACAGAAGCTTGCCGAACGTGTCTACCCCGAGTCTCAGTGTGGCTTCCGCGCTGAGCGATCGACGGTAGACATGATATTCTCCATCCGCCAACTCCAGGAGAAATGCAGAGAACAGAACATGCCCCTGTACGTCGCCTTCATCGACCTCACCAAAGCGTTCGATCTGGTCAGCAGAGAGGGCCTTTTCAAGATCCTGCCAAAGATAGGATGCCCACCAAAGTTGCAAAGCCTCATTGAATCGTTTCACACCAACATGCAGAGGATAGTGCAGCACGATGGCAACGTCTCAGAGCCTTTCAACATACGCAGCGGAGTGAAACAGGGCTGTGTACTTGCGCCAACCCTCTTTGGGATTTTCTTTGCTATGCTCCTGAGGCATGCCTTCAGCACAGCAACAGAGGGAATCTACCTGCACACAAGATCTGACGGCAGGCTTTTCAACCTCGCCCGCCTGAAAGCCAGAACCAAAGTACGCGAGGCTCTAATCAGAGACATGCTGTTCGCAGACGACGCTGCAGTCGCAACCTACACACAGCAGGAGCTTCAGACCCTGATGGACCGCTTCTCCCAGGCATGCAAGGACTTCGGGCTTACCATCAGCCTGAAGAAGACTAACGTCTTGGCGCAAGGCACGGAAGCACCACCAACCATCACCATTGACGACTACGAGCTGGAGGTCGTGAATCCGTTCACGTACCTGGGGTCCACGATCAGCAACAACCTCTCCCTTGATACAGAGATCAACAAGAGGATTGGAAAATCAGCCTTCACACTCGCTCGCCTCACCACACGAGTGTGGGAGAATCCCAAACTCTCTGTCAAGACGAAGATGGCAGTGTACAACGCCTGCATCATCAGCACACTGCTCTATGGGAGTGAGACGTGGACAACATACGCCCGGCAGGAAAAGAGACTGAACTCTTTCCACTTGCGCTGCATTCGCCACATCCTGGACATATCCTGGCAGGACAAAGTGCCCAACACAGAAGTTCTGTCCCGCGCCGGCCTTCCCTCCATGTTCACTCTACTCAGACAGCGCAGGCTCCGCTGGCTAGGCCACGTTCACCGTATGGAGGATGGCAGAATCCCCAAAGACGTCCTCTATGGAGAACTGGCAACTGGCAAGAGAGACGTTGGCCGCCCACAGCTGCGTTTTAGAGACGTCTGCAAGAGAGACATGAAGGCCCTGGAGATCAACACAGAGCGCTGGGAGGACCTTGCAACGGACCGCTCCAAATGGAGAGGCACCCTGACCAGACAGCTCAAGGCGGGTGAAGAGAGACTGACTGCTGCTGCAGATGAAAAAAGGACCCGCAGGAAGAACCGCCACAGACTCAGCAGCACGGAGACCACCCACAAGTGCGACCTGTGTGACAGGGACTGCCATTCGCGCATCGGCCTGTTCAGCCACAGGCGGTGCTGTTCCAGCAGAGTAGACGTTTAGGATTCTCTTCCATGGTCATCATAGACCGAGGGAGGCCGACGAACCTTCTATTTAGTTAGATTTCTTGCACCTGTTTGTGTGTCTAATGTTCTGTTCCTTATAAATCCATTCTCGTCTTGCCACTCGTGGTGGTGACATCATGTTTACCTGAATTCCTGTGGAGAACATACCTGTTGTGGATTAATTTTTTTGTGATTCTACTTTTCCATCCAGTTAGTACCTCATTCTAGTTTATTACTTTTGCATTAAGTTCAGTGTAGTTTGTGTTTCAGGCCTTGTGCTGCTTTTATTTTCCCATTTGTTCATAAAATCACTGTCACTACATACAGCCTGCATTTGGGTCCATCCTCTCTGCCTGCCAAGCAGTTCTAAAACATAACAGGTTATCCTTTTTCAGATGACTCTATACCTTAAATATTCTAGAACTAAGCATCTCTTTGATAAGCTTGAAAAAATGATAAACATATCCATATGCACCGTTTTTACATCAAATGAACTGTGTAAAAATGGGGTACAAGATTTTTAAATATTATATTCTTAAGTCATTGCAGCTTTGACCACTACAACAAGGAGATCATAAGCTTATGCTGATATTCTCGGGTGCCTCCAAAAGGAAAGGAGTTATTGTTAAAAATCAGTACACTGATTAGTGAGTTCTTACACTTTCAATGAACATTCCTATCCTAATTAGAATGAATACTGAACCACCTTGAAGCTACTGTGGAGGCACATTCTAATTACTTTCTGAAAAATGTAAAATTCTAATGTTAAAAGGTGGTTCAAAATATGAACAAGATGTGCCAGTGACATATTTCAAAAAAGGAAGAATTTAAGGAAATACTTTATCACTGAAGTATCAAGGGAAATAGTCCCTGGTATACTATTCCATGTTTTCAGATTTCCCCAACTAGACATTCCCAGAGGTCGGAATTGGCTTAACTGATTGATTGGTCTTTTTGGGAATTTTCTGTATAATCTATTCACCCCACAAGATGTGTGATTACAGCTGAATCATTTATAAAAACTTGAGCACATATCTCATTTGTAGATGCTGTATTAGCATATATTACTGTAGTTTTTAGTTAGCTGCTATTAACAAAGCTAACTATTCAGTTGTTGAGAGTGGTTTTTGTATTTATTATTCTCCAGAGACCAGTAATATACTTTCAGCCACTCACACCATACACTCCTGTCTCTGACAGTACTTTATTTGAGCTTTTTCACCTAGCCAATACCGCGTAGTGGACTGTGGTCATTCATACACACACACACACACACACACACACACATAGTAGGGATGCATTAATCGCAATTAATTATGCTGGGCGAGTTAATAGTTCACTGCGATTAATCATGTCATGAGTTAATCATTTCTTTTTCTTCTTCTTTCAGCTGCTCCCTTTAGGGGTCGCCACAGTGGATCATCTGCCTCCATCTCACCCTATCCCTCCATCTTCCTCTGTAACACCAACCTTCTCCATGCCCTCCTTCACTACATCCAGGAATCTTCTCTGTGGTCTTCCTATTTTCCTCCTTCCCGGCAGCGCCATCTTCAACATCCTTTGTCCAATATATCCGTTATCCCTCCTCTGCACATGTCCAAACAATCTCAGCCTTGCCTCTCTTACTTTGTCTCCAAACCACTCAACCTGAGCTGTCCCTCTGATATACTTATTTCTAATCCTGTCCCTCCTAGTTACTCCCAATGAGAATCTTAGCATCTTTAACTCTGCCACCTCCAGCTCTGCCTCCTGTCTTTTTGTCAGCACCATCATCTCCAAACCATACATCATAGCAGCTCTCACAACCGTCTTGTAGATCTTCCCTTTCAGTCAAGCTGCTATCCTTCTGTCACAAATCACCCTTGACACTCGTCTTCACCCACTCCACCCTGCCTGCAATCTCTTCTTCACCTCTCTTGTGCATTTTCCATTGCTTTGGATGGTTGACCTCAGGTATTTAAACTCATCTACTTTCACTACCTCTACTCCTTCCATCTTCACCATTACACCTGCCTCCCTCTCATTCACACTTATGTATTCTGTCTTGCTTCTACTGACTTTCATTTCTCTTCTCTCCATAGAATACTTCCACCTCTCCAGGCTCTCTTCCACCTGCTCCCTACTCTCACTACAGTTTACAATGTTGTCTGCAACCATCATGGTCCACGGAGACTCCTGCCTGACCTCGTCTGTCAGCCTGTCCATCACCATGACACACAAGAAGGGGCTCAGAGCTGGTCCCTGAAGTAATCCCACCCCTACCTTGAATCCATCTGTCGCTCCTACAGCACACCTCACCACCATCTTGCTGTCCTCATACATGTTCTGCACCACCCTCACATACTTTTCTGCCACTCCTGACTTTCTCATGCAGTACCACACTTTCTCTCTTGACACCCTATCATATGCTTTCTCTAGATCCACAAAGACACAGTGCAACTCCTTCTGAACTTCTCTATACTTCTTCATCAACACTCTGAAAGTAAACATTGTATCTGTAGTACTTTTTCTTGGTATTAAACTGTACTGCGCCTCACTGATTGTCACCTCTCCTCTTAATCTGGTTTCAACAACTTTTTCCCACATCTTCAAAGTGTGGTTGATAAAATTTATGCCTCTTTAGTTACTACAGCTCTGAGCATCACATTTGTTCATAAAAATTGGCACTAAAACACGTCTTCTCCCCTCTTCAGGCATCCTCTCACTTTCCATGATTGTGTTAAACAATCTGGTTAAAAAAATCCACTGCCATCTCTCCTAAACATCTCCATACCTCCACAAGTATGTCATCTGGACCAATCACTTTTCCATTCTTTATCGTCTTCAAAGCTGCCCTCAAGTCCACCTTGCCAATCCTCAGAACTTCCTGGTTCACCATCATTCCTTCATCCATTCTCCTCCTCTCTCTTATTTTTCTTTATTCATCAGCTCTTCAAAGTACTCCTTCCACCTTCTCAACACAATCTCGTCACTTATTAGTACATTACCATTTCTGTCCTTAATCAGTTTAACCTGTTGTACATCCTTTTCAGCTCGATCTCTCTGTCTAGCAAATAGATACACTGTGGTGACCCACCACAATCTACATGGACATTCAATCCTCACACTCAGCTAGCCTGCACTAAGCAGAGGACAATTTGCATACAGACAGAGAGCCCCCAGGAGACAATCAGAACAATGGACTATTGTTATACATCCCCGGATTAAGGAGAGGATGTCTGGGCGCCAGTTGGTCACGCAAATTATATGTATTGACTGATATGTATATCAATATGCAAATGTGCCATGCATTCTCTCTGTTGGTATAACATGTATAAA
Organism: Pholidichthys leucotaenia; assembly: GCA_020510985.1. Taxonomy (NCBI): domain Eukaryota; kingdom Metazoa; phylum Chordata; class Actinopteri; order Cichliformes; family Pholidichthyidae; genus Pholidichthys; species Pholidichthys leucotaenia. Next base: position 73,338,889 of record CM035846.1, read on the forward strand.
AGAGCTTGCTATACATGCCTCGACAGCACACACAGACCACTGCAGCGCACAGCGCTACAAGTGTGTCTCATTATGTTGGAGGAAAATAAAACTCCGCCACCTTCCAGCTCGCCGCATCTCGCCTGAACTTATTTTTCCTCCACACTGGTGACCCTTGACGAAGAATGGAACACGAGGCAAACATCCAGGAGATCACCCGGACAGGAAGCCCCAGCACGCGTCATGGTGCGCCCCTCGCCTGATTTATTCACCTCCACACTGGTGACATGATGAGAGAGAATGACCGCCTGCTCCCTCTCACCGCGCTGTGGATACAGAGGACCAGAGAACGCCTGAAACCTCTTCATCCTCACCGGAGCGCAATGCTGGGACTGACACGCACCATGAACAGGCGACACGAGCGAGCTGAAGGAAGCAGCCTGAACGGGGAAGGACATCGGCGCCGACTGCATTAATTTCCGCCAAGCTCCCCGAACCTGACTAGCCTCACGACAGTGGACCTCCCACGCACAGAAGCCCCGCACACACACCGCAGGATTATGAGGACAGCGCAACTGCCAGTTATGTGGTCACTGCGCCAAGCGTGCTCCACGCACGGGACAAAACCGGCTCCACAGACTGATACATCGTCCTCTGCCGCTGTACATGCCCGAGAAAAATGGCCGATCGCCACCCTCAGAACCTTCAGGGCTGCTCCCGCACCTAAAGCCAAACCACCTCACACCCTCACACAGCTGCAGTTGTTTCGCAGCCACTACGCATCCTCGGGGAAGTTGGCCGCTCGCCTTCCCCACATCCTCGCTGGATCGAGCCACGAGAGGAGTCAGAGATATTTTTTTTTTTTCACAGCCACTGTGGATCTCTGCCAGGTTTACCAGGAAAGTCCCTCACCATCGCGGATCCACACGCAATTTTTGCGTGGCCCAGACACCTTTGACGTCCCGGGCCGGCACTCACTTACTCCCACCCCCTCCCCCTCCTCCTGCACAGCACTTTTCCCGCACCTCACTCCCTAAAGCCGGCCGATCAGCGTCTTGTTCCATTATGCACAAAACACACCGGCCCATGCGCCCACAATCCACGGCCGTTCAACGTGCTGGAACCCAGAGCGGAGAACAATGTTTTTCCCCCCCTCCCCTGTCCCCCTCACGGACTGACATGCCCTCCGACAGTTCTATCGGAGCTGGAGCCAAATGACAGGGGGGGGGGGGGGGGTCACAACCCCTGCTGAGTGTTCTGGGGGGGGGGGGCCTGTGGTGACCCACCACAATCTACATGGACATTCAATCCTCACACTCAGCTAGCCTGCACTAAGCAGAGGACAATTTGCATACGGACAGAGAGCCCCTAAGAGACAATCAGAACAATGGACTATTGTTATACATCCCCGGATTAAGGAGAGGACATCCGGGCGCCAGTTGGTCATGCGAATGATATGTATTGACTGATATGTATATCAATATGCAAATGTGCCATGCATTCTCTCTGTTGGTATAACATGTATAAGAGCTTGCTATACATGCCTCGACAGCACACACAGACCACTGCAGCGCACAGCGCTACAAGTGCGTCTCATTATGTTGGAGGAAAATAAAACTCTGCCACCTTCCAGCTCGCCACATCTCGCCTGAACTTATTTTTCCTCCACAACACATCCTTTTCTCTTTCTTTCATGTCCAACCTCTCATACAACTCACTATATGCCTTTTCCTTTGCTTTTGCCACCTCTCTCTTTGCCATGCACTTAACTGCCAAATACTCCTACTTTCTTCATCTCCCTGACTATCCCACTTTGTCTTTGTCAACCTCTTCCTTTGAAGTCTTTCCTGTACCTCCTCATTCCACCACCAAGTCTCCTTGTCTTCCTTCCTCTGTCCACTGGATACACCACAAACCTTTCTACCTGTTTCCCTCAATACTTTTCTTTTACTTTCCCAGTTATCTCGTAATTCTTCCCTACCCCTGAGCCTGTCTCAGCTCCTTCCTGAACTCTGTGTAACCTTCTTTCTTCTGTAATGTATTCACCACAGCCATTTCCATCCTTTTAGCAAAATCCACAGCCATCTGTCCTTCCACATTTCTCTCCTTAACACCATAGCTACAGAGAACCTCCTCATCCCCTCTGTTCCCTTCACCTCCATGTCCATTAAAGTCCACTCCAACCACCACTCTCTCCCTCGGGAACACTCTCTATCACTTCATCCAACTTATTCCAGAATTCCTCTTTCTCTTCTACCTGACATCGAACTTGTGGGGCACACACACTGACAACATTCATCATTACACCTTCAGTTTCTAGCTTCAAACTTATAATCCTGTTGGACTCCCTCTTCACCTCCTGAACACACTTCACACACTCTTCCTTCAAAATTACTCCTACTCCATTTCTTTTCCTATCTGCACCATGGCAGAAAAGTTTAAATCCACCTCCAATGCTCCTAGCCTTGCTCCCCTTCCATCTGGTCCCTTGGACAGACAGTAAATCTACCTTTCTTCTCTCCATCACAACAGCCAACCCTCTGCCTTTACCAGTCATAGTCCCTGCATTTAAAGTCCCTACACTCACCTCCAGACTTCTACCTTGCCTTTTCTCTGTCTCCCTCCTAACATGTCTTCCCCCTGTCCTCCTCCTCAATCTTCACCCAACAGTAGCCCAATTTCCACCTGCACCCTGTCGGTTAACTTGGACATCAGACCTTAAGCATAGCAGATAAAATCAGATTGCATCTTATTTGGTCACAGAGGTTACATGCACTGACTTGGAATGTGGATGGGCCCAAATCCAGGGTTGGCCAAGTTGGAAACAAAATTTATGCCCGTAGAAATTATCCACACAACACCCACTGCACCTTTAGGTCACAACTTCAGCATGTGATGCTGAAGCTGGCGGTCTGGTCTGGTCTTCTCAGCAGGTAAAAAGGAAAGGGACTCGATACATGGTGAAGATACAGAGGCCCAGCAGAATCTTAGATATAGACTCTCATCAGCACTAAGAAACAACTTACAATTTTTCCATTAATCTCTTTTCTTTTAGGACAACACTGAAATTTTTCCTTTAGTAATCCAATTTTCAACAACCATTTTCCTTACAAACTGCATCCATTTTTCCTAGTAAGTTTATTTTGCGGTTATTTAATAGTCTGCTAGGTTCAAAGGTTATCATTTTATGTCTGTTCTTTGGTTTCACCCATGTCCGTAATACACTCTATGCTCTCAGGAATACAAGCTTGATTGTTCATCCAACAGTTTTCCACCATCACATGAATGTATGTTATCTATGCTGTTAATCCTATGAAAGCGTTAAACTCTAATTAAATCAGTGTGTTCATGTTTTTAAGAGAAAAGCCTTGAAGAACTCATTATTGAGACTGGTTTATTCATGGGGTTGATATTGAAGTATTAATAAATTTGTCCATCTATAACGGTGTGGTAATTCATTTTATATGAGGTTTAATTGTATGTTCTGATAATAAGAAGCCTTTAATACATATACATGTATGTGTATGTATGTATTACACACACACACACACACACACACACACACACACACACACACACACACACAGGTACATCTCAAAAAGTTAGAATATCATGAAAAAGTTCAATATTTTTTGTCAATCATTTCAGAAAGTGAAACCCATATATTATATAGATTAATTACACAGAGAGTGATATATTTTAAGTGTTTATTTGTTTTAATTTCGATGATTATGGCTTACAGCCCATGAAAACCCCAAATCTGGTTTCTCAAAAAATTAGAATGCTATATAAAATCAATTTAAAAAAATAGTTTTTAAATAGAAATGTTGGCCAACTGAAAAGTATGTCCATGTACACACTCAATAATTGGTCGGGGCTTCTTTTGGATTAATTACTTTTTCAATGTGGCGTGGCATGGAGGTGATCAGCCTGTGGCACTGCTGAGGTGTTATAAAGGTCCAGGTTGCTTTGATAGTGACCTTCAGCTCGTCTGCATTGTTGGGTCTAGTGTCTCTCATCTTCCTCTTGACAATACTCCATAGATTCTCTATGGGCTTTAGGTCAGTAGAGTTTGATGGCCAATCAAGCACAGTGATGCCATGGTCATTAAACCAGGTTTTGATACTTTTTGCAGTGTGTGTGTGTGTGTGTGTGGGAGGGGGGGTGCCAAGTCCTGCTGGAAAAAGAAATCAGCTTCTCCATAAAGCTTGTCAGCAGAGGTAGGCATGAAGTGCTCCAAAATTTCCTGGTAGACGACTGTGCTGACTTTGGTCTTGATAAAACACAGTGGACCAACACCATCAGATGACATGGTTCCTCAAATCATCACTGACTGTGGAAACTTCACACTAAATTTCAAGCAACTTAAATTCTGTGCCTCTCCACTATTTCTCGAGACTCTGGGATGTTGATTTACAAATGAAATGCAAAATTTACTTATATCTGAACAGAGGTCATCTGCTGGTGTTTGTCCATTGTGTTTTATCAAGACCAAAGTCAGCGCAGTCGTCTACCAGGAAATTTTAGAGCACTTCATGCTTCTCTCTGCTGACAAGCTTTATGGAGAACCTGATTTAATTTTCCAGCAGGACTTGGCACCCCCCCCCCACACTGCCAAAAGTATCAAATCCTGGTTTAATGACCATGGCATCACTGTGTTTGATTGGCCAGCAAACTCTCCTGACCTAAAGCCCATAGAGAATCTATGGAGTATTGTCAAGAGGAAGATGAGAGACACTAGACCCAATAATGCAGATGAGCTGAAGGTCACTATCAAAGCAACCTGGACCTTCATAACACCTCAGCAGTGCCACAGGCTGATCACCTCCATGCCACGCCACACTGATGCAGTAATTAATCCAAAAGGAGCCCCAGCCAAGTACTGAGTGTGCACATGGACATACTTTTCAGTCAGCCAACATTTCTATGAAAAAAATATTTTTTTTAAATTAATTTAATGTAATATTCTAATTTTTTGAGAAACTGAATTTGGGGTTTTCATGGGCTGTAAGCCATAATCATCAAAATTAAAATAAATAAACACTTGAAATATATCACTCTCTGTGTAATGACTCTACGTACAGTATATAATATATGGGTTTCACTTTCTGAAATGAGTGACAAAAAATATTAAACTTTTTCATGATATTCTAATTTTTTGAGCTGTGCCTATATATACACACATAAATATGTATGTATGTATGCATAGTGGTGTGAAAAAACTTTTGTCCCCTTCCTGATTTCTCATTTTTTTGTAAGTTTGTCACGTTTAAATGTTTCAGATCATCAAACAAATTTAAATATTAGACAAAGATAACACAGATAAACACAAAATGCAGTTTTTAAATGAAGGTGTTTATGATTAAGGGGGAAAAATCCAAACCTACATGGCCCTGTGTGAATAAGTGATTGCCCCCTATACGTAATAAATGGTTGGGCCACCCTTAGCAGCAACAACTGCAATCAAGCGTTTGCGATAACTGGCAATGAGTCTTTTACAGAGCGCTGTGGAGGAATTCTGGCCCACTCATCTTTGCAGAATTGTTGTAATTCAGCCACATTAGAGGGTTTTCAAGAATGAACCGCCTTTTTAAGGTCATGCCACAGCATTTTAATCAGATTCAGGTCAGGACTTTGATTAGGCCACTCCAAAGTCTTCATTTTGTTTTTCTTAAGCCATTCAGAGGTCTGTTGTGGTGAAGAGGGAGCTTAGTTCTAAGGCAAAGCTGTCGATTTACCAGTCAATCTACGTTCCTACTCTCACCTATGGTCACGAGCTTTGGGTAATGACCGAAAGAACGAGATCGCGGATACAAGCGGCTGAAATGAGCTTTCTCCGTAGGATTGCTGGACTCACCCTCAGAGATAGGGTGAGGAGCTCAGTCATCCGGGAGAGGCTCAGAGTAGAACCGCTGCTCCTCCACATTGAAAGGAGTCAGTTGAGGTGGTATGGGCATCTGATTAGGATGCCTCCTGGACGCCTCCCACTTGAGGTGTTTCAGGCACGTCCCACTGGGAGGAGACCCCGGGGCAGACCCAGGACTCGGTGGAGAGACTATGTCTCCCAGCTAGTCTGGGAACGCCTTGGTATCCCCTCTGAAGAGCTGGAGCAGGTGGCTGGGGAGAGGGAAGTCTGGGCTTCTCTGCTTGAACTGCTGCCTCCGCGACCCGGACCTCCGGAAAAGCGGTAGAAGATGGATGGATGGATGGCATTCAGAGGTGGACTTGCTGGTGTGTTTTGGATCATTGTCCTGCTGCAGAACTCAAGTGCACTTGAGCTTGAGGTCACGAACAGATGGCCGGATATTTTCTTTCAGGATTTTTTAGTAGACAGCAGAATTCATGGTTCCATTTAACATAGCAAGTCTTCCAGGTCCTGAAGCAGCAAAACAGCCCCAGATCATCACACTTCCACCACCACATTTTACTGTTGGTATGATGTTCCTTTTCTGAAATGCTGTGTTACTTTTACACCGGATGTAATGGGACACACACCTTCCAAAAAGTTCAACTTTTGTCTCGTCAGTCCACAGACTGTTTTCCCAAAAGTCTTGGGGACATCAAGTTGTTTTTTGGCAAAACTGAGACAAGCCTTTATGTTCTTTTTGCTCAGCAGTGGTTTTCATCTTGGAACTCTGCCATGCAGGCCATTTTTGCCCAGTCTCTTTCTGATGGTGGATTCTTGAACACTGACCTTAACTGAAACAAGGAGGCCTGCAATTCTTTGGATGTTGTTATGAGGTCTTTTGAGACCTCTTGGATGAGTCATTGCTGCACTCTTGGGGTAATTCTGTTTAGCCGACCAATCCTGGGAAGGTTCACCACTGTTCCAGGCTTTTGCCATTTGTGGATAGTGGCTCTCACTATGGTTTGCTGGAGTCCCAAAGCTTTAGAAATGGCTAGAAAATTGAACTCAGCTTTCCAGAGATGTGATAAACCACACTTAATTTATGCTTTAACAGGGGGGCAATCACTTTTTCACACAGGGTCATGGAGGTTTGGAATTTTTTTTTACCCTTAATAATAAACACCTTCAATTAAAAACTGCATTTTGTGTTTACTTGTGTTATCTTTGTCTAATATTTACATTTGTTTGACGATCTTAAACTTAAGTGTGACAAACAAAAAAAAATCAGAAATCAGGAAGGGTGCAAACACTTTTTCACACCATTGTGTGTGTGTGTCTGTGTGTGTATATATATATATACACTACCGTTTAAAAGTTTGGGGTCACTTAGAAATTTCCTTATTTTTGAAAGAAAAGCACTGTTTTTTTCAATGAAGATAACTTTAAACGAATCAGAAATACACTCTAATATCTAATATACATTGCTAATGTGGTAAATGACTATTCTAGCTGCAAATGTCTGGTTTTTGGTGCAATATCTACATAGGTGTATAGAGGCCCATTTCCAGCAACTATCACTCCAGTGTTCTAATGGTACAATGTGTTTGCTTATTGCGTCAGAAGGCTAATGGACGGTTAGAAAACCCTTGTGCAATCATGTTAGCACAGCTGAAAACACGTTAGCTGGTTAGAGAAGCTATAAAACTGACCTTCCTTTGAGCAGGTTGAGTATCTGGAAAAAATTATTATTTCAAATACAAATCATTATTTCTAACCTTGTCAATGTCTTGACTATATTTTCTATTCATTTTACAACTCATGGTGGTAAATAAGTGTGACTTTTCATGGAAAACACAAAAATAATTGTCTGGGTGACCCCAAACTTTTGAACGGTAGTGTATATATATATATACATATATATATACACACACACTGTATATGCACACACACACACACACACAGAGAACGGGGAAATTAAGTATTGTGAAAGCGTCAACATTTTTCTCATTAAACATATTTCTGATGGAGCTATTGACCTGAGATATTCACCAGATATCAATAACAACCTAAGTATTCCATACATACAAAGAAATCAAGGCAATTGTGTTTACAAAGCAAGTTATATTTGATTAAGGGGAATGACACAGGGAATAAGTATTGAACACAGTAAAATTCATTTAATATTTAGTAGAACGGCCTTTGTTGGTAAAAACAGCTTCCAGACACCTCCTGTATGGAGAAACTAGGCACAGGAATTGCTCAGGAGTGATTTTAACCCATTCTTCCACACAAACTGTTTTCAAATTTTGAAGGTTAGGGTTACTTACCTTCAAAAACTCTTCAAAAACTTCAAAAAAATCTGATTTTCAGTTCGTTCCATATATTTCCAATTGGATTCAGGTCAGGTGACTGGGCCATTCTACCAGCTTTATTTTCCTTCTCTGGAGGCAGTTGAGAGTTTCTTGCAGTGTGTTTGAGATCATTGTCTGAAATGTTCACCCTCATTTCATCTTCAGCATCTTTGCAGACGGCAACAGCTTCTTATCAAGGATGTCTCTGTGCAATTTTGCATTCATCTTTCCTTCAATTAAATGAAGTCTGCCTGTACCGTCCAAAATTTCATTGTACTGTACTACTGGACAATGACAATAAAGCCTATTCTATTCTAGTCAATTCTGTTCTGTTCTGTTCTATTCTATGTGCTAAAAAACACCCCCACACTATGACAGGATGTGCAGTGCCATTTCTCCTCCAATCATGCTGTGTGTTATGTCATCCAAAAAGTTCAATTTTGGTCACATCTGACCAGACTGTATTCTCCCAGTATTTTACTGGCTTGCCCAAATGTTCTGCAGCAAACTTTAAACGAGCTTCAACATGCTTTTTCTTCAGCAGTATAGTCTTGCAAAGTGAGAGGGCATAGAGTTCATGTCGGTTGAGTGCATTACTTATAGTTTTCTTTAAAACAGCAGTACCTACTAATGCCAGGTCTTTCTGGAGCACTCCACAAGTGGTCTTTGGCTCTTGGATAACTCTTCTGGAAATTCTTTTGATTCCTCTGACAGAAATCTTGCAAGGAGCTCCTGGTCGTGGCCAGTTTATGGTAAAATGATGTCCTTTCTACTTTCGAGTGATGGCTCCAACAGTGCGCACTGGAACATTCAGCAGTTTAGAAATGCGCCTGTAACCAATGCCATCATTATGTTTTGCAACAATAAGGTTGCAAAGGTGTAGAGAGAGCTCTTTGCTTCAACCCATCATGATTTTGTCACGATTTGCCCTTCGGGGCATGAAGATGAGACCCACCCGCTGAACTGTGAGTTTGGCAGATTTATTGGTGGAACAACAAACAAAGACTAAACTGTGTTCAGAACACAAAAATACAAATGAGGAAGTAAACTTACTGATAGCGCACCAGAGCAGGGCAGGGCTCTGGTGGAGACACGGAGAATACAAACAAGACTGTGGTGATGAGAAAATGAAAATACAGCACTTAAATAGGATCAAAAACCATTTACAAAATCAATGACAGGTGTGGGTTATCTGAGCGGGCAGGAGACAGCAATGAAACATAATTAGAACCAGCTGGGGGCAGTGAGAGAGGAGCAAACCAAAGCTGACAGCTGACAGGGCAACGCCCACACGGAGCAACACGCCAATGACAGCTGTCAACCAGCAAAAGAACAACAGTGAAGATATAAAGATTAAAATATCAACCCAAGCAGACTAAATTAATACAAAATAAAAGTGTAACAAAACTAGAACACAAAAAGGAAAATGGCAACCAGTACACAAATACAGAAAACCCAAAAAGCATAACATACAACAAATAAATACAGAGAAAAAGCCACGAGACTGAGCATGGCAAAAACTCCCAGTGCTCAGCTCGTGACAGAGCATCCCTCTCAAGGGGTGGACCCCAGACACCCCAGGGCAACATCAAAAGAAAAAGAAAGTACCCCCCCCCCCAACAGGAGCGCAACAATAACCCACTCAGGGTGGGTGGTGGGGGGAACAGGCTAGGAGGGAATGAAACACAACCCAGCTCAGGATCCACACCAGGCGAAACCTCAACCACCCTAAGCCCCCTGGACCAAGGAGGTGGACAGTTCAGGCAGGCGACCAGAGTCCCAGACCCGCCAGATGGCAAGATGAAATGAGTCGGGTGGCCTCCCAGAGAATGTGGGCCACCCAACTCTGCGGCACAGTCCGTTGGGTGGTCTGCCAGAGTTTTTCAACCACCTGAACAGAAGAGGTGGTCCAGGAGGAGGCTGCCCAACAGGAAGTGCGAGTGGTGAGGATGATAGGGAAGTTGGGGAAATAATGATGACCTCTGATGGAGAAGTGAGAATCACAACAACCTCAGGCGGAGAAAAGGGAACCACGACAGCACCTGGCACAGGAGGGGGAACCACAATGGCATCTGGCAAAGGAGGGGGAACCACGACGGCGTCAGGCAGAGGAGGGGTAACCACAACGGCATCTGGCACACAAGGAGGAACCATGACAGCGTCTGTCAGAGGAGAGGGAACCATGACGGCGTCTGACAAAGGAGGGGGAACCACGACGCCCTTGGACTGGCCAGCAGCACCCTCGGTGGTCCTGGACTGGGACATAGTAGCACCCATGGTGGCTCCAGACTGGAGCGAGGTTGCACTCGCAGTGGTCCCGGATTGGGACAAGGTTGCACCCGCGGAGGCTCCAGACTGGAGCACCTGCAGTGGCTCCAGGCTGCAGCACAGCAGCACTCACGGTGGCCCCGGGCCAGAGCACAGCAGTACCCGCGGTGGCCCCGGACTGGGCCAAAGCTGCTCCCATGGTGGCTCTGGGCTGGAGCGGAGCTGCACCCTCGGTGGCTCCAGGCTGGAGTGGAGCTGCACCCTCGGTGGACCCGGACTGGGCCAGAGCTGCCCCCTCAGAGGCCCCGGCTGGGACAGAGCACCCGCAATGACCTCAGCAGGAAGGGAAACAGCACCCACAGAGGACCCGGACTGGGCCAAAGCAGCACCCACGGAGGCCCCGGGCTGGGACGGAATGTCCTTGACGACCTCAGTGGGGGGAGCTGGACCCACGGTGATCTTGGGTGGCGAGCCAGGACCCACAGAGGCTTCTGGCCAAGCTGGACAATCCTTAGGGACCCTGGGGAAAAACTCAGGCAAGAGATCCAAAGACACAGGGTCAGGGTCACCGGCGGCAGTGGAGCCTGGCGAGGTGAGCTCAGGTGCAGCTGATGGCTGCACTTTGTTCTCCCCACCAAGAGCCAGGCAAGATTTCTCCAAAAGAGAGACAACAGAGACAAAGGAGATAACTTGCCTGATCTCAAGCTCCACTGCCGTCCAGGACTCTGACTATCCAGGTGGTGGTTCTACGAGCCCGGCCCTCTGGAGGTCCAACTCCGGTTCTCCTGCGGCGACCCCTGCAGCAGGCATGGTGGTCAGTTCAGTCCTGGAACCCCTCAGCGAGGTGAAGCACGCAGGTGGCTTGCCCTGTGTGGTGACAGGAGGTGGCTCTCCTGCTGGTGCTGAATCCTCCTCAGCTGGATCCCGGGGCCACTCTTTCATCGGTGCAGGTGTCCGCTCGGTTTCAGCACTCACCCTCCTTGCAGAGCATGGTTGCAGGGCTAGAACCAGGTCCTCCAGGGCTGCAGGCTCATCCAACATCCAGCGGTTCAATCCTGGGACTGGCGTACACTCAGTGAGCAGAGGAGGAGACACGGAGAGAGTAGGTGACAAGTCTTATGCTGCAGCAGGTGGTGAGAGCTCACAGGGATGCGGGGACTGAGCCTCACCATCGGGAATCAGGCAAGATTATTCATACGAAGGTAATGAATGAAAAGCCACTTGCCTGTATTCCCGGGGCATGATGTTTTCTGCTCCAGCTGGTTGGAAATCGGCCTTCTCCGTGACTTTAACGGTCATAGGCCCCTCAGAGGAATGTGGAGGAGCCGCCCCTGCCAGCACGGTTTCGGGCGGAGCAGGGGAAAAAAACAGCTTGGCTCTCAGCAGCGGGAGGAGGCGTTGAGGAGAAGCAGAGAACAGCAGCTGCAAAGAGGGAAGAGGCTGACAATTCAGCCCTAGAAGAAAAACTCGGGAGTGCACTGGTGATGGAGGCTTCTGTCTCAGCATAGGAGAAGCTGCCAACTGAGAGGTGAGAGCGTTCTTCCGGTGGGATTTTCCAGAACGACGGTGAGGAGCGGGAGGCGGAGGCATATGCTCAAGATGGCGAGGGAGAGACTCCGGAGTCAGGGACGCTCACTCATCGGCTCAAACTCCGGGTCCCTTGGTGAAATCTCTTCCAGCTCCTGAGGAAGATCCAAGAGGAGCCATGGCTTAACTTCCAGGAGGAGCTCATTCTCTGCCAGTACAACCTGCCTGCGCTCCTCGGCCAATGGAGCGGGCCAGTGCTCAGGAGGAGGAGGCGAAGCTGCCGCCGGAGAGCAGTGAGAGGCTGGAGGCTTCCGTATGCATGAGCGCTTGCTCTTCGTTGGCACAGGCACAGGTATCAGAGCTGATTCCCCTGGCTCATTACTCGTAGGTTGAGGAAGAAATATGGAGAGGAGTAGGTCTGTGAGCTCCAGGTGATCCCACAGGCTGGGGCATCAAGCAGCTGTGTCGCGCCCTCCAGACACTCTCGGGCTGCCTCGGGAGTACAGGAGGCTCAAGCCTGCAACAGAATATCCTCCAGAACACACACAGACCACTGCTCCACTTCATCCAGTCTCAGGGTGGACACATCCGGGGTGACAGACATGGTTACTCCTGGGTGTGAAAAGAAAACCAAACGGGGAAAAACAGGGAAAACCTACAAGCTTTTGCTGTCACTGCAGTGAAAGAAACGGCCAAAAAAAAAATCAACAAACTCACAGCAATGAGTTTGTTGCAGCGATGAGAAAATGAAAATACAGCACTTAAATAGGATCAAAAGCTATTTACAAAATCAATGACAGGTGTGGGTTATCTGAGCGGGCAGGAGACAGCAATGAAACATAATTAGGACCAGCTGGGGGCAGTGAGAGATGAGTGAACCGAAGCTTACAGCTGACAAGGTAATGCCCACACGGAGCACCATGTTACTGACAGCTGTCAACCAGCAAAAGAACAACAGTGAAGATCAACCCAAGCAGACTAAATTATCCATCCATCCATCTTCTTCCGCTTAATCCTTTTCGGGTCACGGGGGGGGGGGGGGGGGCTGGAGCCTATCCCAGCATCTTTGGGCAAGAGGCAGGGTACACCCTGGACAGATCGCCAGTCCATCAGAGGGCCAACAAAGGTAGACAGACAACCATTCACTCTCACACCTAGGGACAATTTAGAATCCCTAGCTTGATGCCAATTAACCTAACTTGCATGTTTTTATCATGTGGGAGGAAACCGGAGAAATCCCGGAGTAAACCCACGCAGACATGGGGAGAGCATGTAAACTCCACACAGATCACTGTTGGTCGGGGGCTGGGATCAAACCCAGGATCCCCCGGCCAAGGGTGAGTTGCTGTGCTGCCGCAGTGCTAACCACTCCGCCACCGCGCTGCCCCCAGAGTAAATTAATACAAAATAAAAGTGTAACAAAACTAGAACACAAACAGGAAAATCGCAACCAGTACAAGAATACAGAAACCCAAAAAGCATAAAATACAACAAATAAATAAATACAGAGAAAAAGCCACGAGACTGAGCATGGCGGACATTTCCAGTGCTCAGCTTGTGACAGATTTCTGTGTAGTGTGACAATCTGATAGCCTTTAAAAAGGTATGTGACTATCAGTCAGGACTTAACCAGCTGAAATTAATTTGCACTGATGGGGGATGGGATGGCTTCCTAAATTCTGATGGATTTCAGCTTTTTTGTTTTGCTTTTAATGCCTTGTTGAACCTGTTTTTTGTGATGTGTTCAATACTTATTCCCTTTGTCATTCAACTTTATTAAATATAACTTGTTTTGTGAACACAGCTGCCTTGATTTCTTTGTATGAATGGATTACTTGGGTTGTTATTGATATCTGTTGAAAATCTCATTTCAATGATTCCATTAGAAATATGATTGAGAAAAATATTGACTTGTTCAATACTTATTATCCCCGGTGTATATGAGAATAGTTCACTACAAGAGCTAAAATTAGCCACAAAAGGGTGTCATCAGTCACAGACATCAGCAATGACAAAAGAGAGAGAGCGGGGTTAGAACATGCTTTAGGTGAGGTGAATTGGTTTCATTAGCATTTCAGGCAAAAAAAAAAAAAAAAAAAAAAATTAAATTTAAAACAACCAGTTATAAAGACTGCTCCTTTAGCTGTGTGCAAGGTGGTAATGTAATAATTAAACCATGATGTGTTCTAACCAAAGCATGTCACAAACATTTTAATACCAACTCTGGGAACTCTGTGAAGGGCATACCATGGGCACTTCATGTCATGAATCCGGGTTTGGAGACCGAACCCGATTCTGACTCATCGTTATGCCTTGACCTAATTTTCTCCTGACAGCTCGGGCACGCCCCCTCCTCCTGTCAAACTCCATCAGCTGCACTGTCACGGTGTTCACACATACACACACACACAAGCACATGCTCCATTCACTCTCATTCACACACGCTCTCACACACCGGATGCCAATCAGTTCTGCCTACGCATTTTCACACCGGCAATCTCTTTCCTCGTTAGCTTCTGGAGTATATGTTTGCCGCGCCGGGGGAAAGAGATTGTCGGGGCATTCACCCTCGTTCATGGCAGCAACTTCCCCATGAATGACGTTCCACTCCCTTCACGTACTCAGCCTGACATCTGCAGACAATCCATTCCTGGGTGTTCGCGGCTGCCTCAGCTTCTACCCCTTTTCCGCCAGACTGCTTGGTTTCGCCCCGGATCTGCTCCAGCTTCGTAAGTGTCTTTTTCGCCTTTTCTCCTGTGCTCTGCAGCCCTGTGGCATGAGGCCGTGCGCATTTCCTTTTTGTGCTTTACGCAGCCCTGCGGCACGAGGCTCCATTTAGACCAGGCTGTTGAGCATTCGGCTGCCACCCTATGTTAATGGCCAAAACTAGTCATTACACCACTTTGTATTTCTGTCGCTGAACTGAACTGTATTTGGTGATAATTGGACTGTTGGTTCCCTTTGTGTGGTTAATAAAAGTGCACCATCTACTCTCGCTTTTGGGTTTATTCATTCCCTCTCTCGTGCGCCAAGCCCTGGCGCACGGAGGTTTATGACACTTCAAATACTTGATCATGAGTGTCATTATCATCAGTACACTGCCACATTTACCAGCTAAGTTCTAACTTTGACATAAATGTGCAGTATTAGAAACTGAACACTTCATGAGACCTTTACTTTATTTCAGTTGAAGTGTTTTTCAAAACATATTTCTTAACCACTCTAATGACCCTAATGCCTGTAAGTGTCCAGACTTTCCAGAACCCAAAGCATACATTAGCATTCAACCTTTTCACTTAAGCCAACAAATACTGGGAGTATCAACATATCCTCACAGTGGAGGTCTGAGCCCGTCAGCATCACAGACAAATAATGCTCAAATGCAATCCAACAGCATCAGTGTTTTAAGAGAACTCTCATGGTGAAGTTCAAATTTGGTTCATATTTTAACATTACAGCAAAGTACAAACAGACAACTGCCACATGAGACTGCATATTCCACAAGAACACTTGTATCTGTGCTCATATTCACTTTCAAAATAGCTACTTATTACAGATCAGTTTGAATTCAAGAACAGGATATAGCGAAATGGTTTATTAAATGTTGTGAGGAAAAAAAACAGTACAGACTGGAGCAAAATGTGAAATATGGAGAACAGAAGTGAATAAAAGTGACAGGAAATTAAATTGTGCTCAGATCTGTCTACAACGACACAGCAGGGAAACTTTTTGAATAAAATTACACATGTCATGATTACTAGAGATATCAGCCCACGTGCAAGATGCTACACCAGAGAATGCAGACAACCAAAGTTTTAAACACAATTTTATTGAAAAGAGTTGTTCGAAAGTTAGCAGAAAAATCACCTCACTCAACCAAAGGAGTGCCCAGCCTGTAATGAGGGAGACGAGAGCAGATTAGAACTAGGAGGGAAGCAGATAATAATGAATCATAGGGAAAAACTCTTACGAGTGAGAGCAGAGAGCCTGACGAGGAACCCAGGGAGGCAAAGATGAATTGAAACGGAAGCTGCGGGTGAGTAGGGCTGGTGAGATGGAGCGAAGATGATGATGAAAGAGCAGGTGAGCATACAACGAACCCCCGGGGACACACCGCAGAGATGGCAGCAACCTGAGAAGGAAGAAGAGAGAGACAGATTATTTTCTGGGTTCCAAGACAATTAATACTTAATTCTTTTATGGCAATATACCCAACGAGCTAGCGCTGGAGTGTTCACAGACTGGTCCTTTCAAGCGGTGGCAACGAAGAGACAGCAGGTGTGTCCACTCACACAGGTGTATTGATTACCTGCGGAGCCGGGGACCCTCCCACAGGACGGGAATGGGAGTGCGCTCACCAGATCGTAATAGTGCCCCCTCCTCAAGGGATGCCTCCTGGCGGCCCACCGGGCTTGTTGGGATGGGTTCGGTGAAAGGCCTGGACCATCCCCTTGTCATGGAAGTATGACCGGGAAATCCATGACCTTTCTTCAGGTCTGTAACCCTTCCAGTGGACCAAGTATTGTAGCCCCCAACCCCGATGGCAAATGTCCAGAATTCTCTGAACGGTCTAGGTAGTCTGACCGTTGAGGATCCGAGGGGGAGGAGAAGGCTTTGGGGGGGGCGGGGACAGGCAGAGAGGGGCTTGACCTTGGATATGTGGAAGGTCAGATGGATACGGAGAGCCGGCGGAAGCTCCAGGCGGACTGTCACATCACTGATGATTCGGAAGATGGAAAATGTCCCCAGGAACTGAGGTGACAGCTTACGAGATTCTGTTTTTAGAGGCACCTGGACCGCCAACAGTCACACCTTCTGCCCAACCGTGTATCTGGGCGATGGAACCCACCTGCGGTCCGCATACTGTTGGTTCCGTTCAGTGGAACGGAGAAGCGCAGCACGGGTGGCCCTCCACAGGCATCAACAACGGTCGGTGTGGGCCTCCACAGATGGCACGGCGACATCCCTGTTCACCATGGGCAATGGGGGGGGTACCCCATCGATGCCTCGAAGGGTGTTAATCCCGTAACCAACAAAACTGCAGAGTTGTGGGCGTATTCCACCAAGGTCAGATGAGTACTCCATGTAGATGGGTTGCAGGATGCCACACATCGGAAGGCGGCCTCCAGGGATTGGTTGGTGCACTCAGCCTGCCCGTTGCTCTGCCCCTGAATCAATTAATGCCAAAACCCTCCTCTTGATCCCTGGCAACTGAATGAGGGGGGATGAATAGAGTTCCCACCTGTCAGACCCCCCATGGCTACTGACAAGCCACGTCTTTTTGGCTTTAGGTGGCAATTAAATATTTTGTGCTCAAGCGAGCCACAATACATGCAAGCACCGGCTCTCCTCCATCACTGGTGCTCCTCCGGAGTTAGTCAGATTCGGCCAAGCACCATAGCCTTGGAGGAGGAGTCAGTCTTACCTATGCCAGTAGCTGGGGAGAATATACGCAAGACGGGTGGGGCGGAAGAGGCCTTCCACTCCACCGCGCACTCGCGGTAGCAATTATCCAAACTAACGGCATGATCGATAAGCTCATCCAAGGAGGAGGGAGCAGCATGAATCGCCAGGTCATTGCGAAGGTTGGTATTGAGACCCTGGAGGAAGGCGCTTCTTAAGGAAACGTCATTCCAACCAGAATCTGCCGTGACAACCCAGAACTCCAAAGAGTAATCGGCTGCTGACCGACTACCCTGGCGGAGTGAAAACACACGACTCATGATGTTGCCCTCACTCTCCGAATGATCAAAAGCCCGTGAAAACTCGCTAATCAATCTATCAAAAGTGTAATGGGGGCCCTCTACACTATCTAAAATAGACTGAGCCCAGCTGAGGGCTCGGTCTCATAGCAGGATAGTTATAATGAATTTTAGGCATGTCGTCTGGGTACTCCCCACCCGCCTGCCACAGATACAGCTGAACCTGACATAAAAAAAACCTTACATTTTCCCACCTCCCCCGCATACGGGGCAAGTGAGGGAACAGAGGTGGTTTGGCGGATGGTAGAAGAAACTGGAATGGCAGGTAGAGGGAGAGGGCCTGAACGAGACATGTGATTAAGGTGTTCGACGACCATGCTCAGCTGCTGCATAATGGTCTGCAGCTGTTCAGTCAGCACGGCCACCTGCCTCTGTAACGTCGAGGCGGTAAAGGGCAGAGTGCTCCACTGATGTAGCACCTGGGGAGCCTAATTCGTGGCTGGCTCATTCTGTCATGATTACTAGAGACATCAGCCCACGTACAAGATGCTACACCAGAGAATGCACACAGCGCAGAGAGCCAAAGTTTGAAACACAATTTTTTTTGAAAAGAGTTGTTGCAAAGTTAGCGGAAAAATCACCTCACTCGCCAGGGGAGCACCCAGCCTGTAATGAGGGAGACGAGAGCAGGTTAGAACGAGAAGGGAGGCAGGTAGTAGTAGTAGTAGATTAGTTTATTTGACAGGGACAGTGCAATAAACATAGACAATTAATCAAAGACAATCAATCTGATGTGTTGCACATAGAGTGTATAGCTATTAGCTAATTTGCAACTCTTGTCCCTGGATGGGCTTTAGAAAAAAGAATCAAGATAAAAAATATACACAATAACCACATACATCAATGCAGAAAAATTATAAATACACAATTATAAATATTATAAATATTATAAATACACAAATATAACAGCCTGACTCACATTTAACATAAATATTATAAATATTATAAATACACAAATATAACAGCCTGACTCACATTTAACACATATAACATAACTCACATTTGCCTATTTCAGGCCTTCCTCCCTCCGTCACTCACTATAAACAAACACATTTATTCCTTCCCTTCATTCACTCTCACTTTGCAGACAAATAATTCATACATGAGTACATTCTTGTTTATTTTTCAGCCAGTTTTTAACATTTTTAGTGAATGTTTTAAAGTCCGTTATTATTTTAATTTCATTTGGCATTGTGTTCCAGATGTGACTGCCCTTTATAGAGAAAGCTGTTTGTCCAAATGTGGTTCTGCGGTGGAATATTTTACAGTTATTGTTAACAGAACTCCTGGTGGCTCTGCTGCTGTCCTGTCTTTGGACGAAACCAGCAAGTGGCTCGGGTGCTGATTTATGGAAACATTTGAACGTTAATTTCAGAAGACAGAGGTCAATGAAGCTCTCAAAACTCAATAGGTTGAATTTTTTAAAACATTACAGTGATGCCACCTAATGGGCTTTTTGTCCAAGATTTTTAGGGTTTGATTATATAATGAACCTATATGTCTTATTGTGGAAGGGGCTGCTTGAGCCCAGACTGTCAAACAGTATGATATATGAGAAAAAACCATAGAATGCATATACAGTGCAGCTGCTTCGTAAGGTATGTAATATCTAATTAATTTAAAGCAGTTCAGATTTTTTTTTTACTGTTTTTGAAATTTTCTTTATATGAAGATTAAATTTGAGTTGAGGATCTAGTACAATGCCAAGGTATTTGAATTCTGTAGCTAAACTGATGTCATGATCATGTATATTAACTTTAAAATGTTGCAGGTTACATTTTTTGATTGAAAAGCACATTGAGACTGTTTTCTGAAGGTTCAGCAATAGATGGTTCTTGAGGAGCCACTCTTGGACATCAACCATACTTGTAGACAGTACATCTGCAGCCTGTGCTGGAGTCTTGGCAGCTGTGTAAATAACTGCATCATCTGCATAAAGTTGGCATGTTGCAGCTGAGCAGTGTAACGGCAAGTCATTAATAAAAATGCTGAAAAGTAAAGGACCAAGAATGGACCCTTGTGGGATACCCATGCGGTTGTTTAAAAATGAGGATTTATCCTGGTGAACTTTTACACACTGTTCTCTATTCTGGAGATAAGATGCAAACCATTCTAATGTATTTGGGGAGAAGTTAAAAGATACCATTTTGGATAAAAGCAAACTGTGGTTTACAGTATCGAAAGCCTTTTTGAGATCTAGAAAAACAGCTCCTACCACATTACCCCTGTCCAAGGACTGTTTGACGTTTTCAATAAGGCAACAATTTGCTGTTTCTGTTGAGTATCCTGGTCTAAAACCAAATTGATGTGGATGAAGAAGTTGACTGTCTTGTAAGTAGTCTATCAGCTGTGTAGCTACAACTTTTTCAAGAACCTTAGATAGGACTGGTAAAATAGAGATTGGGCGGTACCCTTGGCCAGGGGATTGTGGGGATCGTGGGATCGTGGGTTCGATCCCAGCCCCCGACCAACAGTGATCTGTGTGGAGTTTGCATGTTCTCCCCGTGTTGCGTGGGTTTACTCCGGGATTTCTCCGGTTTCCTCCCACATGCCAAAAACATGCATGTTAGGTTAATTGGCTGTTCTAAATTGTCCCTAGATATCTGTTTCCTATAGGCCCTTAGAATAGAGGGTTAGTATTAATGAAAGCGCTTTGAGTGGTCTTTGTGACTAGAAAAGCGCTATATAAGTGCAGGTTAGTTAGTTAGTTAGTAATTGCATATATCGTCTTTACTGCCTGATTTATGAACTGGTATGACGACAGCTTTTTTCCAGCCAGATGGAAATGTACTAGACCTAATGGAGAGATTAATGAGATGAGTCAGTGGTTTGATTAATATTTTGCTGTGCATTTTGAGAAAGGAGGTGCTCATATTGTAGATATCATTAGTTTTTGAGTTTGACAGTGTTTTAACAATACCAGCAATTAACTTCTCATTTACCTCATCGATGTGAAAAGTATCTGTTGGAAGTATGGAATTTGTGTTGTTGAGCACATTTGGCAGCACAAAAATTTTTGTTAAGTCTTCCACAGAGCCCACAAAGTGTGAATTAAATTCATTTGCCAAAGTAGCCTTGTCACTGACGGTCTTGCCATTGATTCTAAGTTCCTTTACCCCCTTCTGATCGTTTTTTTTTATTAGTTTAAATGCCTCCATAGGGAACTGTTGTTACCCTTTGCATGATCTATCAGTTTATTGTAATAAGATATTTTTGATTTTCGCAGCTCATGTACCACTTTATTTCTTAAACTTTTGTACACAAGGTGATCATTTTGTAGTTTGGAGGTTAGTGATGTTTTCAGTGCATAGTCTCGCCTCTTCATAAGTTTTCTTATTTCATTATTTAACCATGGTAGGCTAATCTTCTGTTGTCTACTTTTAATTTGCTTTGAAAATTTTTCTATAGACTTTGTGATTGTTGCAGTTATAAAATTACAACAATCATCTACTTCACATGTTGACATGAGCTGCTCCCAATTTTGATTCTCTAAGTAATGTTCAAACTCCTCATTTTTTGATTTGGGGATAATAAAATTTGATTTGTCAATATCGACTCCCCCAAAATACTGTAGTCGCTTTTTAGTAAGTTTCCTGACAGCAAGAACCATGTTATGATCTGAGAGACCAGTTACAAGATTATAGGTTCTGGTTATTCGTTCTGGTTTATTAGTAAATACCATGTCAATAAGTGTTCTGGATTGTTTGGTTATCCTGGTGGGTCCTTTGATGATTTGCTGGTAATTAAATTTAGTCATGAGGCTTTTCAGTTTTTGTTTGTCTTTTTTATCAGACCAGTTGATATTAAAGTCACCATGAATTATTGTTTCTCTGTTCTTCTCAAGTTGTTTAACCAGATCACTTAATTCATTATAAAAGGAAGAGTTGTGTGACGGTGGGTTGTACACTACTGCAATGTTGAAATTCATTACCGGAGAGAGACATACATTAACAGCTAAACATTCAAGTGAAGTATTCAAATCAACCAGTTGACATTTATATTTCTCTTTGATGTAAATTAAAACACCTCCTCCCCTCCCTACCTGCCTGTCTTTTCTAAAACACTGGTAGCCCACAATATCGATCATATTAGTGTCTATGTTCCTGTGTAGCCAGCTTTCTGAGAGACAAAGGTAGTCCAGATTTGAGTCCAACAGCAACACCGAAATCTCATCTCTTTTGGGGATTATGCTCCGTATGTTTAAATGACCGCCGAGGATCCCCTTTGGTTTAGCCTTGGTGTCCCAAAGAACTCGTGCATGATTAACAGTTTGGAAAAATAAATGTTGTTTTTGCTTTTGTACAGCTCGGTTTTGTGCTAACCCAGTGGTCTGCTGTTTAATAGTGGCAGGTCCAGGGTTAAGGTGAATATCTCCTGCCAGAAGTAGCAGAAATAACAGAACTTTAACTGTATATCCTCTGCCATATTGTGATTTTTGCTTAACAGCCATGTTTGCCTTAATTTGGAAGTTTTTGCTCAGGGCTTTTAAAGACCACATAGAGTGTAGGATGAGATGTCCAAGCCCAAATCCATACAGATAAAACTTTTTAACTTCACCTTTGGTTGAGTTTGTCGGAAAATCCTTCTTGTTGCAGGTCCAGACACACAAAGACAAAACGAAGAGGAAGTAGAGAAGTAGAGAAGGCTTATTAGTGGTGCCCATCAGCCCACTTTTTAATCCGGTGGCAGCCATCTTCAGTCTTTCTTGGAAAGAAGGAAAAAGAAAATCTGTGGATAGTAAAATAAATTCTGCTTATATCGCCAGAATCTGATCCGATCGTCCTCGAATCCAGCTCGGCCTCAGCTAGCCAACTAGCCCCTTCCGTTGCTGGTCTCGTTGCTCATAGTCGCCGTAACTGGTCTCCCGTCCCGCTCCTCCAACCGAGTCTCGTCACACACCGCCGCTGCCACCGAGCTCCGCTGAGGTCACGGTAAGTCCTCCGCTAGGCACCGCCACCTACCGTCGTCTGCCTGGGTGAAATCTCTGCTGAGCCCCGTCAACAAATAGCCGCTTGCCTGGTAGTATCTCCGCTGGGCCTCGCAGCTGGGCTTCGATTCAGGCTGGCGTAAGGTGGAATGACTGGCGCCAGCATTAAGCTAACTAGCGTTAGCTTAGCAATCGCTTCGGGTAGTCTCGTCGCACACCGCCGCTGCAGTCACGGTAAGTCCTCCGCTGGTAATAACGAATCATAGGAAAAGCTCTTACGAATGAGAGCAGAGAGCCCAACGAGGAACCTAGGAAGGCAAGGATGAATTGGAACGGAAGCTGCGGGTGAGTAGGGCTGGTGAGATGTCTGACCGGGTGGAATAGGCCATCTGGAGTGAAGACGATGATGATGAAGGAGCAGGTGAGCACACAATGAACCCCCGGGGACACACCGCAGAGATGGCAGCAACCTGAGAAGGAGGAAGAGAGAGACGGATTATTCTCTGGGTTCCAAGACAATTAATACTTTACTTACTTAATTCTTTTATGGCAATATACCAAACGAGCCAGCGCTGGAGCGTTCACAGACTGGTCCTTTTAAGTGCTGGCAGCGAAGAGACAGCAGGTGCGTCCACTCATGCAGGTGTATTGATTACCTGCGGAGCCGGGGACCCTCGCACAGGACGGGAGGGGGAGTGCGCTCACCAGATCATAACAAAATGATACTGTTGTGTGGATGTATTTATTGATTTAATTTTGTTTGTTTGTTTGTTTGTTTGTTTGGCAAAATATTCCATTTTACTTTCACTTTCACATAATGTTAAAGGTTATATCAATGACATTTTCTTGTGCAACATAATTCCAATGAAGTTGGAACATTGACAAAATACAATGATTTAGAAACCTACATTCAACTGAATACCCTACAAAGACAAGATATTTAATGTTCAAACTGATAAACTTTATTGATTTTTTTCTTTCAAATATTTAGTCATTTTGAATTTGATGCCTGCAACACGTTCCAAAAAAGCAGGGACAGATGCATGAAAAGACAGGGAAAGTTGAGGAATGCTCAGAAAACACCTTTTTTTGGAACATTCCACAGGTAAGCAGGTTAATTGGAAACAGGTGAGTGCCACAATTGGGTATAAAAGGAGAATTCCCGAAAGGCTCAGTCGTTCGCAAGCAAGGATGGGGCGAGGTTCACCACTACATAGGCAAACAGTCCAACAGTTTAAGAACATTTCTCAATGTACAATTGCAAGGAATTTGGGGATTTCATCATCTACAGTCCATAATATCATCAAAAGATTCAAAGAATTGGGAGAAATTTCTGCATATAAGTGACAAGGCCAGAAACCAACATTGAATGCCCGTGACCTTCGATCACTCAGGCGGCACTGCATTAAGTTCAAAAGCCAGCATCTGTGATGATATGATGGTGTGTTAGTGCCAATGACATGGGTAACTTACACATCTGTGAAGGCACAATTAATGCTGAACGGTGCATACAGATTTTGGAGCAACATACAGTATGCTGCCATCCAGGCAACATCCTTTTCAGGGACGTCTCTGCTTATTTCAGCAAGACAATGCCAAACCACATTCTGCACGTGTTGCAACAGTATGGCTTCGTAGTAAAAGAGTGTGAGTACTACACTGGCTTGCCTGCAGTCCAGACCTGTCTCCCATTGAAAATGTGTGGCTCATTATGAAGCGCAAAATACAACAACGGAGACCCCAGACTGTTTAGCTACTGAAGTCTTACATAAAGCAAGAATGGGAAAGAATTCCACCTACAAAGCTTCAAAAATTAGTGTTCCTAATGTGTTCCTAAACACATATTGAGTGTTGTTAAAAGGAAAGGTGATGTAACACAGTGGTAAGCATGACCCTGTCCCAGCAATATGTGAGCCCATTACTAATTTTAAGCTAACTGAGTAGTAATAAAAATGTTACCTTTGCAAGGTAATCTAGGCAGCTTTATGATAATCATTTTGCTGTTGTTATTGGGAACAAAGTCCTTTCCTTTAACAGTCTTTCCCCTCATCTTTTGAACATCTCGGTTCACTGTATGCTCAGGGAATCTGTGTAAACTGTACGGTCTCATACAGGGACAGGCTTTGTGTGGAAGGGATTTATTTATGAAACATTTTGTTTTGTCCCAAAGACAAAGTTTGCCATTGCTGTTGGAGCAGCGGAGAACTGCACACGTTCTTCCTGATTCTTTGACATGTTTGTTAGAAGTGCTGTTAAAATGTACAGTTGTACTGAACAGCTTGCATTCAAATGTGCATATACTGTATCCCTGTCATGAACCGAGTCGGTTTGTCCTTCTGGCTCGGTTCCATGACTTTCTTCTGTGTGTCTTATTAACTGTGTATTTGGCTCTGAGCCATGATTCTCCCAGGCTCAGTCTTATGGGTTTTTGGTTTCATGTTTATTTGTGTATTGTTCTGTCTTTATAGTTCTTATGGTTCTCCACTGCTCCTTGTCTATTTAGTTTGAGTTGTTATGCCATGTATTATGTGATATTCGCTTCCTGCCTAGTTTTGAGTTGATGTGTGTTTTGGTTCTCTGACCGACAGGCTGTCAGGCAGCACGTTAGTCTGCACTTGGTGTGGGCGTTGCCTGTCAGTCTGGCAGCCAGACCATGCCCCCTCTCTTGACATTCAGCTGATTCCTTTCTTCTGTGATTATGCCTCGTTCCCTCGCTCAGGTGCACCCAATCACTGTGTCATTAGTGTGTGTATTTAGGTAGTTCATTGTCTGTCTTTCTTTGCTGGATTATTGTATTCGTCACCTGGCACATCTCACTGTGCTTTTCTACAGCAGTGTTCTCTGTCACGCCTCGTCGTGCTCTATAGTAAGTTCACTCTCTAGCCTTTTGTCTGTTACACTCAGTAGTATTCCCCACATGCCTCGCCGTGTTCTATAGTAATTCTTGCTCTTGCATTTTGTACGTCTACACTATTTTTGGGACTTTATGTTAATAAATTTGTCTGTGGTGTAACCTGCTCGAGGATCCGTCTCTTCTCCTCAGTGCACAGAAACATGGCATATCCCTACTATATTAATGGCAGCATGTCTGCTTCCAGCATTTGGCCAGATTGGTTTAAAGCAGTAAAACTGTTTATTCTTATGTCAAGCATTTCTACTCTGCTCTCTCTGAACCCTTAGTAAGACTTGGAGAGTGTTGCTAGATGACCAACTAGTTTACTTGGTCACATAATTAGGATGAAACTAATTTTTCCGGTGAACAAATAACCTAACCAGTGAGTAAAACTGAAAAAAGCAACTTGGACAGATACATTTCTTGACTTTTTACCCCCCATTCATCTAATTTGTAATATATGCTTTACTTCATAAATTTCTGCACGACTATTGTGTTTAACCACAAAAAACAAAAGTTTAAGTAAACATTTTCATAAAACCAAGAGACCACATGTTTTTTTTGTATTTGTCCCTCACTAAGAATGCCTGAATGAAGCCCACAGCTCACCAACTGGACTTTTCTGTATGAAGTTTGTTTCCTCTGTATGCCTGACTGTGTTTCCTCTCTGTGCTGAACTTTAGCTTAAGTGAAGGAGAACGCTGCATTGCCCTTAGCTGAGACTGTCAATGTGAATGTGTTTTTCAATATATGTTAGCACTTTGACAGACCGTGTGCTCCATCTGTGAACCGGGGCATCAGAGGAGAGTCTGTAGCTTCAACGACACCTTGGGCATTTTTTCACTGAACAATGATATAGAACTAACTCTCATATTGATGCATTTTACTTTTGTCCAGTTATTTAATTTTAGTAGTGAACAACATGGCTGATTACAGAATGATTCTTAATGTCATTAAATCCGTTCATGCAATAATACATTTTGCAACACAAAGTTTTTGTAGAAAAAAGAAGTAGAACAGAGACTAAAAGAGAAATTAACAGTTTAAGCATCAGTTTTAATGTTGCTATATTTTATTATTTTCTATATGGGGTTTTAAATGGAAATAATAATTGCTGGCTATACAGTGTTAAATATTGCTCATTGGTTAGTGGATAGCTAAGTGATTTGAATGTGCTGTCAACAACAAAAAATTGACCTTGGCAGCCTGGAATATATTTTTTTCTTATATTACACACTGTGTGCTTCAAAAGCTTAAATGTGTCTAATAAAATGTTTAGCAGGAACAAGCCTTTGCTCTAGAGAAAGATTTGAAAGACCTGATCATTCTAACTCCAAACTAACTACATAGCAATGCTTGGTCAAAAAAAAATTGCCCATTTGGTGACACAAAGTGATATAGTCCGGGAACCAGATAGGGCAATAGTGTTGAGTGATAATGTTTTGCAAGCAATAATTATCCAAATGATAAAAAAATAAAAAAATAAATTAAAAAAATATGAGCATAATTGTCAAGATAACAGTCTTTATTAAATTCTCAAAAAGTCCAAATATAGAAATACTGTGATCAATCTGTCAGCATAACATACAGTATATGTATGTATATAACAATATATTCAACATTTATAACCAATCCACAGCAGCAGAGGACTCATCCAACTCAAAATAGCTATCATAAGACATTCACATATATTCTTGTGGTGTTTGTGTTCTCGCGTTAATCGCCCGTTAACGCTTTGCCCCTGTTAACAGCGATAAATTTTGTGATCGCGGTTAATAGCAGTTAATGGCAGAAAGCGCAAACAGTACTTTTTAGCCTAGCGGCTCTCAGTACCAAAGCCATTCTGGCCACAGACACGGTGCACGTCATGCAGACATTGCAAAGTCAGACAAGCTGGATAATTACAGCCATGGATATCCTCAAAGTGCTGTCATGTTTAAGTTTACAACGTTTTCTGTCTGAGCTCTCACCTGGATAATTGTTTCAGTCTCCTCCAAAATGTCGCCTGGATGTTGGGTTGTTCTTCTTCTGTGGAAGCTAGCTAGCTGGCTAATAGCTACATGCTAGGTTGTAGCTGGCCTTCAGCAGCTGACACAGACAGAAATTTGCCTGCTTTCATCCTCACAGCTTTGGGTCCAACTGTTGGTGAGTACCAGTTTAAAAAAAATTCTCAAGCTGTGCCAGTAATGTCTATTCACTCCCACACCGTTTTTGCAGCACGGTGGGGTGTCATCACAGGCAAGATAGTTGTTTGTTTATGTTTGCAATTTTTCTGCTAAAAGAGAAATTGTGTCTGTTGTGACACACAAAGTTTTGTGTTGATCTGCTTAAAAGCGGTGGATGTTTGCTATGGGAGAAAGAGCAAGTTCCTTTTGTGGCTGCTGGCTGGTTGTTGTTCAGTGACATTATTGAGCCTTGGCATTCTGTTGTTTGCACATGCAGTAATACTTATGACAATTTTATGGAGAATATTCTGGGCAGTTTTTGTCATTTTGGTTATGTTGAGAGCTTTAGTAAACCTGCAGGTGAGGACAGCAAGCATATATGTCCACTCCCATGTTCATAACAGTATGACAAACTTGAAAAATTACCGACTTAAGGTACACTGTATCTGTATGGAAAAACACGCAATTAACGCATTATTAATCATGATTAACTCAACATTCCAAAAGATTAATCGCAATTAGAAATTTTAATCTTCCAACACCACTAATATATTCATAATGAAGTTAGATTAAACATAGGCTATCTAACATGGAGATAAGATGTTTGACTGGAACATAAAAGCATGATGGGATAAAACATCCACATCAGACACCGTAGGATTTTATTAACATCTATACGTCTATCTATACGTCTAAATCTACAGCATCAGATAAATCATCCATGTCACAACAAATATCCTTTCAATAAAATTGGAATTGATATCATATAATATAAAAATATATTAGGTTAACTGGCATAAAGTGGAGATTCAAAATTGTTTTATCTGTTTATTGCAGACAGCTGCTAGTTTATACATTTTACCAATAAACCTAAATTGCAGTTGGGGTTGAAAGATTTTGATTGCAAGTGTAAGATTATATTCTACGGTATCAATTCAAATTTTGTTGAAAGGATATTTGTTGTGACATGGAGGATTTATTTAATTTAAATGTATGGCTGAGGAGAGAATAATGAGCCCCCCTATGAAAATTTCATTTTTGAAAGTATTTCCTAAGGGCTGTTAAACAATGCAAATAATTTTAAACACAGCTTTTCCAAACATTCTGGATGCATAAATAACTTTACTTTGCACACAGAAACAAAATTATTTCACCAAAGCCAAAAACTACCAGTGTCAAAATTATGAACGACCTGAAAAACTGACCTTTTTGTTGAGCCAACACAAACCACTGCTGTGCAATGATGTGCTTTAGCCTCGAAATGCTCAAAGTGTCATACATGCCCTTTGGGGCAGGGAGGTGAGACCCACACGCTGAACTGTGAGTTTGGGTAGTTTATTGAGAAAAGCAACAAACATAAAATTCAACACGAAGCTCACAACACAAAGAAACAAATGAAGGAGAAAACTTACAGACTTAGCGCACCAGAGCAAGGCAGAGATATGGCAGAGACAAGGAGAATGTAAACCAAGACAGTGGCAATTGGAAATGAAAATAACTCCCCTTAAATAGGGATCAAAACCAATAACGTAATTAATGACCGGTGTGAGTCTCTGAACAGACAGGAGAAAGCAGTGACATAAAATTCGGACCAGCTGGGAATAATGAGGAAGCCATCGGGGCTTACAGCTGGCAGGGCCACGCGCACGCTGAGCAAAACCCCCAGAAAGCCATTGACAGCTGTCAACCCCGAGAGAAAGAACACAACAGAATACAAACATAATGATGTGACAAAAAAGGGAGACAGGCAACTCCAAATACAATAAACAAACTATAATTAATGTAAACGGGAAAATAAATCATACTGAGAAACAATATAGGATAAGTGACAAGTCAAAAATGACAACACAGTACAAATAAGAAAAAAAGGCAGACACCCTGAGCCCAGTGGAATCCCTCCGCCCTCAGAACATGACACAAAGCTTGTAAAATCAAGTTAAAAGTGAGGGTTATGTTCCAATTTACATACAGTATAAAAACTCCAGCAAGAGTTAGAATTGTCACTTGGAAAGCATCGTGCCAAAAACAAAAGAAATCAGTTTAGACTTGAGAAAACGAATCGCTGGTCCTCACAAAAAGAAGATGGATATACAAAGTTACCACAGCATTTCCAAGTGTCAAGAACTTGTTTGAGAAGTATCATCAAGAAATCCAAAACCAGCCACACAGTAAAGAACAAGCCTGGCAAAGATGGGAAGCAAAAGATTTCAAAGACTCTGGAACAAAAGTGAGAGATGTGTTTAAAGACCCCAGAACAACTGCCAAGACTGAGCAAGTCAGGAATAGTCGTCTCAAAGAAGACAATTACTAGAACCCTGCACAGGAGTAGACTGCAAGGTTGCAGACCAAGAAAAACTCCACTTCTGTCACAAGCTGAGCACGGGGGGCATGCTCAGCTTTTCTGTCATTCTTTACATTGTTGTATTCCTGCTTATTTTTGTATTCTAGGTATTTGATATCTGTTGTTTGTTTAGGGTTCAGGTTTCTTTGTATTATCTCATCTAGTTATTTTTCCCACTTTTGTGTTGTCATTTATATATTTCTTTACTGTCTGGTTTTCCAGTTTATTTTCCCAATGTTTATTATTTGTCATTAGTCTTGTTCTTGTCTTGTAGGGGTATTTGTGATCCGTGCTCTCTCTCTTTCTCGATGGCAGCTATAGTGAGCACTTCCGGATTTTCTCTGGTCGTGGGCGGTGCTCCTGTCAGCTGCCAGTCCTGTCTCCTCTACGCTCATGTGACTCACAGCTGACTCAGATTGGAAATCACTCTTACTGCCTATTTATTGACAGCTCTTTTTCTTGTCAATTGCCGCGTCCTAAAACTAAATCCTGTATCCAGTTCAGACACTGATTCCCCGTCTGCTCTCATCCAGTTTCCTTCCTAAGTCTTGTAAGTGTTTTTATTCCTTGTATATTTTGTGTTCTTTATTAAACTTGCACAACTCACAGTTCAGCGCATGGGTCTTCGTTTCTGCCCCGAGGCCCAATTCATGACAACTTCTGCAGAAGAGACACCTTCAAGCCAGACTGAAATATGCTAAGGATGCTCATTTAATATTGTGGATGCCCCAAGGCTTCAGAAAATATAGGAGTTGCTTTACTGTGGGGGGCTCCCAGACTAATATACAGTGGTGTGAAAAAGTGTTTGCCCCCTTCCTGATTTCTCATTTTTTAAATATGTTTGTCACACTTAAATGTTTCAGATCATCAAACAAATTTAAATATTAAACAAAGGTAACACAAGTAAACACAAAATTCAGTTTTTAAATGAAGTTGTTTTTTATTAAGGGAGAAAAAAAATCCAAACCTACATGGCCCTATGTGAAAAAGTGAATGCCCCCTAAATATAATAATTGGTGGGCCACCCTTAGCAGCAACAACTGCAATCAAGCATTTGCAATAACTGGCAATGAGTCTTTTACAGCACTGAGGAGGAATTTTGGCCCACTCATCTTTGCATAATTGTAATTCAGCCACATTGGAGGGTTTTCAAGCATGAACCACCTTTTCAAGGTCATGCCACAGCATTTCAATCGGATTCAGGTCAGGACTTTGACTAGGCCACTCCAAAGTCTTCATTTTGTTTGTGTTGAGACATTCAGAGGTGGACTTGTTGGTATGTTTTGGATCATTGTCCTGCTGCAGAACCCAAGTGCACTTCAGCTTGAGGTCACGAACAGATGGCCGGACATTCTCCTTCAGGATTTTTTGGTTGACAGCAGAATTCATCGTTCCATTTACCACAGCACTGTCAATTTGTCCAGGGTGTACCCTGCATCTCGCCCAAAAGATGCTGGGATAGGCTCCAGCCCCCCCACCCCCCACCCCGCGACCCGAAAAGGATTAAGTGGAAGAAGATGGATGGATGGATTTACCACAGCAAGTCTTCCAGGTCCTGAAGCAGCAAAACAGCCCCAGACCATCACACTACCACCACCATATTTTACTGCTGGTATGATGTTCCTTTTCTGAAATACTGTGTTACTTTTACGCCAGATGTAATGGGACACACACCTTCCAAAAAGTTCAACTTTTGTCTTGTCAGTCCACAGAGTATTTTCCCAAAAGTCTTGGGGATCATCAAGATGTTGTCTGGTAAAACTGAAACGATCCTTTATGTTCTTTTTGCTCAGCAGTGGTTTTCATCTTGGAACGCTGCCATGCAGGCCATTTTTGCCCAGTCTCTTTCTTATGGTGGAGTCATGAACACTGGCCTAAACTGGGGCAAGTGAGACCTGCAGTTCTTTGGATGTTGTTGTGGGGTCTTTTGTGACCTCTTGGATGAGTCGTCGCTGCGCTCTTGGGGTAATTTTGGTTGACCGGCCACTCCTGGGAAGGTTCACCACTGTTCCATGTTTTTGCCGTTTGTGGATAATGGCTCTCACTGTGGTTCACTGGAGTCCCAAAGCTTTAGAAATGGCTTTATAACCTTTTACAGACTGATAGATCTCAATTATTTTGTTTCTCATTTGTCCCTGAATTTCTTTGGATTGCAGCATGATGTCTATCTTTTGAGGATATTTTGGTCTACTTCACTTTGTCAGGCAGGTCCTATTTAAGTGATTTCTTGATTGAGAACAGGTGTGGCAGTAATCAGGCCTTGGTGTGGCTAGAGAAATTGAACTCAGCTTTCCAACGATGTGATACACCACAGTTAATTTATGTTTTAACAGGGGGAGGGGGAATCACTTTTTTCCACACAGGGCCATCCATGTAGGTTTGGATTTTTTTTTTATTTATTTTTTTTTTACCCTTAAAAATAGACACCTTCATTTAAAAACTGCATTTTGTTTTTTCTTGTGTTATCTTTGTCTAATATTTAAATTTGTTTGATGATCTGAAACATTTAAGTGTGACAAACATATAAAAAAATGAGAAATCAGGAGGGGGGCAAACACTTTTTCACCCATTGTAAGTTAATTTACAATTTCATAAGAACAATTGCCTACATAGGTTTACAATATGACACTATGATGCATGATTTAAGTTAAGAGTTTAATCATTATTGCACATTCATTTTACTTGTTTGTGTTTACTTTTTTCTGACACTGTTTAGCAAGGCTGTGAACACTCCTTCTACAGACGAGCAGGCCATGAGCCTGGATCCAGCTAGCGTGAAGAAGACCCTCTGCAGGATCAACCCACACAAAGCAGCTGGATTAGACAACATACCGGGTCGCGTCCTGAAGGACTGTGGAGAGGAGGTCAAGAATGTCCTGGCTGACATCTTCAACATCTCCCTGACTCAAGCTATTGTCCCAACATGCTTCAAAACTGCTACCACAATACCAGTCCCAAAGAAGCCCATCCCATACAGCTATAATGATTACCAGCCAGTAGCACTGACCCCTATCATAATGAAGTGCTTCGAGCAGCTGGTCATGCATAACTTCAAGTATATCCTCCCTCCCTCCCATGACCCATCTCAGTTTGCATACAGGTCAAACAGATCTACAGAAGATGCCATCGCTGCTGCTCTCCATCCAGCCCTCCCCCACCTGGGCTCAAAGAACTTCTACGTGCAAATGCTTTTCTTGGATTTCAGTTCAGCATTCAACACAATCACCCCCCCAGCACCTGATACAAAAACTCAGACACTTGGGACTCAAAACCTCTCTCTGTAACTGGGTGCTGGACTTTCTCACAGGGAGGCCACAAAACATGGGGGTTGGCAGCAGCACCTCCCACACCATCACACTGAGCACAGGGGCACCACAAGGGTGCGTGCTCAGCCCGCTGCTCTTCACCCTGCTGACCCATGACTCTGTACCAGCCTACAACACCAACCACATCATCAAGTTTGCGGATGACACCATGGTGGTGGACCTCATCACCAACAATGAGCAGGCCAACTACAGAAATGAGGTGAGCCAACTGGTCCAGTGGTGCAAAGATAATAATCTCTTCCTGAACGTGGGAAAAACCAAGGAGATTGTGGTCGACTTCAGGAGGGGACACACACAGCACCCCCCTCTGATCATCGATGGTGCAGCTGTGGAAAGGGTGAGCAGCACCAAGTTCTTGGGGATGCACATCTCTGAGGACCTCACCTGGACCAACAACACATCACTGGCCAAGAAGGCTCAAACTTGCCTCCATTTCCTCCGCAAACTGAGGAGAGGACGAGTTCCACCCTGCATCATGTGCTCTTTTAACCAGGGTACCATTAAGAGCATCCTCACCAACTGCATCATGATGTGGTATGGAAGCTGCACAACCTCGTGCCGGAAGACACTACAACGCACAGTGAAAGCAGCCAGCAAGATCATCTGTGCCCCTCTTCCCCCCCCTCCCCGGACATCTACCTCACCCGCCTCACCTGCAGAGCCATCAACATTGCAGGTGACACCTCCCACCCTTCACACTCCCTCTTCAGCCCCCTGCCCTCAGACCATAACGCATTCACCCACACAATAACTACCTCAGCTGTTGGCACAAAAAGACTGGCACACCAACAGTAATACATTTGCTGCTGTATGTCTCTGCACTAACCATTTGCACAAACGCCATATCTGCTACTGTCTGTCTATCATTGCAATACTGATCATGTGCAGTCCTATCTGTTACTATCTGCACCTACACTACCGCATTGAACTTGCAACTATAGGTATTACATCTCTACTTTTCTGCATATGTGGATTGCTGGGTTTCATCATTGTTAATCGTTTATCTTTATTTGCACTACGGGAGGTATGGGTCTATCTTTTGTCGCCATTTGCACTACGGGTAGCATTACTGTGCAAAGACTGCTGTTGTTTTTCCAGCCTTATTCCTTTTTCTTTTTTTATATTTTGCACACCATTGAGGAAAGAGAGAAATGCCATGTCAATTGTCCTGTATGTCCTGTGCGTATAGTAGTACTGACAAAAAATCTTTGAATCTTGAAACCACTTGGAGCCCCAGCAACTCATTTATGTTGATCATGTTTGATTAATGGTGACAGTGTAAGCACAGCACTTCAGCTTGAATTCTCACTGCCACTAATACCGAATTTGATAACAGAATCAGAATCAGATTTATTGCCATTGTTCATGTAGTACACAAACTAGGAATTTGTCTCGGTGCCATGCTGCAACATTAAAAACATGATGAGATAAAGAGATAAACTAAAAAAACTAAAGGACTAAAAACGTGCAATAAGTGTAGAAAAATAAGTAATAATAATAGTAATAATGAGTAATACTAGTCAAGGCAGTTTTAAATAAATTAGCAAGCAGCAGATAATATGGGGTACCACAGTGCAGTTGATAATGCAACAGAAAAACAGTGATGAATGTCATGAGTCTGGTTGAGCTGCTGTATATAGTGCATGAGAGTCAATAAGTCACTTAATGTTCAGCAGTCTGATGGCAGAGGGGAAAAAGCTATTCATATGCCGGGAGGTTTTAGTCCGAATGGACCGAAGTCTTCTACCTGAGGGGAGGGGGGCAAACAGTATGTGACCAGGGTGTGAAGGATCGGCTATGATCCGGCCAGCACGCCTCCGGGTCCTGGAGAGATGGGAGCTTGCAGCCGATCACCTTCTCAGCAGTGCGCACGACGCGCTGCAGCCTTAGTCTGTCCCTGGCAGTGGCTCCTGCATACCACACAGTTATGGAGGAGGTGAGGATGGACTCGATGATGACCGTGTAGAACTGCACTAACATCTTGGTGGGTAGCTTGAGCTTCCTCAGCTGCCGCAGAAAGAACATCCTCTGCTGGGCCTTTTTGATGGGGTAGCTGATGGTTGGCTCCCATTTGAGGTCCCGGGTGATGGTGGTGCCCAAGAAGCGGAAGGAATCTGCAATGGTGATGGGAGAGCCTGTGATGGTGAGGGGGGGCAGGGGGGTTGTGACTTTCCTGAAGTCCACAATCATCTCCGCTGTCTTCAGAGTGTTCAGCTGCAGGTTGTTGTGGCTGCACCAGGACACCAGCTGGGCCACCTCTTGCCTGTAGACGGACTCGTCGCCGTTGGAGATGAGCCCGATGAGGGTGGTGTCATCCGCAAACTTAATCAGCTTAACAGACTGGTGGGAGGAGGTGCAGGAGTTGGTATAAAGGGAGAAGAGTAGGGGGGAAAGTACACAGCCCTGGGGTGATCCAATGCTGATGCTAACAGAGTCCGAGACAGACTTCCCCAGCCGCACATGCTGCCTCCGGTCTGTCAGGAAGTTGGTGATCCACCTGCAGAGGGAGTCAGGCACATCGAGCAGGGACAGCTTGTCCTGGAGCAGATCGGGGCGGATGGTGTTGAATGCGGAGCTGAAGTCCACAAACAGAATCCTGGTGTAGGTTCCCGGGGAGTCCAGGTGCTGCAGGATGGAGTGGAGGGCCAGGTTGACTGCGTCGTCCACAGACCTGTTAGCACGGTAGGCAAACTGCAGAGGGTCTAGGAGGGGAGTGGTGATGGACTTGAGGTGAGACAGGACCAGGCGGTCAAAGGACTTCATGACTACAGAGGTGAGCGCTACAGGTCTGTAGTCGTTAAGTCCAGTAATCCGTGGCTTCTTGGGGACAGGGATGATGGTGGAGGATTTGAGGCAGGTCGGCATGTGACATTGCTTAAGGGAGGTGTTAAAAATGTCTGTGAAGACAGGAGCCAGCTCTTTCGCACAGTGTCTCAGGATGGAGGGAGACACACCGTCCGGCCCGGGGGCCTTGCGCGGGTTCAGTCTGGAGAACTGTCTGTGCACGTCCTGCTCACTGATGACAAGGGCAGGGGGGGAGGAGGAGGAGGAGGAGGGGGGGACCGCTTTTGATGAATTAGGGGCCGAGGAGGCAGTGGAGCTGGGTGGAGTGGGTGAGTTGGACACAGCTGACGAGGTGTCAAAACGGGCGTAATGTTGGGACAGTTTTTGACAAAGGGCTTTGTCATCCTGACCATTAGAAGCCTGAGGCCGATAGTTGGTGATTTGCCTCAGTCCTCTCCACACAGAAGCAGAGTCATTAGCAGTGAACTGCTGCTGGAGTCTCTCAGAATACACAGATTTAGCTCTCCTCAGCTCTCTGTTAAACCGATATTTGACCTCTCTGTAGCAGTCCCTGTCTCCACTTTTCAACGCTGCTTCCTTCTCCCTCCTGATCTGTCTGAGCTTGGCAGTGAACCAGGGCTTATCATTAGAGTACCTCACCCTGGTGCACGATGGAAGAATGTTCTCCTCACAGAAGTTGATATATGAGTTCACAGTGTCTGTGTACTCATTAAGATCATGTGTGGCTCCTTTAAACATGTCCCAGTCAGTTATTTCCATGCATGTGTTCAGATTCTCTCCAGCTTCACTGGTCAATTTCTTCGTGGTGGTCACAACAGGTTTAGTGAGTTTCAGTCTCTGTCTGTATGTGGGAATGAGGTGGACCATCACGTGATCAGATAATCCGAGCGCAGCGCGGGGAACAGCGCGATACGCGTCCTTCACTGTGGTGTAACAGTGATCCAGCGTGTTATTTCCTCTGGTTGGACATTTAATAAACTGTTTGTAGCGGGGGAGCTCCTGACTCAGATTGCTCTGGTTAAAGTCGCCAACCACAATAACCAGGGAGTCTGGAAAAGTCCACTCCGTGTGTTGGATGTGATCCGCGAGCACGCGCTGAGCTTCGCGCGTGTCCGCGTCGGGAGGGACGTACACAGCGACGAGGATGAATGAGGCGAACTCCCGCGGGGAATAAAATGGCTTGCAGTTAATAAAAAGAAATTCCAGGGCGGGAGAACAGTGTTTGGAAATCACCGTTACATCAGAGCACCAGCTGCTGTTGATGTAGAAGCAGACTCCTCCTCCAATAGACTTACCGGAGAGCTCTGTGACGCAATCAGCACGAAACAGCTGAAATCCCTCGAGGCTGATCGCGCTGTCCGGTATAAGATAAGATAAGATAAGATAAGATAAGCCTTTATTAGTCCCACAACGGGGAAATTCCAGGATTGCAACAGCACAGGGATAGCAACACTCAGAGCAACAATCAGAAGGCAAGAAAAAACAAGCAAGCAAGAGCAGCTAATATACATATGTACATATTACTATAAAATATATATATACACACACACACACACACACAGACACACAGTGCAGAGCATTGTAGCTGGATGGAATAAATATATGAATATATGAACACACAGTGCAGAGCATTGTAGCTAGATGGAATAAATATGTAAATATATAAACACCCACAGTATGGAGCATTGCAGCTAGGTGGAATAAATATGCAAGTATATAAACACACACAGTGCGGAGCAATGTAGCTAGATAGAATAATATGTAGATATATAAAAACACAGTGCGGAGCATTGTAGCTAGATGGAATAAATATATAGATATATAAATATAAACACACCCAGTGCAGAGCATTGTAGCTAGATGGAATAAATATGTAAATATATAAACACACACAGTGCAGAGCATTGTTGCTAGGTGGGATGAAACAGCATAACCGTCTATTTAGTTATCCTACATGGTATGATTATGTGCCCATACATATTCTCACCCTCCATAGCGACCGGTATGTTCCTAGTTGTATGCCGGAGAGGACCATTGTGTCTAGTCTATTGCATCTTTTGCATTCAAAAAAAAAAAAAAAACTATTAGTTTGTTACGTCTTTTTGCTATCTCTGCGAGCAGCCCTGCTTAGGTTGTACAGTCTGACAGCCGTTGGTAGGAAGGACCTACGAAACCTCTCGGTTGTGCACCTGGGATGATGTAGTCTGCTGCTAAATGAGCTCCTCAGTGCATCCAGTATGTCCTGCATAGGGTGGAACTCGGACTCCAGCAGAGATGACAGTTTAGCCACCGTCCTTCTCTCTCCTATCTCCTCCATCGGATCAAGGCGTTGCCCCAGGACAGAGCTAGCTTTCTTAATCAGTTTGTTCAGTCTCTTCCTATCGGCTGCAGTAATGCCACTGCCCCAGCAGACCACTCCAAAAGTGATGGCTGATGCCACCACCGTGTCATAGAATGACTTCAGCAGCGCCCCTTGTACACCAAAAGACCTGAGTCTCCTCAGCAGGAACAGCCTGCGCTGTCCCTTCTTGTAGAGTGCGTCAGTATTGTGTGACCAGTCTAGTTTATTGTTCAGATGAATACCCAGGTACTTGTAGGATGTCACCATCTCGATGTCTGTTCCCTGTATATTTACTGGTGCTGTGAGGGGCTGCCCATGCCTGCGGCAGTCCACCACCAGCTCCTTAGTATGTTCCCTTTAAGCCAGGTCTCAGAGAAACAGATGACAGACGAGGAAGCGAGGTCCTTAAATCGCATCAGCAATCTTAATTCTTCTACCTTGTTCAAGAGAGAATTGGCATTGGATAGAAATATGCCAGGCAAGGCTGTCCGCGTGCCTCTCCTTCGCAGCCGAGTGAGAACCCCCCCTCGCTTTCCTCTTTTTCGCCGTCTTACTCTTTGAGCCAAACAATGAATCAGATCGGCGGCAGGAGCTAAAAATACTGGGAGAAGTTCCGTGGGAGTAAGAGTCCTGATATTTAATAACTCTTCACGGGTGTATGAACTGGCAGACGCACAATCAATGAACAGAAACAAACAAATTAAAAAAATTAAAGGGCAGCGAAACACCATGGCGACCACTGTGGGCGCCATCTTGGAAAAACACTACCTTCATGCAATGAATAAATGTCATAAAGAAATACCCAGTGTGTTACATTATGAAGTCTACAGACCCTGAAAAAAGATCAATTTGTGATAACTCAAGAGGGAGAATTAGCAGATAATTTTTACTGCTTTTTGATATAGTAAAGAATAGAGAGGTACACTACACAAGGATTTTCAAAAGCCCCCTGCACTGAAATTGACAGATTTTTTTTTCTTGTCAACCATTAAGTAAAAAAAAATAACATAACCTGAGCTGCAATAAACTGTGTAAGAATCAACTTATTCAGTTAAAGGTCTTTAAATGACTGCTACGAACAGAGAACTTCAACAACATGGTGACAAACAGGATGGCTTTCATGTTGCATAACAATCCCACTTATGAATTTTTAGTAAAATTTCAAGAAGAAATACTCAAGAAATTGTACCCCCTCAAGTCTATTGTCATTCCTGAGGAGTTATTTAGTGCTTTATTTAGGATTTTCATCTGAAGATCAAAGTGAAACTGAATCTGATTCTGTCTTTACTGGAAGTGTAGGTTACTTTCCACTTGTCCCAAATGAGGTCCGCGGCTGATGCGTCTCACACACACACACACACACACACACACACACACACACACACAGAGGGCTTTCCGTTGGTTTCCTTTTTAAGATTTAAGAAAAAAATTGTTGACGGAACTCTAACTACTATATAGGCCCTGCTGCCAAAAACAACCCCCCCCCCCACCCAAAAAAAAAAACAAAACCTCTAGACTGCACACTTAATCCGACTGATGGACATTACATGGTCAGAAAACCATGACACCTCTCTCTGTCAATACCAATATTCCACTGACTGCTGCATCACCTCTCATGCCATTATTAGGCCAGTTATTAAAGCTACAACTCACCCTTGGCCAGGGGATCCTGGGTTTGATCCCAGCCCCCAACCAGCAGTGATCTGTGTGGAGTTTGCATGTTCTCCTCGTGTTTGTGTGGGTTTACTCCAGGATTTCTCCGGTTTCCTCCCACATGCCAAAAACATGCAAGTTAGCTTAATTGGCATCAAATTGGGGATTCTAAATTGTCCTTAGGTATGACTGTGAGAGTGAATGGTTGTCTGTCTCTCTGTGTTGGCCCTGCGATGGACTGGCGATCTGTCCAGGGTGTACCCTGCCTCTCACCCAAAGATGCTGGGATAGGCTCCAGCCCCCCCCCCCCCCACCCTCCGCCCCCACCCATGACCCGACAAGGATTAAGCGGAAGAAGGGACCTGTTTAAGTGCAAAATTACAAAAGAGTCCAATGGCATTTTTAGACATAAACTCAAGTCAATTATGAAATATTTAGAATACCAATAGTTGTGTCTATATTATTTCGACTTTTAATCCAATCATTATTATCTAAACATGAACTTAACATAAATTCACATATACATGAAATAAGGAATATGGCACCTACAAGAGGAAATACTTTTTTTTGGGGGGGGGGGGCAGAACCCACAGAAGTCACCTGGGAAGACCGGGATGCTACAGAGATCCAGGAAAACAAGACAGGGATCAAGGAGGAAGATAACTCCCCAGAAGATCCAAGAGGTACCAGTCATAAACTTGTCCATCACAACCCTCAATCCAGCTCCTAATTCTCTCCTCACTAAGGTTAGTATCTCATGGAGCAGCAAATGATGATGAATGTGGCGATTTTTGGATTTGCCAACTTTTCTGACAAATATTTGCGAGCATTGGAATTCCCCTCTGTCATTAGCGTCAGTTAGCAACAGTCAGCGACCTTTAATGATGTTTAACAACCATTTGTGACATTCCTGCAAATGTTTGCGAGAGTGTTTGTGAAAGACAGCCAGCGAGCATTAGTGACTATTAACAAATGTTAGCGACAGTGTTTGCAACTATTAGCAACTATTTACAACTCTTTTGCCATTGTTTGAGACCTTTTGCCAACTTCAGGTAAAATACCAGGCGAACGTCAGATGAATCTTGGATCCAACCTGATAAAACAGGGTTCAGTTTCTCCTGACCACTGTGGAAGACAGAGACCTGTAGAAGCTATACTGACCATGCAGTGATGTGAAAAAGTATTTACTCCCTTCCTGATTTCTCTTTTTTTTTGTGTTTGTCACACTTAAATGTTTCAGATCATCAAACAAATGTAAATATTAGACCAAGATAACACAAGTAAACACAAAATGCAGTTTTTAAATGAAGGTGTCTATTATTAAGGGTAAAAAAAAAAATCCAAACCTGTGTGAAAAAGTGATTGCCCCGTTGTTAAAATAAATTAACTGTGGTTTATCACATCTTTGGAAAGCTGAGTTCAATTTCTCTTGCCTCACCCAGGCCTGATTAATGTGACGTGTGTTCTCAATCAAGAAATCACTTAAATAGGACCTGCCTGACAAAGTGAAGCAGACCAAAGTATCCTCAAAAGCTTGACATCATGCTGTGATCCAAAGAAATTCAGGAACAAATGAGAAACAAAGTAATTGAGATCAATCAGTCTGGAAAACCTTATAAAGCCATTTCTAAAGCTTTGGGACTCCAACGAACCACAGTAAGAGCCATTATCCACAAATGACGAAAACATGGAACAGTGGTGAACCTTCCCAGGAGTGGCTGGCTGACTAAAATTACCCCAAGAGCACAGCGACGACTCATCCAAGAGGTCACAACAGATTCCAAAACAACATCCAAAGAACTGCAGGCCTCACTTGCCTTAGTTAAGGTCAGTGTTCATGACTCCACCATAAAAAAGAGACGGGGCAAAAATGTCCTGCATGGCAGAGTTCCAAGACAAAAACCACTGCTGAGCAAAAAGAACATAAATGCTCGTCTCAG
Organism: Pholidichthys leucotaenia; assembly: GCA_020510985.1. Lineage (NCBI taxonomy): Eukaryota > Metazoa > Chordata > Actinopteri > Cichliformes > Pholidichthyidae > Pholidichthys > Pholidichthys leucotaenia. The sequence goes on from CM035846.1 coordinate 73,381,015, forward strand.
TTTTACCAGAAAACATCTTGATGATCCCCAAGACTTTTGGGAAAATACTTTGTGGACTGATGAGACAAAAGTTGAACTTTTTTGGAAGATGTGTGTCCCATTACATCTGGCGTAAAAGTAACAGTGTTTCTGAAAAGGAACACTATACCAACAGTAAAATATGGTGGTGGTAGTGTGATGGTCTGGGGCTGTTTTGCTGCTTCAGGACCTGGAAGACTTGCTGTGGTAAATGAAACCATGAATTCTGCTGTCTACCAAAAAATCTTGAAGGAGAATGTCTGGCCATCTGTTCGTGACCTCAAGCTGAAGCACACTTGGGTTCTGCAACAGGACAATGATCTAAAACACACCAGCAAGTCCACCTCTGAATGGCTTAAAGGTCTGATGACACGATTTCGACATTTTTTAGCATGTTGTGTAAACCCAAAAGTCATTGTCGATGATCAATATAATATTTACAACCGCACCTGTATAAACTATTTATCATCAAAAAACCGCAGCTACTGACCGGACTGTGGTGCCGCCCACCGAAAGAAGGGCAGCACAACCATGACGTAAGCGACAGAACGGATGCCGGTGTTGTTGACTGGAATGACAGCAGCTTTGTAGCTCACAGTTCCTCTGGTTTCTTGCTTTAATTTTACAGCTATGCCTTTGCGTTGTGTCGCAGGCTTAGATAAACAGCAGGCCATGAAAGACCACATCACACGCTTCAGCTCCAACTGTCATAAGCCTCCTTGTGTGATTTTACGCAGGAGGAGCACACGAGGAGGAGAAGGATTAATGGATTTACGTGCAGCTTTGACATACTTTCTGCGATCGCATGCTGACACTCTCGGGTCCAGCTACGTCCCCTCTATCATTACCACCAGCTGATTCAAACTACCGCTAATCATCTTTCCTGGTCCTCACCCAGGTGCTTCTCATCACATCATCACCAGCAGTGTGTGTACTTAGCGGCCGTTTGACAGTCATGCACTGCTGGTCCATAGTATTGTCATCTGTGCTGTTAGTCTTCCAATATTTTCAGCACTCTCACAACGTTTTAGTCACTCCATGTTTGCCGTGGTTCTCGTGCGTCCTTGAAGCGATGTCGGCTCTGGGGCGCACCTGTGGCTTTGTCTCCTCTCATTCATTCTCTGGGCGATGCCAGCCCCCGAACGCCATCAGTAAGTGTGTTTTGTGTTTTTTGTACGTCTTCACCTTTTTGGGAATTGTCTGTCTTTCTGTATTAAATGTGCTGTGGTGAACCCTGCACGTAAATCCTTGTTATTTCATCCTCCTTCTCTCAGGTTCAGGTTCAGGTTACTTTATTTGTACCCGTAGGTAGATTTGTTTTGCAGTCTGGTGACATCCATATTTACAAGCCACAAATTACATTCAACATAGACACAAACACAGGCACACATGAAATTGACTATAAACATGATAAAAATACTCAAGGCTCCATCAATCAGGGTATAAAAAGACAACGAGATGAGAGAAAAACCAGAGGTAAGAGAGAAGAGTCATATTAAAAGTTAAAAACTAGTCAAAGAGGTTAAAAACTCAAAGGTCTAAAACCCAATAAAATATTTAGAGCCCAAGTGACATCCAACAAAAATAAGTAAATATAAAATGGAGTTAATAAATATGTACCTAAATTATGTGCAATATATTGTTACAGCTTGTTCAACTCTTTGACAGCAGCAGGAACAAAGCTGTTTTTGTAGCGCTGGGTTTTACTTTTTGGGACAGCAAACCTCTGTCTTGAGGGAAGAAGCTGAAAGTTGCAGTGCAAAGGGTGGGAGTCATCATTTAAAATGGAGGTAGCCATCCTCTGTGCTTGTCTGGTGTACAGGGATGTCAGGCTCAGCTGTAACTCACCAAGCAAACGACTGGACCATCTAACTACCTGATCCAAGGATTTCCTCTGTTTCAGTTTTATCTGACCAAACCATGACACTAAAGAAAAGGATAAAACAGATTCAATAAAAGCCCGATAAAACATTGTCATTATGGTTCGGTCAATTTGGAAGCGTGCAAGTTTTCTCAAGCAATGCAAATGTTGCTGACCCTTTTTGCACACCCTTTCACAGTTCTCTTCAAAGTTTAAATTACTATCAATAATCGTCCCAAGATATTTGTAGGATTGTACACATTCGGTGGTCTGGCCTTTTAGTACGGTGACTTTGTGCCTGGGAGTTTTCCTCCTAAAGTCAATAACCATGTCTTTAGTTTTTGTCGTATTCAGCTGCAGGTAGGAATCCTCACACCAGTGAACAAAATCATCAACTACTGGGCCGTGGCCACTCTCACCATCCTGGAGGAGACTGACAATAACTGAATCATCAGCATACTTTATGATGTGTCTGTTGTCATGTCTGCTCCGACACATGTTTGTGTACAGGATGAAGAGTAGTGGTGACAACACACACCCCTGAGGAGAGCCAGTAGAAGAGCACTTTAGGTCAGACAATGTACCATTGACCCTTACTCTCTGCGTCCTGTTGGTTAAGAAATCCAGAATCCAACCCACCAGATTATTGCTCAAATCAAATTGTTGCAGGAGCCTTTCAACTAAGATATGAGGTTGGATTGTATTAAAGGCGGAGGAAAAGTCCACAAATAAAAGCCTGGCGTGCGTCCCATTAAAATCCACATGTTTAAAAAGCATGTTAAACAGAGTGACAGTGGCATCCTCCACTCCTCTGTGAGGCCTATAGGCAAACTGCAGAGGATCCAATGCATGCCCAGTCTGCTCTAGGACCTCACATCTGACCAGTTTTTCAAAAATTTTCATTAAAATTGAAGTCAAAGCAACTGGTCTAAAGTCGTTTACCATTTTAAGACAGCTGGATTTTGGAACGGGAACAACCGCGGCTTCTTTCCAGATCTTAGGCACATGTTGTGTTTGTAAGGACTTATTGAAAATGTAATGAAATACTGTGTCCTACGTAAGAGCACACGGAGGGTCATGATGAATGGATTTACATGCAGGATTCACCAGATAATACATAATCCATAAATACATAAAGATTATACGTAATAAACCAATGACTGAGCCACAGAGAACTGCTATGATTCTATTGAAAAATCGGTTTAAATAAATTATATTAATGAACAAATAATTTATTGCAATATCTGTAACAAAAGCATACCACTCAGTGTTCCCCTGCCGTGTGTTTGTCGCTGCTGCTGCGCCGGCCATGTGTGCCTCTCCACTGTCACTCTCTGAGTCTGACTCACTTGGCATAATGCCCGCTTGGCACAGCTCAAACCTATACGGTCTGATGCCCCCAGATTCTTCATTGTCATCCCATTCTTCGGAACTATAATCGTCTAAAGATTGGACAACACAAACCAATTCCAGACTACATGTGCTGGAACCATCGTCGATGTTTTCTACCGCTTCCATCCTGTGTGAACAATGGGCAGCCAAGCGCTGTGTTCCGTCGATGACGTTACAACACGGCCGGGGGGTTTTCCAGCCTCTGATGCAATTGGTGATGTGGCGCTCATGAAAACGTCGGATATTCGCGTGAAAAAAAGCCTGTTTGACTTAGAACTGCACAGACCAACCAATTTCATCATATTGTATTATGTGTTGAAAAATTAGATGAAGTCAAAAACATGTCATCAGACCTTTAAAAAAAACAAAAAGAAGACTTTGGAGTGGCCTAGCCAAAGTCTTGACCTGAATCCGATTGAGATGCTGTGGCATGACCTTAAAAAGATGGTTCATGCTCGAAAACCCTCCAATGTGGCTGAATTACAACAATTCTGCAAAGATGAGTGGGCCAGAATTCCTCCACAGTGCTGTAAAAGACTCATTGCCAGTTATCACAAATGTTTGATGGCAGTTGTTGCTGCTAAGGGTGGCCCAACCAATTATTAGGTTTAGGGGGCAATCACTTTTTCACATAGAGCCATGTAGGTTTGGATTTTTTTTCCCACACCACTGCATTCCCTGTTTCATTCCACTTTATTAAATCAAACTTGTTTTGTGGACACAGTTGCCTTGATTTCTTTGTATGAATGGATTACTTGGTTTGTTACTGATGTCTGGTGAAAATCTCAGATCAGTGGCTCCATCAGAAATATGTTTAACAAGAAAAATGTTGACGATATCAATACTTAATTTCCCCGCTGTGTGTGTGTGTATATACTATACACACACACACACACACACACACACACACACACACACACACACACACACACAGTGGTGTGAAAAAGTATTTGCCCCCTTCCTAATTTTTCATTTTTTTACGTTTGTCACACTTAAATGTTTCAGATCATCAAACAAATTTAAATATTAGACAAAGATAACACAAGTAAACACAGAATGCAGTTTTTAAATAAACAATGCAACTCCGCCTGGTTCGACGAGGCATTTGCTGTGGCACACAGACCAAAATCTATGGCGTACAGCTGGGGCAAAGGCTTCCCACCTCTTCCCTGCTCACATGAGTGCCAGGTGCTGAATTGGACAGCAGTCGGCATCGGGTGGTTGTGCTGCTGAGATTTATAGGAATGGATTAGGCTATAATTCTTTATTCACAAGCGTAATTTCATTTGTTTACATACAGTATAAGGATTCAATTTGTATTCAGAAAATCTAGTAGCCCTTCGTTCCTAAGTGACAATGGGGAGGAAAACTCCCTTATAGGAAGAAACTTCTGGCAGACTGCCCTCCCAGGCTCAGGGAGGGCAGTCATCTGCCACAACTGGTTGGGGTGAGGTGGGTGGGGGGTTATGATCTGGGCATTGTTCCCAGACCATGCCCAGAGTTTATTTTTGATACCCATTTGAGTTTATTTTTGATATCTTTGTATTTTCTTTTATTATTTAAATTAAATCAATTAAATCACCCTTTATTGTCATTCAACTGTACAACCAATCATGTACAGTAGAACGAGATTGTGTTTTACCTATCTACAGTGTTAATCACGCACACCCCAAGTGTAGAATCAGAGGGCCGCTGCCATGCAAGGTGCCGCCACACATTTCCCTCCTCTACTCCATTATTGCTGAGCACCAAGCTAGATGGCAGGAAGTTCCACTTTTATATGGTCTTCGGCATGACCCGGCCGGGATTTGAACCCCTGCCTCCCGGGTGTGGGGCAGATGCTCTACCAACTGAGCTTTGCATTAATTGCTAACTGTTTGTCCCTGTTGTTGTCTTCTGTGTCCCCCTTGGTTTTGTGTTGATGTCTCATATGTATCCCCGTTCTTGTTTACCTATAGTTTCCAGTCCTTCATATTTCCTGTAACCAGAGCCAGTTTCCCTCATGTATGGCCATTTAGCCCTGATTGTTCTCCCAACTGTCCTGCATCTGTAATTATTAGTTACCCTCTTTATGCTAGTCTTGGATTGTGCTCTGTGTGGTGTCATTGTCATTTTCTGCTATCGTGATTCCTGTGTGTTTCTGTGCCTTGAGGTTGCTCCACAAGTTTGTTTTTGTCTTGTCTGTTTAGTTTTGCTTTCAGCTCTCGTGCTGCTGTTTATTTGTGTTTAGTTCTTTGAGTCTTTTGTTAATAAAATACCATCCTTTTTGCACTGACATCCTGCCTGCACACAAGTCCTATTTCCAAACCTCGTCTGCTTGTTCAAAGCAGATACATAATGGGGTGAAGGGTGTACATTGGATCCTCATCTTAACTTTTTCATGAGGATCCATTGGACCACTCCTGGTCTGGCTTTCACCCAGAACCAAGTTGCCTTTGGAGATCCAACCAAAGGAAAAAGTTGTAGGGCACAAAAAACCTCCCACGATAATAAGGTGGCAATCCAGGGGGGGAAGAATTCAAGCTTTAAAAATCAAAAAAAGTAAAATCTCTCCCCTCCCTACAAAACATTTTTAAAAAAATAATTTGTTCATGTACTCTTAAGCATGGTTTATGCACCCGCATCACGTCAACGCCATTGCTTACGGACAATGCCTATGCAGTCCTCTGCAAAATTTTCTTCCATGCCAGTTTGTCAGCGTCGGTTTGCAATTCCCCTGGCAGTGAATTGCTTGTTTATGAAATAGCAATGGACAAGAGCAGATTGTCATGGAGTTGGAGTTACAAAAATGTTAAGAAAAAGTAACTTTTAATTCGATCGTTGCACAGAGAAAAAGAGAAGTTGGAGAAAACGGTGTGTGCAACCACTGCAGCTGCCATTTTGACATTCTGTGTAACTGGGGTTATGACGAGCCACAAAATGTTCTCTTTGTGCTTACTTTGTCAATATTGTTTTCAGTTTGGACCGCGGTTTAATCGACTCACCTTGGAAGTTATGCCGTGGTGAACAGGAAGAGCGAAGCAGCGGCGAGAACCAGGACATGTGAAGGAGGAGACAAAGCAGACCAATCACAGCTCTTACGGCCTGCGTCGCCAACGTGCACCTCTCCTTCTCTGGAGAGGTGTATATCGGGCTATGCAATAGGAACACACATTGTTGCTGTGTCAGTGCTGCCACAGCTGCGTCATATCGACGCGGTAGCATAACTTCCACTTAAGTCTGGTTCCTGGTTGAAAAGCCTGGGGGTAAAAGTACTGGGGAAAAACACATTTGATACAATGGATGTTAAGACCCACTCTTGATTTTTTTTTAATAGAAGACATACCCTTATTGAATATGTCCATCTACTTGGATTTTTTTCCCCATTTTGCAGCAGCATCAGTAGCAATAATAAATTGACGAGGTGCACTGCACTTAATGTTATGGGGTACTCTCTTTCTCTCACAACTGTGGATAAGGGAGACATTCAGGCAGAACAGACAGTGCCTTCACAGGAGACAGCCTGTTTCCCCACTGAGGAAGCTGTTATCTCTGTGGCGAGCCTCATCAATCTTGGAGTGAGCCGTTACTGTATCCTACCTGCCATATGGCCGTCACAGCTGAACCCAGACGGACATTCTTCCACCCAACACGTTCCGCCAGACACTCTGAAAGCTGTTGTGTGCCTCCCTGTGGAGAAACAGATATTAGACTATCAGGTGAGCTTAAAACCCCGTTGATCTCACCCCTTGCATGGCTGAGCAGAGTACTTGAAGTCAACCCCCACAGATATCATTGCTATATTTTTGATAATATAATGAATTTGACCCTGGGACTGTGCCAGAGCTTAATGTTAAATAAAAGGTTTTATTTGGATGGTTAAATCGATTGGGGGAAAAAACAGCTGATTATGCATTTGTTTAAAGGAACAATACCCTGATCATAAGAACAGGGAAGTATTTCTTGCTATCCCATCTATTTTAAATTGGATTAAAAGACTGATGACAAATGACAAGCAAACAGTGCTGCTTCTCCCACCAACCCAAACCATCACGCTGTGCCGGGAGTGGGCAGTCAGGATGTATGGAGGCTATTTTCAGTCATGAAGCCAACAGCGTTATTCCTCTGATTTGAGAGTACAGGCTCCAGAATAAAAGTTACTCTATTCACTCAGTTTCTCCCATGGCACAGGCAGCTTGGTGACCTGGATCCCTCTCAGCATGCCATATGGACAAATACAGGGGGAGACAGAGGGGACATGCCCCCAAAACTGGAAAAAAGAGAATTGTCACCCCAAATCATCACAAAACCCTCCATACCATGCCACACAACTGATCAAAATGCATTTGAAGCACCAATGCTTAGCATAAAAGCACTTTTCTTTAAAATTTGAAGCTTTTCTTGTAGATTTGTCTAGTAAATTTTTTACTTTTTGGGCAGTCGATCTTGTGATGTTGAAAAATCTGCGGGCGTTTTCACATCTGAAAGTCCACACCAAAGTTCAGACTAAAGGTTTTATTTTGTTACATTGTCTGCATTTGGTCCGGTTAGGTTTGGTTTCACACCGCTCTTTATCCACATGAACCAAGCAACTTCATGTAACGCAATGATGTATCGTTGTCATGACAATGTTTATGTAGTTAGCACAAACGCTAGTTTAGTGAGGCTAGGATATCATCCAGGTATTACATTAGGCCTTCTCATCAGCCATGATGATTTTCACCTGGTATTGTGCTTTCAATCTTTCACGAATCTTTGTCACATCCCCTCCAAAAATATCTGGTAGATTTTTGAATTTTTATGATTTTATTTTAATCGACTGTTAATGCCACTAAGAGACCATATTTAAATTAAAATCTCTCTCTCTCTCTCTCTCTCTCTCTCTCTCTCTCTCTCTCTCTCTCTCTTTCCATACTGCAGCTCATTTCCCCTCTTACTGGCTGCCTTAACTTTCTGTGTTTGGTCCAAAAGTCTGAGCCTTTGTGAAAATTGCTTTCACACTCTAAACAAACCAGACCAAGCTTCAGTTTGGTCCGAGACCACCTCTTTTTACCAAACCAAATTTCGGATCTTTGGTTCAGGGGAGTTTTCACACCTAAAGTTTTAGTCCAAACCAAACTGAAAAGTCCAAAAGTCTGGACCAAATAGGGTAGGTGTGAAAGCACCCAACAAGTATATCTCAAGTGCAAAATGATTGAACACCCTGATTTAAAGAGAGCGAGTGGTCGAACAAATATGATGTCATTTGCTGGTGTTGATGATGTACATACAGACGTGGACAAAATTGTTGCTACCCCTCTGTTAATGAAAGAAAAACCCACAATGGTCACAGAAATAACTTGAATCTGACAAAAGTGGTAATAAATAAAAATTCTATGAAAATTAACCAATGAAAATCAGACAATGCTTTTGAACTGTGGTTCAACAGAATTATTTTAAAAAACAAACTCATGAAACAGGCCTGGACAAAAATGATGGTACCCCTAGAAAAGATTGAAAACAATGTGACCATAGGGACATGTTCAACCAAGATGTGTCCTCTTATTAACATCACAGGTGTCTACAAACTTGTAATCAGTCAGTCGGCCTATTTAAAGGGTGACAAGTAGTCACTGTGCTGTTTGGTGACATGGTGTGTACCACACTAAACATGGACCAGAGGAAGCAAAGGAGAGAGTTGTCTCAGGAGATTAGAAAGAAAATTATAGACAAGCATGTTAAAGGTAAAGGCTATAAGACCATCTCCAAGCAGCTTGATGTTCCTGTGACTACAGTTGCACATATTATTCAGAAATTTAAGATCCACGGGACTGTAGCCAACCTCCCTGGACGTGGCCGCAGGAGGAGACAGATAATACGAATGGCAACAAAAGAGCCCAGAACAACCTCGAAACACATTCATGGTGAACTCCAAGGTCAAGGTACATCAGTATCAGATCGTACCATCCGTCATTGTTTGAGCCAAAGTGGACTTCATGGGAGATGACCAAGGAGGACACCACTGTTGAAAACAAATCATAAAAAAGCCAGACTGAAATTTGCCAAACTGCATGTTGACAAGCCACAAAGCTTCTGGGAGAATGTCCTATGGACAGACAAGACAAAACTGCAACTTTTTGGCAAGGCACATCAGCTCTATGTTCACAGACGCAAAAATAAAGCATACCAAGAAAAGAACACTGTCCCTACTGTGAAACATGGAGGAGGTTCTGTTATGTTCTGGGGCTGCTTTGCTGCATCTGGCACAGGGTGTCTTGAATCTGTGCAGGGTACAATGAAATCTCAAGACTATCAAGGTATTCTAGACAGAAATGTGCTGCCCAGTGTCAGACAGCTTGGTCTCAGTCGCAGGTCATGGGTCTTGCAACAGGATAATGACCCAAAACACACAGCTAAAAACACCCAAGAATGGCTAAGAGCGAAACACTGGACTATTCTAAAGTGGCCTTTTATGAGCCCTGATCTAAATCCTATTGAACATCTGTGGAAGGAGCTGAAACATGCCATCTGGAGAAGGCACCCTTCAAACCTGAGACAACTGGAACAGTTTGCTCATGAGGAGTGGGCCAAAATACCTGCTGAGAGGTGCAGAAGTCTCAATGACAGTTACAGAAATTGTTTGATTGCAGTGATTGCCTCAAAAGGTTGTGCAACAAAATATTAAGTTAAGGGTACCATCATTTTTGTCCAGGCCTGTTTCATGACTTTGTTTTTTAAAATAATTCTGTTGAACCACAATTCAAAAGCATTGTCTGATTTTCATTGGTTAATTTTCATTGAATTTTTATTTATTAACACTTTTGTCAGATTCAAGTTATTTCTGTGACCATTGTGGGTTTTTCTTTCATTAACAGAGGGGTACCAACAATTTTGTCCACGGCTGTATGCCTGCTGCTTCAGAGGACTGACATGTTCATACTGGAATCAGGTAAAGGTCGCCTGTAATTATGAACGTGAAGTCTCATGATGGGCGTGATATATATGTTTTGTGTATTCTCCGAACAATATAACTTTTGTTGTGATCAGGTGCTTGACAAATAAAGCCAGACTGAATGAAAATGACTAAAATACATCAAGGTAAACTGTGTCTCTTTTAGCAGTGATTATTATACTGTTTGATGTATGACAGGCAATCTTTCTGCTTTTCTTATTTTATGTTTACTGTTGTGGTGCTAAATGCAGGTTTGAAAGTCAAAAGAAAAAGACACGGTGCCACTCTATGAAAGGGCTGTGTGTCCATTATTTTAAAAGGTCCTTGTAGGCATTCAGCCTATTTTTTTTTTTTACACTTGACCATTGTATGTGAGTGTGATGGCAGTAGTGGGGGGAAGGGGGTGCAAAACAAAGGTACAAAGAAAGACAGAATGTAAGAAATCCAATACATGGTCCTGTTCTTCAGAAGAAGGAAAGGCAGTACCATATTCAGTGAGATTTGCAGACTGAAAAGAATTCCTGTGTGGTTTTCACTTTTTTTTTTCTCTCTTAAAGCACTCAAGTCAACAATATGAAGTCAGTGGACTCATATGAGTGCTTACCTTTATCTTGAACTCCTGTGCAGAACCCGGAGTGCTCTCTAGGAGTGGCAACAGCCCTCCAGCAGCCGCAGCATACATGAGGAAGAACAGGAAGGACATCTGGGATGGCTCCATGCCAAAGACACACCTGACACACACTCCCATTTCCTCTTTTAGCTCTGCCATGGAGGGATGAATAAATACTGTCAATGGTAACAGTGCGATATACTTTATTAATCCCACAGCGAGATTCCATGACATCCACCCGGACGATGCAGGTGGCACGCCAATCCCTTCATCACGTGCACACAGACACACCTAGGACCACTTTAGAATCTCCAGTTAACCTAACATGCATGCTTTTGGACTGTAGGAGGAAACCAGAGCACCTGGGGTAAACCCACACAAGCATGGGGAGACCATCCAAACTCCACTGGTGGATCTGAACCCATGCCCTTCTTTCTGTGAGGCAGTAATGCTAAACACTACACTGCCACGCTGTGTTCCCTCAGTGATAGTGTAAAGCTGAAACAAGCCAACAATTTTAAAGAGAAATATCATGCACATGCAAAGCTGTCATTCCAAAAGGTCACCTGAGTGACAGCTATTGTCATTTCGGTAGTCACCATGTTAAAAATGGAGGACTTTTGAGATTCAGCAGTGTGTTACTGCATTTGCCTTAAACGTATCATCAGTAATAGCCCATGCAGCATGTCTCTGAAGTCAGAGGCCATCCACCTCTCAACAGAAATATTTTCACAAATGCTAATGAAGTGAACAGAGAGACTCCAGGTTGAATAGCATTGTGAGCATTACAAGAGGACATTCTTCAGGCCACATGGAATGTGTCACTTTACTGAATAATATTTCAGGCAACTATCAGTAAGCTAGTTTTCTTTGAATGTGCAAAACGAATGCCACAGCTAAGAATTTTCTTTATATTGAATTTTGCTTTCAGTAAAATTCTGTATAATAAGATGAGACTGGCAACAATTTAAAAACTAGCACAGTTTGGCAAACAAAAACTGCTAACTACCAGTTTGTTGGTGTTTTGATTCTGGGTGATCACCATTCTGTTTTGTTGAAGATGGGCTGTTTAGTCTGTCTACTACAGACCCTGCTGAAACAGAAAACAGTTTTGAAAACTGGGCAAAAAAATAGTCCAATAACTGGACTGTTTAGTCCACAGCATTTGGCCCAAATTTATCCTGAGGATAGTTTTTAGCATTTGGTGATGGTGGTGGGGGTCTGTCTCTCAAAAGTCAATTTTTTTTTTTAAGTTGGACATTTGGCAAAATGCTTGTTACATAATATCTGGAACAATCTGAAACCAGTGCTAGTGCTTTTGTGCTGTAGACTTATGTATCTGAGTACAAGTACATTTTACAAATTTCTCTCTATGTTGTGTCTTGGGCTCTGGGGGTCCCCAGACACCCATGATCTCGTAAAGCTCAGCAGCGTCTACCTTGGTTAGTACTTGGATGGGAGACTGCTAGGGAATCCCAGGTGCTGTGATGGACTGGCAATCTGTCCAGAACATACTCTGCCTCTTACATAGAGATGCTCATGCATGTGTCCTGCCACACGCAATTCAATCAGGATGTTGTTGGGTTTTTTTTTTGTTTTTTTTTAAAACAACCTTAAAAAGTTGGCTTTTCACCTTGATTTTTAAGCCAAATTTAGACCATACAGAGACGTTTATATGAAGACGCCTTTTCAACGACCTTAAAAAGACAGCTTTTCATCTTTCACCAACCTTCTTTCACCAACCATCCAACTTTCTTCAGTCGAATCTGTACATTTTTAAACGGTTGGCAAAACCTGCTTTTCAATGTTTTTTGGGGTTTTTTGGGTTTTTTTCAACCACTTTGTGCTAGGAGGGTAAGCCTGTACTGGGCAATAAGATTAGGGTATAACTGGATTGTTTCTGGTTAAAACCCTCTTTTGTTTTGTTTTGAGTTGTTTTCTTTTTTTTGGGGGGGGGGTTGCTTCCAAAGTTTGCACTTTCTCCCTTGTGTGCATCATCACCTTGTTAAATGAAACACTGATTTAAGTGATGCCCATGAGCATTTGCACAATTTTTTTTTTAATTTTGGTTTTTTTTTTTGCTGTAGTCTACTAGCAGGTCAGACATCAGAAACAAACCACTTCTGCTTCCATTAAAGCTTATCCAAACTGTGACTGAGCTGCATTAAGCGGTGAGTCTCAGTAATGCTGCGAATGGCTCAGTGTGACTGTTGTCCCTTCAGCTACATTGTTGGCTCCCCCAGGCACCACGCGAGCCTCGGCCAATGCCAGACGGCACATTTAGTAAACCAGTCAAGGCCTGGATGGACTTATACCTGGAGCTGACCATGTGACCACACCTTTATATTGAGTAAAGTTATTTACACTGCACACACACCTGCCCACCACCATATTATAAATATACTGTATTTTCTCATTTCTGTGTTTTCTTTTACACAGCTAAACTAAGCTGCTTCTTGCAAAGCTGCCTGTTTCTAATACAAACACGACACCCAGAGAACTAGCTTAGAGGACCCTGGGTTGAATTACTGAGTAGCTTTGTAAGTCCTATCTTGAGCATGTTGATGTTAATGACAACAGATTCCCAGTATAGGGGGCTTCCCTCTTCATAGAAGCCTTTACATGAGATGCATTGAGAATGTAGTAATGAATTAAGATGCTGTTTTCCACAGATCTGATTGGTGGGTAGGTGACAGGTTTCGTATGTGCCCTTCTTGTATATGTCTTGTATATGTGTGTATATGTGTTAACTCTACAGCATGAGTTACCATGGTGATTTACCCCAGTTTAAAAAGAAATACTTTAATTACTCTGAAAACCCTGCAGGGTTAAACATGAAGCTACCAGGATGAGCCTCCTGTTTTGTCCTACAGCTCTCTGATGGTAGAAACACCAGACTGAGTCTTTTGGAATCTCTCCAACACCCACAGAAAGACAAAATCAGAAGGCTAAATTTGCACCTTTAACTGACCTGCAGTCCATGCGTGCTGTTCAATGTATGTGTGCACGGTCATGCTGTCCAGTTCCACAGCGTTGGGGGTCTTTGCAGGATCATGGACGCATACTGTTGTGGACAGTCTGTCAATCTGAGTGTGGAATAAAAATCACACCCACACGTGACGATTTACCAGTGTGAACCAAAAGCATCCCATTGATACAGATAACAACACAAGAATAGCTGGAGGCTGCCAAATATGATTTTGCCAGTGCAATTCCCCACATTCTCTTCTACCCATGGCTTGCTCCAACCATTTATCTTGGACTGGAAAATTGGTGGGACTTTTCTCTGTGATAAATGGTTCTCTCAATCCCAAAAATAAATATAGAATATACAGTACAGTCATGGGAACAAAAATCAGGACACCCAAAGAAAAACCTGTGTCGTTATATACGTAAAAAGTTTGTTCTCTCTGTGTTCATTACTACTAAAATTAGATCCAGGAGGAATACATCTTGTTCCAAGGAGAATGGCCAGACTGGCTCAAGCTAGCAAAGGTGACAGTAACTAAGATAACCAATGCCAGCCAGCATGCCCATGTGGGCCCCACTAAAGGTTAAATCAGGGCTGTCTCATGGGTCCCATGTGGGTTTGTCTGCGGGTTCCAGGTTGGCCCCATCTGTGTTTGCCCACATGGACTTTAGCTGTGGTACAGGTGAGTGGGTCATCTGCTCACCCGCTTTAAACCCATTTGGGAGCCACATGGATTTAATGTGTGTGAGCGGGTTTCACTTGTGCCACAGGCAAAATTATGAGGAAAAAGTCACAAATTCATGAGAAAAAACGTGAACATTTAGGTGAAAAAAAGTCTCAAATTTACAAGGAAAAAAAAAATGTAAAATTACTTGAAAAAAGTTGCAAACTTACAACAAAAATTGAGCAAATTTACAAGAAAAAAATATGAGGAAAAAATTAGAAAAAGTTGTAAATTAATCAAAAAGTATATGTAGTATAGGAGTAAATAAATTGAACATTCACAAGAAATAAGTTACAAAATTACAAGAAAAGAGTAACAAATTTATGAGAAAAAAATTGCAAGTTACAATAAAACGATTTTTTTGATAAAGTTCCAAAATTACAAGAAAAAGTTAGCAAATTTGTAAGAAAAAAAAATCACAATTTTACAAGAAAAACTAATAAATTTATGAGGAAAAAAGTTGGATATTTTTAAAAAAAAAATCATAAATTTATGAAAAAAGTTGCAAGTTTACAGTAAAAAAAAAGTTGCAAATTTATGAGAAAGTTTCATTTTTTTCAACAAAAAATATGTGTCAAATTTACGGGAAAAAAATCATATTTACAAGAAAATCGTTAATTTATGAGAAAATAAGTTGAAACTAGGTAAACAGGTAAAATCCATGTGGGTAAACACAGATGAAGCCAACGTGGAAGGTGCGGACAAACCCACATGGGACCCATAAGACAGCCCAGATTTAACCTTCAGTGGGGCCCACATGACGAGCATCTCTTAATGTACAACACATTGGCCCTGGAAGCAGATGGGCTACAGCAGCAGAAGACCTCAACATTTGGCGCTCCTGTAAGCGTAACAACAGGAAAATGAGGTTCCAATTCACACAAGCTGACCAAAAATGGATAGTAGAAGACTGCAAAACGTTGCCTGGTCTGAGTATTGTTTTGCTGCAACATTCGGATGGTAAGGTTTGGCATAATGGAAGAACCCATGGAGCTGCCTGAATGCACAACTAATAAATCTGCAGCAACTGTGTGATGATAGCATATCAATATGGACCTCAGTATCTCTGAGGAATGTTTTCAGCACCTTGTTGAATCTGTGCCATGGAGAATTAAAAGGGTCATTGACTGAAAAATTGTGTTTTTATAAAAAAAAAGTGAAGGGTGTCCAAAAGGTGTCACTTGATTATCAAAAACATATCAAAACGCTCACTTCTCCAAAAAAAAAAAGCTGTCTTTATATTGTTTTTCACTCCAAGAAGCAAAATTGACTGTTCAGCCCAGAGCCGGCCTTGATACCCGCCTGCTGCTCTATTATTGGCCAGCCTCATCCAGCCGGTCCTGCTGGAGCTGTCTGTTAGCAAAGAGGAGACGCTGTGCACTCGAGCGAAACAACAGTGGTATCCTCACAGAAACTCCCAAAGGATGCATCTCTAAGAGAAAAGTCACTAAAATTTATTTTAATGGATGTTCGAGAGGATTTTAGCCCAAAATTATTACTCAGTTCTGATCCTTTCACCATGTATTCATTCCAAAAGCTTGTAAAGTATACCTTAGGTTTTGATAAAAAGTGAAGCTCTTATTAAGGATACTATTATATGGGGTGCATCAAGGCTGTAAAATGCCTAAACATTTAAAATCCAATTCCACCATGAGTGTGGAGTGTCTGAACAGTAATTTGACATATGTGGAAACACGGCACTTGTACTGGGCGAGCCGTTGGATCACAGCCAATCAGGCAAGGCACAGGACTGGGACTGAGATCGGGACCATCTGTTTCGTTGTGTACATGTCCTCCCAAGGCTTCAGCTGCATGGCTCCATATGCCGAATTATAGTTCAGACCCTTCACAATCATGGGAGCAATCCATCCATTTTCTACTGCTTTTCCAGGGATCCAGGTCACAGAAGCAGCAATCCAAGCAGAGAAGCACAGACTTCCCTCTCTCCAGCCACCTCCTCCAACTCTTCAGAGGAAATACCAAGGCATTCTCAGGCCATCTGGGAGACATAGGCTCTTCAGTGTGTCCTGGGTCTACCCTTGGGTCTCCTCCCAGTGGGAGGTGCATGAAACACCTCAAGTAAGAGGTGTCCAGGAGGATCAGATGTCCAAACCACCTCAACTGGCACCGTTTGATATGGAGGAGCAGCAATTCTACTCTGAGCCTCTCCTGGGTGACTGAGATCCTCACCCTATCTCTAAGGGTGAGTCCAGCAATCTTACGAAGAAAGCTCGTTTCAGTCGCTTGTATCCGCAGTCTCATTCTTTTGGTCATTACCCAAAACTCATGACCATAGGTGAGGGTAGGAACGTAGATTGACCGGAACATCGACAGCTTGGATTTAGAGCTTTGCTCCCTCTTCACCATGACACTCCAGTACAACCTCCACGTGACTGGATGTGCTGCTCCAATCCGTCTGTCAATCTCCCGCTCCATTTTCCTCTCACTCATGAATGAGACCCTGAGATATTTGAACTCCTCCACTTGGGGCAAGAGCTCGTCCCCAACCTGAAGAGGACAATCCACCCTTTTCCAACTGAGGACCATGGACTCAGACTTGGAGGTGCTGATTGTCATTCCAGCCACTTCACGCTCAGTAGAAAACTGTCCCAGTAAGACCTGTAGGTCATTGCTCGATGAAGCCAACAGGACAACATCATCTGCAAAGAGCAGAGATGAGATCCTGTGGTCACCAGACATGATCATCCCCATCATCCCCAGCCAGTCGCAGCAGACGACTGCCCCTCCCTGAGCCTTGTTCTGCTAGAGGTTTCTTCCTTCCAAATGGGAGTTTTTCCTCTCCACTGTTGCTTAGTGCTTGCTCATAGGGGATCGTCTGATTGCTGGGTCTTTCTGTGACTGTGTGGTTTTTTTTCTGCACTGGGGCACCACGAGATGGCTTTTGTTGTGATGTGGCACATTATAAATAAAGCTGAATTGAATTGAATAACACCCTCCGTTCCTTGGCTGAACCTAGAAATCATGTCCATAAAAATTATGAAGAGGATTGGTGACAAAGATCAGCCCTGGTTGAGTCCAACTCTCACTGGGAACGGGTTTGACTGGGTGTTGGCAATACCAACCAAACTCTCACAACGGTCATATAGAGACCGGACAGCTCGTAGCAGTAAGCCTGATACTCCATACTCCTGAAGCACCCACCACAACAAATCATGATGGATGCAATCAAATGCTTCCTCCAATTCAATTCAATTAAATTTAACTTTATTTATATTGTGCCATTTCAGAACAACAGTCATCTCATAGCACTGTCAAACTGTAAGGGAAACCACCACAATTGTAGAAAGACCCCAGCATTCAGCCTGTGAGCAAGCACTTGGCAGCAGTGGAGAGGGAAAACTCCCTTTTAGCAGGAAGGAACCTCCAGCAGAACCAGGCTCAGGGAAGGGCGGCCTTCTGCTGTGACTGGCTGTCCGCAAAACACATGTAGACTGGTTGGGCAAAAGCCTACAAACCCTTGAGGATCCTTGACAGGGTGAAGAGTTTGTCTGATGTGCCACGACCAGGACGAAAACCACATTGTTCCTCCTGAATCCGAGGGTCAACCAACGGCCAGTAGCATCAGAGTTTTTACATCTTCATTATGATCTTTATCTGGTCATATTTGGTGCTTCAGACTTCCCTGTTTTATGTATGGACCACTCTGTGAGGCGGGCTGAAACAGCGTTTCCTGAGAGAGCTCAGAGAGAGGCTTTCTGGATCTCATGTAAAATTATCACAATACAAATACATGCTCATAATGGAAAAGGCAGTTAATGACCCATCCAATCCAGTTGTGTTATTGTGTTCTATTGTGGTTATTTAGACACTTTAAACAGGGAGTGGTAAGTGAAAACGGTCCAAACAGCAGAGTATTATTTTACAAGTCTGTGGTCTCACCTTCCACATGAGTTGGGTGAGGTCCAGTAACACCAATGGGGACAGGGCGGGGATGCTGGATCTGTAGGTGCGGACCTTGGAATCTGGCCCACCCATGTGGTGCACCTTCTTGCCAATACTGAATTGTGGGTAGACCTCCAAGCTGAGCTCTTTAATGAGCTCCATGATGTGAGTTTGGGTGCTGCAACATAAAAATTTGAACTTTCAGCTTTTAGACTCTTGCTTGAGCTTTTACCAAGTTTTCAGATATGATTTGGAGTTTGTCAGAGTAGACACTGAATAAATGCAAGAGTTCTGAAGAACTGTAGGAGTGTTCAGTACAAAAATCACAAGAGCAAACCTTTATTTGAGAAAAAAAAATGTAATCAAATAAAAACAAAATCCTTCATTAAAAGTAAAATTGCTACACTGAGGGCAAACATTTTAGAATGAATGAAAAAAAAAATAAAGAAAACACACTACCCATTCACTGACATTCATGCTTTAAATACTTTACAAAAACTTTCTTTACCAGTAAAACATCATTGAGTCTATTCATTTCTGTCCTTATTCCTCTTAGAAAGTATTATTCAGGAACCTTGGCACTCAGGGAACTGAGTGAACGGATAAATAAACTGTAATTATATAACACTTTTTCTAGTCTCAGAGACCACTCATCTAGTACTAACCCTCTATTCCAGGGGTGGGCAGTGAGGGCCATTCCGCTGCAGGTTTTCTGTTACACCCAAATTCTTCATCAGGTGTTTTCAATGATTAGTAATCCTTGAAGCTGATAAAAGCAAACACCTCCTGAAGAAACTGGGTGGAACAGAAAACCTGCAGTGGAATGGCCCTTCATGACACCTGATTGCCCACCCCTGCTCTATTCTAAGGGCCTATAGGAGACAGATACCGAGGGACAATCTAGAACAGGGGTGTCCAATCATGTGCCATGGAGGGCCAAGACCCTGCAGGTTTTCTCTTCTACCCAGTCTCTTCAGCAGGTGTTTTCACTTATCAGCAATCAGTGGGATCTGCTGTTGAAGACAATGGTTGGAGGTAAAGCCTGCAGGGTCTTGGCCCTCCATGGCACCGCTGATCTAGAATGACCAATTAACCTAACATACGTGTCTTTGGATTGTGGGAGTAAACCCACACAGCACAGGGAGAACCTACAAACTCCACAGAGAAAGACTCCTACCCCTGCAAGCCCAAGGATTTGAACCTGGAACTTTCTAGCTGTTCGGCAACAGTGCTAACCACTGTACTGCCATGCTGCCTGAAGTCATGAAACTGGATTATGCACTAGTTGTCATTTTCCCCTCAGCCTGTAAAAGGTTGAAGGGGTATTGTTGTCACCCCACTGGGTGGATGGGCGGCGGTGGCGGCAACAACATCTATTTTGTGAAGATGCTGTTGCCAATGAGTAAACAACCTTTATAAGATGTATTCCCGCTGTAAACTTGGTACACAGGTTCATCCTCTGACCCTGAACTATGACTATGCGCTTGGGATCACCAGGTCAAAGGTCAAGATGAAAAAGTCATATAAACTATACACCTGCTCCCTGCAGATCACAAATCTTCACAAAGGGTGACTATACTAGAGGTGGGCACTGTATATACATAGGTGTAAATCAAGGGGGGTATGGGGGGCATGTCCCCCCCAACCTGTAAAAAAAAGACAACTGCCCTCATCCCCCAATATCATCATAAACCTTTAATATCATTTTACAGATGACTTTGAAATCTACAACTTTTTCTTGTAAACCTTCAACTGTTTGAAATCTGCAACTTTTTTTTTTTTTTATAAATTTTCAACTTTTTTTCTCATACATTTGCAACTTTTTTCCTTGTAAATCTGCAACTTTTGTCTTTTAAATTTGCAACTTTTTTCATGAATTTTAAATTTTTTTCTTCTTGTAAACGTAACTTTTTTTTCTGATGAATTTGTTCTTTTTTCTCATAGTCACTATTTTTTTTCATCATAAATCTGAAACTTTTGTTGTAAATTTTTGACCTTTTTTCTTTTAAATTTGCAACATTCGTATGAATGCTGGTTAAGTTTATATTATATGAAATGCCTTAAATTTTCTCTCTTCATCTAGACAGTGACTCAAGTTTGTTTTTATAAAGCTTTTCTTTTAAAGGGTTTGAACTCTTCCCTATTACAAAAATAGGGGCCCCTAAACACAGTCTTGCATCAGACCCTGACTACTTGTAATGTCCCCCTCAGTCTTTACTCTGGTGAAAATGTTCTGTTTATTGCCCCCCCCCCCCAAATAGTGACATGAAATATCCACCCATATGTATATGCAGTCTGAATTTTAAGCAAGCAGCTCTTTTGTATTCAATAAAAGGGGGGGGGGGTGCAGACTCACTACAACCCTGTGACATTGACTTTTTGACCTAAAAATCATGTCTATATCTCGCTCTTCACATGTACTATTTTTGCATCAAGTTTGGTGTTGATATCTGCAGTTGCTCTTGTTTTAACTCCCCTGATGTAAAAACCTACCCACCCATGCCTATAGGAATATCATTGTAGGCTTATACATACTGTAAGACTACAGTGATGTGCAAACATTTTGCCACTTCTTCACAAATAACATATTTTGGGGATTATATATATATATATGCGTGCGCGTGTGTGTGTGTGTGTGTGTGTGTGTGTGTGTGTGTGTGTAGTTTTGTATTTTTTTTCCACTTAATAATAAACACCTTCATTTAAAAACTGCATTTTGTATTTACTTGTGTTATTGTTATCTATTATTTAAATTAAACATTTTTTCACACCACTGTGTGTGTGTGTGTGTGTGTGTGTGTGTGTGTGTGTCTGCATGTGTGCATGTGTGCGTGTGTTTGGGGCAGGGGTCTGCAACCTCTACTATGAAAGAGCCATTGTCAGCCAAAAATCTGCATGGAGCTGCAAAATACATTTTCCTTTTATTAAAAAAAAGTACAGTTTATGTATCATGCTATTGTCTTAGAAAAAAGAAACATACAGTCTGATTCTTTTTGAGCTGTGTGTGGCACCTACAGCAGCATCTGTGGCATGACACAGAGTCCTAGGCACTACCATCACCAGGGACCTCAAATGGGAGCTGACCATCAGCTCACTCATCAAAAAAGCCCAGCAGAGGATGTTCTTCCTGCGGCAGCTGAGGAAGCTCAAGCTACCCACCAAGATGTTAGTGCAGTTCTACACAGCCATCATCGAGTCCATCCTCACCACCTCCATAACCGTGTGGTACGCAGGAGCCACTGCCAGGGACAGACTAAGGCTGCAGCGCGTCGTGCGCACTGCTGAGAAGGTGATCGGCTGCAAGCTCCCATCTCTCCAGGATCTGTACATCTCCAGGACCCGGAGGCGTGCTGGCCGGATCATAGCCGATCCCTCACACCCTGGTCATGTACTGTTTGCCCCCCTCCCCTCTGGTAGAAGACTTCGGTCCATCCAGACTAAAACCTCCCGTCACATGAACAGCTTCTTCCCCTCTGCCATTAGACTGCTGAACACTAAGTGACTCTCGTGCACCATGTACAGCAGCTCAACCAGACTCATGTCAATCATCACTGTTTTCTTCCTGCATTACCGACTGCACTATATAGTTCTCCACAGTATCTGCTGCTGGCTAATATATATTTTAACTGTTGACCAGTATCACTTAATCTTATCCTACACTTTATTACATGTATAGTTTATTTCTCTTATCTTATCATGTTTAATGTTGCAGCATTGTACCGAGACAAATTCCTAGTTTGTGTACTACATGAACAATGGCAATAAACCTGATTCTGATTCTGACTTCCTGAACAGGTCACATCACCTGGTGTTTCCAAGTAGTCTCCCATCCAAGTACTAACAAAGATAAATGCTGCTTAGCTTTCAACGTCAGACAAGATCAGGGATGTCTGGAGACACCCAGAGCCCAATGGGATGCCATCAATAAAAAGACACATCATATAGAGAAATTTGTAGAACGTACTTTTATTCAAATACTGCTTTTAAGTGTATAGCAGAAGTAACAAGCATTTTGCCAAATGACAAACCAAAAAAAAAAAAAAATGCTAAAAATGCATTTTTATAAAGCATTTTTAACAAAGCATCCCAGTGGTTGTAAAACTGTATTTGACTTTTGAGAGACAGCCCTCACCACCATCACCAAGTGCCAAAAAGTATTTGGAGGATAAATTTGGGACAAATCCTGTGGACTAAACAGCACAATTATTGAACTATTTTTTCCTTAATTTTAAACAACTTTTTCTAATTAAATACAGTCTGTGCTAGATGGACTGCAAATTCAGAGCAAATGGCAGTTAGCATGTAAGTTCAACAAGAGTGGTGGTATTCAAGCAGGGGTTTGAACTCATCACTTCTGCTCCAAAATCCACTGCTCCACCTGTATCACTACGAGGGTCGATCCACTTAGCAATCCAAGTAGGAATGCTTCTGTTACACACACACACGGGAGATGCACAGGTGCACAGGAGACACACAGGTGGGATATATATACACTCACCGGCCACTTTATTAGGTACACCTGTCCAACTGCTCGTTAACACTTAATTTCTAATCAGCCAATCACATGGCGGCAACTCAGTGCATTTAGGCATGTAGACATGGTCAAGACAATCTCCTGCAGTTCAAACCGAGCATCAGTATGGGGAAGAAAGGTGATTTGAGTGACTTTGAACGTGGCATGGTTGTTGGTGCCAGAAGGGCTGGTCTGAGTATTTCAGAAACTGCTGATCTACTGGGATTTTCACGCACAACCATCTCTAGGGTTTACAGAGAATGGTCCGAAAAAGAAAAAATATCCAGTGAGCGGCAGTTCTGTGGGCGGAAATGCCTTGTTGATGCCAGAGGTCAGAGGAGAATGGCCAGACTGGTTCGAGCTGATAGAAAGGCAACAGTGACTCAAATAACCACCCGTTACAACCAAGGTAGGCAGAAGAGCATCTCTGAACGCACAGTACGTCGAACTTTGAGGCAGATGGGCTACAGCAGCAGAAGACCACGCCAGGTGCCACTCCTTTCAGCTAAGAACAGGAAACTGAGGCTACAATTTGCACAAGCTCATCGAAATTGGACAATAGAAGATTGGAAAAACGTTGCCTGGTCTGATGAGTCTCGATTTCTGCTGCGACATTCGGATGGTAGGGTCAGAATTTGGCGTCAACAACATGAAAGCATGGATCCATCCTGCCTTGTATCAATGGTTCAGGCTGGTGGTGGTGGTGTAATGGTGTGGGGAATATTTTCTTGGCACTCTTTGGGCCCCTTGGTACCAATTGAGCATCGTTGCAACGCTACAGCCTACCTGAGTATTGTTGCTGACCATGTCCATCCCTTTATGACCACAATGTACCCAACTTCTGATGGCTACTTTCAGCAGGATAATGCGCCATGTCATAAAGCTGGAATCATCTCAGACTGGTTTCTTGAACATGACAATGAGTTCACTGTACTCAAATGGCCTCCACAGTCACCAGATGTCAATCCAATAGAGCATCTTTGGGATGTGGTGGAACGGGAGATTCGCATCATGGATGTGCAGCCGACAAATCTGCGCCAACTGTGTGATGCCCCTTGTTGAATCTATGCCACGAAGAATTGAGGCAGTTCTGAAGGCAAAAGGGGGTCCAACCCGTTACTAGCATGGTGTACCTAATAAAGTGGCCGGTGATTTTGTAGTTATTTTGATTTTATAGTAGATTTTGTTGTTATATTTTGTAGGTCCCAGTTGCTCTGCGCCGCCGAGTGTTTGAGTCAGTTCACGCTGTGGCGCACCCAGGAGTGTGCGCGTCAGTCAAAATGGTGGGAGCGAAGTTCGTTTGGCCAGGCCTGCGCAAACAAGTGAAAGAGTGGGTGGCAGCCTGCGTAGCGTGCCAACGAGCCAAAGTACACGGACACACATGCTGGTCCCGCTGGCGGCAACCGCGTCCGAGGACGTGGCGTGCGCTTTTTTGACGACATGGGTGGCATGTTTTGGCATCCCGTCGGACATAACGTCTGATAGGGGCCCGCAGTTTGTTTCCGACCTCTGGTCCGCGATGGTCCGTAGCCTGGGTGTTGCAATTCATCGCACAACCGCGTACAACCCACAGGCCAATGGGTTATGTGAGCGTTTCCATAGGTCACTAAAAGCAGCGCTCAGGGCTTCGCTGACGGATGCAAATTGGGTAGACCGGTTGCCATGGGTCTTGTTGGGGTTGCGTTCCTCACCAAAAGAGGATTTGGAGGCTTCCCCGGCGGAGCTTGTTTTTTCTCACCCACTGCGGCTCCCCGAGGAATTTTTTCCAGATAATCTCATGCCGGACAACTGTCTGTCTCAGCGTTTGCAGCATAGCGCAGATGCAGGCACGCTGCCGGGCCCAGCCCACCACTGTTTTCCACGCACTTTTGTGCCAAAAACTTTGACGAACACGGCGTTCGTGTTTGTCAGGCACAATGCCCACTGCCCCCCCCATTGCGCCCACTCTACGATGGCCTGTTCAGAGTTCTGGAACCAGGGGGCAAACATTTTTTGTTAGACTTGGGGGGTCGTAGGGAGAAAATATGTATAGACAGACTTAAGCTCGCCTTTGTAGTGGCGGACGAGCAAGTGATGTTGGCTCAGGCCCCTCAGCGTGGAAGACCCCCACGGAGAACTCATCAGGTACGCGAATCATCAGAGCAGCCACACGGGCAGGTCGAAATTCCACCCCCCCCTCGCCATTGCCCACCCGCAGACAGACACACCCCCAGGAGCCCCCCACTGGCACAGCAGCGCCGCGGAGGCGGAGAACACCCGTTACAGCAGATACGGGAGGAGACTGAAGCCAAAAGGACGTGAGGACTGAAACTCCGTCTGAGATTCTGGGGGGGGGGGGGGGGGGGTAGACGCTGGAATAATCATCTCAGAGTGGAGATGATTATTGATTTGATATGATTATGATTACACCACACCGAGGCTCAGTTCGCCCTCCGGGGAATAACGGCAGACAACACCAGATATTACTATGTGGTTGCAGTGCTGGACGCTCGCACGTCTCAGCAAGTAGCGAACCTGCTCCAACAGCCTCCAGCCCACGACAAATACGGGGCTCTCAAGGCCGCGCTGGCCCGGCGCTACACACTCTCGGACTGTGAGAGAGCAGAGAGGCTCCTGAGGCGCTCCAAGTTAGGAGATGGGTCGGCGGTCAAACTGATGGAGATGTTGGCATTGATGGGCACGGACGATGGGCATTTTCTGTTTGCCTACCTTTTCCTCTGGAACCTCCCAACAGAGGCAAGAGCGGTCCTTGCCAATTCGCCGCTGCTGGCCACGCGTGACTACTGTGCGCTACCCCAGGAGGCAGATTGGATCATCCTCACCACCAGATCCCTCACAGTGAACGCGGCAGTGTCGGAACCCAGTGAGACGACCAGCGGAGGCGAGGAGCCGGTGACGGTGGCGGCAGCGGTTACCAGGAAGCACCATAGAGACACACTCTGCTTCTACCACCACTGCTTTGGAAAGAAAGCACGCAGATGTGTGCCACCGTGCCAATACAGCCAATACAGTTGGTGTATCTCGTGTCACTTTGGCCAGTATTCCGGTGGTTTGGTTTTCGGGAAACGCCAAGGCCGGCAGTTGGTAACAGCTGCGACCACCGGTGAAGAAAACAAGCTGCTCTACGTGACGGCTCGCGCTCGGGGAGACGGGTCCTTGTAGACACCGGCTCCCAAAAGAGCCTCATCCTGCTGTCCTACGCCGACTGGCTAGCGGGAGCTAGCGGCCCCCAGCTGGTAGCCATAAACGGCTCGGACATTAAGACTTTTGGTGAGAGAACACTGACTTAATCCCTACACTTTCTGATCCGGCACACCTTTCACTCTATATATATCATGGACACACAGATTGCCCCAAAGGTCTCCCGAGTCGGCGGACGGAGCCTCTGTTTACAGCAGGAGACGATACAGCAGGGAAGAGCTAGCTAGCACTCAACCGCCACCCGGTGCTAACGGAGAAACTCAACATACCGGGGAACTGAAGCGAAAACGACGTGGGTGCCAGGCTGGAGTTTAGGCAGCGTGCAAGAAATATAAGACAGAATAATAAAGAGCGATGGCAAGAACCAAGCAGACCGCCCGTAAATCTACTGGAGGAAAAGCCCCCCAGGAAGCAGCTGGCCACCAAGGCTGCCCGGAAAAGCACTCCGGCCACCGGCGGAGTGAAGAAGCCTCACCGTTACAGGCCCGGTACCGTGGCTCTGAGAGAGATCCGTCTCTACCAGAAATCCACGGAGCTGCTCATCCGTAAGCTGCCCTTCCAGTGCCTGGTGAGGGAGATCTCTCAGGACTTCAAGACCGACCTGCGCTTCCAGAGCTCCGCCGTCATGGCTCTGCAGGAAGCCAGCGAGGCCTACCTGGTGGGTCTCTTGGAGGACACCAACCTGTGCGCCATCCACGCCAAGAGGGTCACCATCATGCCCAAAGACATCCAGCTGGCCCGCCGCATCCGCGGAGAGAGAGCTTAGACTTTCTGCTGCACATCCACCAACCACAATGCTCCGCACTGGGTGTCTATATATATATATATATATATATATATATATTTATTTATAGTAATATGTACATATGTATACTAGCTGCTCTTGTTTTTTCTTGCCTTCTGATTGTTGCTCTGAGTGTTGCTATCCCTGTGCTGTTGCAATCCTGGAATTTCCCCATTGTGGGACTAATGAAGGCTTATCTTATCTTATCTTACACAGCCGTATGTACGAGTGGACTTTTGTCATAGCGGCATTGAGTTTCCCAATCCTGGGAGCTGATTTTCTGTGTGCACATGAGCTGCTAGTTGATGTTGCTAACAGACGCCTGGTTAATGCAGTGTCTTTTGATTCTTTCCCTTGTACAGCTCGAGGGGCCGGGCCAATAACACAAGCCAACGTCACAGCTCCAGGCGGTAAGTTCCACACACTGCTCACTCAGTTCCCAGCACTCACCGTCCTGTCGTTTTCGGCTGCCAGCACTAAACACGGGGTGGAACACTTTATCACCACCACTGGGCCGCCCGTTTTCACACGACCTTGGCACCTGGACGCAGCTAAACTGACCATAGTGCGCGAGGAGTTTGCCAACTTGGAAAGGATGGACATCATCAGGTGCTCAAACAGCCCATGGGCATCCCCACTACACATGGTCCCTAAGGCCGAGGGATTGTGGCGACCGTGCTGAGATTTCCAACAGGTTGAATAACGTCACAGCGCACGACCACTACCCGATTCCCTATATTCAGGATTTTTCCGTTCACCTCACCGGGGCATGCATTTTTTCTAAAATAGACCTTGTCCGTGGTTACCACCAGGTCCCGGTGCACGCGGAGGACATACCCAAAACAGCGGTAATAACTCCATTTGGCTTGTTTGAGTTTTTACGCATGCCCTTCGGATTAAAAGGCGCGGCACAGACATCCCAATGCATGATGGATGCGGTGTTGCGAGATCTGCCGTTTGTGTTTGTTTACCTGGATGATATCCTGGTGGTCAGCACGTCCGAGGACGAACACGTAAACCCACCTCAGGATGGTTTTCCGAAGGTTGGAAGAGCATGGGTTAATAATCAACCCGGCGAAATGCCGGTTTGGCGTGACAGGGATTGACTTTTTGGGGCACCGTGTCTCACTGGAGGGAGCGATACCCTTGCCCGACAAGGTGCGCGCTGTGACGAATTTTCCCCGGCCTCAGACGGTCAGGGCGCTGCAAAAGTTTTTGGGGATGGTTAACTTTTATAACCGGTTCCTCCCCCACGCAGCTCATCTCATGCAGTCATTGTACGCCGCGCTCAAGAAACAGAAACCGGCGGACAGAGTCGAATGGACTCCAGAGCGGGAGCAGGCGTTCTCTGAGGTTAAAACAGCCCTGGCAAACGCCGCACTGTTGGCACACCTGACCCGGCAGCCCGGATAGCGCTCCCTACCGACGCCTCAGATGTGGCCATAGGGGCCGTCGTGGAGCAACGCGTCGCCGGTTCTTGGCAGCCGCTTACTTTTTTCAGCAGGGTTTTGCGCGACAGTGAGCGTAAATACAGGGCGTTCGACAGGGAGTTGCTGGCTCTCCATCTGGCCATACACCACTTCCAGTTCTGGCTGGAAGGGCACAGCTTCACCACGTTCATGGACCACAAGCCGCTAACGTTCGCGATGGCCAAGGTTTCGGAACCATGGTCAGGCTGGCAGCAGAGACAGCTGGCCGCGATCTCGGAGTTTACGACCGATATTCAGCATGTGTCGGGTAAACTGAATGTGGTGGCGGACTGCCTCTCGCGCGCAGTAGTAGCCCCGGTCTGCGTAGGGATAGATTATACAGCCATGGCCGCAGAGCAGATCGGTGATGCGGACGTGTGCGCGCTCCAGTCTGGACCAACAGGGTTAAGGCTGGAGAGCAGAGTGCTGCAAGACGGCAGCCCCCACCCCACCCCCAATCTGCGAAGTCTCCATGGGACACCCGCGTCCGGTGGTCCCAGTTGCTTGGCGCCGCCGAGTGTTTGAGTCAGTTCACGCTCTGGGGCACCCAGGAGTGTGCGCGTCAGTCAAAATGGTGGGAGCGAAGTTCGTTTGGCCAGGCCTGCACAAAAAAAGTGAAAGAGTGGGCGGCAGCCTGCGTAGCGTGCCAACGAGCCAAAGTACACAGACACACAAAGGCTCCTTTGGAGCCGTTTCGTATACCGGCTAAGAGGTTCAACCATGTTCACATGGACCTCGTGGGCCCCCTCCCGCCATCGCAGGGGTGCACGCACCTTCTGACAGTGGTGGACCGCACCACGCGCTGGCCAGAAGCAGTCCCGCTGGCGGCAACCGCGTCCGCGGATGTGGCATGCGCTTTTTTGACGACATGGGTGGCACGTTTTGGCATCCCGTCGGACATAACGTCTGATAGGGGCCCACAGTTTGTTTCCAACCTCTGGTCCGCGATGGCCCGTAGCCTGGGTGTTGCAATTCATCGCACAACCGCGTACAACCCACAGGCCAATGAGTTATGCGAGCATTTCCATAGGTCACTAAAAGCAGCGCTCAGGGCTTCGCTGACGGATGCAAATTGGGTAGACCGGTTGCAGTGGGTTTTGTTGGGGTTGCGTTCCTCACCAAAAGAGGATTTGGAGGCTTCCCCGGCGGAGCTTGTTTTTTCTCACCCACTGCAGCTCCCCGGGGAATTTTTTCCAGATAATCTCATGTCGGACAACTGTCTGTCTCAGCGTTTGCAGCATAGCGCAGATGCAGGCACGCTGCCGGGCCCGGCTCACCACTGGTTTCCACGCACTTTTGTGCCAAAAACTTTGAAGAACGCGGCATTCGTGTTTGTCAGGCATAATGCCCACCGCCCCCCATTGCGCCCACCCTACAATGGCCCATTCAGAGTGCTGGAACCAGGGGGCAAACATTTTTTGTTAGACTTGGGGGGTCGTAGGGAGAAAATATGTATAGACAGACTTAAGCCCACCTTTGTGGTGGCGGACAAGCAAGTGATGTTGGCTCAGGCCCCTTGGCGTGGAAGAACCCCACAGAGAACTCCCTAGGTAAGCGATTCATCAGAGCAGCCACACAGGCAGGTCGAAGTTCCCCCCCCCCTCGCCATTGCCCACCCGCAAACAGACACACCCCCAGGAGCCCCCCACCGGCACAGCAGTGCCGCGGAGGCAGAGAACCCACGTTACAGCAGATACGGGAGGAGACTGAAGCCAAAAGGACGTGAGGACTGAAACTCGGTCTGAGATTCGGGGGGGGGGGGGGTGTAGCCGCTGGAATAATCATCTCAGAGTGGATGCAGAGGGTAAACAGATGAGGACAATAGGTATTGAGATGGGAGAGATTATGGTGATGTAGCAGGAAGGAGTAGCTGGAGGACAGTGGGGGGAGAAGGGTTGAATGTATTGTGATGCAAGATGTCATGCAGATGTGAGATGGGTGGATGATATAAAAGAAAAGACCCTGGTGTATTGAAGTAATGCTTTTTCTGTGTATGACTGTTGTGAGAGTGAATAAAGTCGCCTGCTGCACGAGTCTGACTCCATTATTTGCACTCTCAACTATATAGCCAGATATATAGTTGATATATAGTAGAGAGAGAGAGTTCTATATAGTAGTGAGAGAGAGAGAGAGAGAGAGCGAGAGAGAGCGAGAGAGAGCGAGAGAGAGACGTTTGACGTTTAAAAAGTCCCTTTATTGTACAATTCAAAAATATAAAATCACCATCATACCATCATTCCACCCAAGTGTTCCACATTTCAAAAATTCAAACATAACTCATCCCCCTCCCCCACAGAACACAAAACACTCCCAACAGTCCATTTATTGGAGAACTCCTCCAAATTGTAGAGAAAAAAGAAAACTCCACCCGGAGTCTGACTTTTAACAGGGCCTTAAAAACAGACACGGGGTCCACATTGCCAGTGTTAATAGTCCGGTTTTTCCTCGTCAGCCAAATGGCAAGTTTAGCGGTACCAGACAAGAAGTTTATCAAAATATGCACAGACTTCTTTGCCACTTTGTACTTCGGACCATAAATAAACAAACCAAAAGAAAAACATTCACCAAAATCATGAAACCAAACTTTCAAAAGATCAAAAAGCCCAGACAAACGAAAACATCCAACAAACAAGTGCTCCAGGGTCTCGACTTGTGAACAAAACAAACAACCCTCCCCAACACTAGGATCCAGGTGTGCTCTGTATTTGTTTGTAGCTATTGCCCCATGCACAATCCTCCACTGGAGATCTACTGTCCGTTTCTCTATAGGGGGCTTGTACATGGAGCGCCAGCTGCCCTTTGGGGAGAATCCCGGCCCCAAAAACCCCGCCCACTTCGACTCTTTTACCCCCGTTAGAGAGCGCAGATTTAGAACTTTCACACAAATGTGATACGCCGCCTTCTTCCCTACAGCCTGGAACTTGCCCAGACGGGGAGTTCCGAAAGACAGCAGGTGGTCTTCTTCCTCCTGCCACTCTCCCACTGCTGGACTTACGGAAAGGGCGGGAAAGCTGAACACAGTGTCCTCATCCCATTGATCAGAAAGAGTGCGGTTTTCCACAAAGGCTCTCAGTGGTCGTGGCAGGGCAGCACACACTTCTGTCACCACCCTATGCACCAGTCTGACGGATGTAATATTGGCTTTCCGCCTCAGCGTTTCTATGGACGTGGTTGACATCTTCATCAGATGGCCAAGCTTGGTGCAGCCCGCCTCTCTTAAACAGGTTCGCAGACTGACAGACTGCAGCAACTGAGTGTCCATGAATCCATTGAAAAACAACGGTTCCTCAAACAGCCACATACCTGGTGTCTCCTCAGGAATACGAGCTACAGCGAAGACTTGCCATGCATGCAAAACAGAGGCATAAAAGGCAGTAAGTCCAGTAAAGTCCACCTCCCCGGATTTCACGAGGAAAAGCTGCTTGTCGTAGCCCAAGTGGCCAACTCTCCTCAGGAGCAGTTTTGCAGTGTCCATCCAGCAGGGGCCACATCCATAGAGGAACCGTTGCGCAGTCTGAAGCCTAAAACAGGTGATCTTGGACTGTATGTCAACCAGGCCCTGTCCTCCCTCGGCAACAGGCAGGTAGAGAGCAGCCGCACGCACCCAGTGTCGACCAGACCAAAAGAAACCCACGATCATCTTCTGGACCTCCTCCACCAGGCTCCTGGGCGGTGTCAAAGCGATAAGTCTATGCCAAAGAGCCGAAGCGACCAGATTATTGGCGACCAGAACTCTTCCCCTATAAGACAGCTGTGGTAGCAACCAATTCCATTTAGAAAAACGGGCACACACCTTCTCCTTACATCCCTCCCAGTTCTTGCTTTCAAAGTCCTCAGAACCCAAAAACACCCCCAACACTTTAAGACCGGCTTTCCCCCACAGAAGACCTCCAGGTAGATGAGGAATGTCTTGATGTGTCCACTGCCCCACCAATAAACCCTCACTTTTGCCCCAGTTTACCCGTGCAGAAGATGCTTTTTCATAAATAGACAGAGTGTCCACCAAACACTGTACATCCCTGTGGGATGTGATGAAAATGTTAACGTCGTCTGCATAAGCAGACAAGACGAGTGGACAACAACTACTGGAGGGCCCCGGCAGGGTCAAACCACCCAGCTGAGTGCGCAACCTGCACAGCAAAGGCTCAATAGCCAAGCTATACAGTTGACCCGAGATCGGACAACACTGCCTTATTCCCCGATGTACAGGGATTGGCCGACTCAGCCCTGACCCCAACTTTACCAAACACTCAGCTCCAGTATATAACATATTAACCCATGTCAAAAAAATATTGCCAAAACCAAACCCCTTAAGTGTGGAAAACAAATAGGAGTGGTCAACCCTATCAAAAGCTTTTTCCTGGTCCAAAGACACAATACCAAACTTTAAATCATAACATTTACTAAGATTAAGAACATCACGTATGAGAAAAATATTGTCCATAATGGTTCGATCAGGAATACAATACGTTTGATCTCTATCTATGATGACATCCAAAACATTTTTAAGTCTATTTGATAGGGCTTTAGAAAGCACCTTATAGTCTGTGCAAAGAAGAGCAACGGGCCTCCAGTTTTTAAGCAAGGCCAAGTCCCCTTTCTTAGGCAGCAGGGATAGTACTGCACGCCGACAGGAAACAGGCAAAGATCCAGTTCTATAACAGTCAATTAGAACGTCATAAAAATCTGATCCTATAATGTCCCAAAAGTGCTTAAAAAAGTCAGAAGAGGGACCGTCAAGTCCAGGTGCACGTCCCAGAGCCATTTGATTGACTGCTACAGTTAACTCATCCAAGGTCAGTTCGCAGTCCAGAGCAGCCCTTTCCCCTGGGCTGAGCTTGGGAAGGCCCCCAAAGAGTTGATTTCGAGAGTCTATACAGCATGGTTCTGCACCAAACAGGGCCCCATAAAAATCCACTGCATGGCTCCTCATCTCAGATGGATCTGTAGTCATTTGACCATGTGGGAGTTTTAAACAAGTCATCAATTTCTTTTTTGCGGCAGACTTCTCCAGATTGAAAAAAAAGGACGTTGGGGCGTCCATGTCCTTCAGCTGAGTAAACCGGGACCTAACAAGTGCTCCCTTCACTCTTTCCCGCAGCAAAGAGCTCAGGGCCGATCTCTTCGCCTGCAGCAAGGGACCCGAGGTAGAATCCCGATCCCTAATCAAACTCTCCTCCAGCCTCTTAACAGTGTCCTCAAGTTCACAAACTTTGGTTCTGATGACAGCAGTCGAGTTTGCAGTATACTGCTGACAAAAAATGCGAATTTGCACCTTGCCAACCTCCCACCACTGTCCTAAGGAACTAAAACGAGGCTTTGTAGCCCTCCAGTGTTCCCAGAAACACAAAATAATGACAAAAAGCGTTGTCTTGAAAGAGCTTATTGTTGAAATGCCAATAGGATCTAGTTCTTTCCCCTGGTGAAATGATTAACATCACAGAAGCTAGATGATGATCTGTAAAACCGACAGGACTTATGTTGCTATGAAGAATTCCTGGGCCAAAACTTTGAGAAACATATATCCTATCTAATCTGGCAGCACTGACCGTATTGTCTACGACTCTGACCCAGGTATATTGTCTAGTGTTTGCATGTTTAATTCTCCATGTATCCAAAAGGTCAAACTGTACAGTGATATTTTTTAAAACTCGCGATGACTGAAGATGAGGTTCTGCATTAGTTCGATCCACAGTAAAATCTAAGGTGCAGTTGAAATCACCAGCAACAATAAGTTGATCTTGGTGATAATTCTGCAATTCATTTTTCAGTTTATTGAAAAAGGCAGTTCTTTCTGAACCCTGATTTGGAGCATAGATGTTGATCAGACAAAACACCGAATTCTCTATTTCTGCCCTAACAAAGAGCAGCCTGCCCTTCACTACCTCCACTACAGAAAGAACTGTTGCATTCACAGATTCCCCAAACAAAATAGCTACTCCTGCACTAAAATTTGTACCATGACTGAGTGAAAAAGGGCCCTTCCACCACAAGCCCCAGTCCACTTCATCTGCTGAAGTGGTATGAGTTTCTTGCAAAAACAAAATGTTAAGATTCTTTTGTCTAAACAATTCACCAACTAATCCCCTCTTATGATTGCCCCTCCCACCATTGATATTTAAGGTTCCTAATTTTATGTTTTGCGTAGGGAGATAGAGAAGATAGAAGACAGGGAGAGACAGCAAAGAGCAGTAGATATATAGGAACACCGTGCTGTGCATACCCATGTACGTTATTTCATCTGTCGGGTGCGTGTGACCTTTTTTCCTCCTGCTGATTTACGCAGGGCCGTTAGGTGTTTTTTAAGGCGAAAACGTTTTCTCTCATCCAGGAGGTCAAGGCCAACCCGCCTTTCCAGCACTTTAACAGATCTAATAAATTTATTGGCGTCACTGAAGTAATCAGTGACTTTAACTGCTCGTTTGTAGGTTTCGTCCAGGAAAACATTTATTTCATCCAATGAGTACAAGCTTTTGCTTTTACTGCAAGTTTCTCCAATAGACACAGTATCAGAATCAGAATCCATTTCCTCATCACAACTTAATTTACTGTTTGATACAGCTGTCCCAGCTGATTGATCGTGATCTACAGTTTCCTGAACGCCACTTACAGCAGCTGACTGGTGTTGTTCCGTCAGCTGTTCAGAAACGTTAGCATCCACTGGAACCACAGCTGCTGATTTTACAGGCCTTTTCTCACAGCTAGATTCTGATGCACCATCAGTGACTGTTTGGGCGTCATCACCAGCCACGCTCCCAACCGTAAGCTGGGCTGCGGGCGCCACAGCTGGGCTGTCCACACACCCAGCAGCAGGCTCCGGAGCAGGACCGGCGGAAGGCCCCGCAACGTCATTTGTAGTAGCGGCATGAGCGGAGGCTGCGCCGCTGGTTTCAGCTGCGGCTTCATCAGAGCCTCCCGCCCGTCGCTTATGCGGACAAGCGAACCGTTTATGGCCCACGTCTCCACATTCAAAGCACTTCATTTGCCCTGAGCTCGCATACACCATGTAGGAGCCGTCCCCATGTTTAACAGTAAAAAAAAATCTGAACTGCTTTAAATTAATTAGATATTACATACCTTACGAAGCAGCTGCACTGTATATGCATTCTATGGTTTTTTCTCATATATCATACTGTTTGACAGTCTGGGCTCAAGCAGCCCCTTCCACAATAAGACATATACAGTAGGTTCATTATATAATCAAACCCTAAAAATCTTGGACAAAAAGCCCATTAGGTGGCATCACTGTAATGTTTTAAAAAAATACAACCTATTGAGTTTTGAGAGCTTCATTGACCTCTGTCTTCTGAAATTAACGTTCAAATGTTTCCATAAATCAGCACCCGAGCCACTTGCTGGTTTCGTCCAAAGACAGGACAGCAGCAGAGCCACCAGGAGTTCTGTTAACAATAACTGTAAAATATTCCACCGCAGAACCACATTTGGACAAACAGCTTTCTCTATAAAGGGCAGTCACATCTGGAACACAATGCCAAATGAAATTAAAATAATAACGGACTTTAAAACATTCACTAAAAATGTTAAAAACTGGCTGAAAAATAAACAAGAATGTACTCATGTATGAATTATTTGTCTGCAAAGTGAGAGTGAATGAAGGGAAGGAATAAATATGTTTGTTTATAGTGAGTGACGGAGGGAGGAAGGCCTGAAATAGGCAAATGTGAGTTATGTTATATGTGTTAAATGTGAGTCAGGCTGTTATATTTGTGTATTTATAATATTTATAATATTTATGTTAAATGTGAGTCAGGCTGTTATATTTGTGTATTTATAATATTTATAATATTTATAATTGTGTATTTATAATTTTTCTGCATTGATGTATGTGGTTATTGTGTATATTTTTTATCTTGATTCTTTTTTCTAAAGCCCATCCAGGGACAAGAGTTGCAAATTAGCTAATAGCTATACACTCTATGTGCAACACATCAGATTGATTGTCTTTGATTAATTGTCTATGTTTATTGCACTGTCCCTGTCAAATAAACTAATCTACTACTAACCCGGAAGGACACTTCTAACGTTTGAGTGGGCGAGTCCAAAAACATGAATACCTGGCGCCTAAGTGATTTGACATGTTTTAATTTACTATCCTTACATCCCAAACTCACAGTTCTAAACGGGCCCGCAAACTTCCCAAATCTGCGAAGCTCCGTCTCCAACTGCTCATTAGTGATGAAGGGAGGAACACCTGAAACGGTGATGCGCGTTGATGGAACAGATAACGGGGACACCTGTACATACGTGTCCCCAATTACAACACCGCTCCCAATCAGACTATGGACATATTCCTCACCAGTCAAAAACACAACGACAGCTTTATTCATTCTTGAGGCAAAGCAGATCATATCATGTCCCACCTTCTCACCCACAGCAAGAAGAACCTCCTCCACAGCAACGCTGCTATCCGGCGGCACTATCCTCACTCCCTGCCGGATAGACGGAGGTGGCGTCTCAAAGGACGCCATCCTCCAGCAAAACGCCAAAAAAACAAACAAAAACACAAACGCACTCAAAAGACTGAAATAAACTTACCTGAATATGCAGCCAATAACAAAGGATAAAGGAAAAGTCCAAACGTTGTGAAAAAGTATAATCCAAAACTCCTCACTCACGTTCTCACTCGCACCCACCGGAAGCGGAAAGGAGAGAGAGAGAGAGAGAGAGAGCCCACGTGTGTGTTACAGAGTCAGTAAAAGCATTCCTACTTGGCTGGCTCAGCAGGTCAACCCATGTGGTGACACAGGTAGCGTGGAGCAGCAAGTTGTGAGTTCACAACCCTGTTTAAGTGCCACCAGTTGGGTTTGGCCAGACCCAACTGGTGCTTACTGAACACCATATCATATTTGTAGGTCTTCCCTGGTTCTGTGCCATTGATCCCTCACAATCATCTCCCGTCTGGTCACAGTCGATGACGCCATACAAACACCTCTATTCCAGTGTATTAAATGGTCTGCACCAAACCACAACCTAGAGTGCAGTGTTCCTACTTGGCTTGCCAGGTGGGTCGACCCTCTTGCTGACATAGGTGATGTGTTGGACTCTGGAGTGGGAGGTTGTGAGTTCAAACCCCTGTTTGAATGCCACCAGTTGGGCTTGGCCCATCCCATTGATCACATATAGTATATGGAAATCACTTTTGTTGAACTTACATGCTAG
Source organism: Pholidichthys leucotaenia (assembly GCA_020510985.1). Taxonomy (NCBI): domain Eukaryota; kingdom Metazoa; phylum Chordata; class Actinopteri; order Cichliformes; family Pholidichthyidae; genus Pholidichthys; species Pholidichthys leucotaenia. Next base: position 73,418,551 of record CM035846.1, read on the forward strand.
CTGGAATTTGTTTTAATGTTTGCTTTGATTTTGAACTTGTGCACAAAGGGTAGCACTACTGTTTCGTTTTGCAGTATTCTTGAAAGTTATTGTCTTTCATTACCCATTCTTGAAAAATTAAACACACATCTCGTTAACTGAGAAAAAAAAATGAACTGATTTCCAGTTATGTGGAATAGCATCAAGACTGAAGCTGAAACTAATAAGTACATCCAACATAAAGTCCGATCTGTTTCCATGGTCCATATTTCCATTTTTTATTATTTATTGTTACCTCCGCCAAGGAGGTAATATAATCGGGGTGGTTTGTCTGTTTGTTTGTCTGTTTGTTAGCAGAATTATGCAAAAAATTACTGTACAGATTTTGATGAAATTCTCAGCAGAGGTAGCCTTTGGGCCAAGGATGAACCCATTCAATTTTGGTGATGATCTGAGAGTGCATACCTCTGTCAAGGACCTTGTTTGTATTTGTGCAGCGAGATTACACATAAACTACTGGATGGATTTGGATGAAATTTTCACTAGAGGTGGTCCTTGGGCTAGAAAGGAACCCATAACATTTTGGTGATAATTCCAGAACGCACACCTCCACCAAGGCTCTTATCTTCTCACAGTGTGTTATCAAGAATCTTCCAACACTACTGGATAGACTTTGATAGCAATTTTCACCAGAACTGGCCTTCACACAAGCCCAGTACATTCTGGAGGTGATCCATGAAAGACAGAAGGAGCCTTGGTGGAGGTATGCGCTCTCTGAGTGTTTTTCTAGTTATACTTTGCTGTGGGGTACTGGAAAATGGTCTCTGTGCAACACTTGGCTATGGGTCATAGTTTGGACACCCCAGGTCTAATATTTAAGAGGAAAAAAGTCACTTAACACTGATGTCAGGCCAGTTTATACCAGGTTGTTTTGCGGCTTCCTTCAGGTTTTTGTTATTTTATTTTTTTTTAGCAATTCAAAGGTATCTTTGAGAGGTTGAGGTAGAGGTTTGCTGACCTGTGCTGCAGTCGCCAAAAATTTAGTAACTCAAAAATGTCCTTTGCTGACTCCATTTGTAAGGTCCCTTCTCTATTAGCATGCACTGTAGTATGTCTTTGCTCTGAGCTGAAGGTGGGATGGGCTTTACCTGCCAACCCACTGCCCGCCAAGATCCCAGCGATCCACACCATTACCCACAGGGATGTCCATCGTCACTGTGCGACCTCCCACTCGATCTGTAGCACACCACACGTGTTTTTGTCAGAGAAACACCCGTCTTCAACTGTTTCCAAATGAAAATTAACATACCTCGGCATTACATGCGACTATACACAAAATTACAAACCTTTTCCTTCCAGAATTAGTATTCTCAACCTGTCATCCCTTTTCCTCAGGAAATGAGCTGCGGTCAGTCCAGAAAGTCCAGCACCCACAATGATGACATCCCAAATTTCTGCAGTCATCTTCCAGATCAAGCAAAACTCTTTTTTCACTGGTCCTCGGGGGGAGCTGGTAAACTGAGGAGTCAGACTGGCCAGTCCAGCTTGTATTCCTTCTACTTCCCTGTATCAGTTAGGTTATCTTATCATGCAAAGCCCATACTGCTTTCATAACAGTGCACTTTGGAACTGTGAGCAACTAAGCTTGTGACCTACTTGGCAGACAATCTGCTGTGCAAATTCCAGCAAATAAAACCAAGTGAAGGGGCTTTTGATTTTTGAACAGTGTAGACACTGCCAGATGTAGTCATACATGTTTGTCAAATGGGCTGGTGCAGGGATCTGCAACCTGGCGCTGTGGAGCCACATGTGCCTCTTTTGCCCATAGCCAGTGGCTCTTTAAGGCCATGAGAAAGATTCAAAAACTTTCAGAAGACGATGCAGATTTGTGAGTAAAAAATGCGAATTTATTTGAAAAATAACAAATTTATCAGAAAAGCAGTAAGTTTATGCCAAAAATTACCACAACAGATTTAGAAGAAATAGAAAATATCTGGGGAAAAAACACAAATTTACTAGAAACTTGCATTTTTTTGAGAATAATGTTACAATTGATGTGAAAAATACAATGGCCCAGAGATCTCACACAAATGCAAATGCATGCTAATGTTAGTGCTAGTTCTAACATTAACATGTAAATGTTAGGATGCAAACGTTACATTGCTAATGTTAGCATTTTTTGTATTTGTGTTGTGGGCCCCCATAGAAAAGTGCTGCAAATTTACCTGCAAAAAATGGGAAAAAAATATTAGGAAAGAAGAAAATTTGTGCTAGAAATATTACAAATTTGGGGGGCGGGGGGGAGTTGCAATCTTATGAGAAAAACTCTTGCAAATTTGCAACAAAAATCACAAAATTTCTGAAATAAGGCAGAAAGTTACTGGAAACATTGAATTTCAATGAGAAAAAAGTCACAAATTTATCTAGAAAGAGGCTGCACTTTTACCTGAGAAGGGCAAACAATTTTCAAAGAAAATGTGACAAATTTATTTTAAAAAACATGCAAAAAAATCACACAAATTTTGAAAAAAAAAAAGATAATTTTTGAAAACCTGAGAATATTGATGGTGTTAGGCCAGTTTGTACTGATAACATTACTGTTTTACCTCAGTTTTCAGGCTCAGATATTTTTGTGGCTCCATGCAGATTTTGCTGGTCAAATAGCTTGCAAAATGGCTCTTTGCATAGCAGAGGTTGCTGACCTCTAGAGGGGAAAAGAAGTAAGTGATTAAAATCTTGTCCCAGGTGATAATGTCATGGGTGTGTTATGTGTATTTCTGTTATCTGGGTCTGGCTAATATTATGAATTGCTTTTGTTTACTTCTAGTTTTATTTTTGAAAGCATTTTCTGTCCTGTTCATGTTTTGTTGGGTTTAACTTGATTCTGGTTTTATTTTGTAATGCATTTCCTGTTAGTCCTTTGCTATGATTCCTGGTGTACTTTTAGGTTGCTTTCTGGTGATTTTCCTTAGTTATGTGTTATTCCTGATATGATGTAATTTTGCTTTAGGTCTAGTTTTATCTTTTATGTTCTATCTCCCTTCCTCCTGGTTATTGTCCTTTGTCTGGTTTTGCTTCTTCCTTCCTCATTATTTGAACAATGGCGCCAGAGAGGTTTTCATAGTGCCTGCAGGGCTAATGCAGTGAAGCCATGTCTGCGGTTGATCTCTGGTTTCATGTCCTTGTTGTTGGTCACTGTGGAGCCCAGATACACAAAGGAATTGACAAACTCAACAATATCATTCCCGAGCTGTAACAGAAGTTGGTCCGGACCGTCACCAACATGCATTAGCTTAGTCTTCGTCCAGCTCACCTGAAGGCCCAGCTTCACTGCCTCTTCATGGTAGACAACTAGAGCATCTCTCAGCTGACTGTAGGATGGGCTAAACATGATGGTATTGTCAGCATATTCAAGGTCAGCCAGATGGTAGCTGCCAAACTGCATGCCAGGGGTCCGTTCGCAGACCTTGGTCATCAGATAGTCTATGACACAATAGAAGAGATCAGGAGCAACCACACATCGTGCCATCGTTCAATCTCCCGAAAGACGAAGCTCCACATATACAATGCATTAGCCTTCTCCATCCTACTCTATGGTTCAAAGACATGGCCACTGAATAAGACTCTGGCCTCGAAAGTGGATGGGTTTGATAGTCAGGCCCTCGGAACCATCGAGAACATCAGGTGGTCTCAGCGCACTTCTAATGACACACTCTGAGCCAACGCACATCAGTCTGCAGCATCCCACCTTTTTACACAGCAGCACATCCATTGGTTTGGCCATGTTCTCCACCTCCCACAAGAGCACCCAACAAAAGCCATCCTCATGTTTGCCCCAGGGCCTCAGGGTGGAAAAGACCTCGGGCAGAGCAATGCACCAGAGGGTTCGATGTGTTGGAGAGAGACCTCCGACAGCTCGGAGTTGCTGTTGACGACGCAGAGGAGCTGGCCCAAAACTGGCAATGTTGGCACACGCTGGTTAACCTGATTGGCTCTATGCATCGTGATGGCCACCCAGCCCTCAACCAGCAGGAGTAGTAAGTAAAGTTCCTTGTTATTGTCTCTCCTCTTACCTGCCTGATTGTTCTATTTATTGTGTGTTGCTCCCTATCTTCTCTAGTCATGGGTGGATATTTCATGTCACTGCTGGGGTGGACAATAAAGACAGGAAAGTGGGACAGTAAAGATCGAGGGGGACATTATAGGTAGTCGGGACCCGATGCAAGATTGTGTTTAGGGGCCCTATTTTTGTAAGAGGGAAGAGTTTACACCCTTTAAAAGAAAAACCTTATAAGAAAAAACTTGAAATACCTGCCTTAAAGAACAAAGCTGGGGGGGAGGTGCAGACATACTACAATCCTGTGACATTGACTTTTTTACCTAAAATTCATGTCCATGTCTCACTCTTCACATGTACAATTCACATGCAACAAGTTTGGTGTTGATATCTGCAGTTGTTCTTGTTTTAACTCCACTAATGTAAAAACCTACCCACCTATGCCTATATAAATATCATTGTAGGCCTATACATTACTGTAAGACTGCAGTGATATGTAAAAATTTTGCCACTTCTTCACAAATAACACATTTTTGTGATTTTATATATGCATTTACTGTTTGTATATATATTTTGGAGAAAGGATGCAGGTGAGGCAACAAGCTGAACGACACAAGACTTTATTCTTTCTCCAACAAACAGTATAGCAAAAGCCAATCTCAGGTCTCTGTGCATCCATCTTTTATATCTTTATTTCCATGCATCAAGACCCGAAACTTCCGACTATAACACATTAAGTTTAGAACAAAGCCTGTGTGGCACATTAACATGACATAACGCCGGCGCTGCTCTCACACCATTCTCCCAGCAGCCCGGCATTTATTCCTCTCCCCGGCAGGCGCATAGTCCTTGCTGTCCCGTCTGAACCCCCCAGTGACACCTTCTCTTTTGGTCCATTGTTCCCTGGGTGGAGAAGTCCAACACCGTGCCCCCATTATATATATATATAATGGGCCTGTTATATACACTATTACTATACAGTATAGGCCTGTATAGTATACATACAGTACGTATACTGTATATACTGTGTATATACTGTATATAATATTATAATATTATAATATATATATATATAATATTGTTTGCCGATGACACTAATCTATTATGCAGTGGAAGCAATTTGGAACAACTTCTGGATACACTCGGAAAGGAATTAGGAAAGCTTAAACTGTGGTTTGATTCAAACAAATTAATGCTCAATTTAAGTAAGACAAAATTTATAGTCTTTAACAACCATCACAACAACTCAGTATCTAAACTCAGTGTAAATGGTGTAGAGATTGAAAGGGTATCTGAAACTAAATTTCTTGGAGTAATAATTGATAATAAACTGTGTTGGAAGTCACATATTAATTATATTAAAGGTAAAATATCCAAATCAATTGCAATACTACACGGAGTGAAATATTTGCTGAATCAACCCACACTATATACCTTGTATCATTCATTAATACTCCCATACATGACATATTGTACTGAAGTATGGGGAAATACATATAAAACAAACATATATCCAGTCTTTATGCTTCAGAAGAGAGCTAATAAACAAAGCAGCTTACAGGGAACCAACAAACCCACTTTTTCTTAAATTAAAAGCTCTCAAGTTGAAAGATCTGGTTGACTTTAAAACTGCAGTAATAATGTTTAAAGTGAAGAATCTATCACTGCCCGCAAATATCCAAAAGTTGTTCCAAATAAGGGAGAAACAATATCATTTCAGAGGAACATGTATATTTCAAAAACCTTCAGTGAGAACTACCACCAAGCAACACTGTGTTTCAGTGCAAGGAGTCAGATTATGGAACGATTTTGGACCTGAATTAAAGTCATGTACAACGCTTGGACAATTTAAACAAAAACTAAAGGAAGAAATACTCAAAACATGTATACAAGATGACATGTAAAATCACATAAGGATTGACATATCCAGCCTGCGTTGTGTTGTAGCTTAGTTTTTTTGTCACATTTTTTCTTAGCTTCGTTCTGAATTGTAATCGCTCTTGTTTTGTTTTTTTCTTTTGAATTCTTGGATGGAACATGGGTGGGCAATATAAGCTGCGGCTTCAGCCATCACCCATTTCGGATAACTTATGTTGAACTGTATAATCAGAGGAGTTATTGTCTAATTTGATCTTGTTGGATTTTCTTTCCCCCTTTGTTATATTATTCAGTTTCTTTTAACCTGTACTTTTAATCTATCCTAAATAAAGATTCATTCATTCATTCATTCATTCATATATATATATATATATATATATATATATATATATATATATATATATATATATATATATATATATATATATATATATATATATATATATATATATATATATATATATATACTGTATATACTGTATATATATATATATACACTACCGTTCAAAAGTTTGGGGTCACCTCAGACAATTTTGTGTTTTCCATGAAAAGTCACACTTTTATTTACCACCATGAGTTGTAAAATGAATAGAAAATATAGTCAAGACATTGACAAGGTTAGAAATAATGATTTGTATTTGAAATAATAATTTTTTCCTTCAAACTTTGCTTTCGTCAAAGAATCCTCCATTTGCAGCAATTACAGCATTGCAGCCCTAACATGATTGCACAAGGGTTTTCTAATCATCCATTAGCCTTCTGACGCAATGAGCAAACACATTGTACCATCAGAACACTGGAGTGATAGTTGCTGGAAATGGGCCTCTATACACCTATGTAGATATTGCACCAAAAACCAGACATTTGCAGCTAGAATAGTCATTTACCACATTTGCATTAACAATGTATGTATAATGCATTAGCAATGTACAGAGTGTATTTCTGATTAGTTTAAAGTTATCTTCATTGAAAAAAAGTGCTTTTCTTTCAAAAATAAGGAAATTTCTAAGTGACCCCAAACTTTTGAACGGTAGTGTATATATATACAGTATACGTATATATACACTACTAACTAACTAACTAACTAACTAACCTGCACTTATATAGCGCTTTTCTAGTCACAAAGACCACTCAAAGCGCTTTCACTAATACTAACCCTCTATTCTAAGGGCCTATAGGAAACAGATATCTAGGGACAATTTAGAACAGCCAGTTAACCAAACATGCATGTCTTTGGATTGTGGGAGGAAACCGGAGCCCCCGGAGTAAACCCACGCAGCACAGGGAGAACATTGCAAACTCCACACAGAAAGGTTCCAACCCCTGGGTCAGCCAGACAATTTTGTGTTTTCCATGAAAAGTCACACTTTTATTTACCACCATGAGTTGTAAAATGAATAGAAAATATAGTCAAGACATTGACAAGGTTAGAAATAATGATTTGTATTTGAAATAATAATTTTTTCCTTCAAACTTTGCTTTCGTCAAAGAATCCTCCATTTGCAGCAATTACAGCATTGCAGACCTTTGGCATTCTAGCTGTTAATTTGTTGAGGTAATCTGGAGAATTCTGACGCAATGAGCAAACACATTGTACCATTAGAACACTGGAGTGATAGTTGCTGGAAATGGGCCTCTATACACCTATGTAGATATTGCACCAAAAACCAGACATTTGCAGCTAGAATAGCCATTTACCACATTAGCAATGTATAGAGTGTATTTCTGATTAGTTTAAAGTTATCTTCATTGAAAAAAAACAGTGCTTTTCTTTCAAAAATAAGGAAATTTCTCAGTCACCCCAAACTTTTGAACGGTAGTGTATATACGGTATATATATATATATATATACGTATATATATACAGTTGTGTGAAAAAGAGTTGGCCCCCTTCCTGATTTCTCATTTTTTTATGTTTTTTTATGTTTGTCACACTGAAATGTTTCAGATCATCAAACAAATTTAAATATTTCACAAAGATAACACAAGTAAACACAAAATGCAGTTTTTAAATGAAGGTGTTTATTGTTAAGGGTTAAAAAAATCCAAACCTACATGGCCCTGTGTGAAAAAGTGATTGCCCCCCCATGTGATTGCCCCCCCAAAAGCTGAGTTCAATTTCTCTAGCGACACCCAGGCTTGATTACTGCCACACCTGTTCTCAATCAATAAATCACTTAAATAGGATGTACCTTTTAAAGTGAAGTAGACCAAAAGATCCTCAAAAGCTAGACATCATGCTGCGATCCAAAGAAATTCAGGAGCAAATTAGAAACAAAATAATTGAGATCTATCAGTCTGGAAAAGGTTATAAAGCAATTTCTAAAGCTTTGGGACTCCAGCTAACCACAGTGAGAGCCATTATCCAAAAATGACAAATATATGGAACAGTGGTGAACCTTCCCAGGAGTGGCTGGTCGACCAAAATTTCCCCAAGAGTGCAGCGACGACTCATCCAAAAGGTCAAAAAAGACCCCACAACAACATCCAAAGAACTGCAAGCCTCAGTTTAGGTCAGTGTTCATGACTCCACCATAAGAAAGAGACAGGGCAAAATGGCCTGCATGTCATGCACGGCTCGAGGAAGCCGCGCAATAAGAGCCAAGGGCGAGCCAGTGAGTCGTGATGTTTCATTACAGGTGAGGGATGAGGGATGAGGAGAGCACAGATACTCATACAGTGGTACACTCACAGGTTGCATAGCGCAGGAGCAGGAAGCTCGTACCGGACATAGGGGTAACAAGGCGTGCATACTCACAGCTGGTTACAAACACAGGAATGCTGTAAAGGGAGTAGAGGCTGACACCAGACGAAGGGGCTTCAGCCTAGCAGTGCTTATGTCGCAGCCCCGGGTCATCGAGGCTGCTCCTATTTATTCTCATTGGCAGCGCCCCAGCTGATGAGGACTAATTGGCCCCAGCCGTCCGTAATGCTGCCAGCTGGGAGCCTGCTGAGACGCTGCTCAATGAGAAGCAGGGATGAAGGAAAACATGGGCTGAGCGCTGAGACGGCACCTCAACCCATGGTGACAGAGCCTCCCCCTCAAGGTCGGGCTCCTGAACGACCAGGAACATCCCAGCCCCCCCCCCCCCCACCTAGGGTGGGTGGAAGAGAGGCAGGACCGGAGGGGAAGAAGCAAAGGGAAGGACAACACCAGTAGACAAATGTAGGGTAACAGGGCAGAGGAGGAAAAAAAACCCAAATACGCTACTCTACATTGCACAAAAAAAAAGGGAGCAAAAAAACCAGGGCACAGACGGAGAAAATACAAAACACGGGAACAGAACAATCCACCAAAAGAATGACAAAAACGGATAAAGCAATTACAAAGTATGGCGGGAAACAAAACACATAACCCCATAATGCACAGACAAAGCTAAAAAAAACAAAACAAGGCACAGATAGGAAAATGCTGAGTACGAATAATGGAAAAACACACAGCACTATGAATACATGTTCACAACAGGACAAAAATAACGAGAATAACATGCACCGGTAAATAAAAAGATAACAGAATACCCGGCGCCAAATACCAAGAGGGACACCTAGGAGAATAACAGTGACAGGGTAAAAGGACAACAACAAGGTAAAAAGCTGAGTATGGCTAAGGTGAAAACACAATACACAGCGGCAAATATACGGGGGGTCACCTAGGGAAAAACTGGTGACAGGAACATAAGACAACAATGGGATAAAATGCTGAGTACGGTTAATATGGGAAAAAAAAACCAATACACAGCACTATGAATATGTGTTCACCAAAAGGACAAAATATCCCACCCGAGTGACCATAACAAAAATAAGCGGCACCCGAGGAATATGATAAGAAGAGTCCAAAAATGGCCGAGATGGCTCCGGAAATCTCCCCGCCCATTGTCCAGTTGGCAAACCAGGGAAAGGGAAATGTTCGGACGGCGAACTCCGGACCCAGATCCCAGGAATCCAGTCCACCGGCAGCCGAACCAAGCCACCCAAAGGCAAACACAGACCAGCGGGGGGAACCAGATCACCGAACCGAAAGTTTTGTGGGTCGGGTCGTCGACCCGCATCACTCAACCACCAGGACCGTTGAGACGGACGAAGGGTCAGAGCGGATCCCGGTGGAAGAGGCTCAGGGGAGAGCCGATGACGAGGGCGACGAGCGTCAGGCCGCAGGGAAACGGCCACCTCCTCACCGGACCTGGACAACACTGGGGCACCACCCACGTCGGACCCTGATCGGGCCTTAGGCGAACCCACGTTGGACCCCGATTGGGTCTCGGGCGAACCCACGTTGGACACCGCACCAGAACCGACCTCCAACATTGAATCTGGACCCTCCAGCACCACGAGGAACAGCAACTCCTCGCCGGTGACCCTGAAAGAAGGCTCAGAAGAGAAAACAGAACCGGGATCAGGATCACCGGCAGCGCCAGAACCCGGCGAGACGAGCTCAGACGCAGCGAGTGGCTGCACCCGGCTCGTCTCCCCTAGAGACAGGCTGAAATGCTCAAAGATAAAAAGGGAGAAAAGAAAGGAGAGCACTCACCTGATCTCGGGTTCTGACGCCGTCCAGGACTGCGAAGATCCAGGATCTGTCGTCAGGAGGTCATTGTCAGGCTCCCATCCAGCCGCGTCGGGCCCCGCAGCCAGCACGATGGTCAGCGCAGCTTGAGATTCCTCCAGCTCCGGTAACCCCGCCGACGATCCACTCGGCGTGAAGCCAGAAGAATCTCGTCCCGCTGGACCGAACCGCTCCTCCGTGGAGACCCGGGGACGCTCAGTCGTCGGCGCAGACTCCACGCAGCAGTCAGTCCCCCTCCTCCGTCCGCAACATAGCTGCGGAACCACAGGCCCTCTCCTTATCCCACCACGTTGACCCGGAGCCGGGGATCGCTCGGCGGAGAGAGACACAGAGGATGCAGGATTAGGAACACAGGTTACAGCAGGTGGGGGGAGTTCAGGGAGCTGCGAACCCTGAACTCCTCCTCCAGGAATGTGACAGAGCAAATCATTAAACAGATGTGACAAAACTATGACTTGCCTGCCTCCTGGAGGTTGAGTATCGCCTGCTGTAGTGGATACTGCTTCTTCCTCTCCCCGCCCGGCGATAACGGAGGACCCCCCGAGAATTCGTCTGAGGATTGCTCGCGTTGTCTCCAGCAGAGAGCTCGCCAGGCCGGAATTCCAGGCACACTCAGCAGTCAGGAAGTGCGTCGAGGAGGAGGGGGAAACAGCCGGGGTGAGCCAGCCCGAATGTCCAGGAATGACAGCGGGGGAATGAGGCTCAGGGAACGAGGCTGTGAAAACTCCACACTGACGAGGCGAAGAGGTGACAGCTGCGTGGGAGGAACGGTCCTGGCGGCGGCCCAGAACTGGATCCGGATGAGGTTCGTGCAGAGGTGACTCGGCGATGTGATGACGGCTATTCCCAGGGGACGAAGCGAGGGGGGAACCCAGGATTCGCCGCTCCAGATCGGAGATCGAGGCGAGGAAGGCATCGAGCACGGGAAAGCTTCGTAGCCCTGGAGTCCTCTCCATCAATCTCACTGCCGCCGCCACATGCCTGAAGATGGTAACAGGACACACAGTGGAGCTCGCGACAGCCACTCGACCCCAGACATAACTGCTGTCAGCTGCGGCTCCTTGAAGGGAATCCCGAGTGACGTGGCGCAGGTCGGGGGAAGCCCTCTGGTTGGCGCGAACTCCCGGACTGGAATGGCGGCAGGAACGGGATCCCGAAGCGGGGGGCAACGTCACCCACTTCGGCTTCCTGCCGGGATTTCCATCCAACCCACGTAGCTTCTCCCGCTGTGTACCTGTGGCGTCTATCCTGGCACTGTCCTTGAGATGGAACACATAATGAGGGTAACAGTCCAGGAGTTCCTCAGCACGGCCCGGATGCCAGCGTCTCGCGTTGGAGGCGTCGTGCAGGGTGAAGAGCGTCCCGTCGACAGCCCCCGAGATGGACCTCAGCTTGTCGCCCTGGCGCCGGGAGTGACTCCTGGGAAATGGCATGCTAGCAGCGCTGACACCCGGACAGAAAGGTACAATTCCACGGCGACTCACGGCCGCCGGTAACTCGTCTGGCTGCGACATACTGTCACGCACGGCTCTAGGGAGCCGCGCAATAAGAGCCAAGGGCGAGCCAGTGAGTCGTGATGTTTTATTACAGGTGAGGGATGAGGGATGAGGAGAGCACAGATACTCATACAGTGGTACACTCACAGGTTGCATAGCGCAGGAGCAGGAAGCTCGTACCGGACATAGGGGTAACAAGGCGTGCATACTCACAGCGGGTTACAAACACAGGAATGCTGTAAAGGGAGTAGAGGCTGACACCAGACGAAGGGGCTTCAGCCTAGCAGTGCTTATGTCGCAGCCCAGAGTCATCGAGGCTGCTCCTATTTATTCTCATTGGCAGCGCCCCAGCTGATGAGGACTAATTGGCCCCAGCCGTCCGTAATGCTGCCAGCTGGGAGCCTGCTGAGACGCTGCTCAATGAGAAGCAGGGATGAAGGAAAACATGGGCTGAGCGCTGAGACGGCATCTCAACCCATGGTGACACTGCATGGCAGAGTTCCAAGACAGAAACCACTGCTGAGCAAAAAGAACATAAAGGCTCATCTCAGTTTTGCCAGAAAACATCCTAATGATCCCCAAGACTTTTGGGAAAATACTCTGTGGACTAACGAGACAAAAGTTGAACTTTTTGGAAGGTGTGTGTCCCATTACATCCAGCGTAAAAGTAACACAGCATTTCAGCAAAGGAACATCATACCAATAGTATAATGTGGTGGTGGTAGTGTTATGGTCTGGGGCTGTTTTGCTGCTTCAGGACCTGGAAGACTTGCTGTGGTAAATTGATCCAGGAATTCTGTTGTCTACCAAAAAATCCTGAAGAAGAATGTCTGGCCATCTGTTCATGACCTGAAGCTGACGCACACTTGGGTTCTGCAACAGGACAATGATCCAAAATACACCAGCAAGTCCACTTCTGAATGGCTTAAGAAAAACAAAATGAAGAGTGTAGCGATATTTAATAAAATATAGTGTAATAAGGTACGGGAATTTTTTATTTTATTAAATAGTGGGTGTGCGAGGGGACAGTTAAGCAGTCACCCCAACACTCACTAAATAAAAAGGGGGTACCAGTTCTAAAAGAATGAATTGTTAATTATTTAATTTCAATTAATTAATTTTTGTACCTTCAATTACTTAACAAATTCAGTCTCAAAATTTAGTGAGTTCTTTACTGCCGTGACCCAGGAAAGCATATATAAGATAAGATAAGATAAGATAAGATAAGCCTTTATTAGTCCCACAACGGGGAAATTCCAGGATTGCAACAGCACAGGGATAGCAACACTCAGAGCAACAATCAGAAGGCAAGAAAAAAAACAAGCAAGCAAGAGCAGCTAATATACATATGTACATATTACTATAAAATATATATATACACACACACACACACACACACACACAGTGCAGAGCATTGTAGCTGGATGAAATAAATATATGAATATATGAACACACAGTGCAGAGCATTGTAGCTAGATGGAATAAATATGTAAATATATAAACACCCACAGTACGGAGCATTGCAGCTAGGTGGAATAAATATGCAAGTATATAAACACACACAGTGCGGAGCAATGTAGCTAGATGGAATAATATGTAGATATACTGTATAAAAACACAGTGCGGAGCATTGTAGCTAGATGGAATAAATATATAGATATATAAATATAAACACACCCAGTGCTGAGCATTGTAGCTAGATGGAATAAATATGTAAATATATAAACACACACAGTGCAGAGCATTGTTGCTAGGTGGGATGAAACAGCATAACCGTCTATTTAGTTATCCTACATGGTATGATTATGTGCCCATACATATTCTCACCCTCCATAGCGACTGGTATGTTCCTAGTTGTATGCCGGAGAGGACCATTGTGTAAGTCTATTGCATCTTTTGCATTCAAAAAAACTATTAGTTTGTTACGTCTTTTTGCTATCTCTGCGAGCAGCCCTGCTTAGGTTGTACAGTCTGACAGCCGTTGGTAGGAAGGACCTACGAAACCTCTCGGTTGTGCACCTGGGATAATGTAGTCTGCTGCTAAATGAGCTCCTCAGTGCATCCAGTATGTCCTGCATAGGGTGGAACTCGGACTCCAGCAGAGATGACAGTTTAGCCATCGTCCTTCTCTCTCCTATCTCCTCCTTCGGATCAAGGCGCTGCCCCAGGACAGAGCTAGCTTTCTTAATCAGTTTGTTCAGTCTCTTCCTATCGGCTGCAGTAATGCCACTGCCCCAGCAGACCACTCCAAAAGTGATGGCTGATGCCACCACCGTGTCATAGAATGACTTCAGCAGCGCCCCTTGTACACCAAAAGACCTGAGTCTCCTCAGCAGGAACAGCCTGCGCTGTCCCTTCTTGTAGAGTGCGTCAGTATTGTGTGACCAGTCTAGTTTATTGTTCAGATGAATACCCAGGTACTTATAGGATGTCACCATCTCGATGTCTGTTCCCTGTATATTTACTGGTGCTGTGAGGGGCTGCCCATGCCTGCGGCAGTCCACCACCAGCTCCTTAGTTTTCCTCGCGTTGATCTGGAGGCAGTTCCGATGGCACCAGTCCACAAAGTCCTGGATAAGCCCTCTGTACTCAGCTTCATCACCGTTGGAGATGAGACCAACGATCGCAGAGTCATCAGAGAACTTCTGTAGATGGCAATGTGTTGTGTTGTGTGAGAAGTCCGCAGTATAAAGAGTGAACAGGAAGGGAGCCAGCACCGTTCCCTGGGGGGCCCCCGTGCTACTGATGATCGTGTCGGAAACACAGTCCCGGGTTCTCACAAACTGAGGCCGGTTCGTGAGGTAGTCCAGGATCCATGATGACAGGTGCTGGTCCACCCCTGCGCGCAGCAGCTTGTCCTTCAGGATCATCGGTTGGATGGTGTTGAAAGCACTGGAGAAGTCAAAGAACATGATCCTCACCATATTCCCGGGCTTCTCCAGGTAGGACAGAGAACGGTGAAGGAGGAAGATCACCGCATCCTCCACCCCAATGCCATGCTGGTAGGCGAACTGGAGTGGATCCATCGCTGGTTCCACCAGGGGGCGGAGATGAGCAAGAGGAAAACGCAAAGGAAAACGCTTCAACTTCTCTCGTATACAAGTTTATTAAATGAAACTCATTCAGGTTACATGACAAGGAATTCAAATGATGGATAAACAGATTCAAATGATAAACAGGTGTTAGATATCACATCAACTATTAATGGATTCCTGAGCATAAATTCTATAATTAAACCTTTGTGGAACCAAGAAGAAACCAGATTTTATGTTTCAACTGTAATGCAATGGAAGGCTGAGGTATCTAACAAAATCAGAACTCAACTTTATGGTGAAAAATTACATAAGCTGATTATTTGGAAAAGGAACTTATGAATTACTCTACAAAAATTACCGGTTATTAAAAATTAATAAGAATTTTCCTTCAGTTTATAGCTTTGTCCTATGACTGAGGCACTAATTGTACCATGAAATATTGGTTATGTTCAATTATAATTGATATTTAGGACATCTCGTTTAAACCCTGCGGATAGGAAAATGGGATTCTCACTTACGAACAGCTGTAGGTCCAGGTATTCAACGGTGGTCGGCGCCAGCCAGTGGTATTGTTCGGGAAGGCTCAGCGGCTCTTCTAGACAGCGTTCGGAACACAGGACTCAACGGGGGGCGGGGGGGGGCTTGCGAGAGTGTAGCTGGTGGAGTTAGCAACTAAGCCCCAGGCCAGGCGTGACATCCTTTGGCAACGAGTCCAAATTTAGTATGTCCCCGGCCCACAGGAGAAACCCAAAGGCTGAAGGAAAAATGTTTTTACTCAGTTTCATCCACCAACTCCTGGTTTCTTACGTGGTCAGACATGGGTGAAGCAGGGAAAGAAAGTCCAAAAATCTTGATCAGTTCACTTTAAAAGCAGGAAAATTAAAAATCCACTTTAATGGCAGAGAAAGTCAAAAAGTCCAAGGACAAAATGTTCATAGAATAAGCACGGCTTCTGAGGTAAAGAAAAAAGATTTGAGAGTTTGACTCTTTAAAGGCGAGCTCATAGAAAAAAGATGGTTTCTCCTCAGTTACCAGGAGACAGGCGAAAATGTATCAAAAGACGATTTAAGAAAGCTAGCGCAGGACTTGACAAGTTCAAACACAAACAAAAGACTTCTTAAAACTCTCTCTCTCTGTCTCTCTCTTTCTCTCGCTCTCGCTCTCTCTCTCTCTCTCTCTCTCTCTCTATCTATATATACAGTATATATACTGTATATATATATATATATATATATGTGAATCTTTAGAAGTTACTATTGGATTTGGCTCTCAGTTCAGTAAAAAAAAAAACACTGATCTCAGGAAAAAAAAAAGTCCACTGCACTGCAAAAAATGCTGAGGTAAACTTGAAAGCAGAGTACAGTGTGCTGATTTCTGGGGGGTTATATTTTTAAAAAATTACATCACTGATTTGCAATAAAATACTATTAAATGAAAAAGTAGGCTTTGTAATTACTTTTTTATTTCTTGAAAATGTGTGAGTTTTAAAAATGAAATTGTACACAATTGAAATAAATTTTGAAAATTTTCCTTTACAGCATATCACAGTTCCTAACAGCTTTTACACAGTGTGTAGGCTCCCACATTCTAGACATATAGGCTATTCATTTAAAAACAAAAGTAAAAACTATCACAAATACTTTGAATATCCATTTATATAGTAGTGCTACCTGACTGTGTGCAGTCAATGTACAGCTACCCATACAGTAACTTAATGCAATGAACAAATTCAATAAGAACTGAATGCAACTGATACACACGATAAGTAGCATTAATTTTAAACCTGCACAAATATAAACTTAAGTATTTAAATTCTTCAGACTTCAAAAACAAATTAAAGTTACAAAACAAAATAAAGAGCTGTTACAAGTTTTCTTGATTTTTTTTTCCCCCATTCAGAATTTGCTGGGATTTGTTAAAGTGGTGCAGTGTGCGTTGTTCAGCAGGAGAATTTACAACTTTTTCCATTTCTTTCAGCTCTGGGTGATTACCTGGTCATGGTCCTTTGCCTGATGAAGCTTCTCCAGTAAAAGGTAAAGTAAATGCAGTAATTTAAAACAAGCAAGCAAACAAAAATAAACTTCTATCCAGTGTTAATTTCTTCAACTAAAACTATATCTATTTTTTTTCATCCATTAAAGCTAGAAATTAAATGAAAATTACTATTTATGCATTTTACTATTGACACCTAATTTGAATCCAGATTTACTGTGATGATTTTATTTTTATAGTTTTATTTTAGTCTGTTCATTATCAATAGTTTTTGTCTACTTTTAGTCAATAACAAGATTTGGGTTTTATTCAATGAAAAGAACACTGCCTCCATCACTGTCAAAAAATGTTGCCAAAAAAACCCTCAGCTGCGGCTGTCAGGGTTGCTGGGAAGCGGGGTAGCACGTGGTCACCCAAACAAACGTCATCCAAAGACTAGACCAAAAACTTTTTTTTAACGTCTATGGACTAAACTCTCTTATTTTTAGATTCTTTTACATTCATCCTTCAAAATGTGTGGCCACTGTCGGCCCGTCTACATGGCTACAACACCTGAATTTGTATATGCTAAGCACAGTGCTGGCTCAGCCATTTTTGCAAGGTCAGCTACAGCCAGCCATTTTGTGGAGTGACATAACGTGGGGGCATAACTTGCTGACTGAGCATAGCTAGTTGAAGGGGTGTTGACGGAATCTGTGAGCTGCAAACGGACCTGTCTCAAATTTCATGCTACTCCAGTTTTTCTTTATTCCGACTGTTTCATCCAGCTGCTAGCTAGTAAGCTACTCTGCATGGTTCTCCTGCGTCTGTAGCATCAATGTGTAAATGCATATCACAAAGCAACAATATGTGTCACAAGACGGGACCCCAGCACCACTGCAAAAAAAACCAAAAACAAAACATAGATAGATAGATAGATAGATAGATAGATAGATAGATAGATAGATAGACAACTTATTCCTGAGGGTGCTGCTATAGAAACGTTTATGGGCGCAACTTCCGGGCTGAAGTAGTGTTAAATCAGTCAGCAAGAGTGGAGTAGTGGGGCATTTAAAATAACGTTTTTAAAAGTGTTTCTAATTAGTTTTAATGTATCGTCCACATACCTGTTTTGCAGTCAAGTGGCAGATAGTTCCAGCACTTCTAGTTTTTGTATTTTTGAATGTTTTTGCATAGTTCTGGTACTTGCTGCTGTTCGTGGTGTGAGGCTCCTCGCAAGTACAGCTAAATCTGTGACTTCAACAGCAATGCGTAGATCATGCACCGAAAACTAAAGGATTGTTCGTGTGATCGGTGGTACAGACACAGGACAGACACAATGGCACCAGATATGTTTTCACTTGTATGAATGTCACAGATCTGACGTTATATGTCACCAGGTGCAAGGCTGCATGAAGTAAAATAATAAATATAAAAATAGTAACAATTTAAGAAAGATATCAAATAGGTGTTGTTGTTGGGTTTTTTTTGCATTCGTTGCACTGCATTGGAATGATATGGACTTGATATTAGCAGCTTCAGTATGCATTACTTTTTAAATTATCACAAAATATAGATCAATAAAATTTTGAACAACTGTCATCAAAGGTCTGTATGTGTTAAGTTAAATAACAAGCATTCACGGCATGACAGCAGCATGAGCATTTTAATTTTGGGGTAAAACATTTGCAATAACTGGTAATGTGTCATGAACCCTCCTGTGCACTTCTCCAAAGTGTACGGCGAGGGGAGAGAGGATGAGGATTTACACGCCAGTTACAGTAGTACCACACACATTTATTAATATGGCAAGTAGTTACAGGTTCTATAATTCACTCTGGCTATGGAGTCCTCCAGGACGCTCAACAGTCTGGGTGAAAAGACCGGGGAAAGACCACACACAGATTATACTCACGAGACTGGAGCTGTCCAAGTAAGTCCGAAAAGCACACGTTGAAACACAGTCCTTAGTTGACGTGACTCCATGTGAAAACCGTCGATGGAGTACGATGACCCAGCAATGCATGACTGGAGACAGGCTCCTTAAGAACATGCATTGCTGGTTTCACAAATTGGTTACACCTGGGTGAGAAGAGGAAAGATGGCATACGGGAGTGGGAACAGATGGTAGCAATAGAGAGGGGGCTTGGTCCGACTGGCAGACAGTTAGACAACGCTCACTCCAGCGTGAGCGCAAGAAGCTGCCTCCCCGCTGCCGGCCAGAAGGCAGTGGCTATGGGCATGGCAAAGCACACAGGAATGTATACTAACATCCATACAATGTAGCACATACCCACTGAGCGGCCAGGACCAAGCCCGGGGAAACCAAGCCGACTCTGTTCCTGACAGAACCCCCCTTTAAGGGGTGGATTAGCAGACACCGAAACAGACATCTCCCCCCCCAACAGGAACAAACAACCCAAACCCAGGTGGGAGGTAGGGGGAACAGGAAAGGTGGGAATGCACACCCCGCCCAGGGACCTCAATTAACCCCCCCAAGTCCACGGGCGTTGGGGCTCAGGAGGCCACCCAGAGTCCCAGGCCCAGCAGAAGGTCCGGTGGACGAAGTCCGGAGGCCTGCCAGAAAACATGAGCCACCTGACCAGGGAAGTCAGTTCTTCTGGCAGCTGGCCTGCATTGTTCAGCCACCAGAACCACAGGGGTGAAGCAGGAGGCGGCCTACCCACCGGAAGGCTCACTGGTGGGTAACCGGACTAGGGAGAGGGGACCTCCACGGCGTCCTCAGGGTGGTCTTCAATGGCACCTGTGGTGGACCCCGACCGGGCCGGCTCCGCTGCACGCACAATGGCCCCAGAGCGGGCCGGCTCTGCTGCACTCACGATGGACTCCAGCGGGGGCCTAGCTGCGCCCACGGTGACCTCTGGCTGAAGTTCAGCTGCACCCGTGGTGACCTCCGGCTAAGGCTCAGCTGCACCCGCAGTGACCTCCGGCTGAGGCCCCGCAGCACCCGCGGTGGGCCCCGATTGGGCCGGCGCTGCACCCATGATGCTCCCGGTCTGGGACATGGCCGCACCCACGATGGGCTCCAGTTGGAGCACCATTGCACCAGCGGTGACCCGCATCAGGAACCTCATTGCTCCCGCGGTGGCCTCCCCAGCGAGGGAGGTGGTGCTCCCAACATCACCTGGTGCTGCATCCTGATCCTCAGTGGCTTCCGGTGAGGTCAGCTGCTCTCCGGCGACCCTTGCAGGGGGCTCCAACCCCAGAGGGAGAGAAAAAGAGACCGGGTCAGGGTCGCCGGCAGTGTCAGAGCCCGGTGAGGCAGCCCCAAGGGCTACTACGAGCTTCCCCGGGCCCTCCTTGCCATAAGTCGGGCATTGTGACATTGACATCTGAGGTATTGACACAATGGAGCACACTTGCCTGAACTCGGGCTCCACCGCCGTCCAGGACTCCAGTGATTTGGGGTGCGTAGCCACAGTCATCGCGCCCAGTCCTGTGCCCCTGTCGAATTCCTCAGGAACCACTGGACCTGCGTCGTCGTGGGTTGGAACCTCCCGGGCCTCCGGTCCTTCTCCCCTCGAGTGACCTGGATCTGGTGCTGGTGAGCTCCTGGGGGTACATAGAAGGGGTTGGGTGAGGTTAGGTATGAACGTATCGCATGCCGCTGGGGCAGAGCACTCAGAGGGTTGCTCACCCCGAGTCTCCTCGCCAGGAGGCAGGCAAACTTGTTCATCAAGCATTATAGTTAAATGGGAAGTAACTTGCCTGTCCTCCTGACATGAGACATCCTCCCTAGCCTTAGAGACGTCCCCCCCCCCCGGGCATTCCTCCTCGTGCAGCGCTGGCGAGACCGGAGGCCTCCTCCGGTTGGGGTTCCTCCTCTTTTTCCTTCCAGACGGCTCAGGAACTAGGTAGTCCAGGACACGAAGCGTCTTGCTGGACAGCTCCATCTCCTCGGGGAAGGGGGGGATGGTGGTTGTGAGGAGCTTGAGCACTGGGGACCCTCGTTCGACCTCTCCTCGACCCGGTAGTTGAGTGCAGCAAGCAGGTTCGACCATTCCTCGTCTGTCGGCAGATCCAGAGATGGAACCTTCACAGCCAAGAAGGGGCGTCCTTGGGCCTCCCTCTCGCGGTGCTCCTCCTCGACCCAGCAGTTGAGCGCGACAAGCAGGTTCGACCACTCCTCATCCGTCGACAAGCCAATGGGTTGAGCAAGCGCGGGGGGTGGAGCCCTCACAGTCGGGGAAGTGCGTCCTTCCGCCTCCCTCTCGTGGTGCTCCTCCTTGACCTGTCAATTGAGCGCAGCAAGCAGGCTCAACCACTCTTCATCTAAAGGCGAATCCGGGGGTAGTGTAGGCATAGGAGGTGGAAGCCTCACAGCCAGGGAAGCGCATCCTCAGACCTCCCTCTCATGGCGCTCCTCCTCGCGTTGGTGGTTGACGAAGCAAGCAGATTCGCCCACTCCTTGTCCGCCATTGGGATTGTGGGGAAATGCCTCCGTGCAGGCTCCTGGGCAGGATCATCCAGGGCCTCAACCTCCTCCATCATCAGGTGGGCCAGTTCTTGGACCGACGGGCCCTTAGAAATTAAAGGAGGAGACACAGAGAGGGGAAGAAAGCAATCATTAATTGCAGCTGGAGGAGAGGACCCAGTGGACTGCTGATACTGGGCCTCTCCCTCGGGAGACAGGCAAGATTCAGTGTAAATAAATGATTTAGAATGAAAAAATACTTGCCTGTCATCCTGGTTGATGACATCCGCAGCTGCAGAAGGCAGAAAATCGTCCCTCTCCGTGCCAGCGATGACTTGGACCCCACCGCAGATTATTGGAGGAGCCGTCTCCCTGACGACGGAGGTAGGCGTGGCCGGGGTTAATCCAGCGGACCTCTCAGCGGCTGAAAAGATGATGGCCACTGCTGAAGAGGGATGCTTCTTCCAGCGTTTCCTTGCGGGACGACGCTGTCCTTTGCATTCCAGGACAGACCGTGCTGGAGCGAGTGGAAGATCGAGCAAAGCGCCATGGAGGCTGCCTGTTTGCGGGAAAATGGACCTCCATCTCGGCATCGCAGGAAATGCCAGACCAGGGAAGGAACACTGGAGCGAGCAGACTGTGGAGGGCAGGTCAGCATACTGCAGGTAGGTCCATAACCCAGGATGTGCTTCCAAGATGCATACTGCTCCATCCAAGTTTTCGAGCGTCTCCTTAGGACCCCGAGCGGCGAGGGCATCATTAACGAAGTCCTGAACGAACTCCGCAGCCCATTTCTCCTCTACCGTGGGGAACCCCACTGCCATTCCTTTTCTTTGGTGAGACCGGGGCATGACGAACTCCAAAACAGGTTAGTCCAGAACAGAAAAACAGTTAGAATGAAAAAGGGAAAATGCTGTGTGGGTGAACCCGCTAGATCCTTTTTGCGGGCTGGGTCATTCTGTCATAAACCCTCCCGTGTGCTTCTCCAATGCGAACGGTTTAAGGAGAAAGGATGAGGATTTATGCGCTGGTTAGCACCACACACATTTATTAATATGGCAAGTAGTTACAGTTTCTATAATTCACTCTGGCTATGGAGTCCTCCAGGACGCTCAACAGTCTGGGTGAGAAGACCGGGGAAAGACCACACACAGATTATACTCACGAGACTGGAGCTGCCCGAGTAAGTCCGAAAAGCACATGGTGAAACACAGTCCTTAGTTGACGTGACTCCATGTGAAAACCGTTGATGGAGTACAATGACCCAGCAATGCATGACTGGAGACAGGCTTCTTAAGAACATGCATTGCTGGTTTCACAAATTGGTTACACCTGAGCGAGAAGCGGGAAGATGGCATATGGAAGTGGGAACAGCTGGTAGCAATAGAGAGGGGGCATGGTCCAACCGGCAGACAGTTAGACAACGCACACTCCAGTGTGAGCGCAAGAAGCTGCCTCCCCGCTGCTGGCCAGAAGGCAGTGGCTATGGGCATGGCAAAGCACACAGGAATACATACTAAAATCCATACAATGTGGCATGTACCCATAGAGCGGCCAGGACCGAGCCACCAACATGTTTTACTGTTGGTATGATGTTCCTTTTCTGAAATGCTGTGTTACTTTTACGCCGGCTGTAATGGGACACACACCTTCCAAAAAGTTCAACTTTTGTCTCATCAGTCCACAGAGTATTTTCCCAAAAGTCTTGGGATCATCAAGATGTTTTCTGGCAAAACACAGACGAGCCTTTATGTTCTTTTTGCTCAGCAATGGTTTTTGTCTTGGAACTCTGCCATGCAGGCCATTTTTGCCCAGTCTCTTTCTTATGGTGGAGACATGACCACTGACCTTAACAGAGGCAAGTGAGACCTGCAGTTCTTTGGATGTTGTTGTGGGATCTTTTGTGACCTCTTGGATGAGTTGTTGCTGCGCTCTTGGGGTAATTTTGGTCAGCTGGCCACTCCTGGGAAGGTTCACCACTGTTTTTTAGATAGATAGATAGATAGATAGATAGATAGATAGATAGATAGAACACACACGTGTGTGTATAACAGAGTCAGTAAAAGCATTCCTACTTGGCTTGGTCAGCAGGTCGACCCTCGTGGTGATACAGATAGCATGCTGGATTCTGGAGCAGCAGGTTGGGAGTTCAAACCCTGGTTGAGTGCCACCAGTTGGGCTTGGCCAGACCCAATTGGTGTTGACTAAACACCATATCGTACATGTAGGTCTTCTGTGGTGCAATGTGGTTGACCCCTCACGGTTACCTCCCTCCTGGTCTGGTCGCAGTCGATGATGCCATATGAACACTTCCATTCCAGTGTGTTCTATGGTCTGCACTAAACCACAACCTAGAGTGCAGCATTCCTACTTGGCTTGCTAAGTGGGTCGACCCTCTTGCTGACACAGGGGGTGTGTTGGACTCTGGAGTGGGAGGTTGTGAGTTCAAACCCCTGTTTGAATGCCACCAGTTGGGCTTGGCCCATCCCCTTGATCACATATAGTATATGGAAATCATTCTTGTTGAACTTACATGCTAGCTGCCATTAGCTTTAATGTTTGCTATGATTTTGCACCTATGCACAAAGGGTAGTGTTATGTATGTAAATTGAAGGTATTAGTAAGATGGCACTGCTGTTTTGTTTTGTAATGTTCTTGAAAATTAGTCTCTTTCATTACCAATTCTTGAAAAATTAAACACACATCTCGTTAACTGAGAAAAACAAACAACAAAAAAAATGATTTCCAGTTATGTGGAAACATGTCATGGTCGATGCTGAACCTAATAAGTACATCCAATATAAAGTCCAGTCTGGTTCCATTGTCCATATTTCCATTTTTACCTCCTCCAGGCCGAAAGGCCAGGAGGAGGTAATGTTTTTGCCGGGGTTTGTCTGTGTGTTTGTCTGTCTGTTTGTCTGTTGGTTAGCAAGATAACTCAAAAACTTTTGGACGGATTTCAATGAAACTTTCAGGCGTTGTTGGAAATGGTACAAGGAAGAACTGATTAAATTTTGGGGATGATCTGCATCACCGTCTGCATACAGGAATTTTTTAAAGCATTTTTCCACACTGTGACATACGGCCATTTTCAACATGTGCGCAGGCGCAATGGAGGGCGCTGGGCGTCGTGTCTGACCAACACAAACTCCGCCTTCTTCAACGTTTTAGCCACAAAAGCATGCGGAAAACACTGGTGGCCTGGGCCCCCCAGCGTGCCTGTGCAAGCCATAGGCGCTGCGCACATTGCGCTGGTCGTTGTGTCTGACCAACACAAACTCCGCGTTCTTCAACGTTTTAGGCACAAAAGCACACGGAAAACACTGCTGGCCTGGGCCCACCACCGTACCTGTTTTTGCGCCACGCTGCAAAACCTGACACGGCCACCTGTCCGCCGCCCGATTATTTGCCACAAATTCCCCGCCCAGCTATAGGCGCTGCGTAAAAACAACCTCTCTGCCGGGAAAGATTCTAAATTCTGTTTTGCCGCGGAGCGCAACCCCAATATAATATAAAACCCACGGCAACCTGTCTAACCAATCTGCATCCGTCAGTGGAGGAGATGGACACACCAACACTTCAGTTTATTACCTCCGCCAAGGAGGCAATGCTTTTACAACCGTAAAACGGGGCTATAAGGGACGGCGGGGTAATATGGGACACTTTTCTAAATGTAACTCTGCTTTTTTAATTTTGCTTCCGCCTAGATTGGATGAAGGATTCATGGATATTTGACAATAACAACACAATGCCAAATGAAATTAAAATAATAACGGACTTTAAAACATTCACTAAAAATGTTAAAAACTGGCTGAAAAATAAACAAGAATGTACTCATGTATGAATTATTTGTCTGCAAAGTGAGAGTGAATGAAGGGAAGGAATAAATGTGTTTGTTTATAGTGAGTGACGGAGGGAGGAAGGCCTGAAATAGGCAAATGTGAGTTATGTTATATGTGTTAAATGTGAGTCAGGCTGTTATATTTGTGTATTTATAATATTTATGTTAAAGGTGAGTCAGGCTGTTATATTTGTGTATTTATAATATTTATAATATTTATAATTGTGTATTTATAATTTTTCTGCATTGATGTATGTGGTTATTGTGTATATTTTTATCTTGATTCTTTTTTCTAAAGCCCATCCAGGGACAAGAGTTGCAAATTAGCTAATAGCTATACACTCTATGTGCAACACATCAGATTGATTGTCTTTGATTAATTGTCTATGTTTATTGCACTGTCCCTGTCAAATAAACTAATCTACTACTACTACTAACTCAGCGTCCTGCTCAAAATAAAAAAAGCAGAATTACATTTAAAACATTTCCCAGAAAAGTGTCCCTTATTAACCCGCTGTCCCTTATAGCCCCGTTTTACACTACTGAACCACTAATCCTATCACTATCACATTGATTGTCATTCATTAATTGTCTGTTTATTGCACTGTCCATGTCAAATAAACAAATAATCATTGTGAATCCAATTGCTACTCATATCTTTTCATGCTCAGGGAATCTGAAAACGTACACACAAACACTGTATGGGGGGAACTGTGCCGCTTGGCGGAGGTCTGCGCTCTCCGAGTGCTTTTCTAGTTTATTATTTATTATTACCTACTTGAGGTAATGTAATTGGGGTGGTTTGTCTGTTTGTTTGTCTGTTTGTTATCAGGATTACGCAAAAACTACTGTCCAGATTTTGATGAAATTTTCACTAGCAGTAGCCTTTGGGTCATGGATGAGCCCATTCAATTTTGGTGATGATCTGAGAGTGCATACCTCCGCCAAGGACCTTGTTTGCATTTGTGCAGCGAGATTACACATAAACTACTGGATGGATTTGGATGAAATTTTCACTAGAGGTGGCCCTTGGGCTAGAGAGGAACCCATTACATTTTGGTGATGATCACAGAATGGATACCTCCACCAAGGCTCTTATCTTCTCACAGTGTGTTAGCAAGAATCCTTCAAAACTACGAGATAGACTTTGATGCAATTTTCACCAGAACTGGCTCCTGGCCTACACACAAACCCATTACATTTTTGAGGTGATCAGTGAGGGACAGAAGGAGTCTTGGTGGAGGTATGTGCTCTCTGAGTGCTTTCTAGCTATTCTTTGCTGTGGGGAACTACAAAATGATCTCAGGGCAACACTTGGCCCCGGGTCATAGTTTGGACACCCCAGGTTTAATGTTTAAGAGGAAAAAAGTCACTTAACACTGATGTCAGGCCAGTTAATACTTTATACCAGGTTGTTTTGTGGCTTATTTCAGGTTTTTTATTTGATTTTTTTAGCAATTCAAAGGCATCTTTGCTTTGTAGAGGTTGCTGACCGGTGATGCAGTCACTCCTCTCACCTGCCTGATTGTTCTCAGCTGTTTATTGTGTTGCTCCCTGTCTTCTCTCCTCATGGGTGGATATTTCATGTCACTGTTGGGGGGGGGGGGGGGGGGCGCAATAAAGACAGTAAAGCGGGACAGTAAAGATCGAGGGGAACATTACAGGCAGTCAGGGCCCGATGCAAGATTGTGTTTAGGGGCCCCTATTTTTGTAACAGGGAAGAGTTCACACCCTTTAAAAGAAAAACTTTGTAAGAACAAACCTGAGTCTTTGTCTAGATGAAGAGAGACAGTTTAAAGCATTACATTGAATAAAAACTTAAGCAGCATTCATATGAATGTTCCAAATTAAAAGAAAAGATATACAAATTTACAACAAAAAAGTTGCAAATTTAGGATGAAAAAAATTGTGAATTTACAAGGAAAAAAAAGCAAATTCATGTAGAAAAAGGGGCAAATTTACAAGAAAAAAGTCACAATTTATTTTTAAAAAGTTGCATGTTTACAAGAAAACATCGACTTCAGCGAACTATTCTACAACCTCAGCTGATTGTGCCATAACCATAGCTAATTGGGCTACAGCCTGGGTGTCTTCTGGTGGTTACAGCTTGGGCCTCTCTGAGGAGCAAAAGCCTGAGTTACTTCAATAGACATGGCATTCATGATAGATAGCATTAAACATTGGTGCTTTTTTCCCTCTGCTATTGTCATGATCATTCTCCTTTTCTCTCCATGCTTCTTCTCTGCACCGCATCACTGGCTCTGCTGAGGAGGACCTTCACTCACATTTCCTCACTCTGTCTGGTCAGCACAGTCCGGTTTGTTCAGCAGAACCCACCCAGAAACAGATCGTTTTCCACGTGGGTGAGCTTGTGTAGGAAGAACTGGAAGGAGAGGCTGTGGCTGCAGGTGTCGGAAGGACAAACTATGGATGGAAATGTTGAAGAAATTCTCGCTCCTCTGAGGCTAGCTGTCAAAGATCAGGGTGACTTGAATGAAACAGGATGGAGCTCCGTGTGTGGATGCTACAAAAGCTGTAGCTGAACTGAAGGCAAGAAGGAAAATTTTGGAGGCTAAGGCTTCAAGCAAATTCAAAGACCTGACTGAGAACTGTCAACAGACGAACTTGGTTTTAACAAAAATGGACTTAATGGCAACCTTTGTTGAAAATACTCCACTACAAAAGACATACAAGTAGATTGCTGACCTTAAAGAGGATGTCCAGCGGCTGACTGATGAACTCCAGAGAAAGGATTCGCTCCTCTCAAGCTTCTCTGCTCATCTTTCTCTTCTGACAAGGACCTTGTTGGCTCAGCACGCCATAAAAGTCTCCAGTGATAACGTGGCCCTTCAGGACACAGTTGTGTGGGACTTTTCCACCTGTCCAAGGCCCTCGACTAGCTTGACTCCTAATCACAAAACACCCTGGTCTGAGTTGGTAGTTGGCGGCCGAAAGCGGGCCCTGGATGAGCCTGTTGCTTTCCATCATTTGGAAATTTCAAACTGCTTTGCTCTTTTAATGTCGGACAATTGCCCAGTTCTCCCAGCTCCACACTCCCCATCTCCCAGTCAGGGCCTGAGTGCTGCCCCTGCCGGAGTCTCCTCTGTTCCCCCACTGGCTGACACCTCAGCATTTTCCTCCACTGACAGCAGATGGTGCTGGGATGACTGGCCTATCCACAGCAGAGTCTCCATGACTCTCATCACAGTTGTCGACCTCCTCTGCTCAGCGTAAGATCCTCAGAGAGGCTTGCAGCAGCACAAAGAGAAATATCGCGGTCCAGTGAAAAGTTCTGCCCGTAGCTCTCTTACCGCCCCACCTGCCCAGACGCATTGGACCAACAGTAGCCCCGTCTTCCACCTGGAAAACCACTTCAATATCCTGGATCCATACGATTTTCCTCCACTGTCTGGGGACTCAGAGCCTCCGCTCCTGTTCTCTGGGTCTCTGGGGGTGCCCTGAAGAGCTCCATCCTCGATCCCTGCAGCACTTAAATCAGAGCAGCTCCCCTGTCCAACAGTCCAGGCAGAGCCAAATTTGATACCAGCACCGTGGCGCTCATCTGATGCAGGGAAGACCGGAGCATGCGCTGTGGCACAGTTCGCACCCAGAGTGCACCCTCTCAACCACCATCAGCTCCTCCTCCAACCACCCTGATCATCGAAAATTCTACCTTGAGACATGTCCAGAGAAGTGTCGCAGAGACTCACTTTTTTTTCTGTGCCAGAGCGTTGGACATCCTGGACAATATTCCCAGCCTCCTAGCTAAATGTCTTGACATGAGGAACGTTGTAGTCCATGTTGGCTGCAATGATGTCTCCATCCAGATGTCCGAGGTCCTCAAGCGTGATTTCGCCAGACTTCTTCAGGCACTACAAGGCTCCGGTATGCATGTCTTTATCTCCGGTCTGCTGCCCCTTTTAGGCCGAGGTATCAGTCGCTTTAGCCAGATCCTGAGTCTGCACACATGGATCCAGTCCACTACTACAGCCTGTGGTTTTCCTTTTATTGACAATTTTAATCTGTTCTGGAACCGTACCTCATTTTACTGGCATGATGGTATTCATCCGAGCAGGCTGGGTGCTCGTATTTTAACAAGCAATATATTTTATTCTGTTTAACTGCTCCGTCAGCCTGACTGTCTTCTACTGCCAGCGGGCAGACAAAGCCCTCGTTAGTGGACACTTCTGGTCAGCTCCAACAGTCTGCTGCACAGTTCACAGCCACACCACACTCCACCACTCCGTGCACCAGCCTTCTCTCACTACCCACCCACTCTATTCCCACCATCATCCCCAGCAACAGACCACCTCGGATCCGGATTAGTGCTGCAAACTATGATAACCTTGTCAAAATCAAACCACATTCAAATATTCCACATACTACCTCACACAAATATATCAACAGTTTCTATGGCACTTTTAAATGTCCGCTCCCTTTTAAATAAATCTTTTATTATTAATAATTTGATTTTAGATTATAAATTGGACTGTCTGTTTTTAACTGAGACATGGCTGGGTAGCATTGCATCAGTCGTACTCACCGAGACCTCCCCATCCAATTTTAACTTTTTTTTTTCTACAAGGAATGATCAGAAAGGTGGTGGAACTGCAACGATAATCTGTAATGATTTTAATTATAAAGAAATAGCATTTAATGAGTACACCACCTTTGAATATCATGCCTTTGTTTTTAATAACCCCTCGATTTTATGCCTTATAGTTTATAGACCCCCGAAACCATGTGCATCATTTATTAATGAATTCGCTGACATGCTGTCAATCATCCACACCAGTCATAGCTGATGATTTTAATCTTCACATAGATGATGTTTTTAACTCTTTTTCTAGTAAATTTTTAAACCTTCTTAACTGTATGGCTTTTAGACAACACACAACACAGGTGGCGCATGCCAGAGGACACACCTTAGACCTTGTCATCACCTACGGCCTGTCCACTGGTGTGTCCTCGGTTGTAGACTTGGCTGTCTCAGACCACTTTTGTGTATTTCTTAGCATCACCATTTTTATTCAGCGAGAGACCCTTGTGAGAACTGTGAGGAAGCGCTACCTGATGTCTGAAGTGGATGCAAATTTTATTAGTGTTTTAAGTGATGCTCCTGCTGAGGTTTTACCTGGTTTTACCTGCATCATGTGATTTTATTACTGACACTTTTAACCATAAACTAAAATCAGACCTTGACTTGGTTACACCATTAAAAAACAAAATCACAAAAACTAAACCTGTCCCGCCCTGGTGGAATGAAGATATAAAACAGCAGAAAAGAAACTGCAGAGCAACAGAGAGAAGATGAAGAAAAACAAAATTAACTGTTCATTATCAAATACAATGTGAACAATTGAAACTATATAATAACACAGTCAAACAAACCAGAAATTCTCACTTCTCAAAAATAATAAATACTCATTGAAACAATGTTACAATCCGCTGCACGGTGCTGCACAGTGCTGCATCAGGTGGCACGGTGCTGCACGGTGGCGCAGTGGTTAGCACTGTGGCAGCACAGTTTTACCCTCGGCCGGGGGATCGCGGGGACCGTGAGATCGTGGGTTCGATCCCTGCCCCCGGCCAACAGTGATCTGTGTGGAGTTTGCATGTTCTCCCCGTGTTTGCGTGGGTTTACTCCGGGATTTCTCCGGTTTCCTCCCACATGCCAAAAACATGCAGGTTAGGGAGTTAAGGGGTGCTTGCGCATGCAGCGACCGGCAGTTGGTGGTTTGTCACCAGACTGCAAAACAAATCTACCTACGGGTACAAAATAAGTAATAAAAAAAAAATCCTTTTCTCCACCACTGGTCCCTTGATCAACCCTGATTTTAAGAAGTCCAGCATGATGCCAACAGACTCACTATGTGAGCACTTTGCAGACTGTTATGCCGGCACACCTCCTTCTCCTCCCGGGCACGCCACAGCTCACTAGGATGCCTCCACAAGCCATCTGATAGCCAGAGGTAGGCATCCCCCTGAACAGCCACCACCTGCAGCCACCCCTGATCATCTCCTCTCCGACGCTTGACCCGAACTCCTCTCAACTGGGCCTCCTCCTGGGGCCGGACCACATCCGTGACTCCAAGAGGGACCCCACTTGGCTTTCAGTGTTCCTGTTTGGCACATTGTCTCACCGTGCCAGCCGGTCCTGCCCCGCTCGCTTTCATTTCCGTTGCTGGCCTCGCCGTTGTGACTCCCTGCTCTCCGGTCCCTCCAAGCCGAAATCTGGGAGCAGATGGAGCCAGCCACTCAGCACCACTCGTCATCATGGGCGTCCCACCGTGCTGCCCAGTTCCCTCAGCTAGGGATACTTGGGCACTGGCACCGAAACCCTTCTGCGATGGCCCTGGATGGTATTGGTCTTGCTCACTCTCCAGGGCGCCAAGCAGTTCCTCATCTCACACTGCGCTGTCCGCCACGCTCAGGATCGTACGGTCCCACGTCTCGGCCGATTCACGCTGAGCCGTCAGTTTCAACGCTTCCACCGTAGCCAGCCGTCCTCCTCCACAACCACAAAGCGGCGTTGGGTCTTTCTTAATTCTGACGTGTGGGGAAAAACATCTCACGGTCGTCAAATCTGGCACGGAGCCCACCGCTCTCACATCAATCCATAACAACACTTCTATCCTGTTCAACTCCATCATACAGTCTGCGTAACCGTTGGTGCTCGGAGACACAGCATGAACAACCATGAGGGCACGAGAGTCCACTTTGTGCCACGGACCTCCTCGTTCAGATCTGTGACATGCCCTGGTGACATGAAGCAAGTAGCCACACATGTCACAGTGCTCCGCTCTTGCCGAACAACTCTTAGTCTTGAAACGGTGCTTTGTGGACCCACAACCCAAACACCTGGGCGTTCCCGGGGCGGACCTCATTTTGATAGCATTAGCGTAGCTTCCCTCATCTTCCACGCTGTCGTCACTGTCCGGATCCACTGCCTCCGCTGTCGACTGTGGTAAAAATGGTGATGTGGTGCTCTCTTACCGAGCTCCTGCGATTGCTTGTCCACCGCCTCCAACTGCTGAGCTAATTCAATGGCTTTGGATAATGTCAGTTCACCCGAGAATGTAAGGAGCTTCGACCTCATAGCCCAGGGGTGTCAAACTCATTCCATGGAGGGCCAAGACCCTGCAGGTTTTACTTCCACCCAGTCTCTTCAGCAGGTGTTTTCACTGATCAGCAATCAGTGGGAAGAAATTCAGAGAAAACACCTGTTGAAGCCACTGGGTGGAGGTAAAACCTGCAGGGTCTTGGCCCTCCATGGAATGAGTTTGACACCTGTGTCATAGCCGGGCAAATAGTATGTTCCACCAACTGGTCACGGACCATCTCTTTCTCCAACACTCCAAACTGACAGTCCTTGGCCAGCTGGTGCAGGTCTGCCACAAACTGTTGCACTGACTCGCCAGTCCGCTGGCGGTGCTGTCAAAACTAGATCCTGCGGATGATGACATTTTCCGGTGCGCAAAAATGTTGCGCCATTAGCTCCAACACTTCCTCAAAGCTATCAAACTCACCTAAAGTGTTTAAAATATGTTGTCCCTCTATTCCTAAATTATGAACCAGCAATGCTCATGCTCTCAACTTCTAGTAGTAGTAGTAGTAGATTAGTTTATTTGACAGGGACAGTGCAATAAACATAGACAATTAATCAAAGACAATCAATCTGATGTGTTGCACATAGAGTGTATAGCTATTAGCTAATTTGCAACTCTTGTCCCTGGATGGGCTTTAGAAAAAAGAATCAAGATAAAAAATATACACAATAACCACATACATCAATGCAGAAAAATTATAAATACACAATTATAAATATTATAATTATAAATACACAAATATAACAGCCTGACTCACATTTAACATAAATATTATAAATATTATAAATACACAAATATAACAGCCTGACTCACATTTAACACATATAACATAACTCACATTTGCCTATTTCAGGCCTTCCTCCCTCCGTCACTCACTATAAACAAACACATTTATTCCTTCCCTTCATTCACTCTCACTTTGCAGACAATTAATTCATACATGAGTACATTCTTGTTTATTTTTCAGCCAGTTTTTAACATTTTTAGTGAATGTTTTAAAGTCCGTTATTATTTTAATTTCATTTGGCATTGTGTTCCAGATGTGACTGCCCTTTATAGAGAAAGCTGTTTGTCCAAATGTGGTTCTGCGGTGGAATATTTTACAGTTATTGTTAACAGAACTCCTGGTGGCTCTGCTGCTGTCCTGTCTTTGGACGAAACCAGCAAGTGGCTCGGGTGCTGATTTATGGAAACATTTGAACGTTAATTTCAGAAGACAGAGGTCAATGAAGCTCTCAAAACTCAATAGGTTGTATTTTTTTAAAACATTACAGTGATGCCACCTAATGGGCTTTTTGTCCAAGATTTTTAGGGTTTGATTATATAATGAACCTATATGTCTTATTGTGGAAGGGGCTGCTTGAGCCCAGACTGTCAAACAGTATGATATATGAGAAAAAAACCATAGAATGCATATACAGTGCAGCTGCTTCGTAAGGTATGTAATATCTAATTAATTTAAAGCAGTTCAGATTTTTTTTTACTGTTTTTGAAATTTTCTTTATATGAAGATTAAATTTGAGTTGAGGATCTAGTACAATGCCAAGGTATTTGAATTCTGTAGCTAAACTGATGTCATGATCATGTATATTAACTTTAAAATGTTGCAGGTTACATTTTTTGATTGAAAAGCACATTGAGACTGTTTTCTGAAGGTTCAGCAATAGATGGTTCTTGAGGAGCCACTCTTGGACATCAACCATACTTGTAGACAGTACATCTGCAGCCTGTGCTGGAGTCTTGGCAGCTGTGTAAATAACTGCATCATCTGCATAAAGTTGGCATGTTGCAGCTGAGCAGTGTAACGGCAGGTCATTAATAAAAATGCTGAAAAGTAAAGGACCAAGAATGGACCCTTGTGGGATACCCATGCGGTTGTTTAAAAATGAGGATTTATCCTGGTGAACTTTTACACACTGTTCTCTATTCTGGAGATAAGATGCAAACCATTCTAATGTATTTGGGGAGAAGTTAAAAGATACCATTTTGGATAAAAGCAAACTGTGGTTTACAGTATCGAAAGCCTTTTTGAGATCTAGAAAAACAGCTCCTACCACATTACCCCTGTCCAAGGACTATTTGACGTTTTCAATAAGGCAACAATTTGCTGTTTCTGTTGAGTATCCTGGTCTAAAACCAAATTGATGTGGATGAAGAAGTTGACTGTCTTGTAAGTAGTCTATCAGCTGTGTAGCTACAACTTTTTCAAGAACCTTAGATAGGACTGGTAAGATAGAGATTGGGCGGTAATTGCATATATCGTCTTTACTGCCTGATTTATGAACTGGTATGACGACAGCTTTTTTCCAGCCAGATGGAAATGTACTAGACCTAATGGAGAGATTAATGAGATGAGTCAGTGGTTTGATTAATATTTTGCTGTGCATTTTGAGAAAGGAGGTGCTCATAATGTAGATATCATTAGTTTTTGAGTTTGACAGTGTTTTAACAATACCAGGAATTAACTTCTCATTTACCTCATCAATGTGAAAAGTATCTGTTGGAAGTATGGAATTTGTGTTGTTGAGCACATTTGGCAGCACAAAAATTTTTGTTAAGTCTTCCACAGAGCCCACAAAGTGTGAATTAAATTCATTTGCCAAAGTAGCCTTGTCACTGACGGTCTTGCCATTGATTCTAAGTTCCTTTACCCCCTTCTGATCGTTTTTTTTATTAGTTAAGTTATTTAAATGCCTCCATAGGGAACTGTTGTTACCCTTTGCATGATCTATCAGTTTATTGTAATAAGATATTTTTGATTTTCGCAGCTCATGTACCACTTTATTTCTTAAACTTTTGTACACAAGGTGATCATTTTGTAGTTTGGAGGTTAGTGATGTTTTCAGTGCATAGTCTCGCCTCTTCATAAGTTTTCTTATTTCATTATTTAACCATGGTAGGCTAATCTTCTGTTGTCTACTTTTAATTTGCTTTGAAAATTTTTCTATAGACTTTGTGATTGTTGCAGTTATAAAATTACAACAATCATCTACTTCACATGTTGACATGAGCTGCTCCCAATTTTGATTCTCTAAGTAATGTTCAAACTCCTCATTTTTTGATTTGGGGATAATAAAATTTGATTTGTCAATATCGACTCCCCCAAAATACTGTAGTCGCTTTTTAGTAAGTTTCCTGACAGCAAGAACCATGTTATGATCTGAGAGACCAGTTACAAGATTATAGGTTCTGGTTATTCGTTCTGGTTTATTAGTAAATACCATGTCAATAAGTGTTCTGGATTGTTTGGTTATCCTGGTGGGTCCTTTGATGATTTGCTGGTAATTAAATTTAGTCATGAGGCTTTTCAGTTTTTGTTTGTCTTTTTTATCAGACCAGTTGATATTAAAGTCACCATGAATTATTGTTTCTCTGTTCTTCTCAAGTTGTTTAACCAGATCACTTAATTCATTATAAAAGGAAGAGTTGTGTGATGGTGGGTTGTACACTACTGCAATGTTGAAATTCATTACCGGAGAGAGACATACATTCACAGCTAAACATTCAAGTGAAGTATTCAAATCAACCAGTTGACATTTATATTTCTCTTTGATGTAAATTAAAACACCTCCTCCCCTCCCTACCTGCCTGTCTTTTCTAAAACACTGGTAGCCCACAATATCGATCATATTAGTGTCTATGTTACTGTGTAGCCAGCTTTCTGAGAGACAAAGGTAGTCCAGATTTGAGTCCAACAGCAACACCGAAATCTCATCTCTTTTGGGGATTATGCTCCGTATGTTTAAATGACCGCCGAGGATCCCCTTTGGTTTAGCCTTGGTGTCCCAAAGAACTCGTGCATGATTAACAGTTTGGAAAAATAAATGTTGTTTTTGCTTTTGTACAGCTCGGTTTTGTGCTAACCCAGTGGTCTGCTGTTTAATAGTGGCAGGTCCAGGGTTAAGGTGAATATCTCCTGCCAGAAGTAGCAGAACTAACAGAACTTTAATTGTATATCCTCTGCCATATTGTGATTTTTGCTTAACAGCCATGTTTGCCTTAATTTGGAAGTTTTTGCTCAGGGCTTTTAAAGACCACATAGAGTGTAGGGTGAGATGACCAAGCCCAAATCCATACAGATAAAACTTTTTAACTTCACCTTTGGTTGAGTTTGTCGGAAAATCCTTCTTGTTGCAGGTCCAGACACACAAAGACAAAACGAAGAGGAAGTAGATAAGTAGAGAAGGCTTATTAGTGGTGCCCATCAGCCCACTTTTTAATCCGGTGGCAGCCATCTTCAGTCTTTCTTGGAAAGAAGGAAAAAGAAAATCTGTGGATAGTAAAATAAATTCTGCTTATATCGCAAGAATTTGATCCGATCGTCCTCGAATCCAGCTGGGCCTCAGCTAGCCAACTAGCCCCTTCCGTTGCTGGTCTCGTTGCTCATAGTCGCCGTAACTGGTCTCCCGTCCCGCTCCTCCAACCGAGTCTCGTCACACACCGCCGCTGCCACCGAGCTCCGCTGAGGTCACGGTAAGTCCTCCGCTAGGCACCGCCACCTACCGTCGTCTGCCTGGGTGAAATCTCTGCTGAGCCCCGTCAACAAATAGCCGCTTGCCTGGTAGTATCTCCGCTGGGCCTCGCAGCTGGGCTTCGATTCAGGCTGGTGTAAGGTGGAATGACTGGCGCCAGCATTAAGCTAACTAGCGTTAGCTTAGCAATCGCTTCGGGTAGTCTCGTCGCACACCGCCGCTGCAGTCACGGTAAGTCCTCCGCTGGGCACCGCCGCCTACCGCCGTCTGCCTGGGTGAAATCTCTGCTGAGCCCCGTCAAACAAATAGCCGCCTGCCTGGTAGTATCTCCGCTGGGCCTCGCAGCTGGGCTTTGATTCAGGCTGGTGTTAGGTGGAATGGCTGGCGCCAGCATTAAGCTAACTAGCGTTAGCTTAGCAATCGCTTCAGGTAGGGCACATCAGTGAATCACAAGGAAGCGCTGGAATCGCTGGTCAGTTTACTCACAGTGGCCGGATAAAAGCGATCAAAGGGGTAATCCACCGGAGGTATATCCGATCGCTGTAGGTTAGTTATTTAGAGACTGGCGCCAGCATTAAGCTAACTAGTGTTAGCTTAGCAATCGCTTCAGGTAGCATTAAGCTAACTAGTGTTAGCTTAGCAATCGCTTCAGGAAGGCGCAGGAAGTCGCTGGAGAAAGGCGATTAAAGGGCAATCCAACGGAGGTGGCAATTCAGCCCGTGCGTGTTCGCCACGAGCGCCGATCGCTGCAGGCCAGCCACTTTTAATGGCAAAATCAGTGACTTTGTCTCAGCACTGAAAAAGTGTGACCATCCCGGTCGCCATCTTGATGAATCTTCTCCAGTCTTCCAAGATCCAATGGCACCAAGTATGT
This sequence comes from Pholidichthys leucotaenia, assembly GCA_020510985.1. Lineage (NCBI taxonomy): Eukaryota > Metazoa > Chordata > Actinopteri > Cichliformes > Pholidichthyidae > Pholidichthys > Pholidichthys leucotaenia. The sequence continues at coordinate 73,456,261 of CM035846.1, forward strand.
TTGAAAAGTGGTGAACCACCTCGCCCAAGGGACGGGCGGCTCACCAGGAAGCTCCAGAAATGGCCAAATTGACGTGACACCCGCGTCCATACCTTTTATCCTCTTCGCCAAATGTTATGCCGGGAATAGGAGCCAAGGACGAGACTGGGTGTTGAACTGAACACAGGTTTCTTATGGTTACCTTCTCAGTAAACAAGCACACCCACCAGGAAGAGAGAAGGCCAAAGAGACAGCCCCTCTCCGTCACTGCTCTCTTATACCCTGGGTGGTGGCGGAACTGGAAAGGTGGAGCCACCACCCGTGTCACACGCCAAAAGTCCCCAAAACCCAACACAACACAGACCACTTCAGAAGTAAAATAGATGTTATCAAAACAAATATTTTATTACAAGATACCGTTTTTAGTGCTGTTGAATCTTTGCTTTTATCTGAGGAAATGCTGGAGAGTTTTATCTTGGTTGACGCTGAAACTCTTGCTCGAGTTCTCTCCCGTCAGTCCAACAATCTGTCTTTTAGATCCCATTCCCACATCACTTTTACAAACAATTTGTGGATTTTTCCAGGAGGAACTTTTAAACATAATGAATTACTCTCTCCAGACGGGTGTTTTCCCTGCTGCCTTTAAAACGGCAGTGGTGAGACCCCTCCTGAAGAAGAGTAATTTGGATCCTGAAAACCATAATAACTACAAGCCAGTATCCAACTTACCATTTTGAAGCAAAATTTTAGAAAAGCTTGTTTTTATTCAGTTAAATTATTTTTTTTAATATTGTGGCAGGTGTGGTGTAAGAAAAACCACAAGTTTGGTAAGCACCGGCGTGATGACGCGACCGCTTGGTAACATCATCATGCCGAGCATATAAAGGTAAGGGATGGCCATTTTACACGCTCTTGGCAGCCTCTCTTTTTTTTAAGATAACATAAGCCTTTATTTACAGCTTTCTTTAGCCCAGCCTCCAAACCAGCATACTCTGTACAGCCAAAGTAGTGTTTTATGTAATAAAGTTCAGGCTCCCAGCAAACACCACTCTCTGTCAGTCCTTCCAGTTTTCCAGACGTAACATTTGGCAACAAGAGCAAACTATGGAAGCATGTTTGAGGCCACTACAGCTGTTTCTAGAGACCCCAGGTGAGCTACCCATACCGTGCCCTCGCTGATTTGATGCTTTCACTACCTACATATCAGCGCTGGACCTGGGCGAGCTAGACAAGGTACGGATGCGAGCTCTACTGGTTCACAATCTGGGCATAGAAGGCCAACATATTTTCTACTTGCTAGGACCAACAGAGACGTTTGCTGAGTCAGCCGAGCTGCTAGCTAGCTATTTCGTCACACCCAACAATGTGTTGGCGCCGTGCAATAGGTTTTGCCAGTGGCAACAGAAGACCGCAGAGGCGACACAACAGTTTGTTGTGGACCTTCACCACCTAGCTAGCATGTGCAGATTCAGTTTGTTGGGGGACAAAATGCTATGGGACCAGTTGACCGAGCACACTAGCAACATGCGGCTGCGGTCGAAGATGCTAACGGTGCCAAATGACATGATGCTAGCCAAGACCATCGAGCTAGCATTACAACTAGAGTCCTCCGACAGGTTAGCGTCAGAGCTAGGTTTGTAGCAGCAATAACAACAGCAGCCAAGCCACACACCTCTAGCACACGCAGTAACTGCAGAAGGGCCCAGTGACACGACAGAAGAGGCTGAAGTAAATGCCATGGATCAGAAGAACGCTATGAGGCACTTCTCATGTGGCAACTGTGACTCCCCGACGCACCGAGAGAGAGCATGTTCCTGTCCGGCAAGGGGGCAATGATGTAAGCAATGTGGCAAACCACTATGCCAAGGTTTGCCGGTCAGCACTGGCAAACCTTGCCGGACAAGCCCGCTGGTCAGGTCAAGTCACTCACCCATGGCTGCCATCCACACAGTGAGTTCCGGAGGTGTCTTGTCTTGTTCATTGTCTTGGTTTTAAATGTGTGCTTGGCACATGACCAAGGCACATCAGAAGTGCATAAAAATGCAATAACAGTGCTGGGGTTGAGCAGAACTTGAAGTAGTAGAAATATTTTTCCTCTTGAACAACATATTAAATAAATAGAATTGAAAAAATAAATAAAATTTTGTAAATAACCATTTTGATCACATCTTACTCAGGCATATCTCAGAGTGCATAAAAACCCAACATGCACTGTTTGTAGCATTAACAAGTAGTAAAATATACTACATCCTGGTCATAACTGACCTTGGTACATCACAAAGTGCATTTAGCTGAATAAAAAATAAACTTTCAAACACTTCAGTGCACAACCCCCCCAAGAAAAGATTGTTAACATTAACAAATATTGCACATCCACTATTGTGGTTTGTTTCATTTTAAATCACCATATGTGTGAGTAGGAATCTCTTTTTATAACTACACATTCCATTACACACACATATCAGTCAACCAAAAATTTCTAGTAGAGTTAAGGGTACAAAGAATACCCACTTAAAAACTTGAGTAATGACTTCAGTCTTGCGGGTTTGAGGTTTTTGTCCAAAATTTATAACAACTTTCTTATAGTTTTTTACTTTTCTCTGTAAATTTATCTAAATTTCAAGCCATTGTCCTCAAATTTGTAATTTCCTCTTGTAAAATTGACTTTTCTTGTACATTTGAGAATTTATTATAAATTTTTTGATTATTTTATGGCTATTTTTTTATCAATTTTTTTTTTTTTTAAAAAGTGTTTTTTAATGAATTTGAAACAGATTGTGGTAAAACTTTGACTTTTTTTTTCCTTATACAATTTACAGATCTGACCATCATTTTGCAGAGCCAGGACAGAACAATAATTGAACTCTGATTTCAAAGAAAAAATATTAATATGAAATAACTTAACTTAAGTTACCAAAGATGCAGTTATTTCTGTTAAAATATTTCTATATATTTATAGTTTTTTTTTTTTTTTTTTTTTTTTTTTTTAACTCTCCTCACCATCCAACCAGACAGGAAAAATCTCTTTTATTTTGAAATCCAAATGTTTGGACGTTTAGTTTGTGTGAAGGCTGTTGACGGATTAAAGTTATTGACTTTGTGAATTTTGGTCATCAACTTGCCAGGGACATAATAATGAACATAAATTACTAGTTAATATTGTAGTGGCTGGTGAGGTCAATCCTCAGCAATTCATGAGTCAGTCTTGCCTTTCCCTGCATATGAAGCCTAACCACACTTGTTTGCTAAGCAACTCTTCATTATCGTTCCCGTTACCAGCAGTTTAAAACCATGATGAATGCCTGCACTGCTTACATACCTCTTCTGCTTTTTTTCCACGTTTGAAGTACTTTAATAAGCTGATGCTTATCTCGGACAGTGACGCTAGCAAGACACTCTGCCTGCCGATTGGAATGGCATGCGGGCAGGGCGCTTCCGAACTCCGTGTAGATGACAGTCACGGGCGTTGTTCATGTGCATACTTGCAGACCATCATTCTTTCATATTTTTTTCTTAAATTTATATTTCCTTGGTGTGGCCTGGGCCTGGGCCATTTGGAAGTTGGTTCTGGGCCACTAATTGAATAGGCCTGGTCTATGTAGCCCACATCATTTGCAGAACACCACACAGGCATCCAGTGGTTGAAGGATGGCATGCGGCAAAACATATCATTTTTTTTTATCACCAGCTGTATTTATTATTGTAATGCCCTGCTCTCTGGTCTTCCCAAAAATGCAATTTCAAATGTGCAGTTATTACAGAATTCAGATGCACATGTTCTTATGAAGACCAGATTGCAGGCTCACATCATGCCGGTTTTAGTTGTTGCATTGGCCCCCATGTCCTTCAAGATCAATTTTAAGGTTTTTTTAACTGATTTATAAATGTCTGCACGGTCTTGGGCCTTCTTATTTATCAGAACTGTTTTTAACATATGAGCACCCACAGCCCCTGAGGTCCTCTGGCACTAGTCTTTTAATTATTCCTACTATCAGAACACCCACCCACGGTGAGGCTGCTTTTAGCTACTACAACCCACGTCTGTGGAACAGCCTGCCGGAGAACATCAGGGCTACCGACAGTGTTCATGTTTTTAAGAGCATGTCACTATCTGAGCACAGGGGGATCCCGCCATGCTCTGTCTCTTTGCCTTTTTTCTATATTTGTGTGGTGTTGTATTTTTGAGTTGTAATTCCTGTTATTTTATCTTTGGTTGATTTTCACATATTCTGTATTGTTTCTTAGTATGATTTATTTTCCTGTTTACGTTCATTGTAGTTTTGTTATTTACATATTTGAATTTACTTGTCTTTATTTGCTATCATGTTATATTTGTATCCTGTTGTGTTTTTCTCTCTTGCTCTCTCTCCCTCTTCGGGGCTGCAGCTGTCAGTGGCACTACGAGGGGTGTTGCTCTGTTGTGGGCTGTGCTCCTGTCAGCTGTCAGTCCCATCTTCTCCTTCTCATTACTCCCAGCTGATCCCTGTTGCAATCATTGTTACCTCTTGCCCGCTCATGTGATCCACACCTGCAGCCATTTGTGTTCATTGGGTTCTTGTGCTATTTAAGGTCTGTTGTTTCTCTCTTTCTTTGCTGGAGTCTTAAGAATTATTTTGCGTCTGAACCCTGCTCCTGTTCAGACTTGCCTCCTGTGTGTATCCTGTTTTCTCCCTGTCATTCGTAAGTTTTTGCTTTGTGCATCATTTGGATTTTTCTGTTTGCGCACTGTTTGGACTTTGTGTTTGGTTTTCAATAAATATCACAAACCGCAGTTCAGCATCTGGATCACTCCTCTCCACTGTTTGGGCAATTCATGACAGAAGAATCCAGGAAATTAGAGACCCAGCTGCTGCAGTGTGTGGTTCTTTTTGTTTTTTCACCTATGGTTTTGCCATGTCGGCCACCCTGGATTTTTTAACTCTGGGACTGAGCGAGGAGGAGTGTGTGGCGGTGACACTCATCATCAGTTTTGCCTAAGGGGCTAGAGCCTCCCACTCTCCCGAGGAGGCTTGGGGGTTTGTGGTTGGCGCAGCCTGGGTGATCGAGAGGTATCCCAGTCTTTGGTGCTACCCGGGCCTCACAGTTTTCCTCGCCTCGGTGGTTGACGCACAACACAAACTCTGTGACCAGGTGAGGGACTCCCCTTCGGTGCCACTGGGGCTCAAGAAGAAGCGCACCGATGGGCAAAAGGCTCACTCGTCCCGTCCGGAACCCAACTCCTCGCCCATCCACCAGACGGTCCCAGGAGGTCCCGGATGGACACCGTCTGGCCCCAACATAGCAACCCCACCTTCTCCTCCCGAACAGCAGCCCACACCATCGGTCGAGGAGCTGGAAGACCGCAGGCGGGTCCAATTAGCGGAGACGGAGCTCCTACTTGAATATAAGCCATGGCTCCTTCCAGATTTCACCCAGGAGCTGGAGGAGGTTTCACCGGATCCTCCCCCACTTCACCATGAGCCAGCATTTCTGCCTCCCGCTTCCAGCCATCACCAAGGGAAATCCTGCCAGAAGAACACCTCCACCTCCTTGTTGTCAGTTTCCCCTTCATTGATGCCGAAGACTGCCGCAGAAGATCCTTCACTTTGTTTTTCCTCTCCGGCTGTCCCATCAGCCTCCTCCTTCACTGCTGCTTCCTCTCCCTCCTCTTCGATGATTCCTCCCACTGCCAAACCTGGTCATCTCTTTCCCGGCTCCGACCATCACCACGTCCGCTGGGGTGGCTCCTCTACTTTCATCAGAGGGGCCTGCTACAACGGCAGCCACGGAGAGGGTGGACTCAACACCTGCTGCAGCAGAGAACGTCCTGACCTGGGAACACAGACAAGTGTCTTTTCATTCTTAATTACACAGACAAAAATTATCATGCCTGATTCCCGGTGGTAAGACTCAGTTTACGCAGTCCCTTGAGCTCTCACCACCTGCTGCAGCTAAAGATGCTTCACCTGCTCTCTCCGTGTCTCCTCCTTTGCCCCTTGAGTGCCTGCTGGCTGCAGGATTGAGTCACCGGACGGTGGATGAGCCTGCGGCTCTGGAGGACCTGGTTTCAGCCCTGCAGCCACGGTCTGGATGGAGGGAGAGTGCTGAGACCAAGCTTAAGCCTGCGCTGATAAAGGAACATCCCCTGGCCTCAGCAGAGCAGAGTCCAGCACCGGCAGGTAATCGACCTCTTGTGTCCACGTCGGGCGAGCCACCTGCATGGGCCACTTCGCTGGGGGGCCTTGGGACTGTATCCTCCACCATGCCTGCTGTAGGGGCCACCGCAGCAGGGCCAATGTTGGACATCCAGAGGGCTGGACCTGAGAAAATGCCGCTTGGATTGACGGAGTCCTGGACGGCGCTGGAGCTTGAGATCAGGCAAGTGCTGTTCTTAGTTTTCGTTGATTCTATATTGGAGAAATTTTGTTGCACCTGAGCTCACCTCGCCGGGCTCCACTGCTGCCGGTGACCCTGAGCCTTTCCCCAGTGTCACCGGGGTTGGTCCAACTTTGCCAGAGGTCTCTGTGGGTCCAGACATGCCACCTGAGGCCTTCATGGGTCCAGCTTCTCCTACCAAGGTCATTGCAGGTGTTCCATCCCAGCCTGGGAGCTCCGAGGGTGCTGCGCTCCCCCTCCGATTGAGGTCTCTGCGGATGCTCCATCCCAGCCCGGGGCCTCCATGAGTGCTGCTCCCCATTTGGTTGAGGTCTTCGCAGGTGCTCCATCCCAGCCCAGGGCCTCCGAGGGTGCTGCTTTCCCATTAGCTGCGGTCATTACAGGTGCTCCATCCCAGCCCGGGGTCTCCGTGTCTGCAGCTCCTCCTCAGTCCGGGTCCATCGTGAGTGCAGCTCTGGCCCAGTCCGGGTCCACCGTGGGTGCAGCTCTGGCCCAGTCCAGGTCCACCGTGAGTGCAGCTCTGCTCCAACCCGGAGCCCCAGGGAGTGCAGCTATGCTCCAACATGGAGCCCCCTGGGTGCAGCTTTGCTCCAGCCCGGAGCCACCGCGGGCGCAGTTTTGCTCCAGCCCGGAGCCACCGCGGATGCTGCTTTGCTCCAGCCCGGAGCCACCACGGGTGCTGCTTTGCTCCAGCCCAGAGCCACTGCGGGTGCTGCTTTGTTCCAGCCAGGAGCCAATGCAGGTGCTGCTTTGGTCCAGCTCGGAGCCATCGTGGGTGTCTGAGGCTGTCATGGTTCCCCCTCCTCCGCCCGAGGCCGTCGTGATTCCCGCTCCTCCACCTGAGGCCATCGTGGTTCCCTCTCCTCCACCTGACATCGTCATGGTTTCCCCAACTCCACTGTCCTCTTCTTCATTGGTCTTCTGTTTAGGTGGCTAAAAAACTCTGGCTGACCACCTGACTGTCATGCGGTGGCCCTCGTGAGCCACCATAAGACGCCACAAGTCACCGGTGAAGTTTGCATAGTTGTTTATTAATGAACAAAAGCAATACAAAACAATGAGCCACGGTGGGCTAAAACAAACAACACTACAAATACTTGATCATGAGGCAAACAAGAAGCACACTTAAAATCATAACCCAGGGATGGTCAAAGCGTCTGACCATGAAGAACTCGTACACAAATCCTTGACGAATCATTGACGTGGAATCGTTGGCGTTTCGTTGACAAGACTGCTGCATTATTCTGCTCCCAGAGCCCACTTAAATGCAGAGCTGCTGATGAGCCGAAATGCAGCACAGCTGTCAGACTTGACAGCAGGAAGCCCCTCCAAGCGCTGTCACAATAAAGGGTTGGGGAGCCGGAATGTACACACTGCTGTCAAACCTGGTGAGAATGATGCATGGCTCGAGCGCAGACGAGATCGGCGCTCGAACCATGACAGTACCTCCACCCCCAAGGGCAAGCTCCGAACGCCCAATGATACCCAAGCCCCCCCCTTCCCCCCAGGGTGGGCGGATGGGGGAGCAGGCCTGGAGGGAGAGGACCAGCAACAGAAAAAAACACAATACTCCCCAATGCACAAATCATAATTAAAGCAGGCACAAATGAGGCAATTACAGAGCACGGAAAACAGAGAACACAATACTCCATAGTGCACAAAAACACACAGGGTGAGAAAAGAAAGAGAAACCCCCCCCCCACAAGTTAAGCACATTAAATCCCTCAAACAGAAGAGGGGAAAAAAAACATACTAACAAAGGCAAGAACACAAAGCAGAACTATCACACCGAATGACCTTTAACCTACACAACCCAAGAGAATGACGACAGGCAGAGTCCAAAAACAACAGGAACAGTTCCGGTGGTCTCCCTGCGTCCAGTGGCCAACGGGTGATTACGGGAAACAGGACATGATCGGGTTGCCTACCCCAGTCCCAGGCCTGGAAAGTCAGAACCTCCGGCGGCCGAACCAGGTCGCCCAGTTGCAAGCACAGTATGTCGGGTGGCCAGCCCAGGGCGCCGAACCAGTGAAACAGTTCCTCTGGAGGCCGACCCGCATCCCTCAGCCACCAGAACAGTGGGGAAACCATAGGCGGCAGCCTCCCTGGCGAGGGGAAGACGTGGGAGAGCCGGGCCGAACGTAGAGGCCCCCCAACGGCCCCCGGCAGTGATGAGCTGGGTTGGTGACTATTACGAGGGAGATGATGGTGACGACGAGCCCGCACAATGTCAGGTGGCAAAGGGTCTGCAGCTCCTTCACCGACCTTGACCCATACCAATGCTGCACTCGCAGCTGCACCCGCATTGGACCCCGATTGGGTCTCGGGTGCACCCGCATTGGACCCTGGCTGGGTCTCGGCTGCACCCACGTTGGACCCCGGCTGGGTCTCGGCTGCACTCAGCGCGGCACCGGTGACGACCTCCGACCCTGAACCTGGAACCTCCAGCACAGCGACTGCGATTGGCACCGCACCGGTGATTCTGGAAGAAGGCTCAGGAGACACAAAATAACCGGGATCAGAATCACCAGTAGCGACAGAGCCCAGTGAGACAAGCTTGGGTGCAGCAGACGGCTGCCCCTCACTCGCCTCCCTGAGAGGCATGCAGAAATGCTCCAAGATAGAAAGGAGAAAAACAAAGTAGAGCACTTGCCTGCACTCGGGTTCTGTCACCGTCTAGGACTTCGTCGATCCAGGCTCAGGCCGAAGAAGTTCGTCATCAGGCTCCCACTCGGCCACGGCGGGTTCTGCAGCTGGCATGATGGTCTCTGCAGTCTGTGGATCCTCCGGCGCTGACGTCCACGTCGATAACCTGCACAGCGTGGTGGCAGGGGACCCTCGACCCGCTGGCTCGAACTGCTCCAACATGGAGACCTGGAGACACTTCATCGTCGGCGCAGGCTCCATGCTGCAGTCCGCTCTTCTCCTCTGCCTACGACGTGGCTGCAGGGCTGGCACCAGGCTCTCCAGAACCGCAGGCCCCCTCCTCGTCCGGCGACGTAGGCCTGGCGTCATGGACTGCTCAGCGGAGGGAGACACAGAGGCAGCAGGTTTAGTGACAAGAGCTACAGCAGGTGGTGGGAGCTCGGGGGACTGCGAACCCCGAACTCCGCCCCCAGGAGTCAGACAAGGCAAATCACAACTATGATGAGAAGAATGAACTTGCACTTGCCTGTTTCCTGGAGGATGGTTGGTGCCTGCTGTAGGGGACGTTGTTCCTCCCTTTCCCCGCTGGATGGTAATAGAGGGCCCCCTGGGAGGACGAGGAGGAGCCGCTCGCGAAGGTCCACTAACGGGCTTCACCGGAAGCGGATTCAGACGGGGATCTTGCTGAGGCTCACTTCGAGCGTGGTGCTGACGTCTGCTGGCCGATGGCGAAGCAAAGGTGAGGTCTGGAAAGCGCCGCTCTTGAGCAGAAACGGAGGCGAGCAGGTCTGCGTACTCCGGATTGTCAGTCAGCTCAGGATTTCCTTCAACCAGCCTGACAGCCGCCGTCACATGCTTAATGATTGGTGTGGGGTGATCGGCGGAGTGAGCTGCAGCCACTCGGTCCCAGATGGAGACTGCTATCCGCTGTAACCTCTCTGGAGGATTCCCGGCTGACATCATGCTCGTTCGGGGATGACCCCTGGATGGTGCGGACTCCTGGACCGGATCGCGGACAGGAACGGGATCCCGAAACGAGGAGTGACGATGCCTCCTCTTCGGCTTCCTGCCAGAGTTTCCCTCCAGCCCACGGAGTAACTCACTTTGGGAAGCGATCTCTGCCCTCCTCGTCATGACTTCCGGGTGGTCGAAGTAGCGAGGAAGGTTATCAAGAATATTCTCAGCGTAGCCCAGGTGCCGGCATATATCGTTGAGGGTGTCGTAGAGCGTAGCGGTGAAGAGCGTTCCATCTATGTAGTCCAGGGCCTCCGCTAGCTCGTAGCCCAGGCTCCGAATGCGGCTCCTGAAAGACGACATTCTCCCAGCACGCAGTTACCCAGACAGGGAAGAACAAATGTCCACTTTAAGCAAACTCACCGGGAACGACGTCTCAGTTTGGCGGCAGTCTACTGTCATGCGGTGGCCCTCGCGAGCCACTATAAGACGCCACAAGTCACCGGTGAAGTTTGCATAGTTGTTTATTAACGAACAAAAGCAATACAAAACAATGAGCCATGGTGGGCTAAAACACACAACACTACAAATACTTGATCATGAGGCAAACAAGAAGCACACTTACAATCATAACCCAGGGAGGGTCAAAGCGTCTGACCATGAAGAACTCGTGCACAAATCCTTGACGAATCGTTGACGTGGAATCATTGACATTTCGTTGACGAGACTGCCGCATTATTCTGCTCCCAGAGCCCACTTAAATGCAGAGCTGCCGATGAGCCGAAATGCAGCACAGCTGTCAGACTTGACAGCAGGAAGCCCCTCCGAGCACTGTCACAATAAAGGTTCGCGGAGCTGGAATGTACACACTGCTGTCAAACCTGGTGAGAATGATGCATGGCTCGAGCGCGGACGAGATCGGCGCTCGAGCCATGACACTGACAGACTGTGCTGCTGGATTGGGTGGCCCATGTTCTCCGGCAGGCCACCCGACTCTTACTACCATGACATCCGTCAGGTCTAGGACTTTTTCTGGCCACTTGAACTGTCTAGTTTTTTGGTCCAAGGGACCTAGGTGCCCGGGTCTGTGTGGGTGTGGGTCCTGAGCGGGTTTTTTGTTTTTTGTTCCCTCCTAGTCTGGGTTTGCTGGGGTGTGAGTTTTTTTGTTTGTTTTTTTTTTTGGTTTTTTTTGTCCTGTGTAAACTCTTGCATTTTCTCGTCGGGAACTGTGTCTGTTTTTTGGCTGCAGGGTGCTGGCCTGTGATTGCCCTGGTCTGCCTGGCTGAGGGGATCGTACACTGTGATGTCAACCCCTCGAACTGGACTTGGGCAGTCTCAAAGGTGGTGTCCCTGTAGCTGTGGACTCGGCCCTTTCCCTGCTGGTGATGGCTCCCTAGTAATGGTGCTTCCTCACTTGAATCGTCAGTGCTCAGTCATAAGTCTCACATAGACAAAAGTGTGCGCGCGCATGTGTGTGTGTGTGTGTGTGTGTGTGTGTGTGTGCGTGCGTGCGTGCGTGCAGTGCACGTACAATACATATGCAAGTGTGTATGTGTATGGGGAGGTTAATTGTGTTTAATTGTAATGAGTGAAGCACTTTATGTTGCAACTGTTGTATGAAAACTGCTATATAAATAAAGCTTTGATTGATTTGATTGATGGTATTGCTCCAGATTTTCTGCCAAGCCAAGACTTGGACTTTTCATGGCTATGCTATTGGCAATCCTGCTACTTTATGTCCACGGCTGGTATCTACAAGTTGTGTAACATCCTCACTGGGATGTGAGTGCTATGGATGGTCTTCGCACGTAAATATTGTTTGATCTGATTTTCATTACCGACTTTATTGTCTGTGGGTTTTTGGAGATCTGCTGCTCTCCTGATGAGTTTTCTTAGTCGATCTTCACAGGGAAACTATCACACAAGGTTAATTTTGCAGTCACTGGTCTGTTACAAAAATTACACTGAAGTGCTTTTACCGTTGTCTGGTATCCAGCCTAATCCTGGTCCTCTGACTACTTGTAACACACCAGCTGATTTTAAGAATATGTCTGGGTTACATATCTTGCATATAAATATCCGGAACTTGCTTCCTAAAATGGATATGCTATGAATTTTGGCTTGCTTATCTGATGCTGATGTTGTTATTTCTGAGACTTGGTTTACCAAATCTGTACTAGACAGAGATGTGGCAATTGATGGTTTTAATATATATTGTTCAGGCCATCCTAAAAAAGGCACTGGTGTGGCAGTCTATCTCAAATCCAGTCTTGCTGCACAAGTTCTGCTCTCCGAATCTGCTCCTAAATAGTTTGAAATTTTAGCTCTAAATACTGGATTGTCTAGTGGTCAGTCTTTAACTGTTGCTGGCTGTCACAGGCCCCCTTCTGCTACCACTGACATTTTATCCTCTTTAGTACAGCTTTTATCTCAGTTGCAGTTTACGGAAATCATCCTGGTAGGTGATTTTAATTGGGACTGGCTTTCATCTGTCTAATGATTTTAAAGCACATTGTTTATCTTTCAATCTTACACAAATTATTGAAAGCCCCGCCAGTCTTAATCCTAAGACTGTTTTGTCTACATAAACATGCAGGCAAATAATCTCTTCTTGATCCTTTTCTCACCAACAAGCCACATTCATACTCAGCAAGAGGGGTCTTTGCTAACGATCTAAGTTATCATTGTGTGATTGGTGTTCTTAGAGATGCCAAATTTCCTCATTTTAAGCCCTGTGTTGTAACAAAAAGAAGCATTAAGCATTTTAGTGAACAAGCCTTTCTTCATGATTTATTTTACTTTAACTGTGGTCATATTTTATTGATTGATGATGTCAATCTTGCTCCTTTTTGCCAGTTTAGAGTGAAGGGTAGTGATAGTTCTTGGTTCACTTCTGAGCTTGCGAGCCTCTTACACAAGAGGAATCAGATTTGGGCAGTTGCAAGGAAGTCTGGTCCTGAAGATGACTAGCTATATTTCCACCAGTTGCGTAATCACTGCACTGCTTCTATCAAAAAATCAAAATGTGATTACCATTTATCTCAGACCACAAACTGTTTAAATGATCCTCAGAGATTCTGGCATGCCATAAAATCTCTTTCTGTCTACTGCTGCTCGTCAGAGCTACCATCTTAGTTAATTGTTGATTCAATTCCTGTTTCAAATAAATCTGAGATGCTCAACTGTTTTAACAAACATTTTGTTGCCTCCAGCTCTTTGTTTGACACAGTATCCAAAGGAAAATCACTATCTTCTTCCCTTCCTTTGAAAGTAATGCTTCTGGTAGCCACACTTTCTCCACCCCTTTTTCTGTTGGGGAAGTTTGTAAGGCTTTATTTTTATTTATTTAGAATCCTTTATTATTATTATTTTTTTTTTTATTTTATTTTTTTTTATTACTTATTTTGTACCTGTAGGTAGATTTGTTTTGCAGTCTGGTGACAAGCCACCAGCTGCCGGTCGCTGCGTGCGCAAGCGCCCCGTATCCCTAACCTGCATGTTTTTGGCATGTGGGAGGAAACCGGAGAAATCCCGGAGTAAACCCATGTAAAAAACCTAGACCGAAGAACGTCTGCAGGTCCTGACAATCTCCCCCCTTATTTCTTACAACTGGCTACAAATATTATAGCCAAACCAATGTCACACATTTTTAATCTTTCCATCGAAAAAATGTCATTCCTGATGTTTGGAAAACTGCATTTGTAGTCCCCTTATTAAAAGGTGGTGATCCCACCATGCTGAAAAACTACAGATCAATTTCCCAGCTCTGCATTTTAGTGAAGGTTTTTGAAAGGCTGGTGAATGATCAAATCAAGGACTATTTGTGCTTAAATAACATTTTATCTTCTTACCAATCTGAAGCAACACAGTACAGTAACTACCTCCTTGAAAGTCCTAAATGATGTTGTTGAAACCTTGGATGCCAAAGAATACTGTGCTGCACTTTTCATAGATTTGTCCAAGGCATTTGACACTGTTAGCCATGAGATTTTAAGTCAGAAGCTCTCAGATATAGGCCTGACAGACCAAGCTGTTGGTTGGTTCTCAAACTGTCTCTTCAATCATAAGCAATGCGTACAGCTTAGTGGTCTATCCTCTAGCTTTCTTAGCACCAATAAAGGTATGCCACAGGGTTCAGTTTTAGGACCCACTATCTACGTCAACAGTGTGGATAAAAATACAAATGCATATCTACATCTCTATGCTGATGATACTATTGTCTATTGTTGTGCAAGCACTGTTGCCCTTGTATTTGAATGTCTGCAGTCAACATCTGACACCATTCAGTCTTAATTGCTCGATCTCAGACTAGTGCTAAATGCTGGCAAACCAAGACAATGTTGTTTTCTGGTAAAAAGAAGGTGCCAACAGTTTTTCCTTATATTACATCTGCTCAAAATACCTCCATTGAGCTTGTGGCTCTTACAAATACTTAGGTATCACAACTGCTGAAAACCTTTCTTTTAAACTGCACATTTAAAACCTTTTAAAGAAATTGAAATTGAAATGTGGCTTCTCCTTTAGAACCAAATCCTATTTCTCTTTTAATGCTAGGAAAAAGCTTGTTGCTTCCCCCTTCTTGCCTATTTTTGACTATGTGGATATTATCGATATGAATGCCTCTGCTCAGTCTCTTCAGTTGTTGGATACGGTCTATTATGGAGCACTAAAACTCATGACAGAATGTAAACCCCTCGCACATCACTGCACTTTGTACTCCCTGGTCAGCTGGTCATCATTGTCCATGCCCAGAGTCTTGCACTGGTATAATTTCATCTACAAATCCATCCTAGGCCTGATGCCCATATAGTTATCATCTTATATGTTACATACTCAGTGCAGTCATAGTTTGTGCTCCCAGGACTTCATTATTTTTACTGTCCCCTCTGTTCGTACAGAGCTTGGCAAAAAGCCATTTTCACAATCTGCTCCCTCAGCTTGGAACTCGCTACACCAGAGTCTGAAGTTATCTAGCTTGATTCCCTTAGGAGATTGAAAACTTTTTATTGGGTCACTGGAGAAGGCATCATCGGGAAACTGTTCTTGTTTTTAGTATTCTAATTTGTTATCAATCGATACTTTTTGCACATTTTTTTTGTTGTTTTGTACTGATTAAGGTCACTTACAGTAGTGTTGTCTGTAACTCTGTGTTGTACTGTGTGTTGTTTTTGTCTTAATGAGACTACATGTATAAAGGTTAATAAAAAAATAAAAATCAGAATTCTGATTCTGATAAAGGTTAATAAAAAAAATAAAAATGAGAAGAAAGTTGCAAATTTATAAGAAAGTTGCAACTTTACAACAAAAAAGTAGCAAATTTGCAAGAAAAAAGTTGAACATTTATGAGAAAAAAGTTGCAAATCTGAAAGAAAAGCGTTGCAAATTTATAAGCAAATAGTCACAATTTGATTGAAAAAGTTGCAACTTCCATCCATCCATCCATCCATCTTCTACCGCTTAACCCTTTTCTGGTAGCGAGGGGACTGGAGCCTATCCCAGCATCTTTGGGCGGGAGGAAGGGTACGGCCTGGACAGATCGCCAGTCCATCGCGGGGCCAAGCTGCAACTTTGCAACAAAAATGTTTCAAATTTATGAGAAAAAGTTGCAAATTATGAGAAAAAAGTTGCAGATTTAAAACAAAAAAGTTGCAAATTTGCAAGAAATATTCCAAATTTCTGAGGTTTTTTTTTACATTTAGCATTGGTGCTCCAAAGTCTTATGTAATATGTTTAGGCATATATATATACGTATATATGTGTGTGTGTGTGTAATTCTGTATTTTTTCCCGGTTGGGGGGCACATGTCCTCCCTGCCCCCCCCCCCCCCCCCCCAGTGATTTACTGTACTCCTATGTCCCTGGTATTTTTTTCTTTTTTTAATTAGATCAAGCAGATGGGAAAATATGGAATCCCTCAATTCTGAGTAAACATTATGGAATGACCCTGTAATTTGCAGTAATAA
Organism: Pholidichthys leucotaenia; assembly: GCA_020510985.1. Taxonomy (NCBI): domain Eukaryota; kingdom Metazoa; phylum Chordata; class Actinopteri; order Cichliformes; family Pholidichthyidae; genus Pholidichthys; species Pholidichthys leucotaenia. The sequence continues at coordinate 73,472,177 of CM035846.1, forward strand.
AAGAAATCCCTGCATCAAATTAGATAGATAGATAGATAGATAGATAGATAGATAGATAGATAGATAGATAGATAGATAGATAGATAGATGTACTTTATTGATCCCAAACTGGGAAATTGCAGTGTAACATCAGCATGACAGTTGACAGCCAAACAACAGAAACACACACGACAGACAAAGGGATTACCCATGGAAAGGAAAAAAGAAACTAACACAACTATAGAACCTATATACATCATAGCTTAATATATGATGATGACCAGTATAAACACATGAATCATCCCATTGCACAAAGAAGGACTATCAGGAGCAGAGTGAAATGTGAGGTACCAGTTAGTCTGTAAGGTGCAGTGTGGCAGCATAGCTATGACCAGAATACAACATCATAGTGAGTTATTGTACAGTGAAATTGCATGTGGCAGGAAAGATTTCCTGTACCTGGCCGTTCGACAACGAAGCTGTAGTAGTCTACTGAAGAAAGTGCTTCGCTGCCTACCTAGTGTGTGGTGGAGGGGGTGATCAGGATTGTTCATTGTTCAAATTACATCTGCTAATTAGTTGAATGTTTGGACATTTTGGTAAACTGCTGCACCAAGCTGATAAACATGGATCATGGACTCCAGCACGAAGAATGTCAGTTGAAACAAAGGAGAAGATTATAAAACTTCTTCAAGAAGGTAAATCCTCACAGAATGTGGCAAAAGATGTTGGTTGTTCCCAGTCAACTGTGTACACATTAACAAAATGGGAAGGGTGTAAAAGGAAGGCATACTGGTAGACCAAGGAAGACATCAACGCATCAAGATAGAAAGCTTAAAGCAAAATGTCTTCAAAACAGAAAATGAACAACAAAACAATTGAGGAACAAATGGGCAGAAAGTGGAGTCAATGTGTGTGACCGTGTAGTGGATTTAGATTAATGGGTTTATAGGTGTTTTATTGTTGATGCAAGTATTAATGAAAATATGAATGTGAGTAGGAATGAAGATTTCCTTTCATTACACTCATATCCTCATAGGGCACCAGTCCAGATAATGGACAGTTTTATTAACAATTCTTTATTTGTACCAATGATGAATCAGTCTCAAAAAAATCCCTTGTGAGTTCTTGTCTGCTAATAATCAAGAAGATGGACATGAAATCAAGCATTAACGTCCATATGTCTTTCAATAGCTTAATAAGAAATGTCAGAATAGGTAAACACATTTGGATGATTTTAAAACAAAGAATTCAACATGTATCATGGGCATCATACTGTAGATGGTTATTGAATTATTGAGCATCACATGTGAATCAAACATTTGTGGGACCAAATAAACCATAGTTTAACTTGGCAATATACTGGAAATTGGAAAACCATAAAATAGCATTGGTTATGAAAAGTGGATGCAATTTTATGAAGAAAATGATGAGTAAACTATCTGGAAAAATGGAAAATTGGTGTTTCTCTGAAAAAGAACCTAAATTAATGAAAGGACAAAATGCATTTTGAAATTCTGATGGGAGTTTGCATGAAATTAAGTTTAACCTTCCAGGAACTTACACCAGGACTTACACCAGGAATATTCTGAAGAATTAAGTTTAAATTAAACAACAGACCATCAGCCAACCAGAGTCATATTGCATCCCATGGCAGCAGGTGGTCCATTTGGATCTTGCTCCATCTCGACAGGCGTGGATTTCAATGGAAGAAGTGGGAGACAGATTCTTTCCACAGTTATGGCCTGCTCCCAAGATCATATTGGTTGATTCTTCAGCAAAGCTGGGCGAGGTCTCTCTTATGCACTGAAGCAGGAATTTGTTTATTGTACAAAGTCTGATCAGAAAGTCAAATTGGGACAAAAACACACCACCGATCCGTTTCTTCTGATGTATGTGGCTTGAATGAGTTGGTTTAAGATTAGAAAAAAAAATCAAACAAAATCTTCTTGCACGGTAATTTAAAGAAAAGGATTAAAATAAGGAAAAGGGAACTTTAAAGAAAAGAAAAAGAATTTTCACAGTGCATGGGAACTCTGGCCCTACTTAAAAACAGAAAAAAAAAAAGGGGAGAGCAGAAAATGCTCCTTATAGCTTGGCTAACGCCCAAAAACTGAACAAAGGGAAGATTTTGATTTTTGGAGGGAAGAACAAAGGGAAGATTTTTGGGGCTGCACGGTGGCGCAGTGGTTAGCACTGCGGCAGCACAGTTTACCCTTGGCCGGGGGATCGTGGGGATCGTGGGATCGTGGGTTCAATCCCAGCCCCCGACCAACAGTGTTCTGTGTGGAGTTTGCATGTTCTCCCCATGTATGCGTGGGTTTACCCCGGGATTTCTCTGGTTTCCTCCCACATGCCAAAAACATGCAGGTTAGGTTAATTGGAGACTCTAAAGTGGCCCTAGGTGTGAATGTGTGTGTGAATGGTTAAGGGATAGCGCCGTATCGTGGCTGCTTCATCCATCCAGGTGGTGGATGACCCTCAATTTCCCCTCGGGGGATCAATAAAGTATACTAAATCTAAATCTAAAAAAAAAAAAATTCAGGTGTGGCAGAATTTCACTGGCTTTCATGAAAACTTGGCTGAACCAATTACATGGAGTTTCCTGTTCAACAGAAGTCATAAACAGCTGGCCAAAAAGGAGATACAGTGGAGCCTGGAAACCCATTGGTCATTTCAAAGTTCAGGGCTCTGTGGGTTTCCCAGCAGAAGGGGGGGGGGATTCGATATAAGAACTGAGATTGTTATGGCCCGAGCGCTGGTCCTGTCTGCACTCGGGCCATGTATAGCTCGCTGCCGGCCTTGACAGCTGTGGGTTGTATTCTGGCCTCACCGGGCTCTTATTGTGAAGGCGCTCGGTGGGGCTTCCGCCTGTCAAGGCAGGTCAGCTGTCTGTCATTTCTGCTCATTAGCGTTCGCCTTTATAAGGCGGGCGCTGACCGCAGTCCAATTGCGGGAGCATAAGTCGACCGTAAGTCAACCAAAGTCAACGATCGCTAATCCTCGTGAGGCCTAGTTTGACCTTCATGTCAGGTTCATTTTCATTCTTGTCTTGTCATAGTTTAGCTCGTAGGGGCTGGGGTTAGCCCTACGAGTCCCTATATCCCTATATCCCTAACCACTGCGCCACCGTGGCTGCACGGTGGCGCAGTGGTTTAGCACTGTGACAGCACAGTTTTACCCTCGGCAGGGGGATCGCGGGGATCATGAGGTCGTGGGTTCGATCCCAGCCCCCGACCAACAGTGAGCTGTGTGGAGTTTGCATGTTCTCCCCGTGTTGCGTGGGTTTACTCCGGGATTTCTCCGGTTTCCTCCCGCATACCAAAAACATGTAGGTTTAGGGCGCTCGCGCACGCAGCGACCAGCAGCCGGTGGCTTGTCACCAGACTGCAAACCAAGTCTACCTACGGGTACAAATAAGTAACAAAAAAAAAAAAAAAAAATCCCTTAGTGTGTGTGTTTTGCCCTTAGCGGCTCATAGCCTTGTACCCTATCCTGCAAATAAAACATCATTGCAAAACTCACTGGTGACTTGTGGCGTCTTATACTGGCTCGTAAGGGCCAGACATGACAGTATGCTCCCGCCATAGTGTCTAAATGGAGACGCCACACTGAGACGCCTTTTTCACTGTGAGTTTTTGCAGTTATTGGACTGTTGTTCTTCCTGTCTGGGTGTCAAGTGTCAATTCCTGGGAGAATGCCGTCACCCAGGGGCCGCGGTCGGCGCCTGGGCAAGGAGCTAGCGAGTGCCCTGGAGTATGTTGATGGGTCGCTCCTGGCCGCTACCTTTGACGACAACCCTTACGACATGCTCTGGCACCTGGACTACGCTGAGATTCTGCTGGACAACCTTCCTCTTCACTACGACGACCACCCGGAGGTTATGAGGAGGAGGGTTGAACTCGCCGCACAGCGCGAGATACTCCGTGGGCTGGAGGGAAATCCCGGCAGGAAGCCGAAGAGGAGGCATCCCCGCTCCTCACGTCCGGATCCCGTTCCTGCCTCTACTCCAGTCCAGGAGTTCGCTCTGCCCAGGGGTGATCCCCACCAGAGAACGTCGTCATTCGGGGATTCCCCAGAGAAGCTCCAGCTCGCAGCTGCTTCCATCTGGGACCGAGTGGTGGCTGCTCGTTCGGCAACTCACCCCTCATTGATTATTACCTCCGCCAGGCCGAAAAGGCCAGGAGGAGGTTATGTTTTTGCCAGGGTTTGTGTGTTTGTCTGTTTGTCTGTCTGTCTGTTTGTCTGTCTGTCTGTCTGTCTGTCTGTTTGTCTGTTGGTTAGCAAGATAACTCAAAAAGTCTTGGACGGATTTGCATGAAACTTTCAGGCGTTGTTGGAAATGGTACAAGGAAGAACTGATTAAATTTTGGGGGTGATCCGGTTCACCGTCTGGATACAGGAATTTTTTTAAAGCATTTTTCAACACTGTGACATAGGGCCATTTTCAACATGTGCGCAGGCGCAATGGAGGGCGCTGGTCGTCGTGTCTGCAACACAAACTCTGCGTTCTTCAACGTTTTAGGCACAAAAGCACGCGGAAAACACTGCTGGCCTGGGCCCGCTAGCGTGCTCGTGTTTGCGCGCAACTGCAAAACCTCACACGGGCAGCTGTCCGCCGACAGATTCTTTGGCAGAAATTCCCCGGCCAGCTATAGGCGCTGCGCATTTGGCAGAAATTCACCGGCCAGCCATAGGAGCTGCGCATTTGGTAGAAATTCACCGGCCAGCCATAGGCGCTGCGCATTTGGCAGAAATTCCCCGGCCAGCCATAGGCGCTGCGCATTTGGCAGAAATTCCCCGGCCAGCCATAGGAGCTGCGCATTTGGCAGAAATTCCCCGGCCAGCCATATGCGCTGCGCAATAACGAGCTCTCTGCCGGCGAAGCTTCTAAATTCTCGTTTGCCGCGGAGCGAAACCCCAAAATAATGTAATATAAAACCCACGGCAACCTGTCTACCCAATTTGCATCCGTCAGTGGAGGAGATGGACACAACAGCAACACTTCAGTTTATTACCTCCGCCAAGGAGGCAATGCTTTTACTTCTGAACCACTAATCCTATCACTATCAGATTGATTGTCATTGATTAATTGTGTGTTTATTGCACTGTCCCTGTCAAATAAACAAATACTCATTGTGAATCCAATTGCTAGTCATATGTTTACATGCTCAAGGAATCTGAAAACGTACACACAAACACTGTATGGGGGGAATTGTGCCGCTTGGCGGAGGTCTGCGCTCTCCGAGTGCTTTTCTAGTTAAACATGTGATGGCGGCAGTCAGACTGGTGGAGAGGAATCCTAGATTAAGTGACTTCTCGGAGTTTGCCGACCTCCTTGCCTCGGTCTTGGCACAGGAGCAGTGATTCCCGGACCTTACCTTCGCCTCGCCCTCTGCCAGAAACCACCGTCACCACCACAATCCACCTCAGCAGAATCCCCAGCTGGACCCGCTGCCGGGAACCTTCGAGAGCGGCTCCACCTTGTCTTTCCAGGGGGCCCTCTGTCGCCATCCAGCGGGGAGAAGGAGGAACAGCGTCCCCTATGGCAGGCATCACCTCTCCTCCAGGAGAAAGGCAAGTGCATGTTAATTTATTACATCATGATTGTAACCTGCCTTGTCTGACTCCTGGGGGCGGAGTTCGGGGTTCGCAGCCCCCCAAGCTCCTTCCACCTGCTGTAGAGATAATGACTAAACCTGCTGCCTCTGTGTCCCCCCCGTTGAGCGGTCCGCGATGCCAGGCCTACGTCGTCGGATGAAGAGGGGGCCTGCAGTGCTGGAAAGCCTGGATCCAGCCCTGCAGCCACGTCGTGGACGGAGGAGAAGAGCGGACTACGGCCCGGAGCCTGAGCCGATGATGAAGCGTCCCCGGGTCTCCTCGCCGGAGCGTTCTGAGCCAGTGGGTCAAGGGTCCCCTGCCCCCACGCCATACGGGTCATCGGCGTGAACAGCAGTGCAGGAGGAACCTCAGGCTGCAGACGACATCTTGCCAGCTGCGGAGCCCGACGCAGCTGAGCTGGAGCCTGCTGATGAGAGTCGCCGCCCTGAACCTGGATCGTCGAAGTCCTGGGTGGCAACAGAACCCGAGTGCAGGCAAGTGCTCCCTCTTGTTTCTCTGTCCCCTGTTTTGGAGCATTTTTGCCTGCCTCTCAGGGAGGCGAGTGAGGAGCAGCCGCCTGCTGCGCCCGAACTCGTCTCGCTGGGTTCTGCTGCTACCGGTGATTCTGATCCCGGTTTTCTTGTTGCTTGTGAGCCTCATTGCAGTGTCGCCGGCACGGAACCAGTCGGAGTCACTGGGTTGGAGGTCCCAGGTTCGGGGGTGGAGATCGTCAGCGGAGCTGCACCGACCCAGTCGGGGTCCGTCGTGGAGGCTGCTGTAGCCCAATCGGGGTCCGACGTGGGTGCAGCCAAAACTCAATAGGGGTCCAGCGAAGGTGCAGCGCCGGTGTGGTCCGCGGACGGGGGAGGAGCTGCAGACCTTTCACCATCAGACGGATTACGGGCTCATCCTGGTCTTGTCCCTCTACTCGGTCATTGCCCTTGCGCATCATCGCCGGGGGCCGTGGGGGTCCCTGTTCACTCGCCCCAGCTCTCCCGAGTTTTGTCCTCGTCAGGGAGGCCGCTGCGGGCTGTTTTTCCCCGGGATTGGTGGCTGAGGGACACGGGTCGGCCGCCTGAGGGATGGCTTCACCGGTTCGGCGCCCCGGGTCGGCCACCCGACGTGTTATGTGTTTCGTCGGGCGACCTGGTTCGGTCACCAGAGGAGCGGACGTGCTGGGCGTTGGACTGTGGTGAGCCGTCTGGTCATGTTCCGCCTCCCATGACCACCTGCCGGCCGTTGGACGCGGGGAGACCACCTGAACTGTTCCTATGGCACCTGGTCTCCACTGGTCGGCATAAACTGTCAGGGGGGAAGTGATTATTTTCTGGTGATGTCCTGATCCAGTTATTGTCCGGTTTTGTTTTTCTTGATATTCTGTATTCCTCCATGTCTTGCAGTTGCTCTATTTTGTTTTGCGCATAGTTAAGTATGAGTCAATTGTTCTGTTTTCCTGTACTTGGTTATTTGAAGTGTCACTTGAGCATTCACACAGGTGAGAAGTGTGAACCACTACCATACCATACCATACCGAATGACTACGGCCTCAACAGAGAAGAAAGAGAAAAAATAACAAAATATCAAGACCTCAAAAATGACCTAAGGAGCACCTGGAATCTGCAGGAAGTAGACATAATACCTGTGGCGGTGGGAGCAACTGGGATGGTGAAGAAAAACCTAACAAAATATCTACAGGCGATACCCGGCTGCCCTAGCATCTGTGAAATACAGATCTCAGCATTAAGAGGAACAGTCTCTATCTTGAAGAGAGCCCTCGGATACAAAGCATTTTGATTTAAAGTGTAACCATAGACCCCTGGTTGGGGCCCATTGCACTTGTAATGAAGTGAGATATACATAAATAAAACAGTGAGAAGCCATTTTCTTGTGAAACGTGGGCAAAGATTTAATTTTCTCCTGTCCTGTGCAATCTTCTGTAATCATTGGTTGAGTATCTAATTTAATCTACGTATTTGGTATTTCTTGTCATTGTCCTGTATTTAGTTATTCTGACCCAGTAATTCTGTTTTTTTTTTCTCTCCATGATATCCTGCACAATTTTCTGTAATCATTGGTTAAGTATCTAATTTAATCTGAGTATTTGGTATTTCTTGTCATTGTCCTGTGCTTAGTTTTTCTTTCTTCCTGGTCTTGTTTTGGGTTTGGTCTCTCTCCCTCCGGGCCTACCCCCAACCGCCCACCCTGGATGGGGTAGGGTGGGGGCAGGGTGGTCCATGGGCGTTCTGGAAGCCCGCCTTCGGGGGAGGGTACTGTTACGACCTCAGCGCTGGTCCTGTCCGCATTCGGGCCACGTATAGCTCGCTGCCAGCCTTGACAGCTGTGGGTTGTATTCTGGCTTCACTGGGCTCTTATTGTGAAGGTGCTCGGTGAGGCTTCCGCCTGTCAAGGCCGGTCAGCTGTCTGTCATTTCTGCTCGTTAGCGTTCGCCTTTATAAGGCGGGCGCTGACCGCAGTCAAATTGAATCGGTAAATTCCAAAAGGGCCCAAGTCCACAATTTTTCAAAACCCAGATATTACATGTTTAATGAACTTTAAGAGACAAGCTATCTGATTATGTGCAAAAACGTCCCAAGTCAACTTTAATGCATTGACTATTCACAGCATTGTTAATGCACTGAGTGCAAGAGAGACCCAAGTCCAGGACTTGGGCCCTTCCTGCATGGATTAAACTTAAAGTCATAGGTGGCAGCACCAGTCATCCAAGATGTTCAGAAATTGGCGAAATATCTTTCACCAGAGGCTCAGCAGTTCCTCAGTAATTTAACAGTTTGTGATGCTAAGCGTGAAGATGACTCTGACTTTGACGATTAGTTACCAGTAGATGGACCTCTATGTTAATCTGCCCACTTTTAGATGAAAATCTCATTTGCTGGCAGTTATCAAAACAATAGTTTGAATATAAAGTGATCATAAAAGGTGTTCAAAGCATGGCATAATTAAAAAAAAAACATTTTCAACATGTGAGAAATAGATGTTATGCGCTTCTTTTCATATGTTCTTATTGTTTAATTCAAGAAGGGCCCAAGTGCAGGGACTTTAGTTTGCCAATCCTCTGAAATTAAAAAAGTGAAATGCTTCATATTATAGCATTTCTAAGCTATGGCCTTGTGCTATATCTGAGTAAAGTATGAACCATCTGGCAAAGACTACCTTTGAGATATGCAATTTATTTGATTTCCTGCAAAAACATATTTCTTGGACTTGGGCCCCTTTTGAATTCACCTATTCAATTGCGGGAGCATAAGTCAACCTTAAGTCAACCAAAGTCAACGGTCGTTAAACAGTCCTCGTGAGGCCTCATTTGACCTTCATGTCAGGTTCGTTTTCATTCTTGTCTTGTCATAGTTTAGCTCGTAGTGGCTGGGGTTAGCCCTACGAGTCCCTATATCCCTTAGTGTGTGTGTTTTGCCCTTAGCAGCTCATAGCCTTGTACCCTATCCTGCAAATAAAACATCATTGCAAAACTCACTGGTGACTTGTGGCATCTTATACTGGCTCGTGAGGGCCAGACATGACAGAGATCCTCATAAAACCCATATATTCTGTATACTAACACATCAATTCTTTACACTTTAGTGACTAAGATATTCTACTCAATAATAAGGGAACAAACAATGTGTCTGCGTTGTAACTGATTAATTTGTGATAGTAAGCATGCAAAAAAATTCATTTCTTCCTGAGAATAAAGCAGCACATATCAAATCATATCAATAAAAGAATTTCAAAGCACAATTGTCCAACATAGGGTTCAGCCATGTCTTCAGTAGCGGATGCTGTCTTGAGAGAAAGAATATGAATTAATTCATTTGTCCATAACCCAGAAATTCCACTGCAGAGAGAGAGAGAAAAAAATTAATATCCCTGAGCCATCCACCAGATGGCACTGTGAATCTGTCTGGTTGTTTACTGAAGAATCTTGACTTCCCCGACTGGACTATATCTTCTCTTCTTCCTCTCGGCGCCACACGAGTAGGCTGCCTTTTTGCAACAGCGGCTCGATTCCGAGTTTTTTTCCCTTCCTCTCTTTTTTGACCAGTCTTTTTTTTTCACCCCACTTATATCACGGACACACAGATCGTCCCAAATGTCTCCTGAGCCTGTGGACGGAGCCACTGTTTATAGCAGGATACGATACAACAGGGAAGAGCTGCTAGCATTTAACCGCTACCCGGTCCCATTGGAAAAACTCGACATACCGAGAGAATTGAGGCGAAAGCGTCACGGCTGCCGGGCTGGAGTAAGGCGGAGGACAAAAAATATAAGGTACAGACCCTCCCTTCCATCTGTTGTCATGGGAAATGTACGGTCGATACTGGGAAAGTTAGATGAGCTAGCGGCTATCTCCCTTTATGATAGCACTTACCGGGAGTGCTCTCTCCTTTTGTTTACTGAGACGTGGCTAACTGAACTAGCAGCAGATGCTAACATTGAGCTGGAGGGTTTTCACATGATACGAGCTGACCGAACACCAGACAGTGGCAAAGCTAGGGGCGGTGGAGTGATAATGTATGTTAACAACAACTGGTGCAGACCGGGACATATCACTGTTAAACAACGACATTGCAGCAAAGACTTTGAGTTGCTAGCTGTTAGCATGAGGCCTACATATCTCCCGAGAGAACACTCACACGTGATCTGCATTGTTGTTTATGCAAATCCGACGGCGAACGCTGGGACAGCGCGTGACGTCATCCATTCAGTAACCAGCAGGCTGCAGACAGAACACCCAGATGCTCTTCTCCTCATCTCAGGCGATTTCAACCACGTTTCACTGTCTCCCATTCTACCCACGTTCACCCAGTATGTCACATGCCACACTAGAGACAATAAAACACTGGATTTATTCTACGCAAACACTAAGGAGGCGTACACCTCATCACAACTCCCCCCACTCGGGAGATCGGATCACAACTTGGTTCATCTCCGGCCGGTGTACAAACCCCTAGTGCACAGACAACCTCCGGCCATGCACACTGTGGAGTTATGGTCTGAGGAGACAATGGACACTCTAAAGGACTGTTTTGAAGCCACCGCCTGGAAGCAGCTCTGCAATCCACATGGTGAGGACATCGATGGCCTCATTCACACCTTCACGGGCTACCTCAGCTTCTGTGTGGACAAATCAGTTCCCACCAAGACCATACGGCGTCACTCAAACAACAAACCCTGGATCAACCCTGAGATAAAAACACTTCTGAGAGAGAAGAAGAGGATCTTCAGGTCGGGGAACAGGGAGATGCTGAAGTCCGTACAGAGGGAGCTGAGGAGAAAGATCAGAGAAGGCAAGGACAGCTTCAGGAAGAAGATGGAGGACAAGCTGCAACAGAGCGACATCAGCAGGGTCTGGAGAAACCTCAAAACCATCTCGGAGCTCCAGAATACCTCCCCCCAGGCCACGGGGGGCAGGGAGTGGGCGAACAACCTGAATCTGTTTTTCAATAGATTTGACCAACCGCCCTCCCCCCTGTCTGCACAACAACCACTGCTGCCTCTAAGAAATCAAGTCCTGCTGCCCACTCCCCACTCCACCGACACCCCCCCCACTCCCAACACACAGCCCCCCATCCTGACCCTGACCAAGACCCAGGTGAGGACGGAGCTGAGGAAGATCAAGGCGAGGAAGGCGTCGGGACCGGACGGCATCAGTGCAAAGCTCCTCAAGTCCTGTGCAGACCAGCTGTGTGGGATTGTGACGTATATCTTCAACATGAGCCTGAAACTGGGGAGGGTACCACAGCTGTGGAAAACATCTTGTGTGGTACCTGTACCAAAAACTTCCCATCCCAAAGACCTGAACAGCTACAGACCGGTGGCCTTGACGTCCCACTTGATGAAGACCCTGGAGAGACTGCTCCTTGCTCATCTCCGCCCCCTGGTGGAACCAGCGATGGATCCACTCCAGTTCGCCTACCAGCATGGCATTGGGGTGGAGGATGCGGTGATCTTCCTCCTTCACCGTTCTCTGTCCCACCTGGAGAAGCCCGGGAATATGGTGAGGATCATGTTCTTTGACTTCTCCAGTGCTTTCAACACCATCCAACCGATGATCCTGAAGGACAAGCTGCTGTGCGCAGGAGTGGACCAGCACCTGTCATCATGGATCCTGGACTACCTCACGAACTGGCCTCAGTTTGTGAGAACCCGGGACTGTGTTTCCGACACGATCATCAGTAGCACGGGGGCCCCCCAGGGAACGGTGCTGGCTCCCTTCCTGTTCACTCTTTATACTGCGGACTTCTCACACAACACAACACACTGCCATCTACAGAAGTTCTCTGATGACTCTGCGATCGTTGGTCTCATCTCCAATGGAGATGAAGCTGAGTACAGAGGGCTTATCCAGGACTTCGTGGACTGGTGCCATCGGAACTGCCTCCAGATCAACGCGAGGAAAACTAAGGAGCTGGTGGTGGACTGCCGCAGGCATGGGCAGCCCCTCACAGCACCAGTAAATATACAGGGAACAGACATCGAGATGGTGACATCCTATAAGTACCTGGGTGTTCATCTGAACAATAAACTAGACTGGTCACACAATACTGACGCACTCTACAAGAAGGGACAGCGCAGGCTGTTCCTGCTGAGGAGACTCAGGTCTTTTGGTGTACAAGGGGCGCTGCTGAAGTCATTCTATGACACGGTGGTGGCATCAGCCATCACTTTTGGAGTGGTCTGCTGGGGCAGTGGCATTACTGCAGCCGATAGGAAGAGACTGAACAAACTGATTAAGAAAGCTAGCTCTGTCCTGGGGCAGCGCCTTGATCCGATGGAGGAGATAGGAGAGAGAAGGACGGTGGCTAAACTGTCATCTCTGCTGGAGTCCGAGTTCCACCCTATGCAGGACATACTGGATGCACTGAGGAGCTCATTTAGCAGCAGACTACATCATCCCAGGTGCACAACCGAGAGGTTTCGTAGGTCCTTCCTACCAACGGCTGTCAGACTGTACAACCTAAGCAGGGCTGCTCGCAGAGATAGCAAAATGACGTAACAAACTAATAGTTTTTTGAATGCAAAAGATGCAATAGACTTACACAATGGTCCTCTCCGGCATACAACTAGGAACATACCGGTCGCTATGGAGGGTGAGAATATGTATGGGCACATAATCATACCATGTAGGATAACTAAGTAGTCGGTTATGCTGTTTCATCCCATCTAGCAACAATGCTCTGCACTGTGTGTGTTTATATATTTACATATTTATTCCATCTAGCTACAATGCTCAGCACTGGGTGTGTTTATATTTATATATCTATATATTTATTCCATCTAGCTACAATGCTCCGCACTGTGTTTTTATATATCTACATATTATTCCATCTAGCTACATTGCTCCGCACTGTGTGTTTATATACTTGCATATTTATTCCACCTAGCTGCAATGCTCCGTACTGTGGGTGTTTATATATTTACATATTTATTCCATCTAGCTACAATGCTCTGCACTGTGTGTTCATATATTCATATATTTATTCCATCCAGCTACAATGCTCTGCACTGTGTGTCTGTGTGTGTGTGTGTATATATACTGTATATCTTATAGTAATATGTACATATGTATATTAGCTGCTCTTGCTTGCTTGTTTTTTTTTCTTGCCTTCTGATTGTTGCTCTGAGTGTTGCTATCCCTGTGCTGTTGCAATCCTGGAATTTCCCCGTTGTGGGACTAATAAAGGCTTATCTTATCTTATCTTATCTTATCTTATCTTATCAACCACGATTGGGGCATTCCTTTGCCAAATAGAGAAAAGGGAGAATGACTAAGTCCTGGAGAAGAGATTAACTTCCACTTTATGGCGGATGGGCTGTGTTACAACTCTGGTCCTTCGGTGAGAGAAGCAGTTCATGACCAGACTTATTGGTGAAACAGTTTCTTTAAAGTGAAGAGTGATTTTATAGATTGGAACCAAAGGGGTTGACACTACAACCAAACTGTTCAAAATCGGCTAAAGGAAATGGGATTTACATACAGAAAAGCTAAATGAAAGCCATCATTAACACCTGACCAGAAAAAATAAACAATGTTACGGTGTGCTAAAGAAAAGCAATCATGGACCATGGACGACTGGATGAAAGGGATATTCAGTGACCATTCACGAATCTGCATTGGGCAAGGTGTTGATGCTGGAACTTTTGTTTGGTGCTGTTCCAGTGAAATTTATGAAGATGGCTGCCAGAAGAAAACGTGCAAATTTCCACAATCTTTGATGATATGATACCACTGGAATAACAAGCTGGAGCAAGGAATAGATATAGCCATGACATGCATATGGAATGCCACATAAATAGCTTAACCTTTCTATTGCCAAGTAGAGACAGAAATATGTGCACACACTCTTTAAAATGTATGGGTTACCCTCTGTTCAGAGAGACTGCTTAAACATCTTGAATTAACGGAGTGGTGGCTCAGTTGGTAGAGCATCCGCCCCACACCCGGGAGGCAGGGGTTCAAATCCTGGCCGGGTCATGCCAAAGACCATATAAAAGTGGAACTTCCTGCCGTCCAGCTTGGTGCTCAGCAATAAATGGAAAGGAGGAGGGAACTCTGTGGCGGCGCCTTGCATGGCAGCGGCCCTCTGATTCTGCACTTGGGGGGGGGGGGGGGTGATTTACACTGTAGATAGGTAAAGCACAATCTCGTTCTGCTGTTCATGATTGGTTGTATGGTTGAATGACAATAAGGGTGATTTAAAGGGATATCATCTCCTGTATTGTACAGTACAATAATGTTAAATTTCAAACTGATCACTGGTTGTGTTCTCATTCAATTTGTGTCCAGAGTGCTGAAGGTGAAAATCTTCCATGACATTTTGGAGAACCCATTTCTGAGTAGATTTTTTGCTCATCTGTGGAAGTTCTCTGATAGATGACACTTTCTGGATGGGGTTTGTTTTTTCTGAGAATGTAGTGGACTCCTCTCAGAGCACAGTAACAGTGAGTGATCATCCCTCCCAGCACAAATTTGTTGAAAAGACAGCTTAACCAACTGTCGAAAAAAAACTGTCCAGATCTGGTTGAAAGTGAAATGCGAGGGGGGGAGGGGGGTAGGCCCAATTTCCAACGTCAGTTTTTGACTTAAATTAAGGCTTGGAACGATGTACCCGATTTAGGCCAAAACACAACGTCTAAATTATGGCTTGTGCTGGGATGGTTAGATAAGCTGCAGCTCTCAAAATACAATGCATTTGTGTTGTTTTTCTTCTCTTTGGATCCTTCTTTCATCAGTCAGAAAACAGGTAGTGAGCTTTGAGAGGGGAACCACCATAATCGTATTTGGTTACGTGTATGGTCTGCGAAAAGGAAATGTAGTCCACTGTCATGAATGCCCTTTGCGGCAGGAACATGAGACCCACGTGCTGAACTGTGAGTTTGGGCAAGTCATTGAAAAGAAACAACAAACATAAAGTTCAACACAGTGCTCTTAATACAAAAAACAAACGGAGAAAACTTACAGATTTTGCGCACCAGAGAAGGGCAGGGCTCTGGTGGAGACGAGGAGAATGCAAACCAAGACAGCGGCAAATGGAAATGAAAAAACCCTTTACATAATTAATGACCGGTGTGAGTTATCTGAACGGGGAGGAGAAAGCAACGACACATAATTCGGACCAGCTGGGAATAATGAGGGAGCCATCGGAGCTGACAGCTTGCTGTAAATCCCAAGAGAAAGAACACAACAGAATACAAACATAATGATATGGCAGAAAATGGAGACAGGCAACCTCAAAAATACAATAAAAAAACTATAAGATAAGATAAGATAAGATAAGCCTTTATTAGTCCCACAACGGGGAAATTCCAGGATTGCAACAGCACAGGGATATAGCAACACTCACAGCAATAATTTAGAAGATAAGAAAATAAGAGCAGTGAATATACATATGTACACATAAATATATATACACAGTGCGGAGCATTGTAGCTAGATGGAATAAACAGCATAACAGTCTATTTAGTTGCCCCACATAGTATGAATATGTACCCATACATATTGTCACCCTCCGTAGCGATTTATATTGTCCTAGTTGTATACTGGAGGGGACCATTTTGTGTAAGTCTGTTGCATCTTTTGCATTCAATACTATTAGGTCATCATATTTTTTTGCTATGTCTGCGAGCAGCACTGCTTAGGTTATAAAGTCTGACAGCCGTAGGTAGGAAGGACTTATGAAACCTCTCGGTCGCGCACCTAGGATGATGTAGCCTACTGCTAAATGAGCTCCTCAGTGCATTCATTATGTCCTACATAGGGTGGGACTCGGACTCCAGAAGAGATGACAGTTTAGCCACCATCCTTCTCTCTCCTATCGCCTCCACTGGGTCAAGGCGCTGCCCCAGGACAGAGCTAGCTTTCTTGATCAGTTTGTTCAGTTTCTTCCTATTGGCTGCTGTGATGCCACTGCCCCAGCAGACCACTCCAAAAGTGATGGCTGATGCCATCAACGAATCATAGAAGGTCTTCAGGAGCACCCCTTGTACACCAAAAGACCTGAGCCTCCTCAGTAGGAACAGCCTGTGCTGTCCCTTCTTATAGAGTGTGTCGGTATTGTGTGACCAGTCTAGTTTATTGTTCAGATGAACACCCAGGTACTTGTAGGATGTCACCATCTCAATGTCTGTTCCCTGTATGTTTACTGGTGCTGTGAGGGGTTGTCCTTGCCTGCGGCAGTCCACCACCAGCTCCTTAGTTTTTCTCGTGTTGATCTGGAGGCATTTCCGATGGCACCATTCCACAAAGTCCTGGATAAGTCTTCTGTACTCAGCTTCATCTCCGTTGGAGATGAGGCCGACGATCACAGAGTCGTCAGAGAACGTCTGTAGATGGCAGTGTGTTGTGTTGTGTGAGAAGTCCGCAGTATAACGGGTGAACAGGAAGGGAGCCAAAACCGTTCCCCGGGGAGCCCCCGTGCAGCCAATGATCGTGTCAGACACACAATCCCGGATTCTCACAAACTGTGGCCGGTTTGTGAGGTAGTCCACGATCCACGATGACAGGTGCTGGTCCACCCCTGCGCACAGCAGCTTGTCCCTCAGGATCATCGGTTGGATGGTGTTGAAAGCACTGGAGAAGTCAAAGAACATGATCCTCACCACGTTCCCGGGCTTCTCCAGGTGGGACAGGGAATGGTGAAGGAGGAAGATCATTGCATCCTCCACCCCAATGCCATGCTGGTAGGTGAACTGGAGTGGATCCATCGCTGGTCCCACCAGGGGGCGGAGGTGAGCAAGGAGCAGTCTCTCCAGGGTCTTCATCAGGTGAGACAAATGTAAACAGGAAAATAAATCATACTGAGATACAATACAGGATAAGTGACAACTCAAAATGACAACACAGTACAAATATGAAAAAAGGCAGACAATCTGAGCCTGGTGGAATCCCCCCATGCTGGAACGTGACAGAGCCCTCCCCCCCACCCCCAAGGGGTGGATACTAGACACCCCTGGTTAATATCAAAAGAAAAGAACCCCCCCCACACACACACACACACAGAAATCCCACCCCAACAAGAAAACAGCCCCACCCCGGGTGGGAGAAGGGGGACCCAGGTATGGAGGGATTGAACCAAACCAAACGGAACAAACAAAGCTCTCAGGAAGCATCCCAGCAAGGCCCAGACTGAAGAAAATCATCAAAAACAAAATCCCACTCAGGACCCACACAGAACTGGACACCTAGGCCCCCTTGACCAAAGAACAAGGCAGTTCTGGTGGTCAGCCGAAGTCCCAGGCCTGACAGACGGTGAGATGGTAAATGTCGGGTGGTCTGCCGGAAAATGTGAACCACCCAACCCAACGGCAACGCCTGTCAAGCAGTCGACCAAAGTTCTTTAGCCACCATCACAGACAGGGTGGTCCAGGGGGTGGCCACCAAACCGGGATGACCAAAGGTGAGGAAGGAAGAGGAGTAGAGGGAGCCCTGACAACATCAGGCAGAGGACGGGGCACCACGACGGTGTCTGGCAAAGGATAGGGAACCATGACAGCATCAGGCACAGGAGGGGGAGCCACGATGGCGTCAGGCACTGGAGGGGGAACCATGACAACATCAGGCAAAGGAGGGGGAACCACGATGGTGTCTAGCACAGGAGGGGAACCACAACACCCTTGGACTGGCCAGCAGCACCCTCGGTGGTCCCGGATTGGGACAAAGTTGCACCCGCGAAGGCCCTAGACTGGCGCGAAGCAGCACCCGCAGTGGATCCAGGCTGGAGCAAGGCTGCACCTGCAGTGGCTCTGGACTGGAGCAAAGCTGCATCCACGGTGGGTCCTGGCTGGAGCAAAGCTGCACCCATGGTGGCTCTGGGCTGGAGCGAAGCTGCACCCGTGGTGGTCCTGGACTGGGACATGGCAGCATCCATGTTGGCCTCGGACTGGAGCGATGCTGCACCTGCAGTGGCTCCAGATTGGAGCGACGCTGCACCTGCTGTGGTCTCGGGCTGGGACAGTGCTGCACCCTTGGTGGGCCCGGACTGGGTCAAGGCTGTACCCTCGGTGGGCATGGACTGGGCCAAGGCTGCACCCTCGGTGGCTCCGGGCTGGAGCACAGCAGCAATCTCGGTAGTTCCAGGCTGGAGCAAAGCTGCACCCATGGTGGCTCCAGGCTGGAGTGGCGCTGCACCCTCGGAGGCCCCAGGCTGAGACAGAGCACCCGTGACGACCTCATCAGGAAAGGAAGAAGCACCCACGGATGGCCCGGACTGTGCAATTGCTGCACCCTCGGAGGCCCCGGGCTGGAATTGAGCACCCACGACGACCTCCACTAGAAGGGAAGCAGCACCCATGAAGGTCCCGGACTGGGGTGGAGTGCCTGCGATGACCTCAGCAGGAGGAGCTGGAATCCACAATGATTTCAGGTGGTGAGCCTGGACCCACGGAAACATCTGGAACAGGTGGAATATCCTCAGTGACCCGAGGGAAAAACTCGGGCAGGAGATGCAAAGACACAGGGTCAGGGTCACCGGTGGCAGTGGAGCCCGGTGAGGTGAGCTCAGGTGTAGCTGACGGCTGCACTTGGCTCTCCCCATCTAGAGCCAGGCAAGATTTCTCCAAAAGAGAGACAGAGACAAAGGAGTGCTCTTGCCTGATCTCAAGCTCTACCGCCGTCCAATAGTCCGATGATCCAGGTGGTGGTTCTACGGGCCCGGCTCTCTGGGGATCTAACGCTGGCTCTGCAGAGGTGGCCCCTGCAGCAGGCATGGTGGTCAGTTCAGTCCTGGGGCACCCCAGCGAAGTGACCCATGCAGGTGGCTCGTCCTACGTTGTGACAGGAGGTGGATCTTCTGCTGGCACTGAATCCTGCTCAGCTGGAGCCCGGGACTGCTCTTACGTTGGAACAGGCATCAGCTTGGTTTCAGGGCTCACCCTCCATCCAGAGTATGGCTGCGGGGCTGGAACCAGGTCCCCCAGGGCCGCAGGCTCCTCCAATGTCCCATGGCTCAATCCAGGGGCTGGCGTACACTCAAAGGGCAGAGGAGGAGACACGGGGAGAGCAGATGATAAGTCATTAGCTACAGCAGGTGGTGAGAGCTCACAGCACTGTGGGGACTGAGCCTCACCACCGGGAATGAGGCAAGATAATAAATGTAGGTAATAGAGAATGAAAAGTAACTTGCCTGTATTCCTGGGGCATTATGTTTACTGCTGCAGCTGGTCGGAGATCAACCTTCTCCGTGACTTCAATGGTCATGGACCCCTCTGAGGAACGTGGAGTAGGTGCCCCTGACGACATGGTTTCGAGCAGAGCCAGGGCAAAAACAACTTAGCTCATAGGAGCGGGAGGAGGCATCGAGGGGAAGCAAGGAACAGCAGTTGCAGAGAGGGAGAAGCCTGACAATTCAGCTGAAGAAGAAGAACTTGGAAAGTGCACTGCTGAGGGAGGCTTCCGTCCTGGCATAGGAGAAGCTACCGATTGAGAGGTAGGAGCATTCCTCCAGCAGGAACGACGGCGAGGAGTGGGAGGTGGAGACATAGGTTCAAGGTGGAGAGGGAGAGGCTCCGGAGTCAGGGGACACTCACTCATCGGCTCAAACTCTGGGTCCCTCGGAGAAATCTCCTCCAACTCCTGAGCCAAATCTGGGAGGAGCCATGGCTTAACTTCCAGGAGGAAGTCAGTTTCTGCCAGTATAACCTACCTGCGTTCCTCCAGTTCCTCGGCCGATGGAGTGGGCCAAGGTTCGGGAGGAGGAGGCAGAGCTGCCACTGGAGAGCAGTGAGAGGTTGGAGGCTTCCATTTACGTGAGCACTTGCTCTTCGTTGACGCAGGCACAGGCATCGGCGCTTACTCCCCTGGCTCATCACTCGTGGATTGAGGAGGAAATATGGACAGGAGTAGATTTGTGAGGTCCGGGTGATGCCACAGGCTGCGGCGTGCCTCAAACACCTGTGCCACGCCCTCCAGACACTCTCAGGCTGCCTCGGGAGTACAGGAGGCTTGAACCTGCGACAGAATATCCTCCAGGACACACACTGACCATCGCTCCACTTCATCCAGTTTAAGGGTGGACACCTCTGGGGTGACAGACATGGTAATCCTCGGTGTGAAAAGAAAACCAACAAGAAAAAAATAGAGAAACCAACGAGCTTTCCTCGCCGCTGAGGTGAACAAAATGGCCAAAAAATCACCAAACTCACAGCAGCTGGGTCTCTACTGGCTGCTGTCTTCTGTCATGAATGCCCTTCGGGGCAGGAAGATGCCAACCCCAAGAGAAAGAACACAACAGAATACAAACATAATGATATGACAGAAAATGGAGACAGGCAACCTCAAAAATACAATAAACAAAGTATAATGAACGTAAACAGGAAAATAAATTTACTGAGAAACAATAGGGGTTAAGTGACAACTCAAAATGGCAACACAGTACAAATATGACAAAAGACAAACAACCTGAGCCCGGTGGAATCCCCCCCGCACTCAGAACGTGACATTCAACTAAGGGATTTCAAAAAAATAAATATTACTCCTTTATTATATGACAACCTACAACTTTATTTACATGGTAAATTCTATTTTAAATTGACAAACATCCCATATGTAACTCTTGTCAAAATTCAATTGGCATCAAAAGATCATTTGTCTCTTGCCATTCATTCCAATGGAGATTCTTTTCCAAAGTAAGGTCCCATATGCAGAAGAAGAGGGGGTGTGACTTAAGTCTCTATTGCTTGATTGTGTACTGTACATACTAGAACTTAACTTAAATGACAGCAGAGATGTGAGGTAATCTGGAGGTTTTGATAGAAGTGCTTTGTAAATGAATAAAATAAGAAGTTCAACCAACTGTGTGATACAAAAAGTAGTGATGAATATGAAAACTGTCATTCATAATGAAACGTAATGCACTATGATAAAGGGGATTTAACTTTTGGAGTATGGAAGAGGCAACATGACATTAAACCACATCGCCATAATCTAGGACAGACAGAGTTGATTGTACAATACTTTTATGGTGGGAGGGGGACAGACAACTCTTGATTCCATATATAAAAGCTCAACTTGATCTTTAATTTTTGAATCAGATGGAGAATGTGAGTTTTAAATGTAAGCCTGTTGCCAGGCCATATACCTAGGTATTCCATCTTTTACTGCTTAATCCTTTTTGGGTCGCGGGGGGGATGGAGCCTATCCCAGCATCTTTGGGCGAGAGGCAGGGTACACCCTGGACATATCGCCAGTCCATCGCAGGGCCAACACAGAGAGACAGACAGCCATTAACTCTCACATCCATACCTAAGGACAATTTAGAATCCCCAATTGATGCCAATTAACCTAACCTGCATGTCTTTGGCCTGTGGGAGGAAACCGGAGTACCCGGAGTAAACCCACGCAGACACGGGGAGAACACGCAAACTCCACACAGAAGGGTCGCCGATGGTCTGGGGGTGGGTTCGAACCCACACTGGTCAAGGGTTGAATTGATCCCATGACCTTCTTGCTGTGCTGCCACTGTGCTAACCACCGCGCCACCGTGCTGCCCATAAATAATACCTAGGTATTTATTTATATAATACAGTGTGTGTAATAGGAGTTCCAGATAAGGGTCTAATGGTACGATAATGTCACTGGTGAAGTTGGAGAATACCATGAATGTTGCTTTAACAGCTTTTAAGATAAGTTTGAATGAGAAGTGCATACATAAATTGTAGGGTTTTGATCCAGGTTGAAGGCAGAAGAGAGCTTGAGCTGGAGTAGAACCTGGAGCATATAAAATATGTAAGTGGACATTGAAGAAGTTGTTCAGTATGATTAGGTTATTAATGTGTATTGTAAACAGCGGTGGTCCAAAGATAGACTCCTGTGCCTGACATAATGTCGGACCCAGGGAACACACACACACAGGCTCAAGTGCAATACAATAATCTTTATTGGTTTACCAGCAGGTGTGTGGGTGCGTGTATGCGGTATGTGAGTGTATTGTGGGTGAACGAGCTGCAGCCATGGGTAAGACAGAGCGCCATACAGCCTGGCAACCCTAGAGACAGAGCCAAACACAGATATTAGATTCAGCCATGTTATTATGAATGGGAAACTAACAGGGCTTACTTGCAGATGTTCTGGTGATGGTGTCGGTTTGGGCTTTGGGCCTCCTGCCAGGGAGACAGCGTCTGCTGAGCACATCCGGTGAAGCGCTGTGATGCGCGGCGTGGTGAGAGGAGCAATTCCGCCACCGCGAGGGAGAGAACCGCCCCCAAAGGAATCCACCTGTGCACAGGGGAGAGCCTGGGAGAAAAGGTAAGTTGGAATGTTGAGCTTACAGTACGTGCCAACAGAGAGTCGAACGATGATGCGCAGGGCTGAGAGGAATCAGGGCATGCGCGGGACGAAGAGCGTAGCAAAGCAGACGGCTCCGTGCCGAAGCTCCAGGCAGAGCAGGCTATATAGCCCGGGGCTGATTACCCACAGGTGTGCGCGCAGCTGAGGCTTGGTGACGGCCCAGAGTGAGTTGTAACAGTGCCACCCCAGTTCAAATGGTGAGTGACTGAAAGACTGATTGACTGAACACCATCAGCAACAACAGTCTAGGTTCTTTTAGAGAGGTAAGACTGAAGCCAGTCCACTGCAGTCATCTAAACCTGTAGACTGTAGTTTATGGAGGAGGGCTTTATAACCCACTGTATGAAAAGCTTTGGACAGGTCATTGAAAAGGGCAGCACAAAATTCGTTTTTATCCAGCATAGAAGCTATATCATTAATGACTGAGACAGCAGAAGTTATTGTGCTATGACCTGGGCGAAACCCAGACTGTTGTGGCTGTATATGTGGCTGTGAGCTTATCAGATACAGTGGAAGAACTGTTGCACTTTTCCAAGGAGCAGGAAAATTCCCAATTGAATAGATTTGATTGAAGATATGGAAAAGATTGTGGACTGACTAAAGAGGCACTGATTTAAAGAAGATAAGGATCGAGATGATCTGCACTTAAATTTTTGTGTGATTTTGTACAGTACATGGCCCTGAAAACATCATTAGTGCTTGCCAGACTGAAAGAAAATTTGAAATTAATATGGGTATTGTGGATATGTGGGGGTATTGGGGTATTGTCTATTGGAAACTCCCTCTACTGGACAGTTGGGAATATTATTAAAATCAGAGAAGACCAGCTGAGAGAAAGTGGTGATTAAAAGCTTTAACCATGGATGGTTTATCTGTGATATGACCAGAAGTTTTGATCTGAGGAGGGAGGTGGGACTAAGATGAATCATTCATAGTGTAGTATTCTGGCTCTGCATTTTGTTGTTTTTCTCCTGCTGATTGCTTAACCAGCTGCAACTGCTTGCTTGTTCGCTTTTGCAGTAATTACAGGCTGCCTTTATATGGAGGAGGCAGTCTGCAGCTCAGCACGGAGATGTTAGATGTACAACCTTCAGCCAGGAGTGCTCCTCCAGGACTGTGCAGCAAGATACTCCATTTCTCCAGCCTTCCCCTCACATGGGATTTGTAAGCTACACTCTTAAAAACTGATTTGTTTCCAAACCTCCACCTTAATCTGTTTCAGGATTTCTACCTGTGCACAGGCAGACTGGATCCTTCCTTGGTGGATTAAGGACCCCCTCATCATACTCACCTTGACTGCAAGCCATCTCACCTTCAATGTAAACTGTGTACTAGAGCCACGTGCTCTCCCTTCACTTCCACCTGCAAGCTTAGCTGTCTGGAGTTACCTGACAGGACACCAACAGCAGCCTGCTCATGCGGTAAAGGCAGCAACCCGCAAGGAAGCACTAACTACCATCATTTCCTCAAAGAAAAACCTAAACGATCAACTTGCTGTACTTTTGCTTCAAAATACCTTGTCTCTTTTCTCTCCCTACAGGGTTGCCAGATTCTCGCCACACATTATCATTTTTCTCATCACTGTAAATAAAATCATTAAATTTGCTATTGCGTCTCCTGGTTTATATCTGGACTCGGAAATATATCAGAAGTTTCAGTATTCCACAATGTGGCTGAACTATCACTAGTAGAGGGATGATTCATAATCATTAGATTTTGCCTTCGGGATCATGTTAGTGCAGATATTTGTTGTCTGAAGGTTAACCAGTCCTCTGGGGTGACACAGGATCTAGCCCTTTGTTTCTGTTGTGAATAGCAGTAAAGAGCTGAGGAGAAAACCAAGGACAGCGTCTGTTTTTATTTCTGTGTTTTTGTAAGGAATGTGTCTGTCTGCGATAACATTAAAAGTCTAAAGTGCTCTCGTGCCACAACTGGGTCAGTAATGGTTAAGTTAATGTTTGAGAATGATTAATCCATTAAAAACATTTTGAAGATAGAATTTTGGCAATCTGTCTTTGACACAGGCAATTTATGCAGTCTAAGTGTATCAGTTAATGTAGAATATTAGGATTTTTAAATCAGGCCTGGTGGGTTCATCTAAGTTAAGTTCATCACACACGTCTTTTAATTTGTTAAACCTGTCCGGGAGCCAGTCCAAGCTAATATCCCTGTAACAGAGTGTGCTCCAAGTGTTGTAGTTGGTCAGAAAAAAAAAAAAGATGAATAGTTGAAACAGCAGAAAAGTAGCTAGTTGGGGTTTTTTTATGTTTTTTTTTTAAATTTATCTAAATAGACTACCGGCAGAGTCAGAACGTGGGTTGAGCTCATGTCCTTGCCTTGTGTTGTATTATATTTCCTTGTTACCAGGACATGACTCTCAACTCCCATCCTCACCTTTATTTTCACCTTTGGGGATTTTCTGCATTATTATTATCATCATTATTATTATCATGTTTCTGTTTGTGTATCCATTAGGGGTGTAATGGTTCATGTATTCATATTTGGATTTTTCGGAATGGCACCTTCGGTTCGGTGCAGAGGCGTACTGAGGTTCCACACGGACCATGATGAGTAACGGACAGGAACTACTTTGCGCCGTACATGTAAACAAACAGTGCAGCCCAGTGAATGTCATGGCTGGCTGTACAGAGAAGCTAGAGCTTGAAGCCCCTCTTCACAAGTCTCTTGTCTCGGAACACTTCAGCTTTCTGGTGAAATATGTGAACGGATAAAGGCAAGTGAATAAGATGAAAACAGCATTGGATATGCTTTTGGCAGTATGTCAAACTTGTTAACTCATTTGAAACGGCACTACGCAAACGTGAATATCAGTGCAGCACGAAAAAAAAAACTAGCACGGTATAAGTGCAGCTTTCAGCAGCATTTAGACACCCCCTCAAGGGCTTTTCAGATGGAGCCAAAGCAATAACAAATGCCACTGGGGTTTTTATAGCAGTGGATCTAAGGCCATATTTAGTTATTGAAAATGCCAGGTTTAAACACATGCTGTTTAACACGATTGTTAATAAATCATGTTAATCAGTCACCCAGCACATGAGTCTTGTTTAATGCCCCTGTTAAGACCCACTTTCTGAGCCAAGGCCAGAATTGCCTACTTCAGCCTGGGATCATGAATCACAACTCACAATCACAAATTACGCCACTCCACAAGACTGCTAAACAGCTTTATTCACCAGGCCATCAGGACCCTGAACTCTGTCTACTTCCTCCCCACCCCTGGAGCGTAACGTACTCCCCCGCACAATAACTACCTCAGCTGTTGGCACAGAAAGAATGGCACACCAACAGTAATACATCTGCTGCTGTATGTCTCTGCACCTTACTGCAACCATTTGCACAAATGCCATACCTGCTGCTGTCTGTTATTGCAGTATTGATCATGTGAAGTCCAATCTGTCACTGTCTGCACCTACACTACCGCATCAAACTTGATACTACAAGTATTACTTGTTAGCAATATTTAATAAAATATAGTGTAATAAGGTACAGGAATTATTTATTTTATTTAGAAGTGGCGTGCGTGGGGGACAGAGTTAAACAGTCACCACAACACTCACTAAATGAAATAGAAAAGCATTCGTAAAAGGGGGCACCAGTTCTAAAAGAACGAATTATTGATTAATCATTATTAATTAATTTCCATACCTTCAATTACTTAATGAATCAGTCTCAAAAATAAGTGAGTTCTTTTATTGCTGTGACCCAGGAAGGCATATATGCAAAGGAAAACGCTTCAACTTCTCTTGTTTGCAAGTTTATTAAATGGAACTCATTCAGGTTACATGACAGTGCATTCAAATGGTGGGTAAACAAGTTCAAATGATCTGCAGGTGTTGGATATCACATCAACTGTTAATGGGTTCCTGAGCATAAAATCTATAGTTAAACCTTTGTGGAACCAAGAGAAAACCAGATTTCATGTTTCAACTGTAATGCAATGGAAGGCTGAGGTATCTACCAAAATGAGAATGCAATTTTATGGGGGAAAATTACATAAGCTGATTATCTGAAAAGGAGCTTCTGAATTAATCTACAAAAATGAAAGGAGGTTACTGAAAACAAAGAAGAATTTTCTTTCAGTTTATAGCTTTGTCCTACGGCTGAGGGACTAATTGTACCATGAATTATTGGTTATGTTCAATTATAATTGATATTTAGGATATCTCATTTAAACCCAGCAGATAGGAAAGTGGTAGTCTCACTTACAAACAGCTGATTCCAGGTATTCAGGGGTGGTCGGCACCAGTAAGGTGGCACACAGGGGGAAAGCGACTGCTGCAGATCGTTCACAGCTGTGAGAAGCATAGACTCGGCTGGGGGGTCCGACGGGGCATGCAGCGAGGAGCTGACGACAGAGTGAAGGCTGGCCCCGGAACAGGCATGGCGTCCTTTGGCAACCAGTTCAAATTTAGGATGTCCCCAGCACCCAGGACAACCCCAAAGGCTGAAGGAAAAATGTTTTAGTCAGTTTCACTCATGAGGTCTGAATTCTTCTCCAGGGGAAAACAGAAAAGTCCAAAATCTCTATTAGTCCCCTCTGAGCGTGTGAATTTGCGTGTCCCTAGTGGCAGACCATGGAACTGTGCCTGTCATCTCACTCTGACATGATTGGCTGCATTGGGGATTTGTACTGATTTGTACTGATTTGCCAGTTTCAGAAGGTGGCAGACATCCATTGGAGGACTCAATGGATGACACGTAATACACCAAAGAAGAACTCCTCATTTCCTTTTCCTGTTTTTAGCATTTTAGCCCAGAAAGCTAATATTGGCATGATCGGTTATCATCACCGTTACTTTGTCACCTTTGTACGCAGAAAATAGCCACGGGGTACAAGCGAAATTTATGTGGGATAATCATAAGACTTTGTAGATGTGGTAGAGACTTTAAATTCCGACAGAACTAACTAACTAACTAACTAACCTGCACTTATAGAACGCAAAATAACGACCACTATGGGTGAAAACGCAGTGACCACACCAGCCAGCAGCCCCCCTTTGTCAAAAGTAAGTGAGGAATTTCTGTTTTTTAATGTACTGATTTCTTGTTCATATACTTTGAAGATAAGATGATGAGGTACCTCTGTACAAAAAATGGTGTTAAAAGACTGAACCATTCTTTGTGTAAATATGTCCAAAGTCCATTTTTGACTGAGTTATGGAATTTAAAGAGGTGCCGGGGCATTATGCAAATTAGATGCATAAATGTATTCCTATCTGAAACTTTGGATCACATTTTACATCTTTCTAATTGACAGTAAGCCATTGTCTCTTACCACTTTGAAGTTATAGCCTTGGAAATCTGAACTATTTTATTGACAAAAAATATTTACCACTCTTGACCACTAGGGGTTATGCCGCAATCCAGCGACAGACACACTCAAAAGGTTAAAGGCAGGGAAATTAAGAGTCCACAACAGCAGGAAAAGTCAAAAAGTCCAGGAAAAACATTTAAATAGGATAAGCACGGCTTCTGAGGTGAAAAATAAAAAGATTTGAGAGTTTAACTCTCTTTAAAGGTGAGCTCAGGAAAAGAATGGTTTCCCCAGAGTTAACCAGAAAAACAGGCAAGAGCTTATCAAAAGACGATTAAAGAAAGCTATTGCAGGACTTGACAAGGTTCAGACACACACAAAAGACTTCTTAAAACTCGAACATACAGGGCTCACAGAACAACTTAGACAAACACAACTTAAAGACAACTGAAAAAATGAAAAACAACTGAACTGCTGGGGCGGCTGTGTTGGCATTTTACTGAAACACACTGCTGGGTCATAAACAGGGGACCGGCAGCAAGACAGACCAATTATCTTCCATAAAGAGGAGTTTGAATGGGCTTCTGTCCAATGAGGGAACATTTCACTGACTGTGAACAGCCAATCAAATGCAAGGGCATTATCCAACAGAGAAGCAGCCTGGAGGATTGGTCAGAAATAGCTGACTCACAAGATTCAGAAAAACATTCATTTAGTTCCTATGAAATTCATTATATACTCAATATAGAATCTAACTAAATTAAGTGACTCAAGGCTAATATTCAGTGACCATGCATTTATACTGTTACTAATAAGTTTAACATTCATTGGAATAACATTCATGAAAAAGACATTCCTAAGACATGCACTCACATTTAAATCAAGGATTAATGAATTATTGCAAACCATTATTGTCCATCAAAAAGGTGATTATCTTCACAGTGTCCAGAGTTATTCTGAGGGATGAGAGCTTGAAGGAGAGTTAATGTTCAATCAGAATTAACAGTTCCAGATTGCACAAGTAATGAAACATATTCCGTAGATGTCCACTAGGAGGTACTGTTGAGCTGTAGATACTTTTTAGGTTTTGGTATGTGAAGAGGGGACAGCCTAGAGGCTTCTCCTATATGTCCTAAAGAAGGAGGCAACCATTTATCTGTCAGCTTAAGGAGTTTATGACTTTTTAAGAGTATGAGTTCCTGGTACGAACGGATGCTATCAGTATGAACTGTCTAGTTGGGGTTTGACTCCAGAAGTTTTATAGTCCACTTAAGCCTTTAAAAGCAAGCCTTAACAGATTTCTCTACAAAAGGGAAATTGTTTACACTGGGGTCCTGATGATGAAGAACACAGCAATTCTTGACAAGAGTTGAGTGAGAGTTTCTTGAAGATTAAGAAGAGTGATTTCTTGAATTAGTCTGAGGAGAAGCTGATGCTACATACTGCTCTACCTTTTCTGTATATAGGATTGCTGGGTTTTATCATTTATCTTACCTCTAGACCACTTACCTAGAGGTAAGTGGCCTCTAGGTAAGTGGAGTGGCCACTTACCTGGAGTGGTGGCCTAGAGGTTGAGCATCCGCCCTACAACCAGGAGACCATACAAAAATGGAACTTCCTGATGTCCAGCTTGGTGCACAGCAAAAATGGAACAGAGGAGGGAAATGTGAGCGGCAGTGATTCAGGAGGTAGAGCGGGTTGTCCAGCAACCAGAGGGATGGTGGATCGAATCCCACTCTCCACAGCCGCTGTGTCTTTGGGCAAGACACTTTACCCACCTTCCCTCCAGTGTCCATGACACTGGGTATGGATGTATATGAATGTTTGGTAGTGGTCGGAGAGGCTGTTGGTGCAGATTGGCAGCCACGTTTCCATCAGTCTGCCCCAGGGCAGCTGTGGGTATAGTAGTGGCTTACCACTATCAGTTTCTGTCTGAAGGGAATGAATAATGGACTCACTGTAAACCTAAATATGTAAAGCGCCATATAAATCTAATCCATTACTATTATCTTTATTTGCATTATGGGATGTCTGGGTTTGATTTTTTACCGTTATTTGCACTACAGGCAGCATTACTGTACATAGACTGCTGTTGTTGTTTTTCCAGCCTTATATATAGTGCACACCACTGAAGAGAGAGAAATGGTATTTCAATTCTCCTGTATGTCCTGTATGTATAGTAATAGTGACAAATAAAATCTTTGAATCTCTTGAACCTTTTTATAGCATATTCTGTTACCAAAGGTTTGTGCATGTTCAGATGTTAATGCGCGCGCTTGAGAACATTCACATTGCCAGTGTAAACTTGCAAAGGAGAATATGTGCAATCATGTCCGTGTCATGTCTTAATTGATTTCAGCTTGAGTGTAATTAGTCCATGTGCCTCCACCAATTCACACAAAAAGGAGCTTAAATATTCCAAAGGCATGTCCAAATTCATGTGCATTTCATTTTTTAAAAAATCTACAGTGGTGTGAAAAAAGTGTTTGCCCCCTCCTGATGTTTCATTTTTTGTATGTTTGTCACACTTAAATGTTTCAGATCATCAAACAAATTTAAATATTAGACAATGCTAGACAGCAGAATTCATGGTTCCTTTTACCACAGCAAGTCTTCCCGGTCCTGAAGCAGCAAAACAGCCTCAGACCATCACGCTACCACCACCATATTTTGCTGTTGGTGTGATGTTCCCTTTCTGAAATGCTGTGTTACTTTCATGCCGGATGTAATGTTCTTTTTGCTCAGCAGTGTTTTTTGTCTTGGAACTCTGCCATGCAGGCCATTTTTGCCCAGTCTCTTTCTTATGGTGGAGTCATGAACACTGACTTTAACTGAAGCAAGTGAGGCCTGCAGTTCTTTGAATGTCGTTGTGGGGTCTTTTGTGACCTTTTGGATGAGTCGTCACTGTGCTCTTGGGATAATTTTGGTCGGCCAGCCACTCCTGGGAAGGTTCACCAATGTTCCATGTTTTTTCCATTTGTGGATAATGGCTCTCACTGAGGTTTGCGGGAGTCCCAAAGCTTTAGAAATGGCTATATAACCGTTTCCAGACTGATATATCTCAATTATTTTGTTTCTCATTTGTCCCTGAATTTCTTTGGATTGCAGCATGATGTCTATCTTTTGAGGATACAGTGGGGTAAAAAAGTATTTAGTCAGCCACCAATTGTGCAAGTTTTCCACTTAAAAGATGAGAGAGGTGTCCAATTTTCATCATAGGTATACCTCAACTATGAGAGACAAAATGAGAAAAAGAAAATCACATTGAAGGATTTTTAATGAATTAATTGGTAAATTCCTTGGTAAAATAAGTATTTGGTCAATAACAAAAGTTCATCTCAATACTTTGTTATATACCCTTTGTTGGCAATGACAGAGGTCAAACGTTTTCTGTAAGTCTTCACAAGGTTTTCACACACTGTTGCTGGTATTTTGGCCCATTCCTCCATGCAGATCTCCTCTAGAGCAGTGATGTTTTGGGGTTGTCGCTGGGCAACACCGACTTTCAACTCCCTCCAAAGATTTTCCATGGGGTTGAGATCTGGAGACTGGCTAGGCCACTCCAGGACCTTGAAATGCTTCTTACGAAGCCACTCCTTCATTGCCCGGGCGGTATGTTTGGGATCATTCTCATGCTGAAAGACCCAGCCATGTTTCATCTTCAATGCCCTTGCTGATGGAAGGAGATTTTCACTCAAAATCTCACGATACATGGCCCCATTCACTCTTTCCTTTACACGGATCAATCGTCCTGGTCCCTTTGCAGAAAAATAGCCCCAAAGCACAATGTTTCCACCCCCATGCTTCACAGTAGGTATGGTGTTCTTTCTCCTCCAAACACGACAAGTTGAGTTTTTACCAAAAAGTACTATTTTGGTTTCATCTGACCATATGACATTCTCCCAATCCTCTTCTGGATCATCCAAATGCTCTCTAGCAAACTCCAGACGGGCCTGGACATGTACTGGCTTAAGCAGGGGGACACGTCTGGCACTGCAGGATTTGAGTCCCTGGCGGCATTGTGTGTTACTGATGGTAGCCTTTGTTACTTTGGTCCCAGCTCTCTGCAGGTCATTCACTAGGTCCCCCCGTGTGGTTCTGGGATTTTTGCTCACCGTTCTCATGATCATTTTGACCCCATGGGGTGAGATCTTGCGTGGAGCCCCAGATCGAGGGAGATTATCAGTGGTCTTGCATGTCTTCCATTTTCTAATAATTGCTCCCACAGTTGATTTCTTCACACCAAGCTTCTTACCTATTGCAGAATCAGTCTTCCCAGCCTGGTGCAGGTCTACAATTTTGTTTCTGGTGTCCTTTGACAGCTCTTTGGTCTTGGCCATAGTGGAGTTTGGAGTCTGACTGTTTGAGGTTGTGGACAGGTGTCTTTTATACTGATAATGAGTTCAAACAGGTGCCATTAATACAGGTAACGAGTGGAGGACAGAGGAGCCTCTTAAAGAAGAAGTTACAGGTCTGTGAGAGCCAGAAATCTTGCTTGTTTGTAGGTGATCAAATACTTATTTTACCAAGGAATTTACCAATTAATTCATTAAAAATCCTTCAATGTGATTTTCTGGATTTTTTTTTCTCATTTTGTCTCTCATAGTTGAGGCATACCTATGATGAAAATTGGAGACCTCTCTCATCTTTTAAGTGGAAAACTTGCACAATTGGTGGCTGACTAAATACTTTTTTACCCCACTGTATCCTCAAAAGATAGACATCATGCTGCAATCCAAAGAAATTCAGGGACAAATGAGAAACAAAATAATTGAGATATATCAGTCTAGAAAAGGTTACATAGCCATTTCTAAAGCTTTGGGACTCCAGCAAACCTCAGTGAGAGCCATCTGTCAACACCTCACCCCTATCTGTATGATCAAACACGGACATGAATTCTGTCACAAACTCCTGGTAAGTCAGCATGGAGTAGCTTGGTTTAGCCATGATAGAATATGCCCAATCTAAAGCTCTACCCGCCAACAAATTAATGACATAACCAATCCTGTTAGAATCTAAGGCGAAATCTCCCGGAACGCGAAGAAAAACTGATTCACATTGTAATATGAATCCTCGGGCTTCCCCGAGTTTTCCGCTGAACCGGGCAGGCGTGGGAACAGGGGTGAGGCGAGGGGTCGAAGAGGTGTTAGCTTGACCTGACGCTAAGCCCACAGGGGCTGAGATATTTGCGGTCGGGGAGAGCGTCTGGTGTCCTTCCAGATGATCCAGCCGACTGTTAATTAAAGTTAACTGATTTAGGATTACCGTCTGCTGGTGTGATAACAAATCTACCCGAGCGCAAAGTGTGTTGAGTTTGCGTGACAGTGAACTGTCCGCTAGGTCAACGTGTCGGAGTTGTACTGACATGTTTAGGACCCAGGAGACAGACACTGACATGGGTAGATAGTGACAATAATCCTTTTATTGAAGAGTGAGGGTGTGTAGTGCGTGAGTGAGTGCAAGTATAGAGTTCTGGTCGCTGGAACTGAGCAGTCCAGATGGAGACCTGGCAACCCTGTAACACACAAGCAGATACAATTACCGCTGTTCAGCACTCGTGAGTAATTGTAGGTGAAGGGGCTTACTTGGGTGATCCACAGATAGCGTCCAGCTGACTCCCAGCGGCCGTGCAACGTGGAGGTGAGTGTGCTTGTGGTTGTGGTAGTGAATCCACCTGTTGCTGTGGCGATGGCAGTTCCTGTGATGATGACAGCAGTGATTCCACTGACCGTGATGATGACAGTTCTGATGGTGGCGATGACAGAGATTCCACTGATCGTGGTGATGATAGTTCCTGCAGCTGAGACAATAGCAGCTCTTGCAGCTGAGGAGTAAGACGTACCCGTAGCAGAGGTGGTAGCGAGGAGCTGCGTGGCTGAAGTGGCAACACCCCGTCGGCTGAGGAAGCTGGTCCGCCGCCTGGGAGGTCCACCTGTGCACAGGGGTAAAGGCAAGGAGTTGAGTAACACACAGTTCTCTTACGTGGTAGTTCCTGACGAGGTGTTCTAGACGTAGCTTGAGAACGAAGCTCTGGTTCATGCTCCGATGAGGAGGACAGACGACTCCGTGATGGGCTGTCAGCAACGCTGGCTTTTAATAGCCGCTGATTGGCACCTGTTGGTCTGTGCGCAGCTGGGACTGATGAAGCCAATGACGGCCCAGAGGCCGCCATGACAGTACTCCCCCCTCTAGCAGTGCCTCCAGGCACCTGCCCAATTCTACCTGGATTCGCCCGATGGAAGTCACGGATCAGCTGTTTATCCAGGATCAACGCTGGGCGAATCCAAGAACGATCCTCCGGTCCAAAGCCCTCTCAGTCCACCAAATACTGAAGACCACGACCTCACCTGCGAACGTCCAGGATGGCAGTCACCCCCCAGGCTGGATGGCCATCGATCATCCTCGGGGGGGCGGGGGCCGCGGAAGGCGGGCACAGGGGGTCAGAGATGTACGGTTTGACCTGGGAGACATGAAAGGTGGGGCAGATGCGCATCGAAGAGGGGAGAGACAGGCGCACAGACACAGGATTTATAATACGAGTGATGGTGTAAGGACCAATGAAGCGCTTGGTAAGCTTACGCTTCTCAGCCGGTACACCAATATTCTGGGTTGACAACTAAACCTTCTGACTCACCTTGTAGTCCGGGGAGGGTCTCCTATGCCGGTTGGCCACCTGGATGTTGCGTTTAGTAGTCTTTAACAGGGCTTGGCGGGCGATGAGCCAAACTCGCCGACAGCGCTTGATGTGGGCTTGGACCGAGGGAACCGCTACCTCCCTCTCCTCCTCCGGGAACAGCGGTGGATCAAAACCAGATGACGCCTTGAAAGGGGAGACGCCCGTAGCCGTAGAGACCGTGGTGTTATGGGCGTACTCAATCCAAGGAAGATACTTGCTCCAGGAGGATGAGCAGGAGGAGATGACACAGCGCAATGCGGCCTCAAGCTCCTGATTAGCCCGCTCACACTGGCCATTGCTCTGGGGATGATAACCAGAGGAGAGGCTGGCTGTGGCTCCCAGCGCCGCGCAGAAAGCCTTCCAGACCTGCGAGACAAACTGTGGTCCCCGGTCCGACACTATGTCGGCGGGTATGCCGTGGAGGCGGACCACATGTTGAACGAGGAGGTCCGCTGTTTCCTGGGCTGAAGGCAAACCCCGAAGAGGCACAAAATGGGCTGCCTTCGAGAAACGGTCCACAATGGTTAAAACTGTAGTGAAATTATCCGAGGTGGGCAAACCAGTCACAAAATCCATAGCAACGTGGGACCAGGGCGAGAAGGGACCGGCAACGGGTGTAACAGGCCCGCCGGGGGGGATGATGTCGTCTTCCTGGTGGCGCACTGAGCGCAAGCCCGGATGTAACCTACAACGTCCTTCCGTAGCCCTGGCCACCAGAAGGTCCTCTGGAGAAGATCCACAGTCCAGCCCACCCCTGGATGACAAGCCAACTTGGAGGCGTGACCCCACTCAATCACTTGGCCCCGAATGGCACGTGGAACAAACAGGCGGCCCGGGGGACCCCCCCCCGGGGTCCGGCTCAGTCCTCTGAGCCCGGCGAACTGTCTTGCAGATACCACAGGACAGAGCGCCCATGACGCAGGAGGGCGGCAGGATAGGAGTTTCCTGGTCCTCAGAGGATGGTGCGTCAAACTGCCGTGAGAGGGCATCCGGCTTACCGTTCTTGCTTCCTGGCCGGTAAATGATGGAAAAATTGAACCGGCCGAAGAAGAGGGACCAACGAGCCTGGCGTGCATTCAGGCGCTTCGCCGTCCTGAGGTACTCCAGGTTACGATGATCAGTCCATACCACGAACGGTTGAGCAGCCCCCTCCCGCCAGTGTCTCCATTCCTCCAAAGCGAGCTTCACTGCCAGCAGCTCCCTGTCTCCTATGCTGTAATTTCTCTCTGCTGGGGATAGATGATGAGAGAAGTAAGCACATGGGCGAATCTTACCATCCTCGGGACAGCGTTGGGAGAGTACCGCTCCTACCCCCGAGTCAGAGGCGTCCACTTCCACCAAGCACTGCAGCTTCGGGTCCACCTGAGTTAGGACCCGGGCCGAAGCGAACTCCCTTTTCAGTTTCTCAAACGCTCCGGCTGCCTCCTCACTCCAGCAAAACGGGTCTTAGGGGAGGTGAGCGCAGTCAGAGGGCAAGCAATATTACCAAAGTTGGGCACAAACCTCCTATAGAAATTAGCAAAACCCAAGAACCCTTGAAGCTGCTTCCTAGAGGTGGGTGCGGGCCAATCCACTACCGCCTTGACCTTGGCCGGGTCAGGGAGCACCTGGTTCCGGGCTATTATGAACCCTAGGAAGGAGGTTTGGTCAGTATGGAACTCACATTTCTCGGCCTTGACGAACAGTTGATTCTCCAGGAGGCGCTGTAGTACCTTACGGACATGCACCTGATGCTCTTCTAGTGTGCGAGAGAAGATCAGTATGTCGTCAAGATATACAAACACAAACAAGTTCAGGAAGTCCCGCAAAACGTCGTTTATTAAACGCTGGAAGACGGCCGGAGCGTTGGTTAACCCAAACGGCATTACAAGATACTCAAAATGCCCGCTTGGGGTCCGGAAAGCCATCTTCCACTCGTCACCTTCTCTTATGCGCACTAGGTGATAAGCATTCCTGAGGTCTAACTTAGTAAACCAGGATGCCCCCTGGAGGGAGTCAAAGGCAGTGTTCATCAAGGGCAGAGTGTATTTGTCTTTTACCGTTATTTCATTGAGACCCCGGAAGTCGATGCAGGGGCGTAATGAGCCGTCCTTCTTCCTGACGAAGAAGAACCCGGCTCCCACAGCCGAAGACGACGGGCGGATGATTCCAGAGGCCAGGGACTCCTTGATGTATGTGTCCATAGCCTCGCGCTCCAGGGCTGATAGGCTGTATAGGCGGCTAGCAGGAAGAGGGGCCCCAGCCTTCAGATTAATTGCGCAGTTGTAAGGGCGATGGGGGGGTAAAGACAACGCCCGAGACTTGCTAAAGACTAACCCCAGGTCATGGTAAACCTCTGGCACCTTGGACAGGTCCGGTGGTGACGACTGAGGTGGAGGCACCTTGACAAACAGGGCGCATGCCGCAGATTGGAGACAGGCACTCAGGCAGAATGTACTCCACTCTATAATACTCCCAGCTTGCCAGTCAATGGTGGGGTTATGCAATCGAAGCCAGGGGTACCCCAGGATGACGGGCGAAGAAGAGATGGGCAGGACTAGGAACCTAATCTCCTCCCTGTGATTTCCTGACACAATTATAGATACTGGGGCCGTCTGATGGGCGACGGTGGTCAGGGACGCCTTGGACAAGGTGATGAGTTTGACAGGGGGATCTAGAGTCTGACAGCTAAGGCCCATCCGGGTTGCCAGGTCTCTAGAAACAAAATTCTGCTCAGTTCCTGAGTCAATTAACGCTACTGTGGAGTGTTCTGTATGTGCATGGATCAGTCTGATGGGTAAACGGCAACTAGTAAGGGGTTCTTCTGAATTCTTGCCCGTGAATCCCCCTACTGCGATCCACGGGCCTTCCCTTTTAAGATAAGATAAGATAAGATAAGATAAGCCTTTATTAGTCCCACAACGGGGAAATTCCAGGATTGCAACAGCACAGGGATAGCAACACTCAGAGCAACAATCAGAAGGCAAGAAAAAAAAAAAAAAAACAAGCAAGCAAGAGCAGCTAATAAACATATGTACGTATTACTATAAAATATATATATATACACACACACACAGACACACAGTGCAGAGCATTGTAGGAGCATTGTAACCTACTGGGACACTCGAAAACCCCATGTGACTCTTTCCCACAGTAGAAACAAAGGCCCTGATCCCTGCGGCGCTGTCTCTCAGCTGCTGACACTTTAGACTGACCTACAATCATAGCCTCTTGATCCGGGGATTCCTCTGACGCGGGTAGAGCGAGAAGAGGAGAGTTAGTGACGCGAGGGCGGGGTCTAACTGAACGGGAAGTAGCTCGCCGTTCAGCCGCCCGCTCCCTTAATCTGCTATCCAGGCTAACCGTTAGGGCAATCAAATCACGCAAGTCGTCCGGTTTATCCCGTGCCGCTAATTCATCCTTCAACTCATCATTGAGACTGCGCAGGAAAATACCACACAGTGATGGCTCCCCCCACCCAATCTCTGCGGCCAGGACCCGGAAGTCAATAGCGTAGTCAGCAGCTGATCTCTTTCCCTGCTGTAGGCTCAACAGCTGTTCTGTCAACACCTCACCCCTATCTGTATGATCAAACACGGACATGAATTCTGTCACAAACTCCTGGTAAGTCAGCATGGAGTAGCTTGGTTTAGCCATGATAGAATATGCCCAATCTAAAGCTCTACCCGCCAACAAATTAATGACATAACCAATCCTGTTAGAATCTAAGGCGAAATCTCCCGGAACGAGGAGAAAAACTGATTCACATTGTAATATGAATCCTCGGGCTTCCCCAAGTTTTCTGCTGAACCGGGCAGGCGTGGGAACAGGGGTGAGGCGAGGGGTCGAAGAGGTGTTAGCTTGACCTGACGCTAAGCCCGCAGGGGCTGAGATATTTGCGGTCGGGGAGAGCGTCTGGTGTCCTTCCAGACGATCCAGCCGACTGTTAATTAAAGTTAACTGATTTAGGATTACCGTCTGCTGGTGTGATAACAAATCTACCCGAGTGCAAAGTGTGTTGAGTTTGTGTGACAGTGAACTGTCCGCTGGGCCAACGTGTCAGAGTCGTACTGACATGTTTAGGACCCAGGAGACAGACACTGACATGGGTAGATAGTGACAATAATCCTTTTATTGAAGAGTGAGGGTGTGTAGTGCGTGAGTGAGTGCAAGTATAGAGTTCTGGTCGCTGGAACTGAGCAGTCCGGATGGAGACCTGGCAACCCTGTAACACACAAGCAGATACAATTACCGCTGTTCAGCACTCGTGAGTAATTGTAGGTGAAGGGGCTTACTTGGGTGATCCACAGGTAGCGTCCAGCTGACTCCCAGCGGCCGTGCAACGCGGAGGTGAGTGTGCTCGTGGCTGTGGTAGTGAATCCACCTGTTGCTGTGGCGATGGCAGTTCCTGTGATGATGACGGCAGTGATTCCACTGACCGTGACGATGACAGTTCTGATGGTGGCGATGACAGAGATTCCACTGATCGTGGTGATGATAGTTCCTGCAGCTGAGACAATAGCAGCTCTTGCAGCTGAGGAGTAAGACGTACCCGTAGCAGAGGTGGTAGCGAGGAGCTGCGTGGCTGAAGTGGCAACGCCCCATCGGCTGGGGAAGCTGGTCCGCCGCCTGGGTGGTCCACCTGTGCACAGGGGTAAAGGCAAGGAGTTGAGTAACACACAGTTCTCTTACGTGGTAGTTCCTGACGAGGCGTTCTAGACGTAGCTTGAGAACGAAGCTCTGGTTCATGCTCCGATGAGGAGGACAGACGACTCCGTGACGGGCTGTCAGCAACGCTGGCTTTTAACAGCCGCTGATTGGTACCTGTTGGTCTGTGCGCAGCTGGGACTGATGAAGCCAATGACGGCTCAGAGGCCGCCATGACAAAACACCTTATTTTAAAACTGCATTTTGTGTTTACCTGTGTTATCTTTGTCTAATATTTAAATTTGTTTGATGATCTGAAACTGTCATGTTCAGGTGAGCGTGCACTTCCCCTCCCTTCCTGTAAGACTTCCCCCGGCTCCGCAGGCAATCACAGCACCTGTGTGATGAGACTCGCCTTTTACCTCTTCCCTGTCAGCGCTGAAAAGGAATGTCTGTGAACGCTCCAGCGCTGGCTCGTTGGGTATACTGCCTTAAACAAGCAAGTAAGTGTTTATTCACTCTCAGAGGAATTACTATTAAATTCCTTTTCTCCTCTCTTCTTCTTCCAGGTTGCTGCCATCTTTGTGGTGCGTCGCCGGGGTTCGTTGTGCACTCACCTACCCCATCATCGTCATCACTACTTCAGCTGCCTCATTCCACCCGTTCAGACACCTCACCCAGCTCTACTCCTGCCCACCAGCATCCTCTCCTGGTTCGCAGTTTCATGCTGGGTTCTACTGCCGGGGTCCCAGCTCATCCCACCCGAGTGTTGTCCTATTTTCCCTTTACCTGTCTCCCTCCTATTCTAACTCACTCCCATCTCCCCTTATAGGCTGAGTCCTCCTCTGGCGAGTGGCATCTTTTATTAACGAAGTCTCCCCTTTGAATCAATAAATTGTCATTACGCAGCTTCTCTGTGTGTTTCATGTGTTTTTTTCTGGTGTTGTTTCCTGCATGTGAGCTGTTTATCCCTGCCAATCATGACAGAATGAGCCAGCCACAGTGCAAGCTCAGCGGGAGCGACATCAGCAGAGCACTCCCCTTTAGACCATCTCATGCCACAGAGAGGTAGGTGGCTGTGTTTACGCAGCAGCTGCAAACAATTACGCAACAGCTGGGCAGGGTTGTTGAGTGTCTGGCCCACATGTCTCGTCCAGGTTCTACCCCTCCACCTGTTACCCCCGCTTCATCCACTGTGCACCAAACCACCCCCGTTCCTTCGCCTGCCCCATACGCTGGGAAGGTGGGGAAATGTAAGGGGTTTCTCCGTCATGTTCAGCTTTATTTGGGCCAGGTGGGTGGGGAATAACTGGATGACACATCTAAAATTCATTTTATAACCCTCCTGCTGTGGGACAAGGCCCTCAGCTGGGCCCAGTCCATTATCAACAGTCCGGAGGGCCCTAACTATTCTTTTGATAGATTTGTTAATGAATTTGCCCACACGTTCGACCGAACAGAGAGCGAGGGCAACATCATGAGCCGGGTGATGTCACTCCACCAGGGTAGTCGGTCTGCTGCCGACTATTCTGTGGAGTTTTGGATCGCTGCAGCGGACTCTGGATGGAATGACGTTGCGCTATGTAGTGTCTTCCTCTAGGGTTTAAATGAAAACCTCTGCAACGACCTAGCAGTTCATGCGGTTCCCTCCTCCCTGGACGGTCTTATGGATCAGGCCGTCAGTGTAGACAACCGGAACTGCGAATGTGCGAAGGAGCGCAAATCCTCCTCTCACCTGCCCGTCGCATGTGTGCCGGTCCAGGCTACTGACAGTTGGAGCCAATTCACGGCCAAACCCGTACGGCTCCAGAAGAGTGCCAGCAACGGAGGAGGGCCGGCGCATGCTTGTATTGTGGCTCTATGGAGGACACACTCCCAAAATGCCACCTGAAGCCAAAAGACGTGGCCCGTCAGTTGCCGTGGGGAGTCTAACGGGCGGGAATTCCTTTCATCCCCCCGGTAACTTCTCAATTCCTGCCCTCATCCAGTTGATGGGGGTCAAGAGGAGGGTTATGGCTTTAATAGATTAAGGGGCAGAGCAAAATTTTGTTTCCTCACAGCTCATGCGAGAAGTAGGCATCCCCACGATCAAACTGCCCACATCCCCTAAAGTCACCACTCTGTCGGGTGGTAACATAGCTTCCGTTACAGAAAGCACTACGCCGGTATCTGTCCTTCTTTCCAGGAACCACTGGGAGACACTTTCGTTCCTTATTCTCCCTAAAATGTCATACCCGGTGGTCCTGGGATTCCCGTGGCTCCGGAAGCACAGCCCCATTATTAATTGCGCACATAATTCTCTTCCTGGAGACTGTACTGTTTGGCATCCTGTCTCAGCTCAGCTGAGTGTTCACCGTCGCTACCCATCTCCTCCCCTCCAGTAGAGTCGCCGGACCTCAGTCTCGTACCCAGGGTCTATCATGACCTTGGAGAGGTCTTTAGCAAGTCAAGAGCACTTTCCTTGCCTTCCCATTGCTCTTATAATTGTGCCATAGACCTTCTCCCAGTTGCACGGCTGCCATCCAGCCGATGCTACAGTATTTCTGGACCGGAGAGAGAGGCGATGGAGAGCTATATTAAAGATTCTTTGAATGCCGGCCTCATTCGGCCTTCCTCGACCCCTCTTGGGGCAGAATTCATTTTTGTCGGGAAGAAGGACAGATCCTTGCGCCCGTGCATTGATTACCGTGAGTTGAACGCTATAACTGTCAAGGACAAATATCCTCTGCCCCTTATCAACTCTGCGTTTGAGCTCCTTCAGCGCGCTCAAGTATTCACCAAATTGGATTTGCGTAACGCCTACCATCTGGTTCACATTCGCAGTGGGGATGAATGGAAGATAGCCTTTAAAACACACTTGGGGCAATTTGAATATCTGGTAATGCCATTCGGGCTCACCAATGCCCCCGCTGTCTTCCAGTGTATGATCAATGACGTCCTCCAAGACATGGTAAATCAATTTGTTCTTGTCTACCTTGATGACATTTTGAATTTTTCCCGCATGCCAGGGGAGCATGCAATCCATGTCAGGGCCATTCTACAATGGCTCCTGGAGAATCAGCTCTACGTTAAGGCCGAGAAGCGTGAGTTTTCCACCCGCTCCACTTCGTTCCTCAGTTTCATAGTAACTGAGGGGGAATTGAGGGCTGACCTGGCCAAGGTGAAGGCTGTACTAGATTGGCCTACAATCTAGTACAGCCTAATCTTTGTGAATTTTTATCGCTGTTTCACCAGAAACTATAGTGGGGTAGCACAGCCTCTTACCCAGCTGACCTCAGTTAAAGTGCCCTTCATTTGGTCTGAGGCAACTGAACAGGCTTTTTCCAAATTAAAGGGCCTGTTCTCTAACGCCCCCATCTTG
The DNA here is from genome assembly GCA_020510985.1 of Pholidichthys leucotaenia. NCBI lineage: Eukaryota > Metazoa > Chordata > Actinopteri > Cichliformes > Pholidichthyidae > Pholidichthys > Pholidichthys leucotaenia. The sequence goes on from CM035846.1 coordinate 73,514,493, forward strand.
GCCCAGGTCAATCCCCAGCTCCAGTTTATCCTAGAGGTGGATGCTTCTGACTCCGGGGTGGGTGCTGTCCTATCACCCCACTCGGCCTCTGATCAGAAGCTCCACCCAAGCGCGTATCTCTCTCGGCGGCTCATGTCGGCCGAGAGGAATTATGACATAGGGGACTGAGAGCTCTTGGCCATTAAGTTGGCCCTCAAGGAGTGGAGACACTGGTTGGAGGGAGTGGACCAGCCCGTCATTGTGTGGACTGACCACAAAAATTTAGAATATCTCCAGTCGGCCCGCAGGCTGAACGCCAGAAAGGCCCATTAGGCCTCATTCTTTGCCAGATTTAAATTCACCATCACTTACAGGACTGGCTCTCGTAATGTTAAACCGGATGATCTCTCCCACCAGTTCTATCCCAACCCCTCTACCCTCCACTCCCCTCCCCAACCCATCATCCCACCCTCTTGCATCCTTGGAGCTCTTACACGGGATATTGAGCCGAGGGTCCAGCGGACTCAATCCACTGAACCCAAGCCTGAGGAGGGCCCCGACGACCACTTGTTTGTCCTGGCCACCCTCCGCAGTGATGTCATCAAGTGGGGCCACACCAGCCATTTCACCTGCCACCCTGGAGTCTCCTGGACCATCAACCTGATCCTGCAGGTGTTCTGGTGGCCCACCCTGCAGACGGACATCCAGGACTACGTCTAGGCCTGCCAAATCTGCACCCGCAACAAGTCTGACTCCTCACCCCCTACTGGCCTCCTCCACCCACTACCCATCCCCAGCCGACCTTGGTCCCACAATGCACTGGATTTCATTACTTGACTTCCCCTCTCACAAGGCAATTCGGTCATCCTCACCTTTGTGGATCACTTTTCTAAGGCGATCCACCTGGTCCCAATCCCCAAATTGCCCTCCTCCTCTGAAACTGTGAACCTTCTCACCACCCATGTCATCCGCCTGCATGGCATTCCATTGGACATTGTGTCTGACTGGGGCCCACAATTCACCTCCCAGGTCTGGAAATCCTTTTGCCGCTCCTTAGGCACCACCATCAGTCTCACATCTTGTTACCATCCTCAAAGTAACGGGAAGGCTGGGTGTGCCAACCAATCTCTGAAGACCGCCCTTAGGTGCATAGCAGCCTCTAACCCAAGCACTTGGAGCACCCATCTGAACTGGGTGGAATACTCACACAACTCCGCAGTCTCTGCAGCTACCAAGATGACTCCGTTTGAGGCTTCCATGGGGTATACTCCCCCTCATTGCCTATGGCAGAGAGGGAGGTTGCTGGAACATCGGTGGGGGCACACGGACATCGCTGCCCTCAACTCTGGAGGGCCAATCGAGCTGCCTTCACCCGATCGGCCCAACACAACCGCCAGTGGGTGGACCACAGGCAGACCCCTGCGCCCAAATACTCTGTCAGGCAGCACGTGTGGTTGTTGGCGGACCAGGTGCCCCTGAAGACAGAGTCCAAGAAATTTTCCCCTCGCTTCCTGGGCCCGTTCACCATCTCCCGGGTCATCAATGACTTCACGGTCTACCTGAAGCTCCCGCCAATGCTTCAAATACACCCCACCTTTCACGTCTCCAAGATCAAGCCCCTCTCTGCCAGCCCTCTCTGCCCCCCCCCCCCCCCGAAGCCACCTCCTCCCCCTCAGGTCTTCGACAGCCAGACCACCTACACGGTACAGAGGATTCTGGACCTCCACTGTTGGGGCTGGGGGCTATAGTATCTAGTACACTGGAGGGACTACGGACCAGAAGAAAGGTCTTGGAACCCTGGTTCTAACTTCCACGACAAAGGGGTGGTCCGGGCCTTTCACAAGGCACATCCCAACAAGTCCAGTGGACCGCCTGGAGGTGCCCCTTGAGGGGGGGGGGCACTGTCACATTCAGGTGAGTGTGCACTCCCCCTCCCTTCCTGCAAGACTTTACCCGGCTCCACAGGCAATCACAGCACCTGCGTGATGAGACCCACCTGTTACCTCTTCCCTGCCAGCGCTGAAAAGGACCAGTCTGTGAATGCTCCAGCGCTAGCTCATTGGGTATACTGCCTTAAACAAGCAAGTAAGTGTTTATTCACTCTCAGAGGAATTACTATTAAATTCCTTTTCACCTCTCCTATTCTTCCAGGTTGCTGCCATCTTCGTAGTGCATCTCCGGGGTTTGTTGTGTGCTCACCTGCCCCATCATCATAACCTGTCACTATTTCAGTTGCCGCATTCCACCCATTCAGACACCTCACCCAGCTCTACTCCTGCCCACCATCATCCTCTCCTGGTTCGCAGTTTCATGCTGGGTTCTACTGCCGGGGTTCCAGCTCATCCCACCTGAGTGTTGTCCTATTTTCCCTTTTCCTGTCTCTCTCCTATTCTAATTCGCTCTCGTCTCCCCTTACAGGCTGAGTCCTCCTCTGGCAAGTGTCATCTTTCATTAACGAAGCCTCCCTTTTGAATCAATAAGATAAGATAAGATAAGCCTTTATTAGTCCCACAATGGGGAAATTCCAGGATTGCAACAGCATAGGGATAGCAACACTCAGAGCAACAATCAGAAGGCAAGAAAAAAACAACATCTAGTAAACATATGTCCATATTACTATAAATGTATATATATATAGACACACAGTGCAGAGCATTATGGCTGGTGAATGTGCAGCAGAAAGTCTAAGCTCTCTCTCCGCGGATGCAGCGGGCCAGCTGGAAGTCTTTGGGCATTTGGGCAATAAATTGTCATTACGCAGCTTCTGTGTGTATTTTGTGTGTTTTCTCTGGTGTTGTTCTCTGCACGTGAGCTGTTTATTCCTGCCAATCATGACAGAAACATTTAAGTGTGACAAACATACAAAAAAAAATGAGAAATCAGGAAGGGGGCAAACACTTTTTCACTCCACTGTATTTTCATTCATTTATTTAATGTCCATGCCCCTTATCAGTAGAGGGCAAAATGCCACCTTTAAAGTGACAGGTGTAATCACTCTGTCACAATTCCCATTGTTATTAGTTCAGAGGAGACATGCAGTGACCAAAGCCTGGCCATGTACTCCAGGGCATCAGCATGCTCTGAAGTTGGTTGGTACATGCCAGCATTGGTCACATGCATGTCTCCACCAAGACAGAGGTCCAAAACTGAATATTCATTGTTTTGCTGTTTCTGAACAGCAGGAAATTTCACTCACAGTGAGGTAGTTTTTAACATATATTAAAACGCCGCCTCCTTTACTCATTTGAGTATTTAAAATTATGAGGAAATGATACTTGAGTTCAGTTCTTGGCGACTGTACCCACCTATGTTTATGTTAAGGATGCAGAACTTATATGAAGTTGTACAACTAACTTGAGGCTGTTGCATGCATGTAAATTGATGACTGGTCAGTATTCATTTGCGTGTCCTACGTTAACTCTCTTTCTACATCAGGGGTCACCAACTAAAACTGCAAAAGGGCAAATAAGTCAGTCCTCTTTGTCATATCCGGCTCTAGGGAGCCGGGCAATCAGAGCCAGGGGCAAGCCAGTGAGTCGTGATATTTTATTCAGGGAAAAGGGGAAGGGATGAGGAGAGCACAGATACTCATGCAGACGTACACTCACAGGTTGCACAGCGCAGAGGTAAGCAGCTCGCACCGGACGTGGGGGTAACAAGACGTACATACTCACAGCGGGATACAAACACAGGAATGCTGCAAGAGGAGTAAAAGCTGACACCAGACGAAGGGGCTTCAGCTTAGCAATGTGTTTATGTCGCAGCCCCGAGTCATCGAGGCTGCTCCTATTTATCCTCATTGGCAGCGCCCCAGCTGATGAAGACTAATTGGCCCCAGCCGTCCATAATGCTGCCAGCTGGGGGCCAGCTGAGACGCTGCTCAATGGGAAGCAGGGATGAGGGAAAACATGGGCTGAGTGCCGAGATGGCATCTCAACCCATGGTGACAGAGCCCCTCCCTCAAGGTCGGGCTCCTGAACGACCAGGAACATCCCAGCCCCCCCCCCCCACCTAGGGTGGGAGGAAGGGAGGCGGACCGGAGGGGAAGAAGCCAAGGGAAGGACAACACCAATGGGGCAATGTAGGGTAGCGGGAAAGAAAAACCCAAATACAATACTGACAAAACAGAATAATTAACCCAGGTACAGATGGGGAGAAGAACTGGGTCAGCACGTCGGTTACATACTACCCAGAGAGTACCAACCATGCGTGACCCAGAGCAAGGAAAAAAGAACCACCAAAAAGGTACAGGGCAAAAAATGCTGAGTACGGTTAAATAAAGGGGAACCTATACACAGCGCTAATTTAAGTACATACACACAGTCACCAAGAAAAGTGAGGGTGACTGGAACAAATGACAATTATAGAGCATGGTGTTACGGAAAACAAGGCACATGACTCTATAATGAACCAACAGGACAAAAAAGAAATACTGAGTGCAGGTAAAGAAAAACCCCCACACACGAATATATAAATACCCAGTCACCTAAAGAAATGAAAGTGACTGGAATAAATGGATAACTGCAGAGCATGGTGTTACGGAAAACAAAACATAACTCTACAATACAAAAAACGAGGCTAAAAACATGGCACAAAAAGTAAAATGCTGAGCATGAGCGATGGAAAACACAGCACTATAAAAACGAATCCACCAACAGGACAAAACATTACACCCGAGTGACCTTAATAACAAAAGAAAAAGTGACACCCGAGGTGAATGGCAGGCAGAGTCCAAAAATGGCCGAGATGGCTCCGGAGATCTCCCCGCCTATTGTCCAGCTGGCGAATCAGGGGAAGAGAAGTGTTCGGACGGCGAACTCTGGACCCAGATCCCAGGAATCCAGTCCACCGGCAGCCGAACCAGGCTGCCCAGAGGGAAACACAGACCAGTGGGGGGAACCAGATCACCGAACCGAAAGTTCTGTGGGTCGGGTCGTCGACCCGCATCACTCAACCACCAGGACCGTTGAGACGGGCGAAGGATCAGAGCGGATCCCGGTGGAAGAGGCTCAGGGGAGAGCCGATGACGAGGGCGGCGGGCGTCAGGCCGCAGGAAAACGGCCACCTCCTCACCGGACCTGGACAATACTGGGGCAGCACCCACGTCGGACCCCGATCGGGCCTCAGGCGAACCCACGTTGGACCCCGACTGGGTCTCGGGCGAACCCACGTTGAATACTGCACCAGAACCGACCTCCAACGTTGAACCCGGACCCTCCAGCACCACGAGGAACAGCAACTCCTTGCCGGTGACCCTGGAAGAAGGCTCAGAAGAGAAAACAGAACCGGGATCAGGATCACCGGCAGCGCCAGAACCCGGCGAGACGAGCTCAGACGCAGCGGACGGCTGCACCCGGCTCGTCTCCCCTGGAGATAGGCTGAAGTGCTCGGGGATAAAAAGAGAGAAAAGAAAGGAGCACTCGCCTGATCTCGGGTTCTGACGCCGTCCAGGACTGCGAAGATCCAGGATCCGTCGTCAGGAGGTCGTTGTCAGGCTCCCATCTAGCCGCGTCGGGCCCCGCAGCCAGCACGATGGTCAGCGCAGCTTGAGATCCCTCCAGCTCAGGTAACCCCGCCGACGATCCACTCGGCGTGAAGCCAGAAGAATCTCGTCCCGCCGGACCGAACCGCTCCTCCGTGGAGACCCGGGGACGCTCAGTCGTCGGCGTAGACTCCACGCAGCAGTCAGTCCCCCTCCTCCGTCCGCAATGTAGCTGCGGAACCACAGGCCCTCTCCATATCCCACCACGTTGACCCGGAGCCGGGGACCGCTCGGCGGAGAGAGACAGAGGATGCGGGATTAGGCATACAGGTTACAGCAGGTGGGGAGAGTTCAGGGAGCTGCGAACCCTGAACCTCTCCTCCAGGGATGTGACAGAGCAAATCATTAAGCAGGTGTGAAAAAACAATGACTTGCCTGCCCCCTGGAGGTTGAGTATCGCCTGCTGTAGTGGAATCTGCTTCTTCCTCTCCCCGCCCGGCGATAACGGAGGACCCCCCGGGAATTCGTCTGAGGGTCGCTCGCGTTGTCTCCAGCAGAGAGCTCACCAGGCCGGGATTCCAGGCACACACAGCGGTCAGGAAGCGCGTCGAGGAGGAGGGGGAAACAGCCGGGGTGAGCCAGCCCGAATGTCCAGGAATGACAGCGGGGGAACGAGGCTCAGGGGACGAGGCTGTAGAATCTCCACACTGACGAGGCGAAGAGGTGACAGCTGCGTGGGAGGAACGGTCCTGACGATGACCCAGAACTGGATCCGGACGAAGTTCGTGCAGAGGTGACTCGGCGATGTGATGACGACTACTCCCAGGGGACGAAGCGAGGGGGAAACCCAGGATTCGCCGCTCCAGATCGGAGATCGAGACGAGGAAGGCGTCGAGCACGGGAAAGCTTCGTAGCCCTGAAGTCCTCACCATCAATCTCACTGCTGCCGCCACATGCCTGAAGGTGGTGACAGGAAACACAGTAGAGCTCGCGACAGCCACTCGACCCCGGACATAACTGCTGTCAGCTGCGGCTCCTTGAAGGGAATCCCGAGTGACGTGGCGCAGGTCGGGGGAAGTCCTCTGGTTGGCGCGAACTCCCGGACTGGAATAGCGGCAGGAACGGGACTCCGAAGCGGGGAAAGACGTCGCCCACTTCGACTCCCTGCCGGGATTTCCATCCACCCCGTGGAGCTTCTCTCGCTGTGTACCTGCAGCGTCTATCCTGGCACTGTCTTCCAGATGGTACAGAGAGTGAGGGTGACAGTCCAGGAGTTCCTCAGCACGGCCCGGATGCCAGCGTCTCGCGTTGGAGGCGTCGTGCAGGGTGAAGAGCGTCCCGTCGACAGCCTCCGAGATGGACCTCAGCTCGTCGCCCTGGCGCCGGAAGTGACTCCTGGGAAACGGCATGCTAGCAGCGCTGACACCCGGACAGAAAGGTACATTTCCACAGCGACTCACGGCCGCCGGCAACTCTTCTGGCTGCGACATACTGTCATATCCGGCTCTAGGGAGCCGGGCAATCAGAGCCAGGGGCAAGCCAGTGAGTCGAGATATTTTATTCAGGGAAAAGGGGAAGGGATGAGGAGAGCACAGATACTCATGCAGACGTACACTCACAGGTTGCACAGCGCAGAGGTAAGCAGCTCGCATCGGACGTGGGGGTAACAAGACGTACATACTCACAGCGGGATACAAACACAGGAATGCTGCAAGAGGAGTATAAGCTGACACCAGACGAAGGGGCTTCAGCTTAGCAATGTGTTTATGTCGCAGCCCCGAGTCATCGAGGCTGCTCCTATTTATCCTCATTGGCAGCGCCCCAGCTGATGAAGACTAATTGGCCCCAGCCGTCCATAATGCTGCCAGCTGGGGGCCAGCTGAGACGCTGCTCAATGGGAAGCAGGGATGAGGGAAAACATGGGCTGAGTGCCGAGACGGCATCTCAACCCATGGTGACACTCTTCCACAGCTGAGGTCTGAACTAAGTGTGGGAATCTTTCGGCACCTCATGATTTGATTGTGATTCAGAACTCCGACTTGATTCTAAAACCATTCTCAATGCATCTTGATGCATTTTTTTTTTTTGATTCAAGATTTTCCCCTCCCATTGTGTAACAACTTGGCCCTTTTAATGCAAAGTATTTGCAATGACCCATGAATTTACTTCCAACATCCTTTATTAAAACAAATAGAAGAGAAATCTGACACATGGACAAATTTATCTCAAAATGTGCTTTTAAGAACTGTCATCATTGATATTCTTTCAGAAGACCACAGCTGTCTCCAGACAGGCCAATATAATTTAACTTACTTTCAAACATTATTTTATTAAGCTCATAAATAGCTGCTTTTGGCTCTATATTAATTTTTAAACAAAACATTTAAAATTAAATAAAACATAAAATTTTATAGTACAGGAGAACACTAAATATGTTTGTTGACTCCAAATAAATGGGTCTAAAATTCTAAAATCTACAACTAAAATCCTAAAAATGTTTTCCAGGAGAACACAAACTAAATTGCATTGCATTAAAAAAAGATTAATATCTAAAAAACTAAATTTCACAAAAACTCCACTTCTATACAATATTTGACTGATGTTAAGCACTTTGTGTCAGCTGCCATTGTTTTTATAGTGCTTTATAAATAAAGTTGGATTGGATATGATTTTCAGTGCAGAAAAAACTGTTTCAAACTAAGACAAAAAAAATGGACACAAAATATAATTCCATACTACAGAATTCCTCCAACATTTTTTTTTTTTTAAATCTCAACAGTAAACTGTGTTACAGCATGGATGGAGAGGAAACCCCATGGTTACAGGGAGAAGGAAGGTGGAACTTTTCATGTTCAGTAACACACGGAGCTTTTACTGAGTTTTTACATGATATCCGAGGCTACGAAAAAGTCCTCCGTAACCAGCAACCTCGCCTCTGCATCCAAGCACAGACTATTCTCGGCAGAATAGAGGAAGACATGCCCCAGTAAATGCATTCAATTTCACAACAGTGCATCATTTTGTGGGTACAGACCTGAAACGAAAGTCTCTGCAGAGAGTAACGTTCATGGGACAGCAAAGAGGGGAGTCTGCAGCAGGAGGAGAGCGCCCAAGGCTCATGCCATAATCTGTCCGGGCGGTGACGGTCGCCGATGCAGCAGTTCAGTGCCACTTTTTCTTATCTTATCTTCTTATCTTATCCTCTTCAGTCTTCATAGGTCATTGACCTATTAGTGATTTTGACTTTACATTTAACTTACTAACATAAAAAATTCAGGCAAGAGATGTATAACTAATAAAAGTGCTCCAGGGAGTATTGGTGTGCAGAACAGTGGGCATCAAGTCTGTTCTTCAGTGCATTCACTGTCAGAGCAGTCACAACATCCTTTTTTCCACTTTTTCCCCTACCAAAATAAAACACCCTTTTTCCCAAAGTGTATCAAAAGGCTTCAAGGTCTGGATGGAGGACTCTCAGGGTCCGGATCTGGACCAGAGTCTGCCAGTTGGTGACCCCGTTCTACAGACTAACCCTGTCAGGATGTAGAGCCACAACTGCTCTACCTCTAGCAACTATTACCCTACTACCCCAACAGCATATATACAGTGGATATAAAAATTTTACGCACCCCTGTTCAAATGACAGGTTTTGTGATGTAAAAAAATGAGACCAAGATAAATCATTTCAAAACTTTTTCCACCATTAATGCGACCTATAACCTGTACAACCCAACCAGCAGAGATTGTTCTACTATCAACAGGTCAGTAAAAATGCCACCAAAGAAGGAGGAAATGGAAGAGATCAAAAAATCTCTGAACTTCTTGTCAGAAGAACTGACCAAAGTGGCTAGTCAACAGCTTAAACTATTAGGGCTAATGGAAGAAGTCAGAGAATTAAAATTAACAATTAAGAAAAAAGACAAAAAAATTGCAGACTTGGAGTGACACGTCGAGGATCTTGAACAATATTCTCATATGGATGATCTAATTATAAGTGGACAAGACATTAAATACCAATCATATGCCAATGTTACAGCAGGAATGAAAGGTGAGGAGGCTCCCCTGAGTGAATCAGTCTCCCTGGAAAACCAAGTGCTTGAGTTCCTTGAAAACAGAAATATAAAGGTTGAAGTAAATGCAATTTCAGCCTGTCATAATTTACCCAGAAAAGATAATAAAACAAAGAAATCAATTGTGATGTGCTTTGTGAACAGAAGGGTAAAGAATGACATACTGAGGCAGGCCAGAAAGCTACAGGGAACAGAAGTTTACCTAAATGAACATTTAACAAAAACTAATGCTGAAATAGCACAGCAAGCACGGATGCTGAAAAGACAAAATAAGATACAGGCAACATGGACAAGAAATTGTAGAGTTTGGATCAAACTAAACGGAACACCTGAGGAAGCAAAGACCATAATAATCAGAGATCTTACCTACTTAAATAAATATAGATGAACACTGATTAAGAAAATTAAGAGACTATGATAATCCATATCCACACACACGGCAAGAATAGTTCTTTTGTGACATACCATGTCAATGTACTTTAAAAAAAACTAAACAAAACAAACAAACAAAAAAAAATGTATGACTGACTTGAGTAGACATCAATTATCCCCAGTTGGAGGAAGTCATTTGACACAGAGAGAGGAAATTCAAACTCTGAAAATATGCCATTATGCTGAACATAAACTACAAGAGATGGAGAATGATACTGATCCTGATAACCACTTTTTCAATAATATTCATAATCATTGTGAATATTACACTGAAAAGCAACTCAAAAGTCAAGTGCAACTAGATGGTAAACTATCAATAATACACTTTAACAGCAGAAGTCTTAACAAAAACTTTCCACAGATTCAGGACTATTTAAAACAGCTAGACAGAAAATTTACAGCTATCGCAGTCTCTGAAACTCTGCTTAATGAAGAGCAGGCTCCTCTGATGGCAATAGAGGGATATCAAATGTTTCATATTAACAGATCTCAAAAAAAGGGTAGTGGTGTTGCACTGTATATTGATGACCTGTATAGGTGTAAGCTTGTAAATGGAATGTCCTTTGCACTACCAGGGATTCTGGAATGTGTTACTGTTGAGATTGACCAAGATAAAACAAAAAATCTAATTATAAGTTGTATATACAGAACGCCAGGAATTTGCATTGAGACATTCAGAGATAAATTAGTCGAGCTGTACAATAATATTATTAGCAAGAAAATGGTTGTAATTTGTGGAGATTTCAATATTGATTTACTAAATCCATTTCAACAAAATGTAATTACAGAGTTCATGAATTCTATGTACACTATGAGTGAATATCCCACAATAACACGTCCCAGTAGAATCACAGTTCACACTGCTACACTTATTGATAACCTGTTTGTTAATATTATTGATAAGAAAATAGAAAGTGGATTATTGATAAATGATATAAGTGACCATTTGCCAGTCTTTGCACTTATCCATGGCCACACGGGGGCCAATACAGAAAAAAACTTTAAATTCTTTCAGATACAAATCACAAAATGCAATCAGTTCTTTTAAAGAAGACTTGCTGAAGCAAGACTGGACAAAAGTCCATGTATCAGATGTAAATGAAGCCTATGACACATTTATGAACATTGTAACCACTCTTTATGAAAAAAAATTGTCCATTAGTAAAGGAAAAGCTAAAACATGAATTTGTCGACAAGCCATAGTTAACCAAAGGATTACAAAAGGTGTGTAAAAAGAAAAATTTATTATATAAAGCTTATCTAAAGAAAAGGACAAAAGAAGCAGAGAAGTGGTATAAAACATACAAAAATAAGTTAACATAAATAATGAGATGTAGTAAAAGAGACTATTACAGTAAAGAACTGGAGAAAAACAGAGACAATATTAAACATACATGGACAATACTTAACAATATTCTTGGAAATAAAAACAGAAATACAAGCTACCCAACCAATTTTTAAAAAAAAAATTATAATAAAACGACTCAGAGTGTGAATGCAGTTTCACCTGCAGATGAATTTAATAACTTTTTTGTTAACACTGGTCCTAAATTGGCTCGAGAAATACCTATTACGGCACCTACAGGTGATACAATAAGCAAAAACATTGCTATAAAAGACTTCATTTTCATAAAGAACACAGGGGAGAGAGAGGTCATTGAAATTGTTAAATCGTTTAAAAGTAAAACATCTATGGACTGTGATGGTATTGACATGTTCTTAGTCAAAACTATTATTGAATGCTTAGTGAAACCACTGACGTATATTTGTAACATGTCTCTCCAAACAGGTATATTTCCCAATACAATTAAAATAGCTAAAGTAATTCTGATATACAAGATGGGTGACAGAGGGGAATTTTCAGATTATAGACCAATTTCACTATTGCCGCAATTTTCCAAGATACTTGAAAAAATATTCTGTGAGAGAACTGACAACTTCATAATGAAGAATAATTTATTGTCTGAGCAGCAATATGGGTTCAGACACAAGAGGACAACTGCATTTGCTCTAATGGAATTTATAGAAAAAATATCAACTGCTGTTGAAAATAAAGAGTATTCAGTTGGGGTATTCCTGGATCTTAAAAAATCATTTGATACAGTGGATCATAATTTATTATTAAATTACTGTCACGGTGGCCCTCACAAGCCACCATAAGACGCCAGCAGTCACCAGTGAGTTGCAGTGATGTTTATTAAGAGGTGCAGGAACAGAGAATGATACACACGATAGTGCGGGTAAGACAATCACAGGACGTACCTTAACAGGGAAGTATAACAGGAACAGAGCGTATCATAACAGGTAGCTTAACGGGAAGGTTAACAGGAGGATAAACAGATAGGTTAACAGGAAGGTTAACAGAGACTGCTGCATCGGGGAGCATTCAGCGCCTGCTTTTAACCCCGGTCACTAATGACCCCGAATGCAGCACAGCTGTTGACTCTGACAGCAGGGAGCTCCACCGGGCGCTATCACAATAAGAGCCCGGGGGGCTAGAAAGAAACCTCTGCTGTCCAAGCCTGGAAATGATACAAGATCCGAGTGCGGACGGAACCAGCACTTGGGCTGTAACAGTACCTCCCCCTCAAGGCCGAGCACCTGAGCGGCCCAAGTAACACCCAAGCCCCCCCCCCACCCCCCTAGGGTGGGCGGATGGGGCGCCAGTAGGAGGGAGAGAGTCAAAAAGAACAAAACGATAACCGGAGGCCAACAAAGCAAACACAGAGACGGGTTGAGGGAGAAGAAAAAAAAAACAATAGTCCCATATGTGTGGGCAACCGGGACAGAACCCAGTTTAAAGCAATAAATTGACATTAGGCAGAGGAGGGAGAAAAAAAAACACCAAACACAGCTACGAAAAAGGAGTGAGATACAAAATCACATATCAGGCCCCCCCGCACATCCCAAAAGTTTACAGACACAGACATAATGAAAAACCTCGGGACGAGTGCAGTCCTGGCTCTGAGGGATGGAGGCTGAAAGTTCGGGGGGCCCTCCGGCATCAAGCGGCCACAATGCAGGCAGGGGGAAAAAGGACAGTTCGGGCGGCCTACCCCAGTCCCATGCACGGAAACAGTAAATTTCAGGCGGCCGGACTAGGTCGCCAAACGGGGGGTCCAATGGGTCGGGAGGCCGACCCAGAGAGCCAAATGGGCGCGGCAGTCCTTCAGGCGGCCGACCCGCATCGCTTGCCCACCAGAACCATAAGGAAGAAGTAGCCGGCGGTCTCGCTGAAGAAGGGAAAGAAGAGGGAGAACTGGGCGGAGCGTTCGGAACCCCAACGGCCCCAGGTGGAGATGGGTCGAGCTCCTCAGGAGAACGGGGAGGATGATGATGGTGATGATGAAGATGAGGGAGATGAGCCCGTCCAGTATCCGGCAGCAGGGGATCTGCAGCTTCCCCACCGAACCTGGAAACAGCTGGTGCCGCGTCCTCATCGGACCCCGATTGGGCCGTGGTTGCGTCCGCGTTGGACCCCGATTGGGTAGGCGCCGCACCAGGACCGACCTACAACGCCGAACCCGGAACCTCTGGCACAGCGGGCGACTTCAGATCCGCACCGGCGACCCTGGGAGAATGCTCGGGAGAGAGAAAAGAACCGAGATAAGGATCACCGGCAGCGCCAGAACCCGGCGAGACAAGCTCGGATGTAGCAGGTGGCCGCACCCGGCTTGCCTCCCCAAGAGACAGGCAAAAGTGCTCTAAGATGGAGTAAAGAAAGACAAAACAGAGCACTTGCCTGATCTCAAGTTCTGATGCCGTCCAGGACTTCGGCGATCCGGGCTCTGATGGCAGGAGGTCGTCTTCAGGCTCCCACTCAGCTACGGCGGGCTCCGCAGCTGGCATGATGATATGTGCAGCTCCTGGAACCTCCGGCACCGAAGCCCATGCTGACGGCCCACACGGCATGGTGGCAGGGGACCCTCGACCCGCTGGACCGGACCATTCATCCGTGGAGCCCCGGGGACGCTTCCTCGTCGGCGCAGGTTCCACGCTGCAGTCCGCCCTCCTCCTCCGCCCATGACGTGGCTGTGGAACCGGAACCAGGCTCTCCAGAACCGCAGGCCCCCTCCTCATCCAGCGGCATTGGCCTGGCGTCGAGGACAGCTCAGCGGAGGGAGACACAGAGGATGCGGGGTTAATCATTACAGCCACAGCAGGTGGTGGGAGCTCGGGGAGCTGCAAACCCCGAACTCCACCTCCAGGAGTCTGACAGAGCAAATCACAAAAACGTGTGTGTGAATGAATTTGGACTTGCCTGACTCCTGAAGGTTGAGTGGTGCCTGCTGTAGCGGACGTTGCTCCTCCCTTTCCCCGCCGGATGGTGACAGCGGGCCTCCTGGAAGGACAAGGTGGATCCGCTGGAGATGGTTCCGGGACGGGACTCGCCAGGGCTGGACTCGGAGTGCACACAGCTGCCGGGGAATGCGTCAAAGAGGAGGGGGTGACAGTCGAAATGAGCTGGGCCTGGGACGCTGACGAGAGAGCGGGAGATGGCCCAGGGGGAAATGAGGCTGCGGGAAATCCCCTCTGACGAGGCGCAGGTGAGGCAGCTGTGCGAGGGATAGAGCCCTTGCGGCGACCCGGAGCTGGATCCAGATGGGGTTCATGCTGAGGAGGGTTATGGAGGTTACGACGGTCTCTGGTGGAAGGCGAAGCGAAGGTGAGGCCCGGGAACCGCCGCTCCTGTGCGGAGACAGAAGCGAGGAGGGCGTCAAACTCAGGGAAATCACGCAGCTCTGGATTCCTTTCCACCAGTCTGACTGCTGCCGCCACATGCTTAATGACTATGGACGGGTGCACAGCGGAGCGAGCAGCAGCCACCCGGTCCCAGATCTTGATTGCAGTCAGCTGCAGCTCCTCCGGGGGAATCCCGAGTGACGTCGTGCAGGATGGGGAAAGACCTCTGGATGGCGCGAACTCCCGGGCCGGAGCAGAGGCAGGAGCGGGATCCCGAAGTGAAGGGTGACGTCTCCTCCTCTTCGGCTTCCTGCCGGGATTTCCCTACAACCCACGGAGTATTTCTCGCTGTGTGGCAATGTCCAACCTCCTCGCGCTCACCTCAGGATGACAGGCGAAGCGGGGGAGATAGTCGAGGACCTCCTCAGCTTGGTCCAGGTACCGGTGCACGTCGCTGCTGAAGTCGAGGAGGGAAGAGGTGTTGAGGATTTTGTCCACGCACTCGAGGGTGTCTGCGAGGACATCACTCGGACTCTGAGTGCGGGACCTCCGCGACGGCATGCTTCAGCAACGGTACCCAGACAGGTAAGAGCAACAGTCCAATACTGCTAAACTCACGGTGAATGGCGTCTCGGCACGACGCCCCTCTCCGGACATACTGGCAGCAGTCTACTGTCACGGTGGCCCTCACGAGCCACCATAAGACGCCAGCAGTCACCAGTGAGTTGCAGTGATGTTTATTAAGAGGTGCAGGAACAGAGAATGATACACACGATAGTGCGGGTAAGACAATCACAGGATGTACCCTAACGGGGAAGTATAACAGGAACAGAGCGTATCATAACAGGTAGCTTAATGGGATGGTTAACAGGAGGATAAACAGATAAGTTAACAGGAAGGTTAACAGAGACTGCTGCATCGGGGAGCATTCATCGCCTGCTTTTAACCCCGGTCACTAATGACCCCGAATGAAGCACAGCTGTTGACTCTGACAGCAGGGAGCTCCACCGGGCGCTATCACAATAAGAGCCCAGGGGGCTAGAAGGAAACCTCTGCTGTCAAAGCCTGGAAATGATACAAGATCCGAGTGCAGACGGAACCAGCACTCGGGCTGTAACAATTACCTCATCACTTGTGGTAACGTATCGTCACTTCCTGTATTGCTGTCTGTTCATGTGGTTAGCTCTCCTCACTCTCCTGAGGATTTTGCTTTTAATTGTATTTTAACCATTTTTTTCCATCTACCATTAGTTCTCATTTCTGTTTATCAAGCCTCTTGCACCTGTGTGAGCACTCCATGTCACCTAATCACCCTCTTTAGCCTTCTGTTCACCTTTCATCAGTGTTTTTGTTAGCTTCAGGTTAGCCACTAGCTATGGCTACTAGCTCTCCTTCCTCTCCTCCTCTGGTGTGCTCTCTCTGTCAGATGTTTAGCTACACCTCTGCCTCTTTTAGTGATAACGGTAAATGTAATAAATGTTGTGTTTTTGAGGCGCTCGAGGCGAGGTTGTCTGATTTGGAATCTCAGCTCCGCTGCATTGAAACACCGTCTGCGCCAGGTACTCTTGACGGACATCTCCTAGCTGCAGCAGAGCTTGCTAGCATAGGTCCCGTTAGTGGTCCTCCGGTCCTCCTCAGCAGCGAGGAGACTGGGTGGGTGATGGTGAGAAGGAAGCGTAGCCGCAAAGCCCCGGTTCACCACCAACCTGTTCACGTTTCTAATCATTTTTCCCCGCTCAGCCACACACCCGCTGAGGAAAAAACTCTGATCATTGGCGACTCTGTAGTCAGAAACGTGAATCTAGAGACTCCAGCGGCCATAGTCAAATGCATTCCTGGGGCCAGAGCAGGTGACATCGAGTCAAATTTGGAAATGCTGGCTAAAAGTAACTGTAAATACTCCACAATTGTTATTCACGTTGGCATTAATGACATCCATCTCCGGCAGTCGGAAGTCACGAAACTTAATGTAGAATCGGTGTCTGCCTCTGTAGTATTCTCTGGGCCCCTCCCCAAATCTGACCAGTGATAACATGTTTAGCCACTCGTCATCCTTCAACCACTGGCTGTCTGTATGGTGTCCTGCAAACAACGTGGGCTACATTGACAATTGGAGCTCATTTTGGGGAAAACCTGGTCTTTTGAGACGAGACAGCGTCCATCCCACTTTGGATGGTGGGTCTCATTTATCTAACAATCTGACATCTTTTTTATCCAAATTTCCAAAATCTTGACAACTCAGAGTTGGGACCAGGAAGCAGAGTTGCAGTCTTACACGCTTCTCTGCAGCTCCTCTTCATCCGCCAACCCTCAACTTAGCCCCTGTCTTCCAGATCAGAGAATCATTGTCTGCTCCCTCCAAAGCAAATAAAAATATAATGTATAAGTATCCCAAAGTGATTAAACAAAAAGTTGGTAAAACTCAAATTAAACATGAAGCCTCTAAATTGAATGATTTGGCCTCTGTTCCTCCTCATAATTTAAAAATTAAATGCGGTTTGCTAAATATTAGGTCGCTAACTCCCAAGTCTCTGCTAGTCCATGATCTGTTAATTGATCATCAAATTGATTTAATATCCCTTACAGAGACTTGGTTAGGACAAGAGGATTATGTTGGTGTAAATGAATCAACTCCCTCCTTCCCCAGTTATTTAAACTGTCAAAATCCCAGAAGTTCTGGTCGTGGAGGAGGAGTAGGAACAATTTGCCATTCCAAATTACCAGTTAATGTAAAGCAAAAAACATATTATAATTCCTTTGAGGGTCTGGTCCTCAGTATTGGGCACTTTAGCAATTTTAGGCTAAACCCAATTTTATTTGCCATAGTTTATCGTCCTCCATCCACCCACTCAGAGTTTTTATCCAAATTTGCCGAATTCTTAGCTGATTTAGTGCTGAAATCAGAATAATTATAGTAGGGGACTTTAATATACATGTAGATGAGGATAGTGATTGCCTTAATTTGGCATTTAATTCAATATTAGACTCAGTTGGGTTTTCTCAGAAAGTAGGAAATTCTACCCATTACCATTATTGATTTAGTGCTGAAATCAGATAGAATAATTATAGTAGGGGACTTTAATATACAGCTGGAAAAAGGTGGATTGTCCTCTCTGGGTTGGGGACAGGCTCCTACCCCAAGTGAAGGAGTTTAAGTATCTTGGGGTCTTATTCATGAGTGAGGGGAAAATGGAGCGAGAAATTGACAGACGGATTGGAGCAGCATCTGCAGTGATGCGGACGTTGTACCGGTCTGTTGTGGTGAAGAGGGAGCTGAGTTCTCAGGCAAAGCTGTCGATTTACCAGTCAATCTACGTTCCTACTCTCACCTATGGTCACGAGCTTTGGGCAATGACCGAAAGAACAAGATCGCGGATACAAGAGGCTGAAATGAGCTTTCTCCGTAGGATTGCTGGACTCAACCTCAGAGATAGGGTGAGGAGGTCAGTCATTTGGGAGAGGCTCAGAGTAGAACCGCTGCTCCTCCACATTGAAAGGAGTCAGTTGAGGTGGTATGGGCATCTGATTAGGATGCCTCCTGGACGCCTCCCACTTGAGGTGTTTTGGGTACGTCCCACTGGGAGGAGACCCTGGGGCAGACCCAGGACTTGGTGGAGAGACTATGTCTCCCAGCTGGTCTGGGAACACCTTGGTATCCTCTATGAAGAGCTGGAGCAGGTGGCTGGGGAGAGGGAAGTCTGGGCTTCTCTGCTTGAACTGCTGCCTCCGCGACCAAGACCTCCGGAAAAGTGGTAGAAGATGGATGGATGGATGGATGGATTTTAATATACAGTACATGTAGATGTAGATAGTGACTGCCTTAATGTGGCATTTAATTCAATATTAGACTCGACTGGGTTTTCTCAGAAAGTAGGAAATTCTACTCATTATCTCCACCATACGGTGGACCTTGTTCTGACATATGGCATAGAAACAGAAAATCTGGTAGTGTCTCCTCATAACCCTGTACTGTCAGACCATTGTCTGTTAACCTTTGATTTTACTATTTCTGACTATTTGGCTCCTAAAGAAAAATAATTCTACAGAAGATGCCTCTCAGATGATGCTGTTACCAAATTTATGCATATTGTTTCCTCTATGCCATGTGTCAACACAACAGAAATAAGCTATAGACAGCTTGCTCCTTCTGTAATTGATAGCATGGTAGATAGTGTTAGAGCTTCTCTGCATCAGACTCTAGACTTGGTGGCCCCCTTAAAAAAGAAAAAGTCTAATCAGAGATTTCTAACTCCTTGGTTCAACACAGAAACTCGTAGCTTAAAACAGAAGACTCGTCAATTAGAAAGAAAATGGCGGTCCACTATTTTAGATGAAATCTATTTAGCTTGGAAAAATCATCATTTAATTTATAAAAAAAATCTCTTAGAAAAGCTAGAACAAGTTATTATTCTGCATTAATAGAAGAGAACAAGAATAATCCCAGGTTTCTTTTCAGTACTGTAGCCAGGTTGACAAAGAGTCAGGACTCTGTCAATCCTAGCATTCCCTTAGAGCTTACTAGTCAGGACTTTATGAACTTTTTCAATAATAAAATTTCATCCATCAGAGATAAAATCAATCAGATTCTTCCCACCGTTAACTTAAATACAGCAACTACTACAACTCCTTCAACTGATATCTGTCTTGATGAGTTTACTCCAATTGACCTTTTAGAGTTAGACAAAATAGTTTTCTCATCCAAGCCTTCATCTTGTCTTTTAGACCCTATTCCTACCAGGTTATTTAAAGAAGTCTTCCCACTTATTGGTAGCTTTATTCTTCATATAATCAATTCTTCATTAACTTTAGGCCATGTACCACAGGCTTTTAAAACGGCTGTAATTAAACCCTTACTCAAAAAGCCAACGCTAGATCCAGGAGCTTTAGCTAACTATAGATCAATCTCTAATCTCCCTTTCATTTCAAAAATCTTAGAAAGAGTTGTTGCTACGCAATTATTTGACCACCTGCAGGGAAATGGTTTACTTGAAGAGTTTCAATCTGGGTTTAGAATCCATCATAGTACTGAAACAGCCTTAGCAAAGGTCACTAATGACCTCCTCATCGCATCTGATAATGGACTTGTTTCTGTACTTGTCCTTTTAGACCTTAGTGCAGCTTTTGATACTATCGATCATAATATTCTACTTGATGGATTAGAACACTATGTTGGACTTAATGGAACTGCGTTGCAATGGTTTAGATCTTATTCATCTGATAGGTTCCAGTTTGTTCATGTCAATAATGAGTTTTCTTTCAACTCAAAGCTCAGTCATGGATTTCCACAGGGATCTGTGCTAGGCCCTACTCTTTTTAGTTTATATATGCTTCCGTTAGGCAACATTATTAGAAAGTACTTTATACATTTTCATTGTTATGCAGATGACACACAATTATACCTGTCAATGAAGCCATCCATCCATCCATCCATCCATCTTCTACCGCTTTTCCGGAGGTCCGGGTCGCGGAGGCAGCAGTTCAAGCAGAGAAGCCCAGACTTCCCTCTCCCCAGCCACCTGCTCCAGCTCTTCAGAGAGGATACCAAGGCGTTCCCAGACCAGCTGGGAGACATAGTCTCTCCACCGAGTCCTGGGTCTGCCCCGGGGTCTCCTCCCAGTGGGACGTGCCTGAAACACCTCAAGTGGGAGGCGTCCAGGAGGCATCCTAATCAGATGCCCATACCACCTCAACTGACTCCTTTCAATGTGGAGGAGCAGCGGTTCTACTCTGAGCCTCTCCCGGATGACTGAGCTCCTCACCCTATCTCTGAGGGTGAGTCCAGCAATCCTACGGAGAAAGCTCAATTCAGCCGCTTGTGTCCGCGATCTTGTTCTTTCGGTCATTACCCAAAGCTCATGACCATAGGTGAGAGTAGGAACGTAGATTGACTTGTAAATCGGCAGCTTTGCCTTAGAACTAAGCTCCCTCTTCACCACAACAGACCGGTATAACGTCCGCATCACTGCAGATGTTGCTCCGATCCGTCTGTCAATCTCTCGCTCCATTTTCCCCTCACTCGTGAACAAGACCCCAAGATACTTAAAGTCCTCCACTTGGGGCAGGAGCCTGTCCCCAACCCAGAGAGGACAATCCACCTTTTTCTGGCTGAGGACCATGGACTCGGACTTGGAGGTGCTGATTCTCATCCCAGCCGCTTCACACTCAGCAGCAAACCGTCCCAGCAAGAGCTGTAGGTCATTGCTGGATGAAGCCAGCAGGACAACATCATCTGCAAACAACAGAAATGAGATCATGTGGTCACCAAGCATGACACCCTCCACTTCCCTGGCTGTGCCTAGAAATCCTGTCCATAAAAATTATGAACAGGATCGGTGACAAAGGGCAGCCCTGGCGGAGTCCAACTCTCACTGGGAATGACTCCGACCGAGTGTTGGCAATACGAACCAAACTCTCACAACGGTCATACAGAGACCGAATAGCTCGTAACAACAAGCCCGATACCCCATACTCCCGAAGCACCCCCCACAAAAAACCATGAGGGACGTGGTCAAATGCCTTCTCCAAGTCCACAAAACACATGTAAACTGGTTGGGCAAACTCCCACGAACCCTCAAGAATTCTCGAGAGGGTAAAGAGCTGGTCCGATGTGCCACGGCCAGGACGAAAACCACATTGCTCCTCCTGAATCCGAGGTTTGACCAACGGCCGGACTCTCCTCTCCAGTACCTTGGCATAGACCTTCCCAGGGAGGCTGAGGAGTGTGATCCCTCTAAAGTTGGAGCACACCCTCCGGTCCCCTTTTTTGAAGAGAGGAACCACCACCCCGGTTTGCCATGCCAAAGGCATTGCCCCCAACCTCCACGCAATGTTGCAGAGGCGTGTCAACCATGACAGCCCAACAACATCCAGGGCCTTGAGGTACTCAGGGCGAATCTTGTCCACCCCCAGGGCCCGGCCACCAAGGAGATTTTTAACCACCTTGGCGACCTCAGCCCCTGTGATAGGCGAGTCTTCCCCCCCCAATCCCCAAACCCTGCTTCCTCTGTGGAAGGCGTATCAGTGGGATTGAGGAGATCCTCGAAGTATTCCTTCCAGCGCCCGACGATATTTTTTTTTTTTTGTTACTTATTTGTACCCGTAGGTAGACTTGGTTTGCAGTCTGGTGACAAGCCACCGGCTGCTGGTCGCTGCGTGCGCGAGCGCCCTAAACCTACATGTTTTTGGTGTGCGGGAGGAAACCGGAGAAATCCCGGAGTAAACCCACGCAACACGGGGAGAACATGCAAACTCCACACAGCTCACTGTTGGTCGGGGGCTGGGATCGAACCCACGATCTCATGATCCCCGCAATCCCCCGGCCGAGGGTAAAACTGTGCTGCCACAGTGCTAAACCACTGCGCCACCGTGCAGCCCATCATATCCCCAGTCAAAGTCAACAGTGTCCCATCCGCACCATACACAGTGTGGACAGGGAGCTGCTTTCCCCTCCTGAGGCGCCGGACAGTTTGCCAGAATCTCTTTGAGGCCGACCGAAAGTCTTGTTCCATGGCCTCACCGAACTCCTCCCATACCCGGGTTTTTGCTTCAGCAACCACCTGAGCTGCACTCCGCTTGGCCTGCCGGTACACCTCAGCTGCTTCGGGAGTCCCACAAGCCAACCAAGCTTGATAGGACTCCTTCTTCAGCTTAATGGCCCCCCTCACCACTGGTGTCCACCACTTGGTTCGGGGGTTGCCACCACGAGATGCACCAACCACCTTGCGGCCGCAGCTCTGGGCCGCCGCTTCAACAACAGAGGTGGAGAACATGGCCCATTCAGACTCCATGTCTCCAGACTCCCTCGGAATGTGGTTGAAGTTCTTCCGGAGGTGGGAGTTGAAGACCTCCCGGACAGGGGCCTCAGCCAGATGTTCCCAGCACACCCTCACTATACGTTTGGGTCTACCAGGTCTGAATGGTTTCCTCCCCTGCCATCGGATCCAACTTACCAACAGGTGGTGATCAGTTGACAGCTCTGCACCTCTCTTTACCCGGGTGTCCAAGACATACGGTCGCAGGTCTGATGACACGATAACAAAATCGATCATCGACCTGCGACCTAGGGTGTCCTGGTGCCAAGTGCACATATGGACACCCTTATGCTTGAACATGGTGTTCGTTATGGACAAACTGTGGTTAGCACGGAAGTCCAATAACTGAACACCAATGAAGCCAGATGATAGTAATCAATTAGCCAAGTTGGAAGCCTGTCTTCAGGAAATCAAAGCTTGGATGACTTGTAATTTCCTGCTATTAAATTCAGATAAGACTGAAGTCATTCTTGTTGGTCCACAAAACCTTAGAAATACCTTTCCAAATCAAACTTTCTGTTTGGATGCAGTTACTCTTTCTCTTAATAGCTCTGTGAGGAACCTTGGAATTATTTTTGATCAAGATTTATCTTTCAATTCACATATTAAATTTGTTTCTAAAACTGCCTTCTATCATTTACGTAATATTGGCAAGATTAGGAGCATCTTGTCTCAGAGTGATGCTGAGAAACTGATCCACGCTTTTGCTAGCTCGAGATTAGATTATTGTAATTCTTTATTATCAGGTTGTCCTAAAACATCTTTAAAAAGTCTTCAGCTGATCCAAAATGCTGCAGCAAGAGCTTTAACAGGTACTAGAAAGAGAGATCATATCTCTCTGGTTCTGGCCTCCCTTCATTGGCTTCCCATAGAGTTTAGAATTAAGTTTAAAATCCTTCTTCTTACTTACAAAGCTCTAAACAATCAGGCCCCTTTTTATTTAAAAGATCTGATACTACTGTATTATCTTAACAGAGCACTACGCTCCCAAAATGCAGGATTACTTGTAATACCTAGAATCTCCAAAAGTCCAATGGGAGGAACAGCCTACAGTTATGAAGCTCCTCTCCTGTG
Organism: Pholidichthys leucotaenia; assembly: GCA_020510985.1. Taxonomy (NCBI): domain Eukaryota; kingdom Metazoa; phylum Chordata; class Actinopteri; order Cichliformes; family Pholidichthyidae; genus Pholidichthys; species Pholidichthys leucotaenia. The sequence goes on from CM035846.1 coordinate 73,538,021, forward strand.
GAACCAGCTGCCAATCTGGATTCGGGAGTCAGACTCGATCTCTGTTTTTAAGAATAGGGTTAAAACCTTCCTTTTTGATATAGCCTACAATTAGGGAGGAATCATGTGTTTCTCAACCCTCCTTTAATTATGCTGCTAATAGGTTTAGTCAGCCGGGGAACCTCCAATAATGCAATGGGTCTCACTCCTTTCTTCACTCTCAATTTTTTTTTTTTTTTTTTTTTTTTGCTGGTTATTAACATCTGTTTGTTCTCTCCCATAGATTGAGTCCCCATCGTGCTGTTTGCTCTCTACACGTCTGTTCTTTTCATCTTCTCTGTCCCCTCACCCCCTAGCCAGTCGCAGCAGATGACTGCCCTCCCCTGAGCCTGGTTCTGCTGGAGGTTTCTTCCTGTTAGAAGGGAGTTTTTCCTCTCCACCGTCGCCAAGTGCTTACTCACGGGATCGCCTGATTGCTGGGGTCTTTCTGCAACTGTGGGGGTTCCCCCTACAGTTGAAAGTGCTATGAGATGACTGTTGTTGTGAAATGGGGCTATATAAATAAAGTTGAATTGAAGTGAATTGAAATGAATTTAATCGAATTGAAATGAATATTAAAGAAATTACAAAATTGTGGTATTGGGGGGTAGCACTGTCCTGGTTATGTAGTTACTTAAAGAATAGATATCAGTATGTATGTTTTGTTAACAAAAACTCACAGTTACTGAAGGTTACTTGTGGAGTCCCACAGGGTTCGGTTTTGGGGCCACTGTTATTCAATATGTATATAAATGATATATGTAAAGTTTCGGAAAAAATGGATTTAATATTTTTTGCTGATGACACTAATTTATCATGCAGTGGAAGCAATTTGGAACAACTTTTGGACACACTCGGACAGGAATTAGGAAAGCTTAAACTGTGGTTTGATTCAAACAAATTAACGCTCAATTTAAGTAAGACTAAATTTATAGTTTTCAACAACCATCACAACAACTTAGTATCTAAACTCAGTGTAAATGATGTAGAGATTGAAAGGGTATCCGAAACTAAATTTCTTGGAGTAATAATTAATAATAAACTGTGTTGGAAGTCACATATTAATTACATTAAAGGTAAAATATCTAAATCAATTGCAATACTACACAGAGTGAAATATTTGCTGAATCAACCCACATTATATACTTTGTATCATTCATTAATACTCCCATACATGACATATTGTACTGAAGTATGGGGAAACACATATAAAACAAACATATATCCAGTCTTTATGCTTCAGAAGAGAGCTATTAGAATAATAAACAAAGCTGCTTACAGGGAACCAACAAACCCACTTTTTCTTAAATTAAAAGCTCTTAAGTTGAAAGATCTAGTTGACTTTAAAACTGCAGTAATAATGTTTAAAGTGAAGAATCTATCACTGCCTGCAAATATCCAAAAGTTGTTCCAAATAAGGGAGAAACAATATCATTTCAGAGGAACATGTATATTTCAAAAACCTTCAGTGAAAACTACCGCCAAGCAACACTGTGTTTCAGTCCAAGGAGTCAGATTGTGGAACACTTTTGGACCTGAATTAAAATCATGTACAACGCTTGGACAATTTAAACAAAAACTTAAGGAAGAAATACTCCAAACATATATACAAGATGACATGTAAAATCACATAAGGATTGTCATATCCAGTCTGTGTTGTGTTGTTCAGATACAAATCACCAAATGCAATCAATTCTTTTAAAGAGGACTTGCTGAAGCAAGACTGGACAGAAGTCTATGTATCAGATGTAAATGAAGCCTATGACACATTTATAAACATTGTAACCACTCTTTATGAAAAAAACTGCCCATTAGTAAAAAAAAAGCTTAAACACAAATTTGCTGATAAGCCATGGTTAACCAAAGGACTACAAAAGGTGTGTAAAAAGAAAAATTTATTATATAAAGCTTTCCTAAAGAAAAGGACAAAAGAAGCAGAGCAGCGGTATAAAACATACAAAAATAAGTTAACATACACTACCGTTCAAAAGTTTGGGGTCACTTAGAAATTTCCTTATTTTTGAAAGAAAAGCACTTTTTTCAATGAAGATAACTTTAAACTAATCAGAAATACACTCTATACATTGCTAATGTGGTAAATGACTATTCTAGCTGCAAATTTCTGGTTTTTGGTGCAATATCTACATAGGTGTATAGAGGCCCATTTCCAGCAACTATCACTCCAGTGTTCTAATGGTACAATGTGTTTGCTCATTGCGTCAGAAGGCTAATGGATGATTAGAAAACCCTTGTGCAATCATGTTAGGTCTGCAATGCTGTAATTGCTGCAAATGGAGGATTCTTTGACGAAAGCAAAGTTTGAAGGAAAAAAATATTATTTCAAATACAAATCATTATTTCTAACCTTGTCAATGTCTTGACTATATTTTCTATTCATTTTACAACTCATGGTGGTAAATAAAAGTGTGACTTTTCATGGAAAACACAAAATTGTCTGAGGTGACCCCAAACTTTTGAACGGTAGTGTATATAATAAGATGTCGTAAAAGAGACTATTACAGTAAAGAACTGGAGAAAAACAAAGACAATATTAAACATACATGGACAATACTCAACAGTATCCTTGGAAATAAAAGCAGAAATACAAGCAACCCAACTAATATTCCAAAAAATAATAAAACGACTCAGAGTGTGAATATAGCTTCACCTGCAGATGAATTTAATAATTTTTTTGTTAACATTGGACCTAATCTGGCCCGAGAAATACCCACTACGGTGCCTACAGGCGATACAATATGCAATAACACTGCTGTAAAAGACTGCATCTTCATAAAGAACACAGACGAAAGAGAGGTCATTGAAATTGTTAAATCGTTCAAAAGTAAAACATCTATGGACTGTGATGGTATTGATATGCTATTAGTCAAAACTGTTATCGAATGCATAGTAAAACCACTGACGTATATCTGTAACCTGTCTCTCCAATCAGGTATATTTCCCAATGCAATGAAAATAGCTAAAGTAATTCCGATATACAAGACGGGCGACAGAGGGGAACTCTCAAACTATAGACCAATTTCACTATTACCGCAATTTTCCAAGATACTTGAAAAAATATTCTATGAGAGAATTGACAACTTCATACTGAAGAATGATTTATTGTGTGAGCAGCAATATGGGTTCAGACACAAGAGGACAACTGCATATGCCCTAATGAAATTTACAGAAAAAATATCAACAGCCATTGAAAATAAAGAGTATTCAGTTGGAGTATTCCTGGATCTTAAAAAAGCATTTGATACAGTAGATCTCAATTTATTATTAAAGAAACTACAAAATTGTGGTATTAGAGGGGTAGCACTGTCCTGGTTAAGTAGTTACTTAAAGAATAGATATCAGTATGTATGTGTTAGCAACAAAAACTCACAGTTACTGAAGGTCACCTGTGGAGTCCCACAGGGTTCAGTTTTGGGACCATTATTATTCAATATGTATATAAACGATATATGTAAAGTTTCAGAAAAAATGGACTTAATATTGTTTGCCGATGACACTAATCTGTTATGCAGTGGAAACAATTTGGAACAACTTTTGGATACACTCGGAAAGGAATTAGGAAAGCTTAAACTGTGGTTTGATTCAAACAAATTAACGCTCAATTTAAGTAAGACAAAATTTATAGTCTTTAACAACCATCACAACAACCCAGTACCCAAACTCAGTGTAAATGGTGTAGAGATTGAAAGGGTATCTGAAACTAAATTTCTTGAAGTAATAATTGATAACAAACTGCGTTGGAAGTCACATATTAATTATATTAAAGGTAAAGTATCCAAATCAATTGCAATATTACACAGAGTGAAATATTTGCTGAATCAACCCACACTATACACCTTGTATCATTCATTAATACTCCCATACATGACATATTGTAATGAAGTATGGGGAAATACATATAAAACAAACATATATCCAGTCTTTATGCTTCAGAAGAGAGCTATTAGAATAATAAACAAAGCAGCTTACAGGGAACCAACAAACCCACTTTTTCTTAAACAAAAAACTCTCAAGTTGAAAGATCTGGTTGACTTTAAAACTGCAATAATAATGTTCAAAGTGAAGAATTTATCACTGCCCGCAAATATCCAAAAGTTGTTCCAAACAAGGGAGAAACGATATCACTTCAGAGGAACATGTATATTTCAAAAGCCTACAGTGAGAACAACCACCAAGCAACACTGTATTTCAGTGCAAGGAGTCAGATTATGGAACGATTTTGGACCTGAATTAAAATCATGTAGAACGCTTGGACAATTTAAATAAAAACTAAAGGAAGAAATACTCCAAACATATTTACAAGACGATATGTAAACTCACATAAGGATTGACATATCCAGCCTGTGTTGTGTTGTAGCTTAGTTTTTTTTTGTTTTTTCTGTTTTTTTCTTTTTTTTTCTCTGTCACATTTTGTCTTAGATTTGTTTTTGAATAGTAACCGCTTAACTTAGCCTAGCTTAGTTTTCTTTTTTTCTCTCAGTCACATTTTGTCTTAGCTTTGTTTTGAATTGCAATCGCTCTTGACTGTTTTCTCGTTTTTCTATTTTTTCTATTTTGAATTCCTGGATGGAATATGGGTGGGCAATATAAGCTGCGGCTTCAGCCATCACCCATTTTGGATAACTTACGTGGAATTGTATAATCAGAGGAGTCTTTGTCTAATTTGACCTTGTTGTTATATTATTCAGTTTCTTTTAACCTGTACTGTACTATCCGAAATAAATACATTCATTCATTCATTCATTCATTCAATTCATTCATTCATTCATTCATTCATTGTTGCTTAGGTTTTTTTTGTCACGTTTTGTCTTAGCTTTGTTCTGAATTGTAATCGCTCTTGTTTTGTTTTTCTTTTGAATTCCTGGATGGAATATGGGTGGGCAATATAAGCTGTGGCTTCAGCCATCACCCATTTCGGATAACTTATGTTGAACTGTATAATCAGAGGAGTTATTGTTTGATTTGACCTTGTTGGATTTTTTTCCCCCTTTGTTATATTTTTCTGTTTCTTATTTTTTTAATCTTTACTTTTAATCTATCCCAAGAATAAAGATTCATTCATTCAAAAACAAACTGAAATCTTTTAAGGGGAAAAATAAAAAATAAAAAAATTACAATGACTTGGTTACATAAATGTGCACCTTTAAACTAATACTTTGTTGCAGCACCTTTGGCTTTTATTACAGCACTCACTCTTTTTGGGTAGGAGTCTATTAGTGTGGTACATCTTGATGTGGCAATATTTGCCCACGCTTCTTTGCAAAAATGCTCCAAATCTGTCAGATTGTGAGGGCATCTCCTGTGCACAGCCCTTTCAGATCACCCCACAGATGTTCGATCTAATTCTGGTCTGGAGTCTGGCTGGGCCATTCCGAAACCTTAATCTTCTTCTGGTGAAGCCATTCTCTTGTTTATTTGGATGTGTGCTTTGGGTCATTGTCGTGCTGAAAGATGAAGTTTCTCTTCATCTTCAGCTTTCTAGCAGAAGCCTGAAGGGTTTGTGCCAGCACTGACTGGTATTTGGAAGTGTTTATAATTCCCTCCACCTTGACTAAGGCCACAGTTCCAGCTGAAGAAAAACATCCCCAAAGCATGATAGTGCCACCACCATGCTTCACTGTAGGTATAGTGTTCTTTTGGTGATGAGCAGTGTTGTGTTTGCGCCAAATATACCTTTTGGAATTATGGCCAAAAAGTTCAACCTTGGTTTCATCAGACCATAACACATTGTTCCACATACATTTGGGAGATTTCAAATGTGTTTTTGCAAAATGTAGCTAGGCTTGGATGTTTTTCTTCCTAAGATAAGGCTTCCGTCTTGCCACCCTACCCCATCGCCCAGACATATGAAGAAGATGGGAGATTGTTGTCACATGTATTAAACAGCCAGTACTTGCCAGAAATTCCTGCAGCTCCTTCAATGTTGCTGTCGGTCTCTTGGCAGCCTCCCGGACCAGTTTTGTTCTCATCTTTTCATCAATTTTGGAGGGACATCCAGTTCTTGGTAGTGTTAATTTTGTCAACAAAATGTGTGACAAAATATGTTCGTCAATGAACCTTTTTTATGGGACTAAGACGAGACAGGACAGGAAGTAAACAGAGGTCATGTGACGTTGTGATTAAATATCACATGCAATTTTGTTGACTAATAAAGTGAGACAAAATTTAGTTTAAGACATAAAAACTTTGCCAAGCTCTCTCATCATTTTCGTTGACAAAAAATGTCGAGACGAAATATTATAAAGTTATTCTGTTGGTTCATGATTTTGCAGCATTTCCGTTTCCTTCTTAACTGTGTGCAGCACAGATGCTCTGGGGTGCCTTTGGCTTCTTTTCCTGTACTGCACCATTTGGAAAATGCCAGTTGCTTCTGATTCAGTACTAGTGTATGGAGAAAAGAACACAATGGCAATAAGATAAGATAAGACTTTATTAGTCCCACAATGGGGAAATTACAGATGCAACAGGGGATTGTCTTCAATGGGCTTGGGAGGAAAAGACTGTCAGATCTTTGGGCATATTTTCGATACGCTGATGAGGAAAAGATGACGGAATGTATTGTGGAAATAAAGGGGGAGAAATGCGGCCAAAAAATCAAGAGAAAAAAACACCACAAATGTAAAGAGACACCTCAAGGCTTTCCACTGACGCATCGATGTAAATAAACACGATATTATTAGATTTAACCAGATTTTCTTTAGCTTTCTGTTTTAGAAAGCCTCTGCTAACTAAGAGGGTGTGGTGCCTGTTACGTATGATGTTACCAAGGTTCACAGATGAGGCGAGGTGATTGTAGAACACTGCTTTATTGAAGACACTGGATATGGTGGCCACAGACAGGGCCCCGGCCAAGGCACAGGCAAGCAAGAGACCGTAGAATGGCCGACCCCGGCCTTATATAGAGCGGAGGTGCACGTCATCATCTCACACGTCACATTAAAGTACATACAGTGGTGTGAAAAAGTGTTTGCCCCCTTCCTGATTTCTCATTTTTTTGTATGTTTGTCACTCTTAAATATTTCAGATGATCAAACAAATTTAAATATTAGACAAAGATAACACAAGTAAATGCAAAATGCAGTTTTTAAATGGTGTTTAGTATTAAGTGTCATGTCTGCTGCGTAATTTCACAGCGAACATATAAATGGGCAATGAGCCCAAAACGCAGTGTAAGTAATGTGTTTATTAACTAAGGAAAAATGTACAAAGTGTCCAAAACAGTCACTGTAAATGAGAGTAGTCAACCTGCTACAACCCTCGTAGGCTTAAAGGGAATGCCTTACGCGCTCCGGACAGTCAGGAGCGGAAGGGAAAGGCACAAAAGAAGACTTACGAATATGTTGGAGTGGAAAGGCTCTAAAAACACAACATACAAAGTCCAGGAGAAGAAAGCCAATAATCCGGGGAATCAGGCTGTCCCATGCTGACCTAAGCTGCCACACTGACTGCACACACTGCCTCCCTATAAGTATACAATAGACTAACGAAGGCAAGTGGACACAGCCGTGTGGCGAGCAGGTGTGTAGATAACTGGATGAATGTGTGTAAGCGAGTGTGAGTGTGTGTGCATGTATGAGTGTGTGTATGTGTGAGTGTGTGCATGTGGTGATGAGATACATCCGGTGAATGTCTGGTAAGAGAAGGAGATGTGGCTGTAGGACTGTCAGAGAGCAAAGCTCAATCTGACAGCTGAAATTTAATAAGCAATAATCAAAACCTACAGCCACAGGTCATGGACTGGGTTAACAACACTGAACATGACTTTAAGGGTAAAATAAAATCCAAACCTATATGGCCCTGTGTGAAAAAGTGATTGCCCCCCATGTTAAAACATAAATGAATTGTGGTTTATCACATCTTTGGAAAGCCGGGTTCAATTTCTCGAGACACACCCAGGCCTGATTACTGCCACACTTGTTCTCAATCAAGAAATCACTTAGATAGGACCTGCCTGACAAAGTGAAGTAGACAAAAAGATCCTCAAAAGCTAAACATCATGTGGTGATCCATAGAAATTCAGGAACAAATGAGAAACAAAGCCTTTTTTTTTTTTCACTTCCGGCGCCACACGAGTCGGCTGCCTTTTGCAACAGCGGCTCAATTCTGAGGTTTTTTTTCTTCCTCTCTCTTTCTGATCCGGTGACAACTTTCTGATCCGGCGACACCTTACACTCCATATACACTACCGTTCAAAAGTTTGGGGTCACCCAGACAATTATTTTGTGTTTTCCATGAAAAGTCACACTTATTTACCACCATGAGTTGCAAAATGAATAGAAAATATAGTCAAGACATTGACAAGGTTAGAAATAATGATTTGTATTTGAAATAATAATTTTTTTCCTTCAAACTTTGCTTTTGTCAAAGAATCCTCCATTTGCAGCAATTACAGCATTGCAGACCTAACATGATTGCACAAGGGTTTTCTAATCATCCATTAGCCTTCTGACGCAATGAGCAAACACATTGTACGATTAGAACACTGGAGTGGTAGTTGCTGGAAATGGGCCTCTATACACCTATCTAGATATTGCACCCAAAACCAGACATTTGCAGCTAGAATAGTCATTTACCACATTAGTAATGTATAGAGTGTATTTCTGATTAGTTTAAAGTTATCTTCATTGAAAAAAAGTACTTTTCTTTCAAAAATAAGGAAATTTCTAAGTGACCCCAAACTTTTGAACGGTAGTGTATATCATGGACACACAGATCACCCCAAATGTCTCCCAAGCCGGTGGACGGAGCCACTGTTTATAGCAGGAGACGGTACAGCACGGAAGAGCTGCTAGCGCTCAACCGCCACCCGGTGCTAACGGAAAAACTCGACATACCGGGAGAACTGAGGCGAAAACGACGTGGGTGCCGTGCTGGAGTAAGGCGGCAGGCAAGAAATATAAGGTACAGACCCACCCTCCCATCCGTTGTTATGGGGAATGTACGATCGATACTGGGAAAGGTAGATGAGCTAGCGGCTATCTCCCGCTACGATAGCATATACCGGGAGTGTAGCCTGTTCCTGTTCACAGAGACTTGGCTAACAGGACTAGCAGCAGATGCTAACGTTGAACTGGAGGGTTTCCACGCGATACGGGCAGACCGAACATCAGACAGTGGCAAAGCAAGGGGCGGAGGAGTGATAATGTATGTTAATAACAACTGGTGCAGACCGGGACATATCACTGTTAAACAACAACACTGCAGCAAAGACATTGAGTTGCTAGCTGTTAGTATGCGGCCTACATATCTCCCGAGGGAATACTCACACGTGATCTGCATTGTTATTTATGCAAATCCGACGGCGAACGCTGGGACAGCGCATGACGTCATCCATTCAGTAACTGGCAGGCTGCAGACAGAACACCCAGATGCTCTTCTCCTCATCTCAGGCGATTTCAACCAGGTTTCACTGTCTCCCATTCTACCCACGTTTACCCAGTATGTCACATGCAACACCAGAGACAATAAAACACTGGACTTATTCTACGCAAACACTAAGGAGGCGTACACCTCATCACAATTCCCCCCACTCGGGAGATCGGATCACAACTTGGTTCATCTCCGGCCGGTGTACAAACCCCTAGTGCACAGACAACCTCCGGCCATAGGCACAGTGAAGATATGGTCTGAGGAGGCAATGGACGCTCTAAAGGGCTGTTTTGAAACCACCGCCTGGGAGCAGCTCTGCGATCCACATGGTGAGGACATCAATGGCCTCACTCACACCATCACGGACTACATCAGCTTCTGTATGGACAACACCGTTCCCACCAAGACCATACGGTGTTGCTCAAACAACAAACCCTGGATCAATCCTGAGATAAAAACACTTCTGAGAGAGAAGAAGAGGATCTTCAGGTCGGGGAACAGGGAGGTGCTGAAGTCCGTACAGAGGGAGCTGAGGAGAAAGATCAGAGAAGCCAAGGACAGCTTCAGGAAGAAGATGGAGGACAAGCTGCAACAGAGCGACATCAGCGGGGTCTGGAGAAACCTTAAAACCATCTTTGGGCTCCAGAATACCTCCCCCCAGGCCACGGGGGGCAGGGAGTGGGCGAACAATCTGAATCTGTTTTTCAATAGGTTTGACCAACCGCCCTCCCCCCTGACTGCACAACAACCACTGCTGCCTCTGAAGACATCAAGTCCTGCTGCCCACTCCCCACTCCTCCAACACCCCCCACTCCCAACACACAGCCCCCCAACCTGACCCTCACTAAGACCCAGGTGAGGACGGAGCTAAGGAACATCAAGGCAAGGAAGGCGTCGGGACCGGACAGCATCAGCGCAAAGCTCCTCAAGTCCTGTGCAGACCAGCTGTGTGGGATTGTGGATTACATCTTCAATCTGAGCTTGAAGCTGGGGAGGGTACCACAGTTGTGGAAAACATCTTGTGTGGTACCTGTACCAAAGACTTCCCACCCCAAAGATGTGAACAGCTACAGACCAGTGGCCCTGACGTTCCACATGATGAAGATCCTGGAGAGACTGCTCCTTGCTCACCTCTGCCCCCTGGTGGGACCAGCGATTGATCCACTCCAGTTCGCCTGCCAGCATGGCATTGGGGCGGAGGATGCGGTGATCTTCCTCCTTCACCGTTCTCTGTCCCACCTGGAGAAGCCCGGGAATGCGGTGAGGATCATGTTCTTTGACTTCTCCAGTGCTTTCAACACCATCCAACCGATGATCCTGAAGGACAAGCTGCTGTGCGCAGGGGTGGACCAGCACCTGTCATCATGGATCCTGGACTACCTCACTAAACGGCCTCAGTTTGTGAGAACCCGGGACTGTGTGTCCAACACGATCATCGGTAGCACGGGGGCCCCCCAGGGAACGGTTTTGTCTCCCTTCCTGTTCACCCGTTATACTGTGGACTTCTCACACAACACAACACACTGCCATCTACAGAAGTTCTCTGATGACTCTGCGATCGTTGGCCTCATCTCCAACGGAGATGAGGCTGAGTACAGAGGGCTTATCCAGGACTTCATGGACTGGTGCCATCGGAACTGCCTCCAGATCAACGCGAGGAAAACTAAGGAGCTGGTGATGGACTGCCGCAGGCAAGGACAACCCCTCACAGCACCAGTAAATATACAGGGAACAGACATCGAGATGGTGACATCCTACAAGTACCTGGGTGTTCATCTGAACAATAAACTAGACTGGTCACATAATACCGACGCGCTCTACAAGAAGGGACAGTGCAGGCTGTTCCCACTGAGGAGACTCAGGTCTTTTGGTGTACAAGGGGCACTGCTGAAGTCATTCTATGACACGGTGGTGGCATCAGCCATCACTTTTGGAGTGGTCTGCTGGGACAGTGGCATTACAGCAGCCGATAGGAAGAGACTGAACAAACTGATCAAGAAAGCTAGCTCTGTCCTGGGGAAGCGCCTTGACCCAGTGGAGGAGATGGAAGAGAGAAGGATGGTGGCTAAACTATCATCTCTGCTGGAGTCCGAGTTCCACCCTGTATGCAGGACATACTGAATGCACTGAGGAGCTCATTTAGCAGCAGACTACATCATCCTAGGTGCACAACCGAGAGGTTTTGCAGGTCCTTCCTACCTACAGCTGTCAGACTGTACAACCTAAGCAGGGCTGCTTGCAGAGATAGCAAAAAGACGTGACAACCTAATAGTATTGAATGCAAAAGACGCAATAGACTTACACAATGATCCCCTCCGGTATACAACTAGGAAAATACCGGTTGCTATGGAGGGTGAGAATATGTATGGGTACATAATCATACCATGTAGGATAACTAAGTAGACGGTTGTGCTGTTTCATTCCATCTAGCTACAATGCTCCGCACTGTGTGTGTTTATATATTTATTCCATCTAGCAACAATGCTCCATGCTGTGTGTGTTTATATATTTACATATTTATTCCATCTAGCTATAATGCTCCACACTGTGTGTTTATATATTTATTCCATCTAGCAACAATGCTCCACACTGTGTGTGTTTATATATTTACATATTTATTCCATCTAGCTACAATGCTCCGCACTGTGTTTATACTGTATATCTACATATTTATTCCATCTAGCTACAATGCTCCGCACTGTGTGTTTATACTGTATATTCATATATTTATTCCATCTAGCTACAATGCTCCGCACTGTGTGTTTATATATCTACATATTTATTCCATCTAGCTACAATGCTCCGCACTGTGTTTATATATTCATATATTTATTCCATCCAGCTACAATGCTCCGCACTGTGTTTATATATTTATATATCTATTCCATCTAGCTACAATGCTCCGCACTGTGTCTATATATATATATATATATATTTATGTGTACATACACTACCGTTCAAAAGTTTGGGGTCACCCAGACAATTATTTTGTGTTTTCCATGAAAAGTCACACTTATTTACCACCATGAGTTGTAAAATGAATAGAAAATATAGTCAAGACATTGACAAGGTTAGAAATAATGATTTGTATTTGAAATAATAATTTTTTCCTTCAAACTTTGCTTTCGTCAAAGAATCCTCCATTTGCAGCAGTTACAGCATTGCAGACCTAACATGATTGCACAAGGGTTTTCTAATCATCCATTAGCCTTCTGACGCAATGAGCAAACACACTGTACCATTAGAACACTGGAGTGATAGTTGCTAGAAATGGGCCTCTATACACCTATGTAGATTTTGCACCAAAAACCAGACATTTGCAGCTAGAACAGTCATTTACCACATTAGCAATGTATAGAGTGTATTTCTGATTAGTTTAAAGTTATCTTCATTGAAAAAAAGTGCTTTTCTTTCAAAAATAAGGAAATTTCTAAGTGACCCCAAACTTTTGAACGGTAGTGTATGTATACTCACTGCTCTTGTTTTTCTCTTGCCTTCTGATTGTTGCTCTGAGTGTTGCTATCCCTGTGCTGTTGCAATCCTGGAATTTCCCCATTGTGGGACTAATAAAGGCTTATCTTATCTTATCTTATTGAGATCTATCAGTCTGGAAAAGGTTATAAAGCCATTTCTAAAGCTTTGGGACTCCAGTGAACCACAGTGAGAGCCATTATCCACAAATGGCAAAAACATGGAACAGTGGTGAACCTTCCCAGGAGTGGCCAGCCGACCAAAATTACCCCAAGAGCACAGCGACGACTCATCCAAGAGGTCGCAAAAGACCCCACAACAACATCCAAAGAACTGCAGGCCTCACTTGCCTCAGTTAAGGTCAGTGTTCATGACTCCACCATAAGAAAGAGACTGGGCAAAAATGGCCAGCATGGCAGAGTTCCAAGACAAAAACCACTGCTGAGCAAAAAGAACATAAAGGCTCATCTCAGTTTTGTCAGAAAACATCCCAATGATCCCCAAGACTTTGGGGAAAATACTCTGTGGACTGATGGGACAAAAGTTGAACTTTTTGGAAGGTGTGTGTCCCATTACATTTGGCGTAAAAGTAACACAGCATTTCAGAAAAGGAACATCACACTAACAGTGAAATATGGTGGTGGTAGTGTGATGGTCTGGGGCTGTTTTGTTGCTTCAGGACCTGGAAGACTTGCTGTGTTGAATGGAACCTTGAATTTTGCTGTCTACCAAAAAATCCTGAAGGAGAATATTCAGCCATCTGTTTGTGACCTCAAGCTAATTCACACTTGGGTTCTGCAGCAGGACAATGACCCAAAACACACCAGCAAGTCCACCTCTGAATGGCTTAAGAAAAACAAAATGAAGACTTTGGAGTGACCTAGTCAAAGTCCTGACCTGAATCCCATTGAGATGCTGTGGCATGACAAAAAGATTCATGCTCGAAAACCCTCCAATGTGGGTGAATTACAACAATTCTGCAAAGATGAGTGGGCCAAAATTCCTCCACAGCGCTGTAAAAGACTCATTGCTAGTTATCGCAAATGCTTGATTGTAATTGTTGATGCTAAGGGTGGCCCAACCAGTTATTAGGTTTAGGGGGCAATCACTTTTTCACACAGGGCCATGTAGGTTTGGATTTTTTTTTTCCTTTAATAATAAACAACTTCATTTAAAAACTATATTTTGTGTTTACTTGTGTTATCTTTGTCTAATATTTAAATTTGTTTGATGATCTGAAACATTTAAGTGTGACAAACATTCAAAAAAAAATGAGAAATAAGGAAGGGGCAAACACTTTTTCACACCACAGTATAGCACATCGCGCCCCCCCTAAAAAAGTCCAAAACCACTCACTCAATTAAGACCCTCCCCAATTTGGTACCCGAATCACGCACTAACAAACGAAAACTACCATCTCTAAATGGCCTAAAACATTCATACAACAGAACCTAAAATAGGGAGGATGGGTGGACTGCCATCCTGCCCACACAGCATGGTGGATTATTCTGCCACCTGCTAAGATAAAGCAAAGTCCATTAATAAACTAAAATTGTGCGCCGTGTTCCTAAACTAAAGAAATCACAAAATAATCCCATATGTAACATTTCTATTAAAACCAGAACTTTAATATGTACTATTTACGACTCAGTTCTTTGGGTAAAAGGATCAAACTGGCATGGAGGCCCAGGGCACCCTCTCAGCGGATGCGCCCCAGGAAACTGCAGGTCCCCGGGGTGATGGCTGACCCTCCGGACTCTGAAGCCACTCCTCCTCACCGTTGACCTTGTCCTACATCCAGCCTCGTCTCCCGGAGTCTTCTCCCGGACACGCCAAAGCTGATTTGCATGCCACACCGAGCCGTCAGACAGCCTGAAGTGAGCTGCGCCATTTGTCCACTATGAGCAGACACTCCCAATGCTCCTCAGGTTGCCGTTTGGCCCATCTTTATCACAGACGTTCCTCATAGCTCAAGTAGGTTCATTTTGTCTTCTTTTAATTATTTACCTTTTGTTCTTATTAAAGACAAAAATAGAAAGGAGATGTCTTTACCTTCATAACATGTTTCGACTGTGCACTGCAGCCTTCGTCAAAAGAGTCGTTCCTCATCTCGACTCTGAACCCAATCCAGGACCCTCAACAGGGCCCGGGTCAGCTTGAGACGTTGTTGTCGAGCATGCTGGTCCTCCGTGCTTCTCGGTCCTGCCCCAACCTCTTCTAAGGCTGTTATAGTGTGCAACCTCGTAGTCGCAGACCTCCCCATTGTCTCTAATGGTGAAACCCAGTCCGTAAAATAAATCACAGCCCATGATGTTATCGCCCCGTGCTGTCACATGGAACATGAAGCCGGTCACTGTTGCAGACTTGTACCGAACAGTCAACTCCAAAGTCCCGACCATGTCCAGCCTTCCACCTCGATAAGCATACAACGGTATTGGGTTACCTTTAACCTTTTGACTGCCTTGGTTCATGCACAGGTAGTGCTGTGGAGTACCTGTGTCACAGTTCTGTGACTGTCAAGTGACGTGGCCTTAAGCCATAATAAATTCCCAGTTGTCCTAAGTATTGCACCTCACAAGGTGGCAGACATGCATAACTTACTGCTCTTGCCTTGGAGGACTTATGGCCCCCATATAACCCCCCCTCCCACTTCTGGACACCAGAGAAGAAGAGTTTGTAAACAAATGTTGATCAATTGCAAGACGGAGGAGGCATTTGTCCAAAATTTGCCAATCATGATTCTAAAAAGAGATCATTTAGCTTATGAAGGTAAATATCTACATTTTCTTATAGCAGAGGGTGGGTGAAGCTGGTTGATTTGCACCTGCCATCGACCCCCAGCGCCGTGTGACTGGACAGAACAATTGCGCCGACAGAAGACAAAATAACCACCAATATGGACGAAAATGGACGAAGCGTGCCGCCTGGCAAGCGGTAAGTGACAAATTTCTTTGTTTGTTTACATTATAACTGATTTTCTGGTTCATATACTTTAAAGATGAGATAACAAAATGCCCAAAACAACAAACGGTGACAAAAAACAAAACCATCCTTTGTGTAAATATATCCAAAGTCCACTTTTCACTGAAAGTTATGTAATTCGATATGGCTGTCATTGCATTATGCAAATTAGATGCTTAAATTTACTCCTATCTCAAGCTTTGGATCATATTCTACAGCTTTCTAATTGACAGTCAGCCATTATCTCTTACCACTTTCAAGTTATAGCTTTGGAAATCTCTTACATCTGAACTGAATATTTTCTTGAAAAAAACCTTGACCGCTAGGGGCTGACAGCACGACGGAGCACCATAGGCCGTTAAACGGTTAATCCTGTGATGAGGAAAAAACTTCTTCACCGTGGCCCAATTCAGCAACAACCCCTCCACCCCCGGGTCGATCAACAGCAGCAGCTCCACGTCGTCCAGCCCCACTGTGCAAAATGGGTACCCGTTCATGTTGGGGGACACCGTGTGGATGGTTGTCGGGGGCGAGCTGAGTGATTTATCCCGTGGTCTTTCCTGCTTAACTTCACGGCACACCCTGGCAAAATGGTTCTAAGGACCACATCTGTTACAACTTGCTCTTCTCGCTGGACAGTCCTTAGCCTTTTTGCAGTGCATCATAGACCCACAGCCCATGCAAAAGGTCTTTCCCGGAGAAGACCTTCGGCTGGTAGTGTTGGCTTCCATATCTTTGCCATCAAAGCTACCTTCACTATCCGGGTCCGCAACATTTGCTGCGACGAGAAGCTCCGGCGACTGCTGTGACTGGCGCCCAGTTAGCTCCAGAGCTAGCTTGTCCACGGTTTCCATTTGGAGAGCTATCTTGACTGCTCTGGCTAACGTGAGGTCCTTAGGCACCGTAAGTAGCCTAGCCTGCAACACAGCATTGCTTGTATGTTCAGCCAGCTGGTCACAAATCATTTCTTCCTCCAATGTCCCAAAACTACACTCCCTAGCTAGCTCCTTCAAGTCAGTGACAAACTGCCAAATGGGTTCACCTACCCGCTGATGCCGCTGCCAAAAGCGGATCCTCCAGACCGTCACATTATCCAGGGTGTGGAAATGGCTAGCTAGCAGCTCCACTACCTCTTCATAAGTGTCCGAGGCACCGAGCGTTCAGAGGACTCGCTGGCCCTCTATACCCAAATTGTGAACCAGAAGCGCCTGGGCTCTTAGCTTATCGAGCTCACTGAGTCCCAGCACAGCAACATAAGTTACAAAGGCTTCAAATCACCTAGACCAGGACACCGGCGACTCCCCAGGAAACTCAAGAAAAGGCAGAATCAGAGCTATGCACGCCTCCATGGTTTAATCTGATGTTGCCAATGTTATGTATGATATTACCCTGGTTCACAGATGAGGCAAGGTGATTTGTAGAACACTGCTTTATTGAAGACACTGGATATGGTGGCCACAGACAAGGCTCCGGCCAAGGCAAAGGCAAACAAGAGACCGTAAGATGGCTGACCCCGGCCTTAAATAGGCTGGGGCAGTGACGCCACCGGAGGTGCGGATCATCATCTCACAATTCACATTAAAATACATACTGTACATCACAGTGCCATGTTACATACTAATGTTAAAGCAACATAAGCTCTGTGTTACTGTTCATTAACGTGAGCCAAAAGGAGCCTATATGGAGAAGGAGATGAAAATGCTCCTTGCGTTACTTTAACGTCAACGTAACGACGCACTGGTACTGTATATTTGCTGGATTAAGGGATAAGGACCTGTACTTATATAGTGCTTTTTCTAATCTCAAAGACCACTCAAAGTGCTTCACTAATACTAACCCTCTACTCTAAGGGCCTATAGGAGACAGATATCTAGGGACAGTTTAGAACAACCAATTAACCTAACATGCATGTCTTTGGATTGTGGGAGGAAACCGGAGCCCCCGGAGTAAACCCATGCAGCACTGGGAGAACATGCAAACTCCACACAGAAAGGTTCCTACCCCTACCAGCCTGGGGATTTGAATCTGGAACCTTCTAGCTGTTAGGCAACAGTGCTAACCACTGCACACCGTGCTGCCCAGTGGGCATTAGACTAGGCATTTCATGTCTGGATGCATTTCCAAATGTATACCATCAGAGCAGACTCTGTAAAGCTGGATTCCTACCTGTATTTTTCATTAGATAAAGGTAAGATAACCTATTGTATGAATTTTGAAATGGGTCTAAGACAAAAGAAAATGTTGGTTTTGGCTAATCTATGTTACACTAGTACATACCCATGCATACCGGTCCATGCCCATAGAAACCAAGTATAAGCAAGTATTTCTGCATGCCCGTTACTGAAGGGTCTCCTCCTGTCTGAGACGGCTGTGTTGTTCACAGTCATGCCTCAGGCATCACTGACAGAGATTTCTTGAATTTATAGAGTGCCTTCTGCCTTACTGAGTGAGATTTCCCGATTTCCTGCTTCGAATGGGTGTGGTTTAAAGTAGTGTGTCATATTCGGTCTCAGTTTCTCTGTGCCTTGCCTGGCGTGCAGCGTTGGCGGCCAACCGACTATTCCGCATCTCCTGGGTCTCAGCTTGACTGTGCCTTTCCTGGCATGCAGGGTTGCTCACTTTGCAGGCATTTTGGGCTTCAAGTGACTCAGCACGTGCATGGCCCACTGCCACAAGTTTCCTGTCTGTCTGTGCATCCCTTGTCTGTTGTACCCTATGCTGGTGAAGGGTCTCCTCCTGTGGCAGGCATCATAGGACACTGCATCATAGGTAGGCAGGCATCGTGAGTGATGTTCTATCTGACATCATAAAGACATCAAGGCTGGCATCGTAGGACACTTCATCACAGGTAGCCAGTCCTATTGTCTATATGACGGCATCGCCTATATGACAGCATCGCAAGTCCTATGATCTCGGCATCGCCTATATGATGGCATCATGAGTCCTATGTAGCCTGAGATCATAGGAGCATTATAGGACATCAGGCAGACATCATAGGCCATCCTATGATGTCCTATGATCATGACAGACACACAGATTTCTTAAATTTATAGTGATGTTAAATAAAAGAGACTAAAATACAAATTGTATTGACGAAAACTAGACTAAAATGTCAACAGTTTTCGTCGACTAAAATAGTATTGATCAACTCTGACTAAAACTAGACTAAAATGTACAGACTTTTAGCCAACTAGAATGTGACTAAACTAAAAAAGGATGGACATGACTAAATATGATAAAAACTAAAATGAACATTTAACATAAGACTAAGACTAAAACTAATATAAAAAAGAGCTGCCAAAATTAACACCAGTTCTTGGTAATGTCACTGTTGTGCCATATTTTCTGCACTTGATGATGACTGTCTTCACTGTGTTCCATGGTATATTTAATGCCATGGAAATTCTTTTGTACCCTTCTCCTGACTGATATCTTTGAACAATGAGATCCCTCTGATGCTTTGGAAGCTCTCTGTGGACCATGGCTTGTGCTGTAAGATGTGGCTACAAAAATGTCAGGAAAAACCTACTAAAACAGCTTAACTTTATTTGGGGTTACTCAGAGGCATTTTAAATAGTGGCAGATGTGTGCTGACTCCCATTTAACATGAGTTTCACTGTGATTGGTTAATTCTGAGCACAGCCACATCCCCAGTTATAACAGGGTGTGCATATTTATACAACCAGGTTGTCACGCCGCGCCGCTCATCAACGGCGCCACCTGCTCACACACCTGTCAGTCATCAGCGGCGAGGAATATAGGCTGCCTCGCCCTGAGCTTCGGTCTGAAGCCGTAGACTTCATTTCCCTTTCATGGGCTTCTACCACATTCTCTTCAGCATCCTCGTCACCGGTAAGAAGATCACTTACCTCATCTCTCCAGTTTGCTCCCCTGTGCACAGGTGGATTCCTCGGCGGCGGACAATCCCGTCCCTCGTCTCTCCTCGCTGCTGCACCGAGCCCTGCAGGTGGCTGTCTCCCGGGCTTCCATCCTTGAAGCGCCAGTCATCTGTCCAAACAAGTAAGCTTCTCTCCCTCGCCTATTCTCCTCCTGTGTTGGTGTGCGCTCATCACCCTGTGTCTGATTTCTCCCATAGGGTTGCCGGCTGAACGGTCTCCTGCCTCTGGGTCCGAAGCAGACACCACCACCAACACATTAACATTCCGCAGACACGCACCCAAACATCCCTGCTGTTAATAAACAGTTTGAACTACTCTGAGCCTGTGTGTGTGCGTCTCCTGAGCCGAACGTTATGTCAGTACGGCTTCAGCAGAGCGGCTCGGCAGACGGCGGGCTCGCACACCGGTTTACCATCCTCGAGGCTCGGGTGGATCAGATTGTTTATCAGCAACAGGTGGTTTTCAATCAATTATTAGAATTAACTAACCGATTGAACCGCTTGGACCCCCAACAGCCGTTCCTCCCGACTCGCCAGGGTGGCGCGGCTCCTGCTGTTCCAGCGGCCGTCCAGCCGGCTCCAGTGGCACCGGTTCGGCTCACACCGATTCCGACCCCCGCCCGCTTTAGCGGTAAGCTCGGCAGAGCGCGGGGGTTCATTATGCAGTGTGAGTCCGTGTTCCACCGTGTGCCCGGAGATTTTCCCTCGGATCACAGTCGAATTGGTTACATAGGGAATCTTCTGGAGGGGCGTGCGTTAACTTGGACCTACGCCGTAATGGCGAGGCCCAGTTATGCCACCCTCACCTATGACCAATTCGTGAGGCGCTTTCTGGAGGTCTTTGACCATTCTCAAACCGAGACGGTCCAGGTCGATCGGCTTCTCGCTCTCCAGCAGGGAAGCCGGTCGGCAGCGGACCACTCGGTCGACTTCCGGGTAGCGGCGGAGGAACTGGGCTGGGAGGAACGCTCCCTCTGTGGCCTGTTCCTCCGCAGCCTCAATAGTGATCTGAGGGATGAACTGGCTGGTCGGGATATCCCTGGGACGCTAGCGGAGCTGACGTCCTTAGCGGTAAGTTTGGATAACAGGCTGCGCGAGCGCTCCTCGGGGCGGAGGTCTTCTTCTTCTCGCCCTCGTGGAGCCTCGCCGTACCTGTTCCAAGCTCGCCCCCTGGCGGCGCCGCCAGCATCGCGCCCCGAGGAGTCGGAGCCGATGGTGACGGGCTGGACTAAACTTTCCCCTGTGGAGAAACAACGCCGTCGTGAGTTGGGCCTCTGCATGTATTGCGGAGGCGACCAACACACCGTGGAGCGTTGTCCACGGAAGGCCAGTCGGTGGGGTCCGCGAGTCACTGTTGGAAGTCTCGCGGACATCAATCGGTTAGGATCACTTACTCAATTGAAGCTGCCCATCCGTTTCTGCCATAACCCCACTGGGCACCTCACCCACGCACTGGTGGATTCGGGCGCAGAAGGCAGCTTCATTTCACAAAGCCTGGCAACCCGATTGGGCATCCGCTGCCAGGCACTCAACACTCCCATCTCCCTAGTCCATCTCTCCCGTGCCACCCTTGGGAGAGTGACACATCAAACTGTCCCCCTACCGGTCATCATCTCGGGAAACCACCGGGAGGAGATGACCTTTTATGTCCTTCCCAACTCTGTGTCGCCCGTCATCCTGGGGTATCCCTGGCTCCGCCTTCACAATCCGGTCCTGGATTGGAGATCAGCTGGGGTATCGGCTTGGAGTACATTTTGCCTGGGCACCTGCCTCCAGTCCGCTGCCTGCTCGCCGTCCGCTCCTCCTCCAGCAACGGACGCTGCACCCCCGGACCTGTCCCTGGTGCCTCCGGAGTTTCACGACCTGGGTATGGTGTTCAGTAAAGCGAAAGCTATGTCTCTTCCCCCTCATCGGCCCTACGACTGTGCCATCAACCTCCGCCAGGGGGCACCGTTACCTTCTGGTCGGCTCTACAGCCTGTCTGCGCCGGAGAAGGAGACGATGAACACATATCTGAAGGAGTCATTAAACGCCGGGATAATCCGCCCATCATCGTCACCCGTGGGGGCGGGGTTCTTCTTCGTGGGAAAAAAGGATGGGTCCCTCCGCCCTTGTATCGACTACTGGGCCCTCAATAATATCACGGAGAAGGACCGTTACACCCTGCCTCTCATGGACACTGCTTTCCACTCCCTCCAGGGGGCGACCTGGTTCACCAAGCTGGACCTACGCAGCGCTTACCACCTCGTCCGGATCCGGGAGGGAGATGAGTGGAAAACGGCCTTCCGTACCCCGAACGGCCACTTTGAATACCTGGTGATGCCGTTCGGGTTGACCAACGCTCCTGCAGTCTTCCAGCGCCTCATTAATGACGTCCTCCGGGATTTCATTGGCCTTTTCGTGTTCGTCTACCTGGACGATATCCTCATCTTCTCCAAGTCCAGGGATGAGCACCAGGTCCACGTGAGGCGGGTCCTCCAAAGGCTGCTGGAGAATCGTCTTTACGTAAAGGCAGAAAAGTGTGAATTTTACGCCAGGAGTACGTCCTTCCTGGGGTTCATCATTGCCCACGATAAGGTGCTCCCTGACCCAGAGAAGGTAAAGGCGGTGGTGGAATGGCCTACACCTGCATCCCGGAAGCAGGTGCAGCAATTTGTTGGCTTCGCCAATTTCTACCGCCACTTTGTCCCCAACTTCAGTACCATCGTTGGACCACTGACCCGCCTCACGTCCCCGAAGGTCCCGTTCCGGTGGACCGAAGAGGTCGCTGCCGCCTTTGAGGCGCTGAAGGCGGAATTCTCCTCCTCCCGGGTCCTTCGCCAGGTCGACCCCGCGCTGCAGTGCATCGTCGAGGTAGACGCTTCGGACACGGGAGTGGGGGCAGTGCTGTCCCAGCGGTCACCGGACGATGGCGCCAAACGACCGTGCGCCTTCTTCTCCCGGCGCTTGTCCCCGGCGGAGAGGAACTACGATGTGGGGGACAGAGAGCTCTTGGCCATCAAGCTCGCCCTGCAGGAGTGGCGCCACTGGCTAGAGGGGGCAAACCTGCCGTTTGTGGTCCTTACGGACCACAAGAACTTGGAGTATTTACGGTCTGCCAAGCGCCTGAATGCCCGCCAGGCGCGCTGGTCTCTGTTCTTCGCCAGGTTCCAATTTTCTATCACCTTCAGGCCTGGCTCTAAGAACGGCCTGCCTGACGCCCTCTCTAGGCAGTTCACTCCCGTGGAATCGGAGGAGACGCCTCACTCCATCCTGCCCAGGTCGTGCGTCGTGGGAGCCATCTCGTGGGATATCGAGGCAAAGATCCGGAAGGCACAGGAGGTGGAACCTGATCCTGGCGGCGGACCGGAGGGAAGACTGTTCGTCCCATCTGCGGTCCGAGGAGAAGTCATCCACTGGCTCCACACCTCCCGGCTCACCTGTCATCCCGGCACCTCCCGGATGATCAGCCTCCTCCAGCGGTCTTTTTGGTGGCCGGGCCTGCGGAGGGATGCAGCCCGCTACGCCCGGGCTTGCCCAGTCTGTGCCACCAGCAAGTCAGGAAATGCCCCTCCAGCGGGTCTGCTCCAGCCTCTGCCCGTCCCCGGCAGGCCCTGGTCGCATATCGCACTGGATTTCGTCACCGGACTCCCCGTTTCCAGCTCCTTTAACACCATCCTGACCATCGTGGACCGTTTCTCCAAGGCGGCACACTTCGTCCCCCTGCGAGGTCTCCCTACCGCCCTGGAGACGGCGGGCCTCCTCATCCAACACGTGGTCAGGCTGCACGGGATTCCGGTGGACGTGGTCTCGGACCGGGGTCCCCAATTTTCATCCGAGGTTTGGAGGTCCTTTTGCAACGCCATCGGAGCCAAGGTGAGCCTCTCCTCCGGCCATCACCCCCAGTCTAACGGGCAGTGTGAGAGGACCAATCAGGAGCTGGAGGCTGCGCTCCGCTGTGTTGCAAGATCCAAGCCGACGTCATGGAGCAACCATCTCGCCTGGGTGGAGTACGCCCACAATACCGCCCGCTCTTCTGCAACGGGGATGTCCCCCTTCAAGGCGTCCCTGGGTTACGACCCCCCGCTGCTTCCAGCGCAGGAGAGCGAGGTAACTGTCCCGTCAGTTAGGGCGCACGTGAGGCAGTTCCGCTCCACCTGGGCCACCGCGCGTCATGCGCTTTTACGCACAGCGGAGCGCAACAGGACCGTGGCGGACCGGCGTAGAAGACCTGCCCCGGCGTACAGAGTTGGGCAACTTGTCTACGTTTCCACCCAGGACGTCACCCTAAAAGGCGAGAGGAGAAAGCTGGCACAGCGCTTCATGGGTCCCTTTCCCATCACCCGGATCATCAACCCGGTGGCTGTGCGCGTGGCTATTCCCCCCTCCCTCCGCATCCATTCCACTTTCCACATGTCGAAGGTGAAGCTGGCAGTTACCGACCCCCTTTGCCCTCCTCCTGCAGCGCAACCCGCACCCCGGATGGTTGGTGGCCACCCGGCCTGGTCCGTCTCCTCCATCCTGGACTCCCGGCGCCGGGGTCGTGGGTTGCAATACTTGGTGGACTGGGAGGGCTATGGGCCCGAGCATCGACAGTGGGTGCCCCCGTCGTTTGTGTTGGACCCATCACTCATCGCGGACTTCCACCGAGCGCACCCGGATAAGCCATCGCCAGGAGGCGCTGCTAGAGGGGGGAGTACTGTCACGCCGCGCCGCTCATCAACGGCGCCACCTGCTCACACACCTGTCAGTCATCAGCGGCGAGGAATATAGGCTGCCTCGCCCTGAGCTTCGGTCTGAAGCCGTAGACTTCATTTCCCTTTCATGGGCTTCTACCACATTCTCTTCAGCATCCTCGTCACCGGTAAGAAGATCACTTACCTCATCTCTCCAGTTTGCTCCCCTGTGCACAGGTGGATTCCTCGGCGGCGGACAATCCCGTCCCTCGTCTCTCCTCGCTGCTGCACCGAGCCCTGCAGGTGGCTGTCTCCCGGGCTTCCATCCTTGAAGCGCCAGTCATCTGTCCAAACAAGTAAGCTTCTCTCCCTCGCCTATTCTCCTCCTGTGTTGGTGTGCGCTCATCACCCTGTGTCTGATTTCTCCCATAGGGTTGCCGGCTGAACGGTCTCCTGCCTCTGGGTCCGAAGCAGACACCACCACCAACACATTAACATTCCGCAGACACGCACCCAAACATCCCTGCTGTTAATAAACAGTTTGAACTACTCTGAGCCTGTGTGTGTGCGTCTCCTGAGCCGAACGTTATGTCACAGGTTATTGTAAGCTTTTTTTATTTTTTCCCTTAAAAAATTTCAGTTTGTTTTTCAGTTCGGTTAAACAGGTTATAGGTCACATTAATGAGGGAAAAGTTTTGAAATGATTTATCTTGGTCTCATGTTTTTACATCACAAAAACCTGGCATTTGAACAGGGGTGTGTCGACTTTTTATATCCACAGTACTGTGCATCACACCAACACTGATCCCACAGTGATGTCTTGCCAATGTGCAAACGACCTCAACAAGATGTATACCTAATGTAAACTTGCTGACATTGGCCAAACATACGTACATGTGTGCATGTGTGCTGTTGAGATACATTTGTACCTGGGCTTATAAAGGCACGTATACAGGCCGTACAGCACAAAGTAGATGAACAGTGATCTGACCACATCATTGCTTAAAAAGAAAAAAAATAGATTGCACTAGCAAAAAAAAGATTAATATTTAATAAAATATATGGACTTATGGTAACAATGTTCTGACTGCATTAACATTTACTTATCCTTTCTCTCACTTTTCTTTCAGACTCCGCATGCCATATTCATAATTACCATTATGTAATTATGTGCTTTTTCTCCCCCACAACTACATAACCTTCAGAGAAAAACAGAACCAACATTTTCTTGATTTAATGCAAATACTACACTTCTGGCATTCATTAACAATGGTTTTTTTTAAGAAACAGTTTTCATCCAGTACAGAAATAATGACTTGGGGCTAGAAAAAATATCATTTTGAGGGATGAATAAAAGATCTCAGGAAGAAGTACAATGAGCATACTTGGAGGAAACAGAAAGGAGAGTCTGCACACCTCAGAAAAAGGCTTTGGAAGGTCTGAGGTATTATAAAAACAGTCCAGAAAATCCCCAACACAATGCCCTGCCTTATTCATATTTTTATGGACAGAATTTCTTGGTGAAAGCAAGAAACAGAGGTTGTCATGTTCAGTGGTCACAGGATCTTGTTTCTTCTGTTAGCAGATGATGTGGTCCTGTTGGCTATATGAGCTGATCCAATCTGCTGTATTGGTACTGGATTTGAACCAGGCAAAATGGCTGGATTGGTATTGGTAAGGAATAAAAGTAATCTACAGATCCAATACATTTCTAATATTAAAATGAAGGTGCGATCACATACTCAGCCACGCGTCTGTAAACAGAAGCAACGACTGTCACGTGTCACTGGAGCCTGTCTGTGAGACTCGCCTCAGTATATTTGTTGTGTGGTACCAGCATTTACAGTTTTAACACCACCAACTTGATAAAACACTTGAAAAAGTATCACGGTAAAGGAGTATTCTGAATTCTGTCAGGAACCGAACAGAAGGAAGTGTGTCGTGTATCAGCAGTCACTGCTTTTTCAGCTTGGAGGCTGGAAGACGCTAAAGGTGAAATGTAAACAAAAGAAGGAAACTGAAAGTACAAACCAGACAGGAGCATGGAAAATGACAACAACGAAGGCAAAACATGGGTTTACCTTTTGGAGGAGAACGAGGAACAGCTGATGAGAGGTAGGTAACAAAAACATAAATAACAAATTATAACGTGAACTGGAAGCAAAACTAGAACAACAAGGCTACAGGAAATGGATCAGGAATGACTTCAAAATAACAGCAAACCTTAAAATCTGACAATGGACAGAGAATAATATCAGAAACACTACTAAATAAACCGAGGAGCAGGAGAATACTTATGATAATCATAATGGTGTCAAAAATACAACTTAAAGGGTTAGTTCCTTTATTTTAAGATGGACAGCTTTTTTTTTTACCTCATGCATAAAGCGGCACTTTAAATTTCATCTGAATGTTTATTTAATTCCCAGCTTTAACCCCTTAACGCCTGAATTTATTTCCAATTATGAAAAAAAAAAATCACTTGTGTTTTTGCTTTCAAGTAGATGCTAAATTAAGTTGAGAAAGTTAATTTGACTATAACACATAAAATAGATATAATTTTAGGTATGATGCAAATTAGCGACAACAGGCATCTATGGTAAAAAAAAATGGTAAAAAAGCACCTGTTCCCATCTCAAGTATGAAGTCTTTTATTTATGCAACAAAGTTATTTTCAGTATTTTCAACTCTCATGACTGCCAAACTATAACCCTAACCCTAACCCTAGCAATCAGGAAATGGATGGTGCTCCGTCTCTGACCGTTCCTACGAGAAACTAATGCTTGCAAAAGGTTCCTAGGTATGTGTTGGGAGTGCTCCAACTGAAAGTGGAGGAATACAGACGGTATTTTGGTTGCATTTGGAGCGGAAGCGGTTTGATGCGAATTCGCGACAACAGGCGTCAAGGGGTTAAAGTTTTGCATAAACTTGCACTTCAGAATGCATTCTTACATGGTACTGACCAGTGAAATGCTGCCATTGTTACAAAGTTTAAAATTAAAAAGCAGCAGCATTGCTGAAATGAGTCAAATTTGTAATATATTCTTTGACTTTTAGATTTATGTTTTTACATGTGTGCAAAATGCAACCAGTCATTACCAAAGTATGTCATGTACTTTTATTGTTTTAAATAAC
Source organism: Pholidichthys leucotaenia (assembly GCA_020510985.1). NCBI lineage: Eukaryota > Metazoa > Chordata > Actinopteri > Cichliformes > Pholidichthyidae > Pholidichthys > Pholidichthys leucotaenia. Next base: position 73,565,546 of record CM035846.1, read on the forward strand.
AGAGACAGCATTGGGATTGGGTCCATATTGGACAATACTCAGAGTCACAGTAATGGTATTGGACTTGAAAAAGTGGTATTGGCTCATCCCTAGTAATAACCTACAGGTCTTACTGGGGTGGTTTGCAACTGACTATAAAGCAACAAGGATGAGAATCAGCACCTCCTGTCATATTGGCTGGGCAAGCAACCCGAGTGCAGTGTGCAATCACCAAGCGAACACACAAAAAACATTTGACCTTTTATTAGAATATTGAAAACAGCAATCTCGAGGAAAAACACCAGTCACTCGCCAGATTAGCAGGAGCCCTGCGGAGGAAAGACGAGACTGGTTAGAGAGGAATGGAGAGTGGATGGGGAAACAAATAGTACCACTCACGTGAGAGATGAGACAAGACCAGCACAGAACCCAGCGAAGGAGATGAGCCAGCAGGCAGAACTGCCGGTCGGGTATGATGAGTGGGTCTGACCGGGTGGAGGAGGAAGGTTGCCTCGAGATGGAGCAACAGGCTGGCAAGTGCACCAATGTCCCGAAGACTCATCGCTTCGTTGGCAGCAACCTGGAAAAGTGGAGGAGAAGAGATTGTAAGATAATGTCATCAAAGACACAACCGCTTACAAAGGAGCCGTCTGCTGAGCAGTATACCCAAATGAGCCAGTGTTGAATCACTGAAGATCTCCTCCTTATAAACGCTGTCCAAGCAGGAATCAGCAGGTGCGTCTGATGAGGGAGCCGGTGAACAGGAAGGAGGGGGCGAGCGCTCGCCAGCACATGACAGTGCCCCCCTCTCAAGGAACACCTCCTGGCGGTCGCCCAGTCTTTTCAGGATGCCGCACGATGGTAGTCCCGGACCATCCCTTTGTCATGGATCTTGGACCAAGGGACCCATGACCGATGCTCCGGGCTATAGCCCTCCCAGTCGATTAAATACTGGAAACCCCGGCCCCGACGATGTACATCCAGGATTTCCTTCACGGTGTAAGTGACATGTCCAGCAAGGACCCTGGGAGGAGGAGCCGGCTTCGGGGGGGGGGGGGGGCAGAGAGGGCTGGAGGAGAGAGGCTTCACTTTGGAGACGTGGAAGGTAGGGTGCGCGCGGAGAGTCCATAGAAGCTGGAGCCAGACAGCAGAGTCACCAACGTTACTTGTGACGGGGAAGGGACCCACAAACCGGGAAGCAAGCTTGCGACACTCAGCCTTCAGTGGAACCTGGTCCATGGCCACCCAGACCAGCTGTCCCGTCCAGTAGCTCAGCACCTGGACCCTCTTGCGGTCAGCGTAATGCTGACCGCGCTCTGTGGCACGCAGAAGCGCCACTCTGGTGGATCTCCAGGCCCGGCGGCAGCAATAGAATTGGGCCCCCACAGACAGCACCGCAACCTCTCTCTCAGCCATAGAGAGCGGGGGGGGGGGGTAGCCCAGAGACGCCTCAAAAGGTGATCGGTCTGTAGCTGAGGAGACTGTGGAATTCATTGAATATTCTAGCCAGGTTAGGTGGGAACGCCACGAAGTGGGGTCGTCGACTGCCACACAATGAAGGGCGGCCTCCAGGGACTGACTGGCACATTCATCCTGCTCATTGCTCTGATGATGGTAGCTGGAGGTGAGGCTGACAGTGGTGCCCAGAGAGTGACAGAAGGCCTTCCAGACTCGTGATGTAAACTGCGGACCCTGGTCAGACACAATGTCCGTAGGAATGTCATGTAACCTGATGACATGGTAGAATAGAAATTCTGCTGTCTTGGCGGCAGATGGCAGCTTAGGGAGGGGAACCAGGTGTACGGCCTTGGAGAACCTGTCCACGATGGTCAAAATCACTGTATTGCCATGGGAAGGGGGAAGACCAGTGACAAAATACATAGCAATATGGGACCAAGGCTGGCTGGGGATGGGGAGGGGGTGAAGAAGACCAGCGGGGGGGGGGGGGGGGTAGAGGAAGACTTGTTACGGGCACACGTCTGACAAGCCTTTACATACTCCTTCACGTCCAACCACAACATGGGCCACCAAAACGCTCGTCTGATGATGTCAATAGTCCGTACCACCCCCAGGTGGCAGGCGAAACGTCAGGTGTGTCCCCACTGGATGACTTCACTGCGGAGGGCAGTAGGGACATACAGGCTGTTGGGGGACATCCCGCTGGTTCGGGCTCTGAGGACTGGGCCTGGCGGACTCTATTCTCGATCTCCCAGGTGAGGGCTCCCGGGACACACAAAGGCGGGAGAATGGACTGGGGGCAGGAAGCGGGGTCAGCCATGTCCTGACTGAACTGTCTGGAGAGAGCATCAGGCTTCTCATTGCGGGAGCTGAGCCTATAAGTGACAGAAAAATTAAAGTGTTGGAAAAATAAGGCCCAGCAAGCCTTCCTAGGATTAAGCCGGCGGGCAGACCGCAGATACTCTTAGTTCTTGTGGTCAGTCCACACGACTACCGGGTGAGCAGCTCCCTCCAGCCAGTGTCTCCATTCCTCAAAGGCCAATTTAATGGCCAACAGCTCGCGATCCCAGACGTCATAATTCCTCTTTGATTTGGTGAGCCGCAGAGAGAAATACGCGCACGGGTGGAGCTTCAAGTCCGGGGGAGAACGCAGAAATAAAACAGCGTCCACCCCCATCTCTGAAGCATCCACCTCCAGGGTGAATTGGAGCTGAGGGTCGACCTGAGCCAAGACTTGTTTGCCAGTGAACAGGCCCTTTAATTTATTAAAGGCCTGCTCAGCTGATATTAATGTTTGTTTTAGTTTTTAGCAATGCTTGGTTTTAGTTTTTTAATCAATGTTTGGTTTTAGTTTTTTATCAATGCTTACTTGTAGTTTTAGCAAATGTCTGCTTTTTAATGCTAACACCAGCCTGCCCAGGGACTACAGGTGGAAATTAGCACTTGTTCTATAACCTGGTACAATGCATCTTTCCTCTTTAAGGTCAATGTATATTGTGCATGTCCCTGCATAAAGAAAGAAAGAAAGAAAGAAAGAAAGAAAGAAAGAAAGAAAGAAAGAAAGAAAGAAAGAAAAAGAAAGAAGCTGCCTCGGTCCATAAAAATGGCACCTTAACAGAGGTCAGCTGTGTTAAAGGCTGTGCTATCCCACTATAGTTTCGAATAAACCTGCGATAAAAATTTGCAAACCCCAAGAAGCGTTGCAGCTCCTTGCAGGAGTGGGGTGTTGGCCAATCTAGCACAGCCTTCACCTTGGCTGGGTCAGCCCTCAGCTCTCCCCCCGCTATGATAAAGCCAAGAAAAGAAGTGGAAGATGTGGAAAATTCAAACTTCTCTGCCTTGACATAAAGTTGGTTCTCTAAGAGCCGCTGTAACACAGCTCTGACATGAGTCTCATGCTCCTCTGGTGTGCGAGAAAAAATCAGAATGTCGTCTAAATAGACGAAAACAAACCAATTAAGCATGTCGTGGAGGACGTCATTGATTAAACGCTGGAAAACAGCGGGGGCATTAGTTAATCCGAAAGGCATAACCAAATACTCAAAATGCCCCAAATGTGTTTTGAACACTGTTTTCCACTCGTTCCCCTTGCGTATTCTAACTAGGTGATAAGCGTTACGTAGGTCGAGCATAAAGAATACACATGAACGCTGCAGGAGCTCAAAAGCAGAGCTCATCAGGGGCAAAGCGTATTTATCTTTGACAGTGATGGCGTTAAGTTCCCGGTAATCAATGCACGGATGCAAAGACCCTTCCTTTTTGCCCACAAAGAAAAACCCCACCCCAAGGGGAGCCGAGGATGGCCGAATAAGACCGGTGTTCAACGAATCCTTTATGTACCTTTCCATCGCCTCTCCCTCAGGCCCAGGGTGCTATACAATTTGCTGGACAGCAGCCTTGCACCTGGAAGGAGGTCAACGGCACAGTCATACGAGCGATGCGGGGGGAGTGCTAATGCTCGCGACTTGCTAAATACCTCCCCGAGGTCGTGAAAGACCTTGGGTGCGAGGCTGAGGTCCGGCGGCTCAGCCTGAGGCGAGGAGACGGGAAGCAACGGGGAACACTCGGCTGAATTTAAGCATGTTGCCAAACAGTTGGGGCTCCAGGAGGTGATGGAATTTTGTGCCCAATTAATAACTGGATTATGCCTCCGGAGCCATGGGTAACTGCGTACCACCGCGTGAGAAGCTCGTGGAAACACGTAAAAAGTCTGCTTCTCCCAGTGGTTACAGGACAACAGGACGGATAGCTGCGCCATGAAATGGGTAACGGACGCCACCATCTGGCTGGAAAGGGCTCACACAGGACAGGGAGCCGGCAGTTTAACCATCAAAATCCCTATCTCGTGCACCAGCTTAGTGGAGATAAAATTACCCTCCGCCCCGGAATTGATTAGGGAGGAGACCCTCCTCTTGAACCCTGGTAGTTGGATGAGGGCCGAAATAAAGAAATTACAGGGGTGATCGAATTGAGTCCTGCCCGCCAGACCCCCCACGGCTACTGATGGGTCAATTCTTTTGGCCGTAGGTGGCATGCGTCTAACTAGTCATTCAAAGAGCCACAGTAAGCATATGCTCCGATCCGCCGCCGCTGCACAGCCTCTGCTCATGGAAGACGAGCAGAGCTGAGCTCCATTGGTTCGGGGTGGAGTCGGACTTACCTCGGTCAGTAGACGCTGGGAAAGAGTGAGTAACGAGTGGGTGAAAGAAGGCACCACGCTCCCGAGTGCGTTCACGGTATTGATTATCCAGCCCGACCACCTGATCTATCAGGCCGTCCAAGGTGGCAGGAACGGCATGAACCACCAAGTCATCACGGAGCTAAGGATTCAGTCCATGGAGGAACGCGCTCCGTAGCGCAACTTCGTTCCAACCCAAATCTGCTGCGTTAACCTGTAACTTCACCGAGAAGTCGGCCACAGACCGGCTGCCCTGGCGGAGCGACATCAGGTGATTCATAATGTTCCCTTCACTCTCAGAACGGTTGAACGTGCAGGTAAACTCAGCCACAAATTGGTCAAACGTAGGTGGTGAAGCTCTCTGACTATTGATAACAGCCCGTGCCCAGCTAAGGGCACGGCCCCAAAGCAGAAGAGTAAACTGATGTATTTTAGAAATGTCATTCGGGAACTCTCCCTGCACCTGCCCAAAATACAACTGAATCTGGCATAGGAAATCCTTGCATTTCCCCACCAACCCCGCATATGGAGCAGGTGTGGTAATAGCAAGGGTCCAGCGAACAAAACTAGAAGAAGAGGGAGCAGGTGGAGGTGGAGTAGCCGGGACACCCGCATGGCCCAATCGATCAGTTAGGACATTCAGCTGCTGGGTAATTGCCTGCAGCAGCTGAGTGTACTCAGCCACTCTGCCTCTCTGTAACGTCAAGGCAGTGGAGTGCGGAGTGATTGGTTGGTGATGATGCACCTGTCAGGTTGTGACTCTGGCTGGCTCGTTCTGTCATATTGGCTGGACAAGCAACCTGAATGCAGTGTGCAATCATCAAGCGAACACACAAAAAAACGGTTGACCTTTTATTAGAATATTGAAAACAGCAATCTTGAGAAAAAACACCAGTCAATCGCCAGATTAGCAGGAGCCCTGCGGTGGAAAGACGAGACTGGTTAGAGAGGAATGGAGAGTGAATGGGGAAACAAATAGTACCACTCATGTGAGAGATGAGACGAGACCAGCACAGAACCCAGTGAAGGAGATGAACCAGCAGGCAGAACTGCCGGTCGGGTATGATGAGTGGGTCTGATCGGGCAGAGGAGGAAGGTTGCTTTGAGGTGGAGCAGCAGGATGGCGAGCGCATCAATGTCCCGAAGACGCACCACTTCATTGGCAGCAACCTGGAAAAGTGAAGGAGAAGAGATTGTAAGATAATGTCATCAAAGTAACAACCGCTTACAAAGGAGCCGTCTGCTGAGCAGTATACCCAAATGAGCCAGCACTGAATCACTGAAGATTTCCTCGTTATAAACGCTGGCCAAGCAGGAATCAGCAGGTGCATCGGATGAGGGAGCCAGTGAACAGGAAGGAGGGGGCGAGCGCTCATGACACCTCCAAGTCTGACCCCATGGTTCTCGGACAAAAAGGAGAATGGAACTAGAAATTGGCAGGTGGATTGGCGCAGCAGCTGCACTGATAAGATAAGATAAGATAAGATAAGATAAGCCTTTATTAGTCCCACAACGGGGAAATTCCAGGATTGCAACAGCACAGGGATAGCAACACTCAGAGCAACAATCAGAAGGCAAGAAAAAAAACAAGCAAGCAAGAGCAGCTAATAAACATATGTACGTATTACTATAAAATATATATATATACACACACACACAGACACACAGTGCAGAGCATTGTAGCTGGATGGAATAAATATATGAATATATGAACACACAGTGCAGAGCATTGTAGCTAGATGGAATAAATATGTAAATATATAAACACCCACAGTACGGAGCATTGCAGCTAGGTGGAATAAATATGCAAGTATATAAACACACACAGTGCGGAGCAATGTAGCTAGATGGAATAATATGTAGATATATAAATATATAAACACACCCAGTGCTGAGCATTGTAGCTAGATGGAATAAATATGCAAATATATAAACACACACAGTGCAGAGCATTGTTGCTAGATGGAATGAAACAGCATAACCGTCTACTTAGTTATCCTACATGGTATGATTATGTGCCCATACATATTCTCACCCTCCATAGCGACCGGTATGTTCCCAGTTGTATGCCGGAGGGGACCATTGTGTAAGTCTATTGCATCTTTTGCATTCAAAAAACTATTAGTTTGTTACGTCTTTTTGCTATCTCTGCGAGCAGCCCTGCTTAGGTTGTACAGTCTGACAGCCGTTGGTAGGAAGGACCTACGAAACCTCTCGGTTGTGCACCTGGGATGATGTAGTCTGCTGCTAAATGAGCTCCTCAGTGCATTCAGTATGTCCTGCATAGGGTGGAACTCGGACTCCAGCAGAGATGACAGTTTAGCCACCGTCCTTCTCTCTCCTATCTCCTCCATCGGATCAAGGCGCTGCCCCAGGACAGAGCTAGCTTTCTTAATCAGTTTGTTCAGTCTCTTCCTATCGGCTGCAGTAATGCCACTGCCCCAGCAGACCACTCCAAAAGTGATGGCTGATGCCACCACCGTGTCATAGAATGACTTCAGCAGCGCCCCTTGTACACCAAAAGACCTGAGTCTCCTCAGCAGGAACAGCCTGCGCTGTCCCTTCTTGTAGAGTGCATCAGTATTGTGTGACCAGTCTAGTTTATTGTTCAGATGAATACCCAGGTACTTATAGGATGTCACCATCTCGATGTCTGTTCCCTGTATATTTACTGGTACTGTGAGGGGCTGCCCATGCCTGCGGCAGTCCACCACCAGCTCCTTAGTTTTCCTCGCGTTGATCTGGAGGCAGTTCCGATGGCACCAGTCCACGAAGTCCTGGATAAGCCCTCTGTACTCAGCTTCATCTCCATTGGAGATGAGGCCAACGATCGCAGAGTCATCAGAGAACTTCTGTAGATGGCAGTGTGTTGTGTTGTGTGAGAAGTCCGCAGTATAAAGAGTGAACAGGAAGGGAGCCAGCACCGTTCCCTGGGGGGCCCCCGTGCTACTGATGATCGTGTCGGACACACAGTCCCGGGTTCTCACAAACTGAGGCCGGTTCGTGAGGTAGTCCAGGATCCATGATGACAGGTGCTGGTCCACCCCTGCGCGCAGCAGCTTGTCCTTCAGGATCATCGGTTGGATGGTGTTGAAAGCACTGGAGAAGTCAAAGAACATGATCCTCACCATATTCCCGGGCTTCTCCAGGTGGGACAGAGAACGGTGAAGGAGGAAGATCACCGCGTCCTCCACCCCAATGCCATGCTGGTAGGCGAACTGGAGTGGATCCATCGCTGGTTCCACCAGGGGGCGGAGGTGAGCAAGGAGCAGTCTCTCCAGGGTCTTCATCAAGTGGGACGTCAAGGCCACCGGTCTGTAGCTGTTCAGGTCTTTGGGGTGGGAAGTTTTTGGTACAGGTACCACACAAGATGTTTTCCACAGCTGTGGTACCCTCCCCAGTTTCAGGCTCATGTTGAAGATATACGTCACAATCCCACACAGCTGGTCTGCACAGGACTTGAGGAGCTTTGCGCTGATGCCGTCCGGTCCCGGCGCCTTCCTCGCCTTGATCTTCCTCAGCTCCGTCCTCACCTGGGTCCTGGTCAGGGTCAGGATGGGGGGCTGTGTGTTGGGAGTGGGGGGGGTGTTGGTGGAGTGGGGAGTGGGCAGCAGGACTTGATTTCTTTAGAGGCAGCAGTGGTTGTTGTGCAGTCAGGGGGGAGGGCGGTTGGTCAAATCTATTGAAAAACAGATTCAGGTTGTTCGCCCACTCCCTGCCCCCTGTGGCCTGGGGGGAGGTATTCTGGAGCCCCGAGATGGTTTTGAGGTTTCTCCAGACCCCGCTGATGTCGCTCTGTTGCAGCTTGTCCTCCATCTTCTTCCTGAAGCTGTCCTTGCCTTCTCTGATCTTTCTCCTCAGCTCCCTCTGTACGGACTTCAGCATCTCCCTGTTCCCTGACCTGAAGATCCTCTTCTTCTCTCTCAGAAGTGTTTTTATCTCAGGGTTGATCCAGGGTTTGTTGTTTGAGTGACGCCGTATGGTCTTGGTGGGAACGGATTTGTCCACACAGAAGCTGAGGTAGCCCGTGAAGGTGTGAATGAGGCCATCGATGTCCTCACCATGTGGATCGCAGAGCTGCTTCCAGGCAGTGGCTTCAAAACAGCCCTTTAGGGTGTCCATTGTCTCCTCAGACCATAACTCCACAGTGTGCATGGCCGGAGGTTGTCTGTGCACTAGGGGTTTGTACACCGGCCGGAGATGAACCAAGTTGTGATCCGATCTCCCGAGTGGGGGGAGTTGTGATGAGGTGTACGCCTCCTTAGTGTTTGCGTAGAATAAATCCAGTGTTTTATTGTCTCTAGTGTGGCATGTGACATACTGGGTGAACGTGGGTAGAATGGGAGACAGTGAAACATGGTTGAAATCGCCTGAGATGAGGAGAAGAGCATCTGGGTGTTCTGTCTGCAGCCTGCTGGTTACTGAATGGATGACGTCACGTGCTGTCCCAGCGTTCGCCGTCGGATTTGCATAAACAACAATGCAGATCACGTGTGAGTGTTCTCTCGGGAGATATGTAGGCCTCATGCTAACAGCTAGCAACTCAATGTCTTTGCTGCAGTGTCGTTGTTTAACAGTGATATGTCCCGGTCTGCACCAGTTGTTGTTAACATACATTATCACTCCACCGCCCCTAGCCTTGCCACTGTCTGGAGTTCGGTCAGCTCGTATCATGTGAAAACCCTCCAGCTCAATGTTAGCATCTGCTGCTAGTTCAGTTAGCCACGTCTCAGTAAACAAAAGGAGAGAGCACTCCCGGTATGTGCTATCATAACGGGAGATAGCCGCTAGCTCATCTAACTTTCCCAGTATCGACCGTACATTTCCCATGACAACAGATGGAAGGGAGGGTCTGTACCTTATATTTTTTGTCCTCCGCCTTACTCCAGCCCGGCAGCCGCGGCGTTTTCGCCTCAGTTCTCTCGGTATGTCGAGTTTTTCCAATGGGACCGGGTGGCGGTTGAATGCTAGCAGCTGTTCTCTGCTGTATCGTATCCTGCTATAGACAGTGGCTCCGTCCACCGGCTCAGGAGACATTTAGGACGATCTGTGTGTCCGTGATATAAGTGGGGTGAAAAAAAAAGACGGATCAAAAGAGAGAGGAAGGGAAAAAGACTCGGAATCGAGCCGCTGTTGCAAAAGGCAGCCGACTCGTGTGGCGCCGAGAGAAAAAAAAAAATGATGATGTGGACAATGTACCAGTCTGTCGTGGTGGAGATGAGCTCTAAAGCAAAGCTGTCAGTTTACAAGCTGGATGGTTCCTTGACACCTCCCTTGTGAGGTGTTTTGGGCATGTCCCACTGGGAGGAGACCCTGGAGCAGACAGAGGACATGCTAGAGCAGGAGTGTCCAATCATGTGGCATGGAGGGCCAAGACCCTGCAGGTTTTCTCTTCTACCCAGTCTCTTCAGCAGGTGTTTTCACTTATCGGCAATCAGTGGGAAGAAATTCAGTGGAATCTGCTGTTGAAGAAACTGGTTGGAGGTAAAGCCTGCAGGGTCTTGGCCCTCCATGCCACATGATTGGACACCCCTGTGCTAGAGGGGCGATTGTCTCCCAGCTGGCCTGGGAATGCCTTGGTATCCTCCCTGAAGAGCTGGAGTGTGATGGTGCCCGCAGGGCCATCATCTGTTTCAGCTGCGTGCACACCTGTCGCCAGTCATCAGCGGGCTTTATGAGCCAGGCCTGCCAGCGACTCAGCATGGAGCCGTCTGCCAAATCAGCGGAGAAACGTCCCTCGTCAACAGCCTCAACTAGGCTCCTCATCGGACCAAGTTCACCACGTTGAAACACGTAAGCGATCTCAGCACTCACCTTGCCAAGTTCCGTTCCCCTGTGCACAGGTGGACCTCCCAGGCGGCGGATCCTCTCTCCCCGGCGGCAGCGCAGCTCCTTCCTGGCACCGGAGGCTCTCCCCTGCTCCTCGTCACCAAGCTGGACACTCTTCCCCTGGCAGCCGCCCACAAGACAAGCTGCGGCTCAGCATTGCCACCTGCAAGTAAGCGGCAATCTTAATTACACCTCCTGCTACTGTGCAGCACTAATACCTCTGCTTTGTCTCCTTATGGTTGCCAGGCAGAATGAGGACCTGCTCAGCTCCAGCATGACACCAGCAATCCACACACCATTACGCATACACACACTCACGCACAACACATTGGGTGAATAAAAGGATAATTGTACTCCTCGAGTTTGTCTTCTGGCCCCTGGGTCCAGAAATTATGTCAGTATGGCTCCATCAGGATGACCAAGCGGGCAGCATGCTAGCACACCGTCTTAACACCCTAGACGCTCAAGTTGAGCAGTTAATTTACCAGCAAAACGTTATCCTAGCTCAATTGACCCAAATTAACAGCCGGTTGGATCATCTGGAAGGACAGCGGGCGTTCCCACCAGCTTCCGGGGCGCCATCGGGCCCTGCTAGCCCCCTGCCTAGCCAGGTTAGCCAGACCCCCTTAACCCACCTCGTACCGGTGCCTACTCCTGCTTGCTTCAGTGGGAAGCTCGGGGAGGCCCGGGGGTTTATCTTACAGTGTGAGACGGTTTTCCAACGGGTGCCGGGGGATTTCCCCATGGAGCATAGTAAGATAGGCTACATAGCTAATCTGCTAGAAGGTAGGGCGCTAGCCTGGGCCTACGCTGTTATGGATAAGCCCAGCTACGGCAGTTTAATATATCAACAATTCCTGGCCGAATTTCACTAAGTGTTTGACCACACAGATCGGGACACAGTGCTTACTACCCGGTTGCTAAATCTTCAACAGGGCGGTAGGTCTGCTGCAGATTACGCGGTCGATTTCCGGGTAGTAGTCGCTGAGATCGGGTGGGAAGACGCTTCATTATGTAGCATATTTATCCGTAGCTTAAGCCCGGGACTAAGAGATGAGCTAGCTACATGGGATAAACCGGAACGTTTGAATGAGCTAATATGACTTACCATTAGCTTAGATAACAGGCTGAGGGAACGAGCCGCCAAGCGAAGAGCTTCTAGCTGCTCGAGCGCACAGTTTTTTCGTTCCTCACAGTCATCTCAGTTGGCCCTGCCCTCCTCGGAGGAACTTCCGGGGCAGGAGGATATGGTAGTTGGGCGCTCTAAGATTCCGCCTGCTGAGAGACAGCGCCGTAGAGAGTTAGGGCTGTGCTATTATTGTGGTAGTAGCTCACAAGATTTGGCTAACTGTACGAGTTGGTTAAAAGAGGAGGTCCGTGGGTCACAGTAGGGAGACTCACGGACGTGTCCCAGCCAAAACCCCTCACCTGCTGTCTCGTACCCATCCGACTCATTTACAAACACACTGAACATTCCACTCACGTACTGATTAACTCGGGGGCTGAGCAGAGTTTCATATCAGGGGACCTGGCAACCCGGTTAGGGCTTCCATGTCAAACTCTCCAGCCACTGCTCAAGTTGATCGCCCTATCTAAGGCCCCTTTAACAGCCATCTCTCAACAGACTGCCCCGGTGTCGGTGATTGTTTCTGGGAACCACCGGGAGGATCTGCGCTTTCTGGTGCTGCCTTCTTCCACCTCCCCGGTCATCCTGGGCTATCCTTGGCTGCGGTTGCACAACCCCTCATTTGACTGGCAAACAGGGAGCATCGCTTCATGGAGTTCATTCTGCCTCAGCACATGCCTGCAGTCCGCGGCATGTGCTCCATCTGTGTCTGTGGCCCCACCTGTGTCTCCTCCCCCGGATCTGTCCAAGGTACCAGTGAAGTATCACGACCTGGGGCGGTCTTCAGTAAATCTCGGGCACTGTCCCCCCCCCCCCCCACCGCCCTTATGACTGCGCAATCAATCTCCGGGCTGGCGCCCTGCTTCCGTCAGGCCGTTTGTACAGCTTGTCTGCTCCGGAGTGGGAGGTGATGGACATGTATATCAAGGAGTCGCTCAGCTCTGGGATCATACCCCCGTCTTCTTCAGCGGTGGGGGCGGGATTCTTCTTCGTTGGTAAGAAGGACAGCTCCCTGCGGCCATGTTTTGACTTCAGGGGCTTGAATGACATTACTATAAAGGACAAATACACCCTGCCTCTCATGGACTCGGCTTTTGACTCTCTCCAGGGGGCTTCTTGGTTTACTAAATTGGACCTACGCAACGCGTACCATCTCATTCAGATCAAGGAGGGAGATGAGTGGAAGACGAGCTTCCGGATACCAAGCCGCCACTTTGAGTACCTGGTAATGCCGTTTGGGTTGACCAACGCTCCAGCCGTCTTCCAGCGCTTAATTAATGACGTCCTTTGGGATTTTCTGGGCGCCTTCCTCTTTGTATATCTTGACGACATCCTCATCTTCTCCCGATCGCTTGAGGAGCACCGGGTGCACGTGAGGCGGGTCCTCCAGCGGCTCCTGGAGAACCAATTGTATGTGAAGGCCGAGAAGTGTGAGTTTCACATTCAGCGGACGTCCTTCCTCGGCTTTGTGATCTGGCACAACCAGGTTCTCTCCGACCCAGCCAAAGTTAAGACAGTGGTGGATTTTCCCCTCCCCACCTCGTCCAGGAAGCAATTGCAGCAGTTCTTGGGGTTTGCCAATTTTTACCGCCGCTTCGTGCCTAAATATAGTGCAGTGGCTTGCCCGCTGACCTGTCTCACGTCCCCGAAGATCCCTTTCCAGTGGACGGAGGAGGCCGCGGCTGCATTCAATACACTCAAGAGGGAGTTTTCATTATCCCGCGTCCTGACGCAGGTGGACCCTGCTCTCCAGTGCCTGGTAGAGGTGGACGCATAGGACTCCGGGGTGGGGGTGGTACTCTTTCAGCGTTCTCCAGTAGACAGGGTGATCCGCCCCTGCGCCTTCTTCTCGCACCGCCTATCGCCAGCGGAGAGAAACTACAGCATTGGTGATAGGGAGCTGCTGGCTGTGAAGCTCGCTTTGGAGGAGTGGCACCACTGGCTGGAGGGTGCCGCCCAGCCTTTTGTAGTTTGGACCGACCACAAGAACTTGGAATATTTTTATTTTATTTTATTTTATTTTTTTTGTTACTTATTTGTACCCGTAGGTAGACTTGGTTTGCAGTCTGGTGACAAGCCACCGGCTGCTGGTCGCTGCGTGCGCGAGCGCCCTAAACCTACATGTTTTGGTATGCGGGAGGAAACCGGAGAAATCCCGGAGTAAACCCGCGCAACACGGGGAGAACATGCAAACTCCACACAGCTCACTGTTGGTCGGGGGCTGGGATCGAACCCACGATCTCATGATCCCCGCGGTCCCCTGGCCGAGGGTAAAACTGAAGAATATCTAAGGATAGCCAAGCGGTTGAATTCTCGTCAGGCCCGCTGGTCCCTCTTTTTCGGTCAGTTCAACTTCACCATCACTTACCGCCCCGGGTCCAAGAACGCTAAACTGGACGCCCTCTCCAGGCAGTTCTCGGCAGAGGTATCTGTGGACCAAGATCAGACCATCCTTCCCCCATCCTGCATCGTGGGTGCCCTCTTGTGGGACAGCCGGGAGAAGGTGTTGAAGGCACAGGAGGATGAGCCCGATCCAGGAGGTGGCCCCCCGGGGCGGTTGTTCGTTCCCACGCCGGTCCAGGGTGAGGTCATTCAATGGGCTCATGCCTCAAAGTTGGCATGCCACCCTGGGGTGTCCCACACAATTGTGCTCCTCCAGAGGGTGTTTTGGTGGCCGGGGCTATGTAAGGACGTCAATAACTACATCCGGGCCTGAGCTCAGTGCGCCACCGGGAAGTCTTCCTCCTCGCCTCTGGCTGGTTTGCTCCACCCCCTGCCGATTCCTAGTCGCCCCTGGTCGCACGTTGCTTTGGACTTCGTGACAGGCCTCCCACCGTCAAATCAATTCACGACGATCCGGACCATCGTCGACCGCTTCTCCAAGGCGGTCCACTTTGTCCCTCTCCGGGGGTTACCGACGGCGCAGGAGTCGGCGGACCTGCTGGTTCAGCACGTTGTTCGCCTCCATGGGATCCCCATGGATGTCGTCTCGGACCGGGGCCCCCAGTTTGTGTCGCAGGTTTGGAGGGCGTTCTGTCAAGCATTGGGATCAACGGTGAGCCTGTCATCCGGATACCACCCCCAGAGCAACGGGCAGTGTGAGCGAGCGAATCAGGAGCTGGAGGCAGCCCTGCGCTGCGTCATTGCTTCCAGTCCCTCTTCATGGAGCAGTCACCTGCCGTGGATTGAGTACGCCCACAATTCCACGGTTTCCTCAGCGATCGGTATGTCCCCCTTCAGGGCATCCTTGGGGTACGACCCTCCACTGTTTCTGGAGGAGGAGAAGGAGGCGGCGGTGCCTTCTGTCCACGCCCATGTCAGGCGCTGCCGCCGGCTCTGGACCACCACCCGCAGAGTTCTCCTCTGGACCACGAAACTCAACATCAGGATGGCCAATTGCCGCAGGAGACCGGCCCTCGAGTACAAGGTGGGTCAGCAGGTATGGCTCTCAACGCGCAATATTAACCCCTTGCACTCTGGTCAATTTCCCTAAAAACGCCAAAAAATAACGTACCCAAAGTAAATCAAAAGCTGTTCTTCAATCTTTGGCAGCATCTTCATGGGGTTGGTCTCATTTAAAAGAAAACACTTTGAATTTTTTGGCAAAACAGTCATAATCTCTCTAAGTGCTCCTGCCACTGAGTAACAGTCATCTAAACATACTGAACTTGAAGAAAATAAATTTCGCCTGGGTGTTTTTTTGGATACAAATGCTTGCAAATAACACACAGCTATCAGATCCAGGCTGTAAAATGCAACAGAAATGTAGAACCAAGTGTTATCCAGCTGAGGTCAAAATTTTGTTACAATACCACAAAAAATGAATATATTACTCAGCTTTTTTCTTAGGTTGTTCCCAGGCGTTTTTGAACTGTGCCAAATTGTGCCAAATGGCACAGTTTGGAAAAGCGTCTGTAACTTTTGAATGATTCAATATAGAAGCTTCATCTTGGACTCTAATGAAAGGTGAAACTCAGGGCTGTGTGTGTGTGGGGGGGGGGGGGTTGTTTCTTCATTCATTCATGAATGAATGAACAAACAAGCCCCCACACACAAAGAAGCATGCCACTTAAAAAATGTGTGGCTTTTTTTTTTACAAGAAAAAATAACCTACAGTGCACTAAAAATTATACTAAAATATCTGTAATGTAGAGGATAACAACTCCCACACACCCCCCACCCCCGCTACAGAGGACGGACATCGTCCATCGCCACATGACGGACAGCGGCGCACGCCGTGGTCTACTACGCACAGTTGTACTAAAATATCTGCAATAATATCTGCAATTCGCTACAGAAGAGTAGCGGGGGGGGGGGGGCCTTCACGGTCCGGACGCAGCGCACGGGTCCAGTCCGTGCGCCGCGGTCTTCATGTGGCGATGACGCACAGTTGTAATTTATCGATCGGTCAAAAGTCATTTTGATTACAATTTTCAGGGATAAAGAATAATTTAGCTTATAACACTTACCTGTCCACAACAGCAGTGTCGCTGGCGAGCTTCTCTTCCTCATTGTCAGACGAACATGAAGCTGGTCCGCTTGCTACTGACATAATGCACGGCTCAGGAGACACGCACGCAGGCTCAGGGTAGATTCAATAGCTTTATTAACAATAAGTGTGTATGAGTGCATGTCTGTGAGATGGGTATGTGTTGGTGATGGCGTCTGCGTCAGGCACGGGGGCAGGAAGCCGTTTAGCCGGACAACCCTATGGGAGAAGCAGAGGGAGAAGGGTAACGGGCACCACACCAATACAGGAGATAAGATAATGACAGCTGACTTACTTGGTTTGGGCAGGTGGCTGGCGTTTAGCAAGGGTGTAGCCCGGTAGACAGCGACCTGGAGCGCCTGATGCAGCAGCGAGGAGATGATGGCTGGAGAACGTTGTCCGCCACTGGGAAATCCACCCGTGCACAGGGGAGAAGGCTGGGAGGAAAAGGTAAGAGATCCTTACGTGATATCTTGCTTGGTGAAGGGGGTTCCTTGCAGCAAGAGATGCCGATGAGAACAGACGGCTTCAGGCCGAAGCCCAGGGCAAGGCGGCTTAAATCCCTCACCGCTGACGAGGCGCAGGTGTGCGCACAGCTGGCGCCGCTGATGAGCGGCGAGTCGTGACAGTACTCCCCCCTCTAGCAGCGCCTCCTGGCGATGGTTTCTCCGGGTGCGCTCAGTGGAACTCAGCGATGAGGGACGGATCCAACACAAACGAAGAGGGCACCCATTGCCTACATTCAGGTCCATAGCCCTCCCAATCTACTAAGTACTGCAACTCGCGACCCCGGCGCCGGGAGTCCAGGATGGTAGAGACTGGCCAGGCCGGATGGCCATCAATCATCCGGGGCGCGGGCTGCGCTGCAGGGGGAGGGCAGAGGGGGTCAGAGACCGCCAGTTTCACCTTGGAGACGTGGAAGGTGGGATGGATGCGGAGGGGGGGGAATAGCCACACGCACAGCCACCAGGTTGATAATTTTGGTGATGGGGTATGGGCCCATGAAGCGCTGTGCCAACTTTCTCCTCTCACACTTTAAAACGGCGTCCTGAGTGGACACGTAGACTCGTTGGCCTACCTGATAGGCAGGGGCAGGTCTCGTGTGCCAGTCCGCCGTGGACTTGTTGCGCTCTGCCGTGCATAAAAGTGCGCTGCGCGCCGAAGACCAAATGGAGCGGCACCGCCTGAGGTGCGCCCGGACTGAGGGGACAGTCAACTCACTCTCCTGCATAGGGAACAGAGGAGGATCGTAGCCTAGGGATGCCTTGAATGGGGACATCCCAGTAGCAGAAGAGCGGGCGGTGTTATGGGCGTATTCCACCCAGGCGAGGTGTGTGCTCCAGGACGCAGGCTTGGATGCAGTGACGCAGCGGAGCGCAGCCTCCAGCTCCTGATTGGTCCGCTCACACTGCCCATTGGATTGGGGGTGATGGCCGGAGGAGAGGCTTACCTTGGCTCCCGGGGCATTGCAGAAAGACCTCCAGACGTCCGAGGCAAACTGGGGGCCCCGGTCCGAGACTACGTCTACCGGAATCCCGTGCAGCCTGACCACGTGCTGGATGAGGAGGTCCGCCGTCTCCAAGGCAGTTGGGAGCCCCCGTAATGGCACGAAGTGAGCAGCCTTGGAGAAACGATCAACGATGGTCAGGACTGTGTCGAAGGTGTTGGAGACAGGAAGACCGGTGACGAAGTCTAGGGCGATATGCGACCAGGGCCTGCCAGGGATGGGCAGGTGTTGGAGCAGGCCCGCGGGGGGGGGGGGGGGGGGGTGTTACCTGATTTGCTGGTGGCGCAGACTGGGCAGGCCCGGACGTAGTGGGCGACGTCCCTCCGCAGACCCGGCCACCAGAAGGAGCGTTGGAGCAGGTCGATCATCTGGGAGGACCCAGGATGGCAGGTGAGCTTAGATGTGTGAAGCCAGTGGATGACCTCCCCCAGGACAGTGGACGGCACAAAAAGCCTCCCCTCCGGTCTGCCGCCAGGGTCCGGTTCCAATTCCTGCGCCTTCCGGATCTTGCTTTCGATGTCCCACGAGACGGCCCCCACGACGCACGACCTGGGCAAGATGGTGTGGACTGCGTCTTCTGATGCCTCAGGGGCAAATTGCCTAGAGAGGGCGTCGGGCAAGCCGTTCTTGGAGCCAGGCCTAAAGGTGATGTTGAAACGAAACCTGGCGAAGAACAAGGACCAACACGCCTGGCGGGCGTTCAGACGTTTGGCAGTTCTTAAATATTCCAAGTTCTTGTGATCGGTGAGAACCACGAATGGCAGGGCAGCCCCCTCTAGCCAGTGGTGCAACTCCTGAAGCGTGAGCTTGATGGCGAGGAGCTCTCTGTCCCCCACGTCGTAATTACGTTCCGCCGGGGACAAGCGCCGAGAGAAGAAGGCGCAGGGCCGTTTGGCCCCGTTGGCAGGCGACCGCTGAGACAACACCGCCCCCACCCCCGTGTCCAAAGCGTCCACCTCAATGATGCATTGCAGCGCAGGGTCGACTTGGCTGAGGACCCGGGAGGAGGAGAACTCCGCCTTCAGCGCCCGGAAGGCAGCTGCGGCCTCTTCAGTCCACCGGAACAGGGTCTTAGGGGAGGTGAGGTGGGTCAGGGGACCGACGATGGCTCCAAAATTCGGGAAGACGCGGCGGTAGAAATTGGCAAACCCTATGAATGTATAAGCGTCCCAAAGTGATAAAGCAAAATATTGGTAAAACTCAAATTAAACATAAAGCCTCTAAATTGAATGATTTGGCCTCTGTTCCTCCTCATAATTTAAAAATTAAATGTGGTTTATTAAATATTAGGTCTCTAACTCCCAAGTCTCCGTTAGTCCATGATCTGTTAATTGATCATCAGATTGATTTAATTTCCCTTACAGAGACTTGGTTAGGGCAAGAGGATTATGTTGGTTTAAATGAATCAACTCCCTCTGGTTATCTAAACTGTCAAAATCCCAGAAGTTCTGGTCGTGGAGGAGGAGTAGCAACAATTTACCATTCCAAATTACTAGTTAATGTAAAGCAAAAAACATGTTATAATTCCTTTGAGGGCCTGGTCCTCAGTGTTGGGCACTTTAGCAATTTCAGGTTAAACCCAATTTTATTTGCCTTAGTTTATCGTCCCCCATCAACCTATTCAGAATTTTTATTCGAATTTGCTGATTTCTTAGCTGCTTTAGTGCTGAAATCTGATAGAATAATTATAGTAGGGGACTTTAATATACATGTGGATGTAGATAGTGACTGCCTTAATGTGGCTTTTAATTCAATATTAGACTCGATTGGGTTTTCTCAGAAAGTAGGAAATTCTACTCATTACCTCCACCATACATTGGACCTTGTTCTGACATATGGCATAGAAATAGAAAATCTTGTAGTGTCTCCTCATAACCCTGTACTGTCAGACCATTGTCTGTTAACCTTTGATTTTACTATTTCTGACTATTTGGCTCCTAAAGAAAAATATTATCACAGTAGATGCCTCTCAGATGATGCTGTTTCCAAATTTATGCAGATTGTTTCCTCTATACCATGTGTCAACACAACGGAAATAAGCTATAGACAGCTTGCTCCTTCTGTAATTGATAACATGGTGGATAGTGTTTCAGCTTCTCTGCATCAGGCTCTAGACTTGGTGGCCCCCTTAAAAAAGAAAAAGTCTAATCAGAGATTTTTAACTCCTTGGTTCAACACAGAAACTCGTAGCTTAAAACAGAAGACTCGTCAATTAGAAAGAAAATGGTGCTCTACTAATTTAGATGAAATCTATTTAGCTTGGAGAAATCATCTTTTAATTTATAAAAAATCTCTTAGAAAAGCTAGAACGAGTTATTACTCTGCATTAATAGAAGAGAACAAGAATAATCCCAGGTTTCTTTTCAGTACTGTAGCCAGGTTGACAAAGAGTCAGGACTCTGTCAATCCTAGCATCCCCTTAGAGCTTACTAGTCAGGACTTTATGAACTTTTTCAATAATAAAATTTCATCCATCAGAGATAAACTCAATCAGATTCTTCCCACAGTTAACTTAAATACTGTAACTACTACAACTCCTTCTATTGATGTCTGTCTTGATGAGTTTACTCCAATCAACCTTTGTGAGTTAGACAAAATAGTTTCCTCATCCAAACCTTCAACTTGTCTTTTAGACCCTATTCCTACCAGGTTATTTAAAGAAGTCTTCCCACTTATTGGTAGCTTTATTCTTCATATAATCAATTCTTCATTAACTTTAGGCCATGTACCGCAGGCTTTTAAAACGGCTGTAATTAAGCCCTTACTCAAAAAGCCAACGCTAGATCCAGGAGCTTTAGCTAACTATAGACCAATCTCTAATCTCCCTTTCATTTCAAAAATCTTAGAAAGAGTTGTTTCTACGCAATTATTTGACCACCTGCAGGGAAATAGTTTACTTGAAGAGTTTCAATCTGGGTTTAGAATCCATCATAGTACTGAAACAGCCTTAGCGAAGGTCACTAACGACCTCCTCATTGCATCTGATAATGGACTAGTTTCTGTACTTGTCCTTTTAGATCTTAGTGCAGCTTTTGATACTATTGATCATAATATTCTACTTGATAGATTAGAACACTATGTTGGACTTAATGGAACTTCGTTGCAGTGGTTTAGATCATATTTATCTGATAGGTTCCAGTTTGTTCATGTAAATGATGAGTTTTCTTTCAGCTCAAAGCTTAGTCATGGAGTTCCACAGGGATCTGTGCTAGGCCCTACTCTTTTTAGTTTATATATGCTTCCGTTAGGCAACATTATTAGAAAGCACTGTATACATTTTCATTGTTATGCAGATGACACACAATTATACCTGTCAATGAAGCCAGATGATGCTAATCAATTAGCCAAGTTAGAAGCCTGTCTTAAGGAAATCAAAGCTTGGATGACTTGTAATTTCCTGCTATTAAATTCAGATAAGACTGAAGTCATTCTTGTTGGTCCAAAAAACCTTAGAAATTCCTTTCCAAATCAAACTTTCAGTTTGGATGCAGTTACTCTTTCTCTTAATAGCTCTGTGAGGAACCTTGGAGTTATTTTTGATCAGGATTTGTCCTTCAATTCACATATTAAATTTGTTTCTAAGACTGCCTTCTATCATTTGCGTAATATTGCCAAGATTAGGAGCATCTTGTCTCAGAGTGATGCTGAGAAGCTGATCCACGCTTTTGTTAGCTCGAGATTAGATTATTGTAATTCTTTATTATCAGGCTGTCCTAAAACATCTTTAAAAAGTCTTCAGCTGATCCAAAATGCTGCAGCAAGAGTTTTAACAGGTACTAGAAAGAGAGATCATATCTCTCCGGTTCTGGCCTCCCTTCATTGGCTTCCCATAGAGTTTAGAATTAAGTTTAAAATCCTTCTTCTTACTTACAAAGCTCTAAACAATCAGGCTCCTTTTTATTTAAAAGATCTGATACTACCGTATCATCCTAACAGAGCACTACGCTCCCAAAATGCAGGATTACTTGTAATACCTAGAATCTCCAAAAGTACAATGGGAGGCAGAGCCTTCAGTTATCAAGCTCCTCTCCTGTGGAATCAGCTGCCAATCTGGATTCGGGAGTCAGACTCGATCTCTGTTTTTAAGAATAGGGCTAAAACCTACCTTTTTGATATAGCCTACAATTAGGGAGGGATCATGTGTTTCTGAACCCTCCTTTAGTTATGCTGCTAATAGGTTTAGTCAGCCGGGGGACCTCCAGTAATGCACTGGGCCTCACTCCTTTCCTCACTCTCTATGAAATATTTTTTTTTTTTTTTTGCTGGTCATTAACATTTGTTTGTTCTCTCCCATAGATTGAGTCCCCATCGTGCTGTTTGCTCTCTACATGTCTGTTCTTTTCTTCTTCTCTATCCCCTCACCCCCCAGCCAGTTGCAGCAGATGACTGCCCCTCCCTGAGCCTGGTTCTGCTGGAGGTTTCTTCCTGTTAAAAGGGAGTTTTTCCTCTCCACCGTCGCCAAGTGCTTGCTCACAGGGGATCGCCTGATTGCTGGGGTCTTTCTGCAACTGTGGGGGTCCCCCCTACAGTTGATAGTGCTATGAGATGACTGTTGTTGTGAAATGGCGCTATATAAATAAAGTTGAATTGAATTGAATTGAATTGAATGAACTGTTGTACCTGCTTCCTTGATGTAGGAGTGGGCCACTCTACCACTGCTTTAACCTTCGCTGGGTCCGGGAGCACCTGGTCATGAGAGATGACGAACCCGAGGAAGGACGTAGTCTTGGCGTAAAATTCACATTTCTCTGCCTTGACATATAACCAGTTCTCCAGCAGCCTCTGAAGGACCCGTCTCACATGAACCCGGTGCTCATCCCTGGATCTGGAGAAGATGAGGATATGGATATCGTCCAGGTAGACAAACACGAAAAGGCCGATGAAATCCCGGAGGACGTCATTAATAAGGCGCTGAAAGACGGCTGGAGCATTGGTCAACCCGAACGGCATAACTAGGTATTCGAAATGACCGTTCGGGGTACGGAAGGCTGTCTTCCACTCGTCTCCCTCCCGGATCCGGACGAGGTGGTATGCGCTGCGAAGATCCAGCTTGGTGAACCAAGTCGCCCCCTGGAGGAAGTGGAAGGTGGTGTCCATTAGGGGCAAGGTGTAGCGGTCCTTCTCCGTGATGTCATTGAGGGCACGGTAGTCAATACAAGGACAAAGGGAGCCGTCCTTCTTGCCCACGAAGAAGAACCCAGCACCTAATGGTGATGACGAGGGGCGGATGATTCCAGCACTCAGCGACTCCTTCAAATAAGTGTTCATGGCCTCCTTCTCCGGCGCTGACAGGCTGTAGAGACGTCCCAAGGGTAAGGGTGCCCCCTGGCGGATGTTAATAGCGCAGTCATAGGGCCGGTGCGGAGGAAGAGACATCGCCTTGGACTTGCTGAAGACCATGCCCAGGTCGTGGAATTCCGAGGGCACCAGGGTGAGATCCGGAGGCGCGGCATCCTTGGGAGTAGGAGGAGAGGACGGGGCACAGGCAGCGGATTGGAGGCAGGTGCCCATGCAGAAGGAGCTCCAGGCGGACACTCTGCCGGACCTCCAGTCCAGGACAGGATTGTGGAGGCGGAGCCATGGGTATCCAAGAATCACAGGAGATACTGAATATGGTAGGACGTAAAAGGTGATTTCCTCCCGATGATTTCCTGAGATAATTACTGGGACAGGGGTCGTCTGGTGTGTTACTTTTCCCAGGGAAACACGGGAGAGATTTACTAGGGCGAGAGGAGGCTTGAGAGGGTGGCAACGGATGCCCAATCGGGTTGCCAGGCTCTGTGAAATAAAGCTACCCTCCGCGCCTGAATCCACCAGTGCATGGGTGAGGTGCCCTGTGGGATTGTGACAGAATCGGATGGGCAGCGTCAATTGAGTGAGGGGAGTTAACCGATTAGCGTCCGCAAGGCACCCTACAGTAACTCGTGGACCTCCCCATTTGGCTTCTGTGGACAATGCTCCACCGTGTGTTGGCTGCCCCCGCAATACATGCAGAGGCCCAACTCACGGCGGCGTTGTTTCTCCGCTGGGGGGAGCTTTGTCCAGCCTGTCACCATCGGCTCCGACTCCTCGGAGAACTCCGGTGACGGCAACGCCAGGGGGCGAGCTTGGGGCAGGCGCGCCGAGGCACCTCGAGGGCGAGAAGAAGACTTCCGCTCCGAGGCACGCTCGCGCAGCCTGTTATCCAAGCTGATGGCAAGGGAAGTCAGCTCCGCTAATGTCTCCGGGATATCCCGTCCAGCCAGTTCATCCCTCAGACCTGCGCTGAGACTGCGAAGGAAGATGCCGCAGAGCGAACGTTCTCCCCAGCCAACCTCCTCCGCAGCAACCCGGAAGTCAATCGCGTAATCAGCGGCCGACCGGCTTCCCTGCTGGAAGCTGAGAAGACGATCGACCTGAACGCTCTCTGTACGCGAATGATCGAACACTTCCAGGAACAGTCTCACGAACTGGCCATAGGTGAGGGTGGCGTAGCTGGGCTTCGCCATTACGGCGTAAGCCCAGGTAAGCGCTCGCCCCTCCAAGAGATTTCCTATGTAGCCAATCCAGCTATGGTCTGAGGGAAAGTCTCCGGGAACGCGATGAAACACGGACTCACACTGCATGATAAACCCCCACGCTCCACCGAGCTTACCGCTAAAGCGGGCGGGGGTCGGAATAGGTGTGAGCCGTGCCGGTACACCCGGAGCAGGCTGAACGGCCGCTGGAGCAGCAGGAGCCACACCACCCAGACGAGCCGGGGGGAATGGCTGTTGGGGGTCCAAGCGGTCCAATCGGTTAGTAATTGTACATAATTGATTTAAGATCCCTTGTTGTTGGTGGGCTATTAGATCCACCCGAGCCTCAAGGGTGGAAAGACGGCGTGCGAGCCCGCTGTCTGCCGAGCCGCTCTGCTGAAGCTGTACTGACATAATGTACGGCTCAGGAGACACGCACGCAGGCTCAGGGTAGATTCAATAGCTTTATTAACAACAAGTGTGTATGAGTGCGTGTCTGTGAGATGGGTATGTGTTGGTGATGGCGTCTGCGTCAGGCACGGGGGCAGGAAGCCGTTCAGCCGGACAACCCTATGGGAGAAGCAGAGGGAGAAGGGTAACAGGTACCACACCAATACAGGAGATAAGATAATGACAGCTGGCTTACTTGGTTTGGGCAGGTGGCTGGCGTTAAGCAAGGGCGTAGCCGGGTAGACAGCGACCTGGAGCGCCTGATGCAGCAGCGAGGAGATGATGGCTGGAGAACGTTGTCCGCCACCGGGAAATCCACCCGTGCACAGGGGAGAAGGCTGGGAGGAAAAGGTAAGAGATCCTTACGTGATATCTTGCTTGGTGAAGGGGGTTCCTTGCAGCAAGAGATGCCGATGAGAACAGACGGCTTCAGGCCGAAGCCCAGGGCAAGGCGGCTTAAATCCCTCGCCGCTGACGAGGCGCAGGTGTGCGCACAGGTGTGCGCACAGCTGGCGCCGCTGATGAGCGGCGAGTCGTGACAGTTACGGACTCGTGGTTCTGGTCACGCGACCCGGTCAAACCATAATTCCATTATTGCGGTTTTGCGCTTCCATGATTGCGGTTTTGGCGAACGATTTTTCAAAACAAATAAGAGTAGTAGTAAGAAAAAAAGACTGGCGAATGCGTGTGTGTCACCCAGCCTTACACAAAATAGATTTTGCAAGGGACGCACACTTTCGAACTTCTGTGCTTCAATTGGCTCGCTGTATTCACAGCCGTTGGTAGGCGGGTCCTTCTTGCTAGGTTTTCAGTCATTGGTTCTTCAAGGTTTCAGAAACCCAATTCAAGGCTCTTATTAGTTGAATGAGAGGTCAATCACATCTAAACCAATCAAAGCACTCCTTTGGCTTTCTGTTTGCGGCTGTGTTTGTAGTGGAAGAACGGAAATGCAGCATTTTTTTTTTCCAGTGCGTCCTAGGACGTACAGTGTGCGTCCTAGGATGTACAGTGTACGTCCTAGGACGCCCTCGTGCGCCCTAGGATGCAGAGACTTGACCGTCTGCGGTACACCAGAGTGCAAGACCTGAAGGCAGAGAAACGCAAGCTGTTCAAGCATTTCATTGGGCCTTTCCCCGTTGTTCGCGTAATCAACCCTGTGGCTGTCCGCCTAGCTCCCCCCCTCCCTTCGCATCTGTCCCACCTTCCACGTTTCCCAGGTGAAGCCCGTTGTTTCCGACCCCATCTTCCCACCCCCCGTGGTGCCCCCCCCCCCCCGAGGATGATCAATGGCCACCCGGCATGGGGAGTCATCACCATCTTGGATATCCGTCGGCGGGGTCGTGGCCTACAGTACCTGGTGGACTGGGAGGGATTCGGCCCGTGCATTGATCCTGGGCGCGTCCGTCTCTGATCGTGGATAAACAGCTCATCCGTGACTTTCACCGGACGCACCCAGGTAAGATAGGACAGGTGCCAGGAGGCACCTCTAGAGGGGGGAGTACTGTCATGGCGCCCACAGGGCCATCATCTGTTTCAGCTGCGTGCACGCCTGTCGCCAGTCATCAGCGGGCTTTAAGAGCCAGGCCTGCCAGCAACTCAGCACCGAGCCGTCTGCCAAATCAGCGGAGAAACATCTCTCGTCAACAGCCTCAACTAGGCTCCTCGTCGGACCAAGCGCACCACGTTGAAACACGTAAGCGATCTCAGCACTCACCTTGCCAAGTTCCTTTCCCCTGTGCACAGGTGGACCCCCCAGGCGGCGGATCCTCTCTCCCCGGCGGCAGCACAGCTCCTTCCCACCACCGGATGCTCTCCCCCGCTCCTCGTCACCGAGCTGGACACTCTTCACCTGGCAGCCGCCCACAAGACAAGCTGCGGCTCAGCATTGCCACCTGCAAGTAAGCGGCAATCTTAATTACACCTCCTGCTACTGTGCAGCGCTAATACCTCTGCTTTGTCTCCTTAGGGTTGCCAGGCAGAACGAGGACCTGCTCAGCTTCAGCACAACACCAGAACTCCACACACCATTACGCATACACACACTCACACACAACACATTGGGTGAATAAAAAGATAATTGTACTCCTCGAGTTTGTCTTCTGTCCCCTGGGTCCAGAAATTATGTCATGGAGGGGGTGGCTGTGCAGAGGGTAGTCTTGGTTTATCTGCTTAGACTGCTGCCTCCATGACCCGGATCCCCTGATAAGTGATAGAAGATTCATGGGTGGATGGATGGATGGATGGATGTTTTTTTACGTGTTCCTAAATCCCTTCAGGGGATTGGTTGATAAGTGACTGGTTTCCTCAAGCTTTTGACTGTAAGTTCAAGATTACCTTTCAGTTTGATAGACTGGAAACTGCAGACACATACAGTGCATCCTGAAAGTTGTCACAGTGCTTCCCTTTTTGCCACATTTTGTTACAGTATATTACAGCCTTATTCCAAAATGGAATAAATTCATTTATTTCCTCAAAATTCTACACACAATACCCCATAACACTAAGGAGTTATGAGGTAACACTAACTTTGTTCATCTCCTGCCGGTGTACAAACCCCTAGTACACAGACAACCTCCGGTCATGCGCACAGTGAAGATATGGTCTGAGAAGGCAATGGACGCGCTAAAGGACTGTTTTGTAACCACTGCCTGGGAGCAGCTCTGCGATTCACATGGTGAGGGCATCGATGGCCTCACTCACACCATCACGGACTACATCAACTTCTGTGTGGACAACACCGTACCCACCAAGACCATACAGTGTTGCTCAAACAACAAACCCTGGATCAACCCTGAGATAAAAACACTTCTGAGAGAGAAGAAGAGGATCTTCAGGTCGGAGAACAGGGAGATGCTGAAGTCCATACAGAGGGGGCTGAGGAGGAAGATCAGAGAAGGCAAGGACAGCTTCAGGAAGATGGAGGACAAGCTGCAACAGAGCGACATCGGCAGGGTCTGGAGAAACCTTAAAATCGTCTCTGGGCTCCAGAATACCTCCTCCCAGGCCACGGGGGGCAGGGAGTGGGTGAACAATTTGAACCTGTTTTTTAATAGGTTTGACCAACCACCCTCCCCCCCGTCTGCACACCAACCACTCAGTCATCGAGACCTGCTGTCCACACCCCACTCCACCAACACCCCCCCACTCCCAACACACAGCCCCCCAACTTGACCCTCACTAAGACCCAGGTGAGGACGGAGCTGAGGAAGATCAAGGCGAGGAAGGCCTCGGGACCGGACAGCATCAGTGCGAAGCTCCTCAAGTCCTGTGCAGACCAGCTGTGTGGGATTGTGGAGCACATCTTCAACCTGAGCCTGAAGCTGAGGAGGGTACCACAGTTGTGGAAAACATCTTGTGTGGTACCTGTACCAAAGACTTCCCACCCCAAAGACCTGAAAAGCTACAGACCAGTGGCCCTGACGTCTCACATGATGAAGACCCTGGACAGACTGCTCCTTGCTCACCTCTGCCTCCTGGTGGGACCAGCGATGGATCCACTTCAGTTCGCCTACCAGCATGGCATTGGGGTGAAGGATGCAGTGATCTTCCTCCTTCACCGTTCCCTGTCCCACCTGGAGAAGCCCGAGAATGCGGTGAGGATCATGTTCTTTGACTTCTCCAGTGCTTTCAACACCATCCAACCGATGATCCTGAAGGACAAGCTACTGTGCGCAGGGGTGGACCAGCATCTGTCATCATGGATCCTGGACTACCTCACTAACCGGCCACAGTTTGTGAGAACCCGGGATTGTGTGTCCGACACGATCATCGGCAGCACGGGGGCCCCCCAGGGAACAGTTTTGGCTCCCTTCCTGTTCACCCTTTATACTGCGGACTTCTCACACAACACAACACATTACCATTGACAGAAGTTCTCTGACGACTCTGTGATCGTCGGCCTCATCTCCAACGGAGATGAAGTTGAGTACAGAGGACTTATCCAGGACTTCATGGACTGGTGCCATCGTTACTGCCTCCAGATCAACACGAGGAAAACAAAGGAGGTGGTGGTGGACTGCCGCAGGCAAGGACAACCCCTCACAGCACCAGTAAACATCCAGGGAACAGACATTGAGATGGTGACATCCTACAAGTACCTGGGTGTTCATCTGAACAATAAACTAGACTGGTCACACAATACCGACGCACTCTACAAGAAGGGACAGCGCAGGCTGTTCCTACTGAGGAGGCTCAGGTCTTTTGGTGTACAAGAGGTGTTCTTGAAGACATTCTACGACACAGTGGTGGCATCAGCCATCACTTTTGGAGTGGTCTGCTGGGGCAACGGCATTACAGCAACCGATAGGAAGAGACTGAACAAACTGATCAAGAAACCTAGCTCTGTCCTGGGGCAACGCCTTGACCCAGTGGAGGAGATAGGAGAGAGAAGGATGGTGGCTAAACTGTCATCTCTGCTGGAGTCCGAGTCCCATCCTATGCAGGACATACTGAACGCACTGAGGAGCTCATTTAGCAGTAGACTACATCATCCTAGGTGCGCGACCGAGAGGTTTCGCAGGTCCTTCCTACATTCGGCTGTCAGACTGTATAACCTAAGCAGGGCTGCTCGCAGACATAGCAAATAAAACATGACGACCTAATAGTATTGAATGCAAAAGACGCAACAGACTTACACAAATGGTCCCCTCCAGTATACAACTAGGACAATATCAGTCGCTATGGAGGGTGACAATATGTATGGGTACATATTCATACTATGTCGGGTAACTAAATGGACGGTTATGCTGTTTATTCCATCTAGCTACAATGTTCCGCACTGTGTATATATATTTATATATTTATGTGTACATATGTATATTTGCTGCTCTTATTTTCTTATCTTCTAAATTATTGCTCTGAGTGTTGCTATGCCTGTGCTGTTGCAATCATGGAATTTCCCCATTGTGGGACTAATAAAGGCTTATCTTATCTTATCTTATAATGACAACGTCAACAAAGTTGGGTTGGTTTTTTTTTTACATTTTTGCAAATTTATTAAAAATAAAAAAAACTCTGAAATCACATGTACGTAAGTATTCACAGCCTTTGTCATGAAGCTCAAAATTGAGCTGAGGTGCATCCTGTTTCCACTGATCATCCTTGACAAGTTCCTACAGCTTAACTGAAGTCCACCTGTGGTAAATTCAGCTGATTGCACATGATTTGGAAAGGCTCACACCTGTCTATATAAGGTCCCACAGCTGACAATGCATGTCAGAGCACAAACCAAGCATTAAGTCAAAGGAATTGTCTGTAGACCACTGAGACAGGATTGTCTGGAGGCACAAGTTTGGAGAAGGGTACAGAAGAATTTATGCTGCTTCGAAGGTCCCAATAAGCACAGAGGCTTCCACTATCCATAAATGGAAGAAGTTCGGAACCACCAGGACTCTTCCTAGAGCTGGCTGGCAATCTAAACTGAGTGATCGGGGGAGAAGGACCTTAGTCAGGGAGGTGACCAAGAACCTGATGGTCACTCTGTCAGAGCTCCAGCATTCCTCTGTGGAGAGAAAATCTTCCAGAAGGACAATCATCTCTGCAGCAATCCACCAGTCAGGCCTGTATGATAAAGTGGCCAGACAGAAGCCACTCCTTAGTAAAAGGCACACGGCAGCCCGCCTGGAGTTTGCCAAAAGGCACCTGAAGGACTCTCAGACAATGAGAAACAAAATTCTCTGGTCTGATGAGACAAAGATTGAACTCTTTGGCGTGAATGACAGGCATCATGTTTGGAGGAAACTAGGCGCCGCTCCTCACCAGGCCAATACCATCCCTACATTGAAGCATGGTGGTGGCAGCATCATCTATTATGACTAGTCAATATAGAGGAAAAGAATGCAACAATGTACAGAGACATTCTGGATGAAAACCTGCTCCAGAGCGCTCTTGACCACAGACTGGGGCAACGGTTCATCTTTCCGCAGAACAACCCTAAGCATACAGCCAAGATATCAAAGGACTGGCTTCAGGACAACTCTTTGAGCGTCCTCGAGTGGCCCAGCCAGAGCCTAGACTTGAATCCAATTGAACATCTCTGGAGAGATCTGAAAATGGCTGTGCACTGACGCTTTCCATATTTGTAAATACTTGTAATTGCAATACTGTAACTGCTGCCAAAGGTGCATCAACAAAGTATTGAGCAAAGGCTATGAATACTTATGTACATGTGATTTCTTAGTTTTTTAATTTTTAATAAATTTGCAAAAATCTAAAAAAAAAAAGTTTTTCTAATTGTCATTATGGGGTATTGTGTGGAGAATTTTGAGGGGGAAAATGAATTTATTCCATTTTGGAAAAAGGCTATAACATTTCAAATTGTGGAAAAAGTGAAGCGCTGTGAATACTTTCTGGATGCACTGTAGTTGTTACTTTGGGACTCCCCTTCCCTGTGGTTTTGGCTTGAATTGAAATTCAAGTTTGCAGTGAACTAGGTAATTACCAGTTTGACTCTGTGTGAGGCGTCACTCTGGTGTGTTCGATATCTGGCTCAGTGGTCATGGCAAAAAAGAAGAGGAGAGGAGCAGGATCAAGTTTAACAAATTTAATTTGAGGATATGAAATATGCACAGAAAACAAGAATGATGGTAATGTCCAATGAAGTCCAAATTGATAACAGAGCGGCCTAGGTCAGCGCCCATGTCTGGGAAGAGTCTCAGTGAGCAAGGAGGTAGTGAGAGTTTATAGACTGGCTCAGCATATTGGGCCCAGGTGCTCCCAGTCTATCAGATTGGCAAACCACTCCCACCAATTACCTGAAAGAAAAAACACACACAGTGACACAGCAAACGCCCACACAGTGGCCGTTACATTTCCCCCCTTAGAAAGAGAGACCAGCAACAAAAAATATTGCATTGGCCGAATCCTATAATCAGGGATGGACTTAGTCCATTTGAGGCCTAAGGCAAAGACAGAAATGGGGTCCTACTTCTTCTTTGTTCTACATTTTCTTTTCACTTTTTTGGATATGACTTAAATTTTTATGTTATTGAGTTTAAAATTATAATGGGGTAGGTGCTATATAAGCACAAGATTCAGCCTACACCCTTTCAGTTGTTCTTATGTGTGTCCTACATATTTTTAATTGTTTTGATTGTATTTTCATTATTGAATAAAATTCAAATTCATTCATTCATTCATTCATTCATTCATCCATTCAATCAGGTCTTACTGACATCCTACTTGAAACGTATTGTCCTCAGAAGTCTTCAAATGGTGATATAATTTAGGTATCAGGAATTAACTGTAAAAAAAACAAAGCTTGAAGTGACACTATATGAGGAAAAAAGGACAAAGTTACAAGAAAAACTGCAGATTACTGAGAAAGTCATAAAATTTTGTGGAAAATGTCATTCAGAAGAATAAAGATGAAAATTTACATTGAAAAAAATAAAAGAATAATTGCACTGGTTTTTGAAAAAAAAAAAACTCCAAACCAACTGCAATGATGTTTGTGTGTGTGTGGGGGGGGGGGGACAGTTTGCACATTTGCAACCCAAGTAACTTAATTATCTAGTGACGTCCTGTTTTTGTATTGAAGTGGATAACCATGAAAACTGGTACTACCTGTCTCATGGCTCGGGCTGTCGGTGACTCAACTGGCATCCCCACCCTTCCAAGGGCGTGGAGGATGAAACTGGGCATCCTGGCAGAACTAAAAACAATATCTGCCACAGGTCTGTGGTGGACCACTCCCAGCTACGCGAAGTGAGACTGGACATCCTGGCAGATAAACACATCTGTCGCAAGGTCTGTAGTGGACTTTGCCAGTCGGTGCATCATGACATGCACTACACAAAGAGTAGAGATAAACAAACCTATCATCTGGTCAGTCACTGCAACAGATACTGGAGTCAGTTTGTCTTCGCTTGTCCTTGCCACTAATAATACCTTTATCTGCCAAGAATGTGCTGCTAGTCCAGCAAAAGCTAGCAATACTCAAATACTTTGCAAGCAGTTTCATGAAATGGTCAATCAAAAAGCAACTCATACCGGCTCGGACGTCGCCCGGGCTTACAAGGTCCGCGCTGATCTGTTCACACTCCGACAGGCAGCAAAACGTAAGCTAGAAGCAGTAAGACAAAAGAAGGGGAAAACAGCAGCCTTGTGTGTAGCAGAATGGAATGTACACACTCTGTAGGACAGAACAACATCACAGCGCCCAGAAAGACAGACCGCGCTTGTGGCCCTGGAAATGAACAGGTACAATGTAGACATAGCTGCACTTAGTGAAACAAGATTGCCTGGAAATGACAGCTTGGAAGACCATGGGTACATGTTCTTTTGGAGTGGGAGATCAACTCAAGAAAAGAGAGAAGCAGGAGTGGGCTTTGCAGTTAGAAAGGAGATAGCAGCAATGCTTGATGAGGAACCGGTGCAAATCAATGACAGGATAATGACTATGAGACTCCCACTACAGCGGAAGATGTATGCCACACTCATCAGTGTATATGCCCCAACAATGACCAACACAGAGGAGGTGAAGGAAGAGTTCTACGGTGATTTACGTGAGACTATCAGGCATATACTGACTGATGACAGGCTGATACTCGTTGCAGATTTTAATGCCAGAGTTGGTTCGGACACTGAGAAATGGAAAGGAGTGCTAGGCAGTCATGGAGTAGGCAAGTGCAATGTTAATGGAGAACTTCTACTTGCACTATGTTCAGAGTACAACCTTGTGATAACCAACACTCTATTTAAGCACAAGGACACACACAAGAAGATATGGATGCACCCAAGATCCAAGCACTGGCACTTGTTAGACTACATCATAGTCAGGCAGAGAGACGTAAGGGATGTATTGGTACCAGAGCAATGAGAGGCGCGGGCTGTGGTACTGATCATGTTATACTGAGATCTAGAAGGATTTGGGGATGAATACAGCACTGCAGGACGGGTGGGAAGCCACCACGGAAGCTAAACACTAGTGCACTGAAAGGCCAAAAGAAGCAGGAAGAACTTACACAGGAAATGGATGAAAACTTGAAAGACTGGGACAGCAACAACTCAGAGAATGACATAGAAGAGAAATGGGCAACACTGAAGGATATGGTGTATCAGACTGTGAGTGATATATTAGGCCACCCTGAGAGGAAGCATCAAGATTGGTTTGATGAGCATAATGAACACCTGAAGAAACTACTAGAAGCGAGGAATACAGCTAGGCAGGAAAACCTACAGTGTAACACAAGGTCGAAGAAGAAGAAGTACTCAAAGACTCAGAGTGAGCTACAGAAGTACACCAGAGAGATGAAGTCCAACTGGTGGGATGAAAAAGTGGAGGAACTTCAAACTGCAGCAGACAGGAAGGACATGAAAACATTCTTCACAGGTTTGAGAGAAATCTATGGTCTAAAACCAAGAGGATTGATCCAACTAAAGGCTATAGATGGTGCAACGGTTTTGCAGGAGAAAGAAATAGATCCTGGACAGATTTGCAGACCACTTTTACCAACTTCTAAACAATCCTGAAGATCTCACTGAAGAGGCTAAAGAAGCTCTAGTGCAGCAACCAGTTGTATCAAGTCTGGCTGAACCACCAAATTTTGATGAACTAATGGCAGCTATCAGGACAACACAGGATGGTAAAGCTCCAGGAAGGGATGGAATTCCAGCAGAAGTGTGGAAATTTGGTGATGTTCAGCAAACCAGCTGCCTGCTCAAGCTCATCCAAGAGATATGGGATGCCCAGAAAGTACCTCAAGACTGGAAGGATGCAAGTATTGTGCCTTTGTTCAAGAAAGGTGACAGGAAAGATTGTGGAAATTACCAAGGTATATCACTGCTAGACACTGTTGGTAAGATTCTCTCACGTGTGCTACTGAACAGACTCAATGAACACATCTCGCAGAATGTACTACCGGAAACCCAGCATGGCTTTAGAAGTGGAAGAAGCACAATGGACATGATTTTCTGCTTGAAACAGGTTCAAGAAAAGTGTATTGAACAGAACATGCTGCTTCTTCATAGACTTCAGTAAAGCCTTCAATACTGGTTCGCAACAAGGACTTTGGCAGGTACTCAAGAAATATGGCTGTACAGAGAAGTTTGTCAGCCTGATCGAGGCACTTCATACAGGTATGCAAGCAAACGTGGCAATGAGTAGTTCAGTATCTAAAGACTTTTCAGTAAGCAAAGGGGTGAAACAAGGGTGTGTGCTGGCGCCTACACTCTTCTTGCTATATCTGGCAGCCATGCTTGAGGTGGCCTTCATAGAAACTTCAGAAGGAGTATACATTCAAACAAGGAAAGAAGCAGACTTGTTCAATGTGGCACAGTTTAAAGCCAAGAGTAAGACATCGATAAAGATAGTAAGAGAAATGCTCTTTGCCGGCGACAGTGCTCTAGTTGCACACAGTGTGGAAGATATGCAATCTTTAGTGGGGAAATTTGCAAGAGGAGCTAGCCAATTCAGCCTCAAAATCAACATCAAGAAGACAGAGTGCCTTTATCAACCACCAAAGTTCCAATTATCAACATCACTACCAGAAGAGATCAGCATTGGTACAGAGCCACTAGTCAAGTGCAAGACTTTCAAGTATCTAGGGAGTACTGTTTCAGAGAATGCTAGGCTGGAGGATGAACTATCTCTCAGAGTGGAAAGAGCGAGTGCTGTGTTTGGAAACTTGAGGGAGAGACTGTGGAACAATCGACATGTGTCTATCCGTGTGAAATGCAAAGTGTACAGAGCGACAGTACTGGCTACTCTATTGTACGTGCTGAAACTTGGACTGTCTACAGAGTGCAAGTAAAGAAACTCCACGCGTACATGATGAGACACCTTCGAGCCATAATGAACATCTCATGGAAAGACAACCAACATAGAAGTGTGTGAAACGAGCTGGTCTACCATCAATGGAGGACATGCTAATACAGATGAACCTGAGATGGCTTGGACATGTTGAGAGGATGGACCACCAGCGTCTCCCTCAGCAGTTACTCTGCTCACAGTTACTGTATGTGAGGGCAAACGCAATCAGGGTAGACCAAGGCTCAGATTTAAAGACACTGTAAAAAGAAACTTGAAGAAATTGGATATAGACAGGAGTTCCTGGCAGCGGAAGGCTAAGGACAGAGCTGTGTGGAGGAATCTGATCAGACCTAAATGAAACAGTCATTGTCACCCACGACAGACTGCTATGATGATGATGATGGATTACTAATCTCAAATCTTAACAAATGCATTAAATGTAGACTCTTGTAAATTATTTTTAAAAAAACAACAACAACAACTAATTCACATGAAAGATCTGTTTGTTTATACATACCCGCATTTGTCAGCAGGGTCCTGTTCACGGTCTGCTACTGGTCCAGTTGCCGTCTTGTTCCATTACGCACAAAACACACCGGCCCGTGCGCCCATGATCCACGTCCGTTCAACGTGCTGGAGCTCGGAGCGGAGCACACTGCCCTTTCCACCCCTCCCCATCTCCCCACGGACTGACATGCCCTCTGACAGTTCTACCGGAGCTGGAGCCCAAACGACGGGGGGGGGGGGGGTGTCACAACCCCTGCTGAGTGTTCTGGGGGGGAGCACTGTGGTGACCCACCACAATCTACATGGACATTCAGCCATCACACTCAGTTAGGGCATGAAGCAAA
Source organism: Pholidichthys leucotaenia (assembly GCA_020510985.1). NCBI lineage: Eukaryota > Metazoa > Chordata > Actinopteri > Cichliformes > Pholidichthyidae > Pholidichthys > Pholidichthys leucotaenia. The sequence goes on from CM035846.1 coordinate 73,601,660, forward strand.
ACAATTTGCATACGGACAGAGAGCCCCTTGGGGGACAACCAGTGTGGAGGAAAAAATAAGTCAGGCAAGATGAGACGAGCTGGAAGAGTTTAGAGTTTTATTCCTCCATCATCATGAGACACACTGTAGCGCCGTGCGCTGTGCTGTGTGTGTGTGTATGCTCCTGTGAGTGCCCTACGTGAGGCATGTAAAGTCAGCTCTTTTATACAGACCAGACAGATTGCATGGCACATTTGCATATTGATATACATATCAGTCAAAACATATCAATCGCGTGATTAACTGGTGCCGGACTTCATCTCCTTACTCCGGGGATGTATAACAATAGTCATTGTTTTGGTTGTCCCCCAAGGGGCTCTCTGTCCGTGTGCAAATCAAATTGTTCTGCTTCATGCCCTCGCTGAGTGTTATGGCTGAATGTCCATGTAGATTGTGGTGGGTCACCGGCCACAGTGGCCGGTCACTCACCGGCCACTTTATTAGGTACACCTGTCCAACTGCTCGTTAACACTTCATTTCTAATCAGCCAATCACATGGCGGCAACTCAGTGCATTTAGGCATGTAGACATGGTCAAGACAATCTCCTGCAGTTCAAACCGAGCATCAGTATGGGGAAGAAAGGTGATTTGAGTGACTTTGAACGTGGCATGGTTGTTGGTGCCAGAAGGGCTGGTCTGAGTATTTCAGAAACTGCTGATCTACTGGGATTTTCACGCACAACCATCTCTAGGGTTTACAGAGAATGGTCCGAAAAAGAAAAAATATCCAGTGAGCGGCAGTTCTGTGGGCGGAAATGCCTTGTTGATGCCAGAGGTCAGAGGAGAATGGCCAGAATGGCCAGACTGGTTCGAGCTGATAGAAAGGCAACAGTGACTCAAATAACCACCCGTTACAACCAAGGTAGGCAGAAGAGCATCTCTGAATGCACAGTACGTCGAACTTTGAGGCAGATGGGCTACAGCAGCAGAAGACCACGCCAGGTGCCACTCCTTTCAGCTAAGAACAGGAAACTGAGGCTACAATTTGCACAAGCTCATCGAAATTGGACAATAGAAGATTGGAAAAACGTTGCCTGGTCTGATGAGTCTCGATTTCTGCTGCGACATTCGGATGGTAGGGTCAGAATTTGGCGTCAACAACATGAAAGCATGGATCCATCCTGCCTTGTATCAATGGTTCAGGCTGGTGGTGGTGGTGTAATGGTGTGGGGAATATTTTCTTGGCACTCTTTGGGCCCCTTGGTACCAATTGAGCATCGTTGCAACGCTACAGCCTACCTGAGTATTGTTGCTGACCATGTCCATCCCTTTATGACCACAATGTACCCAACTTCTGATGGCTACTTTCAGCAGGATAATGCGCCATGTCATAAAGCTGGAATCATCTCAGACTGGTTTCTTGAACATGACAATGAGTTCACTGTACTCAAATGGCCTCCACAGTCACCAGATGTCAATCCAATAGAGCATCTTTGGGATGTGGTGGAACGGGAGATTCGCATCATGGATGTGCAGCCAACAAATCTGCGCCAACTGTGTGATGCCATCATGTCAATATGGACCAAACTGTCTGAGGAATGCTTCCAGCACCTTGTTGAATCTATGCTACGAAGAATTGAGGCAGTTCTGAAGGCAAAAGGGGGGCCAACATGTTACTAGCATGGTGTACCTAATAAAGTGGCCGGTGAGTATATATGGGTGATTCTTCAATTAAGGGAGTTTTTCTGTCCCCAGGGTAGATTTTCCAGAAAAAAATGTTTTTTAGAAAAAACAATGATTGCTTTTGTTTACTTTAGGTTGTAGTAGCTATGAAAAAAATAACTGTCTCAATGATGACATTTTAATACTTTTTCAGTGTGTTGAAAATTCAAATGTGCAAGAATTTCACTGTTTTGTGCTTGTCCCCAACCCAGACTTTTTGACTTCCCCTCTATAATAAAGCGATAAAAAGTGCTAAATTCATTAAACCTTTACTTTGCATTTCCTCATAACAACTTAAAAAGATATTTTTCAAATTCATATATTTTATATTTGTTCAATTTACTATTTATTTATAGTTAAATATCACTGTCCTTCATACATCTGTCATTACCATCACGCTCAACGTTTTAGAGAGCAATAAACAGTTACTTAAATTGTTGCATGCAAATTAGATGCTCCAGAGGAACATGTCCAGACATGAGGCAGAAGCCTGAGTTTTTGATACCCACATATGTAAGTAATTTGATGTTTTATACATCCTGATCTGAGAGTATGTTTATTAGGCATCATTACCAAACAAGTTACTATTTGAGTATTTTAATTCATTAATACAAAATTTCACTTTATTTAGATATATTCAGTGTACATTGTATGCTAGCTAACCAATTAGCTTAGCAAGTCTAAAACTTAACCAACATTTTCTGCAAAGAGTGAAAATTGTCATTACCATCGTGTGTCATTACAATCACAAAAGTGACTGTGATGGTAATGACAATTTATGTTTTTATTTCCTTATAACTAGCATAGGATTTTGCTGAGAATTATCTCTGCAAATACTCATCTGAGATTCAAGCCGTGCATTTTGGCAACTCACACAAGCAAGCATCCATCTCACACTGGAGTTGCCTACACAGGAAAAGGTATATTGTCAGTGTGTTCAGTTTCCTCATCAATGAGGCATGATCCTTCAGCTATATGGGCACATCTCTCTCCTGTGCTCTCCCACTTGAAGGAACAGAACCCCTCTGCAACAACCCTCTGTTAGGATGAAAAAAACCCAGTAGAAAACCATCTAAGTCTACTCTTCAAAGCTTGTCTATGTGTGTAGATGGTTCACCCAGATTCGTTTTTAAAGGAAGAGATTGAGCTTACTTGGAACAGGTATTTATTTAAGCAAGCAAGTTGAATATAGTAGGTTACAGCGCTGGGCCAAACATTCTTGCCCTGACAGCAACAGACTGTGTCAGTTCATGAAGTCTGACTAACTATGCTGGCCCTGACCCAGAATATTTATACACAAATGAACAAAGAAGAGCAGTCCAGGTGCCGAGCCCAGGAAGGATCTGAAGGGTCTGCTCCTGGCTCCGGGTGTCAGATGAAGGCCATTTCCCATCCTTTATCACAACGGTGTTTCCTCCTCACAAACACCAGGCGTTTTATTGCCCTTTGTGCTGAGACCTCCTCATAAACTCCAGGCGTTTTACTGCCCTCTGTGTTGAGACAGAGGTCCACATTTGCTCCATTTGTAGGAAATAAACCACACATCTGCCAATATATACATTCCATTATGGCATATTGGTCATAGTACCTAAGTATAAGCAGAATACAAACATTTTGAGTCACACAAATAACTATTATATGGTTATATTGATCACACACATATTTTGAATCACACAAATAACTGTTATGTGGTTATATTGATCACTTTATCCCATCAATTTCCCCCTTTTGGTCTCATCCATGATGAGACCAATAACTCAAACCCTTTAAGCCTTCAAAGGCACGTCATAGTCCTCCTCATCATCATCTTTGTCTGATTCCATTCCAATTTCCATTGATCCATCAGGTTTTAATAATGGCATTTGATATGGAGGAGGTTGTTTGCCTTCCACTGCTGTAGTGATGATCCTGAGGCAAAGAGATCGAATACAAGGGACACAACAACACCCACAAAATGCAAAGATAGCAATAACACTTACAATGGATATAATGATAGACACAATCACATCTTTCCATTTTCCAAACACTTTCTCCATCCATCCATCCATGGGATTATCAATGCCAGAGGTCATTCATCATACAATCACACAGTTATGCAATTACACAGTTCACTAATTACTGATTATGTGATGATTATGATACTTATTAGCAAACAAATAAAAACCTTTAAGCAATTAATGACTACAAAACACTCTTACTGTATAAAAAGTCACTGGTTACTGTCCTTTAAGTCCTTGTTTGATGTCACTCAATGTACGTCCAGGCTCTTCAGCAGCTGCACACATACTCCAGTGGTACCATGTGTCGCCTTTACCTTTTAACCTCACTGCATGTGAAGTTCTTTCCACCATTTGGAATGGTCCTGTCCACCTTGGTTCTGACCACTTCCTTTTTATGCACTTCAGGAGAACCCACTCTGTTGTGATTGGTTCCATAGGTTTTAAATCACCTCCTGGCTCCTTCTTTTCCTGTACCTGTTGTGAGAAAGCTGACACAAGAACTCTTAGCTGATCATAAAATGGTTTATAGCCCATCTTGGGCTCTTCTTCCTCACACAACTGCAATCGTGCTCCCGGTCCTGGGAACTGGTGACCTGTTAAAAGTTCATAAGGAGTAAAACCTGTTAAGCTGTTAACAGAACTTCTAACCGTCAATAGGGCAATAGGTAAAGCATCTAACCAGTTCATTCCTGTCTGGCTACAGATCTTCGCAAGCTTCACCTTAATGTTTTGGTTCATTCGTTCAACCTGACCTTGAGATTGAGGGTGATGAACTGTTCCAAATGAATGTTTTAGACCTAACACTTTTTCCACTTTTTGTAGGTCTTGATTTTTGAAATGTGTTCCATTATCTGATCTAATTCTTCTAGGAAATCCGTAAGTAGGGATGTATTGATTTATCAAAAATTTGATCACTGTTTTGCTGTCTTCTTTCTTTGCAGGATACACTTCAGGCCATCCTGTAAATGTGTCCACTGCCACTAGGAGATATCTGTATCCCCTAATTCTTTCCACCATGTCAGTGTAATCTATGATTATCTCCTGACCTGGCAAAGCAGGCAATGGAAAACGACCTTGATGAACTTTAACCGTCTGTTTTGGATTGTGAGAAACACAAATAGCACAACTTTTTACAAAATTTTGTATCATATCAGGGAGGAAGGGATGCCACCAGTGACCCAAATGTCTGTTCATTTGTTTAGCCCCTACATGTGCTAACCCATGAGCTTCGTGTAACACATTTTCTCTGATTCCTGGGGGTAACACTGGTCTACCATCCTGTGCTCTCCACAACCCTTCTTTTTCTGTGGCGCCTCTCTGCTTCCACACTGTTTTTTTCTTCAGGAGACCCTTTTCTCTGTTCATCTATTAACATATTTACATCAATCTGTAGCAAAATGTCCTGAATCTCCTTGCCTGTCTGTGTCAACATTAACAATGGCTGATATCCTGCTGCCTTTTTTGCTGCTTTGTCTGCCTCATGATTACCTCTAGCCACATTTGTCTCTGTTTTATTGTCATGACCTTTGCACTTTACCACTGCTACCTCCTGTGGAAACAATAGCACTTCTGCTAATTTTTTCATTTCTGTTTCATGCTTTATAGGAGTCTGAGATGCTGTCAAAAAACCTTGTCTAATCCACTGAGCTAATTCTGTGTTGATTGACCCTACAACATAAGCTGAATCTGTATAAATAGTGACCTTTTTTCCTGCTGACCACTCCAATGCTTTGATCATAGCTGTCAATTCGGCCAACTGGGCTGATTGTTTGTCCTGCAATGTCCCATTTAGCACCTCCTCAAATCCATTTGCCTTTTGTCTCACAACTGCATATCCTGCCTTCAATCCTTCTGTAGGGTGATGAAAACAACATCCATCTATGAACAAAACTTCATCTGGGTCAGTCAGTGGTGTCACAGATAAATCTATCCTCACCTTCACATCTTTTCTGACCCTTTTTTCACATTCATGTGGTTCCCCATCCAACATCTGATCTGCCATGTTTATTCCTTCATGTGTGAATGTGATGTGTGGTGCTGATAGGATTTTTTCCATTCTTGTCTGTCTGATTGAGGTCATAGTGAATGCTGCAGAATTTACATATGACATCACGCTATGTGTGGTCAGGACAGTCAATGGATGTCCTATAACCACATGAGCTGTTTTTTGTAAATTTTTGCCACTCCTGCAGCATGACGTGTGCATGCTGGTTGCCTTTTTTCCATTGGGTCTAATATTATGCTGACATAGAGGAGTATCTTTCTTTCTCCCCCTTTTTTCTGAAACAGAACACCATTTACTTTGTGTTCTGCTTCAGAAACATCCAAGTGGAAACATTTGTTGTAATCAGGTATTGCCAAATCAGCTGCATGTGAGAGTTCATTTTTCAAAGCAATGAATGCTTCCTCAGTTTCCTGTGTCCACAGTAACTGTGCAGCAAGATTTCTCATGCCTTGTTCATTAACCAGTGCACGCAATGGTTTTGTCCTTTCGCTGTATTGTGGTATGTAATGTCTACCGAACCCTGTTAGACCCAAAAATGATAACATTTGTTTTACCGTGCATGGTTTGGGGTGATGAAGGATGGAACCTCTGTGTGACGCAGAAAGGCCAGAACCTGTGGGTGTGATAACACGGCCTAAAAAAGATGCATAATGCCTTGCACATTGTAGTTTTTGTCTTGAGACTTTAAATCCACATTCAAACAATCTCAACAACACACTCTTTGTAGCTTCCAGAGAACTGTCAGGATTTGGTGCTGCTATCAATATGTCATCTACATACTGTATCAGAATTAAGATAAGATAAGATAAGATAAGCCTTTATTAGTCCCACAATGGGGAAATTCCAGGATTGCAACAGCACAGGGATAGCAACACTCAGAGCAACAATCAGAAGGCAAGAAAAAACAACATCTAGTAAACATATGTCCATATTACTATAAATGTATATACGTATATAGACACACAGTGCAGAGCATTATGGTTGGTTGGTGAATGTGCAGCAGAAAGTCTAAGCTCTCTCTCCGCGGATGCGGCGGGCCAGATGGAAGTCTTTGGGCATGATGGTGACCCCCTTAGCGAAGAAGAGACCACCAGGTGGGCCTCGCTGGTCTCCTGCAGAGCCATGACGGCGAAGCTCAGGAAACGCAGGACGGTCTTGAAGTCCTGAGCGATCTCCCTCACCAGGCGCTGGACGGGCAGCTTACGGATGAGCAGCTCCGTGGATTTCTGGCAGCGACGGATCTCTCTCAGAGCCACGGGCCTGTGACGGCGAGGCCTCTTCACTCTGCCGGTGGCCGGAGCGCCTCTCCGAGCAGCCCTGGTGGCTAGCTGTCTCCTGGGGGGCTTCTTCCTCCAGTAGATTTTACGGGCGGTCTGCTTGGTTCTTGCCATCGCTCTTTATTATTCTGTCTTATATTTCTTGCACGCCACCTAAACTCCAGCCCGGCACCCGCGTCGTTTTCGCTACAGCTCCCGGTATGTCGAGTTTCCCATTAGCACCGGGCGGCGGCCAAGTGCTAGCTAGCACTAGCTCCTCCCTGCTGTAGCATCTCCCGCTGCAAACCGTGGCTCCGTCCGCCGACCCGGGAGACCCCTGGGGCGATCCGTGCGTCCGTGATATACAGTATATACAGAGTGAAAGGTGTAGAAAGAAGAAGGAAGATTTTAAAAAAAAAGGCTGTTGCAACGGGCAGCCTACTCGTGTGGCGCCACCGGTCCGGCGGAACCGGAACCGGAAGCTGGAATTATGCCTGGAGGGAGAGGACAACCTTGCAGTTGTTCCTTCAAGACCTGATTAAAAATACCTGGTGACAAAATGAACCCCTGTGGTAGCCGGGTGTAGCGCAGCTGTGTGCCCTTGTAGGTAAATGAGAAGAAATCCCTGCACTCCTCTGCTAAAGGAAGACAGAAAAATGCATTAGCCAAATCAATACATGTAAACCATGAATGTTGTGATGTGAGAGCAGATAAAGCAGTGTATGGGTTTGGCACGGGTACTGTGGAGGTGGAAATCGGTGAATTGACACGCCTCAAATCATGGGCCATTTGGTATTTACCGGTGTTTTGCTTTTCAACTGGGAGAATAGGAGTGTTCCAGGCAGAGTGTGAATTTTCTAATACCCCTGCCTGAAGCAGCCCTTCAATGGTGTCAGTAATGCCCTCCTGTGCCACAGGCTTATGTGCATACTGATTTTGCCAAATGGGTTCACCTGGTAGAACCTGAAATGAGATGGGAGACATATTAACACATTTACCAACGTCTGTGGGTCCCTGTGACCATAAATTTTGTGGCAGTGAATTCAACATATCTGCTGCTGATTCATGATCCGTGCGTTCCCTACCATGCTCTCTCTCAATCTGTCGGTGTTCAAACAAAAGCCCATCAGTTGTGTCAATTTGGATGCAATAGGCCTGATATTTTGCAGAATATTCAACCTTTGGGATCTGTGTCACCTGCCAATCAGTGGCTTCAGCCAGTGTTTTAACCATAGGCCCTAACTCTTTTGCTTGGTGATTAGCATGTATGAGCAAGGTAATGTGTGGAGCTGATTCCTCTGACATTTCATACCACTGTAACTGCTCTGCACTTAATACAGCATCTGGGGCGACACCCTCTTGTCCTACATACAAAAACCTAGATTTGATGGTCCAAGTTTGACCATCCAGTTGGGAGAAAAATCTATCATGATAAACATCATCTAACTTTCTGTCATAATACAGAGTGACATGTAGGGGATCAATGGGAGGTGTGTAGGGTGCAAGAAGAGCAATCCATGGCTTCCAGGCCATGAACACTGGCAACACGCCAGTCTGTGAGGGCGAGTCAGGCGATAACAGGCCCCAGTAAATGTCAGCCCAGGTGTTTGGCGCTTGTGGTGTCACATCAGGTTTCAACAGCATTTGTCCATGGACAGACAGTCCTTGCACTGAACAGTTCACAGCAACACCATTAGGAAATGACAAGATGACTCCATCGGCCGAGCACAGCACCGATGCCCCCAGTTTAATCAGCAGGTCTCTCCCCATCAAGTTTGTGGGAGAGTTTTTTGAGCAGGCATAACATTGTTTCACAGTTTGACCAGCAACACAAGTGTCCAAAGGCTTTGTCACAGGCAGTCTTTCAGGAACCCCAGAGAAACCAATAACCTCCACAGCTTTAGCCGATAACAGTGTAGGCTCAGTGTCACAGTTCAAAGTGGAATAGGTTGCCCCCGTATCAACCAGAAAAGGCAGGTCACAGTCCGTAACCTTTAGTGTGACCATGGGATCTGCCATTCCCACGTCACTTCTTCTCTGTGGGTCCCGTCATTGTTCCTCATATTGTGTGAGGTACACTTCCCCCGCAGTTGAAGTGTATGCTGGATATTGGACAGCAGGTGGAGCTGCCACAGCATAGGGTGCTTGATGTCCTGCACTTGCTGGTGCCACTGGTGGTGGGTAAGGATTAGTTGGGCAATCCTTCCTCCAATGACCATTTTGACCACAGCCATGACATGCATTCCGGCCCATGACCCTTCGACCCTGAAAGCTTCTCACACCCTGCCTTCCACGGGATACCCCCCGATAATAATTGAAACCACGTGGTACACCCTAAAAATATGGTGTTTGGGGTGTCCAACCAGTGGGTGCCGGGTACACAGGGGCAGGTAAAGTTGCCATTCCCGGTGTGGGCATTGGCCCTAAGGGTGTTTCCGGAGCCTGCTGTATTAACTGCTTAGCTAGTTTGTTTGTCCTTTTAACTTCAGCTATTTCTTGTTTAGCCTTTTGTAACTGCAATTTTAACAGTTGCAGTTCTTGATTATCTCTGTCAACCTTCTCCTTCTCTGCTTTTTCCTGTTCCTTACGCATATGATGTGTGAAGTGCCTTTCCCACAATTCCACAGAGCTACTGGGAATATCAGGGTTACTGTCCATGGCCTCTCTCACTGCCTGAGGCACTCCTTTTAACACTGCCTGCCTAAATACGTCCCTTTGAAAATCAGATGTATTAGGATGAGAGCCAGCAGCCGCTGTCCACTCCATTTTACATCTACTGATAAATGCCATAGGAGACTCATTCTCCTTAATTGAAAAAGTTAAAGCTCTTAAAGCTCCTGGTGGAATTGGAAATTTATGTCTCATTGCTGTGCCTAAGGCTGATGCTACAGGGGTGAAAGGTGCTGAATCTGACACTGTTTGGGTTCCTGCCAACTGTTCAATTTGAGAGACCTCCACAACACTTAATTGTCGCCCAAGCAAAGCTCTAAAATCTCCCATTGCCACGGTAACTCCTTAACTGATCAAATTTTGTCATCCACTGACCTCCACCCTCACAGGGCGGGGGCATTTTTTCTGAAATGCCATTTATGTCTGTCCATGAGAATGGCTGATATATTCTGCCTCTGCTTTTCATTACCAGTGGTGCCTGTGTGTGTATGCGGTGCTCTGTGGCCTGTTGTGTGTTTCTACGTGCAGCTGAATTAAGACGGCGGCCTGTATAGGGGTCACATTCGTCACCATCCCAAACTCTTCGGCACAAATCTCTATTTCTGAAACTGTAAGGCCTGCCTCGTATGTGCTTCTCCTGATCTCCTAATTCTCTTCTGTCCTCATCTGTCATTCTAACCTCTCCTATAAGTTGATATGATCTATTTTCCTGCAGTGGTCTGCCTTCATGTTTTTGTGCATTATTTGTTTTTGTAAGAGCTGCAGTCATAGCATCTGAACTTTCTCTCCTCTACCTGCTCTTAAAATCATCTTGACCATAAGGGGTAGATGAAACAAATACTGTAGGGGAAAGGAGATGTATTTCCTCACTGTCTGCGTGTTCACTCCACTGACCACAGTTGCTTATCTCTTGATAGTCTGTACCTTCATCATCTGCTACACCTGATTCCACACTACCAGTATTAGACCATAAGCTATGCTGAATATCCTGTGTTTGTCTTTGCAAATTAGTTACACCAGCTTCAACATTCTGCAGCCGTTCTCCCACAGTCTTTTCCAACCTTAATCTTTCAAGCTCTTCCTGCAACCTTTCCATCTCACATCTGTCTGCCTGCATTTCCTGTTTCTGAGTTTCCAGCCAACCTTTCAACTGTTCACATTGTTCTTGTGATGTCACCGTCTCAACTTCTACCACCCCTTCTTTAAGTTTAACCAAAGGCATCTGATTAACACAATATGGCGATGGGGGCAATTCCCCTTTAAGTCTTCCAAATTAGGGTAGAGGGACAGCACCTCTCCCTTTTGTTTGGCCAGCTGCTTATCAACCAATAAATCTTTATTCTTCTCTATCTCACTCACACACCTCACTGGGCCAACCACTGCTGAATCCTGCCTCAAACCACTGTTTGCCTCCATTGTCCTCATGTGCTGATTCTGCTCCTTATCAGACACCTGTGCCTTCATCAATTTCACACCATCCATTGCAGCAGAGCATGTAACCAAATTATGAATCAGTCTGCGCTCACGTTCACACTTCTCAATATGATGCTTATGTCTCTTTTTCACCAAAAATCCTGTGACAGACATATCTTTCATAGCTTGTATCCCATTAATCCTTCTTTGTTCGAACTCCATTAATAACTGGGTCAAACTGCCCTCCTTATTTAAATTTAGAATGCCTTCTTCCACTAATTTCTGATATAATTTATCACATTCTGCTTTAACCTCACTTCTGTCTTTGGGTGATATACCACTGAGCATTTGAGTCACTGTTGAATCCCACTGTTTTTTCATATTTTCTTTACGGGAGTAACTCTCTACAAATTCACACTTCTTATTTTTTCTACAGGGCCAAATCTGCCTCTCCCCCACCCCTGGGGCAAAAGGAGAGAGAGAGAGAGAGAGATTTTTTGATTTTTAAAAGATCTTTAATAAACACAATTGTCCATCAGTCAATACAATTTCTATGTCATGCTATATTACACAGAAAATTAATCCCCCAAAAAGCGCCCAAAAAAAAGCTGTCCATCATGAACTGAACAGAGGACATTCTCCAGGGACCAGAGGGTCCTGAAACCTTCCACATCCCCATTCCCCATAAAAAACTGAAAGTCCAGCCTGATTCTGGCTTTAAGTAGCCTCACAAATAAAATTTTGACATCAACATCACTCTCAACATTCTCAAGTTTTCTTCTCCGGCTTATATAGATAGCCAACTTTGCCTGCCCTAAAACAAAGTTCAGTAGTTGACACTTCTGCTTAAAACGACGATTGTACATAAAACCACAAATGAAAACCTGCTTAGAGAAAACTTCCTTAAAAATATGAAAAAGTTCTGTGAGAAGTTCAAAGAGGCCACTCAGGCGCTGACATTCAATAAAACAATGAAAAACAGTCTCCCTAGAGGAACAAAAAACACACTGATCACTGACACTGCTGTTAATCACAGAAACAAAAGCATTGACTGCTATAATACCATGCAGGACCCTCCACTGTAAGTCTCCATGCCTCTTAGGGAGAGGGGCTTTATAAAGAGCCCTCCAGGCAGGCCGATGCCCTTTTCCTAGTTTAAAATAGGCTCGCCAAGGAGTGTCCACACAGGTGTTCAATCTGTCCTTGTTGAGTGCCATCACCACCAGTCTGTAGAGTGCCTTACCACTGGCTCCTCCAAAGTCCACACCAGTGGGAGCACAGAATGCCAGTAAGGAGCAAGGAGCGACGTCAAAGTCCATATAGAGCGTGAGAGAGGGAAAGGGGTCCGTGCTTTCCGGCTGCAGCGTGCCATTGCTAAAGTCCAAGAGTAGGGAGTGCTCAAGTCCATGAAGCTCCTGTTTCCAGTGTGCAAGAAGACCATCGATGAAACGATTCGACCTGACACCAAGATGAGCTGCTAAAGCTGAGGCGTTGTTGAGGCCAGGACCAGCCAGTTCCACCACTTGCTTCAGAGTGAGAACGTTCCTGGAACACAGCCTATCAAGGAAGGTCCTTCCAACTCCCGGCAGGACACCAAGGCGACCACCAAAAACCAGCGGCTCCCTCAACAACCAGTAGAGGGAATCGCATGGCCCTCTTTGTTTTTTAAAAAGAGTCCACACTGAAAAGAGACTGCGGTAAAAACTGGGTAAAGACAGTGCATTAGAGTTCTTAAAAACCATTAAAAACACAGGGAGGTCTAGCCCAAGCCCAAGGACTCTCTGTAAAATAACACAGGCCAAAGGCCTCCATACCAGGTCCTGGGGGCCCTTCAGCAGTCTCTGTATGAAAGTCAGTCTAAAAGCAGCACCTCTACTAGCTAAATGAATCACTCCTTGCCCCCCCTCCTCTTTGGGAAGAAATAACAGGGCTTGAGGAACCCAGTGGAGTCCACCCCCCCAAAAAAAGTCCACCAAAACAGACTGAATTTTGGACAACAAACCAGCAGGGGGGTCCATGCACATGAGGCGGTGCCACAGGGATGAGGAAACAAGATTATTTAAAATGAGCACTCTTCCTCTAAAAGATATTCTTAGCATTAGCCACTTCCATTTGTTTAGTCTCCCGTTAATTTTCTCTATGACCCCATCCCAATTTTTTTGCTCAAACTGCTGATTTCCAATAAAGACACCAAGATACTTAAAACCTCCTTTTTTCCAAATCAACCCACCAGGCAGCGTAAGCTGATTTTCTAGTTTCTCCCCCACCATCAGAGCCTCGCTTTTTCCCCAGTTTATTTTTGCAGAGGAAAGTTGGCCAAAAAGATTGACACTCCTAACCAGAACGTCAATGTCACTCTGCTTATTTAGCAGAATGACTACATCATCTGCATAGGCCGACAGCTTGAACGTGGTGTCACAGCCAGGAAAAGTAACTCCTGATAGATCCCTTCTCAGGCAGTGAAGCAAAGGCTCTATGGCGAGGGAGTACAGCATCCCTGAGAGAGGGCAGCCCTGCCGAACCCCCCTCTGGACTTTTAAAGGGGCAGACAGGCCCCCATTTATCTTCAGTACACTCTCAATGTCACTGTACAAGACCCGTATCCTGGCTATGAAGCCTGGGCTGAACCCAAAAGCTGTTAAAACTGTCCATAAATATTGGTGTTCAACCCGATCAAACGCCTTTTCCTGGTCAATTGAAATCAAACCAGTTTCTACCGCCAATGAACCAGAGACCTCCAAAATATCCCGAATTAAAGTGACGTTGTCACTAATCAGCCTGCCAGGCACACAGTAAGTCTGGTCTACATGAATGAGCTCGCTCATCACCTTTCTCAGTCTTCGGGCCAGAGCTTTTGAGAGAATCTTATAGTCTGTGCAGAGCAGAGAGACTGGCCTCCAGTTCTTTAGGCTCTGGAGGTCCCCCTTTTTCGGCAACAGTGTGATGATGGCCCTCCTGCAGGTCGTGGGTAGGGTCCCCCTTTCCAAGCTATCTTGGAGAACCTCCAGCAGGTCTGGACCAAGCAGGGGCCAGAATTCCTTAAAAAAGTCCACAGAGAGACCATCTATGCCTGGTGATTTTCCATTCTGGAGGCTCATTAGCGCCGTATGCAGCTCAGACAGAGACAGTGGAGCATCCAAGCCGGCAACAAGGTCCTCTGAGAGCACTGGAAGACCATCAAGGAAAACCTGGCCCAGTGACGTGTCCTCCCTCCACTCTGCTCTAAACAATTCACTGTAAAAGCTAGCAGCTTGTTTCCTGATCTCTGCTGCTGTGGAGATTGTTCTCCCGTCATCGCCCAACAAGGAGTGAATGAGCTTTCTTTGTCCATTTTTCCCCTCCAGTCCAAAAAAGTACTGGGAGGGCGAGTCCATCAGAGCTACATCCATGTAGCGCGAGCGGACCAGAGCACCCTGTGCGGTGACCCCTAGCAAGCTAGCCAAGGCTGACCTTTTTGACTTAAGAGCCTCTAAGTGCTCCTGTTTTCCGGTAGAACTGAGTAACTCCTCTAGCTCTACCACCTCAGTCTCCAGAACTTTCAAGGATTGGGTCAAGCTACGAGTGACATTTTGAGTGTACTGTTGGCAGAATTGTTTTATCTGTGCCTTACCAAAATCCCACCACATTTGGAGAGAACTAAAAGAAGATTTTTGTTCCCTGTGTGACTTCCATACATCATGAAAAACTCCCTTAAAAAACACATCATTTAAAAGTGTATTATTAAAATGCCAAAAAGCACTCTTACACTTTACATTTTCAATGAAAACAGAACAAATCAGCAGGCAGTGATCAGTGAAACCAACAGGACAGATACAACTATTTTTAAAAACACTCATTTGGTGTTTAAAACCATAGAAACGGTCTAACCTAGCCATAGATAAGAGGTTATCTTTAGCATGGCTCCAGGTGTACTGCCTCTGGTCCCCATGATGTGATCTCCACACATCGGCCATTTCATGTGCCTTCACTAGTTCCCTCAGCCTATTGGCAGAAGCAGGGTGAGGTTCCTGATGGTTCCTGTCCAGTCTGTGGTTTAATGTACAGTTAAAATCACCCCCCAGAAATAAAAAACTATTTGGATTACAGGATCTAACCGTATCTGATAGCATATTAAAGACCCTGATCCTTTCTGCTCTCTGGGTTGGCACATACACGTTTATAAGAACCAAGTTTACGTTTTCAAACTGTACCTTTAGCAAGAGTACATGTCCTTTCACCACCTCTTCTACCTCATAAGAGACAGGCACACAACCCCGAGAGAAAAGTACAGCCACCCCTCCACTATTATTGGATTTGTGGCTAAAAAAAAATGCAGCCATCCCACTCTTTTCTCCACTGGCACTCAATGTCTACAGTGCTGTGAGTCTCCTGGACCATCAGCACGTCAAGTGCCTTTAAATTAAAAAGCTTGTATAAAGAGGCCCTTTTTACATCATCCCTGGCCCCGTTTATATTAAGAGTGCCAATTCTAAGGTGGGGCATTAAAAAGGATAAAAATAAGGTACAGTAAAAAAACACACACATAGCATAAAAGGGAAGAAACAAACTAAGAGTCAACATGACTGTTAGTAATTTGTGATTTCAGTTTGACAACCAGTTTCTTTAAACGAAAAATTTCCTGATCAGTAAAAGTCTCATTCCCATCATTCAGTTTCATCAGCTTGCGAGCTGATGCCACAAATAACTCCAGATCTGGAAAGTAATTTTCCACTTTCACAGCTCTGCTCCCCTTGGTCACCTGGAGAAATTGCCTAATTTTGGTAAAACAATAGGAGCTTTGCTCCTCCTGCGTCTGCATCATTTCAGACTCAGCTCCACTTTCGTCAGAGACGCTCTCATCTAGTAAATCTAACTTCCCAACCCTACTAGATTTAGCAGAGCTCTGCAAGTTTTCAGCACTTTTTCTTTTTTGTGCAGCTTTAAAAGGATCCTCTTCAACAAAACTTCATTCCTGCATTTCTTCGTGAACTGCAACGTTCGTCATGCAGTGTTTGCTCTGTGTGTCCGCTACAGCCTCAAACCGCTCCTCCCCCGCCTGCAAAGTCTGCTCACCCACGTTCCTTCGTTTAACTGCACTCTTACTTACACCCTCTGCCTCTTTACTCCGGGTGACAGGCTCGTCACAATGATCACAGCTGCCGCCAGACAGAAATTTCCCACCATCAATGTTTGGGGGGGCAACTACCGCGCCCGCTGCGGCTACCTCAGCAGAGGCGGCCGCGGCCGCCCCAGCACAAGCGGACGCGGACGCGGACGCGGACACCCCCGCAGAAGTAGAAGCGGACGCGGCCGCAATTGCGGCCGCGACCGCCCCAGCAGAAGCGGGCGCCACAGCGGCATCCGCCGCACCGCATGTAGCGCTACCCTCCGGACCACCAGAAACAGCGGCGTCACCTTTCTTACCGCCAGTGCTCTTTGTGTTCGCCTTTTCAGGACATGACCTAATAAGATGGCCTTCTGCGCCACACGCAAAACACTTCATGGTTTCAGATGTTGCAAACACCAAGTAGCTAAAGCCGTCAATCCTGAAATTAAAAGACGCGTTCAGTTCAGCAGAGCTGTCTTTCAACACCATGAAACACTGCCTCCTGTGACACACAACATGCTTCAGCAGGGGTGATTTACTACCCAGAGAGACCATTCTGATAGGGGACACAACCTGGCCAAAACGGGACAACTCTCTAATCAGCTGATCATTTTTAACGAAAGGAGGAGCGTTTGAGATGGTGATCCTCCTAGACGGGTTCGCCAGCGGTAAAACGGGAGTAAAAGTGTCACCTATGACCACTCCCTGTGCCACCACCTGATCAGCTTTTTCAGTCGAATCCAGAAAGATCACAATTGCGCTGTTCATCCTCGATGCTGATTTTATGCTGCCATGCCCAACCACCTGTCCTACAGCGAGGCTGGCCTCCTCCACAGAACAGGGAACTGTCGGGAGGATTCTCACGCCATGACGCCGGGTTAAGCGCTCAAACTCCACACCACCATCAATCACCGGCATGATGCCGGCCGGGAAAAACCGGCAGCAGAAGCTACCGTTCCCCGACACACTCACTCCAACACTCACACCCCAACACACCCACACTCAACCCACTATATTAAACACACACACCTCAAACACACAAGATAGAGAAAAAGTTAGAAAATACAAAGTTTAACGTACTCACTCGACACCACTCCACACCCCTGCTCCCACAAACGCCCACGCATGCGCACGAGAGAGAGAGAGAGAGAGAGAGAGAGAGAGAGAGCGCCTCGCCCGCCCCCTTTGGGAGAGCGAAAAAGAGAGAGAGAGAGAGAGAAACTCTGTACCGTTCACTCTTCTATTTTTTTACAGAGCAAACCTGTCACTTGCTTCTTCCCTTGCTAAGTAGAGAGAGAGAGAGCTGCCGTTCACCCTCCCCCCTTGCTGATAGGAGAGAGAACCGCCGCTCGCCCCTCTGTTGCCTTTTTTTTTCTTTTTCAACTACAGCGTTACCAATATAAAACAAAAATAGTAAATGCAACTGTTCGAGGGCGCCACTTCCTCGGGGTGTTACCCAATTCTCGCCTTCCCGTCGGATGGGCGACGGATAGTCTCCGTTGCGGTGGACTTTTGCGGGTACTAAACTGAGGGCATCACCTATGACCCAGATTTTTTAGCCTTCGTTAAGGCTAAAGGAGTCCAACCCAGTTCCTGTCCTCACAAGTCACGGACCAATTTGCTCAGTCCGTGAACCTGTAGTCAGGCCGGATGGCCATAAATATGCAATATCATCCGGGCCGGGGGGCCTTTCACCTCCCGGTCTTCTTTAATCAAATAAGCATGCACTCATCTTTCTTTAACCATGCAAGTATTCATCAAAAAACATTTACTATATTCAACTGCTTTTTTTAACCTAGGACACACATCAACCGTTTGACAACACAAAACTTTGGTTATAGTCAAATAGCAGAACTTTTGATATAACAGGCGTCTGCTTACCTCGTTGTTTTAGAGCCCTTGTGTTGTCAGCCGGTGATGCAGGTCCATTGTTCAGGCAATCAAAGATCCAAGTCAGATGATAATCTCCCCCTTTCACCGGACGAAGCCCCCAAATTGTTAGGATGAAAAAAACCCAGTAGAAAACCATCTAAGTCTACTCTTCAAAGCTTGTCTATGTGTGTAGATGGTTCACCCAGATTCGTTTTTAAAGGAAGAGATTGAGCTTACTTGGAACAGGTATTTATTTAAGCAAGCAAGTTGAATATAGTAGGTTACAGTGCTGGGCCAAACATTCTTGCCCCGACAGCAACAGACTGTGTCAGTTCATGAAGTCTGACTAACTATGCTGGCCCTGACCCAGAATATTTATACACAAATGAACAAAGAAGAACAGTCCAGGTGCCAAGCCCAGGGAGGATCTGAAGGGTCTGCTCCTGGCTCCGGGTGTCAGATGAAGGCCATTTCCCATCCTTTATCACAACGGTGTTTCCTCCTCACAAACACCAGGCGTTTTATTGCCCTTTGTGCTGAGACCTCTTCATAAACTCCAGGCGTTTTACTGCCCTCTGTGTTGAGACAGAGGTCCACATTTGCTCCATTTGCAGGAAATAAACCACACATCTGCCAATATATACATTCCATTATGGCATATTGGTCATAGTACCTAAGTATAAGCAGAATACAAACATTTTGAGTCACACAAATAACTATTATATGGTTATATTGATCACACACATATTTTGAATCACACAAATAACTGTTATGTGGTTATATTGATCACTTTATCCCATCACCTCCATGTCATAAGTGATGGCCCTACAACCCAGTACTGATCCAAGAAGAATTTTTAATTGCTCTCCACAATGCCATTTAGGTTTGGGTTCAGCAGGGTGACCTGGAACTTTTTGGAGGCCAGGCATGGCAAAGGACCTGCAGATGGAGTTGGGGCAGCAATAAAACAAAATGCAGATGCTATTGTTGCCCATGGAATAGATCTACCAAGTGGTGAAGTCCTCTTCGATGTCCTGTCGAAGGAGCAATCAAAGATCAAGCTCTTCCATGTCACTGAAGAAGACATTTCAGCAAAGGATGCCTTGCTACCAAATCAACTGGAAACAGTTCATGGAACAATGAAAATCCATCAGGTGGAGTATTTTATATACTATATTATAATATTTATTTATTAAATTAGTCTTTATTTATTCTGTGAATGTAGCATATTCAATAATACCCAGTTGTTTTTATTTTTGTACAGATTTTCACCAACAATCCAGGTCACATCAAGTGGCGAGTACTCAGCTGTTTCTGTTCAGCTCCAGAGGAGTGCAAGTGCTGTGGCCCACAGACAGTGGCCATTCAGCAAGATGAGCCAACAACAAGCCAGGGAGTATCAGCCCTGGATCTGCAGCCACCTGAGATGGACACACAGCCATCAACACTTGTCCTCATTTCAGAGATCACAGATCAACTGATAGGACAGTGGTTTGCTGTTCAATATGACCAAGATGTATATCCAGGCATCATTCATGATGTAGATGCAGAAGGTTGTACCCTTGTGAAAACAATGAACATCATTGGCAAGAACCATTTCTTTTGGCCTATGAAAGATGATGTTCTGTGGTATCAGCCATGTGATCTGCTTGGTCTAGTCCCAGAGCCCCAGCCAGTCACAAAAAGGCACATGAGGCTACCAGAGAATGTATGGAAGATGTTGTGCTCTCTCAGGGAATGAAACAAACTTGTGTCTAAGGTTTATGTTGGTAGCACACTCTAAACTGTCAAAATAGCTTTTTACAAAGTGATATTTGAATGCTGTTGATTAAAAAAAGTGTTAAAAATAAAGGCAGACACTTTAATTCTGCTATTGAGATTCTGCACATGATGAGTTTTTATATTGTTAAGTGCATTTTCTTATTGCTAGTGTGTAAAATCAATTAGTTACTTTTGTGGTTGTTGCAGTCACAGAATGTGATATATGTTTTTTAATGACTTAAATACTATTTTTCGTACTATACTGTATTTCTTACTAGTATTTGTATTTTATTTATGACGTTGTTCCAATGATTTGTATAAGCTGGTTGATAATCACCAGCAGGTCCCTGACTGTTGTTTAATATGGGTCACACCACTGTTGCTGTGCATAAATTAACCACTTGCGCTCCGTTGTTCCACGGGCGGGCAAGTCTCTGCGTCCTAGGGCGCACAAGGGTGCACGAGAGCGCACTCGTGCGCGCTCGGACGCATGACGCATGATAGAGATACTGATGGTGGTGATGTAGGTGGTGTGGCCTCCAAGCGCCACTGAAAAAAAAAGCTGCAGACACAGCCGCGAACAGATTAGTTCATCTGATTGACCTCTCATTCGACTAATAAGAGCCTTGAATTAGGTTTCTGAAACCTTGAAGAACCAATGAATGAAAACCTAGGAAGGGGGACCCACCTACTGTGAATGCAGGAGCCAATTGAAGCACAGAAGTTCGGGCTGGGTGAAGAGAGATTTACTGTTGCAGCTGATTAAAAAAAAGGACGCTGGACGAACCTGCTACAGATCCAGCAGCATGGAGAACACCCACAAGTGGGACCTGCACTCATTCCAGCAGAATAGACGTTTAGGATTCTCTTCCGTCATCATAGACTGACGGAGGCCGACGACAAAAGTCATAAATCATTCACCAAAACGGCAATAATGGAATTATGTTTTGACCGGGATCCACGAGTGGACCAGCGTCGCGTTCGTCTGACAGTGGGGAAGAGAAGTTCACCAGGACTCTGCTGCTGTGAAGAGGTAAGGAGTTATAAGCTAAATTATTATTTCTCCCTGAAAATTGTAATCAAAAAATGACTTTTGACCGATCGGTAAATTACAACTGTACGGCGCACGAAGTACAAAGTGCGTGCGCCGCGATAAACGGTTCATTTGCCGTGTTCGGACCGTGAACGCCCCCCCCCCCCCCCGCTGCAGAAGAGGAGCGGGGGGGCGTTCACGGTCCGAACGCCCCCCGGTCCGCGGGGGGAAGCATTTGAGTCTATTCCGTCATGTAGCGATGGCCGTCCTCTGTAGCGAGGGGGGGGGACAACCCCCCCCCCCACACACACACACAGTAGCGAGGGGGGGGAGCCGCTGTGACAGCGTTGCTGTGGAAACATGCAACAAGTGTAAACCGTCGAGGGCCAAACTCCGTCCTTTGTAGCGAGGGGGGGGGCAACCCCCCCCCCCCGCACACACACACAGACACAGCCCTGAATGTGACCTTTCATTAGAGCCCAAAATGAAGATTCTACATTGAATTATTCAAAAGTTACAGACGTTTTTCCAAACTGTGCCATTTGGCACAATTTGGCACAGTTCCAAAATGCCTGGGAACTACCTGAGAACAAAGCTGTGTAAAATATTCATTTTTTGTGGTATTGTTACCAAATTTGGATCTCAGCTTGATAACACTTGGTTCTACATTTCTGTTGCATTTTCCAGCCAGATCGGACAGCTGTGTGTTATTTGCAAGCATTTGTATCAAAAAAAACACCGTGGCCAAATTTATTTTCTTCAAGTTCAGTATGTTTAGATGACTGTAACTCAGTGGCCGGAGCATGTAGAGAGATTATGTTTTTTTTGCCAAAAAATTCAAAGTGTTTTCTTTTAAATGAGACCAACCAAATGAAGATGCTGCAAAGGGTTGAAGAACAGCTTTCGATTTACTTTGGGCACGTTATTTTTTGGCATTTTTAGGAAAATTGCCCGGAGTGCAAGGGGTTAAAATGCTACACACTTATTTCAGAGTGCTGAAAACTTTATTTTCTATTTTATCATTTTTGGATTGGCACTCATCATATGGGACATTTGAGCTGAGCATGCCAGTTCTCTTCTTTGATCCTTTTTTATGTCAGAAATGAGCCAGCCGGCCAGAAGAGCATATTATTACATAAGCAATGCTGTGTTAGCTTTCCAAGTGATTAATTTTAATGGAAGGTTAAGTGTACAAAAGGTGGTGTTTTTAAAAAGTAGTATTTTCTTTGTCTTTGTTGTAAAAAAAAATACCAGTGTTAATTTTTATGTCATTACCAAAACATGTTGTCATTACCATCACAATACATTTTTTGATAGAAAGTGTTGCTTTATTGTTAACTTGGGTTTTACCACAATCGTTGTGGTAATGTTTAAAAGTCTAAATTTGCATTTTATGAAAAAATATACAGTACATTGCAATTCAAATATTCTGATTAGTACGCAATATTTCATTGTTGAGACAAGGCAATATATTAACAAGTCAGAGAGAAGATGTTGTTAAAATGTATTTTATTAAATGTATGTAGCGTGAAATAGGGAATAGTAATAAATAATAAATATGATCAGGTATGAATTATTTAATTTCTATTGATGTATTGGAATCTGAGATCAAATCTCATTTCATATACATCAGAAAAGTTAATAACACTCGTAAGGGCACCAGCTTCTATCTTTAAGAAGCAATTTTAATCTTTAATTTCACTTTATACCTGTTTAATCACTCAATAAATTAATCAATAATCAGTCTCAAAAATTTTCCGTGAATTCTATACCTGTGCTTGAAACAGACTCAGAATGAAATAAATTCTCAACAACTTCTCTCATTTTCACATATTTATTAAACGAAATGATTAACAGACATTGCAGTAATTTCATTAATCATAGAATCAATCTTGTAAATGATAGATTAACAATGTTAATATTTTCAGAACCAGGGTTAAACTGAGAAACCAATTTCTATCAGTTTGAGTTAACAGATTATGGAAACAACGCAAATTTATGGAGAAAGTTTACTAATTATATGAAAAGTCCTGGATTAATCTTAAGAAAATAAGAACGGAATTTTTATGAAAAGAAGAGTTATGTTAAGGGCTTCTTAATTTGCATCTGATTAGATACACAAATTATTACCGAACCTCAGACGTTTTAATTCAGCAGATGAATTAAAGTTTGCAGCTCACGTGATCCCTCGTTCGGCGTCGTCCTCAGCCCAAGATTTCGTGGATGTTAGAGTATATATCTGCCCGCAGATATTTCAGGATCCACAGTTCGACCTTTAAAAGTCAAGCGGTCAAAGAGGCTGGATTTTGGCTGTATGACCCAGAGTTGAAACTGGGCCAGATG
This sequence comes from Pholidichthys leucotaenia, assembly GCA_020510985.1. Lineage (NCBI taxonomy): Eukaryota > Metazoa > Chordata > Actinopteri > Cichliformes > Pholidichthyidae > Pholidichthys > Pholidichthys leucotaenia. Next base: position 73,624,800 of record CM035846.1, read on the forward strand.
GTGCCGACGTTTCTTCAGCGTGTGATGAACAGCTGCTCGATGATTCCTCAGCTGCACGTGATGTGGAGAGCTGCGTCTTCTAAGAGGCCTTCAATAATAATTAATTAAAGATATCTAATCCGATCTCAAATTAAAAAACTTCGGACTTTAGATAAAAATTAATAGGTGTGTGATTGGTCAAGAAAAATATTATAAAAATAAAGTCAAGATTAAAGTTTACATTCAAATTAAACAAACGGTGATTTTACAGAAAGTTTAACAAAGAAAAAGAGATAAGTAAAAATTGGAGTTTAACTCCGATTAAGAATTGAGCTCAAAGAAATAGGAATTCCTAGGCATTTAAGAGAAAAAGAAAAGGACATTAAAATACAAAGTTACATAAACAAATTACGAGTTATCTGCTCTGTGCTCGGAAAAACGACACGTGGGAGAAGTCTTTGTTTAGACGGTCCTTTGTTCTTCCTTGCTCTTCCTTGCTGTGTGTAGACAATAGAGAGAGATGAACGAGTCCAAAGAGATGAATCAGAGGTGAAAAGAAAGGGAAAAAGAGGCTGAAGCAGGGGTCCCTCTCCTTTATATAAGTTCTGTTGAGCTATCGCGGGCTTCCGGACTGACCGGAATCTCAGCCAATGAGAGTCCTTCGTGGGAGGCCCGATGAACCTTTAGTCCAATAACAAACAGTCTACAAGGGACCAATGAGATGAAGAATTTTTGTCATGCAGAGATTGGCTGCTTGAGTCACATGGTTTTAGAGGCAAAACTTTGATACATATGTATTAAACTAAGTTAACTTTAGTATGTCTTATAAGCAGTGCTTCTAAATCAACATGCAGGAATAAACATTCATTTAAACATTTTTAACATGCATATATATATATATATATATATATATATATATATATATATATATATATATATATATATATATATATACACTGTAGCATCATCTCACTTTGGCTCAGCAACAATTATTCTTCTGCTTAAAGACATTTTGTTTCATCCAGGAATAACACAAAGAAATGGATTTTCTTCCCCCAGGCCACAGCTGAAATCCCCCTTCTTTTGTTAAAACCAACCTAAGGAATGTCCCCAATGCCCGGCTTCACTTTTATTGCCCCCATAAAACCTACACAGACCCACAACTCAGCTAATTTCCTAAACTCTGGACATGCTGGATTTAACCAGTGAACTTTAAAGTACATTATTACAAACTCAATTCTAAACCTTCATTCTTTTCAGAACTATGAAAAGGCAGATGGACTCTGATGTTTTTGATGTGGAAAATCAATAATATGTGTGAAATGCATTGATCTGTGATTTTATATATATGCATGTTAATGTTTAAATGAATGTTTATTCCTGCATGTTGATTTAGAAGCACTGCTTATAATTTATACTAATCACTAAAGTTATCTTAGTTTAATACATAAAGGGAAATATTAACTTCCAGTATGTATCAAAGTTTTGCCTCCAAAACCATGTGACTCCAACAGCCAATCTCTGCATGACAACTCTTCATCCCAAAGAGCTCCAAACAATAGACTGTTTGTCATTGGATGGAAAGTTCATTGTACCTCCCACGAAGGACTCTCATTGGCTGAGATCCCGGAAGCCCGCGGAACATAAATAGCAGAGAGACCCCTGCTTCAGTCTCTTTTCGTCATCTCCTTTCGGCTGCTCTCACTTTTGCTCCAGATCCTCTTTCCGGCTCCCCCTTTTACTGATCATCTTCTCCATTGTCTACACACAGCAAGGAAGAACAAAGGACCATCTGAGCAAAGACTTCGACCACGTGTTGCTTTTCTGAACACAGAGCAGATAACTCGTAATTTGTTTATGCAACTGTATTTTAATGCCTTTTTCTTTTTCTCTTAAATACCTAGGAATTCCTATTTCTTTGAGCTCAATTCTTAATCGGAGTTAAACTCCAATTTTTATTCATCACTTTTTCTTTGTTAAACTTTCTGTAAAACCACCGTTTGTTTAATTTTAATGTAAACTTTAATCTTGACTTTATAATTTTTTTATATTTTTCTTGACCAACCACACACGAGAAGCTATAATTTTTATCTAAAGTCCGAAGCCTTTTAATTTGAGATCGGATTAGATATATTTTAATTATTATCGAAGACCTCTTGAGAAAACGCAGCTCCCACATCGCGCAGCTGAGGAATCAGCGTGCTTCTGCAGGATTTCAACCATCGAGATCCAACTTACGATCTCATGAATATCATTCATCGTCAAGAGAATATTTGCGGGACAAATATTCTGGGTTTTGCCCCTGAACAACACTTCAAAACTTCATGAGGACGACGACAGAACCATCATCGAACGAGAATCACGTGAGCTGCAAACTTTAATTCAACTGCTGAATTAAATTTTGAGGTTCGGTAATAATTTGTATATCTAATCAGATGCAAATTAAGAAGCCCTTAACATAACTCTTCTTTTCATTAAAATTCCGTTTTTATTTTCTTAAGATCAATCAAGGACTTTTCATATAATTAGTAAACTTTCTCCATAAATTTGCATTTTTTTTTTTAATAATCTGTTAACTCAAACTGATAGAAATTCATTTCTCAGTTTAACCCTGGTTCCGAAAATATTGACATTGTTAATCTATCATTTACAAGATTGATTTTATGATTAAGGAAATTACTGCAATGTCTGTTAATCATTTCGTTTAATAAATATTTAAAAATGAGAGAAGTTGTTGGGAATTTATTTCATTCTGAGTCTGTTTCAAGCCCAGGTATCGAATTCACGGAAAAATTTTGAGACTGATTATTGATTAATTTATTGAGTCATCAAACAGGTATAAAGTGAAATTAAAGATCAAATTGCTTCTTAAAGATGGAAGCTGGTGCCCCTTACGAGTGTTATTAACTTTTCTGATGTATATGAAATGAGATTTGAGCTCAGATTCCAATACATCAATATAAATTAAATAATTCATACCTGATCATATTTATTACTTATTAATATTTCTATTTTATGCTACAGATTTTTGGTACCCCGCGTGAAGGCCTGGTTGAACTTGACAGACTCAGAAAGAAATTAATACATAAGCTGTGTGGGATTTTGGTCAATTTTAACTCACAAAGGTGCTTCATTGTCTGCAGCCAGTCTATTGTCTCTGTCTCTGTGTCACGAGGGGGAGGGGGTGAATTCGCCTCCCTGATTACTGCTGTGTGTGTGTGTGTGTGTGTGTCTGCTGACCAAGCGAAGGTGGGGTTGAAGAGACCCCACTGCACCCTAGTCAGTTTAGTTTTTCAATGCATGCTTAAGCGTGACTACACGTTGAATAATTAAAATAGGCCTGGGAACAAAATAGCGGAGAAATCCTATTTGTTTTCCCCGTTATTTCAACACCCCGCAGGCGAAGCAAACCCTTGGGGGATTTAATTGAATTAACCATTGTATAAACTTGTTGAATAAAGTTTAGGGAGACCAAAATTTTCCCGCCTTTGGAAAGCAAGGCGTGGTTTTATGGACTGAAGCTTGAGCTGCATCCACGTGGCACGTGCACGCTCAGTCGCGCACGCGACCGTCAAGCTGTGCATGAAAAAACTGCGCATGTGTAGATCGGCTCAGCGACGCCATCTTAAGTCTAGGTAGAGTTCCCTGTAGCCGCCATTTTGAGTAGAGATCCTTGATTCCTTGTGACGTCATTGGGTTTCCTCTTCTGGAAGTGCAGACGAAAACTGCCTCCATCTTGTGGTGAAACATAGGGACTGCAATTTTTATTTAAACTTCTAATCTTTAAAGACGATTTATAACCAAATTAAGTCTTCAAAGCAATTCATATTATTCGGAATAAACTAAATTTAACACTAATCCAAACTTTTATGCCAAGAATAAAAGGAAAAGGACCTGTTGGCTTCTGAAAGTTTTTTCTCAGTGGTGAAATCCCATTCACTGCATAGATACCTATAACAGGAACATTTACAAACACCCCTATTGTATTTAATCACGTATATAACCACATATTATAATCTTTTAAGCTAAAAGCAAACATATTTACACACTTTTAAGCAAAAAGTTGCAAACTTTGAAGCTACATGTGTGCTTATTTTGCTGTTTTTAAATGTGATATGGGTTTCCCACAGAAACCCAGTTTTAGCTTATGGATTCTAATGCTGATGTTTACTCAAGAGTAGCATTAAAGTAGGATTAGTCCTGTGCATTTTAACAAATTTACAGACTTATTGAATATTTATAATTTTTCCTCTTTCTCAAATTTAGGAAACCACATTAAGCAATTAACACTTAAGCAAGGTTCTAGGTGTTATTTAAACTCATTGTGTCATTTCTGATTCATGTTTTCTCTACAGGAAAAGAAAAACATTTAACCAACCAGCATAATTTTCAAATTTTTCCCAGGATTTAAAAGAAGAGTCAAAAAGGTGCCAACATTGATTATTCTGTAAATAAGAAATTTATAGATCACAATCAAGAAAGATCACTATTGGTTTCAATCCTAAGAAATCCTTGGATATCAGATACTCAAACAATTCACTTGTTTCTAATTTGTAAATATTTTAAACATTTAATGCTTCAAATGAAAATAGCCTTTAACAAATAAAACCAAAGGAAAGCCTTAACTTTAAAAGAAAGTGGAAACTTATAATCTTAAATCTTTAAAGCATTTAGCCTCTTTTCTTTTTGTATTTCTTTTGTAAATAAAATCCTCACTTTCAAAGTGACATTTTGCAAAATCCCAAAGCTAGTTATTGATGACAAATTCCAATACTAGACTTGAAAATCAAAGGAAGGAAGTCAATCCACACAATTGAAAAATTTCAGTTTTGTTTTGCGAAACAAATTCAATCCAATTTCAATTCAACTTTATTTATCAACATACGGTTTCAACGAACGAATTATTTGAAGCATCTCTACATTTCTAAATAATTTCAAAATTCTATTTCCCATCCTGCAAGCCTACAAGTTGAAACAAATTCTAAAGGAACTTTCAACTATCACGGTTGTAAAATAAAACACTCAAGGTTAAACCTTGTTGAACACATTTAAGAATTAATCAACAAGTTGAATTTTTTTTTAAAAAAAAGACTAAATAACAACAACGGTCAAACATGACAAGTCATCAGACAACCGACCAATTTACCAAACTGGATGACCTTCAAACAACATTGGAAGCATGGACTTCTAATTTAATTTCTAGCTTCACAACACGGGTCAAGGAAACAGCCCGAAGAATTGGAGCAACTCACTGAAGAGCTCTTGAATGAACACACTGAAAAACCACCGGAAGGCAAGGACCTCACCAGTGTGTTAGGTAAGTTTGTGCTAACATTAGTCGCAAGATTAAAGGTAGCCGAGAACGAGCTAGCAAATCAACAAACAACGATCCTATCTCTCCAAGAAGAGAACGAGACACTGAAGGAAAATCTGGAACAATCTCAAGAGGAGAATGACAAAACTCAAAATCAACTGGATGAAGCATTACAAGATTTGGACCGTGCAGAGTCACAAAAGGAACGGTTGATGCATAACAATGACGTGCTTCACCAAGACAACAATGAACTTGAAGATGCTCTTCAAGACACAAAGAAGGAACTCAGAAGAGTTGAAGGTCAACTTGAAAATGTGAAGAAGGATTACAAGGAATGTCAACTGCTCCTAAAGGAAAGACATGAACACCGGGACATCCACCGCGCTCCCTCGCCCGATTCCCGTTTCGAATACGGACGACCGCGTGGACAGCGTGCGTGTGCCCCTTCAGATCGCGACCTTGACAAGATCGCGTGAAATATCACCAAATTTGATCCAGGACCTACGGGTTCACCTGATGCCAAAGTCTATTTACAGGACATTGATTACTACCTGCGTAAGCACCCTGATGCTACAATTGACGATCGCATCTATCTGATTAAACTAACATCTAACAGGTCAGTATCAAAATTCATCGACAGACAGCTGACAAACATCAAAGCAGATTACACGCTGCTCCGCGAAGCCATCGAAAAGGAGTTCTCCGACGACTGCCTACAGGCAGGGCTAACCGCAGCCCTAGCCGTGAAGCAAGGACGCTCAGAGCCGACACAAGCCTACTACCAGAGACTCCTACTTGCATATTTTGGATCTCAAAATACACCAGGGATGGAAGAAGACCACAATTTCAAGACCCTCTTAATCCAAAACCTCCATCCCACTGTGAGTCATTACCTAGGAGTTGCAGCTAACCCAAGGTCAAACTCAATAAGTCAGCTGAGAGAGTTTGCACACTATGCGTTCCAAAAACGGCAACAAAGTCGCAACAAGCACGCCGAGCCTGCCACAGTGCTAGCTATTAGCGATGCATCTAACACCTTGGAGTTGGAAGGAGCCCCTCGCTCTACTCCACCTCTTACACCGCGAGTACATCAACAGCCGAAGCATTTTTCCAACCGACCTCATCAAGGTCAAAACCAAACTAGGTCCTCTGGATACCACTTTGGACCAACTTTGCGAAAACCCGACTACCGTCGTAGACAATATCCATGGGATAGGTCACGAGAACGCGATACGGACTACCATGATGACAGATACCGATACGAAGACACGCGTAACCGCGACAAATGGTCTCCATCCCATCACAGAAGCTCAGAAGCAGAGACCTATCACAAACCTTGGAAGGAAGAAGAAACTCCTACATTCAGTAGAGAAGCTATTGAAATTGTCCAACACCTCCTAGCAGAGATTCAAAGCAACAAAGAGAATAAAACTGCTAACATTCTAGCTATATCAGCTGTGCCAACTCAAAACAAGCGTTCCAAACGAAGGAAACGCAAGAAGAAAATCCCTCATGCAAATGAGGAAGGACCAAAGGACTCAACGCAGTCCAGTGCTGTTATGGCAGCCCAACCACAGGTCACAGACCACTCCTCTAACAAAATGTCGCAACTCTGTGTCGAACCACCGGTTCCACAATTCCTATGCGATTTAAACGAGAGGGGGGTGGCATGGAAATTCTACCTTCCACTGACCCTTGAAGACATGGTGTGTCAGGACGCTGTTTTAGACACCGCTGCTGACATCACTCTCATGTCACACACCCTTTTTGACAAACTACGTGTAGCCGCTAACCGCGCTAACAAATATTTGAGACTGGAACCCTGTTCATTAGCCGTGCGACCATATGCGCTCACTAAAACAACCCTGTTGGGCGTATCACTACTAAACATGTCCATTGGACCCATGACCTTGACACATCCGGTCTACGTGTCCAAACTTGACGCCATTCCATTGCTTGTTGGCAAAGCCCTACTGAACCGTTTTGAGCCACTGATTGATTTCAAGAACCTCAAACTATGGGCTCAAATGCAACACCCTCACCCATTTGACCCAACAAGAACAACTGAATCACAGTGCTTTGTTCTAAATACTTTGGACACTCCAAGTCTCACACAACTAGCACTGTTGGAACAACTGCAACCGAGTGAAAGCGACCGCCAAGACCAAGGTGAGTACTGTCCACGAGAAGTCAAAAGTCACCTTCAAATACAAGGTCAAGCCAAACACTCAAATGATCTTGAAAACTCAATGGCCAAGCAGAAAACCCCAAACGACCCTCTTGAAACCCTTGATACCCATGATTCAATTGTGGTGTCACATTTTGAAACCCACCCACCCGCCCATGAGGCCTGCATAGTCACAAGAGCCACACCAACCGGCTCTCCAGACCCTCTAAAACCTCAACTTTTTGCGACAACGAACCCAACTTTTGCAAACGCAAGGCGCACAGTCACTCAACCTTGCAACCAAATGATCCATGAAACCGTCAAACACCAGTCGGATAAAATGGTACATGCGCTACCCGCATCTAAACCCTATGACATACCAAAACTGAAACCACTTCATGCGACACAATCTTCTCTGCAGCTATGCAATGGCACTCCTGATCATGCTTCCGACGAACCATCATCGCCACCGCTCAGAGGTCCTCGAAACCAGAGGGGGGTGATGACTGCCAATGCCCATAACACTCCAGCTGCAGAGCACAAAAGCGTCAAAACGACATACAAAGCTCCCAAGGCTGTATTTCAAAACCATTCGGACCGATTCGCCAAACGACAGAAAGCGTACAATGATCAAAAACTCTCGCATGACAAACTGCGAAGGGGGGCCAAGATCTTCCACCCCACATTTGTACCGCAAACACCTGAAATAAATTTACAGGAAAGGAAAATCACTCCTAAATTCCTGCCCGAGTGGATGAATCCACACATTGTCAACAACAAACTTTGGCCACTCAAGAGCCAAATCCAGGACCCCATTTTCAAATGGGCTGACCAAAATCAGAGTAACCTTTACCAAAACCCCATGGGACTTGTCGGGTACAACACTGTCAAAGTAAGTCCATAAATAAGATTAAAATCAAACCTACATCGGAGAAATAACTGTAGCTAACTACTAGCCTCAGGTACACTCAGTCAAATTTCTCCAATTAGTTAACTGCATCAAAACCTCCAGAAAGGAAAGGGTATATTAAAACCAAATTAGCCCTTAAACAAATTTCAAAGACCTCTGTAAAATCTAATAAACTTCAATCAACTTACTATTACCAAATAGCATACACAAGACATTCAACACCATTAGCTTGAGCTAATAATCTTAAAACTCCCATCAAAGGTGAAAAACAAGCACAATGGAGAACTGTCTCGGAAGGTGGATTACATCATGGTCACGCTTAGGTCTTTCCACGACGGACTCAAAGCCCCGCAATGAAGGATTAAGTACTGAATCTACAGAAGAAATAAAAAGGTCCTTCTCTGTGATCAGTCCTATTTGGCCCAATTTCCCCATGAAAATTCCTCCTGGCTGTCTGCAGTCTGTGTTTTCAATACATCGAGCACAAGGCCTTGGACAGCACCTGCTCAGATAATCGCAAGGACGATTGGCGGGCAGCCAGACAAAACATCTCCTGCCAAGTGCCCTTGTTGTTCTCTTATTATCACAACACTTGCTTCAACAGTGCACACATATTGATCCACGAACTGAATAAAGATACACACACTGCTCTCTTGTGTCCTGTGAATCTTGTCCGCGAATGTGCATTGAGAGCTTTTTTTTTCCTTGTAATCATAATATTGATTGATTATGCAACCAGTATTCTGAATCAATGATTTTTTTGCTCCTTCCTATTGTTCCTTGTATTATTCTTATTCTTATGCTATCTGTACCCTCTATCCTGTTGGCAGGCGCGTCCCCGATGCAGCCGTGTCACTGGAAATGCAGGTTCATTTTCTGTGTCAAGTCAAATTCTCTCGTATGTTATCAGTGATCTGTTAATGTACTTGGCAATAAATCTTTTCTGATTCTGATTCTGATTCTGATTCAAGGTTTAGAGTTCAATCTCTTAAGCTCTATTCTGTAATTTCCCAGTTTTGGGATCAATAAAGTACATCCATCTAAAAGAAATCATTCCACCTCTAAGAGGAATTTTCATTTGCCAATCGGGTATCTAAAGAAAGATCAACAAGAAGATTAAGATCCAAAACCACTAACTTTTGTTTGCCAAGATGATGGCCCTCCTGTTTATCAGTTTAGCCATCTGCCTAGCAATCACACCCACTGTTACCCAGTCAGAATTGGGCCAAGCCAAAACGAAAGGTCAAAGATACTCGGATGGATTCTTAATAACAGCCTCATCGTTAGAGCCTCTTGTTAACCTTAGCACGCCCACTGTTAACTCGGTCAACACCGCAAAACCGAAACGCCAGGTTGTCGAACCACCAATGGTTACCAAAATCTTACAAGACACTGTGTTGGTTTTAAATGCTTGCTCCGAAGCTTCAGTCAAACTCAACAAGGTCTTGAACTCTTTGCTCTTTGTGTTAAAGGTTGACTATGCTCACACACAGCCAATGTCTGTGTTACTCTCAGAAGTAGCTAGAAACATTAGCTTTTCAGTTAACGCTTTAGCAATGAATATGCTCTCTCATCATATCCTTTTTGCAGTAAATCCAAATTTACTTCTCATTGCCATCCAAAGAATGATAACGACATCCTATGCCCACTCAGTTTTTCTGAACAAAAGCCTCAAACACCCTATGATTTGGACATCTGTGGAACCATGGTTTAGTCTAACTAAACAAATTCAATTTGAACCTCCATGAGTCACCTCAATATTGATTAGTCTGAATCTAGCTCAAGTATGAAAGAATTTTATTTTTGCTTTTGACTAAGATTTTTGGATACATGCTTGTGTATATACAAATAATCCTTTATACTTTATTTAGATTTTATGCACATTTAAACTGTTTTTGAAATTTTGACTAGATATTTTTCAGCAAACCCAAAACATTTATATCAAGTATGTTAAAACCCACATACTCCTAGTTCACTTTTTTTGTACCCAGAATTTTTAAGTCTTTACAGGCTTATACAGAACTTTAGTATATCCTAGACAATTATACAATGTTTATATTTGGTCATGCCCAAATTATTTTTGAAATTTCCAGAAGTTTTTCAGAAAACCAAATTTAAGGACCTACACTTTGGAATAGATACTGTTTACAAGCTTAAGACTTATCGACATCAGAACTTTAGTTCAGCATTTGGATCAAGCCTCGCCAAATTGGGATTTGATGCCTAGGATTGCTATCAACGCTGAATCAACGTCACCATTGATACCAGAGGGGGGACTGTAGCATCATCTCACTTTGGCTCAGCAACAATTATTCTTCTGCTTAAAGACATTTTGTTTCATCCAGGAATAACACAAAGAAATGGATTTTCTTCCCCCAGGCCACAGCTGAAATCCCCCTTCTTTTGTTAAAACCAACCTAAGGAATGTCCCCAATGCCCGGCTTCACTTTTATTGCCCCCATAAAACCTACACAGACCCACAACTCAGCTAATTTCCTTAAACTCTGGACATGCTGGATTTAACCAGTGAACTTTAAAGTACATTATTACAAACTCAATTCTAAACCTTCATTCTTTTCAGAACTATGAAAAGGCAGATGGACTCTGATGTTTTTGATGTGGAAAATCAATAATATGTGTGAAATGCATTGATCTGTGATTTTATATATATGCATGTTAATGTTTAAATGAATGTTTATTCCTGCATGTTGATTTAGAAGCACTGCTTATAATTTATACTAATCACTAAAGTTATCTTAGTTTAATACATAAAGGGAAATATTAACTTCCAGTATGTATCAAAGTTTTGCCTCCAAAACCATGTGACTCCAACAGCCAATCTCTGCATGACAACTCTTCATCCCAAAGAGCTCCAAACAATAGACTGTTTGTCATTGGATGGAAAGTTCATTGTACCTCCCACGAAGGACTCTCATTGGCTGAGATCCCGGAAGCCCGCGGAACATAAATAGCAGAGAGACCCCTGCTTCAGTCTCTTTTCGTCATCTCCTTTCGGCTGCTCTCACTTTTGCTCCAGATCCTCTTTCCGGCTCCCCCTTTTACTGATCATCTTCTCCATTGTCTACACACAGCAAGGAAGAACAAAGGACCATCTGAGCAAAGACTTCGACCACGTGTTGCTTTTCTGAACACAGAGCAGATAACTCGTAATTTGTTTATGCAACTGTATTTTAATGCCTTTTTCTTTTTCTCTTAAATACCTAGGAATTCCTATTTCTTTGAGCTCAATTCTTAATCGGAGTTAAACTCCAATTTTTATTCATCACTTTTTCTTTGTTAAACTTTCTGTAAAACCACCGTTTGTTTAATTTTAATGTAAACTTTAATCTTGACTTTATAATTTTTTTATATTTTTCTTGACCAACCACACACGAGAAGCTATAATTTTTATCTAAAGTCCGAAGCCTTTTAATTTGAGATCGGATTAGATATCTTTTAATTATTATCGAAGACCTCTTGAGAAAACGCAGCTCCCACATCGCGCAGCTGAGGAATCAGCGCGCTTCTGCAGGATTTCAACCATCGAGATCCAACTTACGATCTCATGAATATCATTCATCGTCAAGAGAATATTTGCGGGACAAATATTCTGGGTTTTGCCCCTGAACAACACTTCAAAACTTCATGAGGACGACAACAGAACCATCATCGAACGAGAATCACGTGAGCTGCAAACTTTAATTCAACTGCTGAATTAAATTTTGAGGTTCGGTAATAATTTGTATATCTAATCAGATGCAAATTAAGAAGCCCTTAACATAACTCTTCTTTTCATTAAAATTCCGTTTTTATTTTCTTAAGATCAATCAAGGACTTTTCATATAATTAGTAAACTTTCTCCATAAATTTGCATTTTTTTTTTTAATAATCTGTTAACTCAAACTGATAGAAATTCATTTCTCAGTTTAACCCTGGTTCCAAAAATACTGACATTGTTAATCTATCATTTACAAGATTGATTTTATGATTAAGGAAATTACTGCAATGTCTGTTAATCATTTTGTTTAATAAATATTTAAAAAATGAGAGAAGTTGTTGGGAATTTATTTCATTCTGAGTCTGTTTCAAGCCCAGGTATTGAATTCACGGAAAAATTTTGAGACTGATTATTGATTAATTTATTGAGTCATCAAACAGGTATAAAGTGAAATTACAGATCAAATTGCTTCTTAAAGATGGAAGCTGGTGCCCCTTACGAGTGTTATTAACTTTTCTGATGTATATGAAATGAGATTTGAGCTCAGATTCCAATACATCAATATAAATTAAATAATTCATACCTGATCATATTTATTACTTATTAATATTTCTATTTTATGCTACAACACTACCGTTCAAAAGTTTGGGGTCACTTAGAAATTTCATTATTTTTGAAAGAAAAGCACTTTTTTTCAATGAAGATAACTTTAAACTAATCAGAAATACACTCTATACATTGCTAATATGGTAAATGACTATTCTAGCTGCAAATGTCTGGTTTTGGTGCAATATCTAGATAGGTGTATAGAGGCCCATTTCCAGCAACTATCACTCCGGTGTTCTAATGGTACAATGTGTTTGCTCATTGCATCAGAAGGCTAATGGATGATTAGAAAACCCTTGTGCAATCATGTTAGGTCTGCAATGCTGTAATTGCTGCAAATGGAGGATTCTTTGATGAAAGCAAAGTTTGAAGGAAAAAATTATTATTTCAAATACAAATCATTATTTCTAACCTTGTCAATGTGTTGACTATATTTTCTATTCATTTTACAACTCATGGTGGTAAATAAGTGTGACTTTTCATGGAAAACACAAAATAATTGTCTGGGTGACCCCAAACTTTTGAACGGTAGTGTATATATATATATATATATATATATATATATATAAATCATTATATAAAATCACAGATTAATGCATTTCACACATATTATTGATTTTCCACATTAAAACATCAGAGTCCATTTGCTTTTCATAGTTCTGAAAAGAAGAAGGTTTAGAATTTAGTTTGTAATAACGTACTTTAAAGTTCACTGGTTAAATCCAGCATGTCCCAGAGTTTAAGGAAATTTTATTGAGCTGTGGATCCATGTTTGGCCAGGTCTGTTGCATGTTTATAGGGGCAATAAAAGCAAAGCCGGACATTGGGGAAATTCCTTAGGCTGGTTTTAACAAAGGAATGGGATTTCAGCTGTGGCCTGGGGGAGAAAATCCATTTCTTTGTCTTACTCCTGGGTGAAACAAAATGTCTTTAAGCAGAAGAATAATTATTGCTGAGCCAAAGTGAGATGATGCTACATGTACTTACAAATATTTAGAACATGATTCTTAAAGAGCATGTTTTGTACTTACTGGAATGATTGTAAAACCTTTGCTTGTCAAATCATTTTGTATTAAAATCAGTGTATTGTTTTTGTGATGGTAATGACATTTTGCCATGGCAAATTTGAAAAAAGCATCATAATATCAAAATTATCATGGAGTAATATCAAAGCTACACTCAGATTTGTGTTCCAGACCAATTGCTAAACCTTTTGAAACAGAAAAAATAGAGATTAAAGAACTTTTTTTTCCCAAATTCTAAACATCAAAAGTGCCCCTAATTGAAGAATCATATACAGTGGGGTAAAAAAGTATTTAGTCAGCCACCAATTGTGCACATTCTCCCACTTAAAAGATGAGAGAGGTCTCCAATTTTCATCATAGGTATACCTCAACTATGAGAGACAAAATGAGAAAAAAAAAATCCAGAAAATCACATTGAAGGATTTTTAATGAATTTATTTGCAAATTATGGTGGAAAATAAGTATTTGGTCAATAACAAAAGTTCATCTCAATACTTTGTTATATACCCTTTGTTGGCAATGACCGAGGTCAAACATTTTCTGTAAGTCTTCACAAGGTTTTCACACACTGTTGCTGGTATTTTGGCCCATTCCTCCATGCAGATCTCCTCTAGAGCAGTGATGTTTTGGGGCTGTCGCTGGGCAACACGGACTTTCAACTCCCTCCAAAGATTTTCTATGGGGTTGAGATCTGGAGACTGGCTAGGCCACTCCAGGACCTTGAAATGCTTCTTACGAAGCCACTCCTTCGTTGCCCGGGCGGTGTGTTTGGGATCATTGTCATGCTGAAAGATCCTGCCACATTTCATCTTCAATGCCCTTGCTGATGGAAGGAGGTTTTCACTCAAAATCTCACGATACATGGCCCCATTCATTCTTTCCTTTACACGGATCAGTCGTCCTGGTCCCTTTGCAGAAAAACAGCCCCAAAGCACGATGTTTTCACATCCATGCTTCACAGTAGGTATGGTGCTCTTTCTCCTCCAAACACGACAAGTTGAGTTTTTACCAAAAAGTTCTATTTTGGTTTCATCTGACCATATGACATTCTCCCAATCCTCTTCTGGATCATCCAAATGTTCTCTAGCAAACATCAGACGGGCCTGGACATGTACTGGCTTAAGCAGGGGGACACGTCTGGCACTGCAGGATTTGAGTCCCTGGCGGCGTAGTGTGTTACTGAGAGTAGCCTTTGTTACTTTGGTCCCAGCTCTCTGCAGGTCATTCACTAGGTCCCCCCGTGTGGTTCTGGGATTTTTGCTCACTGTTCTCATGATCATTTTGACCCCACGGGGTGAGATCTTGCGTGGAGCCCCAGATCGAGGGAGATTATCAGTGGTCTTGTATGTCTTCCATTTTCTAATAATTGCTCCCACAGTTGATTTCTTTACACCAAGCTGCTTACCTATTGCAGATTCAGTCTTCCCAGCCTGGTGCAGGTCTACAATTTTGTTTCTGGTGTCCTTTGACAGCTCTTTGGTCTTGGCCATAGCGGAGTTTGGAGTCTGACTGTTTGAGGTTGTGGACAGGTGTCTTTTATATTGATAATGAGTTCAAACGGGTGTCATTAATACAGGTAACGAGTGGAGGACAGAGGAGCCTCTTAAAGAAGAAGTTACAAGTCTGTGAGAGCCAGAAATCTTGCTTGTTTGTAGGTGACCAAATACTTATTTTCCACCATAATTTGCAAATAAATTCTTTAAAAATCAGACAATGTGATTTTCTGGATTTTTTTTTCTCATTTTGTCTCTCATAGTTGAGGTATACCTATGATGAAAATTGGAGACCTCTCTCATCTTTTAAGTGGTAGAACTTGCACAATTGGTGGCTGACTAAATACTTTTTTGCCCCACTGTATATATATATATATATATATATACGGGGGGGTTCTCATTTTGTCTCTCATAGTTGAGGTATACCTATGATGAAAATTGGAGACCTCTCTCATCTTTTAAGTGGAAGAACCTGCACAATTGGTGGCTGACTAAATACTTTTTTGCCCCACTGTGTGTGTGTATATATATATATATATATATATATATATATATATATATATATATATATATATACTGTATATATATACTGTATATATATACTGTATATACTGTATATATTCTTTTAACCTTTTTGGTGACTATAATGTTCTGAATGAAGCTTCAGGAAATTATGAATCACTTTATAAATCACTGGATTGAAAATGAACTTGAACATATACAAATTAGATCCTGGGGTCCACTTGACCTAATTCCTCCTGCAGTTATGCTGCTAATGCTAGTACAATTGCTATGAACAAAATATTAAGTCACATCTGCTCTGTCACAGGTTTTCATGTCATGTCCCATCATATAATGCTACTACCCATCTCTTATGTCTCTCAGATACTGTGTCTCCACCCAATAACTGTACAACAGATTTTTGAAATAAAGGCTGACCCACCCAGCTAACTAGCCGAGCTAGCACATGCTAATACAATCGCAAGTTTATGAGCTTTTACTGCACATAAACAAGAAAAAAAGCTGGCGAAATAAAATAAGATCACAGACTGCAGAATCTACCTGAAAACTTAAGTGGTAAAATGACCAAGACAACGGCCATTCATTAACTTACCCGGGATTATTAAGCAGACACTCTGTGAAATGAATGGTGGTCTATGGGGAGAATTCCATTGTTTGGAATTATTCGCCGCTCCATGACCCACGTGACTTCTGCCTTTCACAGCTTCTATAGAAGTCTACCGGAGTGTCGCAACTCTCATATTATACGATGCTGAGATAATATGAAACAGTCCAACAGTCTGAGGAGAATGGGGGAGGAGTATGTTATGTTTGTGATTTGATTTGGCGTTTTCATAAATACCCGTGTTTCTATATTTTGTCAGACATCACGTTAAATATGCTAAACATTTTTTTTTAAATATATGGGGCTTCTAGTAGATTGGAGCCCCTAGCAGGTTGGGGCTTAAGGCAACTTCCTACCTTTGCCTAATGGTAAGTCCACCTCTGCCTATAATCATAAAATCAAATCAAAATCAAATCAAATCAAATCAACCTTTACTGTCATGTTGCTGTACATACAACTGAAGTGCAGGCAAGATGAAATTGCGTTTCTCTCAGCATCCATAAAGTAAGAAGAACATAATTTAAGACACACTCACACACCCCCTCACCTCCCACCCCAACACAGCCATTCACCATCCCTGAGACATACTTGAAAACTAACTAGAACTATAATGTACAAATAATATACATAATGTCCAAAAGGTGCAGTAGTGTGTATGAGAGATTCCGGATCAACTGTTCAGCATCCTAACAGCTTCAAAAACATCTAACTTCACCCCAAATATGGCATCAGGATCCTGATGTAAGCTTACTGCCAGATGCTGGTGAAGAAGCAGAAACAGCAGCTACATGGGAACTACATGGGAGCTTGTGACAAAGCATCTGTCACCAGGTTATCAGAACTCTTAATGTGTCTGATAACAAGACAATAGGGCTGCAGTGCAAGAGACCAGTGAATAATTCTTTGATTTGGGCACTTCAATGAATTCAAAAATGTGAGTGGGTTATGGTCAGTGAAAATTTCCACTGGCCTCCCTGACGTCACATACACATCAAAGTGACTCAAAGCCCACGTAAGTGTCAAACTCTCTTTTTTCATTACAGACTAGTGTAGCTGATATCTATTAAACTTTCTTGAGAAATAATATACAGGCCTATCTGTCCCACAAGAATATGTCTGCGGCAAAACCACACCTGCTCCCACGTAATTGGCATCTACTTGTAACTTGAATGGTTGCTCAATTCCTGGGGAAGCTAGGACTGGGGCACAGCGCAAAAGTGACTTTACATTTTCAAAAACCTGTTGATAAATAGGGGACCACACAAATTTTCTTTAACTTTAAAGATGACATGATTGTGTAACCCAGGAGACAGACGCTGACACGAGTAGAGTGATTTGACAATTATTTATTAACTCAGTGTAGTTTGGTGAGTGTGTGAATGTGTGGGTGAGTGCGGTGTTATCTGGCAGCTGGAGCTGAGCGGGTCTTGCTGCAACCTGGCAACCCTGGAACACACAAGCACAAGAGATTAATGCAGCTCATAGGAATGGGGAACTGAGACTTGTGCTGCTTACTTGCAGGTGCCGCTGCGAGACTCCTGTCGGCTCCGTGACTTGGCGTGGCTTGGTGCAGGTGGCGCTTTGCGCTGTGAGGGTGAGGAGGAGATCCGAGGAGGAGAAGGTGATGTCCCGTTATCTGGGGAGACGAGTCCGCCGCCAGGGAGGTCCACCTGTGCACAGGGGAGAATACTTTGACAGGGTAATATTTGCTGTGGCTTACGTGACGTGGCTTGACGAGATGGCTTGGAATTAGCTCTGGCTTGAGGTTGTGTCCTTGACGCGATGCGTGGCGAAGACGACAGACGACTCCGTGCCGAGCAGTCAGAGGCACCGGCTTTTAAAACTTGCTGATTACTGGTGGCAGGTGTATGCGCAGCTGGAGCTAATGACGGCCCAGCGGCCGCCATGACAGTACTCCCCCCGCTAGAGGTGCCTCCAGGCACCTGCCCTATCCTACCTGGATGTGCCCGATGGAAATCGCGGATGAGCTGCTTGTCAAGGATCAACGCTGGGCGAATCCAGGAGCGGTGCTCAGGGCCGAATCCCTCCCAGTCCACCAAATACTGAAGACCCCGGCCCCGCCGGCGGACATCCAAGATGGCAGTCACCCCCCAAACTGGGTGGCTGTCGACCATCCTCAGGGGGGAAGGAGCCGCGGGGGGCAGGCACAGAGGGTCGGAGATGTAGGGCTTGACCTGGGAGACATGAAAAGTAGGGCAGATGCGCATGGAAGGGGGAAGAGCTAGGCGCACAGACACTGGGTTAATGATTCGTGAAATCACAAAAGGACCGATGAAGCGCTTCGTCAATTTACGCTTCTCGGCCGGCACATTGATATTTTTGGTAGACAGCCAAACCTGTTGACCCACCTTATAGTCCGGGGCGGGCCTCCTGTGGTGGTTGGCCACCTGGATATTGCATTCCATGGTCCTGAGGAGGGCTCTGCGGGTGATGGTCCAGATCCGACGGCAACGCCTGGCATGAGCCTGTACCGAAGGGACAGCCACCTCCTTCTCCTCCTCTGCGAACAGTGGTGGATCATACCCCAGAGACGCTTTAAACGGGGACATCCCAGTCACTGAAGACACCGTGGCATTGTGCGCATACTCGATCCAGGGCAGGAACGTACTCCAGGAAGAGGAACAAGAGGAGATGACACAGCGGAGCGCAGCCTCCAGCTCCTGATTGCCCGCTCACACTGGCCGTTGCTCTGCGGATGATACCCAGACAAGAGACTCGCCGTGGCCCCCAACACCGTGCAAAACGCCTTCCATACCTGGGACACAAATTGCGGGCCTCGATCCAAGACAATATCTGCCGGGATGCCATGAAGACGGACCACATGCTGCACCAGGAGATCCGCCTTCTCCTGCACTGAAGGCAACCCCCGGAGAGGCACGAAATGGGCTGCCTTGGAGAAGCGGTCCACTATCGTCAGGACCGAGGTGAAGTGGTCAGAGGGGGGCAGGCCGGTCACAAAATCCAAAGCCACATGGGACCAGGGGCAGGAAGGAACCGGCAGAGGATGGAGAAGACCTGCCGGGGGGGAAAGATGACGATTTCCCGGTGGCGCACTGGGCGCAGGCCCGGACATAGCTGGTAACGTCCTTCCTCAACCCTGGCCACCAGAAGGCTCTCTGAAGCAGGTCAATCGTGCAAGTGATTCCTGGATGGCACGCCAGTTTAGAAGCATGACCTCATCCAGTGGGGTCATGCTTCGCTCCTGACCGAAGGGGGAATGGACAAACGACCCGGGGGACCCCCACCCGGGTCGGGCTCAGTTTCCTGCACTCTCCTGGATCTCCCACGCAAGGACACCCACCACACAGGATGACGGCAGGATGGTCTCCTCTTGATCCCCGACGGTCTTTGCCTCAAACTGCCTGGAGAGGGCGTCTGACTTGCTGTCCTTGCTCCCTGGCCGGTAGGCGATCGTAAAGTTAAACCGGCCGAAAAACAGAGACCAGCAGGCCTGGCGGGCGTTCAGCCATTTAGCCGTCCGAAGATACTCCAGGTTTTTATGATCCGTCCAGACGACGAACGGCTGGGCAGCCCCCTCCAGCCAGTGCCTCCATTCCTCCAAGGTGAGCTTCACAGCCAGCAGCTCCCTGTCACCGATGCAGTAGTTCTTCTCAGCAGAAGTTAGGCGGTGAGAGAAGAAGGCGCACGGCCGGATCCTTCCATCCACCGGGGAGCGTTGGGAGAGGACCGCCCCAACTCCAGAAGCCGAGACGTCCACCTCCACTAGGCACTGCAGGGCCGGGTCCACCTGGGTCAGGACACGAGCAGAGGCAAATTCCTCCTTCAACCTTCCGAACGCCGCAGCCGCTTCCACGCTCCAACGAAAGGGGGTTTTGGGGGACGTGAGGTCGGTCAGGGGGCGGGCGATGATCCCAAAGTTCGGCACAAAGCAGCGATAGAAGTTGGCGAATCCCAAGAAACCCTGCAACTGTTTCCTGGACGTGGGCGTGGGCCAATCCACCACCGCCTTGACCTTGGCCGGGTCGGGGAGCACCTGATTGTGTGCTATAATGAACCCCAAAAAGGACGTCTTGTCGGTATGAAACTCACACTTCTCGGCCTTGACGAACAGCTGGTTCTCCAGGAGGCGCTGCAGAACCCGTCTCACATGCACCTGGTGTTCCTCCAACGTACGTGAAAAGATCAGGATGTCATCCAAATACACAAACACGAAGTAGTTCAGGAAGTCCCGGAGGACGTTGTTAATTAAGCGCTGGAAGACGGCCGGAGCGTTGGTTAACCCAAACGGCATCACCAAGTACTCAAAGTGGCCGCTTGGGGTCCGGAACGCCGTCTTCCACTCATCGCCCTCCTCAATGCGCACCAGGTGGTAAGCCTTACGGAGGTCTAGCTTCGTGAACCAAGATACCCCCTGGAGAGAGTCAAAGGCCGAGTTCATTAGTGGCAGTGTGTACTTATCCTTGATGGTAATTTCATTGAGCCCCCGGAAGTCGATACAGGGGCGCAGCGAGCCATCCTTCTTCCCTACGAAGAAGAAACCTGCCCCCACCGCCGAGGAGGATGGTCGAATAATTCCAGAGCTGAGGGACTCCTTAATATATGTGTCCATGACCTCACACTCCGGGCAGACAAGCTATACAAACGACTTGCCGGGAGAGGGGCCCCTGCCCTGAGGTTGATCGCACAGTCGTAGGGGTGGTGGGGGGGAAGGGACAGCGCCCATGACTTGCTGAAAATCGCTCCCAGCTCATGGTAGACTTCTGGTACCTTGGACAGGTCCGGGGGCGGCATCGAGGGCGGGGTCATCGATACCAAGGGGGCACACACTGCAGACTGGAGGCAGTCACTGAGGCAAAAGGTGCTCCACGCGGTGATATTTCTGATTTGCCAGTCGAACGTGGGGCTGTGGAGACGTAGCCACGGGTAACCCAGGATCACAGGCGAGGAGGAGATGGGCAACACCAAGAACCGGATCTCCTCCCTATGATTTCCAGAAACAATCACTGAAACGGGGGCCGTCTGGTGGGAGACAGTGGTCAGTGAAGCCTTTGACAGCGTGACGAGGTTGACAGATGGGCGAAGGGGTTGACAGCTGAGGCCCAGATGAGTTGCCAGGTCTCCGGAAATGAAGCTTTGCTCAGCTCCAGAATCAATAAGGGCATGTGTTATGTGTTCCCTGTGTTTATAAATTAGTCTAATGGGGATGCAGCAACTAGTGAGGGGTCTTTTCTGCTTAACGTCCATGAATCCCCCTACTGTAACCCACGGACCTCCCCTTTTAACCGGTTGGGACATTCAGCTACCCCATGAGACTCATTGCCACAGTAAAAACACAGGCCCAGATCTCTCTGGCGCTGTCTTTCAGCCGCCGAAACACCCAATTGCCCAATAATCATTTCCTCCTTCCTCGGAAGTTCCTCCGGCGGGGGAAGAGCCGGGAGAGGTGACCGGGAGGAGCGGGGGCGTGGTTTACCCAAACGGCTGGCAGCCCTATGTTCGGCCGCCCACTCCTTCAGCCTACTGTCCAAACTAATTGTGAGAGAAATTAGTTCACCTAATTTATCTGGCTTATCCCGTGTCGCTAGTTCATCTCTAAGCTCCGAGCTAAGGCTGCGGAGAAAAATGCTGCAAAGAGCTGACTCCCCCCACCTGACCTCTGCAGCTAGTACCCGGAAGTCCACAGCAAAATTGGCGGCAGATTTGCTTCCCTGCCGAAGGCTAAGCAACCGGTCCGTTAACACCGCGCCCCGGTCAGTATGGTCAAAAATCTCTAAAAACTCTGCCACCAACTGCTGGTAAGTTAAGAGGGAGTAGCTGGGTTTAGCCATGACTGTGTACGCCCAAGCTAACGCCCTCCCTTCGAGCAGGTTAGAGATGTACCCAGTCTTGCTATGGTCCATGGGAAAATCTCCCGGGACGCGGTGAAAAACTGTCTCACATTGTAGCAGAAAACCCCGTGCCTCTCCGAGTTTTTCGCTAAAGCGGGTGGGGGTAGGCAAGGGAGTGAGGCGAGGTGAAGGAGGCAGGTGTATTTGACTAGCAGGTGGGATTACAGGGGCTGATGAAGCCCCAGCGACCGGGGGGAATGCCTGGCGTCCTTCCAGGTGATCCAGCCGGCTGTTAATCTGAGTTAATTGATTGAGTATAACTGTCTGTTGATGGGCAATTAAATCTACTTGTGCACTAAGGATGTTAATACGACGCGCCAGCACGCTGTTTGCTGGGTCGTCTTGACGGAGTCGTACTGACATGATTGTGTAACCCAGGAGACAGACGCTGACACAAGTAGAGTGATTTGACAATTATTTATTAACTCAGTGTAGTTTGGTGAGTGTGTGAATTTGTGGGTGAGTGCGGTGTTATCTGGCAGCTGGAGCTGAGCAGGTCTTGCTGCAACCTGGCAACCCTGGAACACACAAGCACAAGAGATTAATGCAGCTCGTAGGAACGGGGAACTGAGACTTGTGCTGCTTACTTGCAGGTGCCGCTGCGAGACTTCTGTCAGCTCCGTGACTTGGCGTGGCTTGGTGCGGGTGAGGAGGAGATCCGAGGAGGAGGAGGTGACGTCCCATTATCTGGGGAGACGAGTCCGCCGCCAGGGAGGTCCACCTGTGCACAGGGGAGAATACTTTGACAGGGTAATATTTGCTGTGGCTTACGTGACGTGGCTTGACGAGATGGCTTGGAATTAGCTCTGGCTTGAGGTCGTGTCCTTGACGCGATGCGTGGTGAAGACGACAGACGACTCCGTGCCGAGCAGTCAGAGGCACCGGCTTTTAAATCCTGCTGATTACTGGTGGCAGGTGTATGAGCAGCTGGAGCTAATGACGGCCCAGCGGCCGCCATGACAAAAGAGGTTTGTTAAGGGAGCTAGTACAAAGGAAAAGTTCTTACAAAAATTACTATAATAGCCCACCAGCCCCAGAAAGTGCATTAGCTCCTTTTTTGTGGTGGGAGGTGGGAACTGCTGAACTGCCAGTACCTAAGCAAGGACTGGTGGGATCTGTCCATGCCCAACATCATGGCCAAGGTAAGTAACTGTCGCTCTTGCAAACTCACACTTAGCTAAGTTTACTGTAAGGCATGCAGCAACCAGATGTTCAAAAAGTGACTGGATGCATGTGGTATGGCTCTCCCATTTATCACAGTAGACCCCTGTAGACCACCACATCATCCAAGTACACTGCACATCCTTCCAGATCCCCCACAACCTGGTTTATGAGACACTGGAACATCGCAGGAGCATTTTGTAAACCAAAGGGCATTACCTTGTAAGAAAAAAGTCTTGATGGTGTAACAAAAGAGGCAATTTCTTGTGCACAGGCTGTTAATGGTACCTGCCAATACCCTTTAAGCAAGTCAAACTCACTGACATATTTTGCAGAACCAACTAGGTCAATCAAGTTATCCACTCATGACGATGGATACACATCCGATTTTGTGACAGTATTAACCTTGCGAATATCTGTACAAAAACAAAAGGTGTATCTGGTTTTAGCACTAAAATGCATGGAGATTCCCAGGGAAAAGCAAATGGTTCAGCAATCCCATTCTCCAGCATATATTTTACCTGTGCATCAAGAACTTTGCTTTTTTCAACTGGAACCCTATATAACTGCTATTTTATTGGTTTAGCATTAACAGCATCAATGTCATGTGCTATAAGGTATGTCTGAGTTGGCACATCATTAAACAAATCAGGAAAATGTTTCATTAATAAAATTAGCTCTGTGCGCTCTGATAGAGGCAAATGAGACAAGACAGTCACCAAAGTATCCAGAGCTTCAACATTTTTTATACTCCCACACACCAAACTTTGGTCTCGTGAGTCCAGTCCATCCTCCCCCTCCCACTGATCCCACCACACACACAGGAACAACACCATCTTCATCCCCACCTGAAGACACATGAGAATAGTAAGGTTTTAAAAGATTAACATGACAAAGATGTGACTACTTCCTCTGTGTTGGATTTGAAATCAAATAATTTTCATCTGAAACTTTTTTCAAGACTGTGTGAGGACCAGTAAATTTGCCTTGAAATGGAGAAGTTATCACAGGTAACAGAGCAAGCACCTGATCACCTTCAACAAACTGATAGCGTTCAGCTTTTTGATCATAGAGATGTTTCATCTTTATTTGAATAGAGGTTAATTTATGCTTAGCAACTTCTCCTGACAAATGAAGACAGTGTCTAAAGCCATTAATGTTGTCAATGAGATTTTGAGGTGGTCCTTCAGATTCCCAGTTGTTGCGCAGCAACGCAAGAGGATCACGCACCTGATGACCGAAAACTAGCTTATTTGGGCTAAATCCAGTACTTTCCTGGATTCCCACCCACGCAGTCGGCAAGAGCCAGAGTAAACCTTCCTCCTAATTTCTGTTCATCTCTACACAATATGCACTGAACAAGGACTTAAGCATTTGATGTAATCTTTCTAATGCTCCTTGGCATTGTGCATGATAAGTCATAGATTGGACCTGTTGTATCCATAGTTGTTTTAAAATTTGGGCAAACATGTGAGAGGAAAAATTGGTACCCTGATCACTTTGCACGACACGTGGAATGCCAAAGACAGAAATGAACTGCATAGGGCATTAACAACAGCTTTAGTGGTTATAGAGCACAGTGGATACGCTGCTGGGTATCTAGTGGACTGACACAAATAATAACAGCAAATATTTAGCTCCAGATGTGGAAGGTGGCAGAAGACCAATACAGTCTATGAGTAGGTGTGCAAACAGTTGGCTAAATGGAGGTATTGGATGCAGTGGTACAGGTTTAACCCTCAAGCGACCAAGCTATTTTACGGACTGAAATGACCAAGTGGGGTCATTTATGACCCCATTGTGCTCTGTACAGGGATCCTTATTATAAATGGCTTGTTGGAGGTTTATCATACCAAAACTACTCCCTGTATTTAAGACAGGTATTTTATAATGATCTAATGTAAAATGTGTTTGCTAATAATACTTTTATTGCAAGAAATAACCAAAACGCAGACTGTAAGAACAACATTACATTTATTTAGACAGTCCTTGTCAGTTCACTCTTGAAACATCATCATCATCATCATAGTCATCATAGTCATCATCACGATGATGATGATACCTATTATTGTAGTTACGATGATGATCATGATACCTATTATGGCATTTTGCGTAATGGCGGTTTTCTTGTGGACGGTGAACCGGATCACCACCAAAATCTAATCAGCTGTAGGATACCCCATTTCTGACAATCTGTGAAAATTTCATGAAAATCCGTCCATAACTTTTTGAGTTATCTTGCTAACAAACAGACAAACAAACAAACAGACAAATCCAGACAAACAGACAAATGTAAATCTTGCTATCCTAGGTCTGTTAGCCATGGTTCACTGCAATACAATATACGTAAAGTACTGATTAGAAGTGGAAACCGGAGTGGTGGCTCAGTTGGTAGAGCATCCGCCCCACACCCGGGAGGCAGGGGTTCAAATCCCGGCCAGGTCATACCAAAGAGACCATATAAAAATGGTGCTTTCTGCCTTCTAGCGTGGTGCTCCGCATAATGGAATGGGGAAAGTAAAGTTACACACAGAGCTACCAGAGGACTGATCCCCCGCTGTAGCTTTCACTACTTACAGTAGCTGTGTGGCCTAGGGTCAGAGAAACGGCGATAGGCGCCACCCATATACACCTTCAGGTGTGAAGGGATTAACTAACTAACTATTAGAAGTGGAACATTTGAATAAAATTTATAAAACCAATGTTTAAAAACCAGTGCTTCTCTTCGGGGTCATAAATGACCCCACAAGAGTTTGCGATGTCTACGCCACACCAATTGGTTGATCCCTGCAAAAAACTATGAAAGTGTGTAGGATTAGTAGACTGATAAATTCATGCTAGGAAAGAAAATTTGGATAAAAAATAAAGAGACGGCCCATTAAATTATATGGCTGGGGTCGTAAATGACCCCACTCGGTCGCTTGAGGGTTTAATAGACTGGTTTGGTTTCCCAATAACCTGACAAACATGACAGGTTTTGATGTATGCACTGTTGACCTTCTTTAAGCGAGACCAAAAGAAATGATTGAGTACCCTGTCATATATCTTTTTGACACCAGAATGCTTTGACTGATCATGAGCCAACTTCATAACCAAATCTCTAAACTTGTGTGGTACTACAATTTGGAAAATGGATGAACCAATACCATCTGTCATGATCAGGTAAGCACGCACTCCCCCTCCCTTCCTGCAAGACTTTCCCCGGCTCCGCAGGCAATCACCACACCTGCATGATTAGACACACCTGCTACCTCTTCCCTGCCAGCAGTGAAAAGGACCAGTCTGTGAATGCTCCAGAGGTGGCTCATTGGGTAAACTGCCTTGAACAAGCAAGTAAGTTGATTATTCACTTTCTGAGGAACAGTATTAGTTCCTCTTCTCCTTTATTCCCTTTCCAGGTTGTTGCCATCTTCGTGGTGCGTCTCTGGGGTTTGTTGTGCACTCACCTGCCCCATCATTCTCATCACCACTTCAGCAACCTATTCCACCCAGTCAGACACCTCACCCAGCTCTACTCCTGCCTACCAGCATCCACTCCTGGTTCACCGTTTAATGCTGGGTTCCTGTGCCTTGCTCCCTGCTCATCCCACAGGGCGAGTGGCGTCTTTCATTAACTAATCCTTTTTAGGAATCAATAAATTGTGGTTACTCAGCTTCTCTGTGTTCATTGTGTGTTTTCTCTGGTGTCGTTCCCTGCACGTGAGCTGTTCATTATTGCCAATCATGACACCATCCCCTCCATGAGGAACCCATTTTCTCATCAAGACACCTTCCTGGATAAAATATGCATGTGCAGCATCCTTTGCTTCAACAGCAGACGTGACACTATCAAAAAAAAAAAACACCTTTGCAAAGAATCATTCTGCTATTCAGTGACCAGATCTGCATGGGAAACAGAGAGTGGAAAGTCAGTCAAACACACCAACTGTTCCAAAGTATCCTTTCTCTCTGCAGAATGAGCCGCCATTGCTTGAGTCACAGCCCATGCTGGAAACACTGAAAACACTGAAAATACTCTCTTCACATGATTCAGGACCACTAGAAACTGCCAATAAGGATGACACTATAGGATAGGGTGGCACATCAGCCCAAATATGATTACTGGCCAAACCATTTCCTGAAATAATCTCTACTCCTTCTACTGGCAAAGCTGGTTGTACACCCATACAAACTTCGCCTTGTACCAAATCAGACTAAAGGTGTAGCCTGTGTAGGGGTGCAGAAACAACAGCCAAACCCACACCTTTGAGTAGGACTGAACCACCAATGTTAGTTTTATCTGAAAATGGTAATACTGATGACAAAATAAATGAATCCCTTGTGCCAGTATCACGAAGAATTTTCACTGGAATCCTTTGAAAGGATTCCATGGTTATGCTTCTGTAAGAGAAGCATCACCAGTTATAAAAGGTGAAAAAGATTTCTCTGGAATAACTGATTGATCTTCAAACTCTTCCACATAAGGTAGATCCAAAGGTATGTTTGAAACTGGGGTGGCAGCAGCTATAGTATTAATATTTTTCCATTTGTTTTTCAGTTTAAGAAACCAGCAGTCTGCTTTCACATGTTCCCTTTTTTGACAATGAATACAGAAGTTATCCTTATCATGCAACCCTTTGATTTCTTTAGATTTCACCCTAGGAGATTTGAGGGGGAAAAAGCCAGATTGTTCTGCACCGTTTGACTGTGAGTGGTGCCAGTGTGCACCTGTCAGCTTATCAGTCAAAACAAAGCCGGTACCTCTAAATAGAGTCAGAAATGTACAAAGCTTGTAACACCACAAGATGGCAGACAGGTATAGCTTTTTGCTTACCATGAAAGCCGGATATGGTCCAATGCAATTAGTGATTCAAATTTCCGTTGGCAGAACAACCCGTCTTATTTGTCACGGCCGAGACAAGATGGCGAGAAAAACGTTCTCTGCTGAAGATGTTTTAGCTCTGGTGTGGGCCGCTCCCGGGTCAGAAAAAGAGATTAGCCCAAGTTCGTCATCTGAGGAACAGTCCAGCTCAGATTATGTGCCTTCGGACAATGGCGCAAGCAGTTCTGGCGAAAGTGGAGACAGCCCTCATGCACACGAGACTTGAGGTACTTTTTCTGTGTGCAGCTGAGCCCAAAATGGCACAGAAGCATCATCTGCAGACTGTTCTGCTTTGCCGAACCGTGGCTGCGGGGTGAAAAGGCCCAGAATAGTTTGTGGGCAACGTTCGGGGGCGCACAGCACCAGGTGTTTCCCGGCGTGCGCCATTTGCGAGCCGTGGGAGAACAATCACGGGCAGTCGAGATCCAACAGGAGGTTTGGACAATGATGTCTGGGATTTTCGTACAGATGAAGACGCTTATCAGCCGTGGCTCAAACCATTTGATGGCTTGTGCCTGACGGCGCATGTGTTGGCGTCGGCATCTGTTTGTAAACTGTCACAACAGTGTCAAAGCGTTATCTTGTCTGTTTTTGTTTGTTGTATTAGCTCCATTTTAAATTTTTATCTCTTTATCTCTTTTACTGATATTAACTTTTTACTTAGTGTTAGCTTAGTAAATATGACAGCCCAATTAGGTACACAGGTGAATCAGACGCTGGGCAGGGCTGTTCACTGGATTAGGCTAACCTGTTTTAGCTAGCTAGCTTGCAATTTCTGGACTGGAAAGCCATGGCTCCATCCTCAACTTGTGTCAGCTGTGTTTCCCACTCTAAGAAGGTTTCTGAGTTGGAATTGAGACTCTCTAACCTTTATAAGATTCGGGAGGCTGAAAACCACCTGGACACTATTATTTTTGGACGTACATCAGCCCCGGTGATGGACTCGCAGCTAGCAGAGACAGCTACTTACCTGGGTGAAATTAGCACATTGCCATCCACTTCCACCCCTGCTCCGGTCACCTCAGCTGTCCAGGACTGCAGCATCAAACACTGGTTTCCCCTCAGAGCTAAACCCAAAGCCCCGGGTGGTTTATCACAGCCTCAGTGCGTGCCCTGGACCATGGTTGGGCCAAATAGCAAATGTCGGGGATTGACCAGACATGGCCGCACCTCCTCCCTTCCCCTTTTGCTGGAAAACAGATTCAATATCCTTTCCCTGGAAGATCTCCCCCACCTGGACGTCGATCTTCCTCCCATGGCCGCCCCTACTCCTTCAGCAACAGCCCAAACCCGCAAGCCCCAGATCAAAACTACCTTAGGTGTGCCAAACTATACACCAGCTCCAAAAAAAAGAGAGTGCATCCCCTCGCATTGGCACCCCGCCATCACTGCTGCAACAAGGGCAAAATTATCCACCATTTCAAAGGCCACCAACAAAGCTCCCCCAGACGACGCTGGTAATCCATGATTCAATAAGGCGGAACGTCAGAAGCAGGTACTGTGTTACAAATTTTTTTTCCTGGGGCTAAAGTGTCAGACATTGAAGCTCTTACCCCTGACCTATTAAATGAATATCCCCACACTAAAACTGTTATTGTGCATGATGGATGCAACAACATCCCTGATGAAACGTTGGAGATCTTAAAGAGTGACTTCAGGAGCCTTCTCTCCACTCTTATGAACTGTGGCAGACGTGTGTTTATTTCTGGGCCACTTGCTCCTTTTAGAAGAGGTTGCAATTATTTTAGCAGAACTCTCAGCCTTAATACCTGGTTGTGTTCAATATTTCCTACTTTTAACATTAGTTTTATAGACAATTTTAACCTGTTTTGAAACCGCCCATCATTTATGAGGCCAGATGGCATCCATCCAAATAGACTCAGTGCACGTGTTCAAAGGGACAATCTGTTTTAGTCCATTCAGCATCTTTTAGTACAGTGACTGAAAGCTGGTATGTTAACTCACCCCAAAGTACCTGAGTCTGCCAACCAGCCTTTTTTTGCTTCCACTTCTCATATTAATCCTATTAATCCAAATAATTCTCACTGTATAGATCAGTCTTCAATTCACAACCCCATAGAGAGTGTCTGTCTCCCGTTACCCAAAAAATTATAACCCAAGACAAATACAACATAACTTGATAAATACATGCCTCTCTGCAGCTCCTCTTCATCCACCACCCTTCAACTTAGCCCCTGTCTTCCTCATTAAAGAATCATTGTCTCCTCCCTCCAAAGTTAATAAAAATATAAGGTATAAGCATCCCAAAGTGATGAAACAAAAACAAGATTAGTCCCAGGTTTCTTTTCAACACTGTAGCCAGGCTGACAGAGTCAGGACTTTGTCAATCCTTGCATTCCCTTAGAGCTTCCTAGTCAGGACTTTATGAACTTTTTTAATCATAAAATTTCATCTATTAGAGATAAAATCAGTCAGATTCTTCCCACCGTTAACTTAAATATACATATTAACTACTACAACTCCTTCAATTGATATCTGTTTGGATAAGTTTACTCCAATTGACCTTTTAGAGTTAGATAAAATAATTTCCTCATCCAAGCCTTCAACTTGTCTTTTAGACCCTATTCCGACCAGGTTATTTAAAAAAGTCTTTCCATTTATTGGTAGCCCTATTCTTCAAATAATCAGTTCTTCATCATTAACATTAGGCCATGTACTGCAGGCTTTTAAAACTGCTGTAACTGCTTTTGTAACTGCTGTAAACCCTTAGTCAAAAAGCCAACACTGGATCCAGGAGTTTTAGCTAACTATCGACCAATCTTTAATCTGCCTTTCATTTCAAAAATCTTAGAAAGAGTTGTTGCTACACAACTATTTGACCACTTGCCGGGAAATGGTTTATTTGAAGAGTTTCAGTCAGGTTTAGAATCCATCATAGTACTGAAACAGCCTTAGTGAAGTTCACCAATGACCTCCTTATCGCATCTGATAATGGACTTGTTTCTGTACTTGTCCTTTTAGACCTTAGTGCAGCTTTTGATACTAATGACCATAATATTCTACTTGATAGATTAGAACACTATGTTGGATTTAATGGAACTTCGTTGCAGTGGTTTAGATCTTATTTGTCTGATAGGCTCCAGTTTGTTCATGTCAATAATGAGTTTTCATCCAACTCAAAGCTTAGTCATAGAGTTCCACAGGGATCTGTGCTAGGCCCTACTCTTTTTAGTTTATATATGCTTCTGTTAGGCAACATTATTAGAAAGCACTGTATGCATTTTCTTTGTTATGCAGATGACACACAATTATTCATGTTAATGAAGCCAGATGATAGTAATCAATTAGCCAAGTTAGAAGCCTGTCTTAAGGAAATCAAAGCTTGGATGACTTTTAATTTCCTGCTATTAAATTCAGATAAGACTGAAGTCATTCATGTTGGTCCAATAAACCTTAGAAATACCTTTCCAAACCAAACTTTTAGTTTGGATATTGTTACTCTTTCTCTTAATAGTTCTGTGAGGAACCTTGGAGTTATTTTTGATCAAGATCTGTTTTTCAATTCACATATTAAATTTGTTTCTAAGACTGCCTTGCATCATTTGCATAATATTGCCAAGATTAGGAACATCTTGTCTCAGAGTGATGCTAAGAAACTGATCCACGTTTTTGTTAGCTCTAGATTAGATTATTGTAACTCTTTTTTATCAGGTTGTCCTAAAATATCTTTAAAAAGTCTTCAGTTGATCCAAAATGCTGCTGCAAGAGTTTTAACAGGTACTAGAAAGAGAGATCATATCTCTCCAGTTCTGGCCTGCCTTCATTGGCTTCCCATAGAGTTTAGAATTAAGTTTAAAATCCTTCATCTTACTTACAAAGCTCTAAACAATCAGGCCCCTTTTTTATTTAAAAGATGTGATACTACCCGATTATCCTAACAGAGCATTATGCTCCCAAAATGCTGGATTACTTGTAATACCTAGAATCTCCAAAAGTACAATGGGAGGCAGAGCCTTCAGTTATCAAGCTCCTTTCTTGTGGAACCAGCTGCCAATCTGGAGTCAGACTCGTTCTCTGTTTTAAAGAATAGGGTTAAAACCTTCCTTTTTGATATAGCCTACAATTAGGGAGGAATCATGTGTCTCTGAACCCTCCATTAGTTATGCTGCTAATAGATTTAGACAGCCGGGGACCTCTAATAATGTACTGGGCTTCACTCCTTTAATGTTTGCTCCCATGTCTGTTCTTTTCATCTTCTCTATCCCCTCACCCCCCAGCCAGTCGCAGCAGATGACTGCCCCTCCCTGAGCCTGGTTCTGCTTGAGGTTTCTTCCCTTTAAAAGGGAATTTTTCCTCTCCACCGTCCCCAAGCACTTACTCAAAGGGGATCGTCTGATTGCTGGGGTCTTTCTGCAATTGTGAGGGTTTCTCCTACATTTGAAAGTGCTATGAGATGACTGCTGTTGTGAAATGGCGCTATATAAATAAAGTTGAATTGAATTGAATTGAATTTGAAAAGCCAGTTGGATATCGTGGAGAGGTGGATATGAGGTGGATATGTCATCTGCATGCCCCATTGATTTTTTTTCGCTGTTTTGGACAAAGGACTTATGGAGGATTCTCACCGACGAAACAAATAGGTAGATATTGTGGCATAAACTGTGTGTAACTTGCTTTATTTTTTCTAATTTTGACAATGAATGTAAGTTCTAGCATTTTCAGATTACAGCTGATTACAGGTTACAGCTGTTGCAAAGTGTGATCGCCATAAGCAAATGTAATCACCGCATGTAAATGTGATCAACACATGCAAGGTTACAGCTGTTCCAATCTCCATCTGGCACTGTGCCTCTAACTTTGACCATTCTGAAGGTATTGTCATTTGAAATTTTCAGGTCAAACTCTGTGTTTTCCTGCCATATATTCTGCACAGACAAGGGGTTAATATGCCATGTCTGTGTTTTGTCGTCTTAGCCAAGTTTTTTCTTCCGTACCTGTGTCTTGTTGTCTTAGTGTGTTTTGTCTGCCGTGAGCCAAATTCATTATCTCCAGCCCACAAGCTGGGTTTTGTTTCTGTTCAATACACCTCACAAACTGAGTCCAGTGTTTGGGTCCTGTTTCTTACCCCCGGACGGGCTCTCATTGTGACAGTAGGATGCTGCCAATGTGGACCCAGCGGACTTTAAGTTTATTCTAATAGGCCTCAATGAGGAGGAAGTTTGGGTGGCTACCTTCATCAAGGACTGCCTCGAGGAAGCCCGCACCTCCCACATGCTGGAGAGAGCCCTCTACTTCCTGGAAGGTGAAGTCAGACTTATTGAGGACCTTTCCCACTTTGTGGCAATATCCCCAGCTCGCCGGACTCCTGTGCTCCATACCCAATCTGCAATGGTCGTTCCAGGGGTTGGTGAGGATGCTAGAGGCGGCCAGAGAGGAGCAGAGGAAGGACAGACCACACAGATCCACTGGGAGATGGGGCATGCAACAGCGCTGGAGGACACAGCGGCCCAGCTTTTTCTCTCCAGCGGAGGTGCTCTAGACTTCTGTGTCTTCTTCCCTCTACCAGGTTCCCGCACCTCACCATCATTTTGCATCTTCTTGTCAGGCAACCTCCATCGCCACCCAGGGGGATTTGTCTGACTCCTCAGCAGCAGCAGAGCGGGATACAAGGCAAGTACCTTTTTATTTTTTAACATCTATTAATGATAGGTCTATCCTTGTTTCCAGTGAGGGGGCTCAGCAACAGCCACCTACCGCTGCTGAGCCTTCACCACCTGCCACTGTTACTACCTCTGCTGTCGTCTGCACTCGCCTACCCTCACCTGCATCTCCCCTCTCCTTTCTCCAGAGTACCACGTCTGATATCCTGTCAGCTGCAGTCTCCATGTCTGCTGTTCCATCAGCTGCAGCCTTCACATCTGGTGTCCCGTCAGCAGCTGCCTCCTCGTCTGGTATCTTGTCACCAGCTGTCTCCATGTCTTATATTCTGTCAGCAGCTACCCCCATGTCTGGTACTCCACTGACCATCACGTCTGTTTCTCTGCCGGCCATCACGCCTGCTGCTTTGCTGGCCATCACCCCTGCTGCTCCACTGGCCATCATGTCTGGTAGTCCACCGGCCATCACATCTGGTTCTCTGCCGGCCATCACATCTGGTTCTCCGCCGGCCATTATGTCTGGTTTTTCACCAGCTATCACATCTGCTGTTTCATTGCCCATCTCATCTACTGCTTCGCCAGCTATCTTGTTTGGTTCCTCACCAGCTATCTTGTCTGGTTCCTCACCAGCTATCACATCTGTTGCTTCACTGCCCATCATGTCTGCTGCTTTGGCTGCAACTCTCCCTGGGTCATCATGGTTGCTGCAGCAGAGCTGCCTGGGTCCTCGTCGGCGATGGAGCAAGAGCTAAGGCAAGTCCTGTTCTTTGCATTTCTAACATCAGTACTAGGGAGGTCATGCCTTGCTCTTGGTGAGGGGATCCAGTTGCAGCTGCCATCTGTTTCTGGGCTCTCTCCACCGGGCTCCACTGCTGCTGAGTGTAGTGACCCAGCTTAGCTGTATTCTTCTTATAATTAATTCTTCTTTAACTCTGAGTTATGTACCACTGGCTCTTAAAACTGCTGTAATTAAACCCTTACTCAAAAAACCGACGCTCGATCCAGGAGTTTTGGCCAATTATCGACCAATCTCTAATTTGCCTTTCATTTCAAAAATCTTGGAAAGAGTTGTTGCTGCGCAATTATTTAACCATTTGCAGGGAGTTGGTTTGTTTGAGGTGTTTCAATCTGGGTTCAGAGCTCATCACAGCACTGAAACTGCCTTAGTGAAGGTCACTAATGACCTCCTGATTGCATCTGATAATGGACTTGTCTCTGTTCTTGTTCTTTTAGATCTCAGTGCAGCCTTTGACACTATTGATCATGCCATTCTACTTGATAGATTAGAACACTTTGTTGGACTGAGTGGAACTCCGTTGCAGTGGTTTAGATCTCATTTGTCTGATAGATTTCAGTTTGTTCATATCAATGATGAATTTTCTTCCAACTCTAAGCTCAGTCACGGAGTTCCACAGGGATCTGTGTTGGGCCCTACTCTTTTTAGTTTATATATGCTCCCGTTAGGCAATATCATCAGAAAGCACTGTATACATTTTCACTGTTATGCAGACGACACACAACTATACCTGTCAATGAAGCCCGAAGATTGTAATCAATTAGCCAAGTTAGATGCCTGTCTTAAGGACATCAAAGCTTGGATGACTTGTAATTTTTTACTATTAAACTCTGATAAGACTGAAGTCATTCTTGTTGGACCAAAACATCTTAGAAATTCCTTTTCAAATTATACCCTTCATTTAGATGCTGCCACTCTCACTCTGAACAGTTCTGTGAGGAACCTTGGAGTTATTTTTGATCAAGATTTGTCCTTTAATTCAAATATTAAAACTGTTTCTAAGACTGCCTTCTAGCATCTACACAATATTGCCAAGATCAGGAGCATCTTGTCTCTGAATGATGCTGAGAAACTGATTCACACCTTTGTCAGCTCTCGATTAGATTATTGTAATTCACTATTATCTGGTTGTCCTAAAGTATCCTTAAAAAATCTTCAGTTGATTCAAAATGCTACTGCTAGAGTTTTAACTGGTTCTAGAAATAGAGATCAAATCTCCCCGGTTCTGCCCTTCCTTCATTGGCTTCCCATAGAATTTAGAATCAAGTTTAAAATCCTTCTTACTTTCAAAGCTCTTAACAATCAGGCCCCCCAATATATAAAAGATCTGATATTACCTTACCATCCTAATAGAGCATTACACTCCCAAAATGCTGGCTTACTTGTGGTGCCCAGAATCTCCAAAAGTACAGTGGGAGGCAGAGCCTTCTGCTCCCAAGCTCCTTCTCTCTGGAACCAGTTACCACTCTGGGTCCGGGAGTCAGACTTGGTCTGTTTTTAAGAACAGGGTAAAATCCTTCCTTTTTAATATAGCTTACATTTAAGCAGGGATTTTGTGTCTCTTAACCCCACTTTTGTTCTGTTGTTGTTTGATCCATACTGCTGGTTCACCTCCAATAATGTACTTGGCATCTTACTGTTATGTTCTTTATGTCTGTCCTCTCCATCCTCCCTATCCCCTCACCCCCAGCTAGTCGCAGCAGATGACTGCCCCTCCCTGAGCCTGGTTCTGCTAGAGGTTTCTTCCTGCCAAATGGGAGTTTTTCCTCTCCACTGTTGCTTAGTGCTTGCTCATAGGGGTTCGTCTGATTGCTGGGTTTTTCTGAGACTGTGTGGTTTTTTCTGCACTGTGGCACCACAGGACAGCTTCTGTTGTGATGTGGAATGTGGATGAAGTATAAATAAAGCTGAATTGAATTGAATTGAATTATGCCTCTTCCTCCCCATCTGTGGTGGCTGTGTAGGGCATTGATTCCCAAGCATCTGGACTCAAGGTTCTCCAGCCTTCACTACCTGGGCTCACTGCTAATCAGCCTGCTTTGTCTGGTTTCACCAGTGATCAGCCTGCTTCATCTGGTTTCGCCGCTGATCAGCCTGCTTTGTCTGTTGCTGTGCTGGTTAGCCTGCTTTGTCTGGTTTCACCACTGGTCAGCCTGCATCATCTGGTTTTGCCGCTGATCAGCCTGCTTTATTTGGTTTCACCACTGATCAGCCTGCTTCATCTGGTTTTGCCACTGGCCAGCCTTCTTTGTCTGGTCTCGCTGCTGGCCAGTCTGCTTCATCTGGTTCCATTGATGCCCAGCCTGCATCGTTTGGTTTTGCCGATGGCCAGCCTGCACTGGCTATTTTCGCTGCTGGCCAGCCTGTATCGTCTCTGGTCGAAGTGTTGTGTTCTCTGGTCTGGGGGTCCAAGGACTCTGGTAGGCCCCCCTGACCCACCTTGTTCTCTGGTCTTGGGACCCATGAACTTTGGTAGACCCCCTGACTCACCATGTTCTTTGGTTTGGTGGCCTAGGAACTCTGGGAGACCGCCCGACCCACCTTGCTCTTTGGTCTGGGGTCTTGGACTCTGGTTGGCCCCCACAAACTGACTTTTATGTTTTGGACTCTGTGGGGGGAGGGAATTGTTTTGGCCCACCTTGCCTAGTGCCTCCTACCACCCACCCTGAGCAGGTGTTCTTTGTCTGTTTAGGGTCGTCTAGTTTCCAACCCTTAAGAGGGGTACTGTTAGGCTCATCTGGTTTTTAGTTTCTGGTATTCTGTCATGATCAAGGCATGGGCTCAGCCCATGTCTTAACCTTGAGTTTGTTTTATGATATTTTCTGTGTTTAGTATCATTGGTATCTTGGTCTTTGTGTTTTTGCATTGTTGTTGTTCCTGTCTTGATACTCAGTTCTGTTTGGGCTTTTGTTTTGACAGCATCTTTCATTATTTCTAGTTGTCTTGTTAATATCTTGATTGTCCATTGCAGTTTGTTATTTTGATTCATTAGTCTAGCTTTATTTAATGGATGCTGCTCCTTACCTCGAGGTGGCATTCTCGTTATACTTGTGTGATCATCACACTTCCTGGTGTCCTATTCTTGTTATTCCTAGGTTAATCTGCCATGCCTGTGTCTCGTCATCTTAGCCAAGTGTTTTCTGCCATGCCTATGTCTCGTCGTCTTAGCCAAGTCTTTTTTCTGTCGTTAGCCTAATCCATTACTTCCAGCCCATGAGCTGAGTTTTGTTTTGGTTCAATAAACCTCACAAACTGTGTTCAGTGTTCGGGTCCTGTTTCTTGCCCTTGGAGGAGCTGTCACTGTGACAATCTGGAGTTAATTCCAGTTGTGGCATTTACATGTGGAAGTTGTTGCTGTGAACTCACAAGGTGTGGTAAAAGGAGCTCCCAGTGCAAATGAAACAGACCATCCTTAGGCTGAAAAAAGAAGTCCATCAGAAAGATGGTGGAAATGTTAGGAGGGGCCAAATCAACAGTTTGGTACATTCTGAGAAAAAAAGAGAGCACAGATGAGCTCAGGAACTCAAAAAGGCTTGGACGTCCACAGAAGACAACAGTGGTGGATGATTGCAGGATTTCTATGGAGAAGAAAAAAACCCTCAAACATCGCCCCAAGTGAAGAACTCTCTCCAGGAAGTAGGTGTATCAGTATCTAAGTCTACCATAATGAAAATACATCGCAAGAGCAAATACAAACTGTTCACCACAAGATACAAACCATTAATCAGCCTCAAAAATAGAAAGCCCAGATTAGACTTCGCTAAAAAAAAAAAAAAAAAAAACATCTAAAGAAGCCTGCCCAGTTCTGGAACAGCATTTTTTGGACAGATGAAACCAATATCAACCTGTACCAGAATGATGGGAACAAGAAAGTAAGGAGAAGGCTTAGAATGGCTCATGATACATCTGACATGATACATATGGCATGGCTCCCCAAATCATCACTGACGGCAGAAACTTCACACTAAACTTCAAGCAACTTGGATTCTTTGCCTCTCCACTCTTCCTCCAGACTCTGGGACCTTGATATCCAAATGAGAGGACTTGGCACCTGATTTGGGAAGCCATGTCATCTGCTGGTCTTGGTCCACTTTGTTTTATCAAGTCCAAAGTCAGTGCAGCCATCTACCTGGAAATTTTAGACCACTCCATGCTTCCCTCTGCTGACAAGCTTGATGGAGATGCTGATTTCATTTTCCAGCAGGACCTGGCACCTGCCGACACTGCAAAAACGTAATAAAACCTGGTGTAATGACCATTGTATCACTGTACTTGATTGACCAGCAAACTTTCCTGACCTAAATCCCAAAGAGAATCTATGAAGTATTGTCAAGAGGAAGATAAGAGACACCAACCTAACGATGCAGATGAGCTGAAGGCCACTATCAAAGCAACCTGGGCTTCCATAACACCTCAGCACTAGCACAGGCTGATCACCTCTATGCCACACTGCACCAATGCAGTGATTCATGCAAAAGGAGCCCCGACGAAGTATTGAGTGTGTACATGGACATACTTTTCAGTAGGCCAACATTTCTATTAAAAATCAATTTTTTAAATTAATTTTATGTATTATTCTAAAAGCCTATGCATACTCCACAAGAACAGAGAATTTTTTTTCTTTTTATTGAGGTGGCAAGAACAAGAAAAAAGGTCTTTATGGCTATGACATTTCAAAGATTCAAAGACTTTTATTTGTCAATTGTTATGACCCGAGCGCCGGCCTTGTCCGCGCTCGGGCTACGTATAGCCCGCTGCCAGCTTTGACAGCTGTGGGTTATATTCTGGCTTCACCGGGCTCTTATTGTGAAGGCGCTCAGTGGGGCTTCCGTCTGTCAAAGTCGGTCAGCTGTCTGTCATTACTGCTTGTTAGCGTTCGGCTTTATTAGGCGGGCGCTGACGGCAGTTAGATTGCAGGAGTATCATCAGACATCGTCTAAACCTCCTCAGACAATCATCGTCCTCGTCATGTCAGGTTCGTGTGTATATTCTCATGCTTATGCTTGCTCATGTCATGTCATGTTTTAGATCGTAAGTGGCTGGGGTTAGCCTTACGGTCCCATGCTCTATGTTTAGTGTATCTTCGCCACAGTCTCTCATAGTCTTGTGTTACGTCTTGTGTCTTGTAATAAATCACCATCATTGCAAAACTCACCGGTGGACTCTTGTCATCTTATGGTGATCTGCGAGGATCACCGCATGACAGTAGACTCCTGCCATAGACGTCTAAACGGAGACGCCACACCGAGAAGCCTTTCTTCCCTGAGTTTTGCCATTGTGTGGAGTTTTCTCTCCTGTAGTTGGACTTGGTAGGGAGATGCCCACCAGCGAGTGTGATTATTGCCTGGAGTGGCTGGAGGAGATTGACGGCTATCTGGCGGAAGCCGCCCGTCTCATGCCCACTAAAGCGGCTGGTTATCACTTAGACCTCGCCCAGCGGGCCGTGCACCGTTACCATCTTACTTATATTCCGGAAGGGAAAAAGAGGTTATCATGGAGTTTTGCACAGCGCCCATTGAGGGAGAAGGCGCTCCAGGAAACCCCTCCTCCTCCCGCGAGGACAGCGTCCCTGGCGAGAGTGGAGATCCATCGGCTGGAGGGAAAGCCCGACAGGGGACCTGTGGATCGGAATCCAGTACCTGTCGCCCGCCCAGTCCCAGCGTCATGTGTTCCTGGGCCCTTCGCCACTCCATCAGCCAGTAGGCCCCATAGCCATGCTCCTACCGGATCCAGCTCCGGGTCGTCGGATGGACCCAGCCTCCCTGTTGGCCGCATCATTCACATCACGACAGAAGGGAATCCCCGTAGTCGCCGCCCACGGGTCATCTGTTCCAGCTGCGCTGTCAGCTCCTCGTGCCCGCGTCGCCCCGACTTCCATGTCCTCCTCTTTGACATCACCCCCTGCGGCTGGGAGTACTGTGAGTCGTGCTTTGGCGAGGCCTGTCAGCAATCCATCCCAAGAGGCTCCTCCTCGTGGCCCCGAGGAGCCTGCAGTTTTCTCCCGGAGGGATAAAAGGAGAACTCCACCCGATGCAGCAGGCACCATCTTCTTTCCAGGAGACAGGCAAGTGCAAGTTATTTCTTCCCACCATTATTATGATCTGCCTTGTCTGACTCCTGGGGCCAGAGTTCGGGGTTCACAGCCCCCTGAGCTTCCGCCACCTGCTGTAACTGTTATTCCTAAACCTGCTGCCTCTGTGTCTTCCCCTGCCGAGTGGTCCGCGACGCCAGGTCTACATCGCGGGAGGAGGAGGGGGCCTGCGCGGCTGGAAAGCCTGGATCCAGCCCAGCAGCCACATCGTGGACAGAGGAGGAGAGCAGACTGCGGCCTGGAACCTGTGCTGATGGAGAAGCGTCCCCGGGTTTCCTCGCCGGAACGGTCTGAGTCAGCGGAGCGAGTGTCCCCTGCCCCCACACCATACGGGTCATCGGCGTGGACATCAGCGTGGGAGGAACCTCAGGCTGCAGACGTTATCTTGCCAGCTGCGGAGCCCGACGCAGCTGAGTTGGAGCCTGCGGACAAGAGTCGCCACCCTGAACCTGGATCGACTGAGTCCTGGGTGGCAACAGAACCCAAGTGCAGGCAAGTGCTCCCTCTTGAGTCTCTGTCCTCTGTTTCGGAGCATTTATGCCTGCCTCTCGGGGAGGGGAGTGAGGAGCAGCCACCTGCTGCTCCCGAGCTCGTCTCACTGGGTTCTGTTGCTACTGGTGATACTGATCCCGGTTTTCTTGTTGTGTGTGAGCTTCGTTGCAGTGTCGCCGGCATGGAGCCAGTCGGGGTCACTGATTTGGAGGTTCCAGGTTCGGGGGTGGAGATCGTCAGCAGAGCTGCACCGACCCAGTCGGGGTCCGTTGTGGGGGCTGCGGTGGCCCAATCGGGGTCCGACGGGGGTGCGCCCGAGACCCAATCGGGGTCCATCGCGGGAGCGGCTTTGGCCCAATCGGGGTCCAACGTGGGTGCGCCAGAGGCCCAATCGGGGTCCACCGCAGGCGCAGTTCTGGCCCAATTGGGGTCCGACGTGGGTGCAGCCGGGACTCAATCGGGGTCCAGCGGAGGTGCAGCGCTGGTGTGGTCCACAGACGGTGGAGGAGCTGCAGACCCTTCGCCGTCGGACGGAGTACGGGCTCCTCTTTGCCTTCTAGTCCCTCTACTGAGTCATCGCCCCTGTGCATCAGCGCCAGGGGCCGTGGGGGTCCCTTTTCGCTCGCCCCGGCTCTCCCGAGTTTTGTCTCCGCCAGGGAGGCCGCCGCAGGCTGTTTTCCCCAGGTGGGGGGGCAGGGTGGTCTATGAGCGTTCTGGAAGCCCGCCCTCGGAGGGAGGGTACTGTTATGACCCGAGCGCCGGCCTTGTCCGCGCTCGGGCTACGTATAGCCCGCTGCCAGCTTTGACAGCTGTGGGTTATATTCTGGTTTCACTGGGCTCTTATTGTGAAGGCGCTCGGTGGGGCTTCCGTCTGTCAAAGTCGGTCAGCTGTCTGTCATTACTGCTCGTTAGCATTCGGCTTTATTAGGCGGGCGCTGACGGAAGTTAGATTACAGGAGTATCGTCAGACATCGTCTAAACCTCGTCAGACATTCATCGTCCTCGTCATGTCAGGTTCATGTGTATATTCTCGTGCTTATGCTTTCTCATGTCATGTCACGTTTTAGATCGTAAGTGGCTGGGGTTAGCCTTACGGTCCCATGCTCTATGTTTAGTGTATCTTTGCCACAGTCTCTCATAGTCTTGTGTTATGTCTTGTGTCTTGTAATAAATCACCATCATTGCAAAACTCACCGGTGGACTCTTGGCGTCTTATGGTGATCCACGAGGATCACCGTGTGACATCAATACTTTTATACATACAGGACATACAGGAGAACTGAAATGCTGTTTCTCTCTCTTAGTGGTATGCGCAATAGTTGTATAAGAAAAGAAGGAATAAGGATGAAAAACAACAATAGCAGTCTACGTACAGTAATGCTACCCGTAGTGCAAATAAAGTTAAACAATAAAACCCCGCAATCCTACATACAGAAAAAGTAGAGGCCTAATACCCATAATTGCACGTTCAATGCGGTAGTGTACAGTGGTGTGAAAAGGTATTTGTCCCCTTCCTGATTTCTTTTTTTTTTGTATGTTTATCACACTTAAATATTTCAGATCATCAAACAAATTTAAATATAAGACAAAGATAGCACAAGTAAACACAAAATGCAATTTTTAAATGAAGGTATTTATTATTAAGGGTAAAAAAAATCCAAACCTACATGGCCCTGTGTGAAAAAGTGATTGTCCCCCTATTAAAAGATAAATTAACTGTGGTTTATCACATCTTTGGAAAGCTGAATTTGTCACGCCTCGCCGCCCATCTGCGGCGCCAGCGGCACGCACACCTGCACCTCATCAGCGGCGAGGGATTTAAGCCGCCTCGCCCTGGGCTTTGGCCTGAAGCCGTCAGTCTTCACTCGCTACTATTGCTGTAAGGAATCTCAGCCGCTCAGCAACATTCTGGTAAGAAGCTCTTACCTCATTCTTCTCCCAGTCTGCTCCCCTGTGCACAGGTGGATTTCCCAGCGGCGGACCACTCCTCTCTGCCACCATTCCCTCGCTGCTGCACCGGGCGCTCCAGGTCGCTGTCTACCGGGCCTCACCCTTGCTGTGCCAGCCACCTGTCATTCCCAAGTAAGCCAGTCACCATTTTCATATCTCCTGTGTTGGTGTGGTGCCCGTTACCCTTCTCCCTTTGCTTCTCCCATAGGGTTGTCCGGCTGTACGGCCTCCTGCCTCCGTGCCCAATGCAGACGCCACCACCAACACATTCACATTCCGCAGACACACCCTCATACACACTTGTTGTTAATAAAGCTATTAGATCTACCCTGAGCCTGCGTGTGTGTCTCCTGAGCCGTGCATTATGTCAGTACGGCTTCAGCAGAGCGGCTCGGCAGAAGGCGGGCTCACATGCCGACTTTCCACCCTCGAGGCTCGAGTGGACCTAATAGCCCACCAGCAACAGCTGATTTTAAATCAATTATACATTATCACTAACCGATTGAACCGCTTGGACCCCCAATAGCCGTTCCCCCCGGCTCGTCAGGGCGGCGCGGCTCCTGCTGCTCCAGCGGCCGTCCAGCCTGCTCCGGTAGCACCGGTTTGGCTCACACCCATTCCGACCCCCGCCCGCTTTAACGGTAAGCTCGGCAGAGCGCGGGGGTTTATAATGCAATGTGAGTCCGTGTTCCAGCGTGTGCCCGGAGATTTTCCCTCAGACCATAGCCGAATTGGCTACATAGGGAATCTCCTGGAGGGGCGAGCGCTTACTTGGGCTTATGCTGTAATGGCGAGGCCCAGTTACGCCACCCTCACCTATGGCCAATTCGTGAGACAGTTCCTGGAAGTCTTTGATCATTCTCGTACTGAGAGCGTTCAGGTCGATCGGCTTCTCAGCCTCCAGCAGGGAAGCCGGTCGGCAGCTGATTACGCGATCGACTTCCGGGTAGCGGCGGAGGAGGTTGGCTGGGATGAACGTTCATTCTGCGGCCTCTTCCTCCGCAGTCTCAATGATAGTCTGAGGGACGAACTGGCTGGGCGGGACATCCCGGAGACTTTAGCGGAGC
Source organism: Pholidichthys leucotaenia (assembly GCA_020510985.1). Lineage (NCBI taxonomy): Eukaryota > Metazoa > Chordata > Actinopteri > Cichliformes > Pholidichthyidae > Pholidichthys > Pholidichthys leucotaenia. The sequence goes on from CM035846.1 coordinate 73,669,044, forward strand.
TAACGTCCCTAGCCATCAGCCTGGATAACAGGTTGCGCGAGCGCACCTCGGAGCGGAAGTCGTCTTCTTCTCGCTCTCGTGGTGCCTCGTCGCGCCTGTCCCAAGCTCACCCCTGGCGTTGCCGCCACCATCGCGCCCCGAGGAGTCGGAGCCGATGGTGACGGGCTGGACAAAGCTCCCTCCTGCGGAGAGACAACGCCGCCGTGAGTTGGGTCTCTGCATGTATTGCAGAGACAGCCAACACACGGTGGAGCTTTGTCCACAGAAAGCCAAACGGGGAGGTCCGCGACTCACTGTAGGGGGCCTCGCGGATGTCAATCGGTTAAATCCTCTCTCCCAATTGAAGCTGCCCGTCCGATTTTGTCACAACCCCACTGGGCACCTCACCCACGCACTGGTGGATTCGGGCGCGGAGGGCAGCTTTATTTCACAAAGCCTGGCAACCCGATTGGGCATCCATTGCCAAGCCCTCAAATCTCCTCTCGCCTTGGTCAACCTCTCCCATGTCTCCCTGGGGAGAGTCACACATCAGACCGTCCCTGTACCTGTGATCATCTCTGGGAACCACCGGGAGGAAATTACCTTCTACGTCCTCCCCAACTCTGTGTCGCCCGTCATCCTGGGGTACCCCTGGCTTCGCCTCCATAACCCCGTCCTGGATTGGAAGTCCGCCAGGGTATCGGCATGGAGTTCCTTCTGCATGAGCACCTGCCTGCAATCCGCTGCTTGCTCTCCGTCCTCTTCTCCAACTCCTATGGACGCTGCGCCCCCGGATCTCTCCCTGGTGCCATCAGAATTTCACGACCTGGGTATGGTTTTCAGCAAGTCCAAGGCGATGTCTCTTCCTCCACACAGGCCCTACGACTGTGCGATAAACATCCGCCAGGGGGCACCCTTACCCTCTGGGCGACTCTACAGCCTGTCGGTGCCGGAGAAGGAGGCCATGAATTCCTACCTCAAGGAATCGCTGATTGCTGGAATTATCCGTCCCTCGTCATCACCATTAGGCGCAGGATTCTTCTTCGTGGGCAAGAAGGACGGTTCCCTCTGTCCTTGTATCGACTACCGCGCCCTGAATGATATCACGGAGAAGGATCGCTACACCCTGCCACTTATGAACACCGCCTTCCACTCCCTCCAGGGGGCGACTTGGTTCACCAAGCTGGATCTACGCAGCGCATATCACCTCGTCCAGATCCGGGAGGGAGATGAGTGGAAGACAGCCTTCCGTACCCCGAACGGCCATTTCGAGTACCTGGTGATGCCGTTCGGGTTGACCAATGCTCCAGCCGTCTTTCAGCACCTAATAAATGATGTCCTCTGGGATTTCATCGGCCTATTTGTGTTCGTCTACCTGGATGATATCCTCATCTTCTCCAAATCCAGGGACGAGCACCGGGTCCATGTGAGGCGGATCCTCCAAAGGCTGCTGGAGAACCGGTTGTATGTGAAGGCAGAAAAATGTGAATTCTATGCTAAGACAACGTCCTTCCTTGGGTGCGTCATCTCCCACAACCAGGTGCTTCCGGACCCAGTGAAGGTGAAGGCGGTGGTGGAATGGCCTACACCTACATCGAGAAAACAGGTGCAACAATTCATTGGGTTTGCAAACTTCTACCGCCGCTTCGTCCCGAATTTTGGCACCGTCGTCGGCCCTCTGAGCCGCCTCACGTCCCCTAAGGTCCCGTTCCAGTGGACCGAAGAGGCCGCGGCTGCCTTTCAGGCGCTGAAGGCGGAGTTCTCCTCCTCCCGGGTCCTTAGCCAAGTCGACCCGTCGCTGCAATGCATCGTGGAAGTGGATGCTTCGGACACGGGAGTGGGGGTGGTTCTATCTCAGCGGTCGCCAGATGACGGAGTCAAACGACCCTGCGCTTTCTTCTCTCGGCGCTTGTCCCCGGCGGAACGGAACTACAACGTGGGGGACATAGAGCTCCTCGCCATCAAGCTCGCGCTGCAGGAGTGGCGTCACTGGCTAGAGGGGGTGGACCTGCCGTTCGTGGTCCTGACTGACCACAAGAACTTGGAATACTTGAGATCTGCCAAGCGTCTGAACGCCCGCCAGGCGCGTTGGTCCTTGTTCTTTGCCAGGTTCCGTTTTAACATCACCTTCAGGCCTGGCTCCAAGAACGGCCTGCCCGACGCCCTCTCTAGGCAATTTGCCCCTGAGGCGTCTGAGGACACCGTCCACACCATCCTGCCCAGGTCGTGCATCGTGGGAGCCGTCACTTGGGACATAGAAAGTAAGATCCGGAAGCCGCAGGAAGTGGAACCTGACCCCGGCGGTGGACCGGAGGGGAGGCTTTTTGTGCCATCCACGGTTTGGGGGGAGGTCATCCACTGGCTGCACACATCTAAGCTCACCTGCCACCCTGGTTCCTCCCAGATGATCGACCTTCTTCAACTGTCCTTCTGGTGGCCGGGCCTGTGGAAGGACGCTGCCTGCTACGCCCGGGCCTGCCCTGTATGTGCCACCAGTAAATCAGGTAATGCCCCTCCAGCGGGTTTGCTCCAGCCTCTGCCCGTCCCTGGCAGGCCCTGGTCGCATATCGCCCTGGATTTCGTCACCAGACTCCCAGTCTCTAACACCTTCGACACTGTCCTGACCATTGTGGACCGATTCTCCAAGGCGGCGCATTTCATTCCGCTACGAGGTCTTCCATCTGCCCTGGAGACGGCGGACCTCCTAGTCCAACACGTGGTCAGGCTGCACGGGATTCCGGTGGACGTGGTCTCGGACCGGGGGCCCCAATTTTTCTCAGAGGTTTGGAGGTCCTTTTGCAACGCCCTGGGAGCCAAGGTAAGCCTCTCTTCCGGCCATCACCCCCAAACCAATGGGCAGTGTGAGCGGACCAACCAGGAGCTGGAGGCTGCGCTCCGCTGCGTCACTGCATCCAAGCCTGCGTCCTGGAGCAACCATCTCGCCTGGGTTGAGTACGCCCACAACACCGCCCGCTCTTCTGCCACAGGGATGTCTCCCTTTAAGGCGTCCCTGGGCTACGACCCCCCTCTTTTCCCAGCGCAGGAGAGTGAGGTAACTGTCCCCTCAGTTCGGGCGCACCTCAGGCAGTTCCGTTCCATCTGGGCGTCGGCGCGCAATGCGCTTTTACGCACGGCGGAGCGCAACAGATCCACGGCGGACCGACACAGAAGACCTTCCCCAGCGTACCAGGTGGGTCAGCGTGTCTATGTGTCAACCCAGGACGTCATTTTAAAGGGTGAGAGGAGGAAGCTGGCACAGCGGTTCATGGGCCCATACCCCATCACCAGGATTATCAACCCGGTGGCTGTGCGTGTATCTATTCCCCCCTCCCTCCGCATCCATCCCACCTTCCACGTTTCCAAGGTGAAGCCGGCAGTCTCCGATCCCCTTTGCCCTCCTCCTGCTGCGCAGCCCGCGCCCCGGTTGATTGATGGCCATCCGGCCTGGCCTGTCTCCTCTGTCCTGGACTCCTGGCGCCGGGGTCGTGGGTTGCAGTACTTGGTGGACTGGGAGGGTTATGGGCCTGAACATCGGCAATGGGTACCCTCGTCATTTGTGTTGGACCCATCCCTCATTACTGAGTTCCACCTGGAGAAACCATCGCCAGGAGGCGCTGCTAGAGGGGGGAGTACTGTCACGCCTCGCCGCCCATCTGCGGCGCCAGCTGCACGTACACCTGCACCTCATCAGCGGCGAGGGATTTAAGCTGCCTCGCCCTGGGCTTTGGCCTGAAGCCGTCAGTCTTCACTCGCTACTATTGCTGTAAGGAATCTCAACCGCTCAGCAACATTCTGGTAAGAAGCTCTTACCTCATTCTTCTCCCAGTCTGCTCCCCTGTGCACAGGTGGATTTCCCGGCGGCGGACCACTCCTCTCTGCCACCATTCCCTCGCTGCTGCACCGGGCGCTCCAGGTCGCTGTCTACCGGGCCTCACCCTTGCTGTGCCAGCCACCTGTCATTCCCAAGTAAGCCAGTCACCATTTTCATATCTCCTGTGTTGGTGTGGTGCCCGTTACCCTTCTCCCTTTGCTTCTCCCATAGGGTTGTACGGCTGTACGGCCTCCTGCCTCCGTGCCCGACGCAGACGCCACCACCAACACATTCACATTCCGCAGACACACCCTCATACACACTTGTTGTTAATAAAGCTATTAGATCTACCCTGAGCCTGCGTGTGTGTCTCCTGAGCCGTGCATTATGTCAGAATTCAATTTCTCTAGCCACACCCAGGCCTGATTACTGCCACACCTGTTCTCAATCAAGAAATCACTTCAATAGGACCTGCCTGATAAAGTCAAGTAGACCAAAAAATCCTCAAAATCTAAACATCATGTTGCGATCCAAAGAAATTCAGGAACATTCAAGTAGGTTCATTTTTTCTTTTAATTATTTACCTTTTGTTCTTATTAAAGACAAAAATAGAAAGGAGATGTCTTTACCGTCTTAACATGTTTCGACTGTGTACTGCAGCCTTTGTCAGAAGAGTCAGCTGATTGCTGCTAGGTGACATTTTATCAGCTGACTTTCGTAGGCGGGGCCAGCCCAGCAGACCTGTCAGATCCACCGAGCCGGCCCCGCTTTCCGCCGTCAGATAGTCTCTGGAGAATGTGGTCCCAGGTGTGAGAGAGCATAAAGGCCCCCTCATCTCGGTTCATGGTATCTTTTCCCCGCTTCCTAATTTCTATGGCCTCCTTGATCCAGCGTTTGTGTCTGTTGCTCTCTGATCCAATAATTTTTGCGTTGTCCCAGTCCATGATGTGATTATTTCTTTTGCAGTGATCTGATATTGCTGATTTTAATGTTTCTTGTTCTGCCTTTTCTTTTTGTGATCTAGTGAGTGGTCCTTGTGTTTCCTTCTCCCATTCCTTCTGGTGTTCTTTTTTTCTTGTGGTTAATGGTCTTCCAGTTTCTCCAATGTAGGTTTTGTTGCATGATCTGCATATATATTTCATATATTACATTGCATTTTTTGTCTTGTTCTATTCTGTCCTTGGGGTGTACTAATAACTGTCTTAATTTTTTGTGTGGTTTTACTGCTGTGTTTATTTTATATTTTTTCATGATCCTTTGAATTGGTTCTGTGATCCCTCGGATGTATGGTATAGTTATGGTGTCCTTGTTTTTGATTTCAGCTTTTGTTCTGTGTCTTATTTCCTGTTTGTTTTCTTTGTTTTTGACTTGCTGTTTCCCTTTGTTTATGGCCCATACTGGATATTGGCAGCGTATAAGTGCATGTTTTATGTGGTTTTCCTCCTCCTGTCTGTCTTCTTGGTATGTGATGATGGTGGCCTGTTCATATAATGTCCTGACAAATGATAGTTTGTGTGCTGTGGGGTGTTCTGATGTCCATAGTAGGTATTGATCTGTGTGGGTTTGTTTCCTGTAGACTGTGATTTTTATGCTGCCGTCATTGTTGTGGTGGATTTTCATGTCCAGAAAGGCTATGGTGCCATTTTCCTCCTCTTCATGTGTGAATTTTATATTCCCAGTGCTGTCCGTGCTATTCAGGTGGTCAGTGAGTTCTTGTGTGTGTCCTTTCCTTATTTTCTCCAGAATGTCATCCACGTATCTCTTCCAAAGGGTGGGTTTGCATTGTGTAGGTGCTGTGTTGATGGCTTTGTTTTCCAGATCCTCCATGAAAAAGCTGCTCATAATGGCTGATAGTGTGTCTCCCATTGCAAATCTTTCTTTTTGTCTGTAGATTTTTCCTCTGTATTGAAAATAGGTGGATTTTGCAACAAATTGTAATAGTTCAGATATGTCATGAACTGTGAGATTGGTGCGTCTTTTAAGGGTACTGTCATTACTGAGGCGTTCTTGCACTATATGTAGTGTGACATCAACAGGTGTCTTTGTGAATAATGATATGACATCATGTGAAATGAGGATCTCGTCTGATTCTATTTTCATATTTTTGAGTTCTTGTGCCAACTCTTTTGAGTTTTTGCAGTGGAAATCTGAGGGTTTGATGGGGGTTTGATGATTTCAACCAGGGCTTTTGATAAGTTGTACGTGACTGATCCAATACTGTCTATTACTGGCCACAGTGGGATATCCTTTTTATGTATTTTGGGGGTTCCATAGATCCAGGGGGTGATGCTGGCTGTGGGTATCAGGTGATCCTATGCATCCTTTATGATTTTTTTTTTACTTTCTAATAGGGGTTTGAGAAGGGCTTTTAGCATTTTTTCTTTTCTTCTGTGGGGCTTCTTTTAATGATTTCATATGTGCTGTCATCTGCCAACATGGTTTCCATCTGTTTTTCATATGCTTCCGTGTCCAATACTACTGTCGTTCTGCCTTTATCTGATGGGAGGACTGTGATTGTTTTATCTGTCTTGAGTGAGGTTAATGCTTTTTGTTCTTCTTTTGTAACATTGCTTTGTGGTAGTTTGGTGGTAGTTTGGCCGTTTTGAGGATTCCTGCGACTGCGTTCCGGAGTGATGCTTTTTCCCCTTGGTCCTGGATTTTTTCACATGCAAGTTCTGTTGCAAGGATGTATTCTTCATGAGATATTCTGGCTGGTGTGACGGCAAAGTTCAGTCCTCTGCTCAGCACACTTCATGTCTGGGAGTGTGCGTTTTGAGAAGTTTTTGACCCACTTAGCGTTCGTTTCAGTGTGTGTTTGTCTTCGTCCGTTCTTCCTTTCTGTAAGTATTTTTAGTTTTTTTAATTGGCGGTTTTTCAGTATAATTAATTCTTGTTCATGTGCATGTTTTAATTGTGCTTCTATCTGCTCCTGCGTTTCCTGGTCGGTCGGGTAGTGTTTCTTGAAAATGTTCATTTCCTCCTTGATCTGGTTATCGATTCTGTCCACTTTGTTTGCCGTCATTCTTATACGTTCTTTGATCAGGTCTTTCTGTGCTTTATTGATAATTTTCTCTGCATTTTTGGTTGGAATTGGATTTCTTATGTTGAGCCTTGCCGGTGTAACATCCTCATCTCTGCAACGGAGGTTAAATCTCAGGCGGTTTCTGAAGCGTGCCCATGTTTTCTCCAATTTCTCCAGCCGGCAGAAGTCTTTAATGCAATTTTGTCTATAACTTCCACATAATCGTTCAAGTAGGTTCATTTTGTCTTCTTTTAATTATTTACCTTTTGTTCTTATTAAAGACAAAAATAGAAAGATGTCTTTACACCAGAAGGAATGTGAGAAGGAAACACAAGGATGACTCACAAGATCACAAAAAGAAAAGGCAGAACAAGAAACATTAAAATCAGCAATATCAGATCACTGCAAAAGAAATAATCACATCATGGACTGGGACAACGCAAAAATTATTGGATCAGAGAGCAACAGACACAAACGCTGGATCAATGAGGCCATAGAAATCAGGAAGCGGGGAAAAGATACCATGAACCGAGATGAGGGGCCTTTAAGCTTTCCCACACCTGGGACCACATTCTCCAGATACCATCCGACGGCAGAAAGCGGGGCTGGCTCAGTGAATCTGACAGGTCTGCCGGGCTGGCCCCACCTACGAAAGTCAGCTGATAAAATGTCACCTGGTGAAGAGGATGATAAAATAAAGGCAGCGTTGGATTTTTAAATAGTTTTATTATCACCCGCCTTCATCAGAACTCGGCTCCAGCCCATAGTGTGAGCAGGCTGAAGCCTCGTTCCTCCAGCTCTCAAATAGGAGACAGTGTGTGTGTCTCGCAGCAGATGCAAAATCAGAATGAGTGAATGAGAGGTAGATTTACAGAACAGTGCAGCTTATATACTCAACTCAAACAATAGATCAAAGACATTCGCAGCAGTCAATCTGGACATTTGCATATCAGAGGTACAGACAGGATGCATGAACACAATGCATGAGTGGCACATTAACCTCACAGCTGTAAACGCAGCATGCAGCGGAAAAAAACCCAGGAGTGCGAGCTGACTGTCTCCGTGTTGTGTCTCTGTGTTGTGGGGGTTGAAATCAAACCGCTACACCTGGCAGCAATCAGCTGACTCTTCTGACGAAGGCTGCAGTGCACAGTCGAAACATGTTAAGACGGTAAAGACATCTCCTTTCTATTTTTGTCTTTAATAAAAACAAAAGGTAAATAAATTCAGGAACAAATGAGAAACAAAGTAACTGAGATCTATCAGTCTGGAAAAGGTTATAAAGCTATTTCTAAAGCTTTGGGACACCAGCGAACCACAGTGAGAGCCATTATCCACAAATGGCAAAAACATGGAACAGTGGTGAACCTTCCCAGGAGTGGCCAGCCAACCAAAATTACCCCAAGAGTGTAGCAATGACTCATCCAAGAGGTCGCAAAAGACCCCACAACAACATCCAAACATCCGCAGGCCTCATTTGCTTCAGTTAAGGTCAGTGCTCATGATGTCAGGATAAGAAAAAGACTGGGCAAAAATGGCCTGCATGGCAGAGTTCCAACACGAAAACCACTGCTGAGCAAAAAGAACATAAAGGCTTGTTTCAGTTTTGCCAGAAAACATACTTATGATCCCCAAGACTTTTGGGAAAATACTTTGTGGACTGATGAGACAAAAGTTGAACTTTTTGGAAGGTGTGTGTCCCATTACATTCGGCGTAAAAGTAACACAGCATTTCAGAAAAGGAACATCATACCAACAGTAAAATGTGGTAGTGTTAGTGTGATGGTCTGGGGCTGTTTTGCTGCTTCAGGACCTGGAAGACTTGCTGTGGTAAATGGAACTATGAATTCTGCTGTCTACCAAAAAATCCTGAAGGAGAATGTCCGGCCATCTGTTTGTGACCTTAAGCTGAAGCGCACTTGGGTTCTGCAGCAGGACAATGATCCAAAACACATCATCAAGTCCACCTCTGAATGGCTTAAGATAAACAAAATGAAGACTTTGGAGTGGCTGAGTCAAAGTCCTGACCTGGATCTGACTGAGATACTGTGGCATGACCTTAAAAGGGCAGTTCATGTTAGAAAACCCTCCAATGTATCTGAATTACAACAATTCTGCAAAGATGAGTGGACCAAAATTCCTCCACAGCACTGTAAAAGACTCATTGTCAGTTATCTCAAATGCTTGATTGGAGTTGTTGCTGCTAAGGGTGGCCCAACCAGTTATTAGGTTTAGGGGGCATTCACTTTTTCACACAGGGCCATGTAGGTTTGGAATTTTTTCCCCTTAATAATAAACACCTTCATTTAAAAACGTCATTTTGTGTTTACTTGTGTTATCTTTGTCTAATATTTAAATTTGTTTAATGATCTGAAATTGATTTTAACACACACCTTACGGTGCTGCCTAGACACATCACCAGTGATGTAACCTGTGGTCATCGTGTGTTTCGGGTTATTGTACATCATACACCCTCTCACAGGCGACCCAGCCAGGGTTGATCAGACCCTGACTCGTGTCTAAGTGGCTTGAGACGTTCATGGATCATTCCTTCTGATCCACAGCCATCGTGATGCCCTTTCGGCAGCATCAGTGATGTTCTTGAGGGCTTTCTTGTTGAGTCTCCCCCTGATCCCCAACTGCTTGAGGGCCCTGCAGAGCGATGACCGGCAAAACTTCGACAGCCAACCTCTATGGAGTAGAGCCAGGTCTTCCATCCCCTGCTATAGCAATCACCGACAAGCTCCCCATACTTGGCGCTCTTTCTTTCAAAGGCCTCTTCCATCCGGTCTTCCCGGGGCACAGTCAGTTCCAACAAGACCGCCTGCTTGGAAGATTCTAACACAAAAACGTCTGGTCTAAGTGTGGTCATTATGATGTTGTCAGGGAATCTCAGCTGTCTTCCCAGGTCGACCTTCAGTTGCCAGTCTTAGGCTGTTGCCAGAAACACCCCCCCCCCAATGGGTTTGTGCGATGCTGCGGCTTCTCAACAGCTTTGATGATGACTATGGCATGCTTTGCTGAGTGTTGCTGCCTACTGAAAGAGATCCCTGCACTGATGGACTCTGCTACAGCCTTCACCTGGTCATGTCTCTACCGATAGTGCCCCTCACTGAGAGATCTCAGGCAGCTACTTAGGATGTGTTCTAGGGAACCTCTTTGCTGGCATAGAGAGCATGAAGAGGCTTCTATCAGGCCCCAAGAGAAGAGATTGGTTGGGCTTGGAAGGACATCGTACACCGACTGGATCAAGAATTTGATCCAATGTTGCTCCACTCTCCAGAGCTATGACCAGGAGACTTTATATTCCATTGCCTCCTCCCAGCTGATCCATGCCCCCTGCTGGTGCATTCCAACTGTCCTGCTGGTTCGTGTTTCCTCCACTCCCACTCTGATTTCATTCTGGACAAACTGGCGTCTTTCTTTTCCCCAGGTCTTGCTGTACTGAGGTCTTGGGCTACTCCCAAAGCCTGCCCGCCCTGTTGCAACTGTCCCCACCAACAATTCAAACCGCAGCCATGCCTCAACCTGTTCAACGAATTCATGGGCTTTGAATTTCCTGCCCGTCTTCACCTGAATACCAGCAGATGAGACTTTGATGTCACTAGAGGCTCTGCACAGCATCAGTTCTTTTGCCAGAAACATTTAAGTGTGACAAACATACAAAAAAAAAGAGAAATCAAGAAGGGGGAAAACCCTTTTTCACACCACTGTAGGTGCAGACAGTGACAGATTGGACAGCACATGATTAATATTGCAATACAGACAGACAGTAGCAGGTATGGCATTTGTGCAAATAGTTGCAGTCAGGTGCAAAGACATACAGCAGCAGATGTATTACCATTGGTATGCCAAGTCTTTCTGTGCAAACAGCTGAGGTAGTTATTGTGTGGGTGAGTGTGTTATGGTCCAGGGGTGGGAAGGGGAGAAGTGGGCAGAGTTCAGGGTCCGGATGGCCTGGTGAACAAAGCTGTTTAGCAGTCTTGTGGAGTGGGCCCGGAGGCTCTGGTACCTTTTTCCTGAGGGCAGGGGGCTGAAGAGGAAGTGTGAGGGTGGGAGGTGTCACCAGCAATGTTGATGGTTCTGCGGGTGAGGCAGGTGTGGTCGGGGGGGGTGCAGAGGGGCACCAATGATCTTGCTGCCTGCTTTCACTGTGCATTGTACTGTCTTCCAGCAGGAGGTGGTGCAGCTTCTATACCACACCGTGATGCAGCTGGTGAGGATGCCCTCAATGGTAACTCGATAGAAAGAGCACATGATGGGGGTGAGTGGGTGAACTCATGCTCTCCTCAGTTTGCAGAGGAAATATAGGCAAGTTTGTGCCTTCTTAGCCAGTGATGTGGTGTTGTTGGACCAGGAGAGGTCCTCAGAGATTTGCACCCCCAGGAACTTGGTCCTGCTCACCCTCTCCACAGCTGCTCCAATGATGATCAGAGGGGGATGCTGTGTGTGCCTCTCCTGATGTCGACCACAATCTCCTTGGTTTTTCCCACGTTCAGGAAGAGATTATTATCTTTTCATCACTGGACCAGTTGGCTCACCTCATTTCTGTAAGTGGCCACTTCATTGTTGGTGATGAGGCCCACCACCGTCATGTCATCTGCAAACTTGATGATATGCTTGGTGCTGTAGGCTGGTACGCAGTCATGGGTCAACAGGGTGAAGAGCAGCAGGTTGAGCACACATCCTTGTGGGGCCCCTGTTCTCAGTGTGATGGTCTTGGAGGTGTTGCTGCCAACCTGTGCGTTCTGTGACCTCCCTGTGAGAAAGTCCAGCACCCAGTTGCAGTGAGAGATTTTGAGTCTCAAGTGTCTGAGATTTTGTATTAGGTGCTGGGGGATGATTTGTGGAATGTTAAACTGAAGTCCAAGAACAGCATTCACACATACAGTAGAAGTTTTTTGAGTCCAGGACGGTGAGGGCTGGATGGAGAGCAGCAGCAGTGGCATTTTCTGTGGATTTTTTTGACCTTTATGCAAACTGAGATGGGTCGTGGGAGGGAGGGAGGGAGGGTGCACTTTATGTTCTGCTTGACTTGCTGCTCGAAGCACTTCATTATGATGGAGGTCAGTGCTATGGGCCAGTAATCGTTGTAGCTGGATGGAACGGGCTTCTTTGGGACTGGTATTATGGTAGCAGTTTTGAAACAGTTGAGGACAACAACTTGAGTCAGGGAGATGTTGAAGATGTCAGCAAGGACATTCTTGAGCTCCTCCACACAGTTCTTCAGAATGCGACCTGGTATGTTGTCTGGTCAAGCTGCCTTGCATGGGTTGATCCTTGAAAGAGTCCTCTTCAAGCTAGCCAGATCCAGTCTTATAGTCTTCTCGTCTGGGAGAGGAGTGGTCTTCTGTGCTGATGTGTTGTTTTGTGCTTCAAAACGGCCAAAGAAGTCATTTAGGTTGTTAAGCAATGTGATGTCACTCACACAGGTCTGAGGTTGAGGTTTGTAGTTGGTGAGGGTCTGAATGCCATGCCAGAGAGAACATGCATCTCTGGTGATGTTGAAGTGGCTGAATATTTTCTTGCTGTACTCTTATTTTGCCTCCTTGATAAGAAGATGGATGGATGGATGGATGGATGGATGGATGGATCGATGGATGGATTGATGGATGGATCGATGGATCGATGGATCGATGGATACCATGGAACAGGTTGGCCCTAGCTGTTGTTAGTCCTGCAGTGTCAAAGGCCCTGAAGGCTGCATCCCAAGCCCTCGGAAGCCTGTGGACCTCTGCTGTCATCCATGGCTTCTATGTAACACGAACAGTGATGGTTTTGCAGTGTGTAACATCATCAATGCATTTAGTTATGTATGCTAGCAAGATGGTGATGTGATCAGAGAGACCCAGGTGAAGGAGAGGGAGGCTCTGTATGCATTCTTGTGAGTTGTGTACACCAGGTCCAGCAAATTGTCTCCTCTTGTTGGAAAGTCCACATGTTGGTGTAGTTTTGGTAGGAGGGCCTTTAAATCTGCATGATTTAAGTCTCCTGCTGTGATGCGGAATCCATCTAGACGCGCTGTTTGTGTCTCACTGATGACCTGATGGCCATTTAGTGCTTTTCTCCTCTTGCTGATGGTTTTGGGTGGGACATACACGGTAACTAGCAGGAAAGATATTCCCTTGGTAAGTAGAAGGGTCGGCACTTGATGATAAAAAAAAAAACTCCACCAACAGAGAACAGTGTTTGTGCAAAACAGTCGTATCTCGCGTCTACCAGGTCTGTATGGCATCCTCCCCTGCCATTGGATCCAACTCATCACCAGGTGGTGATCAGTTGACAGCTCTGCACCTCTCTTTAACCGAGTGTCCAAGACATATGGTCGCAGATCTGATGACACAAAAACAAAATCAATCATCGACCTGCGACCTAGGGTGTCCTGGTGCCAGTTGCACATATGGACGCCCTTATGCTTGAACATGGTGTTCATTATGGACAAACTGTGGTTAGCACAGAAGTCCAATAACTGACCACCACTCGGGTTCAGATCGGGCAGGCCGTTCCTCCCAATCACCCCCCTCCAGGATTCACTGTTGTTGCCTACATGTGCATTGAAGTCCCCCGGTAGGCCAGTAGGACAATGGAGTCTCCAAGAGGAGCACCCTCCAGCACCCCAGTCAGACTCCAAAAAGAGTGGGTATCCTGAACCATCATTTGATGTATAGGCATAGATGATGGTCAGGACCCGAATCCCAACCCAAAGGTGCAGGGAAACAACACTTTCATCCACTGGGGAAAACTCCAATATAGAGGCAGCAAGGTGGAAGGATACAAGAATACCCACCCCTGCTCGTCACCTCTTGCCCAGGGCAACTCCAGAGTAGGCCAAGCTCCAGCCCTTTTCCGGGAGACTAGTTCCAGAACCAGAGCTGTATATTGAGGTGAGGCTGATTATGTCTAGCCGGTATCTCTCAACCTCATGAACCAGCTCAGGCTCCTTCCCCACCAGAGAGGTGACATTCCACATCCCAAAAGCCAGTTTAGGAAGCCTGGGATCAGACCGCCAAGGTCTCTGCCTTCAACCGCCACCTGATCCACATAGCACCCAAACATATAGTGAGGATGTGCTGGGAACGTCTGGCTGAGGCCCCTGTCCGGGAGGTCTTCAACTCCCACCTCTGGAAGAACTTTGACCACATTCCTAGGGAGTCTGGAGACATGAAGTCTGAATGGGCCATGTTCTCCACCTCCATTGTTGAAGTGGCTGCCCAGAACTGTGGCCACAAGGTCGTCAGTGCATCTTGTGGTGGCAACCCCCGAGCCAAGTGGTGGACACCAGTGGTGAGGGGGGCCATCAGTTGAAGAAAGAGACCTACCAAGCTTGGTTGGCTTGTGGGACTCCCAAAGCAGCTGGGGTGTACCGGCAGGCCAAGCGGGGTGCAGCTTGGGTGGTTGCTGAAGCAAAAACTTGGGTGTGGGAGGAGTTTGATGAGGCCATGGAACAAGACCTTCAGTTGACCTCACAGAGATTCTGGCAAACTGTCTGGCAGCTAAGGAGGGGGAAGCAGCTCCCTGTCCACACTGTGTATGGTGCTGATGGGGCAATGCTGACTTTGACTGGGGATATCATCAGGCGGTGGAAGGAATACTTCGAGGATCTCCTCAATCCCACTAACACGCTTTCCACAGAGGAAGCGGGGATTAACAGGGGTAAACAGACAAGGTTGACCATTGTCTGTTAACCTTTGATTTTACTATTTCTGACTATTTGGCTCCTAAAGAAAAATATTACAACAGTAGATGTCTTTCAGATGATGCTGTAAAGTGGTTAGCATTGAGGCAGCACAGCAACTCACCCTTGGCCTGGGGATCCTGGGTTCGATCCCAGCCCCCGACCAACAGTGATCTGTGTGGAGTTTTGCATGTTCTCCCCGTGTCTGCGTGGGTTTACTCCGGGATTTCTCCGGTTTCCTCCCACATGCCAAAAACATGCAAGTTAGGTTAATTGGCTTCAAAAACTGGGGATTCTAAATTGTCCTTAGGAATGACTGTGAGAGTGAATGGTTGTCTGTCTCTCTGTGTTGGCCCTGCGACGCACTGGCGATCTGTCCAGGGTGTACCCTGCCTCTCGCCCAAAGATGCTGGGATAGGCTCCAGCCACCCACCCCCACCCCCCACCCCCCCGCGACCCAAAAAGGATTAAGCGGAAGAAGATGAATGAATGATGTTTCCTCTATGCCATGTGTCAACACAACGGAAATAAGCTATAGACAGCTTGCTCCGTCTGTAATTGATAGCATGGTAGATAGTATTACAGTTTCTCTGCATCAGACTCTAGATATGGTGACCCCTTTAAAAAGGTAAAAGTCTAATCAGAGATTTCTAACTCCTTGGTTCAACACAGAAACTCATAGCTTAAAACAGAAGACTTGTCAATTAGAAAGAAAATGGCGCTCCACTAATTTAGATGAAATCTATTCAGCTTGGAGAAATCATCTTTTAATTTATAAAAAAATCTCTTAGAAAAGTTAGAACGAGTTATTATTCTGCGTTAATAGAAGAGAACAAGAATAATCCCAGGTTTCTTTTCAGCACTGTAGCTAGGCTGATAAAGAGTCAGGAGTCTGTCAATCCTAGCATTCCCTTAGAGCTTACTAGTCAGGACTTTATGAACTTTTTCAATAATAAAATTTCATCTATCAGAGATAAAATAAGTCAGATTCTTCCCACCTTTAACTTAAATACAGTAACTACTACAACTCCTTCAAATGATATCTGTTTTGATGAGTTTACTCCAATTGACCTTTCAGAGTTAGACAAAATAATTTCCTCATCCAAGCCTTCAACTTGTCTTTTAGACCCTATTCCTACCAGGTTATTTAAAGACGTCATCCCATTTATTGGTAGCTTTATTCTTCAAATAATCAATTCTTCATTAACTTTAGGCCGTGTACCGCAGGCTTTTAAAACTGCTGTAATTAAACCCTTACTCAAAAAGCACTGTATACATTTTCTTTGTTATGCAGATGACACACAATTATACATGTCAATGAAGCCAGATGATAGTTATCAATTAGCCAAGTTAGAAGCCTGTCTTAAGGGAATCAAAGCTTTGATGACTTGTAATGTCCTGCTATAAAATTCAGATAAGACTGAAGTCGTTCTTGTTAGTCCAAAAAAACCTTAGAAATACATTTCCAAATCAAACTTTTAGTTTGGATGCAGTTACTCTTTCTCTTAATAGCTCTTGAGGAACCTTGGAGTTATTTTTATCAAGATCTGTTTTTCAATTCACATATTAAAGTCGCTTCTAAGACTGCCTTGTATCATTTGTGTAATATTGCCAAGACACTCTTGTCTCAGAGTGATGCTGAGAAACTGATCCACGCTTTTGTTAGTTCTAGATTAGATTATGACATAATTATAGACCCAGGGAACAAAGCACAGACTCGAGTGAATACAATTTATCCTTTTTATTGCTAACTGTGAGTGTGTGGGTGCGTGTATGTACAGTGTGTATGTTGTGCGTGTGAAGAAGAAGTGCAGTGCAGGAATCGTGCCCGGGGGAGAGCAGAATGCCGTTTAGCCTGGCAACCCTATAATGACAGAGCAGAGGTGTTAATTCTGTCCACGGAGCAAAGAGCGTGATAGTAATGGTTGCTTGCTTTGCAGATGGTCATGGAGGTGCTCCAGTTGGTCTTGAGGGCTGCAGCCAGGGAGACAGCGTCTGACTCCGTGCAGGGAAGTGGGCGAGTAGCCCTATAGTGGCGATGAAGGCTAGACCGCCGCCGGGAGGTGAGGGATCTGCCGCTGGGGAGATTCACCTGTGCACAGGGGAAGACGACTGACAAAGGTGAGTTTATAATTAGGCTTACGTGAAGCGACGAGGAGATCAGGAACTCTGATGATGAGGCCAGGGAATTGGCTGTTGACGCGAGGCGTGTCAATGGACAATGGCAGACGGCTCTGTGCCGAGTCTCAGGCAGGCCCGGTTATAAAGCCCGCTGGAGATTGGCAGCAGGTGTGCATGCAGCTGTAGTTGATGACGGCCCTGAGGGAGCCATGACAGTACTCCCCCCCCCCCCGAGAGGTGCCTCCTGGCACCTGACCAAGCCTACCCGGGTGCGTCCGGTGGAAGTCCCTGATGAGCTTCTTATCAAGCACGAATGACGGATGTACCCAGGACCTCCACTCAGGGCCATACCCCTCCCAGTCCACCAGGTACTGCAAGCCGCGACCCCAATGGTGGACATCCAGGATGGCGTTGATTCTCCAAGCCGGATCGCTGTCAATCAGTACTGGTGGAGGTAGAGTCTTGGGAGGGGGACAGAGAGGGCTGGAGCAGATGGGCTTCACCTGGGAGACATGAAATGTCAGACAGATGCGGAGAGAGGGGGGGAGACTAGACATACAGCCGCAGGGTTAACAATATGTGTGATAGGGAAGGGGCCAATGAAACGCTGGGCCAACTTTCGTTTTTCAGCCTTCAAATTAATATTCTGTGTAGACAGCCATACCTGTTGACCCACCTGGTACTGGGGAGCTGGTCTCCTGCGGTGGTTAGCCGTCCTGGTGTTGCGTTAAGCAGTACGAAGAAGAGCTCTGCGGGTGGCAGTCCAGAGCTGGCGGCAGCGCCTCACATGCGCGTGGACAGAAGGCACCGCCACTTCCTTCTCCTCTTCGGGAAAGGCCCTGAAGGGGGACATGCCGATCGCCGAGGAAACCGTCGAGTTATGGGCATACTCAATCCAGGGGAAGTGGCTGCTCCAAGACGATGGACTGGAGGCGATGACATAACGCAGTGCGGCCTCCAGCTCCTGATTGGCCCGCTCGCACTGCCCGTTGCTCTGCGGATGGTACCTGGACGACAGGCTTATCGTTGACCCCAGTGCGTTGCAGAACGCCCTCCAAACCTGGGACACGAATTAGGGCCCACGATCAGAAACGACATCGGTGGGGATCCCGTGGAGGCGTATGACATGTTGTACCAGCAGATCCACTGTCTCCCATACCGTAGGAAGCCCCCGGAGAGGAACAAAGTGGGCGGCCTTAGAGAACCAGTCCACAATGGTGAGGACTGTGGTGAAGTGGTTGGAGGGTGGAAGACCAGTCACAAAGTCCAATGCTATATGGGAGCAGGGATGGCTGGGAGCTGGCAGCGGGTGAAGGAGACCGGTTGGCGGAGAAGAAGACGTCTTCCCGGTGGCGCACTGAGCGCAGGCAAGGACGTAAGCGGTGACATCTTTCCGAAGCCCCGGCCACCAGAACAACCACTGAAGGAGCTCCACCATGCAGGACACCCCTGGATGGCACGAAAACTTAAAGGAGTGGGCCCAATGAATCACCTCACCCCGAGTTGACATGGGGACAAACAGCCACTCCGCGGGTCCACCTCCAGCATCGGGCTTAGCCTCCTGCGCCTTCAAGACCTTCTCCCTGATACCCCACAAGAGGATGCCAATGACACAAGATGCTGGAAGGATGGTGTGTTCATGGCCCTCAGCCACATCCGCAGCAAACTGCCTGGAGAGGGCGTCTGATTTGGCGTTCTTAACCCCAGGGCGATAGGTGATGGTGAAGTTAAAACGCCCAAAAAATAGTGACCAACGGGCCTGACGGGAGTTCAGCCGCTTGGCGGTCCTCAGGTATTCTAAGTTTTTATGATTGGTCCATACTATGAAAGGTTGGGTGGCCCCCTCCAACCAGTGACACCATTCCTCCAGGGCGAGCTTCACCGCCAGGAGCTCCCTGTCACCAATGTCGTAGTTCCTCTCAGCCGGGGACAGACAGCGTGAGAAGAAAGCGCAGGGGTGGACCACCCCGTCCATGGGAGAGCGCTGGGAGAGAACTGCCCCCACCCCAGAATCAGAAGCATCCACCTCAACCAGGCACTGGAGGGAAGGATCCACCTGCGTGAGGACACGGGAGGACAAGAACTCCCCCTTGAGGGTGTTGAACGCCACTGCAGCCTTCTCCATTCACCGGAAAGCCACCTTGGGGTACGTGAAACAGGTCAAGGGGAGTGTGATCATGCTGTAGTTTGGCACAAAGCGGCGTTAAAAATTGGTGAACCCCAGGAACTGCTGGAGTTGCTTCCTTGACGGGGGGGGGGGGGCACTCCACCACCGCCTTGACCTTCTCAGGGTCGGGAAGAACCTGGTTATGGGATATGATGAAACCGAGAAACAAAGTCTTGTTGGCGTGGAACTCACATTTCTCAGCTTTAACAAACAGTTTGTTTTCCAGGAGCCGTTGGAGGATCCATCTCACGTGTACCCGATGTTCATCCAGTGACTGCGAGAAGATGAGGATGTCATCCAGGTAGACAAAGACAAAGGAGCCAAGGAAATCCCGGAGAACGTCATTTATGAGGCACTGGAAGACGGCCGGCACGTTGGTCAACCCAAACGGCATCACAAGGTACTCGAAGTGGCCGCTTGGGGTCCGGAATCCTGTCTTCCACTCGTCTCCCTCCTTCATCCGCACAAGGTGGTAAGCATTGCGAAGGTCGAGCTTGGTGAACCAAGAGGCCCCCTGGAGGGAGTCGAATGCCGTGTCCATGAGGGGAAGGGTGTATTTGTCCTTTACCGTGATATTGTTGAGCCCCCTGAAGTTGATACATGGCCACAGGGAGCCATCTTTCTTGCCCACGAAGAAGAATCCTGCCCCCACCGTCGAAGAAGATGGTCGAATAATGCCCGAGCTGAGCAACTCCTTGATATAGGTATCCATCGCCTCCCATTCCGGAGCAGACAGGCTGTAGAGACGGCTCGAAGGCAGCGGGGCACCAGCCCGGAGATTGATGGCACAGTCATAAGGGTGGTGGGGGGGAAGAGACAGCACCTGCGACTTACTAAATACCACCCCCAGGTCGTGGTATTCAGACGGCACCTTGGACAAATCAGGAGGAGGAGGGGCGTGAAGGGCTAGAGACACTGACGGGGTGCATGCTGCGAACTGCAGACACGCGCTGAGGCAGAACGAGCTCCATGACGTCACACTCCCAGTCCGCCAATCAAATGATGGATTATGGAGCCTGAGCCAGGGGTAGCCAGGGGTAGCCAAAGGTAACCGGAGATGTTGAAGAGGGCAGCACCAACAAGCGTAGGTCCTCCTGATGGTTTCCTGAGACAATAACCGACACCGGGGCGGTCTGTTGGGAGACTGTTGCCAGGGGGGTTTTAGACAGGGCAATGAGCCTAAGGGGTGACTGGAGTGAATGGCAGGGAAGCCGTAATCGGGTTGCCAGGTCCCCCGATATGAAGCTCTGCTCAGCCCCCAAGTCAATCAGTGCATGTGTGGCATATTCTGTTTGTTTGTAAATGAACCTAATAGGCACGAGGCATTTGGTGAGGGGATTAGGCCGAGACGAGTCCGTGAGTCCCCCTACTGTGACACACGGACCCTCTCTCTTTGGCCGAACGGGGCAGCTCTCTACCTCATGCTCATTACTACCGCAGTACATACAAAGTCCCAGCTCCCTACGGCACTGCTTCTCAGCTAAGGAAATCTTGGAGCGCCTGACTACCATAGCTTCCTGCCCGTCTAGAGCTTCAGGTGAAGGCAGGGCCAATTGAGATGACTGGAGGAGCGGAAAAACTGGGCGCCCGAGCGACCGGAAGCTCTTCGCTTGGCTGCCCGCTCCCTCAGCCTGTTATCCAAATTGATAGCTAGGGAGATTAGCTCTGTGAGTCTCTCTGGCTTCCAAATGAGCTAGCTCATCCCGTAGGCTAGGACTTAGGCTCCGAATGAATATACTACAGAGCGAGGCATCCTCCCACCCGACCTCCTCAGCCACCACCCGGAAATCGACAGTGTAGTCCACCACGGACCTGCCCCCCCTGTCAAAGATTTAACAACCGGGTGGTTAGCACACTATCATGGTCAGAATGGTCAAATACCTCATGAAAATCGGCAAAGAACTGCTGGTAAGTTAAGCTAGCATAGCTAGGTTTAGCCATAATGGCATTTGCCCAAGCTAGTGCTCTACCCTCTAGCAGGATAGCCACATAGCCTATCCGACTATGATCTGTGGGAAAATCCCCCGGAACCCGCTGGAAGACCGTCTCACACTGGAGGATGAACCCACGGGCCTCCCCAAGCTTGCCGTCTAAGCGAGCGGGTGTGGGGACCAGTGTGAGCCAGGCCAAGGGGACCTGACTAACCTGGCTAGGAGGAGAGCTAGCAGGAGCCGGCATACTCCCCGAGACCGGAGGGAACATCCGCTGTCCATCCAGACGATCCAACCGGCTGTTAATTTGTGTTAGCTGGCTAAGGACTACTTGTTGTTGGTAAGCTAATTGCTCCACCCGAGCCTCTAGGTTGTTAACTTGGCGTGCTAGCACGCTGTCCGCTGGGTCGCTCTGACAGAGCCGAACTGACATAATTATAGACCCAGGGAACAAAGCACAGACTCGAGTGAATACAATTTATCCTTTTTATTGCTAACTGTGAGTGTGTGGGTGCGTGTATGTACAGTGTGTATGTTGTGCGTGTGAAGAAGAAGTGCAGTGCAGGAATCGTGCCCGGGGGAGAGCAGAATGCCGTTCAACCTAGCAACCCTATAATGACAGAGCAGAGGTGTTAATTCTGTCCACGGAGCAAAAAGCGTGATAGTAATGGTTGCTTACTTTGCAGATGGTCGTGGAGATGCTCCGGTTGGTCTTGAGGGCTGCAGCCAGGGAGACAGCATCTGACTCCGTGCAGGGAAGTGGGCAAGTAGCCCTGTAGTGGCGATGAATGGTAGACCGCCGCCGGGAGGTGAGGGATCCGCCGCCGGGGAGATCCACCGGTGCACAGGGGAAGACGACTGACAAAGGTGAGTTTATAATTAAGATAAGATAAGATAAGCCTTTATTAGTCCCACAACGGGGAAATTCCAGGATTGCAACAGCACAGGGATAGCAACACTCAGAGCAACAATCAGAAGGCAAGAATTAGGCTTACGTGAAGCGACGAGGAGATCAGGAACTCTGATGATGAGGCCAGGGAATTGGCTGTTGACGCGAGGTGTGTCAATGGAGAATGACAGACGGCTCCGTGTCGAGTCTCAGGCAGGCCCGGTTATGAAGCCCGCTGGAGATTGGCAGCAGGTGTGCGTGCAGCTGTAGTTGATGACGGCCCTGAGGGAGCCATGACAGATTATTGTAACTCTTTATTATCAGGTTGTCCTAAAACATCTTAAAAAGGTCTTCAGTTGATCCAAAATGCTGCTGCTAGAGTTTTAACAGGTACTAAAAAGAGAGCTCATATCTCTCTGGTTCTGGCCGCTCTTCAATGGCTTCCCATAGAGTTTAGAATTAAGTTTAAAATCCTTCTTCTCACTTTCAAAGCTCAAAACAATCAGGCCCCTTTTTAATTAAAAGATCTGATACTACCCTATTATCCTAACAAAGCACTATGCTCCCAAAATGCAGGATTACTTGTAATACCTAGAATCTCCAAAAGTACAATGGAGGGCACAGCCTTCAGTTATCAAGCTCCTCTCTTGTGGAACCAGCTGCCAATCTGGATTCGGGAGTCAGACTTGATCTTTGTTTTTAAGAATAGGGTTAAAACCTTCCTTTTTGATATAGCCTACAATTAGGGAGGGATCGGTTCCAAGGTTGTCATAGCCAGGAGCGGCACTGGGGTTAAGCTCCCAGTGCTCATAAAATGCTCCTTACGGCGTGTGTCTCGAAAAGCCTCTGACAACTAAGTCCAACTCCTAGCCTGCCCGTGTGGTTTAGTCTCTAAGCCCGGCAGAACTGCTTTTACTAATAGGAGAAGGGGCGAGGGCGGATCTCTGGCGCCTTAAAACCAGATGCTTTGGGTAGATGGTGGCTCGTCAACCTGGGAAGGTAGCCCATCTAGGGGAAGGTAAACCCTGATTTCAAACCTCCACTGCCTTGCGGCACACCCGGTCACGGGAAAGGCTTCGGGAGTCAACCCTGAGGAAAAATCCGGAGTCGGAGCCCCTAAGGCAGTTCTCTGTTGTGCTCAACATCGTTCTGGCAGCTCCTGCGACGGCGCTGGTGCCAAACTATAGCAGCCCTGCTGTTCCTTTGGATTCATCAGTGACGTGGAGAGGGGGGACATGCTGCATGGGTAACATCTTGTCCTCCATATCTTCCTGCCCAGGCTTGAATCCTACCAACGCCCAACGCTGGAAGGTAGAACACCGGTGCGCATCGGCCTGTTCAGCCACAGGCGGTGCTGTTCCAGCAGAGTAGACGTTTAGGATTCTCTTCCATGGTCATCGTAGACCGACGAGTAGGGAGGGATCATGTGTCTCTGAACCCTCCCTTAGTTATGCTGCTAATAGGTTTAGACAGCCAGTGGACCTCCAATAATGCACTGGGCTTCACTCTTTTCTTCAATCGCAATGAATTTTTTTTTTTTTTTTTGGTCATTAACATCTGTTTGTTCTCTCCTTTGGATTGAGCCCCGATCGTGCTGTTTGCTCTCTACATGTCTGTTCTTCTCAATTTCTCTATCCCATCACCCCCCAGCCAGTCGCAGTAGATGACTGCCCCTCCCTGAGCTTGGTTCTGCTAGAGGTTTCTTCTTGTTAAAAGGGAGTTTTTCCTCTCCACCATCGCCAAGCGCTTGCTCACAGGGGATTGCCTGATTGCTGGGGTCTTTCTGCAATTGTGGGGGTTCCCCCTACAGTTGAAAGTGCTATGAGATGACTGTTGTTGTGAAATGGCATTATATAAATAAAGTTGAATTGAATTGAATTGAATTGAATTGAATTGTGGACGAGGGGGATGATTCGCTCATCACAGGGGCTGAGGTTGCCAAGGTGGTTAATTCAATTCAATTCAATTCAACTTTATTTATATAGCACCATTTCACAACAACAGTCATCTCATAGCACTATCAACTGTAGGGGGAACCCCCACAGTTGCAGAAAGACCCCAGCAATTGGGCGATCCCCTGTGAGCAAACACTTGGCGACGGTGGAGAGGAAAAACTCCCTTTTAACAGGAAGAAACCTCCAGCAGAACCAGGCTCAGGGAGGGGCAGTCATCTGCTGCGACTGGCTGGAGGGTGAGGGGATAGAGAAGAAGAAAAGAACAGACATGTAGAGAGCAAACAGCACGATGGGGACTCAATCTATGGGAGAGAACAAACAAATGTTAATGACGAGCAAAAAAAATATTTCATTGAGAGTGAGAAAAGGAGTGAGGCCCAGTGCATTACTGGAGGTCCCCCGGCTGACTAAACCTATTAGCAGCATAACTAAGGGAGGGTTCAGAAACACATGATCCCTCCCTAATTGTAAGCTATATCAAAAAGGTAGGTTTTAGCCCTATTCTTAAAAACAGAGATCGAGTCTGACTCCCGAATCCAGATTAGCAGCTGATTCCACAGGAGAGGAGCTTGATAACTGAAGGCTCTGCCTCCCATTGTACTTTTGGAGATTCTAGGTATTACAAGTAATCCTGCATTTTGGGAGCGTAGTGCTCTGTTAGGATAATACGGTAGAATCAGATCTTTTAAATAAAAAGGAGCCTGATTGTTTAGAGCTTTGTAAGTAAGAAAAAGGATTTTAAACTTAATTCTAAACTCTATGGGAAGCCAATGAAGGGAGGCCAGAACCGGAGAGATATGATCTCTCTTTCTAATTCCTGTTAAAACTCTTGCTGCAGCATTTTGGATCAGCTGAAGACTTTTTAAAGATGTTTTAGGACAGCCTGATAATAAAGAATTACAATAATCTAATCTCGAGCTAACAAAAGCGTGGATCAGTTTCTCAGCATCACTCTGAGACAAGATGCTCCTAATCTTGGCAATATTACGCAAATGATAGAAGGCAGTCTTAGAAACAAATTTAATATGTGAATTGAAGGACAAATCCTGATCAAAAATAACTCCAAGGTTCCTCACAGAGCTATTAAGAGAAAGAGTAACCGCATCCAAACTGAAAGTTGGATGTTGGTTAAAAAGTTGGTTAAAAAGCTGCTTGGTAGCCGGGCCCCGGGGTGGACGAGATTCACCCTGAGTACCTGATAGAAAAGTTTCATATATATTTCATATTTGTCTTTTGCTTTGTCTCAGAGTCTGTGTAAAAGTGACATAACGCACGGCTCAGGAGACGCGCACACACAGGCTTAGAGTAGTTCAAAGAGTTTATTTACAGCAGGAGTGTATGAGTGTGTGTCTGCGGGATGCAGATGTGTTGGTGGCGGCGTCTGCTTCAGGCACAGAGGCAGATGACCGTTCGGCCGAGCAACCCTATGGAGAGAGCACAGGGAGAGGGTGACGGGCATACACCAACACAGGATGAATTATGGCAAGAGAAGATCTTACTTGAGTTGTCAGGATAGCTGGCACAGCAAGGGGAACGTAGCCCGGGAGACAGCCACCTGGAGAGCTCCGTGCAGCAGCGAAGGATGGGCGATGGAACGGAGACGTCTGCCGCCGGGGAATCCACCTGTGCACAGGGGAGCAGACTGGAAAAGGAGGTAAGGGTTCTTACCCAGAATAGTGATGCTGAAGAAAGGAATGCTCACGACGGTGAGGGAACGAAGTCTGACGGCTTCAGGCCGAGCCTCCGGGCGAGGCGGCTTTTATCCCTCGCCGCTGATGAGGATCAGGTGTGTGAGCAGGTGGCGCCACTGATGAATGGCGCGGCGTGACAAAAAGTGTCAAGGATGCAGCTGTATTATGTTATCATCTTGTTTTCGTTCAATTTGTGCAGTTCCTGTGTGACTGGTACTTAATGAGTGTCATGATTCTTGAGAAAGAGATAATCTGTACACCAAGTTTTGACCAGATGTACTGGACCAATCATGATGGACAATTCCTTCTCCACCTCTCAGATAATGAAGGGCTTAAAGAACTGAGTGATGTGTGATTGAGTCAGAATGGTGTGCCAAAAGGCTCTGAGACTATTTTTGTATTGTTCTCCACTGGCCAGTGTAATTAAATTTGCTGAAACTCTGATCCCGCCTGGTTTTTGACTGAAGGTTTAGAAGAATTTTTCTAACATACATGTATTTGGTGCCCGAACCACAGGGACTCCATGTCTCTCTCCTCCTGCTTCCAGCATTTTTGGAGCACAGAGAGCCAGTACACAGCTGTGGAAAGCCCTCTCCCGCTTCCGATTTTTGGACTTTGTGGTGTCTAACGCTTGACTTACAACTCTTTTATGTTTATTCTCAGACCAACCGCAGACTTGAACTGGGCTGGACAGACTTGAACAGACTTGAAGAGACTTGAACAAAGCTAGTCAGCTTTGTGGAAGTGAGGCACGGTCCACAGATGATGGAAGCGGAGCTGGAGAGTGACGGGGCCAACCTGCAGGCAGATCGAAGTGAGTAAATTTAATTATTAATGACGCCCAGTTCAAGTCTGCGGTCAGTCTGGGAATACACGTAAAAGAGTTGTAAGTCTTTTACCACAAAGTCCAAAAATCGGTTTTAGGGCGAGGTAGAGCTTGGCAGTCCCGGTTCGAGGCCGCGGAGAAATGCATTTTTGCCGTGTTAAGTGGACCAACAAAGGAGCGCATGGGGGTATCGAGAAAAAATCAATGCAAGACCTTCTTTACATCACAAGTGAGCATTGATTAAGTGGGAGATAACCTTAAAATAAAGATAAATAGCGCTAATATAATAAAGATAAAACTTTTGTGTGACAATAACAACCAAAATACCTTAAGGCATAATTCAGAACAGGTCTAAAATAAAATATGTCTCCAACTGAGAGATAACAGTGGCTTCAGATGGAAAAGGAAAAAAAGGGCGACAGGTTGACTTGGACTTGACTTGGAAGGTAAAATCAAAATCTGATGATAAATCTGAAAAATTGACCATGGTAAAAGGAAGGAAAAAAGATTTGACTAATATATGTTCTATCTCTTTTATGGTGCATGACGAGTTTGGCGTGGGGGCAGAGAGCAGTGCTTCTGTTCCTCCTCCTCCTCCTCCATACTCCCCCGCTGCTCAGCCCATATAACCCGATCTCACATAACTCCAGGCTGGAGAGACTACGGCTGGCGTCACCTCGCCTCCACTCACCTCCACCCCTCTACCCGGAGCAGCCACACCGGGGCGCCAAAGAGTTAAATAGATATGCACACATATCTACTCTACACTCACCATCAACACGATCAATAAAAGTGAAGATTGTCAAAAATGTTGTCACTGAACAATATCTTATGATTGAACTTTTAAATACAGCTTATAAGGGATGATCCAAACCACGAACAAGGTAACGATGAAAGTGCTGAAGCTTGATAGAACCAGGTTACAAGAGGTTTTAAGATAAGATAAGATAAGATAAGCCTTTATTAGTCCCACAATGGGGAAATTCCAGGATTGCAACAGCACAGGGATAGCAACACTCAGAGCAACAATCAGAAGGCAAGAAAAAACAAGAACAGCTAGTAAACATATGTACATATTACTATAAATATATGTATATACAGTATATATATATATATATATATATATATATATATATATATATATATATATATATATATATATATATATATATATATATATATATATATATATATATATAAATATATAGGCACACAGTGCGGAGCATTATGGTTGGTGAATGTGCAGCAGAAAGTTTAAGCTCTCTCTCCGCGGATGCGGCGGGCCAGCTGGAAGTCTTTGGGCATGATGGTGACCCTCTTAGCGAAGAAGAGACCCACCAGATAGGCCTCGCTGGCCTCCTGCAGAGCCATGACGGCGAAGCTCAGGAAGCGCAGGTCGGTCTTGAAGTCCTGAGCGATCTCCCTCACCAGGCGCTGGATGGGCAGCTTATGGATGAGCAGCTCCGTGGATTTCTGGTAGCGACGGATCTCTCTCAGAGCCACGGGCCTGTAACGGTGAGGCTTCTTCACTCCGCCGGTGGCCGGAGCGCTTTTCCGAGCAGCCTTGGTGGCTAGCTGCTTCCTGGGGGGCTTTTTCCTCCAGTAGATTTTACGGGCGGTCTGCTTGGTTCTTGCCATCGCTCTTTATTATTCTGTCTTATATTTCTTGCACGCCGCCTAAACTCCAGCCCAGCACCCGTGTCGTTTTCACTACAGTTCCCGGTATGTCGAGTTCCTCCGTTAGCACCGGGTGGCGGTTGAGTGCTAGCTAGCACTAGCTCTTCCTGCTGTAATGTCTCCTGCTGTAAACAGAGGCTCCGTCCGCCGACTCGGGAGACCTTTGGGGCGATCTGTGTGTCCGTGATATATATATACAGAGTGAAAGGTGTAGAAAGAAGGAGGAAGATAAAAAAAAGGCTGTTGCAACGGGCAGCCAACTTGTGTGGCGCCGCCAGTCCGGCGGAACCGGAACCGGTTTTGATAGGCATTCTGATTTAACTAAGGTTGCTAATGATTCAGCTGTAGAACCTTATCGGCAGCATTTGAAAAGTGTCTTTGCAAAACATGCACCCACACCTAACTGATTACATCCGCAAACATGTGGTCACATACCGCACCTGTGCATTTGACGATATGCTAACTTAGATAATAGAGGAGGAAAAGAAAGAAAAGGAAAAAAAGTGAAAGAAAAACCAACTCCTGTTTGTGTGATTGTTGACATGGGGGGCGGGCTTCCCCCCAATTCTATTTTTCAGGGTGGCACCAGAACTGGACCCCAGTGGTGGAGGGGGGACGGAGGGAGGTGTAGGACGAGCTGGCCGTGGCAAGGGAAACATGATATTTGTCATCAATGTGGACAAAAGGACCATTGGTGGAGGCAATGTCCTGGACGCCAGCAGCGGCGGAGAGGGGGTGGAGGACCTCATGAGCCGACTACCTGACTGACTACACTGAAGCTAAGTACAACTGTTGACACTAACACTGACATAACAGACATCCATTTACCTGACTTTGACATGATGTTAACAATGCAGTGTTTATCTTTAGTGACATTGCAGGTTCAGGATATTCCAATAGAGTTTCCCAACGGAGAACAGTATGAAAGCATCACATTTTCCACATGTGACAGAAGTAAATGTAATGCAGGATTTCAATGTGCCAAGGTACTGCTACTCCCTGCGTTTGGTTTCGGCCGGACCAAGCTCAGTGACATCAGACCTGCACACAAAAGCTATGCAATATTTTGAGTCCAATATCCCTACTACACAGCAGGCCACAAACCAGTATCGTTGCAGTATGTATGACAGACATCTGAGCGGCCCAGATCCAAATTATGAAAAAACATTCCGCAGAGGAATGTGGTGAGAACTGGACCAAATTCCCCAAAACTGGACACCTACTTACTGCTTTTGAATTGGGTGACCACAGTGCAGAAAGTTCACATTGATGTTCCCAACTCACCCATGTGATCACTTTTTACGTTAACAGAAGGAGAGGAACACGCATTCTCACAAATTTCAAATTCTCTGTGGTCAACAGGAAAGGCAGATGTAGGCTTAATAATAAAAATATTAAAAATGCAGAATTGGTTAAAATAAGAAAGCTTGGGATCAGTCCGCCAAGGTCTCTGCCTTTGACCGCCACCTGATCCACATAGCACCGGACCCCCATGATCCCTCCTGCAGGTGGTGAGCCCACTGGAGGGTGGACCCATGTAACTCCTTAGGGCTGAGCCCGGCCAGGTCCCATGGGTGGAAACCCGGCCACCAGATGCTAGCCATCGAACTCCTCCCCCAGGCCTGGCTCCAGGGTGGGGCCCCAGTAACCCCATACCGGGCGGGGTACACTGAATCCTTGATCTAGATATTTATCATGAGAGTCTGTTGGATTGTTCTTAGTCTGGCCCTTCACCCAGGACCAGTTTGTCTTGGGTGACCCTATCAGAGGCAAATTGCCCCGGACAACATAGCTCCTGGGATCACTGGGGCACGCAAACCCCCCACCACGATAAGGTGATGATCCATCAACCTGGAGGGGGGTGATTGGGAGGAACAGCCTGCCCGATCTGAACCCAAGTGGTGTTCAGTTATTGGACTTCTGTGCTAACCACAGTTTGTCCATAACGAACACCATGTTCAAGCATAAGGGTGTTCATATGTGCACCTGGCATCAGGACACCCTAGGTCACAGGTCGATGATCGATTTTGTTTTCGTGTCATCAGACCTGCGACCATATGTCTTGGACACTCAGGTAAAGAGAGGTGCAGAGCAGTCAACTGATCACCACCTGGTGGTGAGTTGGATCAGATGGCAGGGGAGGATGCCATTCAGACCTGGTAGACCCAAACGTATAGTGAGAGTGTGCTGGGAACATCTGGCTGAGGCCCCTGTCCGGGAGGTCTTCAACTCCCACCTCCGGAAGAACTTCAACAACATTTCAAGGGAGTCTGGAGACATGGAGTCTGAATGGGCCATGTTCTCCACCGCTATTGTTGAACCGGCGGCCCAGAGCTGTGGCCGCAAGGGGGTCGGTGCATCTCGTGGTGGCAACCCCCGAACCAAGTGGTGGACACCAGTGGTGAGGGGGGCCATTAAGCTGAAGAAGGAGTCCTATCAGGCTTGGTTGGCTTGTGGGGCTCCTGAAGCAGCTGAGGTGTACTGGCAGGCCAAGTGGAGTGCAGCTCGGATGGTTGCTGAAGCAAAAACCCGGGTATGGGAGGAGTTTGGTGAGGCCATGGAACAAGACTTTCGGTCGGCCTGGAAGAGATTCTGGCAAACTGTCTGACGGCTCAGGACGGGAAAGCAGCTCCCTGTCCACACTGTGTGTGGTGCGGATGGGGCGCTGTTGACTTTGACCAGGGATTTCGTCGGGCGGTGGAAGAAATACTTTGAGGATCTTCTCAATCCTACTGATACGCCTTCCACAGAGAAAGCAGGGCTTGTGGAAGAGGGGGATGACTTGCCTATCACAGGGGCTGAGGTTGCCAAGGCGGTTAAAAATCTTGGTGGCCGGGCCCCGGGGGTGGACGAGATTCGCCCTGAGTACCTCAAGGCCCTGGATGTTGTAGGGCTGTCATGGTTGACACACCTCTGCACATTGCGTGGAGGTCGGGGGCAGTGCCTTTGGCATGGCAAACCGGGGTGGTGGTACCTCTCTTCAAAAAAGGGGACCGGAGGGTGTGCTCAAACTTTAGAGGGATCACACTCCTCAGCCTCCCTGGGAAGGTCTATGCCAAGGTACTGGAGAGGAGAGTCCGGCAGTAGGTAGAACCTCGGATTCAGGAGGAGCAATGTGATTTTTGTCCTGGCCGTGGCGCATCGGACAAGCTCTTTACCCTCTCGAGAATTCTCGAGGGTTCGTGGGAGTTTGCCCAACCAGTTTACATGTGTTTTGTGGACTTGGAGAAGGCATTCGACCGCGTCCCTCATGGTTTTTTTGTGGGGGGTGCTTCGGGAGTATGGGGTATCGGGCTTGTTGTTACGAGCTATTCGGTCTCTGTACCACCATTGTCAGAGTTTGGTTCGTATTGCCAACACTCGGTCGGACTCATTCCCAGTGAGAGTTGGACTCCGCCAGGGCTGCCCTTTGTCACCGATCCTGTTCATAATTTTTCTGGAAAGGATTTCTACGCGCAGCCAGGGAACCGAGGGTGTCATGCTTGGTGACCACAGGATCACATCTCTGTTGTTTGCAGATGATGTTGTCCTGTTGGCTTCATCCAGCAATGACCTACAGTTCTTGCTGGGACGGTTTGCCGCTGAGTGTGAAGTGGCTGGGATGAATGAGAATCAGCACCTCCAAGTCCGAGTCCATGGTCCTCAGCTGGAAAGAGGTGGATTGTCCTCTCTGGGTTGGGGATAGGCTCCTGCCCCAAGTGGAGGAATTTAAGTATCTTGGAGTCTTATTCACGAGTGAGGGGAGAATGGAGCGAGAGATTGGCAGACGGATCGGAGCAGCATCTGCAGTGATGCAGACGTTGTACTGGTCTGTTGTGGTGAAGAGGGAGCTGAGTTCTAAGGCAAAGCTGTCGATTTACCAGTCAATCTACGTTCCTACTCTCACCTATGGTCACGAGCTTTGGGTAATGACCGAAAGAACGAGATCACGGATACAAGTGGCTGAAATGAGCTTTCTCCATAGGATTGCTGGACTCACCCTCAGAGATAGGGTGAGGAGCTCAGTCATCCGGGAGAGGCTCAGAGTAGAACCGCTACTCCTCCACATTGAAAGGAGTCAGTTGAGGTGGTATGGGCATCTGATTAGGATGCATCCTGGACGCCTCCCACTTGAGGTGTTTCGGGAACGTCCCACTGGGAGGAGACCCCGGGGCAGACCCAGGACTCGGTGGAGAGCCTATATCTCCCAGCTGGTCTGGAAGCGCCTTGGTATCCTCTCTGAAGAGCTGGAGCAGGTGTCTGGGGAGAGGGAAGTCTGGGCTTCTCTGCTTGAACTGCTGCTTCCGCGACCCGGATCTCCGGAAAAGCGGTAGAAGATGGATGGATGGATGGTTAAAATAAATGCTAAATCTCACTATAGGCCTTCATCATCATCATAGCAGTCTGTCGTGGGCGAAAATGAAAATCATTTAGATCTGATCAGATTCTTCCACACAGCTCTGTCCTTAGCCTTCCGCTGCCAGGAACTCCTGTCTATGTCCAACTTCCTCAAGTTTCTTTTTACAGTGTCTTTAAATCTGAGCCTCGGTCTACCCTGATTGCGTTTGCCCTCACATAACTGTGAGTAGAGTAACTGCCGAGGGAGACGCTGGTGGCCCATGCTCTCAACATGTCCGAGCCATCTCGGGTTCATCTGTATTAGCATGTCCTCTATTGATGGTAGACCAGCTCGTTTCAACACTTCTATATTCTACACTTCTATACTATAGGCCTTACCAAAGACAATATCCTCTATGTCCTAAAGCCCAAGAAGGCATCAAACCGGTCATGGAGGACCTGAAAGCAGCAGGTGTCATTAGCCCATGCCCAAATTCTCCCTTCAACACACTTTTGTTTCCTGTGAGGAAGGCTGGACCATCTTCTGGATGGCGAATGGTTCAAGACCTTCAGGCGGTAAGCAAAGCAGTTATCCCAAGAGCTGTTTCATCAGCAACGCTTTTTTTTTCAGCATCCCAATACATCCAGATCATCAGTTTTGGTTTGCATTCACATTCGAAAACAAGAGGTACACATTCACCAGGCTACTACAAAGTTACTATAAATCACCAACCATTTTTTCACCGGCAATGTCAGCAAATTTGGCACAGTTTTTTTCCTCCTAATGGGAGCCAGTTGCTCCTTTACACTGACAACATTTTGCTGGCATCACCTGATGAAGAAACATGCAAATAAGACACCATTGCCTTACTGAAATTTTTAGCAGAACAAGGTCACAAAGTCAACAAGTAAAAATTACAGTTGTGGGAAAAAGAACTCAAATATTTAGACCACATTTTGTCAGCAGAAGACAGACATGTTGATCCAGCTGGAAAACAAGCTATTTTGTCAGCACCAAAACCCATCACAAAAAGAGACATGATGTCATTTTTGTGTACTCTAAATTATTGTCACTCTTGAATTGCAAATTATTCATTTGAAGTGCAACCTTGTTTGATCTCATCTACAAAAAACCCATGGCTCAGGTGAACAAAACTGAAGGGACACCTGAGGCAGATGAGGCATTTGTTAAAATGAAAAAAACTTTTGGTCAGCACTGATGTCTTGGCACTCCCCAGTTACAAGAAGCCATTTGTACAAATGGCTGATTGTAGAGAGGGGCACATGACGTCGGTGCTCCTTCAGCCAAGTGGCACAAAAATGCGTCCAGTAGCATATTATTCCACAAGACTTGACCATGTTGCGAGGGCACTGCCACCATGTGTGCAGGCTGTCATAGCCGCCCCCATGGCAGTGTAGGCCTCAGCAGGGCTCATTCTTTTTCATCCTTTGACCTCGAAGGTCACACATGCAGTATCAGTCATCTTGTCACAAAATAAAATATCAGTCATCTCCCCATCCAGACACCTTGCATGCATGAAAGTGCTATTATCACAGCCTCATCTAACCATTGAACATTGCACGGTAACACAAATAAATTAATTTGTAAATTAGGCCAAGGGAAAGCACTCACAGTGTGTACTGACAGCCAGTATGCATTCTCTACCATCCATCACTTCACACAACAGTGGAAGAAAAGAGGCATGATTGCAAAGACCTCATTTTAAAACTGTTGGGCAGTGTGAAACTTCCATCTAAATTAGCCATATGCAAATGTGCGGCACATTAATTATGTGCCACACATTAATGGCACAGATTGACTCTCTAAGAAAATCACCTGCGGACAATACCGCAAAAGCAGCTGCACAAGGTCATATAGGAAACCTCACCACAGCATCTCTTTTTTAACAAGGACAGAACAGCTATCACATGACACGCTCACCCAGAAAACCGCACCACAAGCCGAAATTTATAAATGGATCCAAAAGGGAGCGATTTTTGACAACACCTCCAACCTTTTCAATAGGTTTGACCAACTGCCCTCCCCCCTGACTGCACAACAACCACTGCTGCCTATAAAGACATCAAGTCCTGCTGCCCACTCCCCACTCCACCAACACCCCTCCACTCCCAACACACAGCCCCCCAACCTGACCCTCACTAAGACCCAGGTGAGGACGGAGCTGAGGAAGATCAAGGCGAGGAAGGCGTCGGGACCGGACGGCATCAGCGCAAAGCTCCCCAAGTCCTGTGCAGACCAGCTGTGTGGGATTGTGGAGTACATCTTCAATCTGAGCCTGAAGCTGGGGAGGGTACCACAGCTGTGGAAAACATCTTGTGTGGTACCTGTACCAAAGACTTCCCACCCCAAAGATCTGAACAGCTACAGACCAGTGGCCTTGACGTCCCACATGATGAAGACCCTGGAGAGGCTGCTCCTTGCTCACCTCCGCCCCCTGGTGGGACCAGCGATGGATCCACTCCAGTTCACCTACCAGCATGGCATTGGGGTGGAGGATGCGGTGATCTTCCTCCTTCACTGTTCTCTATCCCACCTGGAGAAGCCCGGGAATGCGGTGAGGATCATGTTGTTTGACTTCTCCAGTGCTTTCAACACCATCCAATCGATGATCCTGAAGGACAAACTGCTGTGCGCAGGGGTGGACCAGCACCTGTCATCATGGATCAGAATCAGAATCAGAATCAGAATCAGATTTATTGCCATTGTTCATGTAGTACACAAACTAGGAATTTGTCTCGGTGCAATGCTGCAACATTAAACATGATAAAATAAAAGAAATAAAAAACTATACATGCAATAAAGTGTAGAATAAGAATGAGTAATACTAGTCAAAGCGGTTTTTAAATATATTAGCGAGCAGCAGATATTGTGGAGTACCACATAGTGCAGTCGGTAATGCAAAAAGAAAACAGTGATGATTGACATGAGTCTGGTTGAGCTGCTGTACATAGTGCACGAGAGTCAATAAGTCACTTAGTGTTCAGCAGTCTGATGGCAGAGGGGAAGAAGCTGTTCATGTGACGGGAGGTTTTAGTCTGAATGG
Organism: Pholidichthys leucotaenia; assembly: GCA_020510985.1. Classification (NCBI taxonomy): domain Eukaryota; kingdom Metazoa; phylum Chordata; class Actinopteri; order Cichliformes; family Pholidichthyidae; genus Pholidichthys; species Pholidichthys leucotaenia. The sequence goes on from CM035846.1 coordinate 73,704,170, forward strand.
ACCGAAGTCTTCTACCTGAGGGGAGGGGGGCAAACAGTATGTGACCAGGGTGTGAAGGATCGGCTATGATCCGGCCTGCACGCCTCCGGGTCCTGGAGATGTACAGGTCCTGGAGAGATGGGAGCTTGGATGGATCCTGGACTACCTCACAAACCGGCCTCAGTTTGTAAGAACCCAGGACTGTGTGTCCGACACGATCATCGGTAGCATGGCGCCCCCCCCCCCAGGGAACAGTTTTGGCTCCCTTCCTGTTCACCCTTAATACTGCAGACTTCTCACACAACACAACACACTGCCATCTACAGAAGTTCTCTGACGACTCTGCGATCGTTGGTCTCATCTCCTACGGGGATGAAGCTGAGTACAGAGGGCTTATCCAGGACTTTGTGGACTGGTGCCATCGGAACTGCCTCCAGATCAACGCGAGGAAAACTAAGGAGCTGGTGGTGGACTGCTGCAGGCAAGGACAACCCCTCACAGCACCAGTAAATATACAGGGAACAGACATCGAGATAGTGACATCCTATAAGTACCTGGGTGTTCATCTGAACAATAAACTAGACTGATCACACAATACTGACGCACTCTACAAGAAGGGACAGCGCAGGCTGTTCCTACTGAGGAGACTCAGGTCTTTTGGTGTACAAGGGGCGCTGCTGAAGATATTCTATGACACGGTGGTGGCATCAGCCATCACTTTTGGAGTGGTCTGCTGGGGCAGTGGCATTACAGCAGCCGATAGGAAGAGACTGAACAAACTGATCAAGAAAGCTCGCTCTGTCCTGGGGCAACGCCTTGACCCAGTGGAGAAGATGGGAGAGAGAAGGATGGTGGCTAAACTGTCATCTCTGCTGGAGTCCGAGTTCCACCCTATGCAGGACATACTGAATGCACTGAGGAGCTCATTTAGCAGCAGGCTACATCATCCTAGGTGCACAACCGAGAGGTTTCACAGGTCCTTCCTACCTACGGCTGTCAGACTGTACAACCTAAGCAAGGCTGCTTGCAGAGATAGCAAAAAGACGTGACAACCTAATAGTATTGAATGCAAAAGACGCAATAGACTTACACAATGGTCCCCTCCGGTATACAACTAGGAAAATACCGGTCGCTATGGAGGGTGAGAATATGTATGGGTACATAATCATACCATGTAGGATAACTAAGTAGACAGTTGTGCTGTTTCATTCCATCTAGCTACAATGCTCCACACTGTGTGTGTTTATATATCTACATATTATTCCATCTAGCTACAATGCTCTGCACTGTGTGTGTTTCTATATCTACATATTATTCCATCTAGCTACAATGCTCCGCACTGTGTGTGTTTATATATTTAAATATTTATTCCATCTAGCTACAATGCTCCGCACTGAGTGTGTTTATATGACGACACAACATGGCTGACACCGGAGTGAGGAGTGGTTTGATGGGCTCCACTTCTAGCCACTTTTTGCTTATCTACTTCTTCTTATTGTCTTTGTGTGTCTGGACTTGCAACAAGAAGGGTTTTCCGGCCAACTCAACTAAAAGTGAATCTACAAAGTTTTATTTATATGGATATGGACATGGTTATTTCACCCTGTACTCTATCTGGTCTTCAAAAGGCCTGAGAAAAAGCATCCAAAATAAGGCAAACATGGCTGTTAAGCAAACAACACAATATGGCAGAGGCTATACAGTTAAAGTACTGTTAGTACTGCTACTTCTGGCAGGGGATATTCACCTTAACCCGGTACCTGCCACTATTAAACAGCAGGCCACTGGGTTAGCACAAACATCTGAACCGGCGGATTGGTTGTTGCTATCAACGGCCGGCTAACACCTGAACCAGCTGATCGGCTGCAGCTGTCAACGGCCCCGCTAATATCTGAACCGGCTGATCGCCCGCTGCTGTCAACGGCCCTGCTAACATCTGAACCGGCTGATCGCCCGCTGCTGTCAACGGCCCCACTAACATCTGAACTGGCTGATCGCCCGCTGCTGTCAACGGCCCTGCTAACATCTGAACCGGCTGATCGCCCACTGCTGTCAATGGCCCTGCTAACATCTGAACTGGTGGAGCAGCATAATGCTGGTCTTCGCCTCAGTACAGCTGGACATAGCGAGTCGAACTGCACTGAACAGACTCACATATCTGATCCTGCTGTAAACAGCTGTGCTATGTCCAAACCTTTGGAAGCAGGAGCAGTTAAACAAAATGCAAATGAGGCGAGATCCGAAAACCGAGCTGTACAAAAGCAAAAACAACATTTATTTTTCCAAACTGTTAATCATGCATGAGTTCTTTGGGATACAAAGGATAAACCAAAGGGGATCCTCGGCGGACATTTAAACATACGGAGCATAATCCCCAAAAGAGATGAGATTTCGGTGTTGTTGTTGGACTCAAATCTGGACTATCTTTGTCTTTCAGAAAGCTGGCTACACAGGAACATAGACATTAATATGATCGATATTGTGGGTTATCAGTGTTTTAGAAAAGACAGGCAGGTAGGGAGGGGAGGAGTTGTCTTAATTTACATCAAAGAGAAATTTAAATGTCAACTGGTTGATTTGAATACTTCACTTGAATGTTTAGCTGTTAATGTATGTCTCTCACCGGTAATGAATTTCAAAATTGCAGTATTGTACAACCCACCGTCATACAATTCTTCTTTTTATAATGAATTAAGGATTTCTAGGCGCAGCCAGGGAATGGAAGGTGTCATGCTTGGTGACCACAGGATCTCATCTCTGTTGTTTGCAGATGATGTTGTCCTGTTGGCTTCATCCAGCAATGACCTACAGCTCTTGCTGGGACGGTTTGCCGCTGAGTGTGAAGCGGCTGGGATGAGAATCAGCACCTCCAAGTCCGAGTCCATGGTCCTCAGCCAGAAAAAGGTGGATTGTCCTCTCCGGGTTGGGGACAGGCTCCTGCCCCAAGTGGAGGAGTTTAAGTATCTTGGGGTCTTGTTCACGAGTGAGGGGAAAATGGAGCGAGAGATCGACAGACGGATTGGAGCAGCATCTGCAGTGATGCGGACGTTGTACCGGTCTGTTTTGGTGAAGAGGGAGCTTAGTTCTAAGGCAAAGCTGTCGATTTACCAGTCAATCTACGTTCCTACTCTCACCTATGGTCACGAGCTTTGGGTAATGACCGAAAGAACGAGATCACGGATACAAGCGGCTGAAATGAGCTTTCTCCGTAGGATTGCTGGACTCACCCTCAGAGATAGGGTGAGGAGCTCAGTCATCCGGGAGAGGCTCAGAGTAGAACCGCTGCTCCTCCACATTGAAAGGAGTCAGTTGAGGTGGTATGGGCATCTGATTAGGATGCCTCCTGGATGCCTCCCACTTGAGGTGTTTCAGGCACGTCCCACTGGCAGGAGACCCCGGGGCAGACCCAGGACTTGGTGCAGAGACTATGTCTCCCAGCTGGTCTGGGAACGCCTTGGTATCTTCTCTGAAGAGCTGGAGCAGGTGGCTGGGGAGAGGGAAGTCTGGGCTTCTCTGCTTGAACTGCTGCCTCCGCGACCCGGACCTCCGGAAAAGCGGTAGAAGATGGATGGATGGATGGATGGATGGTTAAACAACTTGAGAGGAGCAGAGAAACATTATTTTATGGTGACTTTAATATTAACAGGTCTGATAAAAAGGACAAACAGAAATTGAAAAGCCTCATGACTAAATTTAATTACCAACAAATGATCAAAGGACCCACCAGGATAACCAAACAATCTAGAACACTTATTGACATGGCATTTGCTAATAAACCAGAACGAATAACCAGAACCTATAATCTTGTAACCGGTCTCTCAGATCATAAAATGGTTCTTGCTGTCAGAAAACTTACTTATTTATTTATTTAGCGAATGCAAAGTCCTTAAGCCAAGCAGTTGCCTCCTGGTTTGCTGTATGGAGGGTGTGTAATCCTCCTTCCAGTCTTTGGAGCGGGCAAGCCTCTATGATGTGTTCCATTGTTTGCTCCTCTCCACATGCGCACAGAGGGCTAGGGCTACTGCCCCATCTGTAAAGGCTGGCCAAGCAGGGGCCATGTCCAGTCCTGAAGCGATTGAGTGTAGACCACTGTCTCCTTGGGAGGTTGGTGCCCGGGACCTGTTGGTTGGGGTTTATCACCAGCTGTTTGTTTGGGACCTCCTTGGTCTCCCATTCCTCTTGCCAAGCTGTCTGGATGGTAAAGTCAGCTGGGGGAGGGTTTTTCCAAATCGGCCGTCTGGATGAAAGTCGGGCAGTGGGTGGAGTGTAGATATCTGCATGGATTGGTAAGTGAGGAGAATCTTTAACTTTTTGGAGCATCCTTTGAGTTAATGCTGCTCGCCGGATGTGTGGAGGGGCTATGTTTGACAGTACAGAGAGCCAGGGGAGTGGTGTTGAGCGGATTGTTCCAGTTATAGTTCTCATGGTTGTGTTGAGCTGGGTGTCTACATGGTGTGTGTAAGATGACCTGGACCAGACAGGGGCACAATATTCTGCTACAGAGTATGAAAGGGCCAGTGCTGAGGTGCGCAGGGTGGAGACTGCCGCCCCCCATTTTGCACCAGCGAGCTTGCAGAGCAGGTTGTTTCGTAAGAAAACTTACTAAAAAGCGACTACAGCATTTTGGGGGAGTTGATATTGACAAATTAAATTTTATTATTCCCAAATCAGAAACTGCGGAGTTTGAACATTACTTAGAGAATCAAAATTGGGAGCAGCTCATGTCAATATATGAAGTAGATGATTGTTGTAATTTTATAACTGCAACAATTACAAAGTCTATAGAAAAATTTACAAAGCAAATTAAAAGTAGACAACAGAAGATTAACCTACCATGGTTAAATTATGAAATAAGAAAACTTATGAAGAGGCGAGATTCTGCATTGAAAACATCATTAACCTCTAAATTACAAAATGATCACCTTGTGTACAAAAGTTTAAGAAATAAAGTGGTACAAGAGCTGCGAAAATCAGAAGTATCTTATTACAATAAACTGATAGATCATGCAAAGGGTAACAACAGTTCCCTATGGAGGCATTTAAATAACTTAACTAATAAAAAAAATGTTCAGAAGGGGGTAAAGGAACTTAGAATCAATGGCAAGACCATCAGTGACAAGGCTATATTGGCAAATGAATTTAATTCATATTTTGTGGACTCTGTGGAAGAATTAACAAAAAACTTTGTGCTGCCAAATGTGCTCAACAACACAAAATCAATACTTTCAACAGTTTCTTTCCACATCGATGAGGTAAATGAGGAGTTAATTGCTGGTATTGTTAAAACACTGTCAAACTCAAAAACTAATGATATCTACAATATGAGCACTTCCTTTCTCAAAACGCACAGCAAAATATTAATCAAACCACTGACTCATCTCATTAATCTCTCCATTAGGTCTAGTACATTTCCATCTGGTTGGAAAAAAGCTGTTGTCATACCAGTTTATAAATCAGGCAGTAAAGACGATATATGCACTTACCGCCCAATCTCTATTTTACCAGTCCTGTCTAAGGTTCTTGAAAAAGTTGTAGCTACACAGCTGATAGACTATCTACAAGACAGTCAACTTCTTCATCCACATCAATTTTGGTTTTAGACCAGGATACTCAACAGAAACAGCAAATTGTTGCCTTATTGAAAATGTCAAACAGTCCTTGGACAGGGGTAATGTGGTAGGGGCTGTTTTTCTAGATCTCAGAAAGGCTTTCCATACTGTAAACCACAGTTTGCTTTTATCCAAAATGGTATCTTTTAACTTCTCTCCAGATACATTAGAATGGTTTGCATCTTATCTCCAGAATAGAGAACAGTGTATAAAAGTTCACCAGGATAAATCCTTATTTTTAAACAACCGTATGGGTATCCCACAAGGGTCCATTCTTGGTCCTTTACTTTTCAGCATTTTTATTAATGACTTGCCACTACACTGCTCAGCTGCAACATGTCAACTTTATGCAGATGATGCAGTTATTTACACAGCTGCCAAGACTCCAGCACAGGCTGCAGATGTACTGTCTACAAGTATGGTTGATGTCCAAGAGTGGCTCTTCCAGAACCATCTCTTGCTGAACCTTCAGAAAACAGTTTCAATCAAAAAATGTAACCTGCAACATTTTAAAGTTAATATACATGATCAAGACATCAGTTTTAGTTACAGAATTCAAATACCTTGGCATTGTACTAGATCCTCAATTCAAATTTAATCTTCATATAAAGAAAATTTCTAAAACAGTAAAAAAAAAAAATAAATCTGAACTGCTTTAAATTAATTAGATATTACATACCATACCAAGCAGCTGTACTGTATATGCATTCAATGGTTTTTTCTCATATATCATACTGTTTGACAGTCTGGGCTCAAGCAGCTCCTTCCACAATAAAACATATAGATTCATTATATAATCAAACTCTAAAAATCTTGGATAAAAAGCCCATTAGGTGGCATCACTGTTATATTTTAAAAAAAAATACAATCTATTGAGTTTTGAGAGTTTCAATGACCTCTGTTTTCTGAAATTAATTTTCAAATGTTTCCATAAATTAGCGCCAGAGCCACTTGCTGGTTTCATCCAAAGACAGGACAGCAGCAGAGCCACCAGGAGTTCTGTTAACAGTAACTGTAAAATATCCCACCGCAGAACCACATTTGGACAAACAGCTTTCTCTATAAAGGGCAGTCATATCTGGAACACAATGCCAAATGAAATTAAAATAATAACCGACTTTAAAACATTTACTACAAAGGTTAAAAACTGGCTGAAAAATAAACAAGAACGTACCCATGTAGGAAATGATTGTCTGCAGGGTGAGAGTGAATGAAGGGAAGGAATGAATGTGTTTGTTTATAGTGAGTGACGAAGGGAGGGAGACCTGAAATAGGCAAATGTGAACCAGGTTTTTATATTGTGTATTTATAATCTTGTTTGCATTGATGTATGTGGTTATTGTTTATTCTGTTTTCATTTTTTCTTTTCCTTATCCTTCTTTCTTTTTACCTGTTTCTTCTTTCTAAAGCCCATCCAGGGACAAGAGTTGCAAATTAGCTAATAGCTATACACTCTTTGTGCAACACACTAGATTGATTGTCATTTGATTAATTGTCTATGTTTATTGCACTGTCCCTGTCAAATAAACAAATAAAATTAAAAAAAATATCTACATATTTATTCCATCTAGCTACATTGCTCCGCACTGTGTGTTTATATATTCACATATTCATTCCATCTAGCTACAATACTCCCCACTGTGTTTATATATTTATAAATCTATCCCATCTAGCTACAATGCTCGGCATTGTGTGTGTGTGTGTGTGTGTGTGTATATACTGTATATATACAGTATATACTGTATATATATATATATATATATATATACTGTATATATGTAGAAGAGCTGGAATGATGAGGCAGTTTTGCATCAAAAACAGAGTCTTTAATGAACAACTCTTCTATCTTGTCTCATCTGGTGCAGAGCTTGGCAGAAGGCAAAAGAGGAAGAATTCTGCCCAGCTCACTGGTTAAATACAGGCACACATCAAAGACATGCAAAACACAAGCTGAAATCCCCCGTTATCTAAATCCCCCATTAGTCCTGTTAACTCCTCCCTTCGTCTTGGGAGGTGATGGGAAAACCTCTCCTCGCCTTAGGGGGTGAAGGTGTCAAGTCTGTTGCCGCCGCGTCCTGTGACGTCGTTGGTCTTCACACCAACAAGCGGTGAGATTCCTTTGTCCCTTTCAGAGGTGTGAAGTTCCTTTGTATATTCTGTCCCAAACATTTCCACATGCTCTAATAAATGTAGGTATGGAACATATGAGTAATATATACCACACACACACACACACACACACACACATATATATATATATATATATATATATACTGTGTGTATATATATATATATACTGTATATACACTGTATATACAGTATATATATATATATATATATATATATATATATATATATATACACACACACATCCATTCAAATGTTTGGGGTCACTTTTTTCAATGAAGATAACTTTAAACTAATCAGAAATACACTCTATACATTGCTAATGTGGTAAATGACTATTCTAGCTGCAAATGTCTGGTTTTTGGTGCAATATCTACATAGGTGTATAGAGTACAATGTGTTTGTTCATTGCGTCAGAAGGCTAATGGATGATTAGAAAACCCTTGTGCAATCATGTTAGGTCTGCAATGCTGTAATTGCTGCAAATGGAGGATTCTTTGACGAAAGCAAAGTTTGAAGGAAAAAATTATTATTTCAAATACAAATCATTATTTCTAACCTTGTCAATGTCTTGACTATAGTTTCTATTCATTTTACAACTCATGGTGGTAAATAAGTGTGACTTTTCATGGAAAACACAAAATAATTGTCTGGGTGACCCCAAACTTTTGAACGGTAGTGTGTATATATATATATATATATATATATATATATATATATATATATATATATATATATATATATATATATACTGTATATATACAGTATATGTACATATGTATACTCGCTGCTCTTCTTTTTTCTCTTGCCTTCTGATTGTTGCTCTGCGTGTTGCTATCCCTGTGCTGTTGCAATCCTGGAATTTCCCCATTGTGGGACTAATAAAGGCTTATCTTATTTTATCTTAACCTTTACAAATGCAGCAAAAACAGACCCATTTTACCATGCAAAATGTTTCAGCAGGCCTCCACTCTGCTACATGGGGTTTCCCATGTATCAAAGGGGGTATGATTAGTAAATAATGTATGATTACTAAAAATAAATAATTCTATTCAACTTTTTTATATATTCACAACAACAGTCATCTCACAGCACTTTCAAGTGTAGGGGAAACCCCCACAACTGCAGAAAGACCCCAGCAATCAGGCGATCCCCTATGAGCAAGCACTTGGCGACGGTGGAGAGGAAAAACTCCCTTTTAACCAGAAGAAACCTCCAGCAGAACCAGGCTCAGGGAGGGACAGTCATCTGCTGTGACTGGCTGTGGGGTGAGGGGATAGACAGGTAGAGAGTATAACAACAAGACGAGGACTCAGTCTATGGGAGAGAACAAACAGATGTTAATGACCAGCAAAAATATTTCATTCAGAGTGAAGCAAGGAGTGAAGCCTAATGCATTGTTGGAGGTCCCTCAGCTGTCTAAACCTATTAGCAGAAAGAAGAACTACTGTGTTTTTATTCTGTGTAGACAAAAAAAGTCAATAATTTTTTTTCCATATACTACCATAAATGATATCATGATGCAGTAGATTGCAATGTTCGTTTGTCGAAATTGGGTCAAACGGCACCGCCATATTGTGACGTAATGAGAGGAACCCAATATGTAAACAAGCATGGCTGAGTACGCTGAAGCGGAGGAAGTTGTGAGCGATTTCAGCGAAGATTTGAGCAATTTGTCAATAGTTTTTGAGAAAGAAGCAGGACCGAGTGATGAAGAAGAGTGAGTTGGTTCTAACAAAGGACTGCAACTCTATTTATCTGAACCATATCGTTCAGGAAGCGACGATGACTCGCACGTTTCAGAGGATGAAGGGTCCAACAGTGAAGGGTTAGAGATGGATATTAGTCACCTCCAAAACACTGAATGGTAATATACAGATAGATCTAAAAGAACTGGATGTGCAACTTTGATCATGTACCTTTGCTATGTTGTAAATATCAACCATAGGCATTGATTTTGTGCATATATTTATGTAATTATTATCATCATTTAATTATTTTTTCCACGTAAGGCGACCGTTATTTAATCGTTTGGTTTTAAGAAATTTTGATTTCAATTTATTTTTTTATTTACCCGATTGGGTGGTTGGGGAAATTAAAAAAAATGCTCAGATATTCAGTTTCGGTAGGTAATGAGATTTATAAAAATGAAAACTGAAAAAAGTAATGTAACTTTTTTAAACACAAAGTCGTTCCATTTGGAGTAAAGTCAACACGTGGCTTCAAAATTCATAGGGGAGGATTTCGGTGGAAAAAATAAAATAAAATCAAGTGTGCTAATTTTTTTTTTTTCTTGTCAGGGAAATTCTGGTCACAACAGCGAGTTTGTAAACAAAACTATTAAATAATAATTGCCTTATTGTTAAAAGTCTTGAATCATATGTTATGTGACATTATTTATGGGTCTTTACCGTCATAATGTGCAGCACGGTGGCGCAGTAGGCTGCACGGTGGCGCAGTGGTTAGCACTGCGGCAGCACAGTTTACCCTTGGCCGGGGGATTGTGGGGATCGTGGGATCGTGGGTTCGAGCCCAGCCCCCGACCAACAGTGATCTGTGTGGAGTTTGCATGTTCTCCCCGTGTTGCATGGGTTTACTCCGGGATTTCTCCGGTTTCCTCCCACATGCCAAAAACATGCATGTTAGGTTAATTGGCTGTTCTAAATTGTCCTTAGATATCTGTTTCCTATAGGCCCTTAGAATAGAGGGTTAGTATTAATGAAAGCGCTTTGAGTGGTCTTTGTGACTAGAAAAGCGCTATATAAGTGCAGGTTAGTTAGTTAGTTAGTTAGTTAGATATGTAGGTTGAAAAATGTTGCTTGAAGATAAGCCTGCTTCTTCATGTTCCTCTTGAAGTTCTTCACTAGTGATCGTCGCTTCTGGCTTTTTTGTCAGCAGTTCTGAGACTTCATAAATGAAATAATTAATTGCAATATTACACACTCTTAAGAAGGGACATAAGGCCAAAATATTTCACCCAGAAAACAAACATATACACTACCATTCAAAAGTTTGGGGTCACTTAGAAATTTCCTTATTTTTGAAAGAAAAGCACTGTTTTTTCAATGAAGATAACTTTAAACTAATCAGAAATACACTCTATACATTGCTAATGTGGTAAATGACTATTCTAGCTGCAAATGTCTGGTTTTTGGTGCAATATCTACATAGGTGTATAGGGGCCCATTTCCAGCAACTATCACTCCAGTGTTCTAATGGTACAATGTGTTTGCTCATTGCGTCAGAAGGCTAATGGATAATTAGAAAACCCTTGCGCAATCATGTTAGGTCTGCAATGCTGTAATTGCTGCAAATGGAGGATTCTTTGACGAAAGCAAAGTTTGAAGGAAAAAATTATTATTTCAAATACAAATCATTATTTCTAACCTTGTCAGTGTCTTGACTATATTTTCTATTCATTTTACAACTCATGGTGGTAAATAAAAGTGTGACTTTTCATGGAAAACACAAAATTGTCTGGGTGACCCCAAACTTTTGAAAGGTAGTGTGTGTGTGTGTATATATATATATATATATATATATATATATATATATATATATATATATATATATATATATATATATATATATATATATATATATATATATATATATATATATACTGTGTATATATATATATATATATATATAGTACCTAGGTACTAGGTACTAGGTACTTTAACTAGACTGTTAAACTGTAAACTGTAACTGTTAACTCTTGCTGCTGCATTTTGGATCAGCTGAAGACATTTTAAAGAAATTTTTAGGACAGCCTGATAATAAAGAGTTACAGTAGTCTAATCTAGAGCTAAAAGCATGGATTAGTTTCTCAGCATCACTCTGAGACAAGATGCTCCTAATCTTCTCTATCCCCTCACCCCCTAGCCAGTCACAGCAGATGATTGCCCCTCCCTGAGCCTGGTTCTGCTAGAGGTTTCTTCCTGGTAAAACAGAGTTTTTCCTCTCCACCATCGCCAAATGCTTGCTCACAGGGGATCGCCTTATTGCTGGGGTCTTTCTGCAATTGTGGGGTTTCCCCTACATTTGAAAGTGCCATGAGATGACTGTTGTTGTGATGTGGCGCTATATAAATGAAGTTGAATTGAATAAAGTTGAATTGAATCTTGGCAATATTATGGCAATGATAGAAGGCAGTCTTAGAAACAAGTTAAATATGTGAATTAAAAAACAGATCTTGATCAAAAATAACTCCAAGGTTCCTCACAGAACTATTAAAAGAAATTGTAACCACATCCAAACTAAGAGTTTGATTTGGAAAGGTATTTCTAAGGTTTTTTTTGGACCAACTAGAATGACTTCAGTCTTATCTGAATTTAATAGCAGGAAATTACAAGTCATCCAACCTTTGATTTCCTTAAGACAGGCCTCTAACTTGGCTAATTGATTACTATCACCTGGCTTCATTGACAGGTATAATTGTGTGTCCTCTGCATAACAATGAAAATGTATACAGTGCTTTCTAATTATGTTGCCTACCGGAAGCATATATAAACTAAAATGAATAGGGCCTAGCACAGATCCCTGTGGAACTCCGTGACTGAGCTTTGAGTTAGAAGAAAACTCATTACTGACATGAACAAACTGGAACCTATCAGATAAATAAGATCTAAACCACTGCAACGAAGTTCCATTAAGTCCAACATGGTGTTCTAATCTATCAAGTAGAATATTTTGATCGATAGTATCAAAAGCTGCACTAAAGTCTAAAAGGAAAAGGACAGAAAGAAGTCCATTATCAGATGTGATAAGGAGGTCATTAGTGAACTTCATTAAAGCTGTTTCAGTACAATGATGGATTCTAAACCCAGACTGAAATGCTTCAAATACAGACATGGACAAAATTGTTGGTACCCCTCTTTTAATGAAAGAAAAACCCACAATGGTCACAAAAATAACTTGAATCTGACAAAAGTGGTAATAAATAAAAATTCTATGAAAATTAACCAATGAAACTCAGACAATGCTTTTGAATTGTGGTTCAACAGAATTATTTTAAAAAACAAACTCATGAAACAGGCCTGGACAAAAATGATGGTACCCCTAGAAAAGATTGAAAATAACGTGACCATAGGGCATGTTCAAAATAGATGTGTCCTCTAATTAACATCACAGGCGTCTACAAACTTGTAATCAGTCATGCGGCCTATTTAAAGGGTGACAAGTAGTCACTGTGCTGTTTGGTGACATGGTGTGAACAACACTAAACATGGACCAGAGGAAGCAAAGGAGAGAGTTGTCTTGGGAGATTAGAAAGAAAATTATAGACAAGCATGTTAAAAGTAAAGGCTATAAGATGATCTCCAAGCAGCTTGATGTTCCTGTGACTACAGTTGCACATATTATTCAGAAATTTAAGATCCACGGGACTGTAGCCTACCTCGCTGGACGTGGCCGCAGGAGGAAACTTGATGAAAAATGGAAGAGATGGATAATATGAATGGTAACAAAAGAGCCCAGAACAACCTCTAAACACATTCATGGTGAACTCTAAGGTCAAGATACATCAGTGTCAGAGCGCACCATCCGTCGCTGTTTGAGCCAAAGTGGACTTCATGGGAGACGACCAAGGAGGACACCACTGTTGAAAACAAATGATAAAAAAGCCAGACTGGAATTTGCCAAACTGCATGTTGACAAGCCACAAAACTTCTGGGAGAATGTCCTATGGACAGACGAGACAAAACTGGAACTTTTTGGCAAGGCACATCAGCTCTATGTTCACAGACGCAGATATGAAGCATACCAAGAAAGGAACACTGTCTCTACTGTGAAACATGGAGGAGGTTCTGCTATGTTCTGGAGCTGCTTTGCTGCATCTGGCACAGGGTGTCTTGAATCTGTGCAGGGTACAATGAAATCTCAAGACTATCAAGGTATTCTAGAGAGAAATGTGCTGCCCAGTGTCAGACAGCTTGGTCTCAGTCGCAGGTCATGGGTCTTGCAACAGGATAATGATCCAGAACACACAGCTAAAAACAGCCAAGAATGGCTAAGAGTGAAACATTGGACTATTCTAAAGTGGCCTTCTATGAGCCCTGATCTAAATCCTATTGAACATCTGTGGAAGGAGCTGAAACATGCCGTCTGGAGAAGGCACCCTTCAAACCTGAGACAACTGGAGCAGTTTGCTCATGAGGAGTGGGCCAAAATACCTGCTGAGAGGTGCAGAAGTCTCACTGACAGTTACAGAAATCGTTTGATTGCAGTGATTGCCTCAAAAGGTTGTGCAACAAAATATTAAGTTAAGGGTACCATCATTTTTGTCCAGGCCTGTTTCATGAGTTTGTTTGTTGTTTGTTTTTTGTTTTTTTAAATAATTCTGTTGAACCACAATTCAAAAGCATTGTATGATTTTCATAGGTATAGTTTTGTCCACGTCTGTATTTAAGTTAACGGTGGGAAGAATCTGACTGATTTTATCTCTGATAGATTAAATTTTTTTATTGAAAAAGTTCATAGAGTCCTGACTAGTAAGCTCTAAGGGAATGCAAGGATTGACAGAGTCCTGACTCTTTGTCAGCCTGGCTACAGTGCTGAAAAGAAACCTGTGACTATTCTTGTTCTCTTCTATTAATGTGGAATAATAACTTGTTCTAGCTTTCCAAAGAGATTTTTTTTAATATAAATTAGAAGAGGATTTCTCCAAGCTAAACAGATTTCATCTAATTTAGTGGAGCACCATTTTCTTTCTAATTGACGAGTCTTCTGTTTTAAGCTACGAGTTTCTGTGTTGAACCAAGGGGCTAGAAATCTCTGATTAGACTTTTTCTTTTTTAAAGGGGCTACCATGTCTAAAGTCTGATGCAGAGAAGCTGTAACACTATCTACCATGCTATCAATTACAGAAGGGGAAAGCTCTCCATAGCTTATCTCTGTTGTGTTGACACATGGCATAGAGGAAACATTGTGCATAAATCTGTTAACAGTCAATCATCTGAGCGGCATCTACTGTCATAATATTTTTTTTAGGAGCCAAATAGTCAGAAATAGTAAAATCAAAGGTTAACAGACAATGGTCTGACAGTACAGGGTTATGAGGAGACACTACCAGATTTTCTATTTCTATGCCATATGTCAGAACAAGGTCCAACGTGTGGTGAAGATAATGGATAGAATTTCCTACTTTCTGAAAAAAAAAAAAAAAAACATAGAGTCTAATTTGAATTAAATGCCATATTAACCTGTTGCACTTCCATGTACCACGGGCGGGCACGTCTCTGCGTCCTAGGACGCACGAGGGCGTCTGAGTATGCACACTCTGCGTCCTAGGAGGCACTGAAAAAAAAACCCACCTGCATTTCCGTTCTTCCACTACAGACACAGCAGCGAACAGAAAGCCAAAGGAGTGCTTTGATTGGTTTAGATGTGACTGACCTCTCATTCAACTAATAAGAGCCTTGAATTGGGTTTCTGAAACCTTGAAGAACCAATGACTGAAAACCTAACAAGAAGGACCCGCCTACTAACGGCTGTGAATACAGCGAGCCAATTGAAGCACAGAAGTTTGAAAGCTGTTTTGTGTAAGGCTGGGTGACACACAAGCGTTTGCCAGTCTTTTTTTCTAACTACTGTTCTTATTTGTTTTGAAAAATCGTTCACCAAAACCGCAATCATGGAAGCACAAAACCGCAATAATGGAATTATGGTTTGACCAGGTCGCGAGACCAGAACCACAAGTCCATAACAAGCGGACCAGCTTCACGTTCGTCTGACAATGAGGAAGAGAAGTTCGCCAGCTACACTGCTGTTGTGAACAGGTGAGTGTTATAAGCTAAATTATTCTTTATCCCTGAAAATTGTAATCAAAAATGACTTTGACCGATCAGTAAATTACAGCTGTGCGTTGTAGACCGCGGTGCACCGTGACCACGGCGCAACGGGCGATGTCCGTCCTCCGTAGAGGGGGGGGGACACAACCCCCCCCACACACACACACACACACACACAGCCCTGAGTGTCACCTTTCATTAGAGCCCAAGATGAAGCTACTATATTGAATCATTCAAAAGTTACAGACGTTTTTCCAAACTGTGCCATTTGGCACAATTTGGCACAGTTCAAAAATGCCTGGGAACAACCTGAGAACAAAGCTGTGTAATATATTCATTTTTTGTGGTATTGTTACAAAATTTTGACCTCAGCTGGATAACACTTGGTTCTACATTTCTGTTGCATTTTCCAGTCCGGATCTGAAGCTGTGTGTTATTTGCAAGCATTTGTATCCAAAAAAAACACCCAGGCGAAATTTATTTTCTTTAAGTTCAGTATGTTTAGATGACTGTTACTCAGTGGCCGGAGCACTTAGAGAGATTATGACTGTTTTGCCAAAAAATTCAAAGTGTTTTCTTTTAAATGAGACCAACCCCATGAAGATGCTGTAAAGGGTTGAAGAACAGCTTTTGATTTACTTTGTGCACATTATTTTTTTGGCGTTTTTAGGGAAATTGACCAGAGTGCAAGGGGTTAAGGCAATCACTATCTACATCTACATGTATATTAAAGTCCCCTACTATAATTATTCTATCAGATGATGAGGTGTAGCTAAACATCTGACAAAGAGAGCACACCAGAGAAGAAGTGGAAGGAGACCTAGTATGTATGATTACTAAAAATAATTTTCTACAAAATAATTTGCTACTCAATTTTGTAAGAAGAAAACAATGCTCAAAGGAACTTAAGGCCTGAAAAAGGCACCTTGCCCGGCATCAGCTTATCCATTTCAAAACATTTGCATGGATTCCATTGAACTAAATAAATGTGAAGGGAAGAATTATTGTTTGGTGATTATTGATACATTTATTAAAAGGACAGAAGCCTTCCCTTGCACACATCCCAATGCTATTACGGTAGCAAAGAAACTCTTCACTGAAAAAATACCAAGATTTGGCATAACTGCAAAGATTTCTCAGATAATGGAACTCATTTTGTAAATTAGATTATATCACACTTAGGTACAACACTCAACATTAACTTGAAAAACTACTCAGCTTACCATCCACAATCTGCAGGATTAGTGTAACGCACAAATGGGACCATTAAAGAAGGCTTAGGAAAACAATGACAGAAATAGGAAAAAACAATGGATGGCAAGCCTTTCCTACTTCCACCTTTAAGGCCATTTAATTCAGGTGATGAGGAAGGGTGTTTAGCTGATTACATGCAAAGAATGTTGACTGACAGAGATATTGTTCATGCTGCTCTTCCCAGGAGGGACCATGGTGAAGCACCCATCTTGGCCAAACCGGGGGATCTGGTCCTTATCAAAGTCATCAAAAAGAAAAACTTGACTGACGCCCCCTGGCAAGGACCACACAGGGTCATTCTGGCGACACTAACAGCCGTGAAAGTCAAAGGATGTGACTCTTGGGTGCATTTGACACATTGAAATCTTTACCCCGCTCAAAACCCCCAGCAAGAAACTATTTAATCCCCATTCCCTCAGCAAGAAACTATTCAATCCTCATTCCCTCAGCAAGAGACTGTTTCTATTCTAATCCCCATTGCAAACTACATCAAAAAAAAAAAAATCCTCAACAAGTGATTGTTTAACGGCCCTCTGAGTGTGTATGTTGCCAAACTGCCACATACCCCTAGTGGTCAAGAGTGGTAAATATTTTTTTGTCAATAAAATAGCTCAGATTTCCAAGGCTATAACTTGAAAGTTGCAAGAGATAATGGCTTACTGTCAATTAGAAAGATGTAAAATATGATCCAAAGTTTCAGATAGGAATAAATTTATGCATCTAATTTGCATAATGTTGTGACACCTCTTTAAATTCCATAACTTAGTCAAAACTGGACTTTGGACGTATTTACACAAAAAAATGGTTCAGCCTTTTGACAAAGTTTCTTTTACAGAGGTATCTCATCATCTTATTTTCAAAGTATATGAACAAGAAATCAATACACTTAAAAAAAATAAATAAATCACTTACTGTTGACAAAGGGGGGCTGGCTGGCTGGATGGATGGATGGCGAGGCTGCTGCGTTTTCACACATCATGGTCCATAGTTTGCATTCTGTTGGTAATTTAAAGTCTGTATCATATCTACAAAGTCTTATGATTATCTCACATAAATTTGGCTTGTATCCCGCGGCTATTTTTGGTGTACAAAGCCACAAAAGTGACGGTGATGATAGTGGACATATTAGCTTTATGGGTTAAATGCTAAAATAGGAAAAGGAAATGAGGAGTTCTCCTTCTTTGGTGTGTATTACGTATCATCCACTGAGTCCTCCAACAGATGTCTGCCACCATTTGAAACTGGCAAATCAGTACAGTTAGTACAAATCCCCAAGGCAGGCGATCATGTCAGAGAGAGAAGACAGGCGCAGTGCCGTGCTCTGCCACTAAGGAAATGAGGAGTTCTCCTTCTTTGGTGTATTACGTATCATCCACTGAGTCCTCCAATGGATGTCTGCCACCTTTTGAAACTGACAAATCAGTACAATTAGTACAAATCCCCAAGGCAGGCGATCATGTCAGAGTGAGAAGACAGGCGCAGTGCCGTGCTCTGCCACTAGGGGCATGAAAATTCTCACACTCAAAGAGTTAACTGTTTTTCTATATGGGTGTCGGCTGGCGGTTTGTCCCAGTAATGACTTGTATAGTGAAACAACTGTTGTTTAACATGGAGAAACAAAATGTCAGCGAGAGAAGATTGGCAACTGAAGGATGCAAATGATACACCTGTTTTTTCATCATCATCATCATCCTTGTGGTGACACTTTTGTTTTGGTTATTTTTAGGGACACCAGTACCTATTAATCATAGGGCTAGATACATTACAAACACACACCATGACTGGCTAGAAGATCCAGGTCATGAAGATCACGTTTATGCTGGCAGTGTGTGGTGGAAGTATGCTAATTACACAGCCAAATCAGCTAATCGTTCAAATTGCTATGTGTGTTCTTTGCTCCAACTTTCAGCTGGTCAAATATCTGTCACTGCTAAACTAATGGAACTATTAGAAGCTGTTTGTTTCTTGCAAGAGGCGATGTATATGAATAGTACAGCAAGCAGTAATTTGAATCACACCTGTCACATTGCCTATGACTCCACTGACTGGAAACACAATGACACCCCTTACTCGGTGAAGGTAATGCTAATCTCGCCGTGGAATTTCTCCTTTTGTCTAAAAGGGTGTGGAAACTTCTCTTTAGGCATTTACCACTTTCCAGATGTGCAACGGTGCATAGTGCTTCTCGTCCCTGTACTGCTACCTGCTGGACTAACGTAGTGGGCAAAAGTTGTCCTGAAGATCCTTTTGTCAGTCTAGAAGTCTGGAAGGCAATGTCACCCTGCAGGAGCTCTGTAGCGCTGCCATTTGTGATTCTCACAAATATGGCATGCATATGGTGACGGGGTTGGTGGCTGTGTAGCCATCATGCCTACTCACACCTGCCCATGAACTGGGGCGGGGTTTGTGCCCCCGTAGCTATGACTGACCATACCATCATATTGTCGGCAGGACAGGTGGGCAGGGAAAAGAGAGATGTCTCCTTTGCACCACATGATCTCATCTGGGGCAAAGATGTGCCGGAAGAATTCAAGTTAGAAACCATGAGGCAGGAGGTACTTAATTCCTTGTTCCCTTTTGTGGGAGTGGCTAAGAATACCTTATGGATTGAAACAACTAGGTATAGACTACACACATCTGTGAAATTTTCTTTATCAGCTTTTTCCTGGTATAAATGAGGAATTAATGGCTCTTAGACTTATGCTGACCCAAAATAGAATGGTTCTTGATCAAATAACTGCCACCTGAGGGTGTGTGTGTGCAATTGTAGGAGATTATTGTTGTACTTTTATCCCTGAAAATGATGCAGATGGTCACGTGCTTGTCTCAGCCATACACAACCTGACTGCCTTGCGGGCTGCCCCGGCCAAGGACAATGTTACTGGTGA
Organism: Pholidichthys leucotaenia; assembly: GCA_020510985.1. NCBI lineage: Eukaryota > Metazoa > Chordata > Actinopteri > Cichliformes > Pholidichthyidae > Pholidichthys > Pholidichthys leucotaenia. The sequence continues at coordinate 73,723,817 of CM035846.1, forward strand.
ACAAACCTGGTTAAGTTGATTACTTTCTCCATGGAGAAGTCTCATCATGAGCCTTTTGATGATTTTGGTGGTATTACTTTTAGCCTTTTCTTTTGTCATTCCCTGTATCTGTAGTATAATGATGAGACTCATTCACGTTAACTTAGTGATGTACCATGGAGCAGTTGCCGGGGATGGTGGCAATGATGAACAAACAGCATGAGCTCAAGGTCTTTCTCCATGACCCAAGTACAGAGTAAAAATATGATTGATATGCAGAAAACCGAAATGAGTTGCATGATCATTATGTGAAGTTTGAAACATTATTTTTACTTTTATTTTGTTTTTATGTTACTCTTATTTCTGTTTTTACATTTTATTATTGCATTTTATTATTATGATTATTGTTTTGTTTTATCCTTTATGTTTGTGTTTATATAAGCTGCAATGACACATAACTATAACACACACATACAGTATATCCTAATTATATCTTTTTATTTTTATTTTATCTTCATTCTGTTTTTACTGTTGATGATTTTCTTTATTGATTAATGAGTTTATTGTTCCATTTCTCCTCCTAAAGGACTAAAATGTTTATCCGGTGCCTGGGGAAGCAGGGCTGATGGCAGACTTTCCCCGTCGTTAGCTAGTCAGGATCTGTTGCACGCAAATGCATTGGAGCTTAGCATAGTTGCCAGACAGGGTTTTAGATGCCATAAATCATTCTTTTTTGATGCCTTGCATGGCACCAAAGGAGGAAGAATGATAGAAAAGTTTCATATTTGTTTCATATTTGTCTTTTGCTTTGTCTCAGAGTCTATGTAAAAGTGTCAAGGATGTAGCTGTCTTATGTTATCATCTTGTTTTCATTCAATTTGTGCAGCTCCTGTGTGACTGGTACTGAGTGAGCATCATGATTCTTGAGAAAGAGATAATTTATACACCAAGTTTTGACCAGATGTACTGGACCAATCATGATGGACAATTCCTTCTCCACCTGTCAGATAATGAAGAGCTTAAAGAACTGAGTGATGTGTGTTTGAGTCAGAATGGTGTGCCAATAGGCTCTAAGACTATTTTTGTATTGTTCTCCACTGGCCAGTGTAATTAAATTTGCTGAAACTCTGATCCCACCTGGTTTTTGACTGAAGGTTTAGAAGAATTTTTCTAACAGTACCTCAAAGCCCTGGATGTTGTAGGGCTGTCATGGTTGACATGCCTCTGCACATTGCGTGGAGGTCCAGGACAGTGCCTTTGGCACGGCAAACCGGGTTGGTGGTTCCTGTCTTCAAGAAAGGAGACCGGAGGGTGTGCTCCAACTTTAGAGGACTCACACTCCTCAGCCTCCCTGGGAAGGTCTACGCCAAGGTACTGGAGAGGAGAGTTCGGCCGTTGGTTGAACTTTGGATTAAGGAGGAGCAATATGGTTTTCGTCCTGGCTGTGGCACATTGGACTAATTCTTTACCCTCTTGAGAATCCTCGAGGGTTCGTGGGAGTTTGCCCAACCAGTTTACATGTGTTTTGTGCACTTGGAGAAGGCATTCGACCACGTCCCTTGTGGCTTTTTGTGGAGGGGGTGCTTCGGGAGTATGGAGTATTGGGCTTGTTGTTACGAGCTATTCGGTCTCTATACGACCATTGTGAGAGTTTGGTTCGTATTGCCAACACTCAGTCAGACTCATTCCCAGTGAGAGTTGGACTCCGCCAAGGCTGCCCTTTGTCACCGATCCTGTTAAAAAAAATTTATGGACAGGATTTCTAGCACAGATCTCATCTCTGTTGTTTGCAGGTGATGTTGTCCGGTTGGCTTCATCCAGCAATGACCTACAGGTTGTTGTATCTAAATACCTTAACCCCCAGTTCTTTTATATGAAGGCCAAATAACCAGACTGAGAGATGATGCATACTTTCACTTATTTTACTGAAATTGAGATACGGATACAAGCAGCACTGGAACACAACTCTTTAGGCAATTCACCAAGAAAGTGCTGCTAAAAAAAATGGGCCCTATAGTTTTTATAAAGCTTAACCACTCCCTCATGCAAGAGAGAGGGGTTTTTCCTCAGTGTATCAGTACATTTCCGCTTATGTGACAGTTCAGCTGTGTGCAGAACTGATTCTGACTGGTTTCAGCGAGTGAATTATAGGGTGTAACCTAAACTCTGCAGTGTAGCGTGTGAAGCAAGCAGATAAAGAAGTGTGAGAAAGACAGGCCAATAAAGTCATTTTACCGACAATTCCCCCGTTGAGGTGTCCTATTAGGGCACCTCACTATAACCTAGTAACATAAGTTTAAGTTTTTGCATCTCCCCTGTTGAGATGGGTGCTAGCCCACTACACACCCCTGTGTGTAGTGTTTCTAAAGTTCTATATGTGGGTGACGCCCCCTTCCAGCAGTCACGTGGACCTGCCTCCCATCAGGTCGCCATTTCTCCAGTGGACATCGGGTGTGGTGCAGACATTATGAGTCAATATAGCTAACAATCCTATATGTGTAAAATATATTCAAAACTAAGCTATCTTCATATATGCATATATCTAACTAACTAACTAACTAACCTGCACTTATATAGCGCTTTTCTAGTCACAAAGACCACTCAAAGCACTTTCATTAATACTAACCCTCTATTCTAAGGGCCTATAGGAAACAAATATCTAGGGACAATTTAGAACAGCCAATTAACCTAACATGCATGTTTTTGGCATGTGGGAGGAAACCGGAGAAATCCCGGAGTAAACCCACGCAACACGGGGAGAACATGCAAACTCCACACAGATCACTGTTGGTCAGGGGCTGGGATCGAACCCACGATCCCACAATCCCCACAATCCCCCGGCCAAGGGTAAACTGTGCTGCCGCAGTGCTAACCACTGCGCCACCGTGCAGCATATATATGAATATATATGAAGATGCATATATGCATATACTGTATAAATATATGCATATATGAATACATTCAAATATATGCATCTATTATTTCATTAATCATTTATCACAAAGGAAACCTGTAGGGCAGAAGCACAGCAGAGTAAAATCTAACACCATGTGAATGTGCATTGTAGACCCTATTGCAGACCCTAAACTATCTCCTTGGCGTCATCTAGGTCCCCATCTAGGTTCAGTCATGGCACAACCTTGTCATCGTCCTGGCAATAGGAGAGCAGGTGGGCAGCTTCCTGGGCCCCTTGATATGGAGGCGGATCCTTGGAAGAGAAGGCCACTAAAATAGATCTTTCTTTTATTTTTTTTTTATTCTTTTAATTTTTATTCTTTAATCATGGGAATACAACAACATCCACAAAAAACAAAGATCAATAAACTAATAATAATACTTATAAGGGCTCCTTGAATTATTTTTCCCCATTTGCCAAATATATTATCAAACCAACTACCTACAAGATTATCAACGCCAGATTAAGCTTTATTGAGCTTTTAGCTCTTTAAAGGAGCTTTTAGCTCTCTTAAATGTATAAACAATAAATTAGTACAGTGGGATAAAAAAAGTATTTAGTCAGCCACCAATTGTGCAAGTTCTCCCACTTAAAAGATGAGAGAGGTCTCCAATTTTCATCATAGGTATACCTCAACTATGAGAGACAAAATAAGAAAAAAAAAATCCAGAAAATCCAGAAAGAATGAATGGGGCCATGTATCGTGAGATTTTGAGTGAAAACCTCCTTCCACCAGCAAGGGCATTGAAGATGGAACACGGCTGGGTCTTTCAGAATGACAATGATCCCAAACACACCGCCCGGGCAATGAAGGAGTGGCTTCGTAAGAAGCATTTCAAGGTCCTGGAGTGGCCTAGCCAGTCTCCAGATCTCAACTCCTCTTTGGAGGGAGTTGAAAGTCTGTGTTGCCCAGCAACAGCCCCAAAACATCACTGCTCTAGAGGAGATCTGCATGGAGGAATGGGCCAAAATACCAGCAACAGTGTGTGAAAACCTTGTGAAAACTTACAGAAAACATTTGACCTCTGTCATTGCCAACAAAGGGTATATAACAAAGTATTGAGATGAACTTTTGTTATTGACCAAATACTTATTTTACTGAGGAATTTACCAATTAATTCATTAAAAATCCTTCAATGTGATTTTCTGGATTTTTTTTTCTCATTTTGTCTCTCATAGTTGAGGTATACCTATGATGAAAATTGGAGACCTCTCTCATCTTTTAAGTGGGAGAACTTGCACAATTGGTGGCTGACTAAATACTTTTTTGCTCCACTGTATGTTTAAGATACCCGACTTTATGTATAACACGGACTGCCCTTTTTTGTAATATTAGCAATGAATTAAGTGTACTTTTATAATTGTTACCCGAGGCCTCTATACAATAGGTCAAGTATGGAAGTACTAATGAGCAATACAAGATATGAAGTGATTTGTAATCTAGGACTTGCTTAATTTTATTTATGATTGCAATATTTTTTGCAACTTTGTTTTGTATTTATCTGACGTGTGATTTCCAACTACTTTTATCATCTAGTATTACCTTGTAATAGAAATTCACTGATAATGCATTTTTCTGTTGAGATCACGTTTTATAAGTCTGTGTGTGGGTGTGTTACAACATATGTAACTTTTATCCATATATGAACTGTTTTAATATGCTGTATTAAAACAGTATAATTGTTGTTAAATAATATAATAATTGTTATTATATTGTTATTGTTATATAATTGTAATATATAATTGTTATTAAAACAATATATTATTATTTTCTTTCTTCTTGCCCTTCAGAACAGACGCCTTTTTCTTTGCTGCTCCCTCTTTTACCCTCCTTCCCTCCCTAACTGAGAATCCCAGCTTGCTGTCTTGTCTGCATCGCTGTTCTTCTGGCTGAATCTTGATCCAAATGAAAAAAATGGATTTGGTGAGCGGCTTTAATAAAATTAACAACATTTTATATAAATTCGGGCCAGGGGGAGCCCCTATGGAGAGACCCATGGATTGGAACGCATGTGTCTGCATAATTCGACTGAGGATGTGGAAACATCTACCTGGTTTGGCTAGGATCACAGGATTTTCTTCTGATTGGCTCTGGAGTTTTTCCTGGTGTATCGAAAAATTAACTGGAAGAGCTAATTAAAAGCGGTCCCGGCATAGCTGCTTCTCAACAATTCGACTAGACGGGGGAGTGCACTAACTATCGGCAATGATTAACATGGAAATTTCCATCTGGCATGCACTGTAGAGAGAATGGACTCTACCGGACATGTTTACCCATGTTCTAGAAGGGATACATCTGGAGTCATTTTTGGTGCCTCCAAGGAATGGATTTAAAGCCTAAGTATGGAAATTATAGACACAGGATTGCATGAGATGTAAAATTCTATGCTCTGTGATCTGTGTCTACCAGACCTTGAATTTGATGCCTTGTTGTCTATTTTCCTCCTGGATTAAGACAAAACAGAAGATTGTACTTCTCTTTCATAAACATACTGGGTCTGCATCTGAACTCTCATTGACATGTGACTGGCTCAGGAAATTTCCATCTGCCATGCCTCAAGGACATGCTTCCGAGTTTCAGACACTAAGACATAACATCTCGGCTGGGAGAGATTTTGCTGCCTCCAGTAACTGATAAACACCCACCTGCATTCAACATACACGAACACACTGATTCATAATACTAAATTACACCCATCCATTCACTGACTCTCTCTGACTTTTGGTCTTTTGGTTTTTTGTCCACTAAATGTTTGCTAAATATGCATTGAGGGTTTTTTTGCCTGCAATAAAAATTTTGCTTACCCATTAAGCGTCAATTTGATAAAACATGGTTTTTTTCTCTCGCCTATTGTGTCATATCATTTCTTTTCTTTTTTTTCCTTTCTTCTTTATGACTGGCGCCTAGCGGCTGCCCCGGCCTTGTATGCGCTCTGCAGAGCGTGCCCAAATGCCAAGTCACGTTTCGTTACCTTGTATTCATACATGTGTAATGACAATAAAGTTGAATCTCATCTCAATCTCATCTCATATTAACAAGCTGTTTGATGTGTCTGTTATATTTTGTGTTCCAAGATGAAATTTTATGTCACACTGACCGGCTAAAGGGTTTCATGCTCTCACTCCCTGACATAATGTAGCACACAGGCCCAGGAAACATGCACGCAGGCTCAGGATAGATTTAACAGCTTTATTCAACAAGCAGGTGTGTGTGGATGGATGTATGTGGTATGGGAATGTGCTGGGGTGAACGCCGATGCACAGGCAGCAGAGCAGCGCGCCGTACAGCCGGACAACCCTATGGAGACAAGAACAAAGGACAAGGGTAACGGGCACCACACCGAGACAGGGGATATGACTGACGGTTGCTTACTTGCAGGGACAGGTGGCTGGCGTCGGCAGGCGATGAGCCCGGGAGACAGCGTCCTGCTGGGTCTGCGCAGAAGATGGAGAGGCTATGGCGATGACGGGGGAAATCCGCCGCCAGGAGGGTCCACCTGTGCACAGGGATTAGAACTTGGAAGACAAGGTAAGGAGTTCTTACGTGTCGTTGAATCTTTGCTGGTGATCTGAGGTAGAATCACAAGCTTTGGAAACGCTGATGGGAACAGACGGCTCCAGACTGCAGCAGAGGGCAGAGTGGGCTAAATAGCCCGCTGCTGACGAAACGCAGGTGTGCGCGCAGCTGAAGCCGCTGATGAGCGGTGGGTCGTGACACTCCCTCCTCCCTTTTCTCCTCTCCTGGGAGTAAACTGCTTGACAGCCTTGAAGCCCTGTGCCTGTATCTTATATTGTGGAAGCTTCACTGAAGGCCAATAAAAAGGGTGTCCACTTTTTTACTTTTTAATTTTCTATCTGCATACAGTGCTACCCCACCACCACTTTTACATTTCCTATTTTGTGTGACATCTCATATCCATATAGCTCAAAATTTACATCTTTTTCTTCGTTAATCCATGTTTCACTTATTGCAATAATCCTAAATGGGGTGTTAAATTGGTTTAAAAACTCCTTAATGCTATCAAAGTTGGCATAGAGACTCCTACTATTAATATGTATTATTGTCAATGTCTGATCCGAATTCATAATTCCATTTAATTGTTGTTCATCATAAAAAGCACACTTATTGTTAATATGATTAAAATAGTTATTGTCTGGGTCAATATCTCCTAAAATGTCTTGTGGTTGCTGTTCAGTATTGACAAAGGTTTCAGCTTCAATTTGCCCTAATACACTTCCATTGTTAAATAAAGGATGATTGGTCAAAATACTAATCATAAGTTATGTCAACAATGTACACCAAAAGAAAAAAGAGAAGAAACACAAAGGAAAAAAGAACACAAAAATCTCCACTCATAACTTACTGCACTATTATTCGTACATCAGAACTAAGGTTTAAATTTATCTAATTCCTCCATTTCTCTAATCACCATTACTTTAGCTTCTTCTGTAGTTTCAAGCAGTTTTATCCACACCTTACAGTTCTTTGTCCATGTCAACTGTATTTTCCCATTTTCTGAGAGCCCTTTTAAATTTCAAAAATTTTATGAAGTGTATGTTTATGTTATCATATGTCTTTTTGCATCTTTTAGCATCTGATTAGAATTTTAGCATTACGAAGGTAATGAATCACGGACTTCTGCCAATGTCCGAGTTCCTGGAGGCACTGTGCACTTGATACAGTGGGACTTGTGCCAGAACCCACTCAAATTTTTGTGAAGCAATTTTAATAAATGTAAAAATCTGTATTGTCTTTGTAGTAGATTCTAAATCAAGTCCCACTGTAAACATAAATTCAGCACAAGTTGGACTTCCCTTAGACATTTGGAACTTTTCTCTTAAATTTGCATGGTTTTCTTCCTTATCAGTTTACCTTGCTCCTTATAGACATGATATTTCCTTTACAATAATCTACAGATATTTCCTTAAATATCTGGAAATTTATTAATATAACTTTTAACTTCTCCTATTGAATGTTGTGATTTCATTACCAAGCGGTTTCATTTTTATTTTTCTCTTCATTATTGATCATCTATTGATAATTTTTATGTATTATCTATTTTTCTAAGGATTGCTAATTATTTTTGCTAATTAATTTCTTTAATACCCCCTTTTTGCTGCATGGAGATGCATTTAATTTAATTTAAAAAGTAAATGCGTTTTATTAAATATTAGGTCTCTAACTCCCAAGTCACTGCTAGTCCATGATCTGTTAATTGATCATCAAATTGATTTAATATCCCTTACAGAGACTTGGTTAGGGCTAGATGATTATGTTATATTGTTGGTTTAAATGAATCACCTCCCTCCGGTTATTTAAACTGTCAAAATACCAGAAGTTCTGGTCATGGAGGAGGAGTAGCAACAATTTACCATTCCAAACTATTAGTTTTTTATTTATTTAGCGAATGCAAAGTCCTTAAGCCAAGCAGTTGCCTCCTGGTTTGCTGTATGGAGAGTGTGTAATCCTCCTTCCAGTCTTTGGAGCGGGCAAGCCTCTATGATGTGTTCCATAGTTTGCTCCTCTCCACATGCGCACAGTGGGCTAGGGCTACTGCCCCATCTGTGAAGGCTGGCCAAGCAGGGGCCATGTCCAGTCCTGAAGCGATTGAGTGTAGACCACTGTCTCCTTGGGAGGTTGGTGCCCGGGACCTGTTGGTTGGGGTTTATCACCAGCTGTTTGTTTGGGACCTCCTTGGTTTCCCATTCCTCTTGCCAAGCTGTCTGGATGGTAAAGTCAGCTGGGGGCTATTAGTTAATGTAAAGAAAAAAACATGTTATAATTCCTTTGAGGGCCTGGTCCTCAGTATTGGACACTTTAGCCATTTTAGGCTACACCCAAATTTATTTGCCATAGTTTATCGTCCTCCATCAACCTACTCAGAATTTTTATCCGAATTTGCCGAATTCTTATCTGATTTAGTACCAAAATCAGATAGAATAATTTTAGTAGGGGACTTTAGTGCTGAAATCAGAATAATTATAGTAGGGAACTTTAATATACATGTAGATGTAGGTAGTGATTGCCTTAATGTAGCATTTAATTCAATATTAGACTCAATGGGGTTTTCTTAGAAAGTAAGAAATTCTACCCATTATCTCCACCATACATTTGACCTTGTTCTGACATATGGCATAGAATCAGAAAATCTGGTAGTGTCTCCTCATGACCCTGTACTGTCAGACCATTGTCTGTTTACCTTTGATTTTACTATTTCTGACTATTTGGCTCCTAAAGAAAAATGTTACTACAGTAGATGCCTCTCAGATCATGTTGTTACCAAATTTATGCAGCTTGTTTCCTCAATGCCGTGTATCAACACGACGGAAATAAGCTATAGAAAGCTTGCTCCTTCTGTAATTGATAGCATGGTAGATAGTGTTACAGCTTCTCTGCATCAGACTCTGGACTTGGTGGCCCCCTTAAAAAAGAAAAAGCCTAATCAGAGATTTCTAACTCCTTGGTTCAACACAGAAACGCGTAGCTTAAAACAGAAGACTCGTCAATTAGAAAGAAAATGGCGCTCCACTAATTTAGATGAAATCAATTTAGCTTGGAGAAATCATATTTTAATTTATAAAAAATATCTTAGAAAAGCTAGAACAAGTTATTATTCTGCATTAATAGAAGAGAACAAGAATAATCCCAGGTTTCTTTTCAGCACTGTAGCCAGGCTGACAAAGAGTCAGGACTCTGTCAATCCTAGCATTCCCTTAGAGCTTACTAGTCAGGACTTTATGAACTTTTTCAATAATAAAATTTCATCCGTCAGAGATAAAATCAATCAGATTCTTTCCACCATTAACTTTAAATACAGTAACTACTACAACTCCTTCAATTGATATCTGTCTTGGTGAGTTTACTCCAATTAACCTTTTAGAGTTAGACAAAACGGTTTCTTCATCCAAGCCTTCAACTTGTCTTTTAGACCCTATTCCTACCAGGTTATTTAAAGAATTCTTCCCACTTATTGGCAGCTTTATTCTTCATATAATCAATTCTTCATTAACTTTAGCCCATGTACCACAGGCTTTTAAAACGGCTGTAATTAAACCCTTACTCAAAAAGCCAGCGCTGGATCCAGGAGCTTTAGCTAACTATAGACCAATCTCTGATCTTCCTTTCATTTCAAAAATCTTAGAAAGAGTTGTTACTACGCAATTATTTGACCACCTGCAGGGAAATGGTTTACTTGAAGAGTTTCAATCTGGGTTTAGAATCCATCATAGTACTGAAACAGCCTTAGTGAAGGTCACTAACGACCTCCTCACTGCATCTGATAATGGACTTGTTTCTGTAATTGTCTTTTTAGACCTTAGTGCAGCTTTTGATACTATCGATCATAATATTCTTCTTGATAGATTAGAACACTATGTTGGACTTAATGGAACTTTGTTGCAGTGGTTTAGATCTTATTTATCTGATAGGTTCCAGTTTGTTCATGTCAGTAATGAGTTTTCTTTCAACTCAAAGCTCAGTCTTGGAGTTCCCCTACAGTTGAAAGTGCTATGAGATGACTGTTGTTGTGAAATGGCGCTATATAAATAAAGTTGAATTGAATTGAATTGAATTGAACATACAACAAAGTTACAGGGTATTTGCTTGATGGGTAGTATCTTTTACTGGAAGGAAGCGTGTTACCACTTTTATGTGTTATACACAGTTAATTTAGATGAAAATATATGAGTAGTACAGCTCCTTCAAAATGAGATTTCAATAATCATGGCTTATTTTATAACGTCTCTTGAATTAATTTACAAATTCCATTTAGGAAAAACAATATAGCTGTCTGTGCAGATTTGATATGCTTCAGCATTGATAACTAAAATCAGTTTATCCAGTTGAACACAGACAGGTTGAATCCTTGTGAAAGGTTGTGTCACACTCCTTCAGTCAATGAAAAGGTGGACATTTTGCCTAATTAGAATTTGGCTTAATTTTGTACAAGGAATGCCTCATTTTATACATTCCCTGGTAAATTATGAGGTGGAATGTAGTCTCGAGGCCCAGCTTGGCCACGGCTGAACATCAGGAAAATACATTCCTTATTACTGTCACATTTCAGAAATGTGATGTTGTCACACCATTATGTAGTAAGTAACATCAAATGTATCCTGCAGTGCAAAATCATATAGACATTACATTTGTAAAGTCAGAGTCATTTAAATCATTATGTTTCATGTCATTTGCAATGTCATTTGGTCTACTTAGCTTCAAAAAATTCTTGTCAATTTAGGGGTCCTTTCTCCTGTGGTCAGTCAATGTCGCCCCACACACACACACCCACTGTCCGGCCTCTCTCCATCTCCCACAAAGATCAAATCTCGGTGCTATCCTGCAAAAAAAAATTTATGGAAAACCTTACGGCTTCCCAGTCTGCAGATCGGTGTTTACATCAACAGGAGTGCAAGTTTTATCACCTCATAAATTGATTTTACTTATGTTCCAGCGATCATCATTAGTTTTGTATCCCTTAAATGTTTATCCCAGTTGTTTATTAATATTAAGAGACACAAGTGAATTATTGTTTTTTATTATTTTATTAGATATTGCATATGTCACCAAAGATTTATTAAATTGAAAGGTAATGATGATGTTATGATTCCTTGTTAATTTGGCAAATCTAATTCCTGTTGAAAGCTAAAAAAAAAAATTGTAAATGCTTTTCCCTTTCCTTTTGAAAAACAAAGAATAAAGAATATCAGAAAAACCTTTAAATCACACCTAAAGCTTCCACAATTTGAATGTGAGTTCGCTACTCACAACAAGTACAGTGGTACCTCTACTTACAAACGTCTCTACATACGGAATTTTCAGGTTACGAGACGCCTCAACGGGAAAATATTGCCTCTAGTTACGAACGAAATTTCAGGATACGAAAGGCAAAAAAGTACGCGCTCCTCGCAGCTTCCGTAGTTTACCGAACGTAAACATACCTGTAGCTGCTCTGCCATTGGCTATCGCCTAGCATCTTCCTGGTATCCCATTGGCCAAGAAGTTTTTTTTTTTCCAAAACTTTATGCGTTTGGTTGATCTCGCCAAAGAATATGGCCGTAATACATCAACGATCAGCACGGTATTAAAACAAAACGAAGCACTTACAAGCCGACAAAAGCAAACATCCTTGGATCAGAACATGAACCACAGAAGGCAAAAGGTGACGACGTCGACGACGATAGCAGTTAAAGGGTAAATGAACATAATTTTTATTATTCTTTCTCTTTTATTATTCTCTTTTATTATTCTTTCTCTCATTTTAAACTCTCATTTTATGTTTATTGTGCAGTAATCTAATTGTAACATGTATTTGTTACATGTTTTGATGCGTTTTTACGATTTATAAAAAATTTATGCCCGAATTTTGGGGGCTTGGAACGGATTACGGCATTTACATGTAAAACGCGCCTCTACTTATGAATTTTTCACGTTACGAGAATTCTTCCGGAACGAATTAAATTCGTAAGTAGAGGTACCACTGTATTCGCTAAATATTATGTGACTCAATTAAGGTTTTACCAATTGACATGAGTAATCACTTAGTTTAAGATTATGTTCAAACAAAACAATATCATATATTAAAAGCCTTAGACCAGTGCAGAATTTAGAATTAGTAACTGCGGGTGTAAACCTAATTTCTGTTTTCAGGAATTTATGGCATAGGACCACACTCTGTGGCCTGTGTTTTTATGTTGTTTTTTTTCCCCTTTGAAGGCTGATTCTGTCTATTCTTACATAGGTCAGACTGACACAACTCACTAATCAGTCTCAGTTTACCACTGAAATTAAATTACCTTTCTCCATTTTATCAGAATTCTTGTGCTATTTCTATCTTTTCTGTTCATAAATTTACCATTTCCCAATAATAAAAACTTCATCATCATCTTGCTATGGTCTTTAGGAGGGAAAAAGTCACAGCATGGACTGTCTCAGATCCTGTTCTCGCGTTTTTCCCCTTTTTTATTACATGGTCAGGCCTAGGGTCGAAATATAAATAAGATTGCATATGTAATTTATTAAAAGGTGAGTATAGTATTATTTAAACAAAGCAACAATATAACATACAATTACCACGACCTCTGTTTGATAATCCGTAGTCTCTGGCAAACCATACTCACAAACACATTAATTATCAATCTCTTTTGAACCTCTATGCTTTAAATCATGTAATGTAGGGTATACCTAAAGCCTTCAGTGATTAGGCATTATTAAATGACAGCATGATATTGTAATATTCAATTAATTTAATCATTGTCATGCTGGTAGTATTAATTAAGATGCAAGCATTTGTACTTAACTTAGTGTTCTATGTGCCTATGGTCACATCGAGGGAGGCTCGGACAGCTGCAAGAGATCGGATCGCAGAGGCCGGTTGTTTTGGTGACAGTGGGGAAATTATTAATCCTGTGTCCTTTTTCCCTGTAAAGTGCACTGTTATCCTTCAGTCAAAAAAAAAAGTCAGTGATGCTTCAAAAATTGCTTTAAAAATATGTAAATAATTTATCACGTACGCAAAATTAGTTAAAAAAAACACAAAGTTAGATTGAAAAAGTAAAACCCCAAAACTTTGCAAAAATACCCATATATAGATTACTTCTCTTTCACTCCCCTGTCACACAGGTCAGCACCCACACAGCCAGTGTTTTTTTTTCCTTCTTTTTTTTTTCTCAAGCAACCACACACACACACACAAACACAGAATTGCTCCTCTCTCCGTTATCTCCACAAGGTCGAAGCAGCATGAAGGTCCTTCCATTTTTTCTACACTGCCGTGACACACACAACATTAGTCGACTCCTTTTGTTCAAAGCTACTATTTTCAAATATCTATAATTTTAAACATTTCTCAAAAGGAAAACAATTAATTAATCAATCATTTTATGCTAAAAAATTACATTAGTTTTACAACCTGCTCCTTCCACCTCCGCAGAGAACTCTCATCCTTTTTTTCTTCCACGCTGGAGCAGATTACACAAAGACAAAAAAACCCCAAACTGCAATAGTCCACATAAACGGCTTTGTCTGATTTATTTGGTAGGGGACCCCCCATATTGCCAAACAAGCCATCTCTTTGTAACCATTTTATTCATGTTTTAAGCTGTTTTCACTCTTCATTTAGTTTCTCTCGACGCACAGTGATTTTTAACACTTCCTCCATCTCCTTTACAGCATATCCCAAATTTCCCAAAGGGTATTTGTCACCACGGGTTGAGATGCCGTCTCGGCACTCAGCCCATGTTTTCCCTCATCCCTGCTTCCCATTGAGCAGCGTCTCATCTGGCCCCCAGCTGGCAGCATTATGGACGGCTGGGGCCAATTAGTCTTCATCAGCTGGGGCGCTGCCAATGAGGATAAATAGGAGCAGCCTCGATGACTCGGGGCTGCGACATAAACACATTGCTAAGCTGAAGCCCCTTCGTCTGGTGTCAGCTTATACTCCTCTTGCAGCATTCCTGTGTTTGTATCCCGCTGTGAGTATGTACGTCTTGCTACCCCCACATCCGGTACGAGCTGCTTACCTCTGCGCTGTGCAACCTGTGAGTGTACGTCTGCATGAGTATCTGTGCTCTCCTCATCCCTTCCCCTTTACCCTGAATAAAATATCACGACTCACTGGCTTGCCCCTGGCTCTGATTGCCCGGCTCCCTAGAGCCGGATATGACAGTATGTCGCAGCCAGAAGAGTTGCCGGCGGCCGTGGGTCGCTGTGGAAACGTACCTTTCTGTCGGGGTGTCAGCGCTGCTAGCATGCCGTTTCCCAGGAGTCACTTCCGGCGCCAGGGCGACGAGCTGAGGTCCATCTCGGAGGCTGTCGACGGGACGCTCTTCACCCTGCACGACGCCTCCAACGCGAGACGCTGGCATCCGGGCCGTGCTGAGGAACTCCTGGACTGTCACCCTCACTTTCTGTACCATCTGGAGGACAGTGCCAGGATAGACGCTGCAGGTACACAGCGAGAGAAGCTCCACGGGGTGGATGGAAATCCCGGCAGGGAGTCGAAGTGGGCGACGTCTTTCCCCGCTTCGGAGTCCCGTTCCTGCCGCCATTCCAGTCCGGGAGTTCGCGCCAACCAGAGGACTTCCCCCAACCTGCGCCACGTCACTCGGGATTCCCTTCAAGGAGCCGCAGCTGACAGCAGTTATGTCCGGGGTCGAGTGGCTGTCGCGAGCTCTACTGTGTTTCCTGTCACCACCTTCAGGCATGTGGCGGCGGCAGTGAGATTGATGGTGAGGACTTCAGGGCTACGAAGCTTTCCCGTGCTCGACGCCTTCCTCGTCTCGATCTCCGATCTGGAGCGGCGAATCCTGGGTTTCCCCCTCGCTTCGTCCCCTGGGAGTAGTCGTCATCACATCGCCGAGTCACCTCTGCACGAACCTCGTCCGGATCCAGTTCTGGGTCATCGTCAGGACCGTTCCTCCCACGCAGCTGTCATCCCTTCGCCTCGTCAGTGTGGAGATTCTACAGCCTCGTCCCCTGAGCCTCGTTCCCCCGCTGTCATTCCTGGACATTCGGGCTGGCTCACCCCGGCTGTTTCCCCCTCCTCCTCGACGCGCTTCCTGACCGCTGTGTGTGCCTGGAATCCCGGCCTGGTGAGCTCTCTGCTGGAGACAACGCGAGCGACCCTCAGACGAATTCCCGGGGGGTCCTCCGTTATCGCCGGGCGGGGAGAGGAAGAAGCAGATTCCACTACAGCAGGCGATACTCAACCTCCAGGGGGCAGGCAAGCCATTGTTTTTTCACACCTGCTTAATGATTTGCTCTGTCACATCCCTGGAGGAGAAGTTCAGGGTTCGCAGCTCCCTGAACTCTCCCCACCTGCTGTAACCTGTATGCCTAATCCCGCATCCTCTGTGTCTCTCTCCGCCGAGCGGTCCCCGGCTCCGGGTCAACGTGGTGGGATATGGAGAGGGCCTGTGGTTCCGCAGCTACATTGCGGACGGAGGAGGGGGACTGACTGCTGCGTGGAGTCTACGCCGACGACTGAGCGTCCCCGGGTCTCCACGGAGGAGCGGTTCGGTCCGGCGGGACGAGATTCTTCTGGCTTCACGCCGAGTAGATCGTCGGCGGGGTTACCTGAGCTGGAGGGATCTCAAGCTGCGCTGACCATCGTGCTGGCTGCGGGGCCCGACGCGGCTAGATGGGAGCCTGACAACGACCTCCTGACGACGGATCCTGGATCTTCGCAGTCCTGGACGGCGTCAGAACCCGAGATCAGGCGAGTGCTCTCCTTTCTTTTCTCTCTTTTTATCCCCGAGCACTTCAGCCTATCTCCAGGGGAGACAAGCCGGGTGCAGCCGTCCGCTGCGTCTGAGCTCGTCTCGCCGGGTTCTGGCGCTGCCGGTGATCCTGATCCCAGTTCTGTTTTCTCTTCTGAGCCTTCTTCCAGGGTCACCGGCAAGGAGTTGCTGTTCCTCGTGGTGCTGGAGGGTCCGGGTTCAACGTTGGAGGTCGGTTCTGGTGCAGTATTCAACGTGGGTTCGCCCGAGACCCAGTCGGGGTCCAACGTGGGTTCGCCTGAGGCCCGATCGGGGTCCGACGTGGGTGCTGCCCCAGTATTGTCCAGGTCCGGTGAGGAGGTGGCCGTTTTCCTGCGGCCTGACGCCCGCCGCCCTCGTCATCGGCTCTCCCCTGAGCCTCTTCCACCAGGATCCGCTCTGATCCTTCGCCCGTCTCAACGGTCCTGGTGGTTGAGTGATGCGGGTCGACGACCCGACCCACAGAACTTTCGGTTCGGTGATCTGGTTCCCCCCACTGGTCTGTGTTTCCCTCTGGGCAGCCTGGTTCGGCTGCCGGTGGACTGGATTCCTGGGATCTGGGTCCAGAGTTCGCCGTCCGAACACTTCTCTTTCCCTGATTCGCCAGCTGGACAATGGGCGGGGAGATCTCCGGAGCCATCTCGGCTATTTTTGGACTCTGCCTGCCATTCACCTCGGGTGTCACTTTTTCTTTTGTTATTAAGGTCACTCGGGTATAATGTTCTGTCCTGTTGGTGGATTCGTTTTTATAGTGCTGTGTTTTCCATCGCTCATGCTCAGCATTTTACTTTTTGTGCCATGTTTTTAGCCTCGTTTTTTGTATTGTAGAGTTATGTTTTGTTTTCCGTAACACCATGCTCTGCAGTTATCCATTTATTCCAGTCACTTTCATTTCTTTAGGTGACTGGGTATTTATATATTCGTGTGTGGGGGTTTTTCTTTGCCTGCACTCAGTATTTCTTTTTTGTCCTGTTGGTCATGTGCCTTGTTTTTCGTAACACCATGCTCTGTAATTGTGTATTTGTTCCAGTCACCCTCACTTTTCTTGGTGACTGTGTGTGTATGTACTTAAATTAGCGCTGTGTATAGGTTCTCCTTTATTTAACCGTACTCAGCATTTTTGCCCTGTACCTTTTTGGTGATTCTTTTTTCCTTGCTCTGGGTCACGCATGGTTGGTACTCTCTGGGTAATATGTAACCGGCGTGCTGACCCAGTTCTTCTCCCCATCTGTACCTGGGTTAATTATTCTGTTTTGTCAGTATTGTATTTGGGTTTTTCTTTCCCGCTACCCTACATTGCCCCATTGGTGTGGTCCTTCCCTTGGCTTCTTCCCCTCCGGTCCGCCTCCCTTCCTCCCACCCTAGGTGGGGGGGGGGGGGGCTGGGATGTTCCTGGTCGTTCAGGAGCCCGACCTTGAGGGGGGGCTCTGTCACCACGGGTTGAGATGCCGTCTCGGCACTCAGCCCATGTTTTCCCTCATCCCTGCTTCCCATTGAGCAGCGTCTCAGCTGGCCCCCAGCTGGCAGCATTATGGTCGGCTGGGGCCAATTAGTCTTCATCAGCTGGGGCGCTGCCAATGAGGATAAATAGGAGCAGCCTCGATGACTCGGGGCTGCGACATAAACACATTGCTAAGCTGAAGCCCCTTCGTCTGGTGTCAGCTTATACTCCTCTTGCAGCATTCCTGTGTTTGTATCCCGCTGTGAGTATGTACGTCTTGCTACCCCCACGTCCGGTACGAGCTGCTTACCTCTGCGCTGTGCAACCTGTGAGTGTACGTCTGCATGAGTATCTGTGCTCTCCTCATCCCTTCCCCTTTACCCTGAATAAAATATCACGACTCACTGGCTTGCCCCTGGCTCTGATTGCCCGGCTCCCTAGAGCCGGATATGACAGTATTCAGAGCTGCGTTTATCATTATCCATTTTATCATTGTCTTTATTGTTTTCCAGTTTTGTTGCCATTTTAATCCAACCATCTTTAAATGTTATAGTCTAATATCAATATCTTATAACATAGAATAAAATTATTATTATGATCTTATTTATCTCAACTTTTTTGCACCAACTTTTTCCACAATTTAAAAACTCTTTGCAGTAAGACCAACTGTATTTCAGAGTTGTGCGCATTGCAATTTCTCTAGGAGTTACAACCTTTTGGTCTGAGCTAAATACGCTAGGGGTGCCAACCTTCTCCTTTTTGAAATCAAGCAATGATTTCAAGGGGTTATAACCTTTTGGCAAACCTATGCATCAGCCTGGTAACACTTCTTTTGTCGGCGGCCCTATAATTTTTTTGTCTTTTTCTTATGTCCGCCCGACCTTTTTAGGTAGCCCTATAATTTTTTTTGTCTTTTTCTTATGTCCACCTTGGGATTTAAACCTTTTACCCGGACTATGCAATGCTCAACGAGGCAAATCTTCCTTTACAGTGGCCCTATAATTTTTTTGTCTTTTTCTTATGTCCACTGTACTTCTTTTAGGTGGCCCTATAATTTTTTTTTGTCTTTTTCTTTTGTCCACCCAGGGATTTCAACCTCTTGCCCAAGCAATCTTCAACCTTTCTGGTGGCCCTGTAAATTTTTTTTGTCTTTTTGTATATGTCCACTGGACTTTTAGGGACAGTATTAACGTGTCTGACTTATCCCCCGGGGTCAAAACTGCTTGAAGATTTCCTTATCAAATTCAGTAAATATTCCTTAAAAACAACATATCATAAATTCAAGACCATGTCTTAGTTTCATTCCACAAATAAAATCACACGTGCATGAATATTTAATCTCTACAGAAAGGTCTGTCCCCGAAGGGACAGGCAGAAATTTGTTGAAAAAGATTTTCTGCTCACCTTTTATAATGTTGCAGCCGTCAGTCTGTAAAGAAAAAATTCTCACGCCATTTACAAAACTAAAACTAAAATTTAGACTCGTAACTGGGCGGAAACAACAAATTGTTGCATCTAAATACCTTTACCCCCAGTTCT
The DNA here is from genome assembly GCA_020510985.1 of Pholidichthys leucotaenia. NCBI lineage: Eukaryota > Metazoa > Chordata > Actinopteri > Cichliformes > Pholidichthyidae > Pholidichthys > Pholidichthys leucotaenia. The sequence continues at coordinate 73,742,986 of CM035846.1, forward strand.
TTTATATGAAGGCCAAATAACCAGACTGAGAGATGAAGCATACTTTCACTTATTTTACTGAAATTGAGATATGGATACAAGCAGCACTGGAACACAACTCTTTAGGCAATTCCCCAAGAGAGTGCTGCTTAAAAAAAAATGGGCCCTATAGTTTTTATAAAGCTTAACCATTCCCTCATGCAAGAGGGAGGGGTTTTTCCTCAGTGTATCAGTACATTTTCACTTATGTGACAGTTTGGCTGTGTGCAGAACTGATTCTGACTGGTTTCAGCGAGAGAATTATAGGGTGTAACCTAAACTCTGCAGTGTAGCATGTGAAGCAAGCAGATAAAGAAGTGTAAGAAAGACAGGCCAATCATGTCACTTTACCGACAAGGTCTTACTGGGACTGTTTGCCGTTGAGTGTGAAGTGGATGGGATGAGAATCAGCATCTCCAAGTCCAAGTCCATGGTCCTCAGCCAGAAAAAGGGTGGAATATCCTCTCCAGGTTGGGGACAAGCTCCTGCCCCAAGTGGAGGAGTTTAAGTATCTCGGGGTCTTATTCATGAGTGAGGGGAAAATGGAGTGAGAGATTGATAGACGGATCAGAGCGGTATCTGCAGTGATGTGGATGTTGTACCGGTCCATTGTGGTGAAGAGGGAGCTAAGCTCTAAGGCAAAGCTGTCGATTTACCAGTCAATCTACATTCCTACCCTTATCTATGGTCACGAGCTTTGAGTAATGACCGAAAGAATGAGATTGTGGATACAAGCAGCTGAAATGAGCTTTCTTTGTAGGATTGCTGGACTCACCCTTAGAGATAGGATGAGGAGCTCAGTCATCCGGGAGAGGCTCAGAGTAGAACCACTGCTCCTCCACATTGAAAGGAAACAGTTAAGGTGGTTTGGGCATCTGATCAGGATGCCTCCTGCACACCTCTCACTTGAGGTGTTTCGAGCACATCCCATTGGGAGGAGACCCCTGGGCAGACCCAGGACTCGCTGGAGAGACTACATCTCCCAATTGGCCTGGGAGCATCTTGGTATCCTCTCTGAAGAGCTGGAGCAGGTGGCTGGGGAGAGGGAAGTCTGGGCTTCTCTGCTTGAACTACTACCTCTGTGACCCAGACTTTCGGAAAAGTGGAAGAAGAAGAAGAAGAAGAAGAAGAAGAAGAAGAAGAAGAAGAAGAAGAAGAAGAAGAAGAAGAAGAAGAAGAAGAAGAAGAAGAAGTTGCATCTTGGCACCAAACATCATTGAAGTAAACACACACCCCTCCTCCGCGAGTCTTCCCTCCAGCCATGAACACCCGATCAGGATGATAGCATGTTAGCCCCACTAACTGAATAGCAGCGCCTGGGATATTGTCATTTAGCCACATTTCCATAAAGATAAAAACACAGCAGTTCCGCACATCACGTTGCATAGATCTCAGGAGCTGTATGTAGTCTATTTTATTTTCTGTCACGCCGCGCCATTCATCAGCGGCGCCACCTGCTCATGCACCTGCTACTCGTCAGCGGCGAAGGATAAAAGCCGCCTCGCCCTGAGCGTCGGCCTGAAGCCGTAGACTTCATTCCTCTTTCATGGGCTTCTACCACATTCTCTTCAGCATCCTTATCTCCGGTAAGAAAATCGCTTACCTCATCTCTCCAGTCTGCTCCCCTGTGCACAGGTGGATTCCTCGGCGGCGGACTATCCCGTCCCTCGTCTCTCCTCGCTGCTGCACCGAGCCCTGCAGGTGGCTGTCTCCCGGGCTTCCATCCTTGAAGCGCCAGTCATCTGTCCCAACAAGTAAGCTTCTCTCCCTCGCCTATTCTCCTCCTGTGTTGGTGTGTGCTCATCACCCTGTGTCTGATTTCTCCCATAGGGTTGCCGGCTGAACGGTCTCCTGCCTCTGGGTCCGAAGCAGACGCCACCACCAACACATTAACATTCCGCAGACACGCACCCAAACATCCCTGTTGTTAATAAACAGTTTGAACTACTCTGAGCCTGTGTGTGTGCGTCTCCTGAGCCGAACGTTATGTCAGTACGGCTTCAGCAGAGCGGCTCGGCAGACGGCGGGCTCGCACACCGGTTTACCATCCTCGAGGCTCGGGTGGATCAGATTGTTTATCAGCAACAGGTGGTTCTTAATCAATTATTAGAACTAACTAACCGATTGAACCGCTTGGACCCCCAACAGCCGTTCCTCCCGACTCGCCAGGGTGGCGCGGCTCCTGCTGTTCCAGCGGCCGTCCAGCCGGCTCCAGTGGCACCGGTTCGGCTCACGCCGATTCCGACCCCCGCCCGCTTTAGCGGTAAGCTCGGCGGAGCGCGGGGGTTCATTATGCAGTGTGAGTCCGTGTTCCACCGTGTGCCCGGAGATTTTCCCTCGGATCACAGCCGAATTGGTTACATAGGGAATCTTCTGGAGGGGCGTGCGTTAACTTGGACCTACGCCGTAATGGCGAGGCCCAGTTATGCCACCCTCACCTATGACCAATTCGTGAGGCGCTTTCTGGAGGTCTTTGACCATTCTCAAACCGAAACGGTCCAGGTCGATCGGCTTCTCGCTCTCCAGCAGGGAAGCCGGTCGGCAGCGGACCACTCGGTCGACTTCCGGGTAGCGGCGGAGGAATTGGGCTGGGAGGAACGCTCCCTCTGTGGCCTGTTCCTCCGCAGCCTCAATAGTGATCTGAGGGATGAACTGGCTGGTCGGGATATCCCTGGGACGCTAGCGGAGCTGACGTCCTTAGCGATAAGTTTGGATAACAGGCTGCGCGAGCGCTCCTCGGGGCGGAGGTCTTCTTCTTCTCGCCTTCGTGGAGTCTCGCCGCACCTGTTCCAAGCTCGCCCCCTGGCGGCGCCGCCAGCATCGCGCCCCGAGGAGTCGGAGCCGATGGTGACGGGCTGGACTAAACTTTCCCCTGTGGAGAAACAACGCCGCCGTGAGTTGGGCCTCTGCATGTATTGCGGAGGCGACCAACACACCGTGGAGCGTTGTCCACGGAAAGCCAGTCGGTGGGGTCCGCGAGTCACTGTTGGAAGCCTCGCGGATGTCAATCGGTTAGGATCACTCACTCAATTGAAGCTGCCCATCCGTTTCTGCCATAACCCCACTGGGCACCTCACCCACGCACTGGTGGATTCGGGCGCAGAAGGCAGCTTCATTTCACAAAGCCTGGCAACCCGATTGGGCATCCGCTGCCAGGCACTCAACACTCCCATCTCCCTAATCCACCTCTCCCGTGCCACCCTCGGGAGAGTGACACATCAAACTGTCCCCCTACCGGTCATCATCTCGGGAAACCACCGGGAGGAGATGACCTTTTACGTCCTTCCCAACTCTGTGTCGCCCGTCATCCTGGGGTATCCCTGGCTCCGCCTTCACAATCCGGTCCTGGATTGGAAATCAGCTGGGATATCGGCATGGAGTACGTTCTGTATGGGCACCTGCCTTCAGTCCGCTGCCTGCTCTCCGTCCGCTCCTCCCCCTGCGACGGACGCTGCACCCCCGGACCTGTCTCTGGTGCCCCCAGAATTTCACGACCTGGGTATGGTGTTCAGCAAAGCGAAAGCTATGTCTCTCCCCCCTCATCAGCCCTATGACTGCGCCGTCAACCTCCGCCAGGGGGCTCCCTTACCTTCTGGTCGCCTTTACAGCCTGTCTGCGCCGGAGAAGGAGACGATGAACGCCTACCTGAAGGAGTCATTAAGTGCTGGGATTATCCGCCTATCATCGTCGCCCGTGGGGGCAGGGTTCTTCTTCGTGGGAAAGAAGGATGGGTCCCTCCGCCCTTGTATCGACTACCGGGCCCTCAATAATATCACGGAGAAGGACCGTTACACCCTGCCTCTCATGGACACTGCTTTCCACTCCCTCCAGGGGGCGACCTGGTTCACCAAGCTGGACCTACGCAGCGCTTACCACCTCGTCCGGATCCGGGAGGGAGATGAGTGGAAAACGGCCTTCCGTACCCCGAACGGCCACTTTGAATACCTGGTGATGCCGTTCGGGTTGACCAACGCTCCTGCAGTCTTCCAGCGCCTCATTAATGACGTCCTCCGGGACTTCATTGGCCTTTTCGTGTTCGTCTACCTGGACGATATTCTCATCTTCTCCAAGTCCAGGGATGAGCACCAGGTCCACGTGAGGCGGGTCCTCCAAAGGCTGCTGGAGAATCGTCTGTACGTTAAGGCAGAAAAGTGTGAATTTTACGCCAGGAGTACGTCCTTCCTGGGGTTCATCATCGCCCACGATAAGGTGCTCCCCGACCCAGAGAAGGTAAAGGCGGTGGTGGAATGGCCCACACCTGCATCCCGGAAACAGGTGCAGCAATTTGTTGGCTTCGCCAATTTCTACCGCCGCTTTGTCCCCAACTTCAGTGCCATCGTTGGACCACTGACCCGCCTCACGTCCCCGAAGGTCCCGTTCCGGTGGACCGAAGAGGTCGCTGCCGCCTTTGAGGCGCTGAAGGCGGAATTCTCCTCCTCCCGGGTCCTTCGCCAGGTCGACCCCGCGCTGCAGTGCATTGTAGAGGTAGACGCTTCGGACATGGGAGTGGGAGCAGTGCTGTCCCAGCGGTCGCCGGACGATGGCACCAAGCGACCGTGCGCCTTCTTCTCCCGGCGCTTGTCCCCGGCGGAGAGAAACTACGATGTGGGGGACAGAGAGCTCTTGGCCATCAAGCTCGCCCTGCAGGAGTGGCGCCACTGGTTAGAGGGGGCGAACCTGCCGTTTGTGGTCCTCACGGACCACAAGAACTTGGAATACTTACGATCTGCCAAGCGCCTGAACGCCCGCCAGGCGCGCTGGTCCCTGTTCTTCGCCAGGTTCCAATTTTCCATCACCTTCAGGCCTGGCTCTAAGAACTGACATAACGTTCGGCTCAGGAGACGCACACACACAGGCTCAGAGTAGTTCAAACTGTTTATTAACAACAGGGATGTTTGGGTGCGTGTCTGCGGAATGTTAATGTGTTGGTGGTGGCGTCTGCTTCGGACCCAGAGGCAGGAGACCGTTCAGCCGGCAACCCTATGGGAGAAATTGGACACAGGGTGATGAGCACACACCAACACAGGAGGAGAATAGGCGAGGGAGAGAAGCTTACTTGTTTGGGCAGATGACTGGCGCTTCAAGGATGGAAGCCCGGGAGACAGCCACCTGCAGGGCTCGGTGCAGCAGCGAGGAGAGACGAGGGACGGGGTTGTCCGCCGCCGAGGAATCCACCTGTGCACAGGGGAGCAGACTGGAGAGATGAGGTAAGTGAACTTCTTACCGGTAAAGAGGATGCTGAAGAGAATGTGGTAGAAGTCCATGCAAGGAAAATGAAGTCTACGGCTTCAGGCCGAAGCTCAGGGCGAGGCGGCTTTTATCCTTCGCCGCTGACGAGTAGCAGGTGCGTGAGCAGGTGGCGCCGCTGATGAATGGCGCGGCGTGACAGTACTCCCCCCTCTAGCAGCGCCTCCTGGCGATGGCTTATCCGGGTGCGCTCGGTGGAAGTCCGCGATGAGCGATGGGTCCAACACAAATGACGGGGGCACCCACTGTCGATGCTCGGGCCCATAGCCCTCCCAGTCCACCAAGTATTGCAACCCACGACCCCGGCGCCGGGAGTCCAGGATGGAGGAGGCGGACCAGGCCGGATGGCCACCAATCATCCGGGGCGCGGGTTGCGCTGCAGGAGGAGGGCAAAGGGGGTCAGTAACCGCCAGTTTCACCTTCGACACGTGGAAAGTAGGATGAATGCGGAGGGAGGGGGGAATAGCCACGCGCACAGCCACCGGGTTGATGATCCGGGTGATGGGGTAGGGACCCATGAAGCGCTGTGCCAGCTTTCTCCTCTCGCCTTTTAGAGTGACGTCCTGGGTGGAAATGTAAACAAGCTGCCCAACTCTGTACGCCGGGGCAGGTCTCCTACGCCGGTCCGCCACAGTCCTGTTGCGCTCCGCTGTGCGCAATAGCGCATGGCGCGCGGCAGCCCAGGTGGAGCGGAACTGCCTGAGATGGGCCCTAACTGACGGGACAGTTACCTCACTCTCCTGCTCCGGAAACAGCGGGGGGTCGTAACCCAGGGACGCTTTGAAGGGGGACATCCCTGTAGCAGAAGAGCGAGCGGTGTTGTGGGCATATTCAACCCAGGCAAGATGGTTGCTCCAGGACGCGGGTTTGGATCTGGACACACAGCGGAGCGCAGCCTCCAGCTCCTGGTTGGTCCTCTCACACTGCCCGTTGGATTGGGGGTGATGGCCAGAGGAGAGGCTCACCTTGGCTCCGATGGCGTTGCAGAAAGACCTCCAAACCTCAGATGAAAACTGGGGGCCCCGGTCCGAGACCACGTCCACCGGAATCCCATGCAGCCTGACCACGTGTTGGACGAGGAGGTCCGCCGTCTCCAGGGCAGTAGGGAGGCCTCGCAGGGGGACGAAGTGCACGGCCTTGGAGAAGCGGTCCACGATGGTCAGGATGGTGTCATAGGAGTTGGAGACGGGGAGTCCGGTGACGAAATCCAGAGCGATGTGCGACCAGGGCCTGCCAGGGACGGGCAGGGGCTGGAGCAGACCCGCTGGAGGGGCATTTCCCGACTTGCAGGTGGCACAGATTGGGCAAGCCCGGGCGTAGCGGGCTGCATCCCTCCGCAGGCCTGGCCACCAAAAGGACCGTTGGAGGAGATCTATCATCCGGGAGGTGCCAGGGTGACAGGTGAGCTTGGAGGTGTGGAGCCAGTGGATGACCTCTCCTCGGACCGCGGATGGCACGAACAGCCTCCCCTCCGGTCCGCCGCCAGGGTCAGGTTCCACCTCCTGTGCCTTCCGGATCTTGCTCTCAATGTCCCACGAGATGGCTCCCACGACGCACGACCTGGGCAGGATGGAGTGGGGCGCCTCCTCCGACTCCACGGGGGCGAACTGCCTGGAGAGGGCGTCAGGCAGGACGTTCTTAGAGCCAGGCCTGAAGGTGATGGAAAATTGGAACCTGGCGAAGAACAGGGACCAGCGCGCCTGGCGGGCGTTCAGGCGCTTGGCAGACCGTAAGTATTCCAGGTTCTTGTGGTCCGTGAGGACCACAAACGGCAGGCTTGCCCCCTCCAACCAGTGGCGCCACTCCTGCAGGGCGAGCTTGATGGCCAAGAGCTCTCTGTCCCCCACATCATAGTTTCTCTCCGCCGGGGACAAGCGCCGGGAGAAGAAGGCGCACGGTCGCTTGGCGCCATCGTCCGGTGACCGCTGGGACAGCACTGCTCCCACTCCCGTGTCCGAGGCGTCTACCTCTACAATGCACTGCAGCGCTGGGTCGACCTGGCGAAGGACCCGGGAGGAGGAGAATTCCGCCTTCAGCGCCTCAAAGGCGGCAGCGACCTCTTCGGTCCACCGGAACGGGACCTTCGGGGACGTGAGGCGGGTCAGTGGTCCAACGATGGCACTGAAGTTGGGAACAAAGCGGCGGTAGAAATTGGCGAAGCCAACAAATTGCTGCACCTGCTTCCGGGATGCAGGTGTAGGCCATTCCACCACCGCCTTTACCTTCTCTGGGTCGGGGAGCACCTTATCGTGGGCGATGATGAACCCCAGGAAGGACGTACTCCTGGCGTAAAATTCACACTTTTCTGCCTTAACGTACAGACGGTTCTCCAGCAGCCTTTGGAGGACCCGCCTCACGTGGACCTGGTGCTCATCCCTGGACTTGGAGAAGATGAGGATATCGTCCAGGTAGACGAACACGAAAAGGCCAATGAAGTCCCGGAGGACGTCATTAATGAGGCGCTAGAAGACTGCAGGAGCGTTGGTCAACCCGAACGGCATCACCAGATATTCAAAGTGGCCGTTCGGGGTACGGAAGGCCGTTTTCCACTCATCTCCCTCCCGGATCCGGACGAGGTGGTAAGCGCTGCGTAGGTCCAGCTTGGTGAACCAGGTCGCCCCCTGGAGGGAGTGGAAAGCAGTGTCCATGAGAGGCAGGGTGTAACGGTCCCTCTCCGTGATATTATTGAGGGCCCGGTAGTCGATACAAGGGCGGAGGGACCCATCCTTTTTCCCCACGAAGAAGAACCCTGCCCCCACGGGTGACGATGATGGGCGGATAATCCCAGCACTTAATGATTCCTTCAGGTAGGCGTTCATCGTCTCCTTCTCCGGTGCAGACAGGCTGTAAAGGCGACCAGAAGGTAAGGGAGCCCCCTGGCGGAGGTTGATGGCGCAGTCATAGGGCCGATGAGGGGGAAGAGACATAGCTTTCGCTTTGCTGAACACCATACCCAGGTCGTGAAATTCTGGGGGCACCAGAGACAGGTCCGGGGGTGCAGCGTCCGTCGCAGGGGGAGGAGCGGACGGAGAGCAGGCAGCGGACTGAAGGCAGGTGCCCATACAGAACGTACTCCATGCCGAGATCCCAGCTGATTTCCAATCCAGGACCGGATTGTGAAGGCGGAGCCAGGGATACCCCAGGATGACGGGCGACACAGAGTTGGGAAGGACGTAAAAGGTCATCTCCTCCCGGTGGTTTCCCGAGATGATGACCGGTAGGGGAACAGTTTGATGTGTCACTCTCCCGAGGGTGGCACGGGAGAGGTGGATCAGGGAGATGGGAGTGTTGAGTGCCTGGCAGCGGATGCCCAATCGGGTTGCCAGGCTTTGTGAAATGAAGCTGCCTTCTGCGCCCGAATCCACCAGTGCGTGGGTGAGGTGCCCAGTAGGGTTATGGCAGAAACGGATGGGCAGCTTCAATTGGGTAAGAGATCCTAACCGATTGACATCCGCGAGGCTTCCAACAGTGACTCGCGGACCCCACCGACTGGCTTTCCGTGGACAACGCTCCACGGTGTGTTGGTCGCCTCCGCAATACATGCAGAGGCCCAACTCACGGCGGCGTTGTTTCTCCACAGGGGAAAGTTTAGTCCAGCCCGTCACCATCGGCTCCGACTCCTCGGGGCGCGATGCTGGCGGCGCCGCCAGGGGGCGAGCTTGGAACAGGTGCGGCGAGGCTCCACGAGGGCGAGAAGAAGAAGACCTCCGCCCCGAGGAGCGCTCGCGCAGCCTGTTATCCAAACTTATCACTAAGGATGTCAGCTCCGCTAGCGTCCCAGGGATATCCCGACCAGCCAGTTCATCCCTCAGATCACTATTGAGGCTGCGGAGGAACAGGCCACAGAGGGAGCGTTCCTCCCAGCCCAATTCCTCCGCCGCTACCCGGAAGTCGACCGAGTGGTCCGCTGCCGACCGGCTTCCCTGCTGGAGAGCGAGAAGCCGATCGACCTGGACCGTTTCGGTTTGTGAGTGGTCAAAGACCTCCAGAAAGCGCCTCACGAATTGGTCATAGGTGAGGGTGGCATAACTGGGCCTCGCCATTACGGCGTAGGTCCAGGTTAACGCACGCCCCTCCAGAAGATTCCCTATGTAACCAATTCGACTGTGATCCGAGGGAAAATCTCCGGGCACACGGTGGAACACGGACTCACACTGCATAATAAACCCCCGCGCTCCGCCGAGCTTACCGCTAAAGCGGGCGGGGGTCGGAATCGGCGTGAGCCGAACCGGTGCCACTGGAGCCGGCTGGACGGCCGCTGGAACAGCAGGAGCCGCGCCACCCTGGCGAGTCGGGAGGAACGGCTGTTGGGGATCCAAGCGGTTCAATCGGTTAGTCAGTTCCAATAATTGATTAAGAACCACCTGTTGCTGATAAACAATCTGATCCACCCGAGCCTCGAGGATGGTAAACCGGTGTGCGAGCCCGCCGTCCGCCGAGCCGCTCTGCTGAAGCCGTACTGACATGACGTTCGGCTCAGGAGACGCACACACACAGGCTCAGAGTAGTTCAAACTGTTTATTAACAACAGGGATGTTTGGGTGCGTGTCTGCGGAATGTTAATGTGTTGGTGGTGGCGTCTGCTTCGGACCCAGAGGCAGGAGACCGTTCAGCCGGCAACCCTATGGGAGAAATTGGACACAGGGTGATGAGCACACACCAACACAGGAGGAGAATAGGCGAGGGAGAGAAGCTTACTTGTTTGGGCAGATGACTGGCGCTTCAAGGATGGAAGCCCGGGAGACAGCCACCTGCAGGGCTCGGTGCAGCAGCGAGGAGAGACGAGGGACGGGGTTGTCCGCCGCCGAGGAATCCACCTGTGCACAGGGGAGCAGACTGGAGAGATGAGGTAAGTGAACTTCTTACCGGTAAAGAGGATGCTGAAGAGAATGTGGTAGAAGTCCATGCAAGGAAAATGAAGTCTACGGCTTCAGGCCGAAGCTCAGGGCGAGGCGGCTTTTATCCTTCGCCGCTGACGAGTAGCAGGTGCGTGAGCAGGTGGCGCCGCTGATGAATGGCGCGGCGTGACAAGAACGTCCTGCCTGACGCCCTCTCCAGGCAGTTCGCCCCCGTGGAGTCGGAGGAGGCGCCCCACTCCATCCTGCCCAGGTCGTGCGTCGTGGGAGCCATCTCGTGGGACATCGAGAGCAAGATCCGGAAGGCACAGGAGGTGGAACCTGACCCTGGCGGCGGACCGGAGGGGAGGCTGTTCGTGCCATCCACGGTCCGAGGAGAGGTCATCCACTGGCTCCACACCTCCAAGCTCACCTGTCACCCTGGCACCTCCCGGATGATAGATCTCCTCCAACGGTCCTTTTGGTGGCCAGGCCTGCGGAGGGATGCAGCCCGCTACGCCCGGGCTTGCCCAATCTGTGCCACCTGCAAGTCGGGAAATGCCCCTCCAGCGGGTCTGCTCCAGCCCCTGCCCGTCCCTGGCAGGCCCTGGTCGCACATCGCACTGGATTTCGTCACCGGACTCCCCGTCTCCAACTCCTATGACACCATCCTGACCATCGTGGACCGCTTCTCCAAGGCCGTGCACTTCGTCCCCCTGCGAGGCCTCCCTACTGCCCTGGAGACAGCGGACCTCCTCGTCCAACACGTGGTCAGGCTGCATGGGATTCCGGTGGACGTGGGCTCGGACCGGGGCCCCCAGTTTTCATCTGAGGTTTGGAGGTCTTTCTGCAACGCCATCGGAGCCAAGGTGAGCCTCTCCTCCGGCCATCACCCCCAATCCAACGGGCAGTGTGAGAGGACCAACCAGGAGCTGGAGGCTGCGCTCCGCTGTGTGTCCAGATCCAAACCCACGTCCTGGAGCAACCATCTTGCCTGGGTTGAATATGCCCACAACACCGCTCGCTCTTCTGCTACAGGGATGTCCCCCTTCAAAGCGTCCCTGGGTTACGACCCCCCGCTGTTTCCGGAGCAGGAGAGTGAAGTAACTGTCCCGTCAGTTAGGGCCCATCTCAGGCAGTTCCGCTCCACCTGGGCTGCCGCGCGCCATGCGCTATTACGCACAGCGGAGCGCAACAGGACTGTGGCGGACCGGCGTAGGAGACCTGCCCCGGCGTACAGAGTTGGGCAGCTTGTTTACATTTCCACCCAGGACGTCACTCTAAAAGGCGAGAGGAGAAAGCTGGCACAGCGCTTCATGGGTCCCTACCCCATCACCCGGATCATCAACCCGGTGGCTGTGCGTGTGGCTATTCCCCCCTCCCTCCACATTCATCCTACTTTCCACGTATCGAAGGTGAAACTGGCGGTTACTGACCCCCTTTGCCCTCCTCCTGCAGCGCAACCCGCGCCCCGGATGATTGGTGGCCATCCGGCCTGGTCCGCCTCCTCCATCCTGGATTCCCGGCGCCGGGGTCGTGGGTTGCTTGGTGGACTGGGAGGGCTATGGGCCCGAGCATCGACAGTGGGTGCCCCCGTCGTTTGTGTTGGACCCATCGCTCATCGCGGACTTCCACCGAGCGCACCCGGATAAGCCATCGCCAGGAGGCGCTGCTAGAGGGGGGAGTACTGTCACGCCGCGCCATTCATCAGCGGCGCCACCTGCTCATGCACCTGCTACTCGTCAACGGCGAAGGATAAAAGCCGCCTCGCCCTGAGCGTCGGCCTGAAGCCGTAGACTTCATTCCTCTTTCATGGGCTTCTACCACATTCTCTTCAGCATCCTTATCTCCGGTAAGAAAATCGCTTACCTCATCTCTCCAGTCTGCTCCCCTGTGCACAGGTGGATTCCTCGGCGGCGGACTATCCCGTCCCTCGTCTCTCCTCGCTGCTGCACCGAGCCCTGCAGGTGGCTGTCTCCCGGGCTTCCATCCTTGAAGCGCCAGTCATCTGTCCCAACAAGTAAGCTTCTCTCCCTCGCCTATTCTCCTCCTGTGTTGGTGTGTGCTCATCACCCTGTGTCTGATTTCTCCCATAGGGTTGCCGGCTGAACGGTCTCCTGCCTCTGGGTCCGAAGCAGACGCCACCACCAACACATTAACATTCCGCAGACACGCACCCAAACATCCCTGTTGTTAATAAACGGTTTGAACTACTCTGAGCCTGTGTGTGTGCGTCTCCTGAGCCGAACGTTATGTCATTTTCTAGTAAGCATATGTTGGCCAGAATGGGGGAAGGAATCAGGAGTCTGTGTGGGCGAGTGGCTAGCTTCATTCGGATACCTCCACGTTTACCTCTCGTTCATCTTCATTCACACCGTCTGTGGTGTCTCCATTTAGGATGAGACACAGCAGTCGAAGCTGTGGGATGTGGAGGTCTGGCGGAGAATGATCTGGTCCAGGACATAATATTTGGTCATATCTCCAAAAGGCTGTGGCGAATGTAACTTGTGCGCAGCATCATGTGCAGACATTCAATCAAGCAATCAATCAAACTTCATTTGTATAGCACCTTTTAAACATTAGATGCTGTGCAAAGTGCTTTACATAGATAAAAACAGTAGACACATTTAGTTACTTATTTTAAATGATGGGCAGCGCGGTGGTGGAGTGGTTAGCACTGCAGCAGCACAGCAACTCACCCTTGGCCGGGGGATCCTGGGTTCGATCCCAGCCCCCGACCAACAGTGATCTGTGTGGAGTTTGCATGTTCTCCCCGTGTCTGCGTGGGTTTACTCAGGGATTTCTGCGGTTTCCTCCCACATGCCAAAAACATGCAAGTTAGGTTAATTTGCATCCAAAACTGGTGATTCTAAATAGTCCTTAGGTATGACTGTGAGAGTGAATGGTTGTCTGTCTCTCTGTGTTGGCCCTGCGATGGACTGGCGATCTGTCCAGGGTGTACCCTGCCTCTCGCCCAAAGATGCTGGGATAGGCTCCAGCCCCCCCCCCCCCCCACGACCCGAAAAGAATTAACTAACTAACTAACTAACCTGCACTTATATAGCGCTTTTCTAGTCACAAAGACCACTCAAAGCGCTTTCACTAATACTAACCCTCTATTCTAAGGGCCTATAGGAAACATATCTAGGGACAATTTAGAACAACCAATTAACCTAACGTGCATGTCTTTGGATTGTGGGAGGAAACCGGAGCCCCCGGAGTAAACCCACGCAGCACAGGGAGAACATGCAAACTCCATACAGAAAGGTTCCAACCCCTGCCAGCCTGGGGATTTGAACCAGGAACCTTCTAGCTGTAAGGCAACAGTGCTAACCACTGCACCACTGTGCTGCCCCGGAAGAAGATGGATGGATGGATGGATGGATGGATGGATGGATTTTAAATGATACATCCCCACCCCTTCCAACCCTCCCATAAACATACCCACAAACACAACACACAGGCACATACATCACCCCCCTACTTCTCTTACACACATATAAAATAAAAGAGACATTGCTCAGCATCGAGGCACCATGTGAAGGAGCAACCATCCTGTGGAGCCCCCACGTTGGGAGACCAGACAGCCCATAACCACAGAAGGCACCACAAGGACGCCCCAACCAGGACAGGCTGGGGCTTGCACCACAGCTGTAGGCAGTGGTATAAAGCCCACACCTACCCAAGCCAGAGCGACCCACGAGACCAACACCTCTGCAGATGGTTCAGGCAGCATCTGGCAAGAGGGGCCCCACTGAGGAAATACTGGAGATAAAACACATAAAATACAAGATAAAACTAAGAACACATAGAGCAAAGGGAACTAAAGATCCATACTTAGAAACAGAGATAAAAACACATCAAAATAAGAAAATCTAAAAGCAAATGGAGCTAATAAGAATGTAAAACAATGGAACATAAATGACCACTTCAATAATAGTTAAACGGTTTGTTAAGAGCCAAAATTTAAAAAGGTACAAAAAGAAACTGACAGATTATTCGGCCCAGGAAACACGCACGCAGGCTCGGACAGATTTGAAAGCTTTATTCAACAATAATGTGTGTGTGTGTGGATGCGTGGATGCGAGATGTGAATGTTGTGTGGGTGGAGGATGAGGTCAGGACAGAGCAGTTCGCTGTTCAGCCAGGCAACCCTATGAGAGAGGAGAGCAGGGATTAGCTGGGCAACCACACGGGAAAGTGACGATGTTATTGTGCTTACTTGTAGCGGCGCGGTGGCTGGCGTGGCAAGTCCCAAGCCTGGGAGACAGCGTTCTGCAGTGCGTCTGTGAAGATGCGGCAAGTTGAGGAGCAGCGTGATGAGGGAGAGTGAGTCCGCCGCCAAGGGAATCCACCTGTGCACAGGGGAAGACTGGATGGAGAAGGTAAGGCAAAATAACAGCTTACGTGTCCGATGAGGAAAACAGCTGGCCCGAACGACAGGGAAGTAGCTGTGGAGAAACGCAGGGAGACAGACGGCTCCAGGCCGCAGCTCAGGGTAGGATGGAATAAATAGCAGAGTTAACGAGGCGCAGGTGTGTGCGCAGCTGAGGTGGAGGCCCGTGAGCTGCGGGTGATGACAGAAACTAAGAGTACAAAAACAGGAACTAAAAACCCATACTTAAAAACTGAACTAAACACATCAATAAGAAGATGAGAAAATCTAAGAACAAATGGCGCCAAGAAGAACGTAAAACAATGGAACATAAATGACTACTTCAGTAATAGTTAAACAGGTTTATTAAAAGCCAGATTAAAAAGGTGGGTCTTGAGCCTGTTCTTAAAAACATCTATTGACTCTGCGGCCCTGAGGCTCTCTGGCAGGCTGTTCCACAAACGAAGACCATAATAGTGAAAGGAAGCTTCACCAAGGGTCCTGGTCTTGACTTTGGGAACCATTAAAAGGCCAGTACCAGAGGACCTCAGGGACCGCGAAGGCTCATAAGATAAAAGCAGCTCAGATAGATAAGAAGGCCCAAGACCATTGAGGCATTTAAAAACTACTAAGAGAACCTTAAAATCAATCCTAAAATGCACAGGGAGCCAATGCAGCGATTTTAAAACTGGTGTAATATGCACCCGCCACTTGGTCCTCGTTAAATGGTAAATGGCATTCACTTATATAGCGCTTTTATTTTCATCTCTTGATGACCAAAGCGCTTTACAGATCCTGCTAACCACCCATTCACACACACATTCACACACTGATGGCATGTGTTAACACTCGTGCTGCTGAATTTTGGAGCAGTTGGAGATGTGATATTCTTTTTTTGAGGAAAACCAGAGAGCAGGGCATTACAATAGTCTATACAACTAGTAATAAAAGCATGCATCAAGACCTCTATGCTGGCAAGACAGAGAAAAGAGCAGACTCTGGCTATATTCCTAAGATGGCAAAATATGATTGTTGTTACATTTTTAATGTGTGAAATAAAATTAAAGTCAGAGTCTAAAAGAACGCCCAGGTTCTTTACACAATGTGTAGGTTTTAGACCTAGCAGTTTTGGTAGAAGTTTCTCTCTCTTGTCTTCAGGACCAATGATTAAAATTTCTGTTTTGCCCTGGTTGAGCTGTAGGAAGTTTTCTGCCATCCATGACTTTATATCTAAAATACAGTTCAAAAGGGCATTAATTGGTTTTGGGTCATCAGGAGACATGGCAATGTACAGTTGTGTATCATCAGCATAACTATGAAAATTTATGCCATGTCTCCTGATAACATACCCAAGTGGTAACATCTAAAGATTAAAAAGTATTGGCCCTAAAATTGAACTTTGGGGTACCCCACACTTGATTTCATGGATTACCGAAGAACATGTATCCATACTTACAAAATAGCGACGATCTGTGAGATAGAAATGAAACAATTCAACAACAGTACCTGAAAAACCCACCAGGTGTTTGAGTCTGCTTAATAAAATGTGGTGATCTACTGTATCAAAGGCAGCGCTGAGATCCAGCAGCACCAGGACTGACAGTTTGTGGGCGTCTATGTTACACCTGATATCATTATTATCAGCCTGTGAATGTTAAATTGTGCTGCACAGAATCGCATGAGAGAGGAAATTTCTATGCTCTAAGTGAACTGTGCTCATCTGGCCTTGATTCGGCGTCCTTGGGAGAACTCATTCCTCCAGGAGAAGAGATAAAGCAGAAGGGAGTTTTGGCTTGGCTTCTCTTAACCCAAACAATTGCTGATGTGCAACAATCTGAACTCTCCAAGGACAGCCATGTGACTAACATGGAATTTTACCATCTGGCATGAACTGAAGAGAGATGAACTCTGTGGACATGTTATCTATGTTTTAGGACACTAAGGACATAACATCTAGCCGTTGCCTAAGAGAGGATTTTTGTTGTCCACCAGTAACTGATACTTCACACACTGCATTCACACTGATATCACTGACTGATATACACACACTGGTCTCTCTCTTGCTCTTGCTTTGTTAATGTGTGGATCTGTATATTGTCTGCTAATTGTGCAATTAGAGGGTTTTTTTCTATGTGATCACAATCTTGCTCACTCGAGCACTATTTTGATAACTTTGTTTTTTCTCTCTGCCCAATGTGTCACCCCCTCCCCCCCCCTCTTTACCCCCCACTGTATGAGGCACCTTGTATGGCTGCCGCGTCATTAGGGAGCGCTTAGATAACGAGCGCACCTTAGTGATAAGTAAAATTCCTTGTATGTGTAAACATACTTGGCAATAAAGTTGATTCTGATTCTGATTCTGATTCTGATTAACGATTTTTAAAAGGGCTGTCTCGGTACTGTGGTTTGTCCTAAAACCAGGCTGAAATTTCTCAGAAATGTTGTGGTTAATAAGAAAACTATTTAACTGGAAGAATACCTTTTTTTTCTAAAATTTTACTTAAAAACGGAAAGTTGGATACAGGTCGATAGTTACTGAGGATATCAGGATCCATAACTACTCTTCTTCAAAAGGGGCTTCACCAGAGCTGTTTTAAAGGCAGTGGGAAAACACCAGTCTGAAGAGAGCAATTTAATAATGTTTAAAATCTTATGTTCGAAGAATCCATAAAATGTTTTAAAAAGTGATGTGGGAATCGGATCTAAAAGGCAGGAGATCAAGTTTACCTGGGAGAAAACTCTACCAAGCATCTTAGCATCGACCAGGGCAAAACATTCCAGCATTTCCTCAGATACAGGCCACTCCAAGATTCCATTAAAAGCAGTCTTCTGGTCAGAAAAATTGTTGGATCTAATAGAATCAACTATCCACCTGAAGTGGTCTGCAAAACTCTCACAGAGAGAGATGGGTGTCAGGTTTATGTTTTTATTAAAATCTGGTTTGATTAAGTGGTCAATGGTTGCAAAAAAGGACTTTAGGGTTATTGTTATGGGTTGAGATTATGTTGGCAAAATATTCTCGATGTCTTGACTGCATTATTGTATATTTTTAATTTATTTTGTAGTATTTGGTAATTGATAGTTAATTTGTTTTCCTCCATGTCCTCTCAGCCATCCTGCACTTTCTTTTCAGTTTTTGGATCTGGTTATTTCTCCATGGAGGCTTTGATTTATTCCTAACTGTCCTTGTGATTATTGGGGCAACTCTGTCAATGGTCGATCTTAATTTACTGTTAAAATTATCAACAATAAAATCGCATGATGCAGATGAAATAACTGGGGGAGTGCTGCGTAAGAGTTTGATAAAATCAGCAGCCACTTCAGGTGTCAGATGGCGCTTCCTCACAGTTTCCACCAAGGTCTCCCGTTGGATAAAACCAGTGATGTTAAAAAACACACAGTAATGGTCAGATACAGCCAAGTCAACAACAGAGGACACACACGTGTGGGCAGGCCATGGCTAATGACAAGATCCAGAGTGTGTCCCCTGTTGTGAGTTGGCTGCATGACATGTTGAGTAAAATTCATGGACGTGAGCAGGTCATTAAAATCTTCTGACATATGGTCGGCCTGCTTATCAGTGTGTAGATTAAAATCACCGGAAATGAGAATAAAATTATATGAGGAGTGAATTATTGATAAAAACTCAGAGAACTCATTAATAAAAACAGGGCAGCATTTGGGTGGTCTCTAAACTGTGACACATAAAATTGTGGGGCTGCTAAAGACAAAAGCGTGGTGCTCAAATGCAGTATATTGATCAGGTAAAATCTGCTTTACTGCAAGTGAGGAAGAAAAAATAGATTCAGTACCCCACCCTTCCTGCCCTTTCATATGGAAAAAACTGAACTAAAATTTGGTGGGGAGGCCTCAGTGAAAACCGCTGGTGCATCCGTACCAAACCACATCTCTGTTAAAAATTAACAGTCAATCTTATTATCTAAAATCAGGTCATTGATGATAAAAGTCTTGTTAGCAAGTGACCATATATTTAAAAGAGACATATTTAGGGTAGGTGGTGAGTTGTTTATGGATGGGTAATTTGTTTTCTGTAGATTACTGTAAGGAGACTGATCCACAAAACGTAGGGTGTGGGCGTGAGTTCTTGTGAACAGTATGTTTTATGGATGGAGGTCTGTCAGTGATCAATGTCCTAATAGGGAAGGTGGGTAGTGAATGAAAAACGGGACTGGTGCTGGATAGTCTTACTGGGGGTCAGAGATGTGAGTGGATCCAGAGGGGAGGGATCGTGGGATGTAAACAGTCACTCATGTGTTGTGGTTTGAATGATATACATCAGGTTTGCTGCTAAAAGCCGGCTACCTGATGTATTTAAATGTATGCCGTCAGATTTATAGAGACTGTGGTGGCCCCAAAATAAGTTAAAATTGTCTATAAAATTGAAGTTGTTGCTGCTGCAGACGGACTTGAGCCAAGTTGAGAGGGCAAGAACATGGCTAAAACGATCTGATCCACGGTGCAGTGTGGGAATTGGGTAAGAAATAAAAAACAGACTTTCCGCTGTTTGATAAAATATTAAAAAGTTTGCAGAAGTCATTTTTAGTGATTTCAGACTGTCTGCGGGTGGTGTCGTTAGTCCCTATGTGAATAATAATCTGTGTGATGGAGGGAGGTTGTGACTACAGCAGATCCGGGAGTTTTTCTAACAGGTCGGGGACAGTAGGTCCTGGGAAACAGTGAGTGATAGAATTAAAATACCTTATGTGCCTTATGATGGAGTCACCGACGATCATCGTGGTTGGAGGAAAAAGCGGGAGGGATGTTGGTGGTTACAGGGTCCCTCGGCGAGAGTCAGTGTGGTGAGATTGCAGCAGAGTGGGGGTCCTGTCGTTGGGACAGGTAGGGCCCCTTACCCCACCAGCTGACGAGCAGGCCAGTGAAACGGCGCCAGAACTGGAAAAGGGAATCCACGACTGCTCCATGCGGTGTGGCCTCCCGGAGTGCCAGCGAACAGCCTCCCTCAGGATCATACGTCGGGCACAGTACTCTCCAGAATGGGGCAGGAGCTGCTGTGGCTTGTCTGGGGATGCTCCAGCCGCCCCACTGCTGTCAGCCCTCAGCGGAGGAAAGGCTGCCGGGTCTTCCAGAGAAGGGATTGGTTCGATGTCAGTGGGGACTGCGTGCCGAGTGGAGCCCGGGTGAACTGGAACCGGTGAAGCTGGAGCATCAGTGGAAGGTGGATTATCAGCTGCTGCCAGAGCCTCATAGCAGTTGGAGACAGGCAGAGTAGGGCTGGTGGTTGACACGTCTGAGGCCTTTTTCCTGCCGCGGACCATCACCTCAGACCAGGCCATCTGATTTGGCGTTGAGCAGGAGGAGGACCGTGGACAGGTAGAGGGGTCCAAGGCAACTGTGTCTCGGAGGGCTGAGTCACTCAAGGCCATTTTTTGGACTCCTGGGCCGCTAAAAGACTCATCGTCTGTGACAGCAGAGGAAGACGTAGGGTGAGGTTGGAGAGGAGCGTGTTTTTCTTCTGCAGTTCATCAGAGAGTCATCGGATATCTAAACGGTCCAGCCATTGGGAGCTGTATGATCAATATTGGCGTTCAATAAAGTTCTAGCTCCAGTTTAAAAAGTTAATACACTAAATAGAAAGTTAATATCAATAAAAGAGAAAAAAATTAAAACAGAGTAGGTAAAATAAATAAAAACAGATAAAATAATATAATAATGTTGGTAATAAGGAGCCAAGGACGAGGCCAGTTGTCAAATTAAACATGTTTATTGAGGGGCACAACACAGCACATGACTGCAGCCATCAAGCAGAGAGATGGCAAACATTAAACTCATGAATACACACTTAGATGTAATTTAAACAACATTAATGGCACAAAACACGAAGAGAGAAGGGAGGCCGCAGCATGTTCATGCACCACCTAGTGATGCTACGTCACAAGAAAATGAAGTGTAGAACTCCTGGGAAAGTCAAATTTCTGACTAGTCACGCAGTAATTCTTGGACACCATGCAAGGAAAAAGTTCTGCCACAATGATGTGTCAAGAACAAACTGCAAGAACTCCCAAACTAGGGCTGCAAGAACAGAATGATATCATTTTGTTCTCGCAGCCCTGGGAGAGAGAACAGCTTATTCTGTTCTTGCGTAGTACGTGGGGGTGCTGAAAGGTTCATAGGCTAAAAAGTTCATAGTAGTCAAATTTGACCAAGTGTGGTTTATTTTTCAACTGCAGGGATCCAAGCACTGCAACACTGATGGAAGAAGTGTGTGGACCAAAGGGGAGACTATGTTGAAAAATAAACCACATTTTGTCAAATTTGGCCACTATGAACTT
The DNA here is from genome assembly GCA_020510985.1 of Pholidichthys leucotaenia. Taxonomy (NCBI): domain Eukaryota; kingdom Metazoa; phylum Chordata; class Actinopteri; order Cichliformes; family Pholidichthyidae; genus Pholidichthys; species Pholidichthys leucotaenia. The sequence continues at coordinate 73,763,772 of CM035846.1, forward strand.
TTCAGCTTCCCCTTGTATGTTTAGGCCTATTTTTTTTTTTCAGAAACTGAATTTGGAGTTTTCATGAGCTATCAGCCATAATCATCAAAATTAAAATAAACATTTGAAATATATCACTCTGTGTGTAATGAATCTACATATGACTTTCATTTTTTGAATTGAATTACTGAAAATTTACTTTTCATTGACATTCTAATTTACTGAGATGCACATGTGTATACAGACGTGGACAAAATTGTTGGTACCCCTCTGTTAATGAAAGAAAAACCCACAGTGGTCACAGAAATAACTTCAATCTGACAAAAGTGGTAATAAAATAAAAATTCTATGAAAATTAACCAATGAAAATCAGACAATGCTTTTGAATTGTGGTTCAACAGAATTATTTTAAAAAACAAACTCATGAAACAGGCCTGGACAAAAATGATGGTACCCTTAACTTAATATTTTGTTGTACAACCTTTTGAGCCAATCACTGTAATCAAGCGATTTCTGTAACTGTCAATGAGACTTCTGTACCTCTCAGCAGGTATTTTGGCCCACTCCTCATGAGCAAACTGCTCCAGTTGTCTCAGGTTTGAAGGGTGCCTTCTCCAGACGGCATGTTTCAGCTCCTTCCACAGATGTTCAATAGGATTTAGATCAGGGCTCATAGAAGGCCACTTTAGAATAGTCCAATGTTTCGCTCTTAGCCATTCTTGGGTGTTTGTAGCAGTGTTTTGGGTCATTATCCTGTTGCAAGACCCATAATCTGCGACTGAGACCAAGCTGTCTGACACTGAGCAGCACATTTCTCTCTAGAATACCTTGATAGTCTTGAGATTTCATTGTACCCTGCACAGATTCAAGACACCCTGTGCCAGATGCAGCAAAGCAGCCCCAGAACATAACAGAACCTCCTCCATGTTTCACAGTAGGGACAGTGTTCTTTTCTTGGTATGCTTCATTTTTGCGTCTGTGAACATAGAGCTGATGTGAATTGCCAAAAAGTTGCAGTTTTGTCTCGTCTGTCCATAGGACATTCTCCCAGAAGTTTTGTGGCTTGTCAACATGCAGTTTGGCAAATTCTAGTCTGGCTTTTTTATGATTTGTTTTTAACAGTGGTGTCCTCCTTGGTCATCTCCCATGAAGTCCACTTTGGCTCAAACAGCGACGGATGGTGTGATCTGACACTGATGTACCTTGACCTTGGAGTTCATCGTGAATGTGTTTAGAGGTTGTTCTGGACTCTTTTGTTACCATTCGTATTATCAGTCTCCTCCTGTGGCCACATCCAGGGAGGTTAGCTACAGTCCCGTGGATCTTAAATTTCTGAATAATATGTGCAACTGTAGTCACAGGAACATCAAGCTGCTTGGAGATGGTCTTATAGCCTTTACCTTTAACATGCTTGTCTATAATTTTCTTTCTAATCTCCTGAAACAACTCTCTCCTTTGCTTCCTCTGGTCCATGTTTAGTGTGGTACACACCATGTCAACAAACAGCACAGTGACTACTTGCCACCCTTTAAATAGGCCGACTGACTGATTACAAGTTTGTAGACACCTGTGATGTTAATTAGAGGACACATCTTGGTTCAACATGTCCCTATGGTCACATTATTTTCAATCTTTTCTAGGGGTACCATCATTTTTGTCCAGGCCTGTTTCATGAGTTTGTTCTATAAAATAATTCTGTTGAACCACAATTCAAAAGCATTGTCTGATTTTCATTGGTTAATTTTCATAGAATTTTTATTTATTACCACTTTTGTCAGATTCAAGTTATTTCTGTGACCATTGTGGGTTTTTCTTTCATTAACAGAGGGGTACCAACAATTTTGTCCACGGCTGTATAGATAGATAGATAGATAGATAGATAGATAGATAGATAGATAGATACCCTATCTGTATACTGTGTGTAGGTGTGTGTATATACAGTATATAGATACACACACACACACACACACACACACACACACACACACACACACACACACACACACACCACATATTTTTCCCTCTTTATTTGGGGTGAAACATATCCTCCAGTGTTGAGCAGCATGGTATCTCTTGTTTTGTTCTCAAATATGCATGCCTGCTCTTGTTGACAGTTAATGGCACCTCTTCTTCAGACATACAAGGTCATCACAAACTACTGAATAATCTGCACTTTTACTGCTATACACACCTCTAGTGAGACTTTATACTGACATAATATGACATTAATGAGTGTTTTAAATGAGAGTATTTTTTACACTATTTTATATGCCACAACTGTCTCCTTCATCGAGGTGCCTGCCTTGCTTTATCTGATGTAGCATAAAGTTAAGTAACCCCCTAGTAACAGTAGTAAGTTACAGTAAGTACAGTGGTGTGAAAAAGTGTTTGCCCCCTTCCTGATTTCTCATATTTTTGTCACACTTAAATGTTTCAGATCATCAGGTATGATGTTCCTTTTCTTAAATGCTGTTACTTTTGCGCCAGATGTAATGGGACGCACATCTTCCAAAAAGTTCAACTTTTGCCTCATCAGTCCACAGAGTCTTTTCCCAAAAGTCTTGGGGATCATCAAGATGTTTTCTGGCAAAACTGAGGCAAGCCTTTATGTTGTTTTTGTTCAGCAGTGGCTTTCATTTTGGAACTCTGCCATGCAGGCCATTTTGCCCAGTCTCTTTCTAATGGTGGAGTCATGAACACTGACCTTAACTGAGGCAAGTGAGGTCTGCAGTTCTTTGGATGTTTTTGTGGGGTGTTTTGTGACCTCTTGGATGAGTCGATGCTGTGCTCTTCGGGTAATTTTGGTCGGCCGGCCACTCCTGGGAAGGTTCACCAGTGTTCCATGTTTTCACCATTTGTCGATAATGGCTGTCGCTGTGGTTCGCTGGTGTCCCAAAGCTTTAGAAATGGTTTCATAACCTTTTCCAGGCTGATAGATCTCAATTTCTTTGTTTCTCATTTGTTCCCGAATTTCTTTGGATCGCAGCATAATGTTTTTGAGGATATTTTGATCTACTTCACTTTATCAGGCAGGTCCTATTTAAGTGATTTCTTGATTGAGAACAGGTGCGGCAGTAAACAGGCCTGGGTGTTGCTAGAGAAACTGAACTGTTTTCCGAAGATGTCATAAACTACAGTTAATTTATGTTTAAACGGGGGGCAATCACTTTTTCTCACAGGGCCATGTAGGGTTGGAATTTTTTTTTTTTTTACCCTTAATAATAAACACCTTCATTTAAAAACTGCATTTTCTGTTTAGTTGTGTTATCTTTGTCTCATATTTAAATTTGTTTGATGATCTGAAACATTTAAGTGTGAAAAACATACAAAAAACTAGAAAAGCACTCGGAGAGCGCAGACCTCCGCCAAGCGCCACAGTTCCCCCCATACAGTGTTTAACATCATAAATATTAATCCTACATTTATTTTGTCTAAGTTTATAGATTCCTTGTCAGCTGGGTTACACTCTCCCCCGCTAATTATTATGCACGTCCCGTTGCATGTCATTTTGTCAGCTGGGTTACACACTCCCCCGCTAAATTTGGCTGGGTGTTACAATTCACCGCACAACCGCGTACAACCCACAGGCCAATGGGTTATGCGAGCGTTTTCATAGATCACTTAAATCAGCACTGTAGGCTTCATTGACGGATCCAAATTGGGTAGACAGACTGCCATGGGTTATCCGGATCATTCTTCATAATATTATACTGTATATTATAGAACCTGAAAAAAAGAAAAAAAAGAATCCTTTAAATAAAAAATTCCTGGATCCAGATGGTGATCTGGATGACCTCCAAAACGTAATCATCTGTAGGATACCACATTTCTGACAATCTGTGAAAATTTCATGAAAATCCGTCCATAACTTTTTGCCAAAATAAAATAATTTTAAAAAAAGAATCCTTTAAAAAATTCCTGGATCCAGACGGTGATCCGGATCAGCACCAAAATCTAATCATCTGTAGGATACCCCATTTCTGACAATCTGTTAAAATTTAATGAAAATCCGTCCATAAGTTTTTGAGTTATCTTGCTAACAGACAAACAGACAGACAGACAAACAAACAGACAAACAAACAAACAAACAGACAGACAAACCAACGCTGATGATCACATAACCTCCTCCTCTTGGCGGAGGTAATGAGAAATCACGAAGGGGGGAAACACTTTTTCACACCACTGTAAATGTTTCAGATGATCAAGCAAATTTAAATACTAGACAAAGATAATACAAGTAAACACAAAATGCAGTTTTTAAATGAAGGTGCTTATTATTATGGAGAAAAAATCCAAACCTACACGGCCCTGTGTGAAAAAATAATTGCCCCCTAAACCTAATAACTGGTTGGGCCACCCTTAGCAGCAACAACTGCAATCAAGCATTTGCGATCACTGACAATGAGTCTTTTACAGCACTGTAGAGGAATTTTGGCCCACTCGTCTTTGCAGAATCGTTGTAATTAAGCCACACTGGAGGGTTTTCGAGCATGAACCGCCTTTTTAAGGTCATGCCACAGCATCTCAATCAGATTCAGGTCAGGGCTTTGACTAGCCCACTCCAAAGTTTTGATTTTGTTTTTCTTAAGCCATTCAGAGGTGGACTTGCTGGTGTGTTTTGGATCATTGTCCTGCTGCAGAACCCAAGTGTGCTTCAGCTTGAGGTCCGAACAGATGGCCGGACATTCTCCTTCAGGATTTTTTGGTAGACAGAAGAATTCATGGTTCCATTTACCACAGCAAGTCTTCCAGGTCCTGAAGCAGCAAAACTGTCATGTCTGGCCCTCATGAGCCAGTATAAGACGCCACAAGTCACCAGTGAGTTTTGCAATGATGTTTTATTTGCAGGATAGGGTACCAGGCTATGAGCCGCTAAGGGCAAAACACACACACTAAGGGATATAGGGACTCGTAGGGCTAACCCCAGCCACTACGAGCTAAACTATGACAAGACAAGAATGAAATGAACCTGACATGAAGGTCAAACGAGGCTTCACGAGGATTGTTTAATGATCGTTGACTTTGGTTGACTTAAGGTCGACTTATGCTCCCGCAATTGGACTGCGCTCAGCGCCCGCCTTATAAAGGCGAATGCTAACGAGCAGAAATGACAGAAAGCTGACCGGCCTTGACAGGCGGAAGCCCCACCGGGCGCCTTCGCAATAAGAGCCCAGTGAGGCCAGAATACAACCCACAGCTGTCAAGGCCGGCAGCGAGCTATACGTGGCCCGAGCGTGGACAGGACCAGCGCTCGGGTCGTAACAAAAACAGCCACAGACCATTACACTACCACCACCGTATTTTACTGTTGATATGGTATTCCTTTTCTGAAATGCTGTGTTACTTTTATGCCGAATGTAATGGGACACACACCTTCCAAAAAGTTCAACTTCTGTCCCGTCAGTCCACAGAGTATTTTCCCAAAAGTCTTAGAGATCGTCAAGATGTTTTTTGGCAAAACTGAGATAAGCCTTTATGTTCTTTTTGCTCAGCAGTGGTTTTCGTCTTGGAACTCTTCCATGCAGGCCATTTTGCCCAGTCTCTTTCTTATGGTGGAGTCATGAACACTGACCTTAACTGAGGCAAGTGAGGTATGCAGTTCCTTGGATGTTTTTGTGGGGTCTTTTGTGACTTCTTAGATGAGTCATCGCTACGCTCTTGGGGTAACTTTGGTCGGCCGGCCACTCCTGGGAAGGTTCACCACTGTCCCATGTTTTTGCAGTTTGTGGATAATGGCTGGCACTGTGGTTTGCTTGAGTCCCAAAGTCTTAGAAATGGCTTTATAACCTTTTCCAGACTGATAGATCTCAATTACTTTGTTTCTCATTTGTTCCTGAATTTCTTTTGATCACAGCATGATGTCTAGCTTTTGAGGGTCTTTTGGTCTACTTCACTTTGTCAGGCAAGTCCTATTTAAGTTATTTCTTGATTGAGAACAAGTGTGGCAATAATCAGACCTGGGTGTGGCTAGAGAAACTGAATTCAGCTTTCCAAATATGTGCTAAACCACAGTTAATTTATGTTTTAACAGGGTGGGGGGCAATCACTTTTTCACACAGGGCCATGGAGGTTTGGATTTTTTTTACCCTTAATAATAAACACCATTTAAAAACTGCATTTTGTGTTTACTTGTGTTATCTTTGTCTAATATTTAAATGTGTCGATCTGAAACATTTAAGCGTGACAAACATACAAAAAATGAGAAATCAGGAAAGGGTAAAACACTTTTTCACAACAGTAGTTCTCCAGTTGATATGTTGATTTAGTCACCTTGTTCAGGCTTCAAGGACATGCCATTTTTTGTGGGCCAGAAATAACCTTTCAGAACTGTATAGCTGGTAATCACTTAAAAAACTTTACTTTAAATGCAGGATAGTAATTTATTAAAATAATTTGAGCAAGCTTCATAAAAGAATCAGCATTAAATCAATCCACAGCAAATTTTGACTTAATAAAGATGAAAAAAAAATCTAAATACTTTCTATTCAAACTGAAGCTAGATGACAGAAATCCTTTTATCAGAGGAGAAAAGACAGGCACTTTCACTATTTTCTTCCCGTCTAAGGATGGCTTCAAACCAGACACCAGACACACATACATACCTTTATAAACAGGGAGTGCCGCGGGATCCTCCAACACAAATTTAATTCACAGCTCTAGGGAAAGTTGATAAGCAACTCCTGTTGGAACTTCTAGGGGTTAAACGACTCTGGTCATGAATACTGGAATTATCTTCCATGCAGGAAATGTGAGCTTCATCTCAGATTCTTCGTTCTCAATATTCTTATTTCTTCTTTCTTGTTGCAGATTAGTGCAGAGTTGTGTAATAACCCCACAGTCTGGCCGATTTGTCCTTCAGGGCTGAGATTGTGAATTGCCAAAAGGGCCCCCATCTCACGCTCACTTCGCCTTATCTTGTCTTCATTCTTCCCCAGACCAACTGGCACTGGACTCTTGTGTAACATGATTTTTTTAAGAGGCCAATATCTCTTTGGTCTCACTCTCTCTACCCACCCATAGATGTACTCCCAACACCAGCTCATGACTTAAAGCTACAGTCACAAATACCCTTACGAACAGCTGAGAACATCGTACAAACAATTTTTGGAACATTTCGTACAGCCTTCTTAAGGTGGCCATAGGAGAATCCAGCATTCATAGACCATTCATAAGTTTGTGGCAAGGTCGATGGTCTTGTTCAAGATTTTCTACGAATGCCCAATGAAAACCCTTCATTGGAGGGTGGCCGTACAAATGCCATGGAACAATGTAAGAACTATGCAAGATGTTCATGGATTATTTACGGTCAGGAGAACATTCCAGAACCCCAAATTCCTATGGTGGCTGTAAGTATGCAGCAAAAACACCTTGTTATTCTTGAGGGCCACTTACAGTGGCCGTAGGAAATGCCGTACAAATCCAAAAGATTCATACAGCATGCATGAGGCAATAGTAAAGCACTCATAAGGTGGAAATACATCATTTGTAGCATTCTTCACAGTAGGCTGCACACACATCATACAAATCATCATTCAGCGCAAGGTTTTGCGAGGAGAAAACAGCTGCAAAACTTCATATTGTTGTTTGAAGATTTCAACCATACTTTTACTAGGCCTATTTTAGACATGGGACTTAAAGAAAAGAGCAGCAAGGAGAAGCCACCAAAACGAGGAAAGGGAGAGAAGAGGAAGGAGGAAAAAGCAGCTAGAACAGCTTGATCTTCCTCTTCATCATCCTGCAGCTGTAGAAGGTGCAGCTGTAGTGTTCTCGTCATTATTGACATCTTGAAAGTAACAAATAAACTTTTCCACAAATTTTCTAGCAGATGCGATGATCACTTGGACACTGAATGTTTTAGAGTGGACGGCTGCCACTTACAGTATATACCCCGACAAAATGTCTTGAAAGCCAAAAGATCTTCCTACCAACGACTTGAGAGTGCCATGAGTTGCACATAGGGATGCCGTACGGCCACCTTATAACAAAAGATTTTCGTAAGATGGCAGTAAGAATGCGGTAGGAAGACACCAAGGCATCCTTACGAATAACGTAAGAACTCTAATACCATTGTACGACAGAAAAGCACCTCACTTTTCCAGAATGCCTCAAGTTGCTTTTGTGAACCGTAAGAAACTATGTCCCCCTCCATGAATGCCTGCAAACTCCAGAATTCATAGGAACTGGGAGATTCTTATGAACCCATCGTTTGTAAGAATCTTTTGTGACCGTAGCTCAACATGCATATTTGTCTAAGCATGACTTTTCCAATTGGGTTTCAGCAGTCATAATTTTTACTTCTAACATTTTAGTACTACAGTATTGAGAACAGATTTCAAACAGCTTTCATTTGGGAAATAACACACTTGATTACACAGCTTGGTTTTAAGCAAATTCAACAGATTTAAGGAACAGCTTGAACATTGTACTGCTGTACTGTGTTTTAAGACATAATAAGTACTCTAAAAAGCTTTTTTATTTCAACTGGAAAGGGGACCTTTTGGGCCAGCCATGTAGGGCCAGCATGATGGTCATGTGAAGGACACTTTCTCTTTTTTCAGCCACTGTAGAGGGCACTTTAGCAATGATTTTTAGCCATGCTTGCTCAAAGTTTGAGAAGAATAGATGTGCAGAGTTGGAAATAAATTTAGCTGTGTCACGAGCTGGGGCTGGGATTTCTTCCAGACCCAGTCTCGTGGCTTTTCCAGTGCATTTAATTATCTTTTGTATTATTGTGCTGCTGTTAGTGTTATTCTGCCTTAAATTTTTCTCCAATTGTGTTTCTGTTATTTGTGGCCATGTCTTGTTTTGTAATTGTTTTTGGATTCAGAGTTATTTGTAATTTGTTTTCAATCTGCTGTGATTATGTTTGTTCTTTTCTCTGGGTTGACAGCTGTCAGGCGATTTCTGGGTTTGTACTTTACTGGGGGCATCGCCTGTCAAGTTGTCAATCCAGCCGCTCCTCCCTCACGTAATCAGCTGATTCCAATCACTATTATGCCTGCTCATGCATGTCCACACCGGCTACTTATTTTGTAATTGTTATGGAACGCCTCTTGCAGGGCATTCATGAGATGACAGAGACCAAACAGTAAGTTTGCTGATTTATTTAACAAAAGACAAGGATGACAAAATAAACAGCTGCATGGGGCAAAACACGAACATAAACTTAGACACAAGAAAACTGACACTGGAGATTAACTATGAGAGGCAGCGAGGACGGAGCCTATGCTGAACAATAAACACTTACGAGAGGAAGGACGAAATGAATCACAGGAGAGACTGGAGTCGGGGATAGGAACTCGTGGTCGCGTGCATGGAGGTGCACAATGTTGTTGTAGGTCGCAGCGAGGAGTGTGCCTCAGCTGCTTCCTTAAATACAGAGCAAGGGCTAATCAGAAAAGGAGAAAGTAATTAGTAGAATAACCCACAGCTGTAACAGCGCGGCTCGGCTTTGACAGTTGGAAGTCCCGTCGTGAAAATAAGAGCCCTGGAGGAGGCCATATGACCAGACCCGAAATAAGATAGAACAGGGAAAATACTGGACAACCCAAGCACGGATGGGATCAGCGCTCGGGCCATTACAGTACCCACCGTTCACAAGGCGCATTCCAGGCGTAAACTTAACATCCAAGGGCCCCCACCCCCACCCAGAAGGTTACCAGGACCGACCCAGGGAGGGTGGAAAGGGAACAGGCCAAGAGGGAGAGAACCAAAAAAAAAAAAAAAAAAAAAGCACAGAATAACACAGAAAAACAAAAAAAAACCCCACAAGGGACGGGTAACATGGATGAACATAAAATGGCCTGGCTTAAACACCGGAGTGACCAAAACTAGACCACACTCTCGAGAAATACTCAGGTACAATGGACTGAATAAACAAAAATATATATAACATACTGCCCGGTAAGGAAACAAGAGAAAACCAAAATACAGGTACACTTCAAAAAAATACACAAGTACCATACAAACACTAAGGATAAAAAAAAAACTCAATAACTACAGAGTAGGCAAACAAAACTCGGAGTGACCCAGATTAACACTAAAGAGGAATACTCAGGCACAATGGCATGAATAAACAAAAATATATGAAACATACTGCCTGGTAAGGAAACAAGAAAACCAAAATACAGGTACAGTTCAAAAATATACAAGTACCATATAAACACTAAGAAAAAAAAACTCAATAACTATAGAGTAGGCAAACAAAACTATAGATAAAGTCCAACTGTTATGACCCAAGCGCCGGTTCTGATCGCGCTCGGGCTAAGTTATGTTTCGCTGCCGGCCTTGACAGTTGCGGGCTGTATTCTGGCCTCACCGGGCTCTTATTGTGAAAGTGCTCGGTGGGGCTTCCGCCTGTCAACGGTCGGTCAGCTGTTTGTAATTACCATCGTTAGTGCTTCGCCTTCTTAAGCCCGGCACTGGCGGCGGTAAGACGCAGCAGTGTCAGTCGTTCTTCGTCTGAGCTACGGATGCTTTGGACTGTTACCTACCTCGTCTTCCTGTGGTTGACCGTCGCTTCCCCAGGACCAGTAAGTGAGCTGTTAGCCTTACCCCTCCCGGTGTGAGTAGACCTCTGTGTGTCTCTGCCTCAGCAGCCTGTGTAGTCATTACTCCAAAAACCTTGCCTGTGTATGACCGTCTCCTCCTATGGACCCGTGTGAGAGCTGTTTAGCCTTACGCCTCCGGATGTGGGTAGACTTATGTGTCATTGCCCCTGCATCTTGTGTTGTTACTTTTTCACCATAATAAAACTCACTGAAACTCACTGGTGACTGTGTGGCGTCTTATGGTGGCTCGCGAGGGCCACCGCATGACAGTACACTGCTGCCAAAACAGCGTTTACGGTGACGCCAACCCCAGATGCAATTCACCAGTGGGTTCGAGTTTTTGGACATTTGCTTTTTCCTGTCTGGGTACTGTGTATGTGAAGAATGCCGTCGCGGAGGGGCCGCGTTTGGAGTGCGAGCCGCGAGCTGACAGGTGTGCTGGAAGTCGTGGATGAGCTGCTCATCTCCGCTTCCCTGCTGGATTATGACCACGGCATACACTGGTACCTGGACGCTGCAGAAGATATTCTTTGTCGTCTCTCTCCCCGCTACGCCGACCACCCGGAAGTCGACGCGAGGAGGGAAGACATCACCGCGCAACGCGAAATATACCTGATGATGGAGGAGGAACGCGGCACGAAGCAGGAGAAGAGGCACTCCTGCTCTTTGCCTATGGATCCCGATCCTGTCCTCGATCCGTTTCGGGAGTTCGCACCGTCTGGGGGCCAGCGAAGGCGTCGGCGCCACGGCCGGGCGCATCTTCTGCAAGCTCCTGCTCCGGATCCAGTTCCGGGCCGCCGGGATGACCCCCTCAATCAGCCAGCTGCTGTGAGTGAGCTGAGTCCTGTGCCGGTGGGCTCCATCCATGGGTCCTTTTCTACTACCCAGCGAGCGAGGGAAGGAGCAATGTCCGCTACAGCTGATACCATCTTCCCTCCGGGAGACAGGCAAGTCCAATTTCACTGTCCTATTTTTCATAGTGATCTGTCTTGTCTGACTCCTGGGGGTGAAGCTTGGGGTTCGCAGCTCCCTGAGTTTCTTTCCCCAGCTGTAGCCATTTGTACTAAACCTGCTGCCTCTGTGTCTCCTCCTGCTGAGCGGTCCTCGGCGTTAGTCCCACGCCGTCGAACGAGGGGGAGGCCTGCGGCTCTGGGAAATATCCCGGCCCTGCAGCCTTGTTTTGGACAGAGGAGGAGAACGGACTGCGGTGAGGAGCCAGAGCCGACGAGAGAGCGTCCCCAGGGTTCCTCAGGGATGCAGCCCAAGTCAGCAGGTCCAGGGTCCTCTGCCCCCACGCCATACGGGTTATTGGCGTGGACGCCAGCGCGAGAGGATCCAGCTGCAGAGACCATCAGGCCGGCTGTGGAACCCGACGCAGCCGAGTGGGAGCCCGACGACGAGCGTCTTCCTGAACCTGGATCGGCGAAGTCCTGGACGGCTCCAGAGCCCGAGTGCAGGCAAGTGCTCTTTCTTGTTTTCCTGTATGGTGTGTTAGAGCATTTTTGCCTGCCTCATGAGGAGGCGAGTGAAGGGCAGCCGTCCGCTGCACCCGAGCTCGTCTCGCTGGGCTCTGGCACTGCCGGTGGAACTGATCCCGGTCCTCTCCTGTTTTCTGAGCACCTCCACAGCGTTACCGGTCCGGAGCCAGTCAAGGTCACGGGACTGGGGGTTCCAGGTTCGGAGATGGAGGTCGTCGCCGGAGCAGTCCTGACCCAGTCGGGGTCCGACGTGTGGGCTGAGATGACCCAGTTGGGGTCCGACGCGTGGGCCGAGGTGACCCAGTCGGGGTCCGATGCGTTGGCCGAGGTGACCCAGTCGGGGTCCGACGTGGGTGCAGTGATGACCCAATCGGGGTCCGACGAGGTCCAGTGGGGGTCCAGCGCAGGTGCGGCTGTGACCCAATCAGGATTCAAGGGGGTCTAAGTCTTTGGTTGTTCCCCTCTCAGGAGCCACCAGCTGGGGGCCGTTAGAGGTTTGTGTTTGGCAGACTGGCGCTCTCCTGTCTTGTCATCTTCAGGCGGGCGGTTGCATGCATTTCCTCCACTGTCCTGGTGGTTGTGGGATGCAGGTCAGACACCCGAGGACCTGCTTGGTGCATTCGGCGTCTTGGGTTGGCCACCCAATAAACTGTGTTTGCTACGGGGTGACCTGGTTCGGCCACCAGAGGACTTGTTTCTGGGGGCCTGGGACTGGGGTAGGCCACCTGATCATGTACTGTGTTTGTGGGACTATCTGTGGGCCCATACGGTGCCTAGTCATGTCAAGTACGTTTAGCAATTTTTTTTTGTTGCTTCACGTAGTCATAGTCAAGTCAAAGCAATTTTAGATTGCCTCATGTCTCTTCTTTTTGAAGGCCACAGTCTAGTCATAGTCAAGTCAAGTCAAAGCAATTTTGGATTGCCTCATGTTTTTTTTTTTTGTTTTTTTTTGGAAAGCCACATTTTAGTCATAGTCAAGTCAAGTCAAGTCAAAGCAATTTTAGATTGCCTCATGTTTCTTTTTTTTGAAAGCCATAGTTTAGTCATAGTTAAGTCAAGTCAGAGCAATTTTAGATTGCTCCATGTTTCTTTTTTTTTGTAAGCCACAGTCTATCTATAGCTAAGTTATGTCAGAGCAATTTTAGGTTGCCTCATGTTTTTTTTTTGAAAGCCACGGTCTAGTCATAGCCAAGTTATGTCAAGCAATTTTAGATTGCTCCATGTGTGTTTGTATGTATTTCTTGTTTTGTTTGTGCTTAGGTTGCCTCATGTGTTTTTTGAAAGTCACAGTCTAGTCATAGTCACGTTATGCCAAGCAATTTTAGATTGCTCCATGTGTGTTTCCGTGTATTTTTTGTTCCATAGTTATCGTGTTTTTCTATGTATTTCTTTTTCCATAGTTATCGTGCGTTTCCATGTATTTCTTGTTCTATAGTTATCGTGCGTTTCCATGTATTTCTTGTTCCATAGTTATCGTGTGTTTCCAGGTATTTCTTGTTTCATAGTTATCATGTATTGAGGTTGTTTGGGAGTATGATTTTTGGCATGTTAAGTTTGGGTTTTTGAAGAGATCCTTACTTTGAGTTCTTTACCACGTGGGATTATGTACTTTGGAGTTAGACGGGTTGTCTGTTGTCCCTGTGGGAAGATGTTCGGTGTCAGGTGCTTATGCTCTTTATGATTTTGTATCCCTTGTATTTTTTAGGCATGTCTTGTTTTTTCTGGTTTCGTCATGGTTCTGGGGGAAATTGATGTATTCTTTTTCCTTTTGGTTTAAGGTCTCGTTCATGGGTTGGTTCTCTCCCTCCATATCTGTCCCCCAACCTCCCACCCTGGGGGGGTGGGGTGGGGGGGCAGGGTGGTTCCTTGGGGCGTTCGGAGTCCGCCCGTGGAGGGAGGGTACTGTTATGACCCGAGCACCGGTTCTGATCACGCTCGGGCTAAGTTATGTTTCGCTGCCGGCCTTGACAGTTGCAGGCTGTATTCTGGCCTCACCGGGCTCTTATTGTGAAAGTGCTCGGTGGGGCTTCCGCCTGTCAACGGTCGGTCAGCTGTTTGTAATTACCATCGTTAGTGCTTCACCTTCTTAAGCCCGGCACTGGCGGCGGTAAGATGCAGCAGTGTCAGTCGTTCTTCGTCTGAGCTACGGATGCTTTGGACTGTTACCTACCTCGTCTGCCTGTGGTTGACCGTCGCTTCCCCAGGACCAGTAAGTGAGCTGTTAGCCTTACCCCTCCCGGTGTGAGTAGACCTCTGTGTGTCTCTGCCTCAGCAGCCTGTGTAGTCATTACTCCAACAACCTTGCCTGTGTATGACCGTCTCCTCCTATGGACCCGTATGAGAGCTGTTTAGCCTTACGCCTCCGGATGTGGGTAGACTTATGTGTCATTGCCCCTGCATCTTGTGTTGTTACTTTTTCACCATAATAAAACTCACTGAAACTCACTGGTGACTGTGTGGCGTCTTATGGTGGCTCGCAAGGGCCACCGCATGACACCAACACTATAAACCAGGCAAAGAAGAATTGCCGAAAGAAAGATTGCCGAACCAACAAGACGATTCTTCAGGCAGCCGTCTCGCATCCTCAAACCACCAGGACCGGAGGGGGAAACTCGGAGATGGCCTCCCTACCAAGAGGGACAGAGGGGGTGGAACTGACCCAAATAAGGGAAACCCAAGCCGCACCCAGTGGGGAAAAATGGGAGGAAAGAGGAGGAACCAGCCCAGCGTCCAGCCGAAGGGAATCCACAGCTCCCTCACCAGCCTCGAACCGAACCGGCGCTGCACCCTCGATGGACCCCAATTGGGCCAGCACTGCGTCCTCGATGGGCCCCGATTGGACCAGCACTGCGTCCTCGACAGGCCCCGATTGGACCAGCGCAGCACCTTCGATGGGCCCCGATTGGGCCAGCGCAGCACCCACGTCAGACCCTGATTGGGCCAGCGCAGCACCAGGGATGACCTCCGAACACGAACCTGGAGCCTCCATGACGACGACGACTGGAGCTGACTCGTCTCCGGAGACCCTGGGAGAAGGCTCAGAGAGACAAAGAAAACCGGGATCAGGATCACCGGCAGCGGCAGAGCCCGGCAAGACGAGCTTGGATGCAGCTGGCTGGCTGGCTGCACCCGGCTCATCTCCCTAAGAGACAGGCAAGCATGCTCCAGAATGGAAAATAGGAAGACAAACTAGAGCACCTGCCTGATCTCGGGCTCCACCGCCGTCCAGGACTCCAACGATCCAGGCTCGATGATCTGGAGGTCCATTCCTGGCTCTGACTTGACTGTGGAGGACTCTGCAGCTGACATGATGGTCGTCACCGTCTGAGAACCCCCAGGCGCTGAAGCACATGCCGACGGCCTGCACAGCGTGGTGGCATGGATCCGTGACCTGCTAGGTCTGTGTGCTTCTCCATGGAGACCCGGGGATGCTTGATTGTCAGCACAGGCTCCAAACAGCAGTCTGCCCTCCTCCTCTGCCCGTAACGCAGCTGCAGGGCTGGCACCAGGCTCTCCAGGGCCGCAGGCTCCTCCTTCGTCCGAAGGTTGATTCCTGGAACCAGGGGACGCTGGTAGAGAGAGGAAGGAGACACAGAGGATGCAGGTTCATTGTTCATGGCTGCAGCAGAGGAAGGGAGCTCAGGGGACCATGAACCCTGAGCTCCACCCGCAGGAGTCAGACAAGGCAATTCATTATATGGAGTGTGAGAATGAAACAGCACTTGCCTGTTCTCCTGAGGACTGATAGTGACTGCTGCAGTGGGCTTGGTTTTACCCTCTCCCCTACGGGTGGTGGCGGAGGGCCCCCCAGGAAGACGAGGAGGAGCCGCTCACACAGGATCGGCGACGGGCGCAGCCGGGGCAGGACTCGCTGAACTCACAGCAGCTGCAGAGAGCACCGAAGAGGAGGGAAGAGCAGCCAAGGCAGTCCGGGGATGAGGAGCTGACGGAACAGCGGGGACGGATGACCCGGAGGCTGAGGCTGCTGTCTGTCCCTTCCATTGCGATGCAGGCAAACAGCTGGCTGGGAGGCAGAGTTCTCACGGCGGTCCGGAACAGGATCCAGATGGGGAGCTCGCAGGGGCTAACTGCAGGCAGGGTGGCAATGTCTTGCGACAGAGGGTGAGGCTAGGTTCAGGTCTGGGAAGCGTCGCTGCTGCGCTCAAACAGAGGCTAGCAGCTCGGCGTACTCAGGATAACGATGAAGCTCAAGATTGATCTCCACCAGTCTAACTGCCGCCACCACATGCTTCAGGATCTGGCTGGGATGAGAGGAAGAGCGTGCTTCACCCACACAGCCCCTGATGAGCTCAGCTGCCCACTGCATCTCTTCACAGGGGGTCCCGGCTGTCCTCTTCCTCCGCTGCGGATGGGAACGGCCCTTCGGTGACGTAGGCCCCTGGGCTGGATGGGTGACAGGAACCTGATCCCGAGGCGAGGAGCGGAGATGCCTCACCATCGGCTCTGGCTTTGGTCTCCTGCAAGAACTCCTCTCCGGTCCACGGATTCCTCCCCAAAGTGCTGTAATTTTGGCCATCCTCCTCCTGACCTCAGCATGATCAGCATGGCAAGGATTGCGCTTAATTGCCGCCTCTGCAAGGTCTAGGTACCAGCGTGAGCCGCCGGGGGTGGTGTCGCTACGAGCTTGGGAGAGGATGCCATCTACCTCAATGAGCACCACGATTAGCTCATAGCCCAAGTCCATAGAATAGCCAGTTCTTGGCGGAGCCATATTCCAAAACACACTGGTACACAAAACAGGGGGAAAAACCTACAAGCCCAAAAAACAAACTTACTGTGGCTGGCGTCTCGTTTGGCTGTGACCTACTGTTATGGAATGCCCCTTGCAGGGCATTCATGAGACGGCAGAGACCAAACAGTAAGTTTGCTGTTTTATTTAACAAAAGACAAGGATGACAAAATAAACAGCCACGTGGGGCAAAACACGAACATAAACTTAGACACAAGAAAACTGACACTGGAGATTAACTATGAGAGGCAGCGAGGACGGAGCCTACGCTGAACAATAAACACTTACAAGAGGAAGGACGAAATGAATCACAGGAGAGAATGGAATCGGGGATAGGAACTCCAGTCGTGTACACAGAGGTGCACGATGTTGTTGTAGGTCGCAGCGAGGAGTGTGCCTCAGCTGCTTCTTTAAATACAGAACAAGGGCTAATCAGAAAAGGGGAAAGTAATTAGTAGAATAACCCACAGTTGTCACAGCGGCTTGGCTTTGACAGTCGGAAGTCCCGCCATGACACTGTCAAAATAAGAGCCTTGCAGGAGGCCATGTGACCAGACCCGAAATAAGATAGAACAGGGAAAATACTGGACAACCCGAGCGCGGATGGAATTGGCGCTCAGGCCATCACAGTAATAGGCTTGATCCCTATTTAAAGGAGTTTGTTTTTCATTTGTGTTATCGCTGCCTTGCATTGTCAACCCTCATCTCCACCAGAGCTTCATCCACTCTGGTGAATCATTCTGTAAGTAACCCCTTTCCGCTCGCCATTTAGTTTGTTGGGGTGTTCTGTATAAATTCGTTGTTTTCTGTGTTGGCCAGTTTGTTTGTTGGAGCACCTTGTGTTAATTCTTTATTTCAAAAAATCTCACTAACGGCAATCCAGCGCCTGGGTAATTTTTCCCTGCTCCAACAGAGCAAAATATTCAATTCAATTCAACTTTATTTATATAGCGCCATTTCACAACAACAGTCATCTCATAGCACTTTCAAATGTAGGGGAAACCCCCACAATTGCAGAAAGACTGCAGAAGACTACAAAACAAGACATGGCCACAAATAACAGAAGCACAATTGGAGAAAAATTAAAGGCAGAATAACACAGTAACCAGTTAAGACCCAGCTGTTGTTGTTAGTGTGTTTTGCCTTTTTTCTGTTTTTCCCTTTTTGTATTTTTTTGACTCACCTGCCCCAGAGCTCATGATGTCCTCAGCGCATCAATCTCGCCGAAACAGAAGAGGGTTGGCAGCGGGGTCACCTACGGTAGAGGAGGAATGGGCAGCGGACTTCATCCGGGACTTCATGAATGAGACTCTCAAAGCCCGAGGTCCTAAGAAGAAGTGGGAGTGTTTGGATGGACCTGTGGGTATTCTGGAGGCGCACCCAGGTCTTTGGAATTACCCGCAATATGCTGAGCTGCTCTCCACGGTCTGCGCTTTCCAGCAAGCGTTTCCCGACCTATCGTGGGGATAAACAGGGTTTCTCGCTGTGCAGAAGCAGAGGCGCTCTCCACGGCAGCCGTCCTCTTCTCCTCCTGTTCTGCCACCTTCACCTCTAGCTCCAGCAGGCGCTTCACTGGTTCCAGCGTGCGCATCACCAGCCTTGCCTCGGAACCATCATCCAGCCCCAGATCGCTGGAGGAACGCCATCTCCTCCTCACCAGCAGCTCCTCCCTCATCGAGCAAGACAATTTCCGCAGCAGTCTCCCTTTCTAGTTCTCTTTTGCCAGCTGTCACGTCAGCCTATTCATCCTCTCCAGCTGCTGCAAATCCCATGTCCTCGATGGCTCCTCCCGCTGCCCAGAGGTCCTCTGTGTTTTGTCTGGCTATATCCATCTCCGTGACTCCAGGGGCAGTTCCTCCACATTCCATTGAGGGGCCCAAACTCAACAAAACTATGGAGATTGACGACTTCCCACACACAGCAGTGAAGAACATCAAGGTCCGGGAAAACAGGCAAGTTTTATTTCATTTAACTTCAATTCATGATGAAATGTCTTGCCTGATTCCCGGAGGGGAGGCTTAGGGAAAGCAGTCCCCTGAACTCTTCCCACCTGCTGCTGACATGTATTGCCCGCTTGTCCTCTCCGTGTCTCCTCTGTTTTTGCCTGAGTGTCCGCCAGCCCCGGAACCAAGCCACTGGATGATGAAGGAGCCCATGGCCCTGGAGGATCCCATTCCGGTGCCAGCACGGAGTCAAACCCCTGGTTCCACGTCAGAGGAGCCTCCAGCATGGGTCATGGCAGCTGGGCAAAGAAGACTGCTATGACCATCATGCCTGCTGCGGGGACCACCACAGTAGTGTCAGCTGCCAAGCTGGACCTCCAGAGGGCCGAGCCCGAGATGACATTGCCTGGATCGTCAGAGTCCTGGATGGCGATGGAGCTTGAGCTCAGTCAAGTGCTCTCTTTTGTCTTTCTCCTTCCCATATTAGAGCAATCTTGCCTGGCTCTTGGTGAGGAGAGCCAGGTGCAGCCATCCACTGCACCTGAGCTCCCTTCGCTGGGCGCGACCACTGCCTGTGACCCTGACCCTGCTTCTCCTTCTGTTCTTTCTGAGCTTCCTCCCAGGGTCACCGGAGACATTTCAGCACCGTCAGAAATCTCCATGGGTCCAGTCTCAATGACCCTCGAGGTCATTGAGGGTGCAGCTCTGACCCAGGCCAGGTCCTCCATGGGTGCAGCTTCCCCTCTGCCCAAGGCTGTCGTGTGGGTTCCTCCTCAGCCTGAGTCTCCGTGGGTAGTGCATCGCAGCCAGGGATGCGCCCCAGTATGAGCCCGACATGGGTGCTGCGCTCCAGCATGGGCCCACCATGGGTGAAACCTCTCCACCAGGGGTCCACCGAGGATGCAGCATTGGCCCAATCCAGGCCCACTGAAGGTGCAGTGTTGGCCCAGCCTGGGTCCACCGAGGGTGCTGTAGTGCTCCAGCCTGAGTCCACTGAGGGTGCTGCAGTGCTCCAGCCCAGAGCCACCAAGGGTGCTGCAGTGCTGCTGGAGCAACCATGGATTCTTCCAAGGTCCAGCCGGGAGCCACCGCGGGTGCAACTTTTCCCCAGTCCAAGACCACTGAGGGCATCATGGTCCTCCCTCTTCATCAGTCAGACACTGTTGTGGCCCCCCTTCTCCCTCTGCCTGATGCCATCGGGGCCCCCCTTCCTGCTCTGTCTGATGCCGTCAGGGCTTCCCCTCCTCAACTCTCCTTCCCAGTATTGCAAGTATTGGGTCTCCCAGTGGGGGAGCCGCCTCACGGGCCACTCCTTTAGGATGGCTGAAGCACTCGGGCCTGCCGCCAGAAAGACTGAGCTGCCTGGTCGGGTGGTCCGTGTTCTCCAGCAGGCCACCAGACTCATACCACTTTGCCGTCCAGCTGGCCTGGGACTTTGGCAAGCCACCTGACCTGGTTCACCTTGTCATGCGCTGGGCCTGGGACTTTGGGCGGCCCCCTGAACTTTAGAGCTCCGTGGGCCGGGGGCCTTTATTTTGTGGTTTCTGGTGTGGGCCCTGAGCAGGGTTGTCTTGTTCCCTCCTGGCCTGTTCCCCCCACTACCCACCCTGGGTCGATTGTTGTGGTTTCTGCTGGAAGGGGGGCAGGTTTTTCTTTTTCTTTTGATGTTACGTTGGGGTCTCTGGAATCCACCCCTTGAGGTGAGCACTCTGTCATGAGGTGGGGGTGGGATTTCTGCCGGACCCAGCCTCATGACTTTAACAGTGCATTTATTTATCTCTTGTATTATGGTGCTGCTATTAGTGTTATTCTGCCTTTAATTTTTCTCCAGTTGTATTTCTGTTATTTGTGGCCATGTCTTGTTTTGTAATTGTTTTTGGATTCCGGGCTATTTGTAATTTGTTTTCAGTCTGCTGTGATTATGTTTGTTCTTTTCTCTGGGTTGACAGCTGTCAGGCGATTTCCGGGTTTGTGCTCTGCTGGGGGCATCGCCTGTCAAGTTGTCAATCCAGCCGCTCCTCCCTCACGTAATCAGCTGATCCCAATCACTATTATGCCTGCTCGTGCATGTCTACGTGGCTACTCATTTTGTAATAGTCGTAATCCCTGTTTAAATGAGTTTGTTTTCCATTTGTATTGTCGCTGCCTTGCATTGTCAACCAACATGACTAAACATGACAAAACATGACAAGCTGGCTCTCAGCCTTTTGAATTTGTTACTATAACTGTTAGTGATGATAGATAATAATTCTTCCCCAAAGCTTGTAAAATCTATCTAGATGCTGCCATAGAAACCTCATGCAAGGATTCAAAAGAAGTGTTTGAAGTTTTCACATAACTACAGTGCGCATAAACTCATTCCATTTACAATAAAGTATCTCTTCTCATTCATAAAGGCTGTCTCCCTGCAGATCTGGTGCTGAAATAAATGCTATCATACTGTGTGCCAACCTTGGTCCTTGTTTTTTGGGCTCAGCAACCACCTCCTTTTCTTTTGAGACTTTGCATAAAAAGGCAGGCAGCTTAAAAACACCAATTATGGTCTAAATGATCAATTTCCACAGGAAATCTTGAAAAGGAGAAGGAAGCTTTTTCCTATTAGGAAAAAAAAACATCCAAGAAGGTAAACGAGCTATTGTTTCTATGGATAGACTGTATATACGTAGATGGCAAGCTGTTTATGGATGAAACTATAAAGCCCTGGTTATTCTAGAGCCTATTTTGTTTTTTCTTGTTGTTTTTTTTAGCTACAGGTGGAAAAAGAGCGTGATAGTGCACAGGTCTCTTATTCGATCTCAGTTTAATTTGTTAACATTTGTCAAAATGTTTTTTTCTTTGTTGTTGAGGTTGTTGTTTGTTTGTTGGCCTGTTGTAGTTAATTTTTTTGAAGTTGTTAGGTCATTGTTGTATGTTATCTGCATTTTTTCACCACTTACTAACCTTTATGTCTGTTTTCTCTCATATTTCTGGTTTATAGGAATTAACTTTAAGTACATGCACCCCATTTGCTTGCAATTGCAGGCAAATGGAACAGAGACATCATGCACGCACACACAATCATATATGTGTAGGTGTATATTTTACACACAATGTATACAGATGTGGACAAAATTGTTGGTACCCCTCTGTTAATGAAAGAAAAACCCACAGTGGTCACAGAAATAACTTGAATCTGACAAAAGTGGTAATAAATAAAAATTCTATGAAAATTAACCAATGAAAATCACACAATGCTTTTGGATTGTGGTTCAACAGAATTATTGTAAAAAACAAACTCATGAAACAGGCCTGGACAAAAATGATGGTACCTTTAACTTAATATTTTGTTGCACAACCTTTTGAGCCAATCACTGTAATCAAACAATTTCTGTAACTGTCAATGAGACTTCTGTACCTCTCAGCAGGTATTTTGGTCCACTCCTCATGAGCAAACTGCTCCAGTTGTCTCAGGTTTGAACGGTGCCTTCTCCAGACGGCATGTTTCAGCTCCTTCCACAGATGTTCAATAGGATTTAGATCAGGGCTCATAGAAGGCCACTTTAGAATAGTCCAATGTTTTGCTCTTAGCCATTCTTGGGTGTTTTTATCTGTGTTTTTGCTCATTAGCCTGTTGCAAGACCCATGACCTGCGAGTAACACCAAGCTGTCTGACACTGGAAAGCACATTTCTCTCTAGAATACCTTGATAGTCTTGAGATTTCATTGTACCCTGCACAGAATCAAGACACCCTGTGCCAGATGCAGCAAAGAAGTCCCAGAACATAACAGAACCTCCTCCATGTTTCACAGTAGGGACAGTGTTCTTTTCTTGGTATGCTTCATTTTTGCGTCTGTGAACATAGAGCTGATGTACCTTGCCAAAAAGTTGCAGTTTTGTCTCGTCTGTCCATAGGACATTCTCCCAGAAGCTTTGTGGCTTGTCAACATGCAGTTTGGCAAATTCCAGTCTGGCTTTTTTATGATTTGTTTTCAACAGTGGTGTCCTCCTTGGTTGTCTCCCATGAAGTCCACTTTGGCTCAAACAACCACGGATGGTGCGATCTGACACTGATGTACCTTGACCTTGGAGTTCACCATGAATGTGTTTAGAGGTTGTTCTGGGCTCTTTTGTTACCATTCGTATTATCCGTCTCCTCCTGCGGCCACGTCCAGGGAGGTTGGCTACAGTCCTGTGGATCTTAAATTTCTGAATGATATGTGCAACTGTAGTCACAGGAACATCAAGCTGCTTGGAGATGGTCTTATAGCCTTTACCTTTAACTCCTTGCACTCTGGTCAATTTCTCTAAAAACGCCAAAAAAATAATGTACCCAAAGTAAATCAAAAGCTGTTCTTCAACCCTTTGCAGCATCTTCATGGGGTTGGTCTCATTTAAAAGAAAACACTTTGAATTTTTTGGCAAAACAGTCATAATCTCTTTAAGTGCTCTGGCCACTGAATAACAGTCATCTAAACATGCTGAACTTGAAGAAAATAAATTTCGCCTGGGTGTTTTTTTTTATACAAATGCTTGCAAATAACACACAGCTTCAGATACTGGCTGGAAAATGCAACAGAAATATAGAACCAAGTGTTATCCAGCTGAGGTCAAAATTTTGTAACAATACCACAAAAAATGAATATATTACACAGCTTTTTTCTTAGGTTGTCCCCAGGCGTTTTTGAACTGTGCCAAATTGTGCCAAATGGCACAGTTTGGAAAAACGTCTGTAACTTTTGAATGATTCAATATAGAAGCTTCATCTTGGGCTCTAATGAAAGGTGAGGGGCTGTGTGTGTGTGGGGGGGGGGGTGTTTATTCATTCATAAATGAATGAATGAACAAACAAGCCCCCACACACAAAGAAGCATGCCACGTAAAAAATGTGTGGCTTTTTTTTTTTACAAGAAAAAATAACCTATAGTGCACTAAAAATTATACTAGAATATCTGTAATGTAGAAGATAACAACTCCCCCCCCCCCGCTACAGAGGACGGACATCGCCCATCGCTACATGACGGAAAGCGGTGACGGTGCGCTGCAGTCTACTACGCACAGTTACACTAAAATATCTGCAATATATCTGCAATCCGCTACAGAAGAGTAGCGGGGGGGGGGCGTTCACAACATGACGGGGGGGGCTGTTCGCAACATGACGGACCCGGACCGGTCCGGGTCCGTCATGTTGCGATAACGCACAGTTGTAATTTACCGATCGGTCAAAAGTCATTTGGATTACAATTTTCAGGGATAAAGAATAATTTAGCTTATAACACTTACCTGTCCACAACAGCAATGTCGCTGGCGAACTTCTCTTCCTCATTGTCAGACGAACATGACGTTGGTCCGCTTGTTACAGACTCATGGTTCTGGTCAAGCGACCCGGTCAAACCATAATTCCATTATTGCGGTTTTGCGCTTCCATGATTGCGGTTTTGGCGAACGATTTTTCAAAACAAATAAGAACAGTAGTTAGAAAAAAAGACTGGCGAAAGCCTGTGTGTCACCCAGCCTTACACAAAACAGCTTTCGAACTTCTGTGCTTCAATTGGCTGACTGTATTCGCAGCCGTTGGTAGGCGGGTCCTTCTTGCTAGGTTTTCACTCATTGGTTCTTCAAGGTTTCAGAAACCCAATTCAAGGCTCTTATTAGTCGAATGAGAGGTCAATCACATCTAAACCAATCAAAGCACTCCTTTGGCTTTCTGTTCGCGGCTGCGTCTGTAGTGGAAGAACGGAAATGCCGCTTTTTTTTTTCAGTGCCTCCTAGGATGCACAGTGTCAGAGACGTGGGCAGGTGGACGGACGGACACAGAGACGTGTCCGCCCGCGGTACACCGAAGTACAACAGGTTAACATGCTTGTCTATAATTTTCTTTCTAATCTCCTGAGACAACTCTCTCCTTTGCTTCCTCTGGTCCATGTTTAATGTGGTACACACCATGTCACCAAACAGCACAGTGACTACTTGTTACCCTTTAAATAGGCCGACTGACTGATTACAAGTTTGTAGACACCTGTGATGTTAATTAGAGGACACATCTTGGTTGAACATGTCCCTATGGTCACATTATTTTCAAACTTTTCTAGGGGTACCATCATTTTTGTCCAGGCCTGTTTCATGAGTTTATTTTTTTAAATAATTCTGTTGAACCACAATTCAAAAGCATTGTGTGATTTTCATTGGTTAATTTTCATAGAATTTTTATTTATTACCACTTTTGTCAGATTCAAGTTATTTCTGTGACCATTGTGGGTTTTTTTTTTTCATTAACAGAGGGGTACCAATAATTTTGTCCATGTCTGTATATACACATACAGTATATGCATACATTACAGACATATAATCACATAGGCACATTTAGTTAGTCTTTAGTACATAACCAGTTAGTGAAAACTTGTCCACATTTAAGTTTGTCATGTGAAACATACATGGAATTGGTACCAGGGAGAAGAGGCTAAAAGTTTTTAATCGACTGAAGGATCTACAGGCAGACTTTGTCTTATTGCAGGAGACACATGTTTCTAAGTCATCTGTAGATGTGCTCACCTCCCCGGAATTCCCCCACATGTACTCAGCCAGCTTTAATTCTAAACAAAGGGGAGTAAGTATACTGGTAAACAGAAGAATACTTTGTTGTGAATAATACCATAACAGATCCGGAAGGTAGATTTATAATACTAAAAATCTCAGTTCAAAATTTGGATCTATGTATTGCAAGTGTTTATGGCCCAAATGTTGACGACCCATCCTATTTTCACACTTTTTTCACTTCTCTTTCTGAGCACTTGGACACTACACTTATAATAGGAGGGAACTTCAACCTGGTATTAAGCCCTGCAATCGACAGGCTCAGTACATCGGGGAATTACCGAAAATGGCAGGCTACTGACACTCTCAAACAATACATGAATGATTTTGGTCATTGCAATGAATGGCATTCTCTTCACCCAACTCTTTGGGAATACACTTTTTTTTCATCAGTTCATAGTTCACATTCACATCTAGATTTCTTTTTAGCCAGTAGCTCTATTGTGAGGGACATCACAGACACTGAAATATGTTCAAATCAAGCTATTAGTGATCACCATCCAGTATCTCTTGCACTAGTAAATAGGAAAGCTACAAGGGAAACTAGGAGCTGGAAATTTAATATATCACTACTGAAAGACAAAGACTTTATTAACTACTTTAATAAAGAGTGGGAATCATATCTGGAATATAATGATGTGCCAGGAATATCGCCAGGTGTTCTTTGGGAAGCAGCAAAAGTTGTCATGCGAGGTAAAATAATCTCTTACTGTTCATATAAGAATAAAAAAGAAAAAGCACTGATACTGGAGTTAGAACAGAAAATTAAATCACTGGAGACAACCTATGCCATTTTCCCACAGGAACAGACACTTAACGATCTGAGAAAATTAAAGCTGGAATTAAAAGAAATTACAAACAAAAGAGCACTGTTTTTAATACAAAGACTGTGCCTTGAGAAGTTTGAACAAAGTAATAAATCGGGGCGATATCTTGTGAACCAGCTTAGATTGAATAAAGAAAAAACAACTATCCACTCTATTAAGGATATGACTGGAAATATTACCCATGAGCCTGAAGAAATAAATATCTCCTTCAGAAAGTTTTATGAAAACCTCTACTCATCTCAGGTGTAGCATCATCTCACTTTGGCTCATCAATAAGATTATTCTTCAGTTTAAAGACATTGTTTCACCCAGGAAAAGGACAGTCAAGTACTGCTCTTTTATCCCAAGACCACAGCTGAACTAACATTCCTTTGTTAAACCAGTCTCAGGAATTCCTCTTGAACCTTTTAGAGCCCAATAAACGTGGACAAAAGACAGACCTTGGTGGAATGCCATATGGCCTACAAAATATCCACAGCTCAACATTGCCCTCTACTGGCAACTGTGGGACATGCTGGACTTAACCAGTGAACTTTTTAATCACATCTTTGTTAAAAGACTCAATTCTCAACTTCCTCTCTTTTTCAGGACACCATGGAAAAGCAAATGGACTCTTGATGTTTGATGTGGACAATCAATAATGGGTTTGAAATATATTAATCCTTGATTTTAAATATGTGCATGCTAAAATGTTTAAATGAATGTTTATTCTTGCCTGTTAATAAATCATGTGACCGATCATGGCCAATCTCTGCTTGACAAGGGCTTTCCCAAGGTTATTGGTTGTTACAGACAAAAGCCTGTTTGTTCATTGGACTGAAGTTCTTAAAGCCCACCCATGAAGGAGGATTATTGGCTGGGGTTCCTGTCAATCAGAGAAAGCCCGCGAAAGTTTTCCACAGATAAAAAGGAGAGAGACCCCTCTCTTCTCCTGTTCGTTTTTTTTTTCTCTTTTTTGTTTCTTCTCCTGCTTCTCATCACTTCACAGCAGAGCATTTCAGGAGAACAAAGACTTGTGATCTCTTCACCATGGAAGAACAAAGGACATTTCTCCTACGTGTTTTCTTGTTTTTCTTTAAACGTCTAGGAATTAATCATTTTCTTTCCTGAGCTCAGATCCTAAATTTGGAGTCAAACTCCATTTCTAGACGCCTATTTTTATAACTTTTTCTTGTTAAACTTTCTTTAAACTCACCGTTTGTAATTTTGACTTTATGTTTAGAATTTTTATTGACCACTTACATACTAGAAGCTAATTTCATCTCCACAAAGTTCGAAAATCTTTTAATTTTGCTATTGGATCAGATTTTGTAATTATTCTCAAATTCCCTCATGAGAAGTGATCCACGACAGGCAGCTGAAGAAATCAACACGCCATGAAAAAGGGAGACTTTTGGGCTGTACCTCAGCCATTCTGATCAAACATCCACAATCTCATCTTGTGACAACCGACTGGAAAAGTTGCCGTATCACGGAATATTTGCGGGCCAAATATTCTGGCTTTTGGCAGCTTCCCGAGGACGATGAAAGAACTCTTCAACCTGGATCACGTGAGCTGCATTCTTTATCCATCTGCTGAATAAAACATCTGAAATTTGAGAATAATTCAATATCTGATCAGATGCAAAATTATAGAGCACTTAACATAACTCTTCTTTTCCTTAAAATTCCATTTTCATTTTCTTAAGAGTAATCCAGAATTTTCCATATAATTAGTTTAATTTTCCCCATAAATTGGCATTCAGTTTTCCATAATCTGCTAACTTCAAACTGATCTAAATTCATCTTACATTTTCATCTTGGTTCTGCAAATGTTCACATTGTTACTCTATCATTTACAAGTTTAATTTAATGTTTAATGAAACTTATTTCAATGCCCTTTAATCATACCTTCATTTAATAAATATGCAAAAATGAGAGAAGTTGTTGGGAATTTATTTCATTCTGAGTCTGGTTTCAAAGCTCCAGTATCGAATTCACTAAAATTTTGAGACTGATTATTAATTAATTTATTGAGTGATTAAACGGGTATAAAGTGAAATTAAGGATTGAAGTGCTCCCTAAAGAGGAGCTGGTGCCCCACGAGTGTTTATTAACTTTTTCTGTGTGTATGGACCCAGAGTTCATCTCAGGTCCCGATACATTAATACAAATTAAACAATTTTTATACCTGACCTATCTTGGGGTCTTGATCATGAGTGATGGGAAAATGGAGTGAGAGATTGACAGACGGATTGGAGCAGCATCTGCAGTGATGCGGACGTTGTACCTGTCTGTTGTGGTGAAGAGGGAGCTTAGTTCTAAGGCAAAGCTGTCGATTTACCAATCAGTCTACATTCCTACTCTCACCTATGGTCACGAGCTTTGGGTAATGACCGAAAGAACAAGATCGCAGATACAAGCGGCTGAAATGAGCTTTCTCCGTAGGATTGCTGGATTCACCCTCAGAGATAGGGTGAGGAGCTCAGTCATCCGGGAGAGGCTCAGAGTAGAACCGCTGCTCCTCCACATTGAAAGGAGTCAGTTGAGGTGGTATGGGCATCTGATTAGGATGCCTCCTGGACGCCTCCCACCTGAAGTGTTTCAGGCACATCCTACTGAGAGGAGACCCCGGGGCAGACCCAGGACTCGGTGAAGAGACTATATCTCCCAGCTGGTCTGGGAACGCCTTGGTATCCTCTCTGAAGAGCTGGAGCAGGTGTCTGGGGAGAGGGAAGTCTGGGCTTCTCTGCTTGAACTGCTGCCTCCGGGACCCGGACCTCCGGAAAAGCGGTAGAAGATGGATGGATGGATGGATATACCTGATCATAATTATTAATCACATATTCCTACACAGATTAACCCATCTGACTCAGAGATAAATAAATTTTTGGATGATATTAACCTACCACGATTAAATAATGAACAGATTGCAGCTCTGGATGTACCTCTTCAGGTGTCTGAACTCCAGGAGGCACTTAAGCACACCCCAAACAACAAAGCTCCGGGACCAGATGGTTTTCCAGTAGAATTTCATAAAGAATTTTGGTCTGTGATGGCATCTACTTTCTTTGAAATGGTGAACCAAATTAAAGAAGATAATGTAACCCCTCCAAATATGAATTTGGCTAGTATTATCTTGCTCCTTAAATCTGGAAAAGAACCTACGCATCCATCCAGCTACCGCCCCATCTCACTTATGAATGTCGATCTTAAAATAATTTGCAAACTCTCACCAAAAGACTGGAAAGGATAATGCCATTTATTATACACCCAGATCAAACAGGTTTCATCAAGTCGGCTGATAATACAAGCAGGCTATTTAATTTAATAGACTACTGCAAGATCAATAACGGAGAAACTACAATCTTGTCCCTGGATGCAGAGAAAGCCTTTGACCGTGTTAACTGGAAATTTCTTTTCATGGTGTTAAACAAGTTTGGGTTTGGTTCATCTTTCATAAACTGGATTAAAACACTATATAGCTGTCCAGCTGCGTCTGTCCGAACAAATGATCAGACTTCCCGAAGCTTTAATCTCCAGAGAGGTACTAGGCAGGAGTGTCCACTCTCTCCCTCACTTTTTATCATCTTTATTGAACTATTAGCAGCAGCCATACAACAAAATGTTGATATCAAGAGGTATTCAAACTGGAGAAAAAGAACACAAGATAAGTCTTTATGCTGATGATGTATTGATTTTCCTTGAAAACTCACAAAGATCTCTTCTTCAGACAGTGGCGCTCATTGATAAATTTTCATCATTATGAGACTACTCTATTAACTAGGGTAAATCAATAGTTCTATCTATAAACTGCAATTTCTCAAATACATCTACTATTCCAACACAACAAGGTAATATTAAATATTTAGGAATAGATATTTCCCCCAGGCTCTCAGAGTTATTGCGGCTAAATCACATCCCCCTTTTAAAAACAATACAAGATGACCTTACGCGCTGGAGGGCACTACCTTTATCACTAATGGGAAGAGTCGCAGCCATTAAAATGATGGTCCTTCCTAAAATCAACTATTTGTTCTTAATGATTCCTACCCAACCATCAATGGCCTGGTTTAAGTCTGTAGACTCAAATATAAATAAATTTTTATGGAAGGATAAACCATCACAGATTAATTTAAAAACCCTTCAAAAAGCAAAAGAGTGTGGAGGCTTAGATCTATCATTTTTTTTAACTGCTTTTTAGCCAATAGACTGCAGTTTGTTTCAAAATGGACAAAATCAACCCCACTAGGAAACCCATGGTTAGATGCTGAACAGGCTCTCTGTGGGTCTCTAAATATCTCTGACTTACCTTTTATAAGTCCCTGTATTAAACATCATGACTGTTTTAAAAGTATTAATATCAGCTACTCTCTGACGGCTTGGTGGAAATTTTAACATTTTAAAAAATAATGGGGTCTTCACTTGTCCCCTGTAAACTCACGCCCATTTGGAATAATCTTGATATCTTGCAACTTTAGAGGACATTAAAATTTCCACTATAGCAAGAGAAGGGAATAAATAACTTAGAACATTTTATTCAAGGTGGAAATTTTATCCAATTTCAGGAACTAGTGTCACAGTACGACATCAGTGATAAAAAGTATTTTGAATACCAACAGCTTAAATTCATAATAAAAACAAGATTTAATCTTAATCAGACAGATTTAGAGGTACCAGTTAAGGTGGCAGAGTTTCTAAATCTTTGTTCCCCTAAATTGATATTGAAAATACATGGACTATTATCAAAGCTGGATGAGTCCGTATCTCTTCTAATATCAAAATGGGAGACAGACCTATCGATCAATAAGGAGGAAAGTTTCTGGACACAAATATGTTTAAACACTTTTAAGATGACTAAAAACTCTAACTTACAACTTATACAGTGTAAAGTTCTACATAGAATTCATTACACAGGACAAAGGATGTTCAAAATGGGCCTGAGTCACACAAATATCTGCTCTCACTGCACCAGCAATGCCCCGGATAGCTATATGCATGCTATGTGGTCCTGTGCACCTGTTCAAAAGTTCTGGCAGAAGACATGTGAGGACTTGTCGGCATGGCTTGGGTATAGTGTCCCATCCTCACCCACACTTTGCATATTAGGTGATTTAAGTGAAATAAATATAGATGCAAGGATGTCTCATGGTTTTTTATGCATCACAAAGAAAACTATCCTCATGAATAGGAAATCAAGAAATAACCTATGCAAGACTTATTATAATAACTTACTATTGGATTATATTAGCCTGGAGAGATTGTCTGCCTCCTCAAATAATCAGTTGGCAGAATTCAATTCTCTCTGGTCCCCGCTTATTATTTCTATAATCTGAGGGGTGGCGGGCAGTGGCTCACTCTCCTTGGCACCTCTGGCAGCTGGCTGCACCCCGACCGTGGGTGTCCAGGGGGACTGTTCTGGGGTGGCCATTTGTCTGGACCTGGTGGGGGGGCCTGTGGGGTGGGCCGGGGGGGTTGGGCTGTGGCCCCCAGCCAGCTGGCCTCGCCTCCCGGGGAAGGGGGGGGATGGGTCTGGCCGTGGGCCTCTGGTGCTGGGGGGGGGGGGGGGCGTTCCCCCCCTGGGTCGGGGTCGGGTGTGTGCCGGTGGTGCAGGTTGGCCGTGGTGCATCCTTGCACGACGGAGTCGTGTTTCCCCTGGGGCCCTGGCAGCACCCTGGGGAAGGTGCCTGCATTCTGGGTCGCCCTCCCCGTCCACTGGGGTCTGCGGGAGTGGATGTGCATGTGTGTGTGTGTGTGTGTGTGTGTGTGTGTGTGTGTGTGTGTGTGTGTGTGTGTGTGTGTGTGTGTGTGTGTGTGAGTGGGTGTGAGTGGGGGCTTGTGTACGAGCAGATGCAGAAGTGATGCAGATGCGGAAGTGGGTGTGTGTGTGTGTTGTGAGTGGGCAGGTGGGGCTGTGTATGGGTGTAGGTGGGCATGTGTGATGGTGGCTGGGAGCACGTGTGTGTATGGGTGTGGTTACCTGTGGGTGGACGTCTGGGGTGGAGGATGTGTGTATGAGTAGGAGAACTTTGTTGGGTGGCAGGGGTGGGGCAGTCCATCTTGTGGCATGACGGTTGGCGTTTTGGGGCCTGCTTGACCCAGCCACCCTGCTGTTGT
Organism: Pholidichthys leucotaenia; assembly: GCA_020510985.1. Lineage (NCBI taxonomy): Eukaryota > Metazoa > Chordata > Actinopteri > Cichliformes > Pholidichthyidae > Pholidichthys > Pholidichthys leucotaenia. The sequence goes on from CM035846.1 coordinate 73,795,966, forward strand.
ATCGCGGGGTGAGCCGCTTTGTCGTGTTGCCCCTGGTGTCATTGGCGGCGGGTGTGTGTTGGTGCTTGGGGGTGGTTGGGGGGCCACTGGCGCAGGTTGGTGACCGTGTTTCCGTCGGGTTGCTCCAGGGTGGCTGTGGCTGCAGGGCGGCCTGTAGCTGTCGGTGTGTGTCTGGGGTGGGTGGTCATGGGCCTGCGTGGGCGCTTGGGGGTGTCGCTTCGCATGTGGGGCACCGTGTGGGTCCGGCCCATTGTTCACTATTGTGACTATTGCTGTCCATGTTTGTGTGTGTAAGATGAGTGGGAATTGGTATGGCTGCCCCATCATGTTTGTGGTGCTGGGAGCGCCGGGGCGCGACGCTGGTGGGTCCTGGGCTGCTTGCACTGGCAGCCCTCGCCCTGAGTTCGGATTTGGGGGCAGTGGGTGGCCTCATGAACCAGTTTGCAAGCTGGCTTCTGGGGGGGGGGGCGGTTTCACTTTTAGACCGCCTACCTCCCAGTCTTATTTCCCGCCCTCCCCCTCCCTCTGACTCTGGGTGGAATATATTGTCATGAACTCCTCGTGCTCTTTTCCACAGTGCACAGAGGAGGGGAAGAGCGACGAGGACTTATGCGCTGGGTTACACCACACACACATTTATTAAGTTCAACACACTGATACACAGTTGCAGTGTCTACAAATCACTATGGCTCAGGAGTCCTCCAGGACGCTCAACAGTCAGCGGTGAAAATACCGGGGAAAGCACACACACGGATTATATTCACATGACTGGAGCCTGTCCATGTAAGTCCAGCAGCACCGGGTGACATAGTCCTTTCGACGAGACTTCATACGATGAGCGCTGATCATTAATGAAGTACAATGACCCAGCAATGCATGACTGGTAAAAGGTTCCTTAAGTACATGCATTGCTGGATCCACAAATTGATCATACCTGGGTGAGGAGTGGGGAGATGGGACACGGAACTGGGAACAGCTGACAGTAATAGAAAGGGGGCGTGGTCCGACCGGCAGACAGACAGCACTCACTTCAGCGTGAGCCCAAGAGGCTGCCTCACCACTGCCAGCCAGACAGCAGTGGCTATGGGAACAGCAGAGCACACAGAAATGCATATTAACACACATACAATGTGGCACGTACCCACAGAGAGGCCAGGACCAAGCTGGGGGAAACCAAGCCGGCTCGGTTCATGACATATACATATTCTTTGATACATTTAGGGCTTTGGGGTGGGGGTGTGCTGCACTGTGTCAGTGAAGGGGATACCTTTGCTGCTCACCTCAATTTTAATTGCATTTTAGACACTGAGGGCTTGGGGGGATGGGGACCCTGCTGCCCATCGCAGTAACTAGCGGTACTCCAATCACTATCCCCCAATTTTAATTGCCCTTTGGTAGTCCACACATTTACACACAATTACATCATATAACCGACATACACCCATCATGTTTTGTGGGGGGGGGGGGGGAGACCCCCACTGCCAGGCACTGGCTCGCTGCATCTGCTTCTCAGCCACCTTATGAAACAAGGGTGAATGAGGGGTGAGTTTGAATGGGTACAGGAGTGAGGTTGGTAGCGCTGCCTTACCTGCTCGGTTCCTGGGGGGATAGCTGCTGCGACCAGCCCTCCGCTTCGTATGTTTCCTGACAAACCACTCACATGCACACACTTAGTTTGTGTGCGCTCTCATATATATGCACACAGACGTACACGCACAAGTGTCTCTCCTTTAACAGGTGTGGAAACCAGACTCGTGTTGAGACATTTTCGGTGGAAGAAGCAGTTTGTCTTTTGTTTGTTTTAGTTGTTGGTTTGTTTGTTTTTTTGTCTGTTCCCCTCAATTTTCTTTCCCCCTCCACACACTTCCTTTCTCTCTTCCCCATCCTGTTGGGTCTTCCATGGGTAAAACAATTAAAATAAAGTATTAAAAGTTATTACAGGAGGAGTTTACAACAATATATAATACACAGTTAGGTACTGTATAAGCTCCTCTTGGCAAAGTAAATCTGTTTTGGCACAGTAAGGGTGACAGATCCCTGTTCTGCTTGCCTAGCTGCCTGACAGAACAAGGGGAAGAAAAAAAAAGTCTAAAAGGCTTTATTGTGGAGGCAATAATTACATGGAGTGCACGGTATTTGTGCTTTTCTTGTAAGATTTTTTTTGAACCCTTTAATCATTTGGGTAAGAACAAAATGTTAATGGTTGACGCAATAAAAGCACAGAGACAATCAGCTAATATAACAAAAGCATGTAATTGACTGCACACAAACCTGTGGCTTAATGCAGGTGTTTCTGCTTTTCGTGGAGTGCTCAACAAATTAACCCTTTCTTTCCCAATCTATTGTTAAGCTCCTCTAGTATCCCCAGTTTTAAGAGACTACTTAACATTTTTATTCAGCTGCCAACATATTTTCATCATTTTAGCAATATTTTACATAAATGAGCTTCATTTAGTTGTGATTGCAAAACTGAAGTATTTTGGGAAGGTTAGAGGGATATTTAAAGAAATAAGAACAGCTGAAAAGTGACACCAAAGAAACTGGTGGAGAAATCATCCAATCAAAGACCTTTATGGTAGGTGAAGGTGGAGCTCGCTGTACAAGCAAGAACAACAGGTGCAAAATAGCTGCTTTGTACTCAAGGGGAAGGTGTCTGAAGGGAGTATCTGGGTGAAGATAATATTAGAATAACCGTTCATCAGCTTACATTTGAAACTGGCTGCTCTCATTTTCTCCAGTTTCAACGATGCACATGCTTGAGTCTGTTAAGGATACTGCAGTCATCATTTTCCCCAGCTTCTACTAGTAACTTGATTTCAAACAGGAGCAATATGTTCAGACAGAGCTGCACTCACACAAGGAGAGGTGTCAGTCCTTGGGCCCGCTTTTCTGCCTTCTTGCTTTGTACTGCAGTTCTCCTGTGCAAAGGTAAGCACACTGGCACATGGCCACATGAACACAAGTTGCACAAAATATTTTTCAGCTGACTGAACTGGTTGGAATCGGTGTTGCATCTTGAATATAAATATTATCTCCATATTTTTGAGGGAGTGTGGAGTACCTGTTGCTTTTATAGCAGGGATTCTGTGAAGTAAAACAGGTGTTCTTCCTGCTATGGTTCATGTTTGATATAAACTGTATTTATGCAAATTCCTTTTGTATACTACAAACCCCACTTCTAACAAAATTGGAACATTGCGTAAAATGTATATAAAAACAGAATACAACAATTTACAAATCCTTTTCAACTTATATTCAGTTGAATACACTACAAAGACAAAATATTAATGTTCAAACTGATAAACTTTGGGGGGGGTTTGCTTCTTTCATTTTGAATTTAATGCCTGCGACACGTTCCAAAAAAGCTGAAACAGGGACAACAAAAAACTGGGAAAGTTGGATGCTCAATAAACACCTTCTTGGAACATTCCACAGGTGAACAAGTTAACTGGAAAAAGGTGAGTCATGATTTGGTATAAAAGGAGCATCCACGAAAGGTTCAGTTGTTTACAAGCAAGGGTGGGGAGAGGTTCACCACTTTGTGAATAACTGTGTGGGCAAATAGTTTTAACAGTTTAAGAACATTTCTCAATGTACAATTGGAAGGAATTTAGGATTTCATCTTTTACAGTCCATAATATCATCAAAAGTTTCAGAGAATCTGGGGAAATTTCTGCACATAAGCACCAAGGCCGAAAACTAACTTTGAATGCCCGTGACCTTTGATCCCTCAGGTGGCCCTGCATTAAAAACCAACATCATTGTGTAAAGGATATTGTCACATAGGCTCAGGAACACTAGAAAACCTTTTTTTTTTTTTTTTGTTACTTATTTGTACCCGTAGGTAGATTTGGTTTGCAGTCTGGTGACAAGCCACCGGCTGCCGGTCGCTGCGTGCGCGAGCGCCCTAAACCCTGACCATTGTCAGTTAGCACAGTTCGTCACTACATCTACAAATATTACCATGCGAAGCCAAAGCCATATATCAATGTAATCAGTCAGTCTACCTATTTAAAGGGTAAAAATCAGTCACTGTGTTGTCTGGTATCATGGTGTGTACCACACTGAACATGGACCACAGACAGTTAAGGAGAGAGTTGTCTCAGGACATTATAAAGAAAATTTTTGACAAGCATGTTAAAGGTAAAAGCTGCAGGACATCTCCAAGCAGCTTCATGTTCCTGTCCCCACAGTTGCCAACATTATTAAAAAGTATAAGGTTCATGGTACTCTAGCCAATCTCCCAGGACATTTATGCATATTGTAGAAAACAGCCTGGGAAACCATCCCAACTAATTCAAGCTGAACTCCAAGGTCAAGATACGTCACTTTCTAATAACGCCACTGGTCAAACTTTGAACAGTAACATTGAAGAAGACCAGGAGGGCTCCGTTATTGACAGAAAAAAAAAAAACATTAAAAAGCAAGCCAAAATGTATGCTGACGAGCTCCAAAGTTTCTGGGAGGTTGTCCTTTGGACTGATGAGACACAACTGGAGCTTTTGGGCCAATCACATCAGCTCGATGTTTACAGAAGGAAAACTGAAGCATACAAAGAAAAGAATACTGTACCTACTATGAAACATGGAGGAGGCTCTGTTATGTTCTGGGGCTGCTTTGCTGCTTCTGGCTCAGGGTGTCTTGAATCCGTGCAGGATACGACTAGCAAGGCATTCTGGAGCAAAATATGCTGCTCATTGTCGGAAAGCTTGGTCTCAGTTGTAGGTCATGGGTCCTCCAACAGGATAATAAGACCTGGACCAGCATCACGGCCAGACAAGTGAAACACCCTGATCTAGGGAAGAAGAGGGGGGAAACACAGGGGAAACCAACAAACAGCCCCCACCGAAAATCAAGATTCCCACCAATGAATCCCCACTGCCAGAGGGGCACAGCCCCCACCGTTGGGACCCCAATCCGACAAAACCAGCCTCCACGTTGCCAACCCAGTGGCACAATGCATGGTCAAGGCAGCCACCACCAAACACCAAGGTGGCCCCACACAACAACAGCCCACTCCCAACCAGCGTGGCACCATGCAGGGCGTACCCAAGAAGTGAGAGCCAGAGGAAAGGCCCCAAGCGGAACCTCCACTGACCTCCCTCTCCCCCCAGGAGAGGAGAAATCCACCAGAACAAGAGCCAGCCAAAAAGGCCCGGATCCCAGTCCTGACCCACCCCCGCCCAACCACCCAGCCACCCTTTGTGTGAGTGCAGCTAATGTGATGCATTTAAAAGAGTGGGGCACATGGATGGCTAGCCAAATTCTCCCATCACAGATGCTCCCTGGATATGTTCTCTTTTTCAGACCATTCCATGTTAAACCCTATATGGTTGTGGGTGGAATTCTCAGTAGATTGGCAGTTTCTGAAATATGCAGACACACAATCGTGCTACATTCAAAGTGACTTGAATCAACTTTCTTCCCCATTCTGATCCTTGGTTTTTAACTTCAGTAGCTTATCTTGATCATCTCTACATGCCTAAATGCAATGAGTTGCTGCCATATGTTTGGATGATTAGATATTTGCAGTGACACCCAATTGAACAAATACCTAAATGAGCATATGAGTGTATATCCACAGTGTCATGTAGTTTCTCCATTCAGAGCAGGGGTGTATATGAATTTTGGGGGATTCCTGAGTACAACAGTGTTTTAGGGCTTTCCCCACATGAAAATTTAATTTGATTTCAAGCTTTCAATGACCCCCGCCCCCCCCCCCCCCATCACTGTGGGTCTGGGTAACTTATTTTCCACATTACCTCAGTCTAAAGCCCCTTATTCGAGGCTATAGTAGTTACTGTAGTCGGGGACACCATATGATGTATGATGGGATGTGTGCAAACTCTTCTGCCTAGTCAACCATTATGTATGCAAGAATCTGTCCTCTAATCTCTCATTTATGCTCCTGGTGAATGTGCAGATATGAGACCAAATACAACAAAAGCTGTGTAATAACAATGTGACAAAGAATGAAACGGCTGACGAGACCTCTGCTTGTGTTCTCTGCTGAGACATACACCTGATGAGCACTGTTTCATTATGTTACCATGGTGCTGACAGCCTGGCCAATTAGGATCAGAGGAGCCTCTTGGTTCCCTAATGTTCCAGGGAGTATTTCCCCCTTCAGGGTGTGGCACGTAACACAGTGCAGCACGGTTCAGTCTCAGTTAAAAAACAAAAAAAAAACAAAAAAAAAAACGCTTAATGTGTATAAACATTAAATAAATATATTTTTTAAAATTATTTTAAATACAGTCTGTTTTCATGCATATTAGTGTAAAAAGTGTTACTGAAATGGTTATGTTTAATTGGGCTATGGACCCCTGAGCAGCATAATTACTGTTCTGCCTCACATTCTCTTCAGAAGTCTATTTTGAGTTTAAATTGGGCTCCCTCATTATTTGTACCCTCAGCATATGCTTAGTGTCCCTTTACAGTCCAAACTCAAAGCTGGGGATTGGGTTTCTCTCATTTTATTACCTCCTTTGTGAGGCTAATCCAACATGTTCACAAACCACAAACGCTCTACTATAATGGCCCTGTGACAGTAAGAGCACAAAGCCAGGAGGACTCCTGTATAGAGATGCACACATGGCATACCTCTAAATCTCATTTTTAAAGACCTACTTTAAAAATTGCCCATTGTATGAAATTAATCTTCAAAAAGCTCTTCATCTAATTCCTCTAAGTGCTTTTCATATTTCTGTTTGGTGTTTGGCTAAAACCATTATGTTTTTATCATGATTTTTTTTTTTTTTTTGAGAAAGGGATCCAGAATCAATATTAAATGTACAAAACTGCAAAATATGTCTTAATCAGTGTGAAAACCTAATATTACCTTTGGCTATTAAAATAAAGGTTAAAGAAATAATTCATATCTGCATAACCTCTTTATTCTATGAGAACCTTTTCGGGTGATGTAGCAATTTATTGGTTTGTAAGGTGTAATTACAAGTTAACTCTGACTGTTCAGATAGTTGCTCCACTGCAGTATTTTTCAACCAGAGTTCCATGGAACATTCAGGTTACCTTGGGAAATTCCCTAATTTCACTTAATTGTCAAAAAAAAAATTGCAAATAATTTGCTGTTGTTGCGCGCGGGTTATGTAGACATCCATGCACATTTTTTTGGAGATGAAAATTAATTACTTTCACACAGAAATCTGCTCCACCCTATAAATACATAATACATTTGTAGTTTTATGTATATATCTTCTTCTTCCGGCTGTTCCCTTTAGGGGTCTCCAGAGCAGATCATCTGCCTCCATCTCACCCAATCCTTTCATCTTCCTCTGTAACACCAACCCTCTCTTTCCCTCGTATTCCTATAAGAATCAAATCCAGCATAAAAGCCTTCCCAAATCAATACGCAGATCCATGAGCCACTGTGGTGACCCAAAATAGGCCACAGCCAACAGGTGTGTGTATAGGTATGAATTATATTTTGTTTTTCTTTTGTGAACAAAACTTACTTTTTCGATCAAGCAACCAAGACTTGGTTTTATACATAATTAAAAGCATATAATTCTTACCAACTCATTTAAACATGGTTACTAAATCTTGTAGAGCCCTTATAAATGCACAGACAGCTGTATGAAAATTTTTTGGCACCATTTGACAAATGGCATTTTAACTTTAAAAGATGGTTTTTAAAAGCCTCTGGAAAATAAAATGAACAATATATTCAACAAACACTACATAGTTTTTAATTTCATAAAGTTGACAAATAAATTAGTGGCATGTGCAAAAGCCTGCGGACGTGAGTGTCCCCATGTCTTGGATTCTTTTTAGACTTTTTTAATACGTTTTTAGTATAATAAAATGTGCAACTTTTTCATAAAATTTGTAAAATCTTCATAAACTTGCAACTTTTTTCCTCAAATTTGCAGCTTTTTTTCTTGTAGATTTGTAACTTTTGTGTTTAAATTTTGTGGCTTTTTTCATAAATTTTGTGACTTTTTCTTGTAAAATTTGCAACTTTTATTTTTCAGCTTTGTTCTCATAAATTTTTAACAATCTGCAACTTTTTCTTATAAACCTGCAACTTTTTTCTTAAAAATCTGTGATTTTTTTCTTAATAAATTTGTTATTTTTTTCCTTGTAAATTTGCAACTTTTTCCTGAATAGTTTTTAATTTAATCTTTGAGCTGGTGTTCAGGTTCAGGCTCCATCCATCCATCCATCCATCTTCTACCGCTTTTCCGGAGGTCCGGGTCGCGGAGGCAGCAGTTCAAGCAGAGAAGCCCAGACTTCCCTCTCCCCAGCCACCTGCTCCAGCTCTTCAGAGGGGATACCAAGGCATTCCCAGACTAGCTGGGAGACATAGTCTCTCCACCGAGTCCTGGGTCTGCCCCGGGGTCTCCTCCCAGTGGGACGTGCCTGAAACACCTCAAGTGGGAGACGTCCAGGAGGCATCCTAATCAGATGCCCATACCACCTCAACTGACTCCTTTCAATGTGGAGGAGCAGCGGTTCTACTCTGAGCCTCTCCCGGATGACTGAGCTCCTCACCCTATCTCTGAGGGTGAGTCCAGCAATCCTACGGAGAAAGCTCATTTCAGCCGCTTGTATCCGCGATCTCGTTCTTTCGGTCATTACCCAAAGCTCGTGACCATAGGTGAGAGTAGGAACGTAGATTGACTGGTAAATCGACAGCTTTGCCTTAGAACTAAGCTCCCTCTTCACCACAACAGACCGGTACAACGTCCGCATCACTGCAGATGCTGCTCCAATCCGTCTGTCGATCTCTCGCTCCATTTTCCCCTCACTCGTGAACAAGACCCCAAGATACTTAAACTCCTCCACTTGGGGCAGGAGCCTGTCCCCAACCCGGAGAGGACAATCCACCTTTGTGGATTGTCCACAAAGGTGGATAGGTTCAGGCTCATGTTACTTTATTTGTACCCGTAGGTAGATTTGTTTTGCAGTCTGGTGACATCCATATATACAAGCCACAAATTACATTCAACATAGACACAAACACAGGCACATATGAAGCTGACTATAAACATGATAAAAAAATACCCAAGGCTCCACCAATCAGGGTATAAAAAGACAAAGAGATGGGAGAAAAACCAGAGGTAAGAGAGAAGGGTCATATTAAAAGTTAAAAACTAGTCAAAGAGGTTAAAAACTCAAAGTTCTAAAACCCAATAAAATATTTAGAACCCAAGCGAGATCCTACAAAAATAAGTAAATATAAAATGGAGTTAATAAATAGGTACCTAAATTATGTGCAATATATTTTTACAGTTTGTTCAACTCTTTGACAGCAGCAGGGACAAAGCTGTTTTTGTAGCGCTGGGTTCTACTTTTTGGGACAGCAAACCTCCGTCTTGAGGGAAGAAGCTGAAAGTGGCAGTGCAAAGGGTGGGAGTCATCATTTAAAATGGAGGCAGACATCCTCTGTACTTGTCTGGTGTACAGGGATGTCAGGCTCAGCTGTGGCTCACCAAGTAAACGACTGGACCATCTAACTACCTGATCCAAGGATTTCCTCTGTTTCAGACCAAACCATGACACTAAAGAAAAGGATAAAACAGATTCAATAAAAGCCCGATAAAACATTGTCATTATGGTTCGGTCAGTTTGGAAGCGTGCAAGTTTTCTCAAGCAATGCAAATGTTGCTGACCCTTTTTGCACACCATTTCACAGTTCTCTTCAAACTTTAAATTACTATCAATAATCGTCCCAAGATAGTTGTAGGATTGTACACATTCGGTGGTCTGGCCTTTTAGTACAGTGACTTTGTGCCTGGGATTTTTCCTCCTAAAGTCAATAATCATGTCTTTAGTTTTTGTCGTATTCAGCTGCAGGTAGGAATCCTCACACCAGTGAACAAAATCATCAACTACTGGGCCGTGGCCACTCTCACCATCCTGGAGGAGACTGACAATAACTGAGTCATCAGCATACTTTATAATGTGTCTGTTGTCATGTCTGCTCTGACACATGTTTGTGTACAGGATGAAGAGTAGTGGTGACAACACACACCCCTGAGGAGAGCCAGTAGAAGAGCACTTTAGGTCAGATAATGTACCATTGACCCTTACTCTCTGCGTCCTGTTGGTTAAGAAATCCAGAATCCAACCCACCAGATTATTGCTCAAGTCAAATTGCTGCAGGAACCTTTCAACTAAGATATGAGGTTGGATTGTATTAAAGGCGGAGGAAAAGTCCACAAATAAAAGTCTGGCGTGTGTCCCATTAAAATCCAGATGTTTAAAAAGCATGTTAAACAGAGTGACAGTGGCATCCTCCACTCCTCTGTGAGGCCTATAGGCAAACTGCAGAGGATCCAATGCATGCTCAGTCTGCTTTAGGACCTCACATCTGACCAATTTTTCAAAAATTTTCATTAAAATTGAAGTCAAAGCAACTGGTCTAAAGTCGTTTACCGTTTTAGGACAGCTGGATTTTGGAACGGGAACAACCACAGCTTCTTTCCAGATCTTAGGCACATGTTGTGTCTGTAAGGACTTGTTGAAAATGTAATGAAATATAGGACTCAGTTCATGTGCACAGGACTTTACCAAGCGCCCTCATATATTATCAGGGCCCTGACTTTTGTTCACTTTTACAGCGCAGAACTCCCTTTTAACATCCTGTACCTCAATATTAAAGTGCTGATTGTCTTTGAGTTTCTGTTTCAAATCTTGGGTTTCAGTGCTAAAATCAAAGGGGTCAAAACGACCATAAAAACAATTAAGAGCATTAGCCAGCTCTGTGTCTGAATTAAAACCATCTAAAAACACACGATTACTGCACTCTGTGCTCTGAAGGCCTGCAATAGTTTTCATACTGGCCCAGGCTGAACCAAGTTTCTTTGCTGCCATCTTGCTTTCCAACTCTGATTTATAATTCTGTTTTGCTCTTAAAATTTCGGCCTTCAGTTCCTTTGTGGCAACCTGTAGCTCAGAAACAGACCCCTGTTTAAAGGCAAGTGCTTTCCTCTGTAAGCAGGATTTAACTGATTTTGTAACCCATGGTTTGTTGTTGGGATATATTTTGACACGTTTACGTGGAACAATCTTATTTTTACAGAAAGCCATGTATGAGCATGTGACGTCCACCAAAGAGTCCAAATCATCCCCGCAGGACAGTGTGAACATCTCCCAGTCTGTACAGTCAAAGCATTCCTGGAGGCTGTGCACTGAATCTTCTGTCCACACATCAATGTCTCTCGTCTCCACCTTGCCTCTTCTGAGAGCAGTTTTATATGTGGGCAGCAAATGTACACAGTTGTGATCTGAGGATCCTAAAGGAGGAAGGGGGAGTGATTTATAGTCCCTCTCAATGGATCCATAGCACAGGTCCAATGTCTTTTTTCGCCTGGTTGGGCAGGAGACATACTGATAAAAGTTTTTAAGTGTCTTCTTTAAAGAAACATGGTTGAAATCCCCAAGAATGAAGTTTGGCGCCTCTGGAGAAATTGATTGCAGCTGCTGGATCACATCAAAGATAGTGCTGCAGGCAGAGTCAGCGTCTGCCCTCGGATGAATGTATACAGTTGTGATGAAAAGTTGGGGGAACTCGCGAGGCAAATAAAAGGGGCGTAGTGACGCAGACAGCAGCTCCACATTGGGTGTACAGATGCACTCTCTGACCATGACAGATGTGCAGTACTGCTTATTAATATATAAACATACGCCACCCCCCTGACGTTTCCCCGTTACCTCTTCCTGCCGATCCGAGCGGAGCGGGGCTCCAAAGCCGTCAATCCACAGGTCTGCGTCTCGGTCATGCGCAGTAAGCCAAGATTCCGTGAAAGCCATGACACAGCAGTTCTTAAAGTCCTTCTGGTAGCGTACATTCCCTTGAATTTCATCCACCTTGTTTCTCAGAGACTGTACTTTCCCAAAAATCATCGAAGGAAGAGGAATGTTACCAAACTGACGTCTCCTCAGGCGCAATTTCACACCTCCACGCCTTCCACGCTTCCTTCTGCCGTCTCTCTTTTCACCGTTATGTCCGTCTCTCAAAATAAAGTCCGGCAGTTGCGGCTTAGGCTCAATCACAGCCGCTGCATCAACCGTGTTTAAATGCAGCAACATGTCCCTGGAATAATGTATTCTGCCCGCCATGGTGCCGAACACGTTTACCTCATAGACAAAGAGCCGGAGGAAAAGTAGCAGCAGTGCAAGAGAGGGGAGGAAGTCCATGTTGTAGGAACCAGGGAGCGCTTCGCCATACAGTCCACAAACACTCCAGGGCAGAAATGACACAGAGGATTTCGTAAAAACATATAAAAGTACATAAAAACAGACACACAGACGACATACTTTTTCACCAGCTGCCGGTCGCTGCGTGCACATGTAACCAAAAAAAAAAAAGATTGGTGTGAAATTCAAAGCTTTTTTCTTCTCTATCCCCTCACCCCCCAGCCAGTCGCAGCAAATGACTGCCCCTCCCTGAGCCTGGTTCTGCTGGAGGTTTCTTCCTGTTAAAAGGGAGTTTTTCCTCTCCTCCGTCGCCAAGTGCTTGCTCACAGGGGATTGCCTGATTGCTGGGGTCTTTCTGCAACTGTGGGGGTTCCCCCTACAGTTGATAGTGCTATGAGATGACTGTTGTTGTGAAATGGCGCTATATAAATAAAGTTGAATTGAATTGAATTGAATTAAATCCTGTGACTCTTCAAGCCTTGCGCAAACAGCAACCATGAGATCCTCTAAACAGCTGTGTCAGATGCCGAAAATGAAAGTTGTTGATGCCCATGGTGCAGGGGAATGCTACAAAAAGATGGCAAAGCATTTTTAGCTTGCAGTTTGGCAGCTGAGGTGAACAGTGGAGTTCAAGATGCAGTCTGGAAGACCGCATAAACTCTGAGGGAACTGCATGTAAGCTGATCAGGATGGCAGATTTAAAACCCCCATTTGAATGCAAAAACATGTAAGAAAATTTATCAAACTCAGAATATAGCTGCCCATCATTCCACTGTGCTGCATCCTTGTCATAAAATCCAAAGTCAGAAGTATGCAGTCCTTCAGAATGCAACCCAATATGTTGTCTGGTCCAGCTGCCTTGCATGGGTTAATCCTGGAGAGGGTCCTCTTCACGCTAGCCAGATCCAGACTTATGGCCTGCTTGTCTGGGGAAGGAGTGGTCTTCTGTGCTGATTGGCTGTTCTGTGCTTCAAAGCAGCCGAAGAAGTCATTTAGGTTGTTAATTCAATTCAGTTCAGTTCAACTTTATTTATATAGCACCATTTCACAACAACAGTCATCTCATAGCACTTTCAAATATAGGGGAAACCCCCACAATTGCAGAAAGACCCCAGCAATCAGCCGATCCCCTGTGAGCAAGCGCTTGGTGATGGTGGAGAGGAAAAACTCCCTTTTTACAGGAAGAAACCTCTAGCAGAACCAGGCTCAGGGAGGGGCAGTCATCTGCTGCGACTGGCTGGGGGGTGAGGGGATAGAGAAATTGAAAAGAACAGACACGTAGAGAGCAAACATTAAAGGAGTGAAGCCCTTTAATTAGAGGTCCCCCGGCTGTCTAAATCTATTAGCAGCAACTAAGGGAGCGTTAAGAGACACTTTTTTTTTTTTCACCCGGCGCCACACGAGTCGGCCGCCCTTTGCAACAGCGGCTCGATTCCGAGTCTTTTTTTCCCTTTCCTCTCTCTTTTTGATCCGTTTTTTTTCACTCCACTTATATCACGGACACACAGATCGTCCCAAATGTCTCCTGAGCCGGTGGATGGAGCCACTGTTTATAGCAGGAGACGATACAGCAGGCAAGAGCTGCTAGCATTCAACCGCCACCCGGTGCTATTGGAAAAACTCGACATATCGGGCGAACTGAGGCGAAAACGCCGTGGCTGCCGGGCTGGAGTAAGGCGGAGGACAAAAAATATAAGGTACAGACCCTCCCTTCCATCTATTGTCATGGGAAATGTACGGTCGTTACTGGGAAAGGTAGATGAGCTAGCGGCTATCTGCCGTTACGATAGCACATACCGGGAGAGCTCTCTCCTTTTGTTTTCTGAGACGTGGTTAACTGAACTAGCAGCAGATGCTAACATTGAGCTGGAGGGTTTCCACATGATACGGGCAGACCAAACACCAGACAGTGGCAAAGCAAGGGGTGGCGGAGTGATAATGTATGTTAACAACAACTGGTGCAGACCGGGACATATCACTTTTAAACAACGACACTGCAGCAAAGACATTGAGTTGCTAGCTGTTAGCATGCGGCCTACATATCTCCCGAGAGAACACTCACACGTGATCTGCATTGTTGTTTATGCAAATCCGACGGCGAACGCTGGGACAGCGCGTGACGTCATCCATTCAGTAACCAGCAGGCTGCAGACAGAACACCCAGATGCTCTTCTCCTCATCTCGGGAGATCGGATCACAACTTGGTTCATCTCCGGCCGGTGTACAAACCCCTAGTGCACAGACAACCTCGGGCCATGCGCACAGTGATGTTATGGTCTGAGGAGGCAATGGACACTGTAAAGGGCTGTTTTGAAGCTACCGCCTGGAAGCAGCTCTGCGATCCACATGGTGAGGACATCGATGGCCTCACTCACACCTTCACGGGCTACCTCAGCTTCTGTGTGGACAAATCCGTTCCCACCAAGACCATACGGTGTTGCTCAAACAACAAACCCTGGATCAACCCTGAGATAAAAACACTTCTGAGAAAGAAGAAGAGGATCTTCAGGTCAGAGAATAGGGAGATGCTGAAGTCCGTACAGAGGGAGCTGAGGAGAAAGATCAGAGAAGGCAAGGACAGCTTCAGGAAGAAGATGAAGGACAAGCTGCAACAGAGCGACATCAGCGGGGTCTGGAGAAACCTCGAAACCATCTCTGGGCTCCAGAATACCTCCCCCCAGGCCATGGGGGGCAGGGAGTGGGCGAACAATCTGAATCTGTTTTTCAATAGGTTTGACCAACCGTCCTCCTCCCTGACTGCACAACAACCACTGCTGCCTCTAAAGACATCAAGTCCTGCTGCCCACTCCCCACTCCACCAACACCCCCCCACTCCCAACACACAGCCCCCCATCCTGACCCTGACCAGGACCCAGGTGAGGACGGAGCTGAGGAAGATCAAGGCGAGGAAGGCGACGGGACCAGAAGGCATCAGCGCAAAGCTCCTCAAGTCCTGTGCAGACCAGCTGTGTGGGATTGTGACGTACATCTTCAACCTGAGCCTGAAGCTGGGGAGGGTACCACAGCTGTGGAAAACATCTTGTGTGGTACCTGTACCAAAAACTTCCCACCCCAAAGACCTGAACAGCTACAGACCAGTGGCCTTGACGTCCCACTTGATGAAGACCCTGGAGAGACTGCTCCTTGCTCACCTCCGCCCCCTGGTGGAACCAGCGATGGATCCGCTCCAGTTCGCCTACCAGCATGGCATTGGGGTGGAGGATGCGGTGATCTTCCTCCTTCACCGTTCTCTGTCCCACCTGGAGAAGCCCGGGAATGTGGTGAGGATCATGTTCTTTGACTTCTCCAGTGCTTTCAACACCATCCAACCGATGATCCTGAAGGACAAGCTGCTGCGCGCAGGGGTGGACCAGCACCTGTCATCATGGATCCTGGACTACCTCACTAACCGGCCTCAGTTTGTGAGAACCCGGGACTGTGTGTCCGACACGATCATCGGTAGTACGGGGGCCCCCCAGGGAACAGTGTTGGCTCCCTTCCTGTTCACTCTTTATACTGCGGACTTCTCTCACAACACAACACACTGCCATCTACAGAAGTTCTCTGATGACTCTGCGATCGTTGGCCTCATCTCCAATGGAGATGAAGCTGAGTACAGAGGACTTATCCAGGACTTCGTGGACTGGTGCCATCGGAACTGCCTCCAGATCAACGCGAGGAAAACTAAGGAGCTGGTGGTGGACTGCCGCAGGCATGGACAACCCCTCACAGCACCAGTAAACATCCAGGAAACAGACATTGAGATAGTGACATCCTACAAGTACCTGGGTGTTCATCTGAACAATAAACTAGACTGGTCACACAATACTGACGCACTCTACAAGAAGGGACAGCGCAAGCTGTTCCTACTGAGGAGACTCAGGTCTTTAGGTGTACAAGGGGCGCTGCTGAAGACATTCTATGACACGGTGGTGGCATCAGCCATCACTTTTGGAGTGGTCTGCTGGGGCAGTGGCATTACTGCAGCCGAAAGGAAGAGACTGAACAAACTGATCAAGAAAGCTAGCTCTGTCCTGGGGCAGCACCTTGACCCGGTGGAGGAGATAGGAGAGAGAAGGACGGCGGCTAAACTGTCATCTCTGCTGGAGTCCAAGTTCCACCCTATGCAGGACATACTGAATGCACTGAGGAGCTCATTTAGCAGCAGACTACATCATCCCAGGTGCACAACCGAGAGGTTTCGCAGGTCCTTCCTACCAACGGCTGTCAGACTGTACAACCTAAGCAGGGCTGCTCGCAGAGATAGCAAAAAAGACGTAACAACCTAATAGTTTTTTGAATGCAAAAGATGCAATAGACTTACACAACGGTCCCCTCCGGCATACAACTAGGAAAATACTGGTCGCTATGGAGGGTGAGAATATGTATGGGTACATAATCGGGATGGGTACATAACATGGGTACATAACCCTGACTACTCAGAGTTGGGACCAGGAAGCAGAGTAGCAGTCTTACACGCCTCTCTGCAGCTCCTCTTCATCCGCCACCCCTCAGCTTAGCCCCTGACTTCCCCATCAGAGAATCGTTGTCTGCTCTCTCCAAAGTAAATAAAAATATAATGCATAAGCATCCCAAAGTGATAAAGCAAAATATTGGTAAAACTCAAATTAAACATAAAGCCTCTAAATTGAATGAATTGGCCTCTGTTCCTCCTCATAATTTAAAAATTAAATGTGGTTTATTAAATATTAGGTCTCTAACTCCCAAGTCTCTGTTAGTTCATGATCTGTTAATTGATCATCAGATTGATTTAATTTCCCTTACAGAGACTTGGTTAGGGCAAGAGGATTATGTTGGTTTAAATGAATCAACTCCCTCTGGTTATTTAAACTGTCAAAATCCCAGAAGTTCTGGTCGTGGAGGAGGAGTAGCAACAATTTACCATTCCAAATTACTAGTGAATGTAAAGCAAAAAACATGTTATAATTCCTTTGAGGGCCTGGTCCTCAGTATTGGGCACTTTAGCAATTTTAGATTAAACCCAATTTTATTTGCCATAGTTTATCGTCCCCCATCAACCTACTCAGAATTTTTATCCGAATTTGCTGATTTCTTAGCTGATTTAGTGCTGAAATCTGATAGAATAATTATAGTAGGGGACTTTAATATACATGTGGATGTAGATAGTGACTGCCTTAATGTGGCATTTAATTCAATCTTAGACTCGATTGGGTTTTCTCAGAAAGTAGGAAATTCTACTCATTACCTCCACCATACATTGGACTTTGTTCTGACATATGGCATAGAAATAGAAAATCTTGTAGTGTCTCCTCATAACACTGTACTGTCAGACCATTGTCTGTTAACCTTTGATTTTACTATTTCTGACTATTTGGCTCCTAAAGAAAAATATTATTACAGTAGATGCCTCTCAGATGATGCTGTTACCAAATTTATGCAGATTGTTTCCTCTATGCCATGTGTCAACACAACTGAAATAAGCTATAGACAGCTTGCTCCTTCTGTAATTGATAACATGGTGGATAGTGTTTCAGCTTCTCTGCATCAGACTCTAGACTTGGTGGCCCCCTTAAAAAAGAAAAAGTCTAATCAGAGATTTCTAACTCCTTGGTTCAACACAGAAACTCGTAGCTTAAAACAGAAGACTCGTCAATTAGAAAGAAAATGGCGATCCACTAATTTAGATGAAATCTATTTAGCTTGGAGAAATCATCTTTTAATTTATAAAAAATCTCTTAGAAAAGCTAGAACGAGTTATTACTCTGCATTAATAGAAGAGAACAAGAATAATCCCAGGTTTCTTTTCAGTACTGTAGCCAGGTTGACAAAGAGTCAGGACTCTGTCAATCCTAGCATTCCCTTAGAGCTTACTAGTCAGGACTTTATGAACTTTTTCAATAATAAAATTTCATCCATCAGAGAGAAAATCAATCAGATTCTTCCCACAGTTAACTTAAATACTGTAACTACTACAACTCCATCTATTGATGTCTGTCTTGATGAGTTTATTCCAATCGACCTTTGTGAGTTAGACAAAATAGTTTCCTCATCCAAGCCTTCAACTTGTCTTTTAGACCCTATTCCTACCAGGTTATTTAAAGAAGTCTTCCCACTTATTGGTAGCCTTATTCTTCATATAATCAATTCTTCATTAACTTTAGGCCATGTACCGCAGGCTTTTAAAACGGCTGTAATTAAACCCTTACTCAAAAAGCCAACGCTAGATCCAGGAGCTTTAGCTAACTATAGACCAACCTCTAATCTCCCTTTCATTTCAAAAATCTTAGAAAGAGTTGTTGCTACGCAATTATTTGACCACCTACAGGGAAATGGTTTACTTGAAGAGTTTCAGTCTGGGTTTACAATCCATCATAGTACTGAAACAGCCTTAGCGAAGGTCACTAACGACCTCCTCATTGCATCTAATAATGGACTAGTTTCTGTACTTGTCCTTTTAGACCTTAGTGCAGCTTTTGATACTATCGATCATAATATTCTACTTGATAGATTAGAACACTATGTTGGATTGAATGGAACTTTGTTGCAGTGGTTTAGATCTTATTTATCTGATAGGTTCCAGTTTGTTCATGTAAATAATGAGTTTTCTTTCAACTCAAAGCTCAGTCATGGAGTTCCACAGGGATCTGTGCTAGGCCCTACTATTTTTAGTTTATATATGCTTCCGTTAGGCAACATTATTAGAAAGCACTGTATACATTTTCATTGTTATGCTGATGACACACAATTATACCTGTCAATGAAGCCAGATGATAGTAATCAATTAGCCAAGTTTGAAGCCTGTCTTAAGGAAATCAAAGCTTGGATGACTTGTAATTCCCTGCTATTAAATTCAGATAAGACTGAAGTCATTCTTGTTGGTCCAAAAAACCTTAGAAATTCCTTTCCAAATCAAACTTTCAGTTTGGATGCGGTTACTCTTTCTTTTAATAGCTCTGTGAGGAACCTTGGAGTTATTTTTGATCAGGATTTGTCCTTCAATTCACATATTAAATTTGTTTCTAAGTCTGCCTTCTATCATTTGCGTAATATTGCCAAGATTAGGAGCATCTTGTCTCAGAGTGATGCTGAGAAACTGATCCACGCTTTTGTTAGCTCGAGATTAGATTATTGTAATTCTTTATTATCAGGCTGTCCTAAAACATCTTTAAAAAGTCTTCAGCTGATCCAAAATGCTGCAGCAAGAGTTTTAACAGGTACTAGAAAGAGAGATCATATCTCTCCGGTTCTGGCCTCCCTTCATTGGCTTCCCATAGAGTTTAGAATTAAGTTTAAAATCCTTCTTCTTACTTACAAAGCTCTAAACAATCAGGCTCCTTTTTATTTAAAAGATCTGATACTACCGTATTATCCTAACAGAGCACTACGCTCCCAAAATGCAGGATTACTTGTAATACCTAGAATCTCCAAAAGTACAATGGGAGGCAGAGCCTTCAGTTATCAAGCTCCTCTCCTGTGGAATCAGCTGCCAATCTGGATTCGGGAGTCAGACTCGATCTCTGTTTTTAAGAATAGGGCTAAAACCTTCCTTTTTGATATAGCCTACAATTAGGGAGGGATCATGTGTTTCTGAACCCTCCCTTAGTTATGCTGCTAATAGGTTTAGTCAGCCGGGGGACCTCCAGTAATGCACTGGGCCTCACTCCTTTTCTCACTCTCTATGAAATATTTTTTTTGCTGGTCATTAACATTTGTTTGTTGTCTCCCATAGATTGAGTCCCCATCGTGCTGTTTGCTCTCTACATGTCTGTTCTTTTCTTCTTCTCTATCCCCTCACCCCCCAGCCAATCGCAGCAGATGACTGCCCCTCCCTGAGCCTGGTTCTGCTGGAGGTTTCTTCCTGTTAAAAGGGAGTTTTTCCTCTCCCCCGTCGCCAAGTGCTTGCTCACAGGGGATCGCCTGATTGCTGGGGTCTTTCTGCAACTGTGGGGGTTCCCCCTACAGTTGATAGTGCTATGAGATGACTGTTGTTGTGAAATGGCGCTATATAAATAAAGTTGAATTGAATTGAATTAATCATACCATGTAGGATAACTAAGTAGACGGTTGTGCTGTTTCATCCCATCTAGCAACAATGCTCTGCACTGTGTGTGTTTATATATTTACATATTTATTCCATCTAGCTACAATGCTCCGCACTGGGTGTGTTGATGTTTATATTTATATTTATATATCTACATATTTATACCATCTAGCTACAATGCTCCGCACTGTGTGTTTATATATCTACATATTATTCCATCTAGCTACAATGCTCCGCACTGTGTGTTTATATATTTACATATTTATTCCACCTAGCTGCAATGCTCCGTACTGTGGGTGTTTATATGTCTACATATTTATTCCATCTAGCTACATTGCTCCACACTGTGTGTGTTTATATATCTACATATTATTCCATCTAGCTACAATGCTCCGCACTGTGTGTTTATACTGTATATCTACATATTATTCCATCTAGCTACCAATGCTCCGCACTGTGTGTGTTTATATATTTACATATTTATTCCACCTAGCTGCAATGCTCCGTACTGTGGGTGTTTATATATCTACATATTATTCCATCTAGCTACATTGCTCTGCACTGTGTGTGTTTATATATCTACATATTTATTCCATCTAGCTACAATGCTCCGCACTGTGTGTTTATATACTCATATATTTATCCCATCCAGCTACAATGCTCTGCACTGTGTGTCTGTGTGTATATATATATATTTATAGTAATATGTACATATGTATATTAGCTGCTCTTGCTTGCTTGCTTTTTTTTCTTGCCTTCTGATTGTTGCTCTGAGTGTTGCTATCCCTGTGCTGTTGCAATCCTTGAATTTCCCAGTTGTGGGACTAATGAAGGCTTATCTTATCTTATCTTATCTTATGATCCCTCCCTAATTGTAGGCTATATCTAAAAGGAAGGTTTTAACCCCATTCTTAAAAACAGAGATCAAGTCTGACTCCCAAATCCAGATTGGTAACTGGTTCCACAGGAAAGAAGCTTGATAACTAAAGGCTCTGCCTCCCATTGTACTTTTGGAGATTCTAGGTATTACAAGTAATCCTGCATTTTGGAAGGGTAATGCTCTGTTAAGATGATAGGGTAGTATTAGATCTTTTAAATAAAAAGGGGCCTGATTGTTAAAAGCTTTGTAAGTAAGAAGAAGGATTTTAAACTTAATTCTGAACTCTATGGGAAGCCAGTGAAGGGAGGCCAGAACCGGAGAGATATGATCTCTCTTTCTAGTACCTGTTAAAATTCTTGCAGCAGCATTTTGGATCAGCTGAAGACTTTTTAAAGATATTTTAGGACAACCTGATAATAAAGAATTACAATAATCTAATCTAGAGCTAACAAAAGCATGAATCAGTTTCTCAGCATCACTCTTAGACAAGATGCTCCTAATCTTGGCAATATTATGCAAATGATAGAAGGCAGTCTTAGAAACGAATTTAATATGGGAATCGAACTATTAAGAGAGAGTGTAACCGCATCCAAACTAAGAGTTTGGTTTGGAAAGGTATTTCTGAGGTTTTCTGGACCAACAAGAATGAATTCAGTCTTATCTGAATTTAATAGCAGGAAATTAAAAGTCATCCAAGCTTTGATTTCCTTAACCACTTGCACTCCGGGCAATTTTCCTAAAAATGCCAAAAAATAATGTGCCCAAAGTAAATCGAAAGCTGTTATTCAACCCTTTGCAGCATCTTCATGGGGTTGGTCTCATTTAAAAGAAAACACTTTGAATTTTTTGGCAAAAAAAAACATAATCTCTCTACGTGCTCCGGCCACTGAGTTACAGTCATCTAAACATACTGAACTTGAAGAAAAAAAATTTGGACACAGTGTTTTTTTGGATACAAATGCTTGTAAATAACACACAGCTGTCCGATCTGGCTGGAAAATGCAACAGAAATGTAGAACCAAGTGTTATCCAGCTGAGATCCAAATTTGGTAACAATACCACAAAAAATGAATATTTTACACAGCTTTGTTCTCAGGCTGTTCCCAGGCGTTTTGGAACTGTGCCAAATTGTGCCAAATGGCACAGTTTGGAAAAACGTCTGTAACTTTTGAATGATTCAATGTAGAAGCTTCATTTTAGGCTCAAAGGAAAGGTCACACTCAGGGCTGTGTCTGTGTGTGTGGGGGGGGTAGTCTCCCCCCCGCTATCAAGGACAGAGTTCGGCCCTCGCTACATGACAGATTACACTCGTTGCATGTTTCCACAGCAACGCTGTCACAGCGGCTCCCCCCCCCTCGCTACTGTGTGTGTGTGTGGGGGGGGGGGGTTGTGTCTCCCCCCCGCTCGCTACAGAGGATGGACTTCAGCCATCGCTACACAACGGATTAGCCTTATGTGGTGATGTAGGACAGCAGTGCAGTCACCGCGGCTCCCCCCCCCCCTCGCTGCAGAAGAATAGCGGGGGTGGGGGGGCGTTCACAGCCTGTACACTGCGAGCAACCCCTTGTACCGCGGCGCACGAACTTCAGACTTCGTGAACCGCACAGCTGTAATTTACTGATCGGTCAAAAGTCATTTTGGATTACAATTTTCAGGGATAGAGAATAATTTAGCTTATAACACCTTACCTCTTCACAGCGGAGTCTTGGCGAACTTGTCTTTCTCATTGTCAGACGAATGCGACGCTGGTCCGCTCTGGTTCTGGTCTCGCGACTCGATCAAAACATAATTCCATTATTGCGGTTTTGTGCTTCCATGACTGCGGTTTTTAGCGAACGATTTTTCAAAACAAATAACAGTAGTAATTAAAAAAAGACTGGCGAAGGCGTGTGTGTCACTCAGCCTTCGTCGTCAGCCTCCGTCGGTCTATAATGACCATGGAAGAAATCATAACGTCTACTCTGCTGGAACCAATACAAAATAAGCACCGCCTGTGGCCGAACATGCCGATCCACGAATGGCACTCCCTGTCACACAGGTTGCATTTGTGGATGGTCTCCATGCTGCTGGGTCTGTGGAGCTCTTCCTGTGTCCTTTTTTGATCCGCTCCAGCAGTCAGTCTTCACTCAGCCTTAAAAAAAAAACAGCTCACGAACTTCTCTGCTTCAATTGGCTCACTGCATTCCAAGCGTTGGGAGGCGGGTCCTCCTTCCTAGGTTTTCATTCATTGGTTTGTCAAGGTTTCAGAAACCCAATTCAAGGCTCTTATTAGTCGAATGAGAGGTCAATCAGATGAACTAATCTGTTCGCGGCTGTGTTTGCAGATTTTTTTTTCAGTGGCGCTTGGAGGCCACACCACCTACATCACCACCATCATGCGTCATGTGTCCAAGCGCGCACGAGGGCGCTCTCGTGCGCCCTCGTGCGTCTTAGGACGCAGAGACTTGCCCGCCCGCAGAACAACGGAGTGCAAGTGGTTAAGACAGGCTTCTAACTTGGCTAATTGATTACTATCATCTGGCTTCATTGACATGTATAATTGTATGTCATCGGCATAACAAAGAAAATGTATACAGTGCTTTCTAATAATGTTGTCTAACGGAAGCATATATGAACTAAAAAGAGTAGGGCCTAGCACAGATCCCTGTGGAACTCCATGACTGAGCTTTGAGTTGAAAGAAAACTCATTATTGACATGAACAAGCTGGAACCTATCAGACAAATAAGGTCTAAACCACTGCAGTGAAGTTCCATTAAATCCAACATAGTGTTCTAATCTATCAAGTAGAATATTATGGTCAATAGTATCAAAAGCTGCACTAAGGTCTAAAAGGACAAGTACCAAAACAAGTCCATTATCAGATGCGACAAGGAGGTCATTAGTGACCTTCACTAAGGCTGTTTCAGTACTATGATGGATTCTAAACCCAGACTGAAACTCTTGAAATAAACCATTTTCCTCCAAGTGGTCAAATAATTGTGTAGCAACAACTCTTTCTAAGATTTTTGAAATGAATGGCAGATTAGAGATTGGTTGATAGTTAGCTAAAACTCCTGGATCCAGTGTTGGCTTTTTGAGTAAGGGTTTAATTACAGCTGTTTTAAAAGCCTGCAGTACACAGCCTAATGTTAATGAAGAATTGATTATTTGAAGAATAGGGCTACCAATAAATGGGAAGACTTTTTTAAATAACCCGGTAGGAATAGGGTCTAAAAGACAAGTTGAAGGTTTGGATGAGGAAATTATTTTATCTATCTCTAAAAGGTCAATTGGAGTAAACTGATCCAAACAGCTATCAATTGAAGGAGTTGTAGTAGTTACTGTATTTAAGTTAACGGTGGGAAGAATCTGACTGATTTGATCTCTAATAAATGAAATTTTATGATTAAAAAAGTTCATAAAGTCCTGACTAGTAAGCTCTAAGGGAATGCAAGGATTGACAGAGTCCTGACTCTTTGTCAGCCAGGCTACAGTGCTGAAAAGAAACCTGGGATTATTCTTGTTCTCTTCTATTAATGCAGAGTAATACCTTGTTCTAGCTTTTCTAAGAGATTTTTTATAAATTAAAAGATGCTCCAAGCTGAGTAGATTTCACCTAGATTAGTGGAATGCCATTTTCTTTCTAACTGACGAGTCTTCTGTTTTAAGCTAAGAGTTCCTGTATTGAACCAAGGGGTTAGAAATCTCTGATTGGACTTTTTCTTTTTTAAAAGGGCCACTATGTCTAGAGTCTGATGCAGACAAGCTGTAACACTATCTACCATACTATCAATTACAGAAGGAGCAAGTTGTCTATAGCTTATTTCCGTTGTATTGACACATGGCATAGAGGAAACAATGTGCATAAATTTGGTGACAACATCATCTGAGAGGCATCTGCTGTAGTAATATTTTTCCTTAGGAGCCAAATAGTCAGAAATGGGAAAATCAAAGGTTAACAAGACAATGGTCTGACAGTACAGGGTTGTGAGGAGACACTACCAGATTTTCTATGTCTATGCCATTTGTCAGAACAAGGTCCAATGTGTGGTGGAGATAATGGATAGAATTTTCTACTTTCTGAGAAAACCCCATCAAGTCTAATATTGAATTAAATGTCATATTAAGACAGTCACTATCTACATGTATATTAAAATTCCCTACTGTGGCATATATTACTCATATATTCCATACCTACATTTGTTAGAGCATGTGGAAATGTTTGGGACAGAATATACAAAGGAACTTCACACCTCTGAAAGGGACAAAGGAATCTCACCACCGTGTGAAGACCAACGACGTCACAGGACGCGGCGGCAACAGACTTGACACCTTCACCCCCTAAGGTGAGGAGAGGTTTTCCCATCACCTCCCAAGACGAAGGGAGGAGTTAACAGGACTAATGGGGGATTTAGATAACGGGGGATTTCAGCTTGTGTTTTGCATGTCTTTGATGTGTGCCTGTATTTAACCAGCGAGCTGGGCAGAATTCTTTCTCTTTGCCTTCTGCCAAGCTCTGCACCAGATGAGACAAGATAGAAGAGTTGTTCATTAAAGACTCTGCTTTTGTGATGCAAAACCGCCTCGTCATTTCCAGCTCTTCTACACTGGTGACCTTGACGCGAGTATGGACCGGAGGCGTTCTTCAAGCGACTCATCCGTGGCGACTCTGACATACGCCAGCAACGACGCAGACGAGGGAGCAGACAGACAGCTGTCCCCTCTGGCAGAAGGAATTGAGAGGGCTCAACCGAGCTCCAACACCGCCGTGAGAGCCGAGGCAAGGCACTCTCACCCGGCGGGCACAACAGTGATGGTGTGCACGAACGCTGTCGCTGTCCAGCTGCCAGACTTCTGGCGAGAAGACCCCGCCTCTTGGTTTCTACAAGCTGAAGCCCAGTTCATACTGGCGGGCATCACAGCAGACGATACAAAATTCTACCATATCGTCTCCAAACTCAACTCCGCCACTTCGAGGTGTGTGCGGAGCTTGATCCGGCGACCGCCGGCCCGGGACAAGTATGAGACGCTCAAGGCGACCATCGTGGCGAACTATGTCCCACCAGCGGAGGAAAGAGCCGAGAGGATCCTGGCGGTCTACGGCCACAGAGGGGGCAATCCGAAGGCCCTCATGGAGGATTTGCTGCAGCTTAAGGAGGAGGACGACGACAATTTCCTTTTCCAGTTTATTTTCCTCAGCACGCTTCCACCACACATGAGAGGGACACTCGCCAATACGAAGTGCAACACCCACCAAGACTTCCGCACACTGGCCAGCGAGGCTTATCGGCTCGTCAACGCCTGCAAGGAGCGGACACCTACAGCGGCATCCGCGGACCTCAAAACTGACGCCCCGAGCCATGGAGAGCCACAGCCCACGGTGACAGCGGCGCGGCCCAAGCGTAACAAACAGATCGACTTCTGTTATTATCAAAACCACTTCGCCGAGAAAGCCCACAAATGTGTTCCCCCCTGCAAGTTCACGATGTCGGGAAAACGCCAAAGCCGAGGGCCGTTAACGGCAGCGGTTCTCGGCGAGAAAAACAAGCTGTTATACGTGACGGATGGACACACAGGCAAGCAGTTCCTCATCGACACGGGAGCTCAGCTGAGTTTCATCATGCCCTCCCACGCAGATTGAGCAATGGGCACCCGGGGCAATGGAGCAGTGGTAGCCAACGGTTCTGACATCGACACGTTCGGGGAAAAGAGCCTGCACCTCCTCATTCACGGCCACAGCTACAGATGGACATTTGTTGTAGCGGCGGTGAGTTTTAACTTGTTAGGCGCTGATTTTCTATGTGCACATGGGTTATTAGTTGATCTAGCAAATAGGCGCCTGGTTAATGCACTATCTTTTGCTTCTATTCCATGCTCAGCTCGAGTCTCTCCACCACCTGTGCAGGCCAACGTCACCACGGCAGGAGGTAAGTTTGAGCAACTCCTCACCCAATTTCCAGCACTCACAACCCCCAAATTTTCAGCCACTGTAGCCAAACACGGGGTTAAACACTTCATTCCAACAACGGGACCTCCCGTTTTTGCCAAAGCTCGCCGCTTAGACGCGGCCAAGCTCAACATAGCAAGGGACGAATTTGCAGCTCTTGAAAAATTAGGCATTGTCCGACGTTCAAAGAGCCCTTGGGCTTCACCACTTCACATGGTTCCGAAATCCAATGGTTCTTGGAGACCGTGCGGAGATTACCGCAGATTAAACAACGCCACAGCGCATGACCGCTACCCCATCCCTCATATACAGGATTTTTCACTGCATTTAGCGGGCGCGCGCATTTTTTCAAAGATAGACTTAGTCCGCGGTTATCACCAAGTCCCAGTCCGAGCTGAAGACAATCCTAAAACAGCGGTTATAACCCCTTTCGGCCTTTTTGAATTCCTGCGAATGCCTTTTGGCCTCAAAGGCACTGCTCAGACTTTTCAGCGTATGATGGACGCAGTCTTACACGACCTCCCCTTTGTTTTCATCTACCCCGACGATATGCTGGTAGCCAGCTCATCGGAGGAAGAGCACGAGCAGCATCTCTCTACCGTTTTTCAGAGGCTAGAGGAGCACGGATTAACAATTAATCCAGCCAAATGCAAATTCGGCGTATCGCAAATTGATTTTTTGGGACATAGAGTCTCCCCGAAAGGGGCAGTTCCGCTTCCAGACAAAATTCATGCGATAGAAGGTTTTCCACGGCCCCAGACGGTCAAATCGCTACAGGAATTTTTGGGGATGGTTAATTTTTACAACCGTTTCCTCCCTCATGCAGCTCAGCTCATGCAGCCCCTGTATGACGCGCTCAAAAAAAAGAAAGCTTCCAACGCGGTCGAATGGACCCCAGAACGCGAACGCGCTTTTGCGGAAGTTAAAAACGCCCTAGCTAACGCCACAATGTTAGCCCACCCAGATCCCTCGGCCCGCATTGCTCTAACCACAGATGCTTCAGACTTGGCCATAGGGGCAGTTGTAGAACAACTTGTCAAGGAGGTCTGGCAAACTTTAGCATTCTTTAGCAAATCGCTTAACCCGACGGAATGCAAATACAGCACTTTTGACAGGGAGCTGCTGGCGCTCCATTTGTCCATCCGCCACTTCCAGTTTTGGTTAGAAGGGCGGAGTTTCACGGCTTTTGTGGACCATAAACCGTTCACTTTTGCTATGGCTAAAATTTCAGAACCTTGGTCGGGCAGACAACAAAGACAGTTAGCTGCGATTTCAGAGTTCACCACAGACATTCGACATGTAGCGGGCAAACTTAACGTAGTAGCGGACTGTCTCTCTCGCGCTGTGGCACCGCCAGAGCACGAGGAGACAGATTACACTGCCTCAGCAGCTGAGCTTTTCTCTAACGCAAACACATATGCAGCACCTATCCATGAAGGGATAGATTATGCAGCCATGGCGGAAGAACAAAGCAGTGATGCGGACGTGCGCGCGCTCCTGTCTGGACCAACAGGGTTAAGGCTGGAGAAAAAAGGGTTGCGCGACGGTGTGCCCCCCCTAATATGCGATGTTTCAACCGGCCAACCTCGCCCGTTAGTACCAGCTGCTTGGCGCCGCCGTATTTTCGACGCAATTCACTCCCTCGCGCACCCAGGTGTGCGCGCCTCGGTCAAAATGGTTGCCGAAAAGTTTGTGTGGCCAGGCCTGTGCAAAAACGTAAAAGAATGGGCAAAAACTTGCATTCCTTGTCAGCGCGCCAAAGTACACAGACACACAAAAGCCCCTCTGGAGCCTTTTCCCATCCCTGCTAGAAGGTTCGACCACATTCATGTCGACCTCGTGGGGCCACTGCCTTCCTCCCAGGGTTTCACACACCTGCTAACAATGATAGACCGCACCACGTGCTGGCCAGAGGCAGTCCCTCTAGCAGCAACTACAGCGGAGGAAGTCGCTCGCGTTTTTCTAACAAATTGGGTGGCACGTTTCGGCGTCCCATCAGACATCACGTCAGATAGGGGGCCTCAATTTGTCTCAGAGCTCTGGTCAGCCATGTCCAACAGTTTAGGGGCAACAATTCACCGTACCACCGCTTATCACCCTCAGGCTAATGGGTTATGCGAGCGTTTTCACAGGTCCTTAAAGGCCGCCCTCATAGCCTCATTAACGGACACAAATTGGGTAAATAAACTTCCCTGGGTTTTATTGGGGTTGCGTGCGGCACCTAAAGAGGATTTAGACGCTTCCCCTGCAGAATTAGTCTTTGCTCAGCCTATCAGACTACCAGGTGAATTTTTACCAGAAAACCCGGAACCAGGGCACCTCCCAGTCCCAAGGTTTTTAGGCAGTAACGGACCGAACTCTCTCCACGGTCCAGCTCATCACGCCTTTCCACGAGTTTTTGTTCCTCAAACTTTAAAAAATGCTGAGTTTGTTTTTGTTAAGCATGAAGCTCTAAAACCAACGTTACGCCCAGTGTACGATGGCCCGTATAGAGTGCTGGAAAATGGTGACAAACACTTTGTGCTTGATTATGGGGATAGAAATGAAACGGTCAGCATTGACAGACTCAAACCTGCCTTCTTGTTGAAAGACGAACCTGCACAGCTGGCTCGAGCACCTCGGCGAGGTAGACCCCCCAAGGGAAAAGTCTCAGCCCCCAGGCAGGGAACAGATAATCTCTCTCCTTCCCACACTGCAGATTCCTCACAACAAGGTCCCAGCAGGATGCCTAAACCAACCTACAGCAGCTTTGGGAGAAGATTAAAACCCAGACAGCACAGGGACTGATCCCACCACTCTGCAAATTTTCGCTAATTGTGCTGCAACAGTTTAGGACTGACTTATGATTATACTATGCTGTTATGTTTTCACTGAACTCTCTTAGGAGCATGGATGCTTGAAAGTTTCTTCTGTGGCAACAGCTGTAACACGTAGTATGTCTTAGTAATTACCCTAGACTGTGAATCTTTCTGTGTTCTTTCATAGTTGTTTGGGGGGCCTGTGGTTTTTATTACTCATATATTCCATACCTACATTTGTTAGAGCATGTGGAAATGTTTGGGACAGAATATACAAAGGAACTTCACACCTCTGAAAGGGACAAAGGAATCTCACCGCCGTGTGAAGACCAACGACGTCACAGGACGCGGCGGCAACAGACTTGACACCTTCACCCCCTAAGGCGAGGAGAGGTTTTCCCATCACCTCCCAAGACGAAGGGAGGAGTTAACAGGACTAATGGGGGATTTAGATAACGGGGGATTTCAGCTTGTGTTTTGCATGTCTTTGATGTGTGCCTGCATTTAACCAGCGAGCTGGGCAGAATTCTTTCTCTTTGCCTTCTGCCAAGCTCTGCACCAGATGAGACAAGATAGAAGAGTTGTTCATTAAAGACTCTGCTTTTGTGATACAAAACCACCTCGTCATTTCCAGCTCTTCTACACTATTATAATTATTCTGATTTCAGCACTAAATCAGCTAAGAATTTGGCAAATTCGGATAAAAACTGAGTAGGCTGAGGGAGGATGATACACTATGGCAAAGAAAATTGGGTTTAACCTAAAATTGCTAACATGCCCAATACTGAGGACCAGGCCCTCAAAGGAATTAAAACATGTTTTTTGCTTTACATTAACTAGTAATTTGGAATGGTAAATTGTCGCTACTCCTCCTCCACGACCAGAACTTCTGGGATTTTGACAGTTTAAATAACCAGAGGGAGTTGATTCATTTAAACCAACATAATCCTCTTGCCCTAACAAAGTCTCTGTAAGGGATAGTAAATCAGTTGTTATGACCCGAGCGCCGGTTCTGATCGTGCTCGGGCTAAGTTCTTCTCGCTGCCGGCCTTGACAGCTGCGGGCTGTATTCTGGCCTCACCGGGCTCTTATTGTAAAAGTGCTCGGTGGGGCTTCCGCCTGTCAAGGGCCGGTCAGCTGTTTGTCATTACCGTCGTTACTGTTTCACCCTTTTAAGCCCGGCACTAACGACGGTAAGACGCAGGAGTATTGTCTGACTTTTCTCGTCAAGTCTGGGTCTACGCCTCGTCGTGCTTGAGAGTGCCGTAGACCTTCATGTCAGGTTCGTTGTTATTGTAGCTAGTTTTCAGTGTAGCTCGTAGCGGCTGGGGTTAGCCCTACGAGCCTAAGTCTCGTCCATGTGTGTGTTTGCCCTAAGGGGCTCATAGCTTTGTTGTGTCACGTCTGTGAATAAATAACTTCTTAGCCAAACTCTCTGGTGAACTCTGTGGCGTCTCTTGGTGATCCGCGAGGATCACCACATGACAGTATACTCCTGCCTGGTCACCTAAACGGAGGTGCCGCATCGAGACGCCGTTTCACCGGGAGTTTGTGCCATAACTGGACTGTTTGTTCTTCTCGTTTGGGTGTCAATGTCTGGAGAATGCCGTCAACCGGGGTCCGCGGTCGGCGCCTGGGTAAGGAGCTAGCAAGCGCGTTGGAGTACGCCGACGGGGCGCTCCTCTCCGCTACGTTCGACGACACCTCCAGTGACATGCGCTGGCATCTGAACGTCGCTGAGGAGTATCTGGACAACTTTCCCCTCGAGTATGATGACCATCTGGAGGTAATATCAAGGTGGGAGGAACTCGCCGCTCAGCACGAAGTTCTTCGTGGGCTGGAGGAGGAAGAGGGCGGGAAGCAGAGGAGGAGGCATCCTCGCTCCCCGCGTTGGTGTCCCGTTCCCGTCCCGGAGCAGGTCCAGGAGTACGCGCCGTCTGGAGGCCGACGAGGACGTCAGCGTAACGGCGCGGGCAACCCTCAGCAGAATCCCCGGCTGGACTCGCTGCCGGCGTATCCCGTCAGCGAACCACCGAGAGCGGCCCCTCCTCGTCTTCCCTGGGGTCCTCTGTCACCATCCAGCGGGGAGAGGGAGGAACGACGTCCCCCACAGCAGGAACCATCTCAGCCCAGGGAGGAAGGCAAGTGCACGATTGTTTGTCACATATTAATAATGATCTGCCTTGTCTGACTCCTGGGGGCGGAGTTCAGGGTTCGCAGCCCCCCGAGCTCCCTCCACCTGCTGTGGAAGAAATTATTAAACCTACTGCCTCTGTGTTCTCCCCCGTCGAGTGGTCCGCGACGCCAGGCCAGCGTCGTCGGATGAAGAGGTCCCCTGCAGTGCTGGAAAACCTGCATCTGGCCCTGCAGCCACGTCTTGGACGGAGGAGAGGAGCGGACTGCGGCCCAGAGCCCGAACCGACGAAGAAGCGTGCCCGGGTCTCCTCGCCGGAGCGGTCCGAGCCAGTGGGTCAAGGGTTCCCTGCCCCCACGCCATACGGGTCATTGGCGTGGATAGCAGCATGGGAGGAACCTCAGGCTGCAGATGACATCGTGCCAGCTGTGGAGCCCGACGTAGCTGAGTCTGGTCCAGCTGACGAGAGTTGCCCAGAACCTGGATCATCGGAGTCCTGGGTGGCAATGGAACCCGAGTGCAGGCAAGTGCTCCCTCTTCTGTCTCTGTCCTCTGTTGAGCATTTTTGCCTGCCTCTTGGGGAGGCGAGTGAGGAGCAGCCGTCTGCTGCGCCCGAGCTCGTCTCGCTGGGTTCCGTTGCTACCGGTGATGCTGATCCCGGTTTTCCTGTCTCCGAGCTTTGTTTCAGTGTCGCCGACGTGGAACGGGTCGTTGTCACCGAGTTGGAGGTCCCAGGTTCGGGGGTGGAGTTCGTCAGCGGAGCTGCACTGGAGGCCCAATCAGGGCCCAATCGGGGCCCACCGCGGGGGCGGTTTCGGCCCAATCGGGGTCCGACATGGGTGCACTGGGGGCCCAATCGGGGTCCACCGCGGGTGCGGATCAGACCCAATCGGGGTCCAATGAGGGTGCACCGGAGGCTCGATCAGGGTCCACCGCGGGTGCGGTTCTGGCCCAATCGGGGTCCAACGTGGGTGCAGCTGGGACCCAATCTGGGTCCAGCGGTGATGCAGCGCGAGCGTGGTCCATAGGCGGAGGAGGAGCTGCAGACCCTTCTTCGCGGAGCGGATTCCTGGCTCGCCCTGCTCATCGATTCCCTCTGAGTCACCGCCCCTATTCATCATCGCGGGGGGCCATGGGGGTCCCTGTTCGCTCGCCCCAGTTCTCCCGAGTTTTGCCCTCGTCTGGGAGGCCGCTGCGGGTTGTTGATGCCCTGGACTGGTGGCTGAGGGACACGGGTCGGCCGCCGGAGAGACTGTTTCGCCGGTTCGGCGCCTCGGTTTGGCCACCCGACCTGTTGTGTGTGCCATGGGGCTACCTAGTTCGACCACCGGAGAAGCGGACGTGCGGGACTTTGGACTCTGGTGAGCCGCATGGTCCGCCTCCTTTGACCACTGGTCGACATAGACTGTCGGGGGGGGTAGTGGTCCCTGGGTTTGTCTCAGTGTTTGTGCTTTTTTTTTCTTTGTCCTGGTTATTTTGTTTCTGGCGTTTCATGCCTTGCAGTAGCCTTAATGGCATATGTATAGTCTGGGTTGAGCGGGTATGCTCTGTTTTTTTTTGTTTCATGTATAGTCTAATATGAGCGAGTAGTGCTCTGTGTTTTTTGTTTCATGTATAGTCTGATACGAGCGAGTAGGGCTCTGTTTTTGTTTCATGTTTAGTCTGATATGAGCGAGTAGTGCTGGGTTTTTTTTTGTTTTATGTATAGTCTGGTAGGAGCGAGTATGCTCTGTTCTTGTATTTAATTTTTCTGACCCTGTAGTTCTGTTTTTTTTTTTCCTTTCCCTTGTGCATTTTGTTAGTCTTGTCATTGTCCTGTATGGGTTTTTTTTCTGTCTGTTTTGTTCCTGGGTTGGTTCTCTCCCTCCGCACCTGTCCCCAGCCTCCCACCCTGGGGGGCGGGGGGGCAGGGTGGTTCCTTGGGGCGTTCGGAGTCCGCCCATGGAGGGAGGGTACTGTTATGACCCGAGCGCCGGTTCTGATCGCGCTCGGGCTAAGTTCTTCTCGCTGCCGGCCTTGACAGCTGCGGGCTGTATTCTGGCCTCACCGGGCTCTTATTGTAAAAGTGCTCGGTGGGGCTTCCGCCTGTCAAGGGCCGGTCAGCTGTTTGTCATTACCATCGTTAGTGTTTCGCCCTTTTAAGCCCGGCACTAACGACGGTAAGACACAGGAGTATTGTCTGACTTTTCTCGTCAAGTCTGGGTCTACGCCTCGTCGTGCTTGAGAGTGCCGTAGACCTTCATGTCAGGTTCATTGTTATTGTAGCTTGTTTTCAGTGTAGCTCGTAGCGGCTGGGGTTAGCCCTACGAGCCAAAGTCTCGTCCATGTGTGTGTTTGCCCTAAGGGGCTCATAGCTTTGTTGTGTCACGTCTGTGAATAAATATGACATGACACATGACATGACATGACATGACATGACATGACATGACATCAGTCTGATGATCAATTAACAGGTCATGGACTAGCTGAGACTTGGGAGTTAGAGACCTAATATTTAACAAACCACATTTAATCTTTAAATTATGAGGAGGAAGAGATGCCAAATCATTGAATTTAGAGACTTGATGTTTAATTTGAGTTTTACCAACTTTTTGTTTAATCAGTTTGGAATGCTTATACCTTATATTTTTATTAACTTTGGAGGGAGCAGACAATGATTCTCTGATGGAGAAGACAGGGGCTAAGTTGAGGGGTGGCAGATGAAAAGGAGCTGTAGAGGGCGTGTGTTTATCAAGTTATGTTGTATTTGTCTTGGGTTATAATGTTTTGGGTAACGGGAGACAGATACAATCTCTATTAGGTTATGAATTGAAGACTGATCTAAGCAGTGAGAATTATTTGGATTAATAGGATTAATGTGAGAAGTGGAAGTAAAAAAGGGCTGGGTGGCAGACCCAGGTACTTCGGGGTGAGTTAACACACCAGCTTTCAGTCACTGTACTAAAAATTGCTGAATGGACTAAAACAGATTGTCCCTTAGAACACATGCACTGAGTCTATTTGAATGGATGCCATCTGGCCTCATAAATGATGGGCGGTTCCAAAACAGGTTGAAATTGTCTATAAAACCAATGTTAAAAGTAGGACATGTTGAACACAACCAGGTATAAAGGCTGAGAGTTCTGCTAAAATAATTGCAACCTCAACTGAAAGGAGCAAGTGGTCCAGAAATAAACACACGTTTATTAGGGGTAAGAGCTTCAATGTCTGACACTTTAGCGCCAGGAAAAATTTTGTAACACGGTACCTGCTTCTGATGTTCCTCATTATTGAATCACCAATTACCAGCGTTGTCTGGGGGGGGGGGGGGGGGCTTTGTCGGTGGCTTGTGAAATGGTGGATAATTTTGCCCTTGTTGCTGCAGTGGCGGTGGGGTGCCGATGCGGGGGGATGCGTTCTCTTCTTTTTGGAGCTGGTGTATAGTTTGGCACACCTAGTTTTGATCCAGGGCTTGTGGGTTTGGGCCGCTGCTGAAGGAGTAGGGGCGGCCATGGGAGGAAGATCAACATCAAGGTGGGGGAAATCTTCCAGGGAATGGATATTGAATCTATTTTCCAGCAAAAGGGGAAGGGAGGAGGCACGGCCATGACTGGTCAATCCCCGACGTTTGCTATTTGGCCCAACCATGGTCCAGGGCACGCATTGAGGCATATATATATATACACTACCGTTCTAAAGTTTGGGGTCACCCAGACAATTATTTTGTGTTTTCCATGAAAAGTCACACTTATTTACCACCATGAGTTGTAAAATGAATAGAAAATATAGTCAAGACACTGACAAGGTTAGAAATAATGATTTGTATTTGAAATAATAATTTTTTCCTTCAAACTTTGCTTTCATCAAGGAATCCTCCATTTGCAGCAATTACAGCATTGCAGACCTAACATGATTGCACAAGGGTTTTCTAATCATCCATTAGCCTTCTGACGCAATGAGCAAACACATTGTACCATTAGAACACTGGAGTGATAGTTGCTGGAAATGGGCCTCTATACACCTATCTAGACATTGCACCAGAAACCAGACATTTGCAGCTAGAATAGTCATTTACCACATTAGCAATGTATAGAGTGCATTTCTGATTAGTTTAAAGTTATCTTCATTGAAAAAAAAGTGCTTTTCTTTCAAAAATAAGGAAATTTCTAAGTGACCCCAAACTTTTTAACGTAGTGTGTGTATGTGGTGGTTGCGGGGGATTTTAACCACACCAGCTTAAAGACTGTGCTCCCCAAGTTTAAACAATGTGTAGACTTTAAGACCAGAGGAGAGAATATGTTGGACTTAGTGTACACAAACACAGATGCATATAAAGCGTTACCCCACCCCCATCTCGGCCGTTCTGATCACATGTCCGTGATGCTGGTTCCTGCCTACAAACCTTTATTGAAGCGCAGCAGGCCAGCAGTGAAACAAATCAGGATTTTGCCAGAGAGTGCAACCTCTGCACTGCAAGACTGTTTTCATCACACAGACTGGAGGATCTTCAAAATAGCAGCCTCCCAGGAAGACAGGACAGATGTGGAGGAGTATGCTGATTCGGTCACCAGCTACATCGCGAAGTGCACAGAGGATGTCACTACAGTGAAGACCATCACTGTGCGGGGTAATCATAAGCCCTGGATGACTGCAGAGGTGCGCTCGCTGCTTAAAGCCAGAGATGCAGTGTTCAGAGCGAAGGACAGGATTGCCCTCCGCTCAGCCAGGTCTGCGCTTTCAAAGGGAATTAAGGTGGCAAAGCGCGCCTATGCGGAGAAAATCCAGGGACACCTCTGTGACACTAGGAACACCAAGCAGATGTGGCAGGGAG
This sequence comes from Pholidichthys leucotaenia, assembly GCA_020510985.1. Lineage (NCBI taxonomy): Eukaryota > Metazoa > Chordata > Actinopteri > Cichliformes > Pholidichthyidae > Pholidichthys > Pholidichthys leucotaenia. The sequence goes on from CM035846.1 coordinate 73,832,703, forward strand.
TTCGGACACTGACGGGCTTTAAGTCTAGGCAGGGGGTCGATGATGATGACGCTTCGCTTCCAGACAGGCTTAACGACTTCTTTGCACGTTTTGAAGCATCAAACTCGACAATCAGAGGGAGGGCCGGCCCACTCCCACCATCGGTCGGACCAGCTTTTACCATTAACACAGCGGACACACGGAGGACCCTATCCAGAATCAACCCACGCAAAGCTGCAGGTCCAGACAACATTCCGGGACGTGTGCTCCGAGACTGCGCGAGCGAGTTGGCGGATGTCCTGACTGACATTTATAACATCTCCCTGAGTCAGGCCATCGTTCCCAGATGCTTCAAGACCTCTATCATTGTACCGGTGGCAAAGAAACCAGTGGTGTCATGTTTGAATGACTATCGTCCTGTTGCACTTACACCAATTGTGATGAAGTGTTTTGAACGGCTTGTCAAACCACACATCACAGCCTGCCTCCCTGCATCACACGACCCGCTCCAGTTTGCATATCGTTCAAACCGCTCCACGGAGGATGCTATAGTCACCACCCTACACTCTGTCATCACCCACCTGGACCAGAAAGACACCTACGCCAGACTCCTGTACATTGATTTCAGTTCAGCATTCAACACCATTATTCCCCAGAGACTGATAGAGAAATTACTCCTTCTCGGTCTGAACACCGCCACATGTCTCTGGATCCTTGATTTCCTGACTGAGAGACCTCAGTCTGTCCGGGTTGGAAACAACATCTCCAACTCGGTCACGCTGAGTACCGGAACCCCTCAAGGCTGTGTACTCAGTCCACTGTTGTTTACACTTCTAACACATGACTGTGTATCCAAACACGAGGGGAACCAGATTATTAAGTTTGCAGATGACACCACGGTGGTGGGACTTATTCAGAGGGATGAGGAATCAATGTACAGGGAAGAAGTGAGAGACCTGGAGGGCTGGTGCAGGGAGAACAATCTGGTGCTCAACGTGGACAAAACAAAGGAGATGATTATCGACTTCCGGCGGTCACAGCCTGAGCACGTCCCCCTCAGCATCGGCGGCCGTTTAGTGGAGAGTAGAGAACATCAAGTTCCTCGGAGTGCAGATCTCGCAGGACCTGACCTGGAGCAAGAATTCCTTGGAGATCAGGAAGCGAGCTCAGCAGAGACTACACTTCTTGAGGAAACTCAAACAGGCCTCTCTCCCCATCTGCATCCTCAGGACCTTCTACAGAGGTGTGGTGGAGAGTGTTCTGACGTACTGCATTGCTACATGGTACTCCAGCTGCAGTATGTCAGACAAAAAAGCCCTGCAGAGGATAGTCAAGGGGGCGGAGAGGGTAATTGGAGTCTCCCTCCCCTCTGTCCAAGAACTTTTTCAGAACCGTTGTAGGAGCAGGGCACTGAACATTGTCAAGGACCATTCTCACCCTCTGCATAAACACTTTGAACTTCTTCCATCTGGTAAACGATTCCGGAGCATCAGAGGCAGAACCACCAGACTGATCAACAGCTTCCTCCCACAAGCTGTCAGGATGCTGAACAGCTGACCCGGAATCTCACATACACACTACTGCACCTATGGACATTTTGTATATTATAGTTAGTTATTCTTTTTCCCCAAGTATGTCTCAGGGATGTGTGAATGGATGGGGGGGTGGAAGCTATGTGGGAGTGTGTCTTAATCATGCTGCTTCTTATATGGATGCCGAGAGAAACGCAATTTCATCTTGCCTGCACTACAGTTGTATGTACAGCAATATGACAATAAAGTTTGATTTGATTTGATTTGATTTGATTTTATGTGTGTGTATATATATATATATATATACAGTATATATATATATATATATATATATATATATATATATGTGTGTGTGTGTGTGTGTGTGTGTGTGTGTGTGTGTGTGTGTGTACATATATGTATGTATATACTGTATATGTAATCTCCCAAAAATATGACAGCCCAAAAGGGAAAAAAAGGGCTTTGAGAAATTTACTGTTCTTAATTTTTGGCTCCATACATAATCATTCTCCAGGATTTAGTGGTTCAGGTTCCACTGTGGAGAATCAAACAGCACTGATGTGGTGTCAAAAAGTCAGTGACATTTAGAATCAGAATCAGAATCAGACTTATTGCCATTGTTTATGTAGTACACAAACTAGGAATTTGTCTCGGTGCCATGCTGCAACATTAAAAACATGATGAGATAAAGAGATAAACTAAAAAAACTAAAAGACTAAAAACATGCAATAAGTGTAGAATAATAAGTAATAATAATAATAATAATAATAATGAGTAATACTAGTCAAGGCAGATTTAAATAAATTAGCAAGTAGCAGATAATATGGGGTACCACAGTGCAGTCGATAATGCAACAGAAAAACAGTGATGAACGGCATGAGCTGCTGTATATAGTGCACGAGAGTCAATAAGTCACTTAATGTTCAGCAGTCTGATGGCAGAGGGGAAAAAGCTACAGGATTTTATGTTATGTTAATGGAGAGCGTTGAAGCAGTCAAACTATAATCACCCGTCATTTTATTTATATGATGATACACTAAATAAAAGGACTTTTAAAATGAATGATAAATAAATGAATAACAATAAAATAAATAACAATAACAATAACAACAAAATGAATTTTATTATTATTTTTGATTGATTTTATTTATTTGAACATTCCAACAAAAGAAAAAAAGAATTTAAAACAAAAACCAAGCCAAAAATAACATGTTCAAAAGGAGTGGGAAGAAGCCAAAGCTTATATAGTCCCACCCCTTTTCCATACACAACAAATTACAACATCACTCTTAGTCATCACTCATCCCACAACCACATTCACCATAATACATCCCATAGTCAAATTATGCAACAGAAATGACACAACAATGACAGTCCATATTGACAACAATACCAACATCCAACAATAATTGTAACAATAATAAATAAATATTTCTGGTATGTTCAACACAAACACAGACAACACCATTACCATCACAATCACCATAACACAATAGCACACACAATAACAACCTTTTTTCATTGAAGACACATTGTAATATTACTGCCTTTTATTTTTATATTGCTCAAAAATCAGTTCTTTATATGTTGATTTAAATATATGGATGTTTGGACATTGCCTGTGTTTCTCCCCCAACCCATTTCACAATTTTACCCCACACACAAACACACAAAAACCCTTCCTAGTAGATCTTACTAAGTGCATTTTAAATTTTGTGTTCCCCTGTAAATTATATTTCCCTTCTCTCTCACTGAAAAGATTTTGTATACTGTGTGGCAAAAGGTTTTTACTGACTTTAAACATTAATTGTGCTGTATAATAATCAACCAGATCCTGTAATTTCAATAGCTTTGTATGTAAAAACAATAAATTAGTATGTTCAAGATACCCGACTTTGTGTATAACACGGACTGCCCTTTTTTTGTAATATTAGCAATGAATTAAGTGTACTTTTATAATTGTTACCCCAGACCTCTATACAGTAGGTCAAGTATGGAAGTACTAATGAGCAATACAAGATATGAAGTGATTTGTAATCTAGGACCTGCTTAATTTTATTTATAATTGCAATATTTTTTGCAACTTTATTTTGTATGTATCTGACGTGTGGTTTCCAACTAATTTTATCATCTAGTACAGGGGTGTCCAACCAGGTGCCATGGAGAGCCAAGACCCTGCAGGTTTTCTCTTCTACCCAGTCTCTTCAGCAGGTGTTTTCACTTATCAGCAATCAGTGGGAAGAAGTTCACAGAAATCTGCTGTTGAAGACACTGGTTGGAGGTAAAACCTGCAGGGTCTTGGCTCTCCATGGCACATGGTTGGACACCCCTGATCTAGTATTACACCCAAAAACTTGATCTCCTTAATGTTTTCAATAATCGCATTATCTATATGAATATGTATAGCTTCTTTATTTTTACAATTACCAAATATCATTACCTTAGTTTTATCTATATTTAGTGATAATTTATTACAATCCATCCATTTTTTTAAGCTTATTTAATTCATTACTTAGAGTATGGATCAGTTGATTATAATTATTTCCAGAATAAAATATATTAGTATCATTAGCAAATAATATTATTTTTTAGTAATTTAGAAACTTGAAATATTTCATTTATATATATGTTAAATAATTTGGGGCCCAATACTGACCCCTGGGGGACCCCACAGGCAATTCCCATACACCCAGACAGATATCCTCCCATCTTCACAAACTGTTGTCTCTCAGATAGATAACTTGTAATCCAATTCAGAGCCATTCCCCTAATACCATACATTTGCAGTTTATTAAGAAGTATTGAATGATTTATTGTATCAAATGCTTTTCTAAAATCTATAAATACATAAATTGCATATTTTCATTGATCTAATGCATTTATTATTAACTCTGTTACTTCCATTATTGCCAACAATGTTGTACTCTTGGCTCTAAATCCATATTGGTTCTGATTAAGCACATCGTGTTTATTTAAAAAGTTTTCTAATCTGTTGTTGAAAAGTTTTTCCAGAACCTTTGAAAATTGTGGGAGAAGCGATACTGGTCTGTAATTTGTGTAGTGGTGTTTATTTCCTTGCTTGAATAATGGTATTACTTTTGCTATTTTAATTTTCTGTGGGAATGAGCCAGTTTGAAATGATAGATTATAAATATGTGAATGGTTTTAATATGCCATCAACAGTTCTTTTTACTAGTGCCAAATCAATACCATCACAATCAGTAAATAATTTATTTTTACACTTTTCAACAACAGATTTTACCTCTAGTTCATCCACTGCTGTAAGAAAGATTGACCGAGGGTTATTTCCAATCAATGTCTCACTCACGGTGTCTCTTCCTTGGTTTGGAATTTTTGCTGCCAACTCTGGTCCAACATTTACTTTATTATTATTCCATCTACATTCACATTTTAATTGTGGACTTAGTGTTGGAGTCTATAGCATTATTTTATTTTTATTTATTTTTTTTTAATGAATGAATGGACAGGGGAAAAGGGTATGCAGAAGTAATTACATAGGAATATAAAACGAAAATAAATACTGAAATGTATGCCCAAGTGAGATGTGTTTCACTCCAGAAGCAGGTCCAGAATGGCAGGAAGCCTCCACAAATGCTGATCTTTATGAGCGTCGCCTCACACTGATGTCAGCTGACCTGCAATGAATATTCATTTGCTTAAATTAATCTAAGTTGGCAACAGCTACACATACTCTAGCCCTTAGATGCATAAGTGGGGTGACAATCACCCCAGAGGTTTTGTTTTTTTTTTTGCAATATCTTTGTAATTTTAATTTTTTATCATTTGACCTTCCATGTATTCCTCAAATAGGTTGTGTTTGACAAGAGGCCATTTGGATTTGTATCTAATTGTTATATTTTTTAAGTAATTGCATTTTTTTATATCAGTACCACACTTTTCCATATGTGGGGTCAAAAATGACCCAAAGCTTTTCCCCAGCTGTCCCCTTTTGAATCTCACCATGGTTATCAGTAACACTGTAGACGCTGCAATTAGCATGTCAGACTGGATGCCAAGGGTAAACAGAGAGGGTAAACAGATGAGGACAATATAGTGTATACAGTGAGGACAATGTAGGTATTTTTAGATGCATGGGTCAAAAATGCCCGAGCGGTTGTTTTTTTGCAATATCTTTGTAATTTTATTTTTTTATCATTTAATCTTCCATGTATTCGTCAAATAAGTTTTCTTTGACATGAGGCCATTTGGATTTGTATCTAATTGTTATATTTTTTTAATTGCATTTTTTGTATCAGTACCACATGTTTCCATATGTAGGGTCAAAAATGACCCAAAGTTTTTCCCCAGTTTGGTGACCAAAATATAATTTATAATAATAATAATAATCACCCAAAATATAATAAAAATAATCATCTTTAACCAAAATGAAAGAAATTTCTTAAGTTTACAGCATAAAACACACACATTCTAGTTGGGGTCATTTTGACCACACTCATGGAAGAGTGTTGGAATTGGTTGGTCATGCATCTAAGGGCTAGCCTAAGTTGGCAAAAGTTTGCCAACACTGAATGCAATGCTGACAAATGCTAGCAAAAGTTTGTAAAAGTTTGTGTGTGCTGGATTAAAAAAACCTGCTCACGAATCTAATTTCACCAATGTTTGGACTAATTTCTGATTTTTCACAATGTCTATAAAAGTCAGTCCAGAAGCTATAGTGTGAACCCAGCTTAAGTGTTAAGCATGAGGGTGGAGCTCTCATGGCTTGGGTTGTGTTGCAGATCTTCTTTCATTCCATTTTTTTAAATTTATCAAATAAAAAATGACTGCCTTAATGTTTCTTGATAATATTGTTCTTTTTCGATATCTTACAGACTGTTTTTATAAACATATTTTTAATTATAAAAATTACCAGAATATGCTGAGAAGTGCCCATTTTTTGCATACACCTACACATGAGTCGTCTGCACATATTACAATAGAGGATTTAATTTTGTTTTTCTCAACAAACTTGTTAAACAGAAACAAAACCTGGACAGAGGATTGGGCCAAGGTATCTTCCCTTTGTCGCAATTTGATCCATCTGTCTCCTACTAGGCAAATTAGATGTCACTCATAAAAGGGGTGCTAAAGAAAGTACTATGAAATTTTAGTTTAAACAGCCAATAAATTATATTTTTTTTCCAAGTCAAATGTAGCGCTGAAATTTAAAAAAGAAAAATGTGTGATGCACATATGTAGTTTCATGGGCTCACATATATATGACTGTTCATATGCTCTCATGTATATTCCTGTGTGCTTATTTTGGCTTCACGTCTGAAGAGGAACAAAAGGTCTGGACCTCCTAAGGATAAGAGGAGGATGGGAGAGTTGGCCTTTTGATATGCAAAGAGATGGACATGAATGATTTCCTGACCACCCAGGTTTGGGGTGGAAGCGAGAGGAACTGCATGGGGGATGCATTGTGTTTGGGATTTAAAGACAATGGGATTTTGTACTTTGATGTCAGGGGTATAAGACTGGCAGATGTTGGGAGTTTTTCCTTCTTCTGCTTTTGAATGTTGGAGAGTGTGTTGTGAATAAAATGGAACCTGAGAAATAACTCTGCCTCATCCTTTCCACACAATCTCCACAAATGTACTCTACTAATTTATTTCTATCAAGGTTAGCATACCATTTATCAACAATGTGAACAAGACTTGGAATTGTATCCAGGGTTTTAGTATACTGAAATGGAGCTGTCCAATTATTGATAACTGTGGAAATCCAAGACTTTCACTGTTCTGGTCGCTAAGCAACAAGGGGCCGATGAAAACAACCGCCATTATTGTATTGTGAACTGCTAGTGAGGAGGCTTATCAGGATAGTTTTTCATCTCTGTTGATGGCAGTTGTGACGATCCAGACAGGCTATCTTTCAAACAAGGTAAATTACACTTTCAAGGTAATTCTTGAGTGTTTTATGTGGTCTGTGGAGCTAAGTGCCATGCTGTAAACGATGTCTGGGCCTGTTCACTGAGGCCAACCCACTGTGAGTGAGAGAGGAGCCCCACTGAATTTAATGTTATTGCTGTGAAATAAGGTACAAAACTGCATCGCTGTAGGTTGTCATAACCACAGTTTGAATAAAGGCAAACCAGTGTTATTTTTGAAGCTGCCAAAGAGACATTTAGAGCCTGAATGAAGGGAGAAGTCTATTCCTTTTAATCAGATTTTTTCTTTGTAAAATTACACTAAATTTGCCTGTTACAAAATGATCTGAACATAGACTCCTGATATTTGGAGGGCAACAGAGTGTCCCATCCTCATCCTCTATGAAAAGCACACAGCCACTTATCTCTTTATTCAGGCTCTAAATGTCTTTTTGGCACCTCAAAAAAATGACATTTTACTTTATGATATTGACATATTTCATGGCATAAACATTAATTTAAGTGGAGCTTCCCTCTCACTCAGTGTATCTTAATGGTTACTAGGCGCTTGTTTTCATCGGCTCCAGTATTGCTGCCACATTGCTATATGCATGTGATGTCATCCCACGGTTGAGAATTGTAGCTAAAATAGTTTTTAATCTGCTCAAACACTATTTTCTCCATAACTGTATCTAAGACTGGTGTAAACTAATGAGTCCACTTGTCTTTCCTAAGACCTGGGGTGTGCTCTTGGGATGCAGGTGATGTCTTTCGGCCCTCAAACTATCAGAAAAGCAGAGGGAGAAAATGTGACTTTGAGCTGCGCCTACACACCAGGCCCTTCTGACACTGGAGAACTTGACATTGAATGGTCTGTCATCAGTCCAGACACAACGCAAAAAGATCAAATGGTAAGAATTACTGTAACAATGTTGCAGTTTATGCTGCAAATGTGTCCAAATAAGGTCAGACAAGAAATGGAAAGCAACATATAGGTTGAGCTATTTTTCATGCTGTCTTTAAAAAGCTTGGAAAGAAAACTCTTTGCCTTGTCAATGTAAGTGCTGAGTATAAGATTATCAGTTGTCCTTTAAAAAAATGCTCTTTGGAATAGAATGTTACAGTAACAGTCCTGCATATTCGCCAATTTAGCATGAGGTACAAATCAGTATAAATTAGGTATAAATTTGCAAGAATAAAGATGCAAAAATATGATAAAAGATGTCAATTTAAATATTAAAAAAGTCACAAATTACAGATTGTTTGGACAGAAAAAAATGTAACCAGTATCCAGACATTGCAAATTTACAAGAGTCGAAAATTTACCAGGAAAAAAATTTAAATTTTTAAGAAAGTTGCAGATTTATAAGAAAAAAACTTCAGTTTACAAGAAAAATGTCACACATTTATGAGACAGAAAGTTGCAAACTTAAAAGATAAGATTAATCTCACAATGGGGAAATTCCAGAAATTTATGAAAAAAGTTGAAAATTTACAGGAAAAAAGTTGCCAGTTTCTGAGGAAATAGAGTCACAAGATTGAAGAAAACATTGAACTTATGAGAAAAAGGTTGCACATTTAAAGGGAAAAAAACTGCAAATTTACAAGAAAAAATGGAGGATGAGAAGAATTATGAGAAAGTTGCAAATTCACAAGAAAAAAATGGCAAATTTATGAGAAGTCACTAATTTACAAGAAAAAGTTGCAAATTTATGAGAAAATTGCAGATTGATAAGGAAAAAAATTGGAAATCTATGAGAAAAATTTAAAGATCTATAAGATTTTTTCTGTTTTTGTTTTGGGTTTTTTGCTAATTTCTACTTAGAATTAGTGGTTCAAAGTTATTTTATTCAGTTCTGTAACATAATATAGAAAGGTTTATGCTGATATTAGGGAAAATGTTCCCTTTATCCAGGTTGGGAGGGGCAATGTCCCCCCTTGATTTATACCTATGAATGGGGATGGCAGGTTAACAAGGGGGATGACGGGGACTTCCGGTTATGGCGGCCACGTAGGGAGACGCATTTCACTCTGCTCTGCTCCTAATAATAAAAAATAGGCTAAAACTCTCTCAATTGGAGCAAAAACCTATCCTAGCATTTAGGCACGGATATGGTAAAAACCAAGGCTGTGAAATCAGGCGGAGGAAAAACTGATTCGTCGAGACAATCCAAGTTAACAGACTTCCACGCTAGTGACGAAGCAGGAAAATTTCCAGGGACCACGGCTGAGGACGGAGCTAGCGGCGGAGCGGTGACTGCCGAAGGAACGAATGCAGTCCTTGCTGCTATCAGTGCTATGAGAGCAGACTTTTTGTCTAAGTTTGACAGGATTATAGCAGCGATAGAAGGCATGAGAAAAGAAATAAGCGACTGTATGGAACAAGTATTGCAGGCAGAGCTCCGGATCGCCAATGCTGAAGATGACGTCACCAGCCTACAATTAAAGGTCCAAACATTGGAATTAAAAAATAAACGTCTGGAAGATAACGTCTTGGACTTAGAATCCCGGTCGAGACGGAATAATTTAAGGCTGGTGGGCCTCCCGGAGGATACGGAGGGACAGGATGCATGTTCCTTTTTGGAAAAGTGGATTCCAGAGGCGCTGAACAACGCAGATCTACAGTCATCGGTCTTGGAGATTGTGTCTTGGAGAGCGCACACCGAATCGGCCCACCGAGAGATAAGAAGACACCACCGAGGACGCTGATTATGAAGTTCCTCAACTATAGAGACAAGATGACGGTCTCCAACGCAGCGCGTATTAAAGGAGAAATCAAATACCAGGATCATCAGGTGCGGTTCTACCCAGATTTGGCCACAGGAATCCAACAATTAAGGAAAGTTTGACCCCGCCCGTAAAGAGCTGTGCAGCCTCGGGATTCGTCACAGGGTGATTCATCCGGCAAGACTGCTGGTCACATATAAAGGGAGAACCCATATATTCAAGACCCCTCAGGAGGCGCAGGAGCTCATTGGCGGGAGTTAAGCATGAAGCAAGAACAAGATATAAAGGTAGAATATTTAAGCATGTGTACAAGTATCTGACTGATCTGAAACACATAGCATGTCTACAAAATATAGATTGTATTATATTTAAAAAAAAAAAAGCTATGATGTACAAAGTTGCTATAAAATTTTGGAGTTAAGTTGGAAAAACTACAGAAGAGAGTTATTGTCATGTCATTAAAAGTAGCAGAGACAGGGTGATTGAGAGGAGAAAAGAGTGAGTGGTTTGACTGAACCTCGCGGGTGAGGAGCAGCCACTGGCTATAACGGGAGACGGAATTTTTTTTTTGATTTTGGGGGGATTACCACGAATGTGGGGAGGGGGAATTTGTTTTTGTGTAGTTTGTGGGATGAATGTTCAACCATCCATGTTTTTGCTTCTCTGTATGAGCATGCTTATTTTGCAAGGTAATCTCAAACTCTTTATCGATCATAGACCAAAGCGTTAATCTTAATTTAACATCATGGAATTGCAGAGGTCTACAAAATCTAAAAAAACTTAAACAAGTTTTGAATAAAATAAAAGATATAGGTTCAAAAATTGTGTTTTTTCAAGAAACTCATCTAATAGAGGAGGATGTAAAAAGAATAAGGAGAAGATGGTAGGGAAGTGTGTTCACCTCATCATTTTCATCCCGAGCCAGGGGAGTTATGACTCTCATACATAAAACAGTTCCATTTCAAGTGAAAAGCAGCGCTGAAAAGTGGAGACAGGGACTGCTACAGGGAGGTTAAATACCGGTTTAACAGAGAGCTGAAGAGGGCTAAATCTCTATACTCAGAGAGACTCCAGCAGCAGTTCACTGCTAATGATTCGGCTTCCGTGTGGAGAGGACTGAGGCAAATCACCAACTATCGACCTAAGGCTCCTAAAGGTCAGGATGACAAAGCCCTTTGTCAGAGACTGTCCCAACACTATGCCCGTTTTGACACCTCGTCATCTGTGTCCAACTCCCCCCCTCCCTCCAGCTCCACAGCCTCCACATTCCCTACTTCATTTAAGGCACCCCCCCTCCTCCCCCCCTCCCCTTATCATCAGTGAGCAGGATGTGCTCAAACAGTTCTCCAGACTGAACCCGCACAAGGCCCCCGGCCCAGACGGCGTGTCTCCCTCCACCCTGAGACTCTGTGCGAAACAGCTGGCTCCTGTATTCACAGACATTTTTAACACCTCCCTTAAGTTATGCCACGTGCCGTCCTGCCTCAAATCCTCCACCATCATCCCTGTCCCCAAGAAGCCACGGATCACTGGACTTAATGACTACAGACCTGTAGCGCTCACCTCTGTAGTCATGAAGTCCTTTGAGCGCCTGGTCCTGTCCCACCTCAAGTCCATCACCACCCCTCTCCTGGACCCGCTGCAGTTTGCCTACCGAGCCAACAGGTCTGTAGACGATGCAGTCAACCTGGCCCTCCACTCCATCCTGCAGCACCTGGACTCCCCGGGAACCTACGCCAGGATCCTGTTTGTGGACTTCAGCTCCGCATTCAACACCATCCGCCCCGCTCTGCTCCGGGACAAGCTGTCCCTGCTCAACGTGCCTGACTCCCTCTGCAGGTGGATCATCGACTTCCTGACGGACCGGAGGCAGCATGTGCGGCTGGGAAAGACTGTCTCAGACTATACTAGCATCAGCACCGGATCACCCCAGGGCTGTGTACTTTCCCCCCCTACTCTTCTCCCTTTACACCAACTCCTGCACCTCCAGCCACCAGTCTGTCAAGTTGATCAAGTTTGCGGATGACACCACCCTCATCGGGCTCATCTCCAACGGCGACGAGTCCGCCTACAGGAGAGAGGTGGCCCAGCTGGCGTCCTGGTGCGACAATAACAACCTGCAGCTGAACGCTCTGAAGACAGTGGAGATGATTGTAGACTTCAGGAAAGTCACAACCCCTCTGCCCCCCCTCACCCTCTCAGGCTCTCCCATCACCACTGCTGATTCCTTCCGCTTCCTAGGCACTACCATCACCAGGGACCTCAAATGGGAGCTGACCATCAGCTCACTCATCAAAAAAGCCCAGCAGAGGATGTTCTTCCTGCGGCAGCTGAGGAAGCTCAAGCTACCCACCAAGATGTTAGTGCAGTTCTACACAGCCATCATCGAGTCCATCCTCACCACCTCCATAACCGTGTGGTACGCAGGAGCCACTGCCAGGGACAGACTAAGGCTGCAGCGCGTCGTGCGCACTGCTGAGAAGGTGATCGGCTGCAAGCTCCCATCTCTCCAGGATCTGTACATCTCCAGGACCCGGAGGCGTGCTGGCCGGATCATAGCCGATCCCTCACACCCTGGTCACGTACTGTTTGCCCCCCTCCCCTCTGGTAGAAGACTTCGGTCCATCCAGACTAAAACCTCCCGTCACATGAACAGCTTCTTCCCCTCTGCCATTAGACTGCTGAACACTAAGTGACTCTCATGCACCATGTACAGCAGCTCAACCAGACTCATGTTAATCATCACTGTTTTCTTCCTGCATTACCGACTGCACTATATAGTTCTCCACAGTATCTGCTGCTGGCTAATATATATTTTAACTGTTGACCAGTATCACTTAATCTTATCCTACACTTTATTACATGTATAGTTTATTTCTCTTATCTTATCATGTTTAATGTTGCAGCACTGTACCGAGACAAATTCCTAGTTTGTGTACTACATGAACAATGGCAATAAACCTGATTCTGATTCTGATTCTGATTCTGATTCTGAAAAAATGTAATTGGAGATAAATAAGATAAGATAAGATAAGATAAGCCTTTATTAGTCCCACAACGGGGAAATTCCAGGATTGCAACAGCACAGGGATAGCAACACTCAGAGCAACAATCAGAAGGCAAGAAAAAAAAAAACAAGCAAGCAAGAGCAGCTAATATACATATGTACGTATTACTATAAAATATATATATATACACACACACACAGACACACAGTGCAGAGCATTGTAGCTGGATGGAATAAATATATGAATATATGAACACACAGTGCAGAGCATTGTAGCTAGATGGAATAAATATGTAAATATATAAACACCCACAGTACGGAGCATTGCAGCTAGGTGGAATAAATATGCAAGTATATAAACACACACAGTGCAGAGCAATGTAGCTAGATGGAATAATATGTAGATATATAAATATATAAACACACCCAGTGCTGAGCATTGTAGCTAGATGGAATAAATATGTAAATATATAAACACACACAGTGCAGAGCATTGTTGCTAGATGGAATGAAACAGCATAACCGTCTACTTAGTTATCCTACATGGTATGATTATGTGCCCATACATATTCTCATCCTCCATAGCGACCGGTATGTTCCTAGTTGTATGCCGGAGGGGACCATTGTGTAAGTCTATTGCATCTTTTGCATTCAAAAAACTATTAGTTTGTTACGTCTTTTTGCTATCTCTGCGAGCAGCCCTGCTTAGGTTGTACAGTCTGACAGCCGTTGGTAGGAAGGACCTACGAAACCTCTCGGTTGTGCACCTGGGATGATGTAGTCTGCTGCTAAATGAGCTCCTCAGTGCATTCAGTATGTCCTGCATAGGGTGGAACTCGGACTCCAGCAGAGATGACAGTTTAGCCACCGTCCTTCTCTCTCCTATCTCCTCCATCGGATCAAGGCGCTGCCCCAGGACAGAGCTAGCTTTCTTAATCAGTTTGTTCAGTCTCTTCCTATCGGCTGCAGTAATGCCACTGCCCCAGCAGACCACTCCAAAAGTGATGGCTGATGCCACCACCGTGTCATAGAATGACTTCAGCAGCGCCCCTTGTACACCAAAAGACCTGAGTCAAATTGGGAAGATATCTAATCATACAAGGATCTTTGTTATTAGAAAACATAAATCTGGTGAACATATATGGTCCCAATATAGAAGATCAAAACTTCTTCGTTAATTTATTTCTTACTTTAGCATCACTCACAGGGCAACATATAATAGCAGGGGATTTTAATTGTACATTGAATCCCAGTATAGATAGATCAACAGGACAGGACTGTACACACAATGGATGTAGGATGACCATTAATCATTTTATGAAAGAATTGAGATTGCTTGATATATGGAGAGAAATGAAACCACAAGTCAAAGCCTATTCTTGCTATTCTAATACCTACAAGACATTTTCACGTATTGACTATTTTTTGATCTCCACAGAATTAAGGTCCAAGATTCAAAATTGTTTCTATGATAACATTGTGATATCTGATCAAGCACCCTGCTGTCTAATATATGTAGATAAGAAATTGACAAAGGTTCCAGGTAGGTGGCAATTTCAGCATAAATGGCTTCAGGATGAGGAATTTGTTAAGTACATAGAAAAACAGATGAGTTCTTTGATATCAATACTACACAAACATCAGCATGTATAAAGTGGGAGGCTTTCAAAGCTTTTATTAGGGGGCATATTATTAGTTATACAGGTTCAAAATCTAGGAAGACTCGAGAGGAGAGAGTCCAATCGGAACGTAAAATAAAAATTCTTCAAGAAAAAGTGTATGCAGGAAGTAATCCAAAATTAGAGAATGAATTACTGATTCTGAGAGCTGAATATGACAAAAAATCAGCGAATAGAGCTGCCTCGAGTCTTCTAAGATTGAAGCAAACCTTTTATGAACAAGGTGAAAAATCAGGAAAATTATTGGCATGGCAGATTAAACAATTAGAATTTAAAACACCAATTACCAGTATTATAAGTAACGGACAGGCAGTTGTAGATCCTTTAGAAATTAATAGTGCCGTTAGAGATTATTATGAAAAATTATATGATACAAAAAATGAAACTGACTGAACAAAACTAAATGGGTTTTTGGACGGATTATCTATACCATGTATTCCAAATGAAAATAGGGAGATACTGGAGTCAAAAATTAGTCAAGAAGAAGTTGGGCTAGCCATTGATAATATGAAATCAGGAAAAAGTGCGGGACCTGATGGTCTTTCAGTTGACCTCTATAAAAAATTTAAGAATAAATTAATAAAACCCTTTTTGGAAATGGTTTTAGAAGCATTTCAAAATAGTAATTTACCACCATACATGAATAATGCCTTAATTATTCTGTTGCCAAAACCAGGTAAACCCTCTAATAAATGTGAAAACATGAGACCAATAAGCCTATTAAATGCTGACCTTAAGATAATCTGTAAAATTTTAGCAAGACGACTACAAGAAATATTACCAAATATTATTAACCGAGGTCAGAATGGCTTTATAATGGGAAGACAAGGCTTCCATAATGTAAGAAGACTATTTAATATTATTTATTCTAATAAAAAAGCACCGGATACAGCTCTCCTATCATTGGACTCTGAAAAGGCCTTTGATAGGGTCGAATGGCCCTTTCTTTTTGAAGTCCTACAAAGGTCTGGACTTGGAAATAATTTCATAAAATGGGTTCAGATAATATACAATAATGCTACAGCAGAAGTCCTAACAAATAGCAATATCTCAAAATCAATAAAAATCAATAGAGGATGTCGACAAGGTTGTCCACTTTCACCTTTACTGTTCACTATGGCAATTGAACCTTTAGCGATGGCAGTACGTTTACATCCACAAATATATGGAATTAAAGTAGGACCAACAGAACATAAAATCTCCCTGTATGCTGATGACATAATTTTGTTTATGTCAAATCTTAAAAAATCAATTCTGACCTTGTTAAATTTAATAAAGAACTTTGGGGAAATATCAGGATATAAAATAAATAAAACTAGATCTTCAATATTAATGCTAAATGAGCCCCAGAGAAATCACCCAGCTCCTGAGGTAAATCAATTCACTGTTGTAAATCAGTTTAAATATTTAGGAATTCAAATTGTGCCTAAGTTAGAATTAGTCGCCAGTGCCAACTATGAAGCCTTAATGACAGATATTAATGAGTTGCTTCAGAGATGGATGTCATTACCAATGTCGATGATCGGGAGAATTAATATACTTAAAAGTAATATCTTACCCAAAATACTATATTTATTTCAATACATTCCTTTACCACCACCTTCAGATCTATTCTCTAGAATTAAAAAAAAGTTAGTGGAATTTATATCGAACAATAGGAAGGCTAGATTACGTCTGTCCTTACTATATTTACCATTTGATCGTGGAGGCCTGAAATGTCCAAACTTTTTGTTGTATTACTGGTCAGCACAACTGAGGTCTATGACATATTATTTTTCATCAAATGATCTCCCTCACTGGATTGAAATGGAATCATACAATTTACCTTTACCTCTTCCCTTATTCATATACTCAGACTCGGCTAAAAAATTACAGAAACAAGTTAAAAATCCTATTGTAAAGCATATGATCAAAATATGGTGTGAAATCAAAAAATATTTAAAAGAACCACACTTATTGTCACAATTTGGCCCAATCTGGGGTAATCAATATTTTACACCAGGGAGAGCGGATGCTGTATTTAAATTATGGAATTTAAAAGGGATTCAAAAGATTCAAGACTTATATTTGTCACGTTCAGATAACATAATGTCTTTTGAAGAACTGAGGGTCAAATTTAATCTTAATAGAACACATTTTTTAAATATCTTCAGCTTAGGAATTTTATTTGATCAAATCAAAATAATGTTCTCACCCGACCTACTTATTCATCCTTGGAAAAAATTTTGACGAAAGATAGTAAGAGAAAGGGTATTATTTCAGAGTTTTATAACTCATTGACACTATCCTCAAGTGAAAACTCACAGAAAAGAATGAATTATTGGAAAGAAGACCTGCAAATTGAAATTTCAGAGGAACAATGGGAATTGGCTTGCACAGAAGCTCAAACCAAATCAATAAATGTACGTCTTAAATTGATACATTTTAAATGGTTAATGTGGATGTATGTTACACCGGTGGAGTTAAATAGATATAACAAAAACATACCAGATACGTGCACAAAATGTATGGAAAGTAAAGGAACCCTATTTCATTGTTTATGGGAATGTAGTAAAATTAGAATGTTTTGGGAAGAGGTGAGGGTAACAATTGAAAAAATAATTTCAAAACAATTCATATTGAACTCTAAACTGTTTTTGTTGGGTCTGTATCCAGAAAAGCATAATTTTAATAAGAGTGAAAGAACATTCATAGACCTCAGTTTGCTTAATGCCAAAAAATGTATTGCACTATTGTGGAAAAAGACTCATAGACCAGATGTGACTCAGTGGTTAAGACAGATGTTAACAACCCTTCCACTAGAAAGAATAACATATATACTGAAATCAAAGGAAAATGTGTTTGAGAATATATGGAGACCTTTCATTGATTATGTAAAGAAATTAAACATAACTTCTGAAGAAGAAGGTGAATGATGTGTGTGGACCTTGTAAATTCCAAATTGGTGAATGTACAGTATAATATGTATACTTATGTAATGGATTACCTAGACTAAACAGAGGAGCATTGTTTGACTTGCTTTTGTTAATGGTTGTTGGTGTTTTTAGTATTTTTTTTTTATTTTATTTTTTAAATTACTTTAGTGTTAGTGTTTGATTGTTTGTGTCATGTTTGTTAAAAAAGGTTCAATAAAAATATTGTGGGAAAAACAAGGGCGATGACACGGGTTATTATGCTAACAAGGTGGATGCCCCCCCCCCCGATCCCACATCACCTACTGGTGTCTACCATGCCTTAGATAATTTCAATTCAAAACAAAGAGCTGCAACAAAAATGTGCTCTTTGCAACCCTGGAAAAACACTAGTTGGTGTCCCTGTAAGAGTGATGATCTTCCCTGTGTGTTTCTGTCCTGCTGTTACCCCATTCCTGTCTCTCTTTGTTGCTTATATCAGGGGTCACCAACTAAAACTGCAAAAGGTCCGATAAGTCAGGTCTTCTCCCCAGCCGAGGTCCGAACTAAGTTTGGGAATCTTTAGTCACCTCATTATTCGATTATGATTCAGAACTGCGACTTGATTCTAAACCAATTCTCAGTGCATCTTGACATATTGCTTTTTTCTATTCAAGATTTTTCCCTCCCACTGTGTAACAACTTGGCCCTTTTAAAACAAAGTATTTGCAATGATCCATGAATTTACTTCCAACATCTTTTATTAAAACAAATGGAAGAGAGCTCTGAGACATGGTGGCAGTGGTGGCCTAATGATTAGGGATGTGGACTGGTAAGTGGAGGGTTATGGATTCGATCCCTGGATCAGCAGGATTAGATCTGGGTGGGACCTTCCCACAGCTAACCTGATTTTGGAACCCGGAGCAGTTGAAGCCACAGAGTCTCTGCAGAGAGTGGCGTTCATAGTGCAGCAGGAGAGCGCCCAAGGGCCCGTGCCATAATCTGCCGGGTGGTCACCAATGCAGCAGTTCAGTTCAGCTTTTTTCCCCACCAAAATGGAACTGTCTCCCTTTTCCCCAAATTGTATCAAAAGGCTTCTGGGTCTGGATGGAGGACTCTCTGTCATGAGGCTGAGTGCAGTGTGTCACTGGGCTCAGGCTCTTAATTTATTTCCGATTATTTTCTGTATTTGTCCAGTGTTGTTATTTTCCTGTATGTTGGTTTATGATGTCTTTTTGATGGTTTATTGTTCTGCTAGTTATTTATGTTCTTAGCACTATTTTGTCAATTTCTGTAGTTTAGGAGTTATATTTTGTTTTTCTGTGACACGAGTGCCCTACCTCCTCTTCCAGACACTCCCACCCTGTCATCTGCTCACTCTGTTCTCTAGTCGTCTCAGCTGTGAGTAGTTGTGTAATTAGGTCACCTGCCTGCTCATGCTCCCCGCACCTGCTGCCTGTTGTTTCATTTGGTTCCCCTGTTATTTAAAGACTGTCATGTTGTTTTCTCACTGTGGCAGTCTTGGTTAAAATTCTCTTCCGCATCACCACCAGTGCCCAACTTCTGCTCTGGTCACCTCAGGCTGTAAGTTTTTTTTCTCAGTGTCTGTTCTTGGATTTTGTGTTGTGCACTTCTTGGGACTTGTTTTTGTGTGTGTAATAAATTCCACTAACTGCAGTTCAGCGTGTGATTCTCAATTCTCTGCCCTGAGAGGCAATTCATGTCAGTAGACTGCCACCAGTAGAGACCCAGCTACTGTAGTTAGTGGATTTTCACCCTCCTGTTTTCACTCACCTGTCCTGTGGAGCAATTATGTCCCCAGAGCGCCGACCTCCATCAGCCAAGGGGTGATGGGCAGCAGGATTCCTGAGCGTGGGGGAAGAATGGGCTGCGGAGTTTGCCCAGAGTTTCATGGGTGAAGCCCTTTCCTCTCGCAGTCCTAAAAAGATCTGGGAGAATGTGAATGGAGTGGTGGGAATTGTGGAGGCACATCCCAGGTTGAGGAAATATCCCCAGTTCACAGAGCTGCTGTCCACGCTCACCGTCCTGCAGCAGTCCTTCCCCGGGCTGACGTGGGGGCTGCCTCCAGTGAGCCCGAAGCCGAACCGGAGGCGCACTCCGCAGAAGACACCCTACTTCTCCTCCAGTGCACTATTCCCTGGTCCTGTTTCTCCAGCTCCATCCGCTCCATGGCGCCGTCATCCAGGGTCAGACCACCGGAAGGAGATTCCCGCCTCTCAGTCAGCAACTCCCCCTTCACTGAGGCAGAAGACCCCCGCGGCAGTACATTCCCAGTGTTTGTCCTCTCCAGCTTCTCCGCCAGCTTCTTGTTTTCCTGCAGCTGCTGTTCCTTGCTTTGCCTCGCCGTTTTCTCCCACTGCTGAGAGGCCATCTGTTTCCTCTTCAGCTATGCCCATTGCTGTGGCTGCAAGGGCAGCTCCACAATGTTCCCCTGGGAGGCCCTCTTCAACTGAAGTCACAGAGAGGGTTGACCCAACACCTGCTGCAGAAGAGAACATCATACCCCGGGAATTCAGGCAAGTGCCTTTCCATTCTCATTCACAAAATCACAAATTATCTTGCCTGATTCCCAGTGGTGAGGCTCAGCTCATGCAGTCCTCTGAGCTCTCAGCGCCTGCTGCAGCTATAAGCCTTTCACCTGCTCTCTCCATGTCTCCTCCTGTTGTTCCCCAGTGCCCACCGGTTCCAGGGTTGAGCCACCAGATGATGGAAGAGAAAGTGGTTCTGGAGGACTTGTCCCCAGCCCCACAGCCACAGTCTGGACAGAGGGGAAGCGCTGGTACCGAGCTGATGTCTGCGTCGACTATCGAGTGTCCCCAGACCTCAGTTACACTGGATCCAGCGCCCGCAGGAAGTCGACCCCCTGTCACCACGCAGGGCGAGCCACTGATGTGGAACACCTCACTGGGGGGTCCTGAGACTGCATTAACCACCATGCCTGCTGCAGGGGCCACCGCAGCAGAGTTGGAGCTGGACCTCCAGAGGACCGGGCCCGAACAACCATCATCTGGATTGACGGATTCCTGGAAGGCAGTGGAGCTCAAGCTCAGGCAAGTGCTCTCCTTTGTTTTCATTGCATCTGTTTTGGAAAGACGTTGTCTGGCTCTTGGTGGGGAGAACCAGGTTCAGCCATCAGCTACACCTGAGCTAATCTCGCCGGGCTCCACTGCTGTTGGTAACACTGACCCTGTCTCTTTGCCTGTTCTGCCCAAGTTTTCCCCCAGGGTCAGTTTACTTACCCTGGGCTTACCCAGGGTAAGTCCAGGGTATGGGTGTGGTGGGTACCCTCCACCACACCTTGGCGAGCTGTGGTGGAGAAGTAGCTCGCCGAGGAAAGCAAGAGAAAGAAGATGGAGGAGGCAACCGCTGCCAGGGCTGTAGCTTTAGCTGCTGCAACAAGAGTGGAGTCTACAGATTCTCTTCGTGGTCGTATCAGAGAGCTGGAGACAGAGTGTAAGAAGTTGAGCATGGATAAGTGTAAGAAGTTGAGCATGGATAGAAGTTGAGCAGGGTAAACGTCAGGGTAAGTTTTTTTTCTCAGTGTCTGCTCTTGGATTTTGTGTTGTGCACTTTTTGGGACTTCTGTTTTTGTGTGTGTAATAAATTCCACTAACTGCAGTTCAGCGCGTGGGTCTCAGTTCTCTGCCCCGAGAGGCAATTCATGACACTCTCAGGGTCCGGATCCGGACCGGAGTCCGCCACTTGGTGACCCCTGGCTTATATCAACCCCATACACCACCACCACCACCCCCCCAAAAAAAAAGATTTTCAAGCTAAAATATGGTTGTTTTCCTTTTTCAGCCACATTGAACAGACTTGATGTTATGTATAGAAAATGCCTGGGTGAAGGATGAGGCAAGATGGAGTTGGTGAACACAGCTTTATTGGTGGAACTCCAGCAGTGGTTACACTGCAGGCACCTGGCGATGGAAACCGGTCAAAGAGACCACAAGATGCCCCCCCCCAATATAGGGCAGTGACATGACGTGACGGGAAGTGCATGTCACCACACTGCACTTCACAATAAAGTGCTGTTTCCCATATACCACATCCCCCCCCCTTAGAAAAGTTTAAAACCACACACACAATTGAGATCCTCCCCAATTTACAAGCTGAAACATTCACTAAAATAATGAAAACTAATGTACTAAATTGGCCAAACACACTCACTCAAAACAACCTAAACTAGGGCTGGTGGGTGGACTGCCACACAGCACGCATGGCATGGTGGATTATTCTGCCACCGATAGCTAAAAGAAAAAAAAGTCCTTCATTAAACTAAAATTGCTTGCCATGCTCCTAAACTAAAATACAAACACAAAATAACCCCACATCATAACATGCAGAGAACACAAGAACTATAAACAACATTTTACAGCACAGTCACTTGGGTGGAGAGGTAGAACTGGCATGGGGGGGCCCAGGGAAGCCCCTCAGCAAGCGCGCCCCTGGAAGAAGCAAACCCTTGGGACAATGGCCAATTCTTCTGGAAGGTGGAGCCTGACTCCTTCACAACCAACACGACTCCCGTCCAGCCTCATCACCCGGAGCCTCTTCCCGGACATGCCAAAGCTGACTGGCGTGCCTCGATGAGCTGTCGGACAACCTGAAGTATGCTGCGCCCAACTTTTCCACTATGCACAGACATCCTTGGTGTTTTGCTGGCTGTCATTTGGCCAATCTTTGCCATGGACATTCTTCACCCCGTACCCGAACGAAGTCCATAACCCAAAGTGGAATTTTTGCTCGGCCTGATGAGCTGCTACTGAGCATGGGCTAACTCCATGCTCGTTGGTCTGGCCCCGTCCTCTTTTATAAATATTCAATTTCAATTCAATTCAACTTTATTTATACTGCGCCACATCACAACAGAAGCCGTCTTGTGGTGCCATATTGTCGTGTACACCGTCGTAGCTGTAGACCCCCCACCCAACTGTGGCCAAGTACGGGAGGCACCTGGAGCTAGCAAGGTGTCACTCATTGGCATGGGTACCGACACTGGGTGAGAACTGGTTGACTTGAAAGCAAGGGTGTCCATCAGCTCTCCATACCATTTGCTCCCAGTGTTCATCAGAGGCGGCCGGGGTGATTTCTCCTATGGGTTCCCTGGGTAAGATAAACAGCACACCTCAGGGTAGTGATTCAAGCATCCACATCTACTACAACATTTTCCTCTTGCCGGGCATTTCTTCACTTTATGGTGGTGCATTGCAGACCCACAACCCCTGCAACAGGAGTTTCCCGGAGCAGACCTTCTGTTGGCAGCATTGATTTCCCAATAATCTTCACTCAAGCTATCGTCACAATCAGGGTCCACAATATTAGTTGAGGTGGCCAGCTCAGGCAGCTTCTGTGGCTGCTGCCAATTTAGCTCCACAGCTAGCTTATCAATGGCTTCCAACTGGAGGGCTAGCTCCACTACTTCAACTAATGTCAAGTCATTAGGTGCTACTAATAGCCTAGCACGCAGGTCAGAGTTGCACGTGTGCTCTGCTTGTTGGTCACGTACCATCTCGTCTTCAAGTGGTCCAAAACGGCGCACTCTAGCTAGCTGCTTCAAGTCAATGACATAGTGGCAGATAGGCTCACCTACATGCTGGCGTCTCCGGTGAAAACAAATTCTCCAAACAGTCATGCTGTCTGGGGTGGAGTTTAGCTAGCAGCTCCACAACGTCCTCATATGAGTCCACCGTGCCGAACGTCCGAAGGACCCTCCAGCTTTCACTACCCAGGTTGTGGATAAGAAGCGCCTGCGCCCTCACCTTATCAAGTTTCCCGAGGTCCAGCGCCATAATGTACGTTTGATAGGCCTCTAACCAATGCAGCCATGGAACCAGTAGCTCACTGGGAGCAAGGAAGGGACAGAGTGGTGTAATGCATATCTCCATATGTTAATCCTTAGTCGCCAAATGTTATGTATGGAAAATACCTGTGTGAAGGATGAGGCAAGATGGAGTTGGCGAACACAGCTTTATTGGTGGAACTCCAGTAGCGGTTACATGGCAGGCACCTGGCAATGGGCACCAGTCAAAGAGACCACAAGATGGTGGATCACCCCTATATAGGGCAGTGCGGTGACGTGACAGGAAGTGCACATCACCACACTGCACTTCACAGTAAAGTGCCGTTTCCCATATACCACATTTGACATATAAGTTCAACAGGCAGTTGTAGGTATTGGTAATTAGTCAAGACTTTCAGATGTTTCGGAGTGTGAAAAAAACAACTCTTGCCTTTCTGATCTAGATTTTTCATCTCGATTTGTTTCTTCATGTTAGTTAATGACACTGCCCAGGTATG
Source organism: Pholidichthys leucotaenia (assembly GCA_020510985.1). NCBI lineage: Eukaryota > Metazoa > Chordata > Actinopteri > Cichliformes > Pholidichthyidae > Pholidichthys > Pholidichthys leucotaenia. The sequence continues at coordinate 73,856,729 of CM035846.1, forward strand.
TAAATGCTTCAAATTCTTCAAGCATTATTGATTCTAACCTGGATGAGTCAATTTTCAGTATTTTGGTCTTCTATGGGTTAAAGTTGAGATTGACTCGGGCTGAAATGGAAATCACATCTGACGTCTGCCCTGCATTGATTCGCTGATGATTGTGGGAGAGCAGGACCAGATCAGCGGAAATGTTCCGATCATCAAGTTGAGACCTCTGTATGCCATGTTTCTTTCCTTCTGCCATTCATTTTATCAAGAAAGAATAGAGATGGAGACAGTTGCAGCATTATCTCGCAGCCTAGCATCCTATTTTTTTCCATTCTACAGTTCTGTTGAAGATCTTCCCCAGCATGCGTAACAGTGTTATGCCTCTGCAGTTTGCATGTTTACTGAGGTCTTGTTTCTTGAGTCATTTGATGATCTGTCCCTTATTACAGTCTTCCAGTATGAGATGAGAGATGAGATGCCTTCCTCTACCCAAACAGCATCCCTGCCATGAGGACTTCTGCGGGTTTTCCTGCTGCCTCGCCCTTTTTCTATTTTCTTCATGAAGTGTACAATCTTTTTCATTTGTGTCACAATTTCTTGATGCATCAGTTCCTGCAGCAGAAATGGTTCGTGGGTGCCTTGGTGCTGGTCTGTTCGGTGTGCTCATCTGCGCAGCTGTTTTCCTGTATTTATTTTCAATAGGTCATTCGGGCTTGCCACATTTTCCTGCTAGCTTTTATGTTATAGCATGTAGTTCTTTGACATTTCTGCCCTCGACTGCTCACTCTAGTTCCTCTGCCAGATTGTTGAAGTCAGAAATAGTTGCATTCACATTCTGAGTGGAGCACCGATAACTGAGAACACCTCAGAGACCTCTTTGAACATTAGACTTGGATCATCATGTCTTCCCCTCAACACTGGTTAACTCCCACCAGATTCTACATTCTACTGCTCCTTTGACAGGTTCACAAACATTTTCTCTTCACAGATGTGGAATATCAAATAATTCTCCTGTGTTTTTGAACCCTTTTGTTGGGTTCTTTCCTACTTCTGGGATGTGAGTAAAAATGAGATTATGGTTTGGTTATCATTCAGAAATACAGAAGATTGCAAGAATCCTGATGTCAGCTTATTGGTTATAAAAACACTCTAATCTTCACATTTCAGCCCTCCTCCTCTTTTAAATGCTTAACCTTGTGTGATGTGTCTTGGCCTCTATAAGTCTAAACTAATATTCAGTCCAGGAGGCTGGAGAGTGGATGAACCCTCACCACCTTTTAATTTCACAGGAATTAGTTGTTTATCCCATTTGCCTTTTAAATGAACTGAGTCATTAGTGTTGGAGGCTGAAAAGGATGTTTCCCCCCCTCATCTCTACCCCGAGGCGGCGGTGCTTTTCTCCCAGTCAATATGTGCACTGAGCAGAGCTCTCTTCACAGCTTTAAATGACTAGTAAATTATTAGTTCTAGTGCTGACCTGATATAAGTAATGTAATCAAACCTTGGAAACCATGCAGTCTTTAAAGTAAAATACCTGAGAAAATCAAAACACAATTCAGATTCAAATTTCACATTTGCATATCCAGGAAACAGGAAAAAGAACACAATCACCCACATCAGAGCCATTAACATTCTCACAGGGTTTCATTTTGGTCCTGCAGATACACTACAGAGCTCTGTGATTTGGTCTTCACTAATTAAGAGAAATATCTGCTTCTCAGAATGCATTAGTCACTAGGAAGTGGCTCATTTTTCGTCTCCCTTTTGGTGAATGATAGGCTTAATGTTGCCCATTTAGCTGCAAACAGGGGGAAACGTATGATCACTTCCTGTGTTGCTGGCTGTTGGTGTGGCTTGCTCTGTGCTTAGCTCTCCTCACTCTCCTGAGGATTATTGCCTTTAATTATATTTTAATCACTTTTTTTTCCATCTACCGTCACCTCTCACTTCTGTTTAACAAGCACCTGTGTGCGCATTCAGTGTCACCTAATCACCCTCTTTAGACTTCTGTTCTCCTTTCATTGGTGTTTGTGTTAGCTTCAGGTTAGCCACTAGCTATGGTTACTAGCTCTCCTTCTCCTTATCCTCTGGTGTGCTCTCTGTGTCTGATGTTTAGCTACACGTCTGCCTCTTTTAGTGATAACGGTAAATGTAATAAATGTTGTTTTTTTGAGGCACTCAAGGCGAGGTTGTGTGATTTGGAATCCCAGCTCGACTGCAATGAAACACTGTCAGCACCAGTTAATAATGACGGACTCCCCTTAGCTGCAGCGAAGCACGGTAGCATAGGGCCTGCTAGCCGTCCCCCGGCATCCACCTCTCTTGAGCAGCCAGGAGCAAACAGGTGGGTGACAGTGAGAAGGAAGCGTAGTCGCAAGCCACTGGCTCACCACCAACCTATTCATGTTTCTAATCGTTATTCCCCGCTCAGTGACACACCCACTCAGGAAAAAACTCTGATCATTGGCGACTCTGTAGTCAGAAACATGAACCTAGAGACTCCAGTGGCCATAGTCAAATGCATTCCCGTGGCCAGAGCAGGCGACATCGAGTCAAATTTGAAAATGCTGGCTAAAAGTAACTGTAAATACTCCACAGTTGTTATCCACCCCGGCATAAACAACATCTAACTCCAGCAGTCAAAAGTCGCAAAACTTAGTATTGAATTGGTGTGTGACTTTGCCTAAACAATGTCTGCCTCTGAAGTATTCTCTGGGCCCTTCCCCAATCTGGCCAGTCATGACATGTTTAGCCGCTTGTCATTTAACCACTGGCTGTCTGTGTGGTGTCCTGCAAACAATGTGGGCTACATAAACAACTGGAACTCATTTTTGGGAAAACCTGGTCTTAATAGGCAAGACGGCATCCATCCCACTTTGGATGGTGTGTCTTTTATCTAACAATCTGGCATCATTTTTTTTCCAAATTTCCAAAGCCTTGACAACTCAGAGTTGGGACCAGGAAGCAGAGTCGCAGTCTTACACGCCTCTCTGCAGCTTCTCTCCATCTGCAACCCCCCAACTTAGCCCCCGTCTTCCCCATCAGAGAATCACTGTTTGCTCCCTCTAAACTAAATAAAAGTATAATGTATAAGCATCCCAAACTGATTAAACAAAAGGTTGGTAAAACTCAGATTAAACGTGAAGCCTCAAAATTTAATGACTTGGCCTCTGTTTCCCCTCATAATTTAAAAATTAAGTGTGGTTTATTAAATATTAGGTCTCTAACTCCCAAGTCGCTGCTAGTCCATGATCTGTTAATTGATCATCAGACTGATTTAATATCCCTTACAGAGACTTGGTTAGGGTAAGAGGATTATGTTGGTTTAAATGAATCAACTCCCTCTGGTTACTTAAACTCTCAAAATCCCATAAGTTCTGGTCGTGGAGGAGGAGTAGCAACAATTTACCATTCCAAATTACTAGTTAACGTAAAGCAAAAAACATGTTATAATTCCTTTGAGGGCATGGTCCTCAGTATTGGGCATGTTAGTAATTTTAGGTTAAACCCAATTTTATTTGCAATAGTTTATCGTCCTCCCTTAGCCTACTCAGTTTTTATCAGAATTTGTCAAATTCTTAGCAGGTTTAGTGCTGAAATCAGAATCATTATAGTAGGGGAGTTTAATATACATGTAGATTTAGATAATGATTGCCTTAATATGGCATTTAATTCAATTTGACTCGATGGGGTTTTCTCAGAAAGTAGGAAATTCTACCCATTATCTCCACCACACATTGGACTTTGTTCTGACATATGGTATAGAAATAGAAAATCTGGTAATGTCTCCTCATAACCCTGTACTGTCAGACTATTATCTGTTTTGATCTTACTGATTATGACCATTTGGCTCCGAAAGAAAAATATTACTACAGTAGATGCCTCTCAGATGATGCTGTTACCAAATTTAAGCAGATTGTTTCCTCTATGCCATGTGTCATCACAACGGAGATGAGCTATGGAGAGCTTACGCTTTCTGTAATTAATAGCATGGTACATAGTGTTACAGCTCTGCATCAGACCCTAGACATGGTGGCCCCTTTAAAAAAGAAAGTCCCCTCAGAGATTTGTAACTCCTTGGTTCAACACAGAAAGTCGTAGCTTAAAACAGAAGACTCATCAATTAGAAGGAAAATGACACTCCTGTGGAGATGAAATAACCAGACCAAACTTTCCGAGCAGACAAACTTTATTTCACTCTCACATCTTCCAGAATCAGAACATTAAACATGTATAGCAGGGACTCTCTTTTTTTATATCCCAAAACTCACACCTCCCTGCAACCTGAGGTCCTGCATTCACCATTCATTCTCCCAAGACAATTCCCCCTACGCCCCAGCCCTTTGATCTCCATGCTCTCTCAGTCTGAGAGGAAAACTACTGAACTCTACAGCATGGGTCCCCCACAGTACCACCCCCCAGAGTCTCAGACTGGGTGTTAACTCTCCCGTCCTCGCGGCTTCAGTCTCCGCCCATAGCTGCTGTAACGGGGGTCTTCGGCTCCACGACGCTGCTGTGCCGGTGGGGGGTTCCTGGGGGTGTGTTCATCTGTGGGGGGACAATGGAAAGGGGGGAGAAACATTCAGCATGCTTGTGTGACTGCTGTGATGAATCATTTACCTGGGGAGCTCTCAGTGGGGGTCTTCCTCGCTGAGGAGCTCGAGCCAACAACAGCTGCTCGTCTGCCACAACAAAGGCGGGCTTAAGCCTGTCTATACAGATTCTCTCCTGGAGACCCCCCAAGTCTAACACAAAATGTTTGTCCCCGGTTTCCAGCACTCTGAACGGGGTATCATAGGGTGGGCACAATGGGGTCCGGTGGGCATCGTGTCTGACAAACACAAACGTCACGTCCTTAAAGGTTTTTGGCACAAATGCGCGGGGAAAACAGTGGTGGGCCGGGCCAGGGGGCGTCCATGCGTCTGCGCTATGCTGCGAACACGGGGTTATCTGGTAAAAACTCCCCGGGGAGCCGCAGGGGCTGTGTAAAAACCGCTAAATCCTCCTTCGGTGCAGAACGCAACCCTAATAGAACCCACGGCAACCAGTCCACCTAATTTGCATCCGTAAGCGAAGCCCTGAGTGCTGCTTTCAGTGACCTATGGAAACGCTCACATAACCCATTGGCCTGTGGGTTGTACGCGGTCGTGCGATGAATTGAGACGCCCAGGCTCCAGACCATCGTGGACCAGAGGTCGGAAACAAATTGCGGGCCCCGATCGGACGTGATGTCCGAAGAGGTGCCAAAACGTGCCACCCATGTTGTTAAAAAGGCGCGTGCCACGTCTGCGGACGCGGTGGAAGCTAGTGGGACTGCTTCGGGCCATCACGTGGTGCGGTCCACCACTGTCAGGAGGTGCATGAACCCCTGCGATGGTGGGAGGGGGCCGACGAGGTCCACGTGAACTTGGTCGAACCTGTTAGCCGGGATATGGAACGGCTCAAGGGGGGCCTTTGTGTGCCTGTGCACTTTGGCTCGTTGGCACGCTACACAGGCTGCAGCCCACTCTTTCACCTGTTTGCACAGGCTCGGCCAGACAAACTTTGCTGCCACCATTTTGACTGGGAGTGAACCAATTCAAAAACGCGGCGTCGCCAAGCGCCTGGTACCACCGGGCATGGGCGGCCCGTGGAGACATCACAGATTGGGGGGGGGGGGGGCCTGTCTTGCAGCACTCTGCTCTCCAGCCTTAACCCTGTTGGTCCAGACTGGAGCGGTCAAACGTCGATATCACCGATCTGCTCTGTGGCCATGGCCGTATAATCTATCCCCACGTAGACCAGGGCCACCAAGGTGCACGAGAGACAGTCAGCCACCACGTTGAGTTTACCGGCCACATGACGAATGTCGGTCGTAAACTCCGAGATCGTGGCCAGCTGTCTCTGCTGCCGGCCCAACCATGGTTCTGAAACCTTGGCCATCGCGTACGTTAGCGGGTTGTGGTCCACGAAGGCAGTGAAGGCGCGCCCTTCCAGCCAGAACTGGAAGTGGCGTATGGCCAGGTGGAGAGCCAGCAACTCCTTGTCAAACGCATTGTATTTACGCTCATTGTCGCGCAAAGACCTGCTAAAAAAGGCGAGCAGCTGCCAAGAACCGGTGACACACTGCTCCACGATGGCCCCTATGGCCACGTCTGATGCGTCTGTAGTGAGCACAATCTGAACCGCCGGGTCTGGGTGCGTCAGCAGTGCAGCGTTCGCCAGAGCTGTTTTAACCTCAGAAAACGCTTACTCCCACTCAGGAGTCCAGTCAACTCTGTCCACCGGTTTCCGTTTCTTAAGCGCAGCGTACAATGGCTGCATGAGCTGGGCTGCGCGGAGGAGGAAACGATTGTAGAAGTTCACCATCCCCAAAAACTCCTGCAGCACCCTGACTGGCCTCAGACGGTCAGGGTGCTCGCCACTGTGCACACCTTGTCCGGCAAGGCTAGCGCTCCCTCCGGTGAAATGCGGTGTCCCAAAAAAATCGATCCCCGTCATGCCAAACTGGCATTTTGCCAGGTTGATTATTATCCCTTGCTCCTCCAACCTCCAGAAAACCATCCTGAGGTGGGCTACGTGTTCATCCTCGGACACGCTGGCCACCAGGATGTCATCCAGGTAGACGAACACAAATGGCAGATCACGCAACACCACATCCATCATGCGTTGGAATGTCTGTGCCGTGCCTTTTAACCCAAAAGGCATGCGTAAAAACTCAAACAGACCAAACGGGGTTATTACTGCCATTTTAGGTATGTCCTCCACATGCACTGGGACCTGGTGGTAACCACGGACCAGTTCTATCTTAGAAAAAATACATGCCCCGGCGAGGTGAACAGAAAAATCCTGAATATGGGGGATCAGGTAGCGGTCGTGTGCTGTGGCTTTGTTTAATCTGCAGAAATCTCCGCAAGGTCGCCACAATCCCTTGGCCTTAGGGACCATATGTAGTGGGGATGCCCATGGGCTGTTTGATCGTCTGATGATGCCTAGCCTTTCCAAGTTGGCAAACTCCTCACGCGCTATGGCCAGTTTAGCTGTGTCCAGGCGCCGAGGTCGTGCAAAAACAGGCGGCCCGGTGGTGGTAAAGTGCTCCACCCTGTGTTTAGTAATGGCCGCCAAAAATGTTGGGGCCGTGAGTGCTGGGAACTGGGTGAGCAGTGTGTGGAACTTGCCACCTGGAGCTGTGACATTGGCTAGCGTTGTTGGCCCGGCTCCTCGAGCTATACAGGGGAGAGAATCAAAAGACATTGCATTAATCAGGCGTCTGTTAGTAACACTGATTAGTAGTCCGTGTGCACACAAAAAATCAGCGCCTAAGATTGGGAAACTGCATGCCTCAATGACGAATGTCCACTGGTACGTATGGCCGTGCAGGGATACAGTCAGTGTCCTCTCACCAAAAGTCTTAATGTCTGAGCCGTTTGCGGCCATCAGCTCGAGGCCGCTAGTTCCCGCTAGCCGGTCGGTGTAGGATGGCAGGATGAGGCTCTTTTGGGAGCCGGAGTCCACGAAGAATCGTCTCCCCTAGCATGAGTCTGTCACGTAGAGCAGCTTGCTTTCTTCACCGGTGGTCGCAGCTGCTACCGACTGCTGGTCCTGGCGTTTCCCGAATGCTTGAATTGGCACGGTGGCACGCATTGGCGTGCGTCGTCTCCAAAACGGCAGTGGTAGGAGCAGAGCGTGTCTCTCTGGCGCTTCCTGGCCCCCGCTGCCGCTACCATCACTGGCTCCTCACTTCCGGTGGCCGTCTCGCTGGGTTCCGATGCTGCTGCGTTCACTGTGAGGGCTCTGGTGGTGAGGATGATCCAACCTGCCTCCTGGGCTAGCACACGGTAGTTACACGCGGCCAGCAACGGCAAGTTGGCAAGGACCGCTCTGGCCGCCGTTGGGAGGTTCCGGAGGAAAAGGTGGGTGTCAAGAATCTAAAACCTCAAAAAGACTGTATTTTAGTTCGTTACCTCAATAAAGATTCAAGACACGGAATATTTTTTTGAGTTTTACTTGCCTCAAAGAGTACAGGCAATGGTTAACATTCACCATGCACTGGGGCAGCCCCAGTGTCTGAGCACTTTTATACACTGTTGGTTACACAATCAAAAAGAACATCTGTTGAATACTCCCTTCCAGCACCCACACAGTCATGATAAAAATATGCCGACATTCTCAAAGAGGAAGAACACAGTGACTTTACAAAAGTACATCACATAAGGTCTTAACTGCAATTAATCACAGACAAAGTACTTTATACAAAAACAAGATTAACTTTTCCTTATTCTCAGACTTTTAATCATGTACACAATTTCAACAAGTAATCAATTAGATTAACAAGGCTTGGTGCACGAACTCTGTCACTGTTGAGAGACACTGCTCAGCTAACCTGAAGTTTCTCATGGTTAAATGTAGACCTTTCTATCTGCCACGCGAGTTCACTTGTACCATCAGCTTGACTGGCGCCTAGCGGCTGCCCCAGCCTTAAATGCGCTCTGCAGAGCGTGCCCAAATGCCAAGTCACGTTTCGTTACCTTGTATTTATACATGTGTAATGACAATAAAGTTGAATCTCATCTCATCTCATAACAGCTGCTTACATTTCTCCAGATGCTAATGCTAAGCTTGCTATGAAAAAACTGCATGCAGCTATTAGCAAACAACAAACTGCACACCCAGAGGCAGCATTTATTGTGGCAGGTGATTTTAACCACTCTAACCTCAAGACAGTGCTTCCTAAATTCTACCAGCATGTCTCCTGTCACACAAGAGGGGACAAAACATTGGACCATGTTTACACCAATATTGTGGGAGCCTACACAGCAACTCCCCTCCCCCACCTAGGTCAGTCTGATCACTTATCTTTGTTCCTCACCCCCAAGTATGTACCGCTCATCAACCGGGTGAAGCCATCAGTGAGGACCATCAAAGTGTGGCCAGAGGGGGTTGACTCTGTGCTCCAGGAAAAGTTTAGGAACACAGACTGGAGTATGTTCACCTCTCAGGCTACCTGTGGCTCCCACATAAACATCGACTCTTACACCCACTCAGTCCTGGACCATATCAACACCACTATTGACAGTGTCACCACGGAAAGACAGATCACCACGTACCCAAATCAGAAGCCGTGGATGAACAGAGAAGTGCGGCTTCTGCTAAAGGCATGTAACCATGCCTTTAGATCTGGTGACGCACAGGCCTACAGTTCATCCAGGGCAGATCTGAAGAGGGGCATCAAGAAGGCCAAGCACAGCTACAAGCTGAAGGTGGAGGAACATTTTGGGGACTCTGACCCCTGACGCATGTGGCAGGGCATTCAAGCTATCTCTGATTATAAGCCCAGCAACTCCATACCTATAGCCATGACTGTGTCCTTTCTCAATGAGCTAAATGACTTCTATGCTCGTTTTGACAAGGACAATAATGAAAAGAACATCAATTTCCCACCCTCTGACGACCTCCACCAACTCACACTCACCCACACCGACGTCCATAATGCACTGAGTCATGTTAACGTACGTAAGGCTGCTGGCCCTGACGGCATTCCTGGGCGTGTGCTGAGGGCATGCGCTGAGCAGCTGGCAGGGGTCTTCACAGACATCTTCAACCTGTCCCCGGCCCAGGCCGTGGTACCAGCGTGCTTCAAGACCACTTCTATAGTACCATTGCCGAAACATTCAACACCATCGTGCCTAAATGACTATCGCCCTGTGGCACTGACGCCCATAGTCATGAAGTGCTTTGAGTGACTGGTCTTGGCACAGCTCAAAAAATGCCTGCCCCCTACACTGGACCCTCACCAGTTTGCCTACCGGAGCAACAGGAGTACAGAGGATGCGGTTTCTACAGCGCTGCACTATGTACTCTCACACCTGGATGACAAGAACACCTATGCAGGAATGCTGTTTGTTGGCTTCAGCTCAGCATTCAACACAGTTATCCCCTCCAAGTTGATCACTAAACTTGGGGATCTGGGAATCAGTACCTCCACCTGCAACTGGATCATGGATTTTCTGACCAACAGACCCCAGCATGTTAGGTCAGGCCCCAACCGTTCTTCCGTCATCACACTCAACACTGGTGTACCACAGGGCTGTGTGCTCAGCCCATTCCTCTACTCCCTCTTCACCCATGACTGCAGGCCTATGTATGGATCCAATTCCATCATAAAGTTCGCAGATGACACCACGGTGATCGGACTCATCAGGGACAACGATGAGTCAGATTACAGGGCAGAGGTTGAGCACTTGGCTACTTGGTGCACTGACAATAACCTGCTCCTTAACACCAGCAAAACCAAGGAGCTCATAGTGGACTACAGCAAGGGGAGGGGAGAGACACATGACCCCATCCATATCAATGGCATAGCTGTTGAACGTGTCCCCAGCTTCAAATTCCTGGGGACCCACATCTCGGAGGACCTGTCCTGGTCAGTTAACACCACCAGCCTGATCAAGAAGGCCCATTAGCGCCTCTTCTTCTTGAGGACACTGAAGAAGAACCATCTGTCAACTGACATCCTGGGCAACTTCTACCGCTGCGTGATAGAGAGCATCCTGACCAACTGTGTCACAGTCTGGTATAGGAGCTGCTCTGTCGCTGACCGTAAGGCGCTGCAGCGGGTGGTGAAAACCGCCCAACGCATCACAGGGACTCCACTTCCAGTTATAGAGGACGTCTACAGGAAAAGATGTCTGCGCCGGGCACGCAGCATTCTTAGGGACTCCAACCATCCTGCTCATGGACTGTTCCAGCTTCTCCCCTCCAGAAGGCGTTTCAGAAGCCTTCGGACTAGAACCAGCAGGTTTAGGAACAGTTTCTTTCCAACAGCTGTCACGTTATTGAACTTAGTTCCCCGCTGACTCTCTTACCATCATCTCTTACCATCCTCACCTGTACATAACTGCCCATCTAACTTATTGTACATTATTTGCACATAACAGTACTCTTAACTTTCTGCACTGCTGCATATATTTGCATATATTTGCTTAAATTGCACATACTGTCAATTACTGTATATACTGCACTGCTGTCCTTTGCACTTCTGATTGGATGCTAAACTGTGTTTCGTTACCTTGTATTCATACATGTGTAATGACAATAAAGTTGAATCTAATCTAATCTAATCATTTCTTAAGATAATATGCAAAGATGAGCAAATGCACATAGGCAAAACCTCACAGTAACACATACACTTGATTATATAAAATGATAATCTTTATACAAAATATACATTTTCTAACATTTCCCTCCTGTTATCATTTTATCACCTTTTTGCAGATGCTTTTTATTCATCAGTAACATGTAACTTCTCTCGATTTTCTACATGTCCATCATTTGCATCATATTCCACATTAAACAGTAGTAGTATCACTACAGTTCCCAGTACAGTTTCTGTTTTTTAGAGTGAAATTTCCAGCAGCAATATAAGGGACTCGTAGTGCATTTCTGCAAACAGATGTGTGAAAGCGCACTCCACAGGTTACCTCCTTTGTATCATTACATTTTGAAATTGTTTTTACTACAATTTTTGTGAAAACAAATCGGTGAAGTAAAGAGTGTTGGATTCACTTTCATCAAAGGCTTTCTAACTTTAAGCAAAGAAATTCCAATTCCCGTAGTATTAAATATTATCTTAGATCCAGTGTAATCAGTAACAGTAACATTCAATCTATTAAGATATTTTGTTGATAAATTCCCCACTAACCAACTTATAACATTATCACTTGCGTTAATCAGAGTAAGATGGGAATTCATAGCCATTGTCACTCCAGCTGTTTCTTCTTCACTAAGTGGAACAGGAATCATGGGTACTGCAGTCTTGTGTGAGTGGGGAAGCAGTGAGCACACGTAACAAGAGGTATTGATTCCCAGTCCTCTCACCGAGATCACCATTGTCTGGTACCACAGGTTATGCATGTAATCCATGTATTGTCCATTGTCTGTACTTCGTGGGTTCCTTGGCCTTGAATCAAAAAGGGTCCACTACCCCATTATCATGAAAAGTACGGAACACAGAATCATCAGTACTTTTGGTGCCATGCATCTACCCGAGAGAATATCCACAGGACCTCTATCTTCACCAGGTTTGAGACAATCTCCCTAAATGGAGGGGGCTACTATCACCCCACACACCGAGGTATGTATTCCCTTTGTAGCTGGACTTACTCGGGGAAGCAAGTTAGTTCACTTACAGGCACCCGTAGTCTCTTTACATGTGCAAGATGAATCCAAGATGGTCGTTCAGCAATACGTACTGCAGTGGGGGTGGTCAACAGCACCTGATATGGCCCAAGCCACCTTACTGAGTCCCAGTGCTGACGATGGTGGTTCTTTATGAAAACATAGTCTCCAGGCTTCAAGGGGTTATACTGCCCTTCCTGTGGAGCAGAGAGAGTTCTGACAGTATCAACGTATTCCTTAACTTCATATGCCCTTTTTAAATGATTTGCTAAATCACCATATTTGAGGATACCAAAGGCTTTACTTCTGGCAATAAGTATGGCCTGTGAAATGCGCATTCAAAGGGTAACAATCCTGTCTTTGCGTCGGGTATGATATTTATAGTCATTTTCATTATTTTTAAGGCTTCTGGCCATGCTTTTCCTGTGTCCTTCATGGCTTTTGCAAGCATTTGTTTTACAGTAGCATTTTTTTCTTTCTACAAGGCCTGCACTTTGTGGGTGGTAGGCAGGATGAAATTTGATCTTACTTCCTACAGCTTGGGTTAAATCTTGAACTGTTTGGGCTGTAAAATGAGTTCCATTATCTGCATAAATCAGTTCTGGAACCCCAAAAGTGGAAAAAACATGATTCAATAGAGTTTTACACACGAATGCAGCATTTGCTGTGGATGTGGGATGAATTTCTGTCCACTTTGTAAAGGTGTCAACCAACACCAGGCAATACTGTAATTTCCCATGCTTACCCAATTCAGTAAAATCCATACACCATTGACTAAAAGGCTCTTTTGGTATTGGAAATTTTCCTTGCCTCGTTCTCATTGCTCCTTGGGCATTATTTTGTAAACAAATGGTGCACTTTTGGCATGTTTTTGTTACTTCTTTCAAAATATTAGGACAGAAAAAGTCCTTTTCCAACATCCTCAGCATCCCTCCTGTTGACACATGACATGGTCCATGTATCACCAGGGTAGCCCATTTGTATAATGTGGGTGGCAGGACATATGTTTATCCTGGACAGAACAAATGAAAATCCATATCATACTTTGGCAAGGCTAACACACATACTGTAGTCAGTATGTGTTTCAAATCATCAATAAGTTCTTTATATTCTCTTCACTGTTAGAAGCTACAAGCTTCTAGAGACAACCTTAATTAAAAAGTAAAAAGTGGGCACAACTGACACATTTTTTATTTCTTCTCAAAAATTTACAACCTTTGCCCCATTTGGCTGCTCCTTAGGGACAACATTTTTGGCCATTGGGAGCAGACAAGAGGGGGAGGAAAGAGGCAAATCTGCAAACCTTGCCAGTGTATGCTATGAGTTTAAATACATAACAGGCCGTTAAAGAATGATTACCACACTGGAATGTTTGGAGTAATGAGAGAATCATATGAGGATGGAATTGATAGCATGATAATTGATAGCATGGTAGATAATGTTACAGCTTCTCTGCATCAGACTCCAGACTTTGTGGCCCCCTTAAAGAAAGAAAAAGTCTAATCAATGATTTCTAACTCCTTGTTTCAACACAGAAACTCGTAGCTTAAAACAGAAAACTCGTCAGTTAGAAAGAAAATGGCGCTCCACTGATTTAGATGAAATCTATTTAGCTTGGAGAAATCATCTTTTTATTAAAAAAAAAATCTCTTAGAAAAGATAAAACAAGTTATTATTCTGCATTAATAGAAGAGAACAAAAATAATCTCAGGTTTCTTTTCAGCACTGTAGCCAGGCTGTCAGGACTCTGTCACCTGATTGCTGGAGTCTTTCTGCAACTATGGGGGTTCCCCCTATAGTTGAAAGTGCTATGAGATGATTGTTGTTCTGAAATAGCGCTATATAAATAAAGTTGAACTGAATTAAACTGAATTCATTATTGATCATCTATTGATAATTTTTATGTATTATCTATTTTTCTGAGGATTACTAATTATTTTGCTAATTAATTTCTTTGATACCCCCTGTTTTGATACATGGAGACGCACATGCAGCAAGGTTACAGAATATTTGCTTGATTCTTTTACTGAAAGGAAGTGTGCTACCACTTTTAATTTAGATGAAAATGTGTGGGTAGCACAGTTCCTTCAAAATGAGATTTCAATAATCATGGCTTCTTTTGTGACGTCTCTTGAACTAATTTACAAATTCCATTTAAGAAAAACAAAATAACTATCTGTGCATTTTTGATATGCTTCAGCATTGATAAATAAGATCAGTTTGTCCAGTTGAACACAGATGGGTTGAATTTGAAAAAATGAATAAAGATTGCGTCACACTCTTTCAGTCAATGGAAAGGTGGACATTTTGCCTAATTAGAATTTGATTTAATTTTTTTACAAGGAATGCCTCATTTTATACATTCCTTGGTAAATTATGGGGTGGAATGTAGTTCACCCTGACCCAGCTTGGCCACCGCCGAATCAGGAAAACACATTCCTTATTACTGTCACATTTCTGAAATATGATGTCACACCATTATGTGGTGAGTAATGTATCCTACAGTGCAAAATCATATAAAACCATATAAACATTACATTTGTAAAGTCAGAGTCATTTAATCAATATACTTTATGTCATTTACAATGTCATACAAAGTCATACTTAGATTCAAAAAATGCTTATCAATTAAAGGATCCTTTCTCTTGTGGTCAGTCAATGTCAATGTCAGTTATTATTTTTATTATTTTATTAAATTAAAAGGTAATTGATAGCATATTTTCAGGTTTCATTGATTATTCTATATGATTTTAATGTTATATTATAATTGTATCTGGTGCATATAATGAGCCAATGTCTGATTCACTGTATTTTTCCATTGTCTCAGAGCTTGAAAAGACTGTCTGTTTTTCAGTGTGAGATTAGGTTGAACAAGATTGTAAATAATAACGAAGGTTTCATTGTTTTATCATGCAAATGCTTGAGGTTAGGGTGACTCAGCTGACCAGGTCAAGCTAAGTCACCAGCAGAATGTTCCGTGCTGATTCTGTCTATTCTTATCTAGGTCAAAATGACACAGCTCACTAATCAGTCTTCTTGTGGTATGTCTGTCTTTTCAGTTCATAAATTTACCATAAATGTACCAAGGACCTTAGACCTTACCAGGCCTAAGGTCAAAATATAAATAAGATTGCACATGTCATTTATTAAAAGGGTAAGTATAGTATTATTTAAACAGGGCAACAATATAACATACACTTACCAAGACCTTTGTTTGATAATCCGTTGCCTCTGGCAAATCATATGCACAGACATATTAATTATCAATCTCTTTTGAACCTCTGTGCTTTAAATCATGTGATATAGGGTGTACATAAAGCCTTCGGTGATTAGGCATTATTAAATGACATCATAATATTGTAATATTCAATTAATTTCACCATTGTCATGCTGGTACCATTGATTAAGATGTAAACAGTTATACTAAACTTAATATCCTATGGGCCGGCCTGTAGTCACGTTGTCACACGTCAGTCCTTTTTCCTATAAATGCGCTATTATGCTTCAGTCAAAGAAAAAAAAGGTCAGTAATACGTCAGAATTGCTTTAAAAAATATGTAAAAAATTTACCACATATGCAACATTAGTTAAAACCCTGCAAAATTAGATTGAAAAGGTAAAACCCAAAACTTTGTAAAAAATACCCATATTTAGATTACTCCTCTCCCACATAGTCTGCTTTTTAAAACACTCACACACACACAAAGGCAGAATTGCCCTTTTTTTTCCTCCTTTCTCCACAAGGTCGAAGTAGGAACCTTCCAAAAAGACAAAACAACCAAACTGCAGCTGCCTCTATCTAAGACTCACACAATAAATAAATAAAATAAAATAACTGTTTCTCATTGTCCATTTTAACGTTATCCAGTTCTGTTGCCATTTAATTCGACCGTCTTTAAATATTATAGTCTAATATCAATATCTTATACATAGAATAAAGTTATTATTATGATTTTATTTACTTCGTCCTTTTTTCTTTTTGATTTCTCTTATTTTTATTCTGTATATCTGTCACCGCATCGAACCATAATATCGTGCATAGAACTTCTGGATTACTTTTGCCTGTTTTCTTACTATTTTTATGTTTTTGTTCGACTGTGGCTGCTAAAACGGAGCACTCGTCGACGTTCAGTGTGGGTTCAAATCCATACTGATTTTTCCACTTTGTAAGGTATTTTTCCGGATTTTTCACATTGCAGTATTGTCTTTCTTTGTAATTTTTTATAGTTCGAGTTGCTGTCTCTTTTCTCCTTTTTTGTTTTCCTGTCTCCCTAGACTTCTTACAAACACATCCTCCCACTGTTTTTATTTTATTCGTTACGAATAATAAAAGTTTTACCAGGAAAAATGTATGTATCTTTGTTTACATTACCATTACGTCCCAGATGACCTGATATTCTATTTTAGACCCAGTCGAGGTATTTCAACATATTTCTATTTTGGACCCAGTCCAGGTGTTTCAACCTATTTCTATTTTGGACCCAGTCCAGGTGTTTCAACCTATTTCTTTACGGACCCCGTCCGATACTTCTATTTTGGACCCTGTCCAGGTATTGCAACCTATTTTTCCCTTCTATTTTGGACCCTGTCCAGGTATTGCAACCTATTTTTTCCTATGGACCTCGTCCGTCACTTTTAATGATATCAAAAACGTGCACTTACTTCTTATTTGAGGATGGATGTCACTAGGAGACGATGGAGCCTCAGCTGTCCACCAGGTTCCTGAAGGCAGGTATTCAAATGACTGACCAAGTCAGACCGTGCATGGATTTTCACCTGGGGAAGCGTCCTCTCCAGCGACCCCTAGCTGTTATCCATCTGGCTCCGAAGGACCACGTATGTCAAGAATCTAAAACCTCAAAAAGACTGTATTTTAGTTCGTTACCTCAATAAAGATTCAAGACACAGAATATTCTTTTATGAGTTTTACTTGCCGCAAGGAGTACAGGCAATGGTTAACATTCAGCCATGCACTGGGGCAGTCCCAGTGTCTGAGCACTTTTATACACTGTTGGTTACACAATCACAAAGAACATCTGTTGAATACTCCCTTCCAGCACCCACACAGTCATGATAAAAATATGCCGACCTTCTCAAAGAGGAAGAACACAGTGACTTTACAAAAGTACATCACATAAGGTCTTAACTGCAATTAATCACAGACAAAGTACTTTATACAAAAACAAGATTAACTTGTCCTTATTCTCAGACTTTTAGTCACGTACACAATTTCACCAAGTAATTCAATTCAATTCAACTTTATTTATATAGCGCCATTTCACAACAACAGTCATCTCATAGCACTATCAACTGTAGGGAGGACCCCCACAGTTGCAGAAAGACCCCAGCAATCAGGCGATCCCCTGTGAGCAAGCACTTGGCGACGGTGGAGAGGAAAAACTCCCTTTTAACAGGAAGAAACCTCCAGCAGGAACCAGGCTCAGGGAGGGGCAGTCATCTGCTGCGACTGGCTGGGGGGTGAGGGGACAGAGAAGAAGAAAAGAACAGACATGTAGAGAGCAAACAGCACGATGGGGACTCAATCTATGGGAGAGAACAAACAAATGTTAATGACCAGCAAAAAAAAAATATTTCATAGAGAGTGAGGAAAGGAGTGAGGCCCAGTGCATTACTGGAGGTCCCCCGGCTGACTAAACCTATTAGCAGCATAACTAAGGGAGGGTTCAGAAACAGATGATCCCTCCCTAATTGTAGGCTATATCAAAAAGGTAGGTTTTAGCCCTATTCTTAAAAACAGAGATCGAGTCTGACTCCCGAATCCAGATTGGCAGCTGATTCCACAGGAGAGGAGCTTGATAACTGAAGGCTCTGCCTCCCATTGTACTTTTGGAGATTCTAGGTATTACAAGTAAACCTGCATTTTGGGAGCGTAGTGCTCTGTTAGGATGATACGGTAGTATCAGATCTTTTAAATAAAAAGGAGCCTGATTGTTTAGAGCTTTGTAAGTAAGAAGAAGGATTTTAAACTTAATTCTAAACTCTATGGGAAGCCAATGAAGGGAGGCCAGAACCGGAGAGATATGATCTCTCTTTCTAGTACCTGTTAAAACTCTTGCTGCAGCATTTTGGATCAGCTGAAGACTTTTTAAAGATGTTTTAGGACAGCCTGATAATAAAGAATTACAATAATCTAATCTCGAGCTAACAAAAGCGTGGATCAGCTTCTCAGCATCACTCTGAGACAAGATGCTCCTAATCTTGGCAATATTACGCAAATGATAGAAGGCAGTCTTAGAAACAAATTTAATATGTGAATTGAAGGACAAATCCTGATCAAAAATAACTCCAAGGTTCCTCACAGAGCTATTAAGAGAAAGAGTAATTGCATCCAAACTGAAAGTTTGATTTGGAAAGGAATTTCTAAGGTTTTTTGGACCAACAAGAATGACTTCAGTCTTATCTGAATTTAATAGCAGGAAATTACAAGTCATCCAAACTTTGATTTCCTTAAGACAGGCTTCTAACTTGGCTAATTGATTAGTATCATCTGGCTTCATTGACAGGTATAATTGTGTGTCATCTGCATAACAGTGAAAATGTATACAGTGCTTTCTAATAATGTTGCCTAACGGAAGCATATATAAACTAAAAAGAGTAGGGCCAAGCACAGATCCCTGTGGAACTCCATGACTAAGCTTTGAGCTGAGAGAAAACTCATCATTTACATGAACAAACTGGAACCTATCAGATAAATAAGATCTAAACCACTGCAACGAAGTTCCATTAAGTCCAACATAGTGTTCTAATCTATCAAGTAGAATATTATGATCGATAGTATCAAAAGCTGCACTAAGATCTAAAAGGACAAGTACAGAAAGTAGTCCATTATCAGATGCAATGAGGAGGTCGTTAGTGACCTTCGCTAAGGCTGTTTCAGTGCTATGATGGATTCTAAACCCAGATTGAAACTCCTCAAATAAACCATTTCCCTGCAGGTGGTCAAATAATTGCGTAGCAACAACTCTTTCTAAGATTTTTGAAATGAAAGGGAGATTACAGATTGGTCTATAGTTAGCTAAAGCTCCTGGATCTAGCGTTGGCTTTTTGAGTAAGGGTTTAATTACAGCCGTTTTAAAAGCCTGCGGTACATGGCCTAAAGTTAATGAAGAATTGATTATATGAAGAATAAAGCTACCAATAAGTGGGAAGACTTCTTTAAATAACCTGGTAGGAATAGGGTCTAAAAGACAAGTTGAAGGTTTGGATGAGGAAACTATTTTGTCTAACTCACAAAGGTCGATTGGAGTAAACTCATCAAGACAGACATCAATAGAAGGAGTTGTAGTAGTTACAGTATTTAAGTTAACTGTGGGAAGAATCTGATTGATTTTATCTCTGATGGATGAAATCTTATTATTGAAAAAGTTCATAAAGTCCTGACTAGTAAGCTCTAAGGGGATGCTAGGATTGACAGAGTCCTGACTCTTTGTCAACCTGGCTACAGTACTGAAAAGAAACCTGGGATTATTCTTGTTCTCTTCTATTAATGCAGAGTAATAACTCGTTCTAGCTTTTCTAAGAGATTTTTTATAAATTAAAAGATGATTTCTCCAAGCTAAATAGATTTCATCTAAATTAGTAGAGCGCCATTTTCTTTCTAATTGACGAGTCTTCTGTTTTAAGCTACGAGTTTCTGTGTTGAACCAAGGAGTTAAAAATCTCTGATTAGACTTTTTCTTTTTTAAGGGGGCCACCAAGTCTAGAGCCTGATGCAGAGAAGCTGAAACACTATCCACCATGTTATCAATTACAGAAGGAGCAAGCTGTCTATAGCTTATTTCCGTTGTGTTGACACATGGCATAGAGGAAACAATCTGCATAAATTTGGAAACAGCATCATCTGAGAGGCATCTACTGTGATAATATTTTTCTTTAGGAGCCAAATAGTCAGAAATAGTAAAATCAAAGGTTAACAGACAATGGTCTGACAGTACAGGGTTATGAGGAGACACTACAAGATTTTCTATTTCTATGCCATATGTCAGAACAAGGTCCAATGTATGGTGGAGGTAATGAGTAGAATTTCCTACTTTCTGAGAAAACCCAATCGAGTCTAATATTGAATTAAAAGCCACATTAAGGCAGTCACTATCTACATCCACATGTATATTAAAGTCCCCTACTATAATTATTCTATCAGATTTCAGCACTAAATCAGCTAAGAAATCAGGAAATTCGGATAAAAATTCTGAATAGGTTGATGGGGGACGATAAACTATGGCAAATAAAATTGGGTTTAACCTGGAATTGCTAAAGTGCCCAACACTGAGGACCAGGCCCTCAAAGGAATTATAACATGTTTTTTGCTTTACATTAACTAGTAATTTGGAATGGTAAATTGATGCTACTCCTCCTCCACGACCAGAACTTCTGGGATTTTGACAGTTTAAATAACCAGAGGGAGTTGATTCATTTAAACCAACATAATCCTCTTGTCCTAACCAAGTCTCTGTAAGGGAAATTAAATCAATCTGATGATCAATTAACAGATCATGGACTAACAGAGACTTGGGAGTTAGAGACCTAATATTTAATAAACTGAGGCGGCATGCAAAAATAAGCAGCAGTGCTGTGGTTTTAAGCAGGTTTTATTATATCATGTCGCCTTCACGGGATCCCCTCTCCGGTGCATAGTGGAGCAGCCCGGAGCGGGATCCCTAAGCTCTCAGAGAAGGAGAGGAGGACACGTGTGTGTCTACCAGTTGCAGGATCAGAGTGAGAGAAGAAGAGAGCGATTGCGTTACAGAGTTGCACCTTAAATACTTGATCATAACAATACATCAAAAAGACATACCCCACAGTCTAGAATGATCAAAGGGACAACAGAACAGGCAGGAGGTATTTGCATTTGTAAGCCATACATCACAATGGGCAGATTAGCTAGACCTCGCTCTAAGTGCAAGACAAAGAGGCTAACAAGCACATCTACATATTGATCTGAGTCTCTAGGTCACAGTAAGGACAGGATGCATGAGTACAAAGGATGAAAGGCATCGATTAACATCACATAGGTGAGACAGAAGAAACTCGTCTACCTGTAGACATTAATACACCAAAGCACATCTAAGATGCTCAGAAAAAGCATAGTAAGGACAAGCCATATGCACACTATACAGAATGGCGCATTACATCACAACACATGCATGTTTGCATCACAAATACATGAATGGCACATTGCTTCTCAGTAATGCAGCAGAAAAACAGAAAAGAGGGCTGAGTGTCCTTAGTCTGTTGTGGGGTTAAAACGAACCGCCACACACGCTCCCCCCCAGAGGACGCGGCAGGGGGTCGCGACCTCGATAATCCATCTGTGTGAGCGAGCTGTGGGAGAAGCTCGCTGCAGGCGGAGGGGGAGGGAGGGGAGGGGTAGTAAGTGCCGGCAGGAGCTGTGAAATCGTCCTGAGCCGTGCAAAAATTGCTTGCTGCTCCGTGACGTCGAGGGCTTGTCCCGTTGCACGTGCGGAGATCACAAGAAGAAAAATTAGTCTCTGACTCCTCTTGTGGCCATGAAGAAAAGCAGGAGCGGCTGTAAGAGAAAAAGTAAACAAAGCATAGGGACTGTTGGCTTTGGGTGCTGAAGCAACCCCAAAGCTCCTGGGAACAGCTGACGGCTGAAATCCCGTTGTGCCGTGGCTAAGACCATTAAAAAATCCAGTGGCGAGCTGCGTGCTTGCTTCAGGTGAACGAGCAACCCTGAAGGTTCTGTGGGCAGCGGTGGAGGACGATGGCAGTCTGTGGCGTGGCTGAGACTGTTAACAAATCCTTCCAGTATGCTGCATGCGTGCCTCAGGTGAGCGAGCAGCCCTGAAAGGCAGCGGCGAAGGAGGAAGGCAGTCTGTGGAGCCATTACTTGTCCCATGCGTGATGCGCCGTCCTTGTAACTCCCCGATGCGTGCGCGGGGGTTCAGTGCGTGGGTGGGCCGCTGGAGTGGTGAGTCAGGGTGCAGAAACTTGGTGGAGAACGGCGCAGACGGCGCCGGTAAAATCCAGGTTGAGCTGTGGCTGTAGATTGGCCATGGTGCGTTGGAGCGGTGAGAGGAAATAGACGATCTTTAGTCCCTCAGGCCCGTGCAGATGCGTTGGAGCGGCGGGAGGGAATAGACGATCCTATGTTCCTCAGGCTCATGCAGCTGCGTTGGAGCGGTGAGAGGGAGGAGACGAGCGTTGTCGCTCGTGCGGCCATGGTGCGTTCAGTTCCACGCGCTGCGCTCCCCGTCGGCCCTGGAGGTTGCCGTCTGGGGAGAGGACGAGGTGCGTGCGCTCTCTGTGAGAGCGGCCGGTCCAGCGTGGTTGTGCAGATCTCAGGCGAGGGTCGCGCCATGACGTTTTCTGCAGTTTACCCGGTCGTGGGTGATGTCCGGAGAACGGCTCGCTTGTGTTGGCTCCGCGTCGAAGTCTCCCTGAAGCCGCAGGGAGGGGGAACCAGTAGGCCGCTGCGACGGAGCATTCATGCCCGGGTGTTGCATTCGCTGGCCGCTCGTTTTTTTCAGCGTCGCTTCGCCAGCGTGGCCATCCAAAACAGAAGGCTGCGTTGCACAAAACGTGTGCGTCTTCAAGGTGCCACCAACGCAGCTGTGTGGTTGTCCAGCTCGGAAGGTTGCTTTCGCACAAAACGTGTGCGTGTTCGAGGGGTCACCAGTGAGGCGGCATGCAAAAATAAGCAGCAGTGCTGTGGTTTTAAGCAGGTTTTATTATATCATGTCGCCTTCACGGGATCCCCTCTCCGGTGCATAGTGGAGCAGCCCGGAGCGGGATCCCTAAGCTCTCAGAGAAGGAGAGGAGGACACGTGTGTGTCTACCAGTTGCAGGATCAGAGTGAGAGAAGAAGAGAGCGATTGCGTTACAGAGTTGCACCTTAAATACTTGATCATAACAATACATCAAAAAGACATACCCCACAGTCTAGAATGATCAAAGGGACAACAGAACAGGCAGGAGGTATTTGCATTTGTAAGCCATACATCACAATGGGCAGATTAGCTAGACCTCGCTCTAAGTGCAAGACAAAGAGGCTAACAAGCACATCTACATATTGATCTGAGTCTCTAGGTCACAGTAAGGACAGGATGCATGAGTACAAAGGATGAAAGGCATCGATTAACATCACATAGGTGAGACAGAAGAAACTCGTCTACCTGTAGACATTAATACACCAAAGCACATCTAAGATGCTCAGAAAAAGCATAGTAAGGACAAGCCATATGCACACTATACAGAATGGCGCATTACATCACAACACATGCATGTTTGCATCACAAATACATGAATGGCACATTGCTTCTCAGTAATGCAGCAGAAAAACAGAAAAGAGGGCTGAGTGTCCTTAGTCTGTTGTGGGGTTAAAACGATCCGCCACAAAACCACATTTAATTTTTAAATTATGAGGAGGAACAGAGGCCAAATTCAATTCATTCAATTTAGAGGCTTTATGTTTAATTTGAGTTTTACCAATATTTTGCTTTATCACTTTGGGATGCTTATACATTATATTTTTATTTACTTTGGAGGGAGCAGACAACGATTCTCTGATGGGGAAGTCAGGGGCTAAGCTGAGTGGTGGCGGATGAAGAGGAGCTGCAGAGAGGCGTGTAAGACTGCGACTCTGCTTCCTGGTCCCAACTCTGAGTAGTCATGGTTTTGGAAATTTGGATAAAAAAGATGCCAGATTGTTAGATAAATGAGAAGCACCGTCCAAAGTGGGATGAATGCTGTCTCGTCTCATAAGACCAGGTTTTCCCCAAAAAGAGTTCCAATTGTCAATGTAGCCCACGTCATTTTTAGGACACCACACAGACAGCCAGCGGTTCAAGGATGACGAGCGACTAAACATGTCATCACTGGTCAGATTGGGGAGGGGCCCAGAGAATACTACAGTGGCAGACATCGTTTTTGCAAAGTCACACACCGATTCTACATTAAGTTTCGTGACTTCCGACTGCCGGAGACGGATGTCATTAATGCCGGCGTGAATAACAATTGTGGAATATTTACAGTTACTTTTAGCCAGCATTTTCAAATTTGACTCGATGTCGCCTGCTCTGGCCCCAGGAATGCATGTGACTATGGCCGCTGGAGTCTCTAGGTTCACGTTTCTGACTACAGAGTCGCCAATGATCAGAGTTTTTTCCTCAGCGGGTGTGTCGCTGAGCGGGGAAAAACGATTAGAAACGTGAACAGGTTGGTGGTGAACCGGGGCTTTGCGACTAGGCTTCCTTCTCACCGTCACCCACCCAGTCTCCTCGCTGCAGAGGAGAGCCGGGGAACCGGTGACAGGGGGACCTAAGCTAGCTAGCTCCGCTGCAGCTAAGGGGCGTCCGTCGAGATTAACTGGCGCAGACGGTGTTTCAATGCAGCGGAGCCGGGATTCCAAATCAGACAACCTCGCCTCGAGCGCCTCAAAAAGACAACATTTATTACATTTACCGTTATCACTAAAAGAGGCAGAGGTGTAGCTAAACATCTGACAGAGAGAGCACACCAGAGGAGGAGAGGAAAGAGAGCTAGTAGCCATAGCTAGTGGCTCGAGAGCTGGAGAGCAAACCACACAGGCAGACAGCAAAACAGGAAGTGACGATACGTTACCACAAGGAAGTGACGATCTCCTAATCATTTCTTAACATAATATGCAAAGATGAGCAAATGCACATAGGCAAAACCTCACAGTAACACATACAGTGGGGAAAAAAGTATTTAGTCAGCCACCAATTGTGCAAGTTCTACCACTTAAAAGATGAGAGAGGTCTCCAATTTTCATCATAGGTATACCTCAACTATGAGAGACAAAATGAGAAAAAAAATCCAGAAAATCACGTTGAAGGATTTTTCATGAATTAATTGGTAAATTCCTCAGCAAAATAAGTATTTGTTCACCTACAAACAAGCAAGATTTCTGGCTCTCACAGACCTGTAACTTCTTCTTTAAGAAGCTCCTCTGGCTTCCACTCGTTACCTGTATTAATGGCACCTGTTTGAACTCGTTATCAGTATAAAAGACACCTGTCCACAACCTCAAACAGTCAGACTCCAAACTCCACTATGGCCAAGACCAAAGAGCTGTCAAAGGACACCAGAAACAAAATTGTAGACCTGCAGCAGGCTGGGAAGACTGAATCTGCAATAGGTAAGCAGTTTGGTGTGAAGAAATCAACTGTGGGAGCAATTATTAGAAAATGGAAGACATACAAGACCACTGATAATCTCCCTCGATCTGGGGCTCCACGCAAGATCTCACCCCGTGGGGTCAAAATTATCATGAGAACGGTGAGCAAAAATCCCAGAACCACATGAGGGGACCTAGTGAATGACCTGCTGAGAGCTGGGACCAAAGTAACAAAGGCTACATCAGTAACACACTATGCCGCCAGGGACTCAAATCCTGCAGTGCCAGACGTGTCCCTCTGCTTAAGCCAGTACATGTCCAGGCCCATCTGAAGTTTGATAGAGAGCATTTGGATGATCCAGAAGAGGATTGGGAGAATGTCATATGGTCAGATGAAACCAAAATAGAACTTTTTGGTAAAAACTCAACTTGTCGTGTTTGGAGGAGAAAGAACACCATACCTACTGTGAAGCATGGGGGTGGAAACATCATACTTTGGGGCTGTTTTTCTGCAAAGGGACCAGGACGACTGATCCGTATAAAGGAAAGAATGAATGGAGCCATGAATCGTGAGATTTTGAGTGAAAACCTCCTTCCACCAGCAAGGGCATTGAAGATGTAACGTGGCTGGGTCTTTCAGCATGACAATGATCCCAAACACACCGCCCGGGCAACGAAGGAGTGGCTTCGTAAGAAGCATTTCAAGGTCCTGGAGTGGCCTAGCCAGTCTCCAGATCTCAACCCCATAGAAAATCTTTGGAGGGAGTTGAAAGTCTTTGTTGCCCAGCAACAGCCCCAAAACATCACTGCTCTAGAGGAGATCTGCATGAAGGAATGGGCCAAAATACCAGCAACAGTGTGTGAAAACCTTGTGAAAACTTACAGAAAACGTTTGACCTCTGTCATTGCCAACAAAGGATATATAACAAAGTATTGAGATGAACTTTTGTTATTGACCGAATACTTATTTTACTGAGGAATTTACCAATTAATTCATTAAAAATCCTTCAATGTGATTTTCTGGATTTTTTTTTCATTTTGTCTCTCATAGTTGACGTATACCTATGATGAAAATTGGAGACCTCTCTCATCTTTTAAGTGGGAGAACTTGCACAATTGGTGGCTGACTAAATACTTTTTTGCCCCACTGTACACTTGATTATATAAAACGATAATCTTTATACAAAATATACATTTTCCAACAGTGGGCAAATAGAAAATGACCGTCGTCCATGCCCACCAATGCCAACATCTTCTCCATCCATTCAACCGGCAACCTGTCTCCCAACTCGGAGCGTGTCAGGAGTCTCTCCGCTCTCTCGCAGTCCGGGAGCTTGTAGCGCCGGGTCAGCGTGGCTTTGAGAGCCCCTTATTTGTCGTGGGCTGGGAGCTGTTGGAGCAGGCTCGCTACTTGCTGAGTCGTGCGAGCGTCCAGCGATGCAACCACGTAGTAATACCTGGTGTCATCTGCCGTTATTCCCTGGAGCGCGAACTGGGCCTTGGTGTGGAGGAACCAAGACTTCGGGTGGTGCAGCCAAAAGTCTGGTAGTTTGACCAAAACGGCACACGCATTGCTGGGGTTTCCTGTCCAGGTCGCCTCCTGGGTGTCCGCCTCGTGTTCCATTCTGCGTCAAGGGTCACCAGTGTGGAGATGAAATAACCAGACCAAACTTTTCGAGCAGACGAACTTTATTTCACTCTCACATCTTCCAGAATCAGAACATTAAACATGTGTAGCAGGGACTCTTTCTTTTATATCCCAAAACTCACACCTCCCTGCTATCTGAGGTCCTGCATTCACCATTCACTCTCCCAACACAATTCCCCTTACCCCCCAGCCCTTTGATCTCAATGCTCTCTCAGTCTGAGAGGAAAACTACTGAAATCTACAGTATGGGTCCCCCACATTCCACTAAATTAGATGAAATCTATTTAGCTTGGAGAAATCATCTTCTAATTTATATTAAAAAAAATCTCTTAGGGAAGCTAGAACAAGTTATTATTCCACATTAATAGAAGAGAACAAGAATAATCTCTGGTTTCTTTTCAGCACTGTAGCCAGGTTGACAAAGAGTCAGGACTCTGTCAAACCTAGCATTTCCTGAGAACTTACTAGTCAGGACTTTATGAACTTCTTCAATAATAAAATTTCATCTATCAGAGATAAAATCAGTCAGGTTCTTCCCACTGTTAACTTAAATACATGAACTACTGCAACTCCTTCAATTGATATCTGTTTGGATGAGTTTACTCCAGTTGACCTTTTAGAATTAGATAAAATAATTTCCTCATCCAAGCCTTCAACTTGTCTTTTAGACCCTATTCCTACCAGGTTATATGTATAAAGAAGTCTTCCCATTTATTGATAGCTCTATTCTTCAAATAGTCAATTCTTCATTAACATTAGGCCATGTACTGCAGGCTTTTAAAACTGCTGTAATTAAACCCTTACTCAGAAAGCCAACACTGGATCCAGGAGTTTTAGCTAACTATAGACCAATATCTACTCTTCCATTCATTTCAAAAATCTTAGAGTTGTTGCTATCCAATTATTTGACCACTTACAGGAAAGAGTTTATTTGAAGAGTTTCAATCTGGTTTTAGAATCCATTACAGTACTGAAACAGCTTCAGTGAAGGTCACTAATGACCTCCTTATTGCATCTGATAATGGATTTGTTTCAGTCCTTGTCCTTTTGGATCTTAGTGCAGCTTTTGATACTATCGATCATAATATTTTACTTGATAGACTAGAATACCTTGTTGGACTTAATGGAACTTCGTTGCAGTGGTTTAGACCTTATTTATCTGATAAGTTCCAGTTTGTTCATGTCAATGAGTTTTCTTCCAACTCAAAGCTCAGTCATGGAGTTCCACAGGGATCTGTGCTCGGCCCTATTCTTTTTAGGTTATATATGCTTCCGCTAGGGAACATTATTAGAAAGCACTGTATACATTTTCATTGTTATGCAGATGATGCACAATTATATTTGTCGCTGAAGCCAGATGATAGTAATCAATTAGCCAAGTTAGAAGCCTGTCTTAAGGAAATCAAAGCTTGGATGACTTGTAATTTCTTGCTGTTAAATTCAGATACAACTGAAGTCATTCTAGTCGGTCCAAAAAACCTTAGAAATACCTTTCCAAATCAAGCTCTTAGTTTGGATGTGGTTACTCTTTCTCTTAATACTTCTGTGAGGAACCTTGGAGTTATTTTTGATCAAGATCTGTTTTTTAATTCACATATCAAACTTGTTTCTAAGACTGCCTTCTATCATTTGCATAATATTGCCAAGATTAGGAGCATTTTGTCTCAGAGTGATGCTGAGAAACTAATCCACGCTTTTGTTAGCTCTAGATTAGATTATTAACTCTTTATTATCAGGTTGTCCTAAAACATCTTTTAAAAAGTCTTCAGCTGATCCGGAATGCTGCAGCAAGAGTTTTAGCAGGTACTAGAAAGAGAGGTCATATCTCTCCGGTTCTAGCCTCCTTTCATCTTCCCATAGAATTTAGAATTAAGTTTAAAATCCTTCTTCTCACTTTCAAAGCTTTAAATAATCAGGCCCCTTTTTATTTAAAAGATCTGATACTACCCTAACATCCTAACAGAGCACTACACTCCCAAAATGCAGGATTACTTGTAATAGTCAGAATCTCCAAAAGTACAATGGGAGGCAGAGCCTTCAGTTATCAAGCTCCTTTCCTTTGGAACCAGCTGTCAATCTGGATTCGGGAGTCAGACTCGAGCTCTGTTTTTAAGAATAGCGTTAAAACCTTCCTTTTTGATATAGCCTATAATTAGGGTGGGATCAGGTACCCGTGAACCCTCCTTGAGTTGTGCTGCTAATAGGTTTAGACAGCCGGGGGACCTCCAACAATGCACTGGGCTTCACTCCTTTCTTCACTCTCAATTAAATATTTTTGCTGGTCATTAACATCTGTTTGTTCTGTCCCATGGAATGAGTCCCCGTCATGCTATTTGCTCTCTCCACATCTGTTCTTTTCATCTTCTCTACCCCCCCTCCCCCAGCCAGTCACAGATAACTGCCCCTCCCTGAGCCTGGTTCTGCTGGAGGTTTCTTCTAGCTAAAAGGGAGTTTTTCCTCTCCACTGTCACCAAGTGCTTGCTCACAGGGGATCGCCTGATTGCTGGAGTTTTTCTGCAACTGTGGGGTTTCCCCTACAGTTGAAAGTGCTATGAGATGACTATTGTTGTGAAATGGCGTTATATAAATAAAGCTGAACTGAAATTGAAACTTTGCTAGGTTTAGCGTAAAATATGGAATATTAATAAATATGAATATGATCAGGTATGAATCATTTAATTTATATTGATGTATTGGAATCTGAGTTCAAATCTCATTTCATATACATCAGAAAAGTTAATAACACTCGTAGGGGCACCAGCTTCTATCTTTAAGAAGCAATTTTAATCTTTAATTTCACTTTATACCTGTTTAATCACTCAATAAATTAATCAATAGTCAGTCTCAAAAATATTCCGTGAATTCAGTACCTGTGCTTGAACAGACTCAGAATTAAATAAATTCTCAACAACGTCTCTCATTTTCACATATTTATTAAACGAAATGATTAACAGACATTGCAGTAATTTCATTAATCATAAAATCAATCTTGTAAATGATAGATTAACAATGTCAATATTTTCAGAACCAGGGTTAAACTGAGAAATGAATCTCTATCAGTTTGAGTTAACAGATTATGGAAAGCAATGCAAATTTATGGAGAAAGTTTACTAATTATATGAAAAAGTCCTGGATTAATCTTAAGAAAATAAAAACGGAATTTTAATAAAAAGAAGAGTTATGCTAAGGGCTTCTTAATTTTCATCTGATTAGATATACAAATTATTACCGAACCTCAGACGTTTTAATTCAGCAGATGAATTAAAGTTGCAGCTCACATGATTCCTCGGTGATGATGGTTCTTTCGTCGTCCTCATGAAGTTTTGATGTGTTGTTCAGGGGCAAAACCCAGAATATTTGTCCCGCAGATATTCTGGATGATGAATGAGATCAGATGTTGGATCTCAACGGTTGAAATGCTGCAGAAGCGTGCTGATTCCTCAGCTGCGCGTGATGTGGAGAGCTGCATCTTTTCTTCCTGGTAGACAAGCGGCTGCAGAGGTCTTCGGGAATAATTAATTAAAGATATCTAATCCAATCTCAAATTAGAAAAAAAAAACTTTCAGACTTTAGATAAGATAATAACTTCTGTTCTGTGATTGGTCAAGAAAAATATTATAAAAATAAAGTCAAGATTAAAGTTTACATTAAAATTAAACGAACGGTGATTTTACAGAAAGTTTAACAAAGAAAAAGAGATAAGTAAAAATTGGAGTTTAACTCCGATTAAGAATTGAGCTCAAATAAATAGGAATTCCTATGCATTTAAGAGAAAAAGAAAAACATTAAAATACAAAGTTACATAAACAAATTACGAGTTATCTGCTCTGTGTTCAGAAAAGCGGCGCGTGGTAGAGTCTTTGTTCAGACAGTCCTTTGTTCTTCCTTGCTGTGTGTAGACAATAGAGAGAGATGAACGTTCAAAGAGATGAATCAGAGACGAGAAGGGCGAAGAGAAAAGAGATCGAAGCAGGGGTCTCTCTGCTATTTATAAGTCCTGTTGAGCTATCGCGGGCTTCCGGGTGACAGGAATCTCAGCCAATGAGCGTCCTTTCGTGGGCGGGCTCGATGAACCTTTACTCCAATAACAAACAGTCTACAAGGGACCAATGAGATGAAGAAGGTGGGGTCTCTCTGAAGACTGATGAAATGTGATATCAGTCCAAATGAATACACACAATTTTAAATACATTGGAATATACACACTTATGTATAACTAAAGTAACCTTAGTGTATCTTATAAGCAGTGCTTCTAAATCAACATGCAGGAATAAACATTCATTTAAACATTAACATGCATATATATAAAATCACAGATTAATGCATTTCACACATATTATTGATTTTCCACATTAAAGACATCAGAGTCCATTTGCCTTTCATAGTCCTGAACAGAAGAGAAGGTTTAGAATTGAGTTTGTAATAATGTACTTTAAAATTCACTGGTTAAATCTAGCATGTCCCAGAGTTTAAGGAAATTTTATTGAGCTGTGGATTCATGTTTGGCCAGGTCTGTTGCATGTTTATGGGGGCAATAAAAGCAAAGCCGGACATTGGGGAAATTCCTTAGGCTGGTTTTAACAAAGGAATGGGATTTCAGCTGTGGCCTGGAGAGAAAACTCCTGGGTGAAACAAAATGTCTTTAAGCAGAAGAATAATTATTGCTGAGCCAAAGTGAGATGATGCTACATAGGGCTAGTCTAAGAATGCAATCAGAATATTACAGCAAATGTTAGCAAAGAGCTAACAGGTTTTACTAAATTCTTAGAAGTCAAAGGCTTATTAGCTTTATATAACTTGGGGCTCACAGGGATCTGCAACCTGCGGCTCTGGAACCACATGCAGCTCTTTTGATCAAAGCCTTGAAAATTTTCAATGCAGAGGGCACAGATTTGTGAGGGGGAAAAATATAAATGCATCAGATTTATATAGTGCTTTATCATAGACACTATTTACAAATAGATACATTATTCATTCACTCCAGACAGACAATGGTAAGCTACTACTGTAGCCACAGCTGCCCTGGGGCAGAGTGACGGAAACGTGGCTGCCACTCCGCGCCAACGGCCTCTCCAGCCACCACCAAACATTTATACCTAGTGTCATGGACACTGGAGGCAAGGTGGGTAAAGTGTCTTTCCCAGGAACACAACAGCAGGATATCTGGGGAGAGCGGGATTTGAACTGCCAACCATCCGGTTATTGGATGACCTGTTCTTCCTCCTGAGCCACTGCCATCCCAACCAACTGACTGACCAAAATAACAAATTTGTGAGAAAAGCTGAAAATTTTTGCTAATTTGCAAGAAGAAAATCACAATTTCTGAAAAAAAAAATACTGGAAACATCATTTTTTTATGAGAAAAATGTCACAAATTTGAGAGGCTGCAATTTTTCATGAAAAGGTAACAAAATTTCAAAGAAAAATGCAACAAATTTATTAGAAAAGAAGAAAATTTATGCCACAAATTCTCACAAATTTAGGAGAGAGGAGGATGGTGGCTAAGCTGTCACCTCTGCTCAAGTCGGAGTCCCACCCCATGTGCGACACACTGGGCGCACTGAGGATCTCATTTAATGGGTCCACAGGTCCTTCCTACCTGTGGCTGTCAGACTTCACAGTCTAACCGGTGTTGCTCATAGAGGTCGTATTAAACGTCACAGCTTTGCACAATAGAGAGCGTCCCATCCAATACACAACTAAGACAATTACAATTATTATCGAGGGTGGCAACAACACTGTTTGTTCAAATGTGGAATATACTGTCTGGGTCGATATTTTGCAGGGTAATTTAACTGTAATGCTGTTGATACCATCTAACTGCAATTCTCCTGCACTGTGTATATACTGTAACTGTGTATATACATATGTATATTTATTCACTGCTTTAGCTAACCAATTCTTATCATATTATCTTATTTATTTACTATTGCTCTGAATGTATTCCTTTGCTGCTGCAATCCTGTAATTTCCCCAAAGGCGTATCTTATCTTAAATATGGCAAATTTGGGGGGAAAAGTTGCAGTCTTGTGAGAAAAACACTTGCAAATTTATGGGAGGAAAAAAGGTAATTTATGGGAAAATACTTGTTTTTTAAATGAGAAAAATGTCATGTGGAAAGAGGCTGCAGTTTTACCTTAAAAGGTAACAAATTTTCAAAGAAAACATGACAAATCTTTATAAAGAGTTTCTACCAAAAACCTCACAAATTTAGGAAAAAAGTTACACTTTTATGGGGGAAAACCTCTTAATATTGATGGTGTCAGGCAGGATTAGACTGGACTCCAGGCTCAGGTATTTTTGTGGCTCCATGCTGATTTTGCTGGTCAAAAATCTGTCAAAGAGGCTCTTTGTACAGGCTTCTGACCCCTGGACTAGGCAGGGATGCCGTTTAGTTTACAATGTGTTTCTGAACCTGTCTTTACTTTCCCATCAGATTATATCCTATACCGGCGGGGCTAAATACGTCTACAGTGATCATGGTCTTGCAGAAGATTTCAGCTTTGCTGCCGGTGACCCCTCCATGGGTGACGCTTCACTCGCCATCGTTCCACTGTCACCTGCTCACAGTGCCACCTACCAGTGTAAAGTGAAGAAATCACCAGGAGTTGACAGTCAGAAGATATCATTGGTGGTAATGGGTAGGAAACTGTTTAAATGATGAAAAGTGCCATAGTGATTTTGGTCATTACTTAGCAAACTCTCCTGTGAGCCTGGTGTAAGTCCTGGGGTGTCAGCTTGTGCCATTTGACTTTAGATTTTATCATAAATGTGACAATCAAATACTCAGGACAGCATAAATACAGTTAAATAATATTTTAAGTTTTTGATGAAGTTATGGAATATGTCTGGATGGTAAAAGAAATAATCCCGTCATGGATCGTCACCTTATCGTGGTGGCGGGGTTTGCATGCCCCAGTGATCCCAGGAGCTATGTTGTCCGGGGCAATTTGCCTCTGATAGGGTCACCCAAGACAAACTGGTCCTGGATGAAGGGCCAGACTAAGAACAATCCAACAGACTTTCATGATAAATACTAGAACAAGGATTCAGTGTACCCCGCCCGGTATGGAGTTACCGGGGCCCCACCCTGGAGCAAGGCCTGGGGGAGGGGCTCGATGGCTAGCGTCTGGTGGCCAGGTTTCCATCCATGGGACTCAGCCGGGCTCAGCCAGAAGGAGTTACATGGGTCTGCCCTCCACTGGGCTCACCACCTGCAGGAGGGATCATGGGGGCCTGGTGCTATGTGGATCAGGTGGCGGTCAAAGGCAGAGACCTTGGCGGACTGATCCCAAGCTTTCTAAACTGGCTTTTGGTACGTGGAATGTCACCTC
The DNA here is from genome assembly GCA_020510985.1 of Pholidichthys leucotaenia. Taxonomy (NCBI): domain Eukaryota; kingdom Metazoa; phylum Chordata; class Actinopteri; order Cichliformes; family Pholidichthyidae; genus Pholidichthys; species Pholidichthys leucotaenia. Next base: position 73,890,966 of record CM035846.1, read on the forward strand.
TCTGGTGGGGAAGGAGCCTGATCTGGTGCATGAGGTTGAGCTAGATACCAGTTGAGCTAGATACCAGCTAGATACAGTCGGCCTCACCTCAACACACAGCTCCGGTTCCGGAATCAGTCTGCTGGGGGCAAGAGGCGACAAGCAGGGGTGGGTATTCTTGTATCTCCCCTCCTTGCTCCCTCTATATTGGAGTTTTCCCCGGTGGACGAAAGGGTTGCTTCCCTGCACCTTCGGGTTGGGAAACGGGTCCTGGCCATCATTTGTGCCTATGCACCAAATGATGGTTCAGAGTACCCACCCTTTTTGGAGTCTCTGACTGGGGTGCTGGATGGTGCTTTTCTTGGAGACTCCATTGTCCTACTGGGGGACTTCAATGCGCATGTGGGCAACGACAGTGAAAACTGGAAGGGGGTGATTGGGAGGAACGACCTGCCCGATCTGAACCCGAGTGGTGTTCAATTGTTGGACTTCTGTGCTAACCACAGTTTGTCTATAACAAACACCATGTTCAAGCATAAGGGTGTCCATATGTGCACCTGGCACCAGGACACCCTAGGTCGCAAGTCGATAATCGATTTTGTATCGTGTCATCAGACCTGCAACTGTATGTCTTGGACACTCGGGTAAAGAGAGGTGCAGAGCTGTCAACTGATCACCACCAGGTGGTGAGTTGGATCCAATGGCAGGGGAGGATGCCATTCAGACCTGGTAGACCCAAATGTATAGTGAGGGTGTGCTGGGAATGTCTGGCTGAAACCCCTGTCCAGGAGGTCTTCACCTCCCACCTCCGGAAGAACTTCAACCACATTCCGAGGGAGTCTGGAGACATGGAGTCTGAATGGGCCATGTTCTCCACCTCTATTGCTGAAGCAGTAGCCCAGAGCTGCGGCCGCAAGGTCATCGGGGCATCTCGTGGTGACGAGCCTCAAACCAAGTGGTGGACACCAGTGGTGAGGGGGGCCATTAAGCTGAAGAAGGAGTTCTATCAGGCTTGGTTGGCTTGTGGGACTCCTGAAGCAGTTGAGGTGTACCGGCAGGCCAAGTAGATTGCAGCTTGGGTGGTTGCTGAAGCAAAAACTCAGGTATGGGAGGAGTTCGGTGAGGCCATGGAACAAGACTTTCGGTTGGCCTCGAAGAGATTCTGGCAAACTTTCCGGCGGCTCAGGAGGGGGAAGCAGCTCCCTGTCAACACTGTGTATGGTGCAGATGGGGCGCTGTTGACTTCGACTGGGGATATCATCGGGCGGTGGAAGGAATACTTTGAGGATTCAATTCAATTCAATTTTATTTATATAGGGCCATTTCACAACAACAGTCATCTCATAGCACTTTCAACTGTAGGGGGAACCCCCACAATTGCAGAAAGACCCCAGCAATCAGGCGATCCCCGATGAGCAAGCGCTTGGCAACGGTGGAGAGGAAAAACTCCCTTTTAACAGGAAGAAACCTCCAGCAGAACCAGGCTCAGGGAGGGGCAGTCATCTGCTGCGACTGGCTGGGGGGTGAGGGGATAGAGATGATGAAAAGAACAGACATGTAGAGAGCAAACAGCACAATCGGGACTCAATCTATGGGAGAGAACAAAACGATGTTAATGACCAGCAAAAAAAAAAAAAAAATTAATTGAGAGTGAAGAAAGGAGTAAAGCCCAGTGCAATTATTGGCGGTCCCCCGGCTGTCTAAACCTATTAGCAGCATAACTAAGGGAGGGTTCAGAAACACATGATCCCTCCCTAATTGTAGGCTTGTGGCGGCATGAAATAATAAGCAGCGAACTGAGAGTTTATAAGTGGGTTTTATTTCATTCCGCCATCACAGAACTCACTCCAGCGCCGTACAGGCGCGCCGGAGCGAGCTCTCAGGCTCTCAGGCAATCGTGTGGTCAGTTGAGCAGTCGTAAGAGAGAGAGAGAGTTACAGAGCGATATGCAGTTTAAATACCCCACTACAGACAATACATGAAAGGCACATTTACATCACAGTAAATGCAGGAAGGCATGGGACATTTGCATCACAGTACAGAGCAGGAAGTCATGAACACCTGCATTTGAGTCAACATAACAGCAGGATACTGGCAGGAAGGAGCTAGACAAAGAGAAGCTGCCTATTGATCTCAATACATACATCTCATTGTTCTGCTAATTGCTCCAGCTGAGCACTCTGCTTGTCCCAGTCTGTTGTGGGGGTCACCCACAGGCTATATCAAAAAGGAAGGTTTAACCCTATTCTTAAAAACAGAGATTGAGTCGGACTCCCGAATCCAGATTGGCAGCTGGTTCCACAAGAAAGGAGCTTGATAACTGAAGGCTCTGCCCCCCCATTGTACTTTTGGAGATTCTAGGTATTACAAGTAATCCTGCATTTTGGGAGCATAGTGCTTTGTTAGGATAATAGGGTAATATCAGATCTTTTAAATAAAAAGGGGCCTGATTGTTTAAAGCTTTAAAAGTGAGAAGAAGGATTTTAAACTTGATTCTAAACTCTATGGGAAGCCAATGAAGGGAGGCTAGAACCGGAGAGATATGATCTCTTTGTAGTACCTGTTAAAACTCTTGCAGCAGCATTTTGGATGAACTGAAGACTTTTTAGAGATGTTTTAGGACAACCTGATAATAAAGAATTACTAATCTAATCTAATCTAGAGCTAACAAAAGCGTGGATCAGTTTCTCAGCATCACTCTGAGACAAGATGCTCCTAATCTTGGCAATATTATGCCAATGATAGAAAGCAGTCTTAGAAACGAATTTAATATGTGAATTGAAAAACAGATCTTGATCAAAAATAACTCCAAGGTTCCTCACAGAGCTATTAAGAGAGAGTAACTGCATCCAAACTAAAAGTTTGATTTGGAAAGGTATTTCTAAGGTTTTTTGGACCAACAAGAATGACTTCAGTCTTATCTGAATTTAATAGCAGGAAATTACAAGTCATCCAAGCTTTGATTTCCTAAAGACAGGCTTCTAACTTGGCTAATTGATTACTATCATCTGGCTTCATTGACAGATATAATTGTGTGTCATCTGCATAACAATGAAAATGTATAAGATAAGATAAGATAAGCCTTTATTAGTCCCACAATGGGGAAATTCCAGGATTGCAACAGCACAGGGATAGCAACACTCAGAGCAACAATCAGAAGGCAAGAGAAAAACAAGAGCAGCGAGTATACATATATACATATAAATATAAATACATATACGGTATATATACATATAAATATATATATATATATATATATATATATATATATATATATATATATATATATATATATATATACACAGTGCGGAGCATTGTAGCTAGATGGAATAAATATATAAACACAGTGCGGAGCATTGTAGCTAGATGGAATAAATATATGAGTATATAAACACAGTGCAGAGTATTGTAGCTAGATGGAATGAATATGTAAATATATAAACACACAGTGTGGAGCATTGTAGCTAGATGGAATAAATATGTAAATATATTAACACACACAGTGCGGAGCATTGTAGCTAGATGGAATAAATATGTAAATATATATAAACACACAGCATGGAGCATTGTTGCTAGATGGAATAAATATATAAATATATAAACACACAGTGCGGAGCATTGTAGCTAGATGGAATGAAACAGCACAACCGTCTACTTAGTTATCCTACATGGTATGATTATGTACCCATACATATTCTCACCCTCCATAGTGACCGGTATTTTCCTAGTTGTATGCCGGAGGGGACCATTGTGTAAGTCTATTGCGTCTTTTGCATTCAATACTATTAGGTTGTCACGTCTTTTTGCTATCTCTGCGAGCAGCCCTACTTAGGTTATATAGTGCTTCCTAATAATGTTGCCTAATGGAAGCATATATAAACTAAAAAGAGTAGGGCCTAGCACAGATCCCTGTGGAACTCCATGACTGAGCTTTGAGTTGAAAGAAAACTCATTATTGACATGAACAAACTGGAACCTATCAGATAAATAAGATCTAAACCACTGCAACAAAGTTCCATTAAGTCCAACATAGTGTTCTAATCTATCAAGAAGAATATTATGATCAATAGTATCAAAAGCTGCACTAAGGTCTGTAATGTATTTTAGTGTGTTTTTAAGGAGAGCAAGTGGAATAAACAGACAGGACAGCGAGGTCTTCAGTAACGTCAACAACAACCGTTTTTTACTGTCTTTCTTAATCTGCATACAACTCTTAACAGCGCCCCTAGTGGCAGACCACATTACTACATTACATCTCCCTTCTTTAGAAGTAAAATATCATACTATATTGTTACAGAAAAACAATAAATCCTAATATGACTCACAAGTTAAAAAAGTATGGTTTTAACCTGAACAACTGCTTTTCATTTCATTACAGGGCTAACATCCCTTAAGATACACTTAAACATTTCTTTATGTTGTTTCACACTGTATAACGTTGTGGGGGTTTAATCAGTCTGCCAAAGCGTGAAGTTTTCCTTGGCTCTTCAGTAACTGCTTTGGAATTCTCAGTTTCCTTTACAGGAGAATGAACAGGTGCTTGCTCCGATGAGATGGTCTCTGTTGGCTCACAAGCAGGGGTCGGGAAATCCTCCTGATCAGTGTTTGTGGTTTTAGGAACACTTTCTTCTCTGCACTTCAGTAGATGGTGCCTGTTTCTCCTGAATTTACATCCCCCAGAGGTCTGAATCACAAATGATCTTGGTGTGTTGTGGCTCTTTACCACAATAGCTGGTTGCCATGTATTCTCAGCTCTGAATCTGTCTCTCCCTCTTGTAGAGCAGGCAAGGCTCTGGCTCCACGGTCAAAGTAATGTTTCTGTCTCATCTGTCTCTCCTTCAGTTGTTTTTACTTATTCTTGTTCAGCTGTGGCATTAACAGCTGACCTGATGTTGGCAATTTTGTTTTCAGTCTCCGATTCATCAACAATTGTGCTGGAGACAATTTGACTCCATCCAAGGGCGAATTTCTGTATTCAAGAAGAGCAATATAAGGATCTCCTTGGCTCTCTTGTGCCTTCTTCAGTTGGTTTTTTATTGTTTGAATTGCACGTTCACTTTGCCCATTTGATTGTGGGTATCCCAGGCTCGATGTGGTGTGTTTAAACTCCCACGTTTCTGCAAACTGTCTGAACTCTGCACTTGAAAACTGTGGTCCATTGTCTGACATGAGCTCGTCTGGAATTCCATGTCTGGCAAACATAGATTTAAGAGCTATAATGACATGTTTGCTTGTTGTTTGTGGCAATTTGGCAATTTCAGGATATTTTGAGTAATAATCTACACACAGTAGATAATCACCTTGGTCAAAATGGAAAAGATCAACACCAACTTTTGCCCAAGCTCTGCTGGGAATGTCATGACTCTGAAGTGGTTCTTTGACATTGTTCCTCTTGTGTGTGTTACAGATAGAACACCTTAGCACTGTTTCTTCTATTTGTTTAGACATACTGGGCCAAAACAAAACATCTCTTGCTCTTTCTTTGCATTTAACAACGCCAAGGTGTGCTTCATGGATTTTCTGAAGCATTTCCTTTCTCAGACCTTGAGGCACCACAAGCCTGGAGTTCTTGAATATTAGTCCTTCTGAGCATGTGAGTTCCTCTCTGAATGTCCAATACTTCCTTATCTCAGCTGGAACTTGACTGACTTGTGCTGGCCATCCTGACTGAACTGCTTTCATTAACATTTGCAGTTCCTCATCTGCTGCTGTTGCTTTCTGGAATAACTTCAGCTTTTCCTCTGAGACAGGTAGGTGTGCTGTAAGGAGATTAACTTCAAGTTCCTCCTCCAATAGTTTTTCTGTCTGCTCTTTAAGAAAAGCTCTGCTCAGAGTGTCTGCAATGTACAAATCTTTGCCTGGTTTATATGTAACCTGCAGGTTGAAAAGCTGCAGACTCATCAGCATACGTTGTAGTCTGGGTGGAGCTTTATGCAACCCTTTTTTGAACACAGCTTCCAGTGGTTTATGGTCTGACTCAACCTGTACTGGTCTTCCATACAGATACTGCTTGAATTTCTCACAGCCATACACAATAGCCAAAAGTTCCTTTTCAATTTGTGCATATCTTTTCTGTGTGTCTGTTAGCGATCTTGAACCATAAGCCACTGGCTGACCCTCTTGCAATATCACAGCTCCCAATCCTTCAGAGCTTGCATCTACAGACAATGTAACTGGTTTATTTATGTCATAAAATCTCAGCACAGGGGTTTCACTGACAAGTGACTTCAGCTGTTCAAAGCTCTTTTGTTGCTGTGACTCCCAGTGCCATGCAACTTCTCCTTCCAGAAGTTTTCTGAGTGGTGCACTTACCTCTTGACAGGTTTGGTATGAACTTTGCAAGGTACTGCACCATACCGAGAAATCTTCTGAGTGCAGCCACATCTTCTGGTTGAGGCATGTTAACTATTGCTCTGACTTTTTCTTGGTCTGGCTTCAGGCCTTCTGCACTCAAAATGTGTCCAATATATCGTATTTCAGTCATGCCAATCTTACATTTGTCCTCGTTCAGTTTCAGATTAATGCTTTTCACTCTTTCCAGTAGTTGTCTCAGCCTTTTGTCATGTTGTTCTTTATTTACACCCCAAACCAGGATGTCATCCACAACATTCTCAACTCGTTCCAGGTCCTCCAGTCTCTGGGCGATGTACTTTTGGAAGACTTCTGGGGCTGATGACACACCAAAGGGAAGCCTCTTAAATCGGTATCTACCAAATGGTGTGTTAAAGGTACATAACTTGGAGCTTTCTTCATCAAGCTGTATTTGCCAGAAGCCATGGTTTGCATCTAGCACTGAAAACACCTTTGCATTCGGCATCTCTGCAACAACTTCTTCTACTGTTTGTAGGGGATAGTGCTCTCTTTTTATAGCTTTGTTAAGATCTTGAGGATCTATGCATATTCTTATTCTTTTATTTGCTTTCTTGACAATGACCATGCTGTTGCCCCAATCAGTTGGCTCTGTTTGCTTCTCAATCACACCCAGAGTCTCCATTCTTTCAAAAGGCACCTTTCTGGGTGGGTGAATCACTGGAGTTACAGCTGGGTCGACCTGAATGTGATGTAGTCCCGGTACACACCCCAGTCCTGTAAACACATCTTTGTATTCTGTCAGAATGTCAGTTTCCTCTTCTCTATCCACCTTGTGGACTCTGGTTATCAGTCCCAGTTGTTCACATGAATCCCCTCCGAGGATCGCTGGCAAATCAGCTTTTATAACTTGAAATTCAAGCTCCTGTTCTTGAGTTTTGTATTCACATTTCAGCTTTGCCATGCCCACTGGTTCCATCTTGTGGCGAGAATATGATACTAACTTTGTTCTGGATTCAAACAGTAGCATATCTCCTTTGGTCACTTTCTTTAAGATTTTGAGAGGGAGCACATTGCAACATGCACCCGTATCTAATCTGAAGATGACTTGTTCACCATTCATTGTCAGAACTTCTGTCCATCTTGATTTTTCAGCTTCTTCAACATTCATCGTATCAACATGAGCTGGCTTTTTATTTTCTCTTCTTTTTGGCTCAATGGTTCCAATAAACATTTCCTTTTCCTCTTGTTCTATCTCATTCACATTTTTCTCCTGTCTGTGTGAACTTTCTCTGCTTTCTTTGTGCATCCTTGTGTGGCACATGCGAGCAAAATGTTTTTTTCAAGAGCAGCCTTTACATGTTTGCCCATACGCAGGACACTTGCGAGGCTCGTGTTTATACCCACATTTATTGCATTCTCTTTTTACGTGGACGTCACTTTCTTTAGACCTCTTAGTTAGCTTTATTTTGCTTAGCTTGTTTACTGAAACTTCTGTTTCTTCTTGTAAAGCTTTCATATGGCTTTGTGTGGCTTCATTAGCTCTGCATATATCCACAGCTTTACTCAGGGATAAGTCTGGTTCTCTAAGCAATCTTGCTCTCACCTGGTCATTGGTGACTCCACACACAATACGATCTCTTATGAGTGAATCAGTTAACAGTCCAAACTCACAGTCTTTGGCCTTGTTTTTCAGGTCTGTCACATATGCATCAATAGGTTCACGCTTGCCTTGTACTCTTGTGAAAAATATGTGCCTCGGGTAGGTTATATTTTTTCTTGACTCACAATATTGCCTAAATCTTTCTTTTAGGATGTCAAAATCATCCACATCATCATCATCAAAGTCCATGGTATTAAATACCTTAATAGCTTTGTCACCTGCCACATGAAGAAACGTAGCACATTTTATTTTCTCTGATTTTTCAGCTATGCCGCTAGCAATCAGGTACAGCTCAAACTTCTGGATCCACGAACGCCAGTTTTCTGCCAGGTTTCCTTCCAGCGACAGACTGTTCGGCGGTTTTAGTTGGTCCATCTTCGTATGAGTGACACTTCTGACACCATGTAATGTATTTTAGTGTGTTTTTAAGGAGAGCAAGTGGAATAAACAGACAGGACAGCGAGGTATTCAGTAACGTCAACAACAACCGTTTTTTACTCTCTTTCTTAATCTGCATACAACACTTAACAGCGCCCCTAGTGGCAGACCACATTACTACATTACAAGGTCTAAAAGGACAAGTACAGAAACAAGTCCATTATCAGATGCAATCAGGAGGTCATTAGTGACCTTCACTAAGGCTGATTCAGTACTATGATGGATTCTAAACCCTGATTGAAACTCTTCAAATAAACCATTTCCCTGCAAGTGGTCAAATAATTGTGTAGCAACAACTCTTTCTAAGATTTTTGAAACGAAAGGGAGATTAGAGATTGGCCTATAGTTAGCTAAAACTCCTGGATCCAGCGTTGGCTTTTTGAGTAAGAGTTTAATTACAGCTGTTTTAAAAGCCTGTGGTACATGGCCTAAAGTTAATGAAGAATTGATTATTTGAAGAATAAAGCTACCAATAAATGGGAAGACATCTTTAAATAACCTGGTAGGAATAGGGTCTAAAAGACAAGTTGAAGGCTTGGATGAGGAAACTATTTTGTCTAACTCTAAAAGGTCAATTGGAGTAAACTGATCCAAACAGATGTCAGTTGAAGGAGTTGTAGTAGTTAGTGTATTTAAGTTAACAGTGAGAAGAATTTGACTTATTTTATCTCTGATAGATGAAATTTTATTATTGGAAAAAGTTCATAAAGTCCTGACTAGTAAGCTCTAAGGGAATGCTAGGATTGACAGAGTCCTGACTCTTTGTCAGCCTGGCTACAGTGCTGAAAAGAAACCTGGGATTATTCTTGTTCTCTTCTATTAATGCAGAATAATAACTCGTTCTAGCTTTTCTAAGAGATTTTTTTATAGATTAAAAGATGATTTCTCCAAGCTAAATAGACTTCATCTAAATTAGTGGAGCGCCATTTTCTTTCTAATTGACGAGTCTCCTGTTTTAAGCTATGAGTTTCTGTGTTGAACCAAGGAGTTAGAAATCTCTGATTAGACTTTTTTTTTAGAGGGGCTACCATGTCTAGAGTCTGATGCAGAGAAGCTGTAACACTATCTACCGTGCTATCAATTACAGAAGGAGTAAGCTGTTTATAGCTTATTTCCGTTGTGTTGACACATGGCATAGAGGAAACAATCTGCATAAATTTGGTAACCACATCATCTGAGAGGCATCTACTGTAGTAATATTTTTCCTTAGGAGCCAAATAGTCAGAAATAGTAAAATCAAAGGTTAACAGACAATGGTCTGACAGTACAGGGTTATGAGGAGACACAACCAGATTTTCTATTTCTATGCCATATGTCAGAACAAGGTCCAACGTATGGTGGAGATAATGGGTAGAATTTCTTACTTTCTGAGAAAACCCCATCATGTCTAATATTGAATTAAATGCCATATTAAGGCAATCACTATCTACATCTACATGTATATTAAAGTCCCCTACTATAATTATTCTATCTGATTTCAGCACTAAATCAGCTAAGAATTTGGCAAATTTGGATAAAAACTCTGAGTAGCATGATGGGGAACGATAAACTATGGCAAATAAAATTGGGTTTAGCCTAAAATTGCTAAAATGCCCAATACTGAGGGCCAGGCCCTCAAAGAAATTATAACGTGTTTTTTGCTTTATATTCTCTCAGTATCAGTGTATCAGTGGGATCTCTTTAATCACTAAATCAGCTAAGAATTTGGCAAATTTGGATAAAAACTCTGAGTAGCATGATGGGGAAAGATAAACTATGGCAAATAAAATTGGGTTTAACCTAAAATTGCTAAAATGCCCAATACTGAGGGCCAGGCCCTCAAAGGAATTATAACGTGTTTTTTGCTTTATATTCTCTCAGTATCAGTGTATCAGTGGGATCTCTTTAATCCCACTGATACGCCTTCCACAGAGGAAGCAGGGCTTGTGGACAAGGGGGATGACTCGCCTATCACAGGGGCTGAGGTCGCCAAGGTGGTTAAAAATCTCTTTGGTGGTCAGGCCCCAGGGGTGGACGAGATTCGCCCTGAGTACCTCAAGGCCCTGGATGTTGTAGGGCTGTCATGGTTGACACGCCTCTGCAACATTGCGTGGAGGTTGGGGACAGTGCCTTTGGCATGGCAAACCAGGGTGGTGGTTCTTTTTTTCAAAAAAGGGGACCGAAGGGTGTGCTCCAACTTTAGAGGGATCACACTCCTCAGCCTCCCTGGGAAGGTATATGCCAAGGTACTGGAGAGGACAGTCCGGCCGTTGGTCAAACCTCAGATTCAGAAGGAGCAATGTGGTTTTTGTCCTGGCTGTGGCACATAAGACCAGCTCTTTACCCTCTCGAGAATTCTCGAGGGTTCGTGGGAGTTTGCCCAACCAGTTTACATGTTTTTTGTGGACTTGGAGAAGGCATTCGACCGTGTCGCTCGTGGTTTTTTTGTGGGGGGTGCTTCGGGAGTATGGGGCATCGGGCTTGTTGTTGCGAGCTATTCGGTCTCTGTACGACCGTTGTGAGAGTTTGGTTCGTATTGCCAAAACTCGATCGGACTCATTCCCAGTGAGAGTTGGATTCCACCAGGGCTGCCCTTTGTCACCGATTCTGTTCATAATTTTTATGGACAGGATTTCTAGGTGCAGCCAGGGAACGGAGGGTGTCATGCTTGGTGACCACAGGATCTCATCTCTGTTGTTTGCAGATGATGTTGTCTTGTTGGCTTCATCCAGCAATGACCTACAGTTCTTGCTGGGACGGTTTGCCACTGAGAGTGAAGTGGCTGGGATGAGAATCAGCACCTCCAAGTCCGAGTCCATGGTCTTCAGCCAGAAAAAGGTGGATTTTCCTCTCCGGGTTGGGGACAGGCTCCTGCCCCAAGTGGAGGAGTTTAAGTATCTTGGAGTGAGAGATCGACAGACGGATTGGAGCAGCATCTGCAGTGATGCAGACATTGTACCGGTCTGTTGTGGTGAAGAGGGAGCTGAGTTCTAAGGCAAAGCTGTCGATTTACCAGTCAATCTTCGTTCCTACTCTCACCTATGGTCACGAGCTTTGGGTAATGACCAAAAGAACAAGATCGCGGATACAAGCGTCTGAAATGAGCTTTCTTCGTAGGATTGCTGGACTCACCCTTTGAGATAGGGTGAGCAGCTCAGTCACCCAAGAGAGGCTCAGCGTGGAACCGCTGCAAACCACACTGAAAGGAGCCAGTTGAGGCGGTATGGGCATCTGATAGGGATGCCCCCTAGACACCTCCCACTTGAGGTGTTCGGGCACATCCCACTGGGAGGAGACCCCGGGGCAGACCCAGGACTCGCTGGAGAGACTGTCCCCCAGCTGGTCTGGGAATGCCTTGGTATCCTCTCTGAAGAGCTGGAGCAGGTGGCTGGGGAGAGGGAAGTCTGGGCTTCTCTGCTTGAACTGCTGCCTCCGCAACCCGGACCTCCAGAAAAGTGGTAGAAGATGGATGGATGGATGGTAAAAGAAATATTCAAAACATTCAACATAACATTAGTTTCAGGACACTAGCAACAATCTGGCAACCTGTCTTTTCTTCTTCCAAATTCCTATAGTTTTATGTAAAAATTGACAAATAACATGATTTTTTTTTTTTATTAGAATTTCCTAACAGCCTCTGTAAGATATAGGAGGAAGCTATAACAGTGATGCATACACTCAAAAAATTAACTAGGATTATTATTCACTTTACATTCATGATTTTGTGGTTTGGACAATCATTCCATAGTCGATTATCATCCTGTCTGACGTCAACCCCACCCATCTTAGTGGCGTACAGTGCTTGGGTGTGTGACGGTTTCTTGTCCATATTTGTCTTTCTTGGACCATCGCTGGCAGGTGTCTTCAGGCTGTTCACAATAAATGACAGAAAACATCACAACCAGCTTGTTGTCATACCACTTGGAGTGTATGGGCCGTAGTGGAGGGGTAGCACCTTTGTAGGAGGACGGACGCCTCAATCCTTCGGGTGGTTTGACTACTTTGGTCCCCACGCTCACATCAGCTCACACATATGGCTCCCTGTAGCTGTCTTGACATGCTCCCCGTAGCTGCCTTGACACAGCAGTGGCCACATTCCGAGCACACTCCGTCGTCCCGCCGGCTGAACTACGTGTGAGTACCTGACCAGGGGTTCTTGGGCGAGGAAGGAGGAACACATTTCCTCCACCTTTCAGTGTCCCCAGTCATGGGTTAAATGACCAGCTTCTGCAACAGCTGTGAGTTCAGTCCTTACATGGAGGATCCTGTCCAGCTGCTGCGCCCACCCCAGTGGGTACACATTACGGTTTCTGCACCTGTCATCAATGTTGGGTTCCAGGAAAAGAGGGTGGTTTTAGAATTGCACACTCCACTGTCACCTTAGTATTCACTATGCAGGTGTCTTCCCCAATGATTGCTGCATTACATCATAGCAGTCAAAGGGAGGGGAGACTTGTTGCAAGTGACATCTCAATCCATCATCATACCACTTGACTACACATAGTTTCTCATCTGTCCTTGTGACTGTGGCTGAGGCACCCCTTCCTTGCCGTTTCAGGGTTTGGTCACTTGGTAGCGTCGCCATTGCTTTGGGGACCCAGTTCTTTATCACTGTACCAGTAAGGTACGCCTGCTTCTTCAACATGTGATCCACAGCTGGCGTGGTTGTGAAGAACCAATCACATACTTTTGTACACTTTTGTACCAGCATGCAGGGTTTCACACAGATGTTTGATGACCAGTGCTCCTAAACCCAATCCTTCTGAGTCCTGAACCAGCATCTTTGCGTCTTACTTAAAAGTCCAGCACAATTCCATCTGCTTATGCCAACACAAAATTCTTCATGCCTACTGGATTGGGCTTTAGTCGCACATGCTATCGGAATGGAAATGCCCCAGGAAACGGGATCATCTGCTTATCTATTGAGATGCATTCCAGTCGAAACTGAAGGCAGCAGCCTTTGAGTATACAATTCATAAAATGCCTCACCTTCAAGAATCTGTTGGTTTTCTTCTTGTCTTCAGGAATTAGTTACTACTTTCAGGTGGCTCCTCAGTTTGAGGATCGTCACTAATGGATAAAGGCCTGTAGTTATATAGTGCTTTTCTAGTCTCAAAGACCACTCATAGCACTTCACCAGTACTAACACTCTATTCTAAGGACCTGTCGGACACAGATACCTAGGGACAATTCAGAATCATGCATGTCTTTGGATTATGGGAGGAAACCGGAATCCCTGGGGTAAACCTACACAGCACAAGGAGAATATGCAAACTCCACACAGAAAGGTTCCTACCCCTGCCAGCCTTGGGATTTGAATGTGGAACCTTCTAGCTGTTAGGCAACAGTACTAACCACTGTACCACCACACTGCCAATGACACGGATTTGTAGGACAGTGAACCATAACATCCTTGTTTGTGGGTAATGCACAAAGGACATCAAGATTGCTGCTCCAAAAAAAGTGGTACATCTTATCAACCGAAGTGATGAAATCTCCCGCTGTTAGCCAGTGACATGGCATTTGTGCAGTCATCAAGGAGTATCGTCAGCTCTGAGTCAATGTGCTGCTCCACATAATCCAATGGCTGCCAATCTGCTCACTCATCTTTCAGTTTATCATCTCCCTAAAGCTGGACTAAATTTGGGGTAAATGAAGCAGATTTCCATCGCTTTCCACATCCAGCATTCCTAGGTCCTGCCCTGGGCTCTCCATGTCCTAGCTTATCCTCGTCCAGTTCTAATAATAAAAGTATAACACTTTTTATTTGTAATGTACTCGAAAATTTTGAAACCAATTAAAGTGTTAGAGTAAAAACATGAGAACTGGGTTCTGACTCCCCTTCATTCTCAACACGCTGGCATTTACACCCACGTTTGTGCACTCTTGGATGTTGTGGCTCACTCTGATTCTCGCTGTTACTGTCTTCATTGACATGGTGATCAGCTTCTGCTGCATCAGGTGGTGAATAATCTTCATCAGAATCAACTTCTGGTGAATCAGATGGTGACTAATCATCTTCGGAATCATCAGGTTGTTTTTCCACAGGCATGAAGTCAAAATCACATGGAATGTCTCCATCCACAGCAGGATCACTCTCTTGACCATCTGATAAATCTTCAACCTCAGAGTTATGTACAAATGCCATGAGCAATTGTTCTGCTTTTGACAATGAAAGTTTTCCTTTAATGATAAAATCAACTCCAAATTCATATCAAAATCTTAACCAGAGGCAGTTGGCCAATATATGATGTAGCTGTCTAGCTAGCTAGCTAATTCTATGGTTGAACAAATGTACCATTTGCAAAAACACATTTCACTTGTAAACTCTTCTAAAAATTCCCAAGTTTATTACATAGCACAATCAATAACCTAATATTGTACAAATGCTCTGAAAGGAGTACTTAATATTTAAGTACTCAGTAGTTTGTTACTGTCTAATTTTTTTTATTTTAACTTTTATTTACACAGGGGAGGTCCATTGAGAGGCGAACTCTCTTTTTCAAGGACACCCTGTTGATATTCACACCTGGAAGCTGCCCAGTAAAACCGCAGACTAGCCTGTGGCCACTGAGCAGCTCCACTGGAGCAGTGTGGGTTATGGGGCTTGCTCAAGGGCACCACAGTGCGATTAATGAGGGTGGGGAAAACACTTCTGTTATCTGCACCACCCCGATCTGATCCTGCTGATCCAGGGATCAAAGCAACAACCCTCACCAGTCCACTTCCTTAACCATTAGGCCACCACTGCCCCATGTCAAATGTGTCAAATTTGCATACCATATGAAGTTACAGACGTTATAGTGCATAAACAAACTAGTTTCATTCATGAAATTTTGACAGAATTTTTGCCTTGCTCTTTTCTGTTGGGAGTGGCTGTAGACGTTTTTTACTGCCATCCCCTCCACCTTATTTTCACTGAAATGGGTGTAATGTTGTTATGTGACCACTAGAAGGTGCTGGTAGTGCCCATAAAGGAGGCCATTGGGTCAAAGCTGTAAAAAATCAAGAATCACGGTGCATTAAGGCAAACATGTAATGTCCTCGTATAAGCATGCAGGGTCTCAGGCTTATTTCTTGCCTCATATGTTTTCTGAAAGACTTTTCAAAGGTTCATGTTTGAGGTATCGGCAAAGATTTAATACTGACCTTCCGTGTTTACTAGTTTGAAAATCCAGGAACTTTCTTGTGATGTGCCACTGATAATTTATTTCTCACTAGCTTGTGTAATAAAGCAATGCTATGTAAGATTTTCCATCCATCCTTCCATCCATCTTCTACCGCTTTTCCGGAGGTCCGGGTCCCGGAGGCAGCAGTTCAAGCAGAGAAGCCCAGACTTCCCTCTCCCCAGGCACCTGCTCCAGCTCTTCAGGGAGGATACCAAGGTGTTCCCAGACCAGCTGGGAGACGTAGTCTCTCCAGCAAGTCCTGGGTCTGCCCCGGGGTCTCCTCCCACTGGGACGTGCCAAAAACACCTCAAGTGGGAGGTGTCCTGGAGGCATCCCTATCAGATGCCCACACCACCTAAACTGGCTACTTTCAATGTGGAGGAGCAGCGGTTCCACTCTGAGCTTCTCCCAGATGGCTGAGCTCCTCACCCTATCTCAAAGGGTGAGTCCAGCAATCCTATGAAGAAAGCTCATTTCAGCCGCTTGTATCAGCAATCTCATTCTTTTAGTCATTACCCAAAGCTCATGACCATAGGTGAGGGTAGGAACGAAGATTGACCAGTAAATCGACAGCTTTGCCTTACAGCTTAGCTCCCTCTTCACCACAACAGACCGGTACAATGTCCACATCACTGCAGATGCTGCTCCGATCCATCTGTCAATCTCTCACTCCATTCTCCCCTCACTTGTGAATAAAACCTCAAGATACTTAAACTCCTTCACTTGAGGCAGGAGCTTGTCCCCAACCTGGAGAGGACAATCCACCTTTTTCTGGCTGAGGACCATGGACTCAGACTTGGAGGTGCTTATTCTCATCCCAGCCGCTTTACACATGGCACCAAACCGTCCCAGCAAGAGCTGTAGGTCATTGCTGGATGAAGCCAACAGGACAACATCATCTGCAAACAACAGAGATGAGATTCTGTGGTCACCAAGCATGACACCCTCCATTCCCTGGCTGTGCCAAGAAATCCTGTCCATAAAAATTATGAACAGGATCGGTGACAAAGGGCAGCCCTGTCAGAGTCCAACTCTCACTGGGAATGAGTCAGACTGAGTGTTGGCAATACAAACCAAACTCTCAACGGTCGTGTAGAGACCGGATAGCTCGTAACAAGAAGTCCGATACCCCATACTACTGAAGCACCTTCCACAAAAAAAAAACCATGAGGGACGCAGGTGAATGCTGTGGTCGCGTACAATTTTCATTTTAGAATAATGTTTCCAAACTCATTTTGATGGTACATCAACGTTTAACCAGGTGAATGTCACTTCCCCCATAGCCTGACTCCACTAACTCCGACTTCAGTCCGTTACAGCTGTGATCCAGTCTTCACAGCAAGTTCCCATTCTAGTCAACATTCTATTCCTCACCTGGTCCAGATCATTGCGGAATGAATGCAGCTTGCCAGATCCAGATCGCTAAAAATAAGCCTACGCAATGAGTCTATTTTTGATGGATGTCAGATCCAGTGCACAAGGAAATGCCCCAATCTACTGTATTTAGTAACTGTTTGTTATTTTTTGAGGTCTGCTTCTCAACCTGGATGATAGTTGTTTACATTGCTAGCCTGCTAGCCTTGTTAGCACGTCCGTGGCAGGAGCCATGGGTAAATAACCCCGACACTCTGATTTAGTTACAAAGCTCCCGGTCCATCTGTCTGCAGTCTTATTTTCAATATAGTATACTCTCCAATGTCGATACTTTTACTCCAGTGACGGTAGAATCTCAAGACCATAACTAGCTAGTGCTATCCCTCAGACGCGACCATGCGAATGCACGTATTCATGTGTTTACATTAAATTTACATGTATCCACGCCACAAGAAAAATTCACTTTGCATTTGGCCTGAACACACCTTAAGAGATTCGAGACCAAAACTAGAACAAGATCGTCAAGCCTCACTGGGTAGTAGACAAGAAATGGGTCATTTGTTAGCCTAGCTTGGCCCAATCCAGGTTGAAGATAGGGTCCTGAGGGCAGAGTCCTCTCTGCTGGTTTGTGCCTGGGGTCTGGATCTGGAGGTTTTTTCAGAGGCTAGAGCCCTGTTTTGGGCCCATGGTTTAGGCTTGGTTTGAATCTTCTTTGGAGAGAGGGAACCATGAACAGCTGGCACTCTTTTTGGATGGAGTATTGAGGTCGGAAGGCAGCCAAAAGAAGCCTTATGCTAAAAAAAAAGTGTGAGCACACTATTCGTGTGGAGGTACAATTTGTGTTTTAGAGAAAAATATGAAAATTACAAAACTTAAATTGCTTTTTTTAAAAGAGTAAATTAGCGATCAGCCTTCAATTGGTGTAATGGTTCTTCTTAGGAAAAAACATCAGACTCAAAGAAAAATTTAGAAGTGCAAAAAGTGTACACAAAGGAAGGAGCCTAACAATAAAGAACTGAGGTTACCTTGTGAAGATCAGCAATGGAAAAGGCAGACACGGAGGCCCCAAGGGCCAGAGACCAAAAAGAATGAGTTCCTTCTTTCAGGCTTCTATAAGCAGTCTGGCATGCCCAGACAGGGCAGCTTTACAGCGACCCTTACCAGTCAGAGTGGCTGAGTGACTTCTCCCCGCATGCAAATCAGTAGATTGTAAGATGTGCACACAAAACCAAGTACTCAAAATATGACAAACATAAAAAGACTAAACACACTGATGCTCACATATGACTGATGCATGTTTACCTACAAAAGTGTTACTAACTTTCCTAAGATTGATCTATTAATTTTCAACTTTGGTCTCATAAATCTGCAACTTCTTCCTTATACATTTGTGGCCTTTTTCTCAAAGATTTGACTTTCTTCTCATAAATTTACAACTTTTTTTCCTGTAAATGTTAAACTTTTTCTCATTAATTTGCAACTTTGTTCTCATAAATCTGCATTTTGTTTTCTAATTAATTTGCCACTTCTTTCTCATAAATGTGCAACTTTTTCCTTATAAATTTGCAACATTTTTTCCTCAGAATTTTGCGACTTTTTACTCATAACTTTGCTTATTTTTTTGTTGTAAATTTGCAAATTTTCCCAAGTAACTTTTCAGCTTTTCTCAAAAATTTGTGACCGTTTTCCTCATAAATTTACAACTTTTTTTTGTGTAAAATTTCAACTATTTCTCATTAATTTGCAACTTTGTTCTCATAAATCTGTAATTTTTTTCTCATTAATTTGCATCCTTGTTCTTGTAAATTTACAACTTTTTCCCTCATAAATCAGCCCTTTTTGAAGAGAGTTCCTTCCCTGTTTGTAAATCTGGTTCTGCAGTAATCAATCCTTGAGCTCTTTTGACCAAAACATGTCAGACATTTCATCATCAGCACCGGAAACTGTCAAGATGTAGAAAAAGTTCGTAATAGGTGCTCTTCAAGGTAAACTCAATAGTCAGTCGGAGCAACTATTTCCAAAAACATCCAATATCCTCACCCCATTCCACCTTCATCTTTCTTTACCTTTATCAACATTCAGCATCTGTGTGAAATTTTGCTAAAACTACATCTGGCCTTTCATCTGAACATGCATATTATAAAATAAATATCCATTCCTACCCTCACATATCAGTAGATAAATAGCTATTTTTATGCTGATAACGATGTGAGCAGTGTAGAGAGCCAACAAGTCTTTTTATAGATTAGACTCTTTGAATCGTCCTTGACAGCATAAGGGTTTCTGAGAATAGCTGAACAAATTGATTTGTATATTTCTTCTCCTATTATGTAAATAGAAGGAATACACTTAAATGCGCTGAGATGTCCATGCACCACAATTGGCCTTGCTCTAAACTGTAGCAATTTCTATTCTCTTATCTTTATAAAACAACACAGCATTACTGTGTAAATGTTTCTAAATGGTTCAGCCTTGTCGTTTTTTTGTCACCAGACTTTGGTCTTTAGAAGCTGATCCATAAGGTGTGCTGGATACATATCTGCTGTTCACTGATTCACTTAAAAAAGAGTGATCTTAAAGCATTGCTTCCCAACCTGAGACTGGGGCACCAGCTGGAAGAACTAGAGATCACCAGATGTGTTGGGGCAACTTTGTCTGCTCTGAGGTTGGGAAAAATATATTTGTGTAGGTTAAACACTAGTAGCTCAGGAGGTAGAGCAGGTTGTCCAATAACTGGAGGGTTAGTGGTTCAAGTCTTGCTCTCCCCAGCCATCCTGCTGTTGTGTCCCTCGGCTAGACACTTTACCCACCTTGCCTTGAGTGTCTGTGACACTGGGTATAAATGTTCAGTAGTGATTGGAGAGGCCATTGGCATGGACTAGCAGCCACGTTTCCATCAGTCTGCCCCAGGGCAGCTGTGGCTACAGTAGTAGCTTATCAGTGTCTGTCTGTGGAGTGAATGAATAACACAGGGTTACAAAAATATTTTTTTTTAAGTTGTCTGTTTTTTTCAACTGATTTAAGACAATTTTGCACCACTGAATCTGAAAATGACATTTGTTTCTCTTGATCAGGTGCTAAGCAAAAACCTGTACTTACTTAGTACTTACTTAGTACTGTGCATGTACTTACCATTATATAAAGGTAAGCACATGTAAATTGAATGTTATGTCATCATTGTTCAAAATTCAGAGAAGTTCAAGACATAAAATAGAATTTTGCATCATATAAAGTGAAAATACCCGTACATGTAAACAAACGTATAAAACAGTATGTGGCCATAATTCAAAAAGTTGACCTGATTGAGCAAAACCAATGTGATTTTTAGATTCAGCACATCAAAATTGTCCTAAATCCACTAAAAAAAAACTTAGACAATAAATTTGGTGTTGACCAGTGTGATCAGCGTTTACATTTAATTTGTTTATTTTCGGTAAAATGCTCCCATATTTTGGAAAGTTTTGGCCTCTTCTGTGATTTTCTGTCTTCTGTATCACCATGATGCACTGCTGTTCTTCTTCGCTGGAACAGTAAAACTGGACATTTCCGCAGTATGCATATAAACTTTAAGATTAAATGATTTGTCAACAATAAAAATTTGCATTGACAAATTATGATCGACATTGTCAATGACTGACTAATCGTTGCAGCCCTAGTGTGTGAGCACACTTGTCTGTGTTTATGTGCACCAGAGTTCTGCCCTACTGCATGATACCAGAATGCAGGGAGAAGAGACAGAAATGAGCTGCTGTTGTGTAAATAAGATAGATGTACGTTATCGATCCCAAACTGGAAATAACGTAAGGATATTTAGTTTGTTTAAAGTGACACTGGCAAAAATCAAGTTTTTTTTCTGTTGTTAACATGTCTGTAACATGTTTTTTTGTGACTTGCAAGACATATCAAGCACAAAATCTCACCACAATCCCAGGTGTGTGTGTGTGTGTGTGTGTGTGTGTGTGTGTGTGTGTGTGTGTGTGTGTGTGTGTGTGTGTGTGTGTGTGTGTGTGTGTGTGTGTTTTGGGGGGGGGGGGGTTGCTGTCAATTTCCAGTTTGGTAACGCCCCCCCTGAAACAGGCGAGTTTGGACAGACCATTAGTACCTACATAATTATTCATGCAGCCTGATTGGTGATATTAACCACTCAGATGGATACTCTTGACTACCTTGGGGGAAGAGGGAGGAGCTGAGGAGCACCAGGAGTGAGGCAGAGTGAGCTGGAGTAACAGCAGAGAGAGCGAGGCAGAGAGGCGGGGGGGTGATATGAATGTCTCGCACAGCCACATTCAAATCGAGCTGCTCTTGGCTCACTTCGCCAGTGGACAGGGTGCCACACTGTGAGCTGAGAGTAGCCACATTCAAATCGGGTCCCCTCCCTCCCCTCTCTGCTCAGTCGCCGGCAGATGGGGGACTGGTTGTTGGTAAAAAGTAAACACATATCTGGAAACTACACATTTATCTCTCACCTCGACTGTTTTCAGAAAAATGTTTCTCTTTTTACTTTTGAAGATATGGGCAAAACTTTAACGGCCGGAAGCATCTTGAACAGATTAGCAGCCCACCCACCAGGAGTTGCAGCGACCAATCACGTGTAACCCCTGCAAGCTCGGAGCGTGGTGACCAATGACGTGCAAGCCCTGCAGGCCACCAATTGGAATATTCATAGATCTGCGCATACTTATGGTGCATCTGGAAAGTATTCAGTGCTTCACTTTTTCCACATTTTATGTTACAGCCTTATTCCAAAAGATATTAAATTCATTTTTCCCCTCGAAATTCTACAAAGAATACCTTATATTGACAACGTGAAAAAAGTGGGGGGTTTTTTTAGATTTTTGCAAATTTATTAAAAGTTAAAAAAAAAAAACAACTAAGAAATCACATGTACATAAGTATTCACAGCCTTTGCCATGAAACTCAAAATTAAGCTAAGGTGCATCCCCTTTCCACTGATCATCCTTGAGATGTTTCTACAGCTTTACTGAAGTCCACCTGTGGTAAATTCAGTTGATTGGACATGATTTTGAAAGGGACACACCTGTCTATATAAGGTCCCACAGTCACAGTAACAGTGCATTTCAGGGCACAAACCAAGCATGAAGCCAAAGGTCTAGCGTATTTAGGTTAATGGGTTTAGAGAGGGTTTATTGTTGGTACAAGTATTAATGTGAGTAGGAATAAAGATTTATTTTCATTACCAGCACATTAGCTCGTTGGGGCACCAGTCCAGATACTGGACAATTTTATTAACAATTCTTTATTTGTACCAATTAGGAATCGGTCTCAAAAAAAAAAAAAAAAAAACCTTGTGAGTTCTTGTCTGCTGATAATCAAGAGGATGGACATGAAATCAAACAATAACTCCCATATGTCTTTCAATAATTTAATAAGAAATGTCAGAATAGATTAACACATTTGGATGATTTTAAGACAAAGAATTCAACATGTATCATGGGCATCATAGATGATTATTGAATTATTGAGCATCACATGTGGATCAAGCATTTGTGGAACCAAAGAAACCATAGTTTAACTTGGCAGTATGCTGGAAATTGGAAGACCATAAAAATAGCATTGGATAAGAAAAGTGGATGCAATTTTATGAAGAAAATGATGATTAAACTATAAAAGGAAAATTGGTGTTACTCTGAAAAGGAAGGTAGATTAATGAAAAGACAAAATGCATTTGACATTCTGAAGGGACTTTGCAAATCTGTAGGTTTAAAGGGCCTATACCAGGAATATTCTGAAGAATTAAGTCTAAATTGAACAACAGACTGTCAGCCACAGAGTCAGATCACATCCCTGGTGGCAGCAGGGTCCCCACATCCCATCAGAGTCAAACTGAGACAAACACAAGCCACAGATTTGTTTCTTCCGATGTATTGTGCCTTGAATGAGTTGGTTTAGGCTTAGAAAAAACAAAATCTTCTTTCATGGTAATTTAAAGAAAACAAAATAAGGAAAAGTGAATTTTAAAGAAAAAGAATTTTCACAGGGCATGGAAACTCTGGGCCTACTTGAAAATAGAAAAAGAAGGGGAGAGCAGAGAAGTCTGCTCCTTACAGCTTGACTACCCCCCCCAAAAAAACTCAAACAAGGGGAAAGTTTTTTCGGGTGTGGCAGAATTTCACTGGCTTTAATGAAAACTGAGCTGAACCAATTACATGGAGTTTCGTTTGCTCAGCCGAAGCCATAAACGGCCTAAAAAGGAGATGCAGTGAAGCCTGGAACTCTACTGATCAGTCAAAGTCCAGCTATGGTCTCCTAAAGAGAAGAGAGAGGAGGGGGAGAGACATATATGAAAAGTGAGATCCTCCTAAAACACATATGTTGGCTATGAATGCATAAATTCATTAAACATTAGTGACTGAGATATTCTACTCAATAATAAGGGAACAAACAATGTGTCTACAGTGTAACTGTGATTAATTTGTGATAGTAAGCATGCAAAAGTTAATTTCCTCCTGAAAATAAAGCAACATATCAAATCATATCAATAAAAGCATTTCAAACCACACTTGTCCATTCCAAAGTTCAGCCAGGTCTTCAGTAGCGGATAGTGTCATGAGAGAAAGAATATGAATTAATTCATTTGAACCAAAGGGGTTGACCCTACAAAGGAATTCTCTGTAGACCTCCAAAACAGAATTGTCTCAAAGCACAAATCTGGGGAAGGGTACAGAAAAATTTCTGCTGCTTTGAAGGTCCCAATGAGCACAGTGACCTTCATCATCCGTAAATGGAAGAAATACGGAACCACCATGACTCTTCCTAGGGCTGGCCAGCTGTCTAAACTGAGCAATCAAGGGAGAAGGGCCTTAGTCAGGGAGGTGACCAAGAACCCGATGGTCACTCTGTCAGAGCTCCAGCATTCCTCTGTGGAGAGAGAACCTTCCAGAAGGACATCTCTGCAGCAATCCACCAATCAGGCCTGTATGGTAGAGTGGCCAGACAGAAGCCACTCCTTAGTCGAAGGCACATGGCAGCCCACCTGGAGTTTGCCAAAAGGCACCCGAAGGACTCTGACCATCAGGAACAAAATTCTCTGGTCTGATGAGACAAAGATTGAACTCTTTGGCATGAATGCCAGGAGTCATGTTTGGAGGAAACCAGGCATCGCTCATCTCCAGGCCAATACCATCCCTAGAGTGAAGCAAGGTGGTGGCAAAATCACGCTGTGAGGATGTTTTTCAGTGGCAGGAACTGGGAGACTAGTCAGGACAGAGGGAAAGATGAATGCAACAATGTACAGAGACATCCTGGAAAAACCTGCTCCAGAGCGCTCTTGACCTCAGACCGGGGCGACGGTTCATCTCTCAGCAGGACAATGACCCTAAACACACAGCCAAGATATCAAAGGAGTGGCTTCAGGACAACTCTGTGAATGTCCTTGTGTGGCCCAGCCAGAGCCCAGACTTGAATCCAGTTGAACATCTCTGGAGAGATCTGAAAATGGCTGTGCACCGACGCTTCCCATCCAACCTGATGGAGTTTGAGAGGTGCTGCAAAGAGGAATGGGGGAAACTGCCCAAAGATAGGTGTGCCAAGCTTGTGGCATCATATTCAAGAAGACTTGAGGCTGTAATTGCTGCCAAATGAGCATCAACAAAGTATTGAGCAGAGGCTGTGAATACTTATGTACTCGTGATTTTTTTTTTTAAATTTTAATAAATTTGCAAAAATCTCAAACTTTTTTCACGTTGTCATTATGGGAAATTGTATGTAGAATTCCGAGAAAACAAGTGAATTTAATCCATCTTGTAATAAGGCTGTAACATAACAAAATGTGGAAAAATTGAAGTGCTGTGAATACTTTCTGGATGCATTGTCAGTAGATGCAAGATTTAAATTCATTCTAAGGCAATGAAAAAAAATTTTTGTCAGTAAAAAGCCACAGTATACTATTTTGGGCAATACATATTCATTTTTGAGGTGGTTTTAGAGCCGCCGGAGTGCATCTGTAATAAAAGGACAAGGTAAAGACTTGTGCTACAGTGAATATGCACCTTAAAATAACTTCTGTTGTGATCTGGTGTTATATAGAAAAATAAAATTAAATAAAATTAACTTGACATTCTAGGGGGGCGGGGGGTCCGTTGGGGGGTCCCCCCAATCTATCAATTGTAAAGTATCTTTGAGTGTTCATGAAAAGCGCTATATAAATCCGATGTATTATTAAGTATCCAACTGGCTGTAGTGCTATGATTTATTTTTTTTTTTGAAAAGTAAAAAATTGTAAGATTAATGAGAAATAAGTTGTAAATTTACATGAAAAAAGTTGCAAATTAATGAGAAAAAAAAAATATATATAGTGGTCTGTTGGTAGAGCATCCACCCCACAGCCAGGAGGTTGTGGTTCAAGCCCCAGCTGCATCTAATCAAAGGTCATAAAACTTGTACTTTCTGCCTTCTATCTTGGTGTTCAGCGTTGTTGGGTCATAGGTCATCATATTGTTATTTTTTTCCTCAGCCTTTATTTCTTCTGCTCTACTTTTGTTTGGTGTATTTTAGGAAATTTTCATGAGAAGGTGAGTTAAACAGTAAGAGGTCAAGAGGGCAGTGTGGAGCAATTTGGGTTTGTACGCGTGGCAACTGAGCAGGCAGAGGTTTCATTAGGTAGTTACCCTGAGCAGCTGGTGTTTTGTTTGCTCAGTGTTTGCAGAGAGCAGGTTTCCTTGAAGCCTGGGTGACCACAGAGACACAGCTGGTGAGGTTTGCATTTTATTTAAGCTAATTAGGACATTGGTAATGTAACGTGAGGGAAAATGTGCAATTTCAGTTTATGTAATGGTATATTTGCAGGTTACAGGTGTGATTAACTCAAGTACTTGTGTTTAGTGATATTAAAACCAAGGCCTCATGAAACAATGAGCAACTTTGAAGCAGTAGCTTCATGAGTGACAGTGTATGAAACATCTAATAAAGACTGCCATCTAGTGACTGACTGTCAGAACTGCATCAGAGTTGAAAAACCTGAAAAAAAAATGTCAATTTTTTTTTGAGCATTTGGCGAGGTCTATTCAAAACTGGATGGCAGGAACAAACAATACAAAGCAAACAAAAAAACTTAATTCCCTCTCAAACTTCCTGTGAGCCCTCAAGTCACGTGATGTGACCGACATAACAGGGCCGCGCTTGCTACGGTCACATGACTGTGGGCATGCTCGGCACTCTGCTCACGACACTTACGCATTATATTGCTCAAGTCAGTGTTGAGTGGGCCGTGTCGAGCATAACATCACTACTTGTGTTGGTGTTAGTTTGAATTAATTGTGCAGCTCCGTGTGGCAAATTGTTTGCAATTAAGGAAGAGTGGTTCTTTATTTAGCATTTAATGGTGCAAGTGTGGTTAAAAAAAATGAGTTTGTGCAGTGCTTAATTTAATTTAGTAATGTGAAAGGTTTCTTATCTGGATGAGTAAGTTCAAGTAGTTTGTGACAAATTAAATAACCATCGCAAATAAGTACAATTATTTTACTTTATTTGACTTAATAAGTCACACTCACTAGGGGCGCCACACGAGTCGGCTGCCTTTTGCAACAGCGGCTCGATTCCGAGTCTTTTTCCCTTCCTCTCTCTTTTGATCCGTCTTTTTTTTTTTTTTTTTTTTTTTTTTTTTTTTTTTTTTTTTTTCACCCCACTTATATCACGGACACACAGATCGTCCTAAATGTCTCCTGAGCCGGTGGACGGAGCCACTGTCTATAGCAGGATACGATACAGCAGAGAACAGCTGCTAGCATTCAACCGCCACCCGGTCCCATTGGAAATACTCGACATACCGAGAGAACTGAGGCGAAAACGCCGCGGCTGCCGGGCTGGAGTAAGGCGGAGGACAAAAAATATAAGGTACAGACCCTCCCTTCCATCTGTTGTCATGGGAAATGTACGGTCGATACTGGGAAAGTTAGATGAGCTAGCGGCTATCTCCCGTTATGATAGCACATACCGGGAGTGCTCTCTCCTTTTGTTTACTGAGACGTGGCTAACTGAACTAGCAGCAGATGCTAACATTGAGCTGGAGGGTTTTCACATGATACGAGCTGACCGAACACCAGACAGTGGCAAGGCTAGGGGCGGTGGAGTGATCATGTATGTTAACAACAACTGGTGCAGACCGGGACATATCACTGTTAAACAACGACACTGCAGCAAAGACATTGAGTTGCTAGCTGTTAGCATGAGGCCTACATATCTCCCGAGAGAACACTCACACGTGATCTGCATTGTTGTTTATGCAAATCCGACGGCGAACGCTGGGACAGCACGTGACGTCATCCATTCAGTAACCAGCAGGCTGCAGACAGAACACCCAGATGCTCTTCTCCTCATCTCAGGCGATTTCAACCATGTTTCACTGTCTCCCATTCTACCCACGTTCACCCAGTATGTCACATGCCACACTAGAGACAATAAAACACTGGATTTATTCTACGCAAACACTAAGGAGGCGTACACCTCATCACAACTACCCCCACTCGGGAGATCGGATCACAACTTGGTTCATCTCCGGCCGGTGTACAAACCCCTAGTGCACAGACAACCTCCGGCCATGCACACTGTGGAGTTATGGTCTGAGGAGACAATGGACACCCTAAAGGGCTGTTTTGAAGCCACCGCCTGGAAGCAGCTCTGCGATCCACATGGTGAGGACATCGATGGCCTCATTCACACCTTCACGGGCTACCTCAGCTTCTGTGTGGACAAATCCGTTCCCACCAAGACCATACGGCGTCACTCAAACAACAAACCCTGGATCAACCCTGAGATTAAAACACTTCTGAGAGAGAAGAAGAGGATCTTCAGGTCAGGGAACAGGGAGATGCTGAAGTCCGTACAGAGGGAGCTGAGGAGAAAGATCAGAGAAGGCAAGGACAGCTTCAGGAAGAAGATGGAGGACAAGCTGCAACAGAGCGACATCAGCGGGGTCTGGAGAAACCTCAAAACCATCTCGGGGCTCCAGAATACCTCCCCCCAGGCCACAGGGGGCAGGGAGTGGGCGAACAACCTGAATCTGTTTTTCAATAGATTTGACCAACCGCCCTCCCCCCTGACTGCACAACAACCACTGCTGCCTCTAAAGAAATCAAGTCCTGCTGCCCACTCCCCACTCTACCAACACCCCCCCACTCCCAACACACAGCCCCCCATCCTGACCCTGACCAGGACCCAGGTGAGGACGGAGCTGAGGAAGATCAAGGCGAGGAAGGCGCCGGGACCGGACGGCATCAGCGCAAAGCTCCTCAAGTCCTGTGCAGACCAGCTGTGTGGGATTGTGACGTATATCTTCAACATGAGCCTGAAACTGGGGAGGGTACCACAGCTGTGGAAAACATCTTGTGTGGTACCTGTACCAAAAACTTCCCACCCCAAAGACCTGAACAGCTACAGACCGGTGGCCTTGACGTCCCACTTGATGAAGACCCTGGAGAGACTGCTCCTTGCTCACCTCCGCCCCCTGGTGGAACCAGCGATGGATCCACTCCAGTTCGCCTACCAGCATGGCATTGGGGTGGAGGATGCGGTGATCTTCCTCCTTCACCGTTCTCTGTCCCACCTGGAGAAGCCCGGGAATATGGTGAGGATCATGTTCTTTGACTTCTCCAGTGCTTTCAACACCATCCAACCGATGATCCTGAAGGACAAGCTGCTGCGCGCAGGGGTGGACCAGCACCTGTCATCATGGATCCTGGACTACCTCACGAACCGGCCTCAGTTTGTGAGAACCCGGGACTGTGTGTCCGACACGATCATCAGTAGCACGGGGGCCCCCCAGGGAACGGTGCTGGCTCCCTTCCTGTTCACTCTTTATACTGCGGACTTCTCACACAACACAACACACTGCCATCTACAGAAGTTCTCTGATGACTCTGCGATCGTTGGCCTCATCTCCAATGGAGATGAAGCTGAGTACAGAGGGCTTATCCAGGACTTCGTGGACTGGTGCCATCGGAACTGCCTCCAGATCAACGCGAGGAAAACTAAGGAGCTGGTGGTGGACTGCCGCAGGCATGGGCAGCCCCTCACAGTACCAGTAAATATACAGGGAACAGACATCGAGATGGTGACATCCTATAAGTACCTGGGTATTCATCTGAACAATAAACTAGACTGGTCACACAATACTGATGCACTCTACAAGAAGGGACAGCGCAGGCTGTTCCTGCTGAGGAGACTCAGGTCTTTTGGTGTACAAGGGGCGCTGCTGAAGTCATTCTATGACACGGTGGTGGCATCAGCCATCACTTTTGGAGTGGTCTGCTGGGGCAGTGGCATTACTGCAGCCGATAGGAAGAGACTGAACAAACTGATTAAGAAAGCTAGCTCTGTCCTGGGGCAGCGCCTTGATCCGATGGAGGAGATAGGAGAGAGAAGGACGGTGGCTAAACTGTCATCTCTGCTGGAGTCCGAGTTCCACCCTATGCAGGACATACTGAATGCACTGAGGAGCTCATTTAGCAGCAGACTACATCATCCCAGGTGCACAACCGAGAGGTTTCGTAGGTCCTTCCTACCAACGGCTGTCAGACTGTACAACCTAAGCAGGGCTGCTCGCAGAGATAGCAAAAAAGACGTAACAAACTAATAGTTTTTTGAATGCAGAAGATGCAATAGACTTACACAGTGGTCCTCTCCGGCATACAACTAGGAGCATGCCGGTCGCTATGGAGGGTGAGAGTGTGTATGGGCACATAATCATACCATGCAGGATAGCTGGGTAGACGGTTATGCTGTTTCATTCCATCTAGCGGCAATGCTCTGCACTGTGTGTGTTTATATATTTGCATATTTGTTCCGTCTAGCTGCAATGCTCCGTACTGTGGGTGTTTATATATTTATATATCTACATGTTATTCCATCTAGCTACATTGCTCCGCACTGTGTGTGTTTATATACTTGCATATTTATTCCACCTAGCTGCAATGCTCCGTACTGTGGGTGTTTATATATTTACATATTTATTCCATCTAGCTACAATGCTCTGCACTGTGTGTTCATATATTCATATATTTATTCCATCCAGCTACAATGCTCTGCACTGTGTGTCTGTGTGTGTGTGTATATATATATATTTTATAGTAATACGTACATATGTTTATTAGCTGCTCTTGCTTGCTTGTTTTTTTTTTTTTTTTTTTTTTTTTTTTTTTTCTTGCCTTCTGATTGTTGCTCTGAGTGTTGCTATCCCTGTGCTGTTGCAATCCTGGAATTTCCCCGTTGTGGGACTAATAAAGGCTTATCTTATCTTATCTTATCTTAATAGATTTGGAAAAAAATTAAAAACTGAATTAGGGTACTTGAGTTTAATTCTTATGAGTTTATTAACTTCATATGTTATTTTTCTTATTTCTCTTCAAGGTTATCAACCTACAACTAATCCTGTGTTTGAACTTGTTTAAAAATAAATGAAGGAAAAATGATGAGTGGAGTTGTCCAGCGTCCTCTGTTGGTTGCCATGCCTAGTCAAGTTTAAGCTGGCACTGAGGGAAATTTTCAAATAACTGGACAAGCATAAATGGAATTGGGAAAGGAAAGTTTGTTACCTAGCCACAGGGGGAAGCACAGAACCAGTGTACTAGTGTGGGAGGGTTGCATCAGGAAGGGCATAAAATGCCCCCAAATTCCTTGCCAAATCAAATACGTGGACATATGATCTACTGTAGTGACCCTGGTAGGGAGCAGCCAAAAGTGTATGTGTGTGTCACAGGTAAGTTTTCGATTTATCCTAGTTTTTAAAAAAAAAAAAAAAAAATCAATTTGAAGAAAGTGAGTATCTGGATACCACATCTGTATATCAAATGCCAAGGAGCTGCTATCAGGTAACTGCATATCTGGGTGCAGTACTAGTATACTTAAAACATATTAAAGCACATTTTGGTTTGCATATAAATAGTTGTAATGAGCCACTTTATTCCTTTGGTGCCCGGGACCTGTTGGTTGGGCTTTGTCACCAGGTGT
The DNA here is from genome assembly GCA_020510985.1 of Pholidichthys leucotaenia. Lineage (NCBI taxonomy): Eukaryota > Metazoa > Chordata > Actinopteri > Cichliformes > Pholidichthyidae > Pholidichthys > Pholidichthys leucotaenia. The sequence goes on from CM035846.1 coordinate 73,921,839, forward strand.
TTGTTTGGGACCTCCTTGGTCTCCCATTCCTCTTGCCAAGCTGTCTGGATGGTGAAGTCAGCTGGGGGAGGGTTTTTCCAAATCGGCCGTCTGGAAGGAAGTCGGGCAGTGGGTGGAGTGTAGATATCTGCATGGATTGGTAAGTGAGGAAAATCTTTGGCTTTTTGAAGCATCCTTTGAGTTAGTGCTGCTCGCCGGATGTGTGGGGGGGCTATGTTTGACAGTACAGGGAGCCAGGGGAGTGGTGTTGAACGGATTGTCCCAGTTATGGTTCTCATGGTTGTGTTGAGCTGGGTGTCTACGTAGTGTGTGTAGGATGACCTGGACCAGACAGGGGCACAATATTCTGCTACAGAGTATGAAAGGGCCAGTGCTGAGGTGCGCAAGGTGGAGGCTGCCGCCCCCCCCATTTTGCACCAGCGAGCCTTTCGGCTTTGGGACTGTGACTAGGATTCTTCTTTGACTTGGCACTGAGGCGTCGTCTCTTCAAATTTAGTCTGCTGGTAGGATCATTAGCTTCCCCGGGCAAGCCCGGGTACTGGCGGAGGGCGCGACGAGAACGCTGATCCATTGCCCTCCTGGGCACCAATCTCCCAAGGAGACAGTGGTCTACACTCAATCGCTTCAGGACTGGACATGGCCCCTGCTCAGCCAGCCTTCACAGATGGGGCAGTAGCCCTAGCCCACTGTGCGCATGTGGAGAGGAGCAAACAATGGAACACATCATAGAGGCTTGCCCGCTCCAAAGACTGGAAGGAGGATTACACACCCTCCATACAGCAAACCAGGAGGCAACTGCTTGGCTTGAGGACTTTGCATTCGCTAAATAAATAAATAATTCCTTTGGTTCACATTTGCAGACGGGATTGCGTGTGTGTGTGTGTGTGTGTGTGTGTGTGTGTGTGTGTGTGTGTGTGTGTGTGTGTGTGTGTGTGTGTGTGTGTGTTAGGGGGGTCCATGAGAAAGGTTGGAAAGTAGCCTATTTAGATAAATATTCTACATAATTTAAAATATTTTTTACGTGTTGAGCATGTGAGGGAATGACAGGTTTCTCCTGAAGCTCTAACCCTGCATGTTATAATTAAATTGTATTTAAATGCAAATCATAAATAATAAATCTGCTTGTTGTTTGATTTCAGTGAAGCCATCGGTGCCGGAGTGCTGGCTGCAGGGAGGGAAGCTGGTGGGCCAGCCGGTGTCTCTGCACTGCAAATCTGCCAAAGGCTCCGCTCCCCTCAAATACACGTGGAGGAGGGAAAGAGGGGGTCCCACACCAGCTGTAGCCTGGCAGGGTAAGTCTGACCTCTGCTGATGTCACCGTGATACTGCACATCAAAGGGCATATGTGTGTGTAGGTGTGTGTGTGTGGCTTGGTGTGAGACTTGGAGGGAACGACCCAAACTCCCACCTGAGCACTGCAGGAGATCAGTCTTGAAGCCGTCACTTCTTCCAAATAAAAAAAAAAAAAAATGTTGATGCATTTAAGTCTTATTTTTTGCAGATGTACTTTTATCCCTGTCCCAGCCAGCCTGTCCATGTGGGTCCCACCAAAGGTTAAACCTGGGCTGCTTTATGGGTCCCATGTGGGCTGCTCTGCGGGTTCCATGTTGGCCTCATCTGTTTGCCCACATGAACTTTACCCATGTACCCATTTTCAACTTATTTTCTTGTCAATTTTTCTTCTAAATTGATGCATTTTCTTAAAGATTTCAGACTTTCTCACAAACTTGCATCTTTTTCTCATAAATTTGTGGGTTTTTTTCTTGCAAATTTGTTATTTTTCTCGTCTTTTTCTCGTCTCCTAAATATTCACTTTTTTCTCATAAATGTCCAACTTTTTTTCTAGTAAATTTGTGACTCTTTTCTCATAAATTTGCCACTTTTTTGTAAATTTTTCACTTTTTCTGATAAATTTTCACATTTTTCCTCATGACTTTGTAACTTTTTTCTGGTAAATTTGCTAAATGTTTCTTGTAAGTTTGTAACTCAAGGGATTTTACATTTTTTTTTCTTGTAAATTTGATTTTTTTTTTCTCCTAAGTTTTTCCCTTTTTTGTCATAAATGTCCAAATTTTCTCTAGTAATTTTGATTCTTCTCATAAATTTGCTACTTTTTTTGTAAATTTTTCACTTTTTTCTTATAAATTTTTAAATTTTTTACTCATAGATTTGTAACTTTTTTCTGGTAAATCTAAATTTTTCTTGTAAGTTTCAAGTAGGTTTACATTTTTTCTATTTCTCCTAATTTATCACTTTTTTTCCTCAAATTTGTAGTTTTTAGTAAATTTCTAACTTTTTTTCGCATAAATTTAATTTTTTTGTAAATTTGTCACTTTTTCTTGTAATTTTTCACTTTTTTTCTCCTAAATTTGTGACTTCTTTCACGTAATTTGACCTATGACACCAGTGTTGCTGAGAACTGCTCACCCCCATCAAACCATGTGGGGCCCAGATGGGTTTAAAGTGGGTAAATGGTACCACAGGTAAAGTCCATGTGGGCAAACACAGACGGGACCAACGTGGAACCTGCAGGCAACCCACATGGGACCCAGAAGACAGGCCAGCTTAAACCAATGGTGGGGCCCACATGGGCATGCTGGCTTGGTGTGGTATCTGAAATGGTACCGATTATCAGATATTTTTCCAGGTACTGGTATCAGTTTAAACATTCTAGTAATGAATAGTCTTCCCTGCTTTAATGTGCATGTTTCATTCTCTCAGACAGTGCAACTGGAGAGCTGAAAATCAGCAACCACTCACAGAGCTTTGCAGGAATCTACCTTTGTGAGGTGAACAACGCCGTCGGAGCAGAACACTGCAGGATCAGTCTAAAAGCCAGCCACCGTAAGACATTCCCTCTGATCACTCGCATCACACATGAGGTGCAAAGCATGACTCACACATGAGCTGATGGAAAGACCTGGATTTGAGATGTCATCCTCTTAAGTTCTTCTTTCTCTTTGTCACCATCTCTCCGTTGCTGTTATTCACACACTGGCTTCCAGCCTCAGGGTTTTATTTTCTACGTTCCATGCTCAGTTCTCTGGGAAATGGGGCTGTGCCCAAATATATGATTATCTACATATGCACTGGTTTTCAAATTTACTATTTGGATATTGACCCTCCACCCCAACCCTCCTCCCCCCACCAGCTCAATTTTCTTCTTCTTCTTTTAGATTTGATTGGCGGTTGGCAACCAGCTTACAGGTGCATTACCGCCACGCACTTCACTCTATCATCACTCTATACAGTATATCTTGGCCCTTGGCCACTATTCTCACCAGCTCAATTTTAACAAATGTTACAGGACATTTGTAGGTAAATTTTTAATTTACTTTTTTCCTACCAAAACTAACAAAATATTTTTTCTTAAATCCATCAAATCCAATAGAAAAATTTCACATTTGCAAGAAAAAAATGTTATGATAAAATCATAAAAATACCAAAAAGTCACAAGCTTAAATGGACAAATTTGCAAAAAAAAAAAAAAAGTTCAAATTTGTATCATCCAAATTGAAAATTTGAAAACAAAAGCCATAACTTCACAAGAAAATCTGTATAAAAAATTACAAAGAAAAATGTATATGTGTACATGTTACAAATTTGTAAGAAAAAAAATCTGAATTTTACACAAAATTGGGAAAAAGCAAGAAAAAAGTTGCAGATATACATAAAGTTCCAAATTTATAGGAAAGCCCACTGAACAAAATATTGAGATATTCAGCCTGGATTGCATCCGATTATTTAAACCCCTACAACTGGTATTCAGGACAGCCCTCCAGTGCGTTGACCAATCAGATACACCCTCTGTGTTCTCAGCAGCCAGACCAATGGGAGTCTTTTCCCTGGCACAGAGCTCTCTATTGGTTTTGCACTCTCAATCATTTTCTGTCACTCCACCAGGTTATACCTCATCCACTGGCAGATATTTGAGTTGAGGGGTGTAATGTAGTTATTTATTGTTCATATATTGTATTACACATGGAGCTTTTATTTGTGTGGCATGGGGAGGTGGCTCCGCCTTCCGATCCCGCCAACCCCCTGGGTATAAGAAGGGCTGCAGGTAGGGGGGGGCAGTCTTTTCCACCTTTACCTCTGCCAGCGGCTGCAGGTGTAGTTAGGTGCACTGCGCCCTGTGTAATGATAAACATGTGTTCAGCTCCTCTGCTGGTCTCCTCCTTGACTCCAACTTCAGACATAACAAGTGAAAGAGAAAATGTTAAAACACCCTATGCTTATCTCACAATATTAAATTTATGTAAAATCTTGGATCGGATTCTTAATTCAAGTTTGCTTTAAAGGCTAATGAGTTTCTACCAAATGTAATTGAAATAGGTCAGTAGTCTTTTTATAATCATGCTAACAGACAAATAGATGGTGACAAAAGTATGACCTCCTTGGGAGGTAATGACAGCAAGGTTGATTTCTTTCCACAATCCTGCAATGTTATTTCTGCATTTTTTTTAATTATAGACCCTTTTTTAAGTTTTTCAATGCTTCCAAAATTATTTCAATGGTACATCAACCTTTGAGCAAGTGAACATCACTTCCACTGTAGCCCGAGTGTGCCCGCGTTGCCTGCAGCGGCTCTGCTCTTGGTGGGAACACTGAAAGGACTGCAGCTCCTCAGTGCTAACAGCCAATCACAGGGCACAACTGTAGCTACTGCCAACTAAGCATCCTGTGATTGGCTGTCAAGACTCAGGTCATGGTCACCATAGTTGTAATCTTTTTAGTGTTCCTACCTGGAACAAGAAAGTTGCTGCTTTAAACACATTTTTAAACTGCACACCAACACTTTAAATATGAACTGAAACAGTTTTGTACCGTTGCACACTGGCTTGAATCTCAGGGATAGCAGAGGCTTTCCTGTGTGGAGTTTGGGTTTATTTGGACTGTACTCTGGTTTCTTTCCACAGTCCGAAGACATCAGTGATTTCGGTTACATGGTCACAATAATCCAAACTTGTGGAGGAAGTAATCAGACGAGACCACGAGCTGATGACACCGACTTTATTTCTCTTCCATCAAATATAACAGACTGCCTCTGAGTACCAGAGCGATCTCTCTTATACACTTTATTCCCACCTCTCTGGCAACCAGGGTGAGCACATTAACATACACCCTGTGAAACATGCACACACATCCACATCCACATTAACATACGTCACAGAGCAGGTCTTGATACAATACATTCGCACCCCTATGTCCTCAGGTGTGAACCTGGCACAGCGGGGGTGGAAGGCACATCTTTCTTTGACTTATTACCCCCTAGCACTCTGGCACTCATCTCGCCTTTTCCCCATTACCATTTCTGACTGACATGACCTATTGAGTCCCCCACAACCCCCCCCCCCCCCCGAACACCCAGAAGAGGTCCTATCCCTCTGGACTTTGGGGCTTAAGGAAGCACCCATAGCGGCTGTAGCGTGGAGCCGCCAGGCCGGTCGAAGCACCTTTGTCGAGGTGGGTGGGAAGGGAGGTCGATCTCTGGAGGGGGGAAAGGGTGGGGAGGGAAAAGGGTTAGTCTCGTGAAAACCATTCTCTGCTGGGGAAACACCAACCTGCGGAGCCGCTGCGGGTGGGTGCCCGCACCAGGGAGCTTGAGCCAACACAACCTGTTCGTCTGCCAAAACATAAACGGGCTTCAGCCCATCTATGCAGACAGTTTCCTTATGCCCCCCCTTCCCCCAAGTCTACCACAAAATGCTTCTCCTCAGTTTCCAACGCTCGGGCCATTGTACGGCGGCCACAGCAGGGTTCTGAGAACGTTGTGCCTGATAAAAAGGAATTTGGCGTTCTCTCAGCGCTTTGGAACAAAAGTGCGGGGAAAACAATGGTGTGCCGGGCCCGGAACGCTGGCAGCCCCTGTACCGGGAAAAAGGGGCACGGGTGGGACGGTCCGGGGAACAGGGTTCTCTAGCAAAAATTCTCCAGGGATATGCAACAGCTGAGAAAAAACGAGTTCTGCTGGGGAAGCTGTAAAATCTCCCTTAGGTGCTGAGCACAACCCCAATAGAACCCAAGGCAGGCGGTCGGCCCAATTTGCATCGGTTAGCTAGGACCTGAGCGCTGCTATAAGCAACCTGTGAAAACGCTCGCACAAACCGTTAGCCTGTGGGTTGTATGCGGTGGATTTTGACCCCCAGGCCATCGGCCATCATGGACCAAATCTCCAAAACAAACTGCGGACCCCTGTCAGAAGTGATGTCCAACGGGGATCCGAACCGTGCAACCCAAGCTGACAAGAATGCATGGGCTACCTCAGCAGACGTGGTGGAACTCAGCGGAACCACCTCCGGCCAATGCGTAGTGCGGTCCACAATTGTTAAAAGGTGTGTGAACCCGTGACGGTGGAAGGGGGCCCACTAAATCCACATGTACATGGCTGAACCTCCTGGCTGGAATCTGAAACAGCTTGAGTGGGGCTTTGGTGTGCTTGTGCACTTTAGCCCGCTGGTACGCGACTCACGCTGCAGCTCATTCTTTCACATCCCTGTGTAGGCAAGGCCAGACAAATTTGGACCGAACCAGTTTAACCGAGGTATGCATGCCAGGATGTGAAAGGGAGTGGACGGACCCAAAAACACGGCGGCGCCTAGAGCTCGGAACCACCGGGTGAGGCACCCTTCTTGCACCACCCTGCTTTCCAGCTTCAATCCAGTAGCTGCGTACTAGAGTGCACGAATGTCTGCATCCCCGGTTTGGTCGGCGGCCATAGCGGGAAAATCTATCCCCATATACTGTAGACTGGGGAGACTAACGCGCACAACAGGCAGTCAGTCACAACATTAAGCTTACTGGCTACGTGTTGAATGTCCGTAGTGAACTCAGAGATTGCGGCCAAGTGCCGTTGGTGCCGAGCCAACCACAGTTCTGAGACTTTGGACATTGCGTATGTTAGTCGTTTGTGATCGACAAACATGGTGAACTCGTGGCCCTCGAGCAAAAACTGGAAATGACACGTAGCCAGGTAGACGGCCAACTCCTGGCTACAACTCCTGGTCAAAAGTGTTGTATTTACGCTCTTTGTTGCACAAAGTATGGCTAACTAACTAACTAACTAACTAACCTGCACTTATATAGCGCCTTTCTAGTCACAAAGACCACTCAAAGCGCTTTCATTAATACTAACCCTCTATTCTAAGGGCCTATAGGAAACAGATATCTAGGGACAATTTAGAACAGCCAATTAACCTAACATGCATGTCTTTACCTAGGGCCACTTTAGAGTCTCCAATTAACCTAACCTGCATGTTTTTGGCATGTGGGAGGAAACCGGAGAAATCCCGGAGTAAACCCACGCAACACGGGGAGAACATGCAAACTCCACACAGATCACTGTTGGTCGGGGGCTGGGATCGAACCCACGATCCCACGATCCCCACAATCCCCCGGCCAAGGGTAAACTGTGCTGCCGCAGTGCTAACCACTGCGCCACCGTGCAGCCCGAGTGGCTGTCACGAACCAGAGACGTACTGCTCCACCACTGACCCTATCACGACATCAGATGCGTCTGTGGTGTGCGCTATCCGCGCTGACAGGGTTGGGTGGGCCAGCAGAGCTGCGTTAGCAAGCATCTTTTGGCGTTTGTGAAAGCCAGTGTAGAGTGTGTCAAGTAAGAGGCTGACTCATGGCAGACGGTTTATTACACACTTCACATCTCTCAAGCACAGAACAGACTGACTCATTTCAGCAGGCACTCTTTTTACCCCAATCTCTCCTCACAAGTTTCATGGCATTTCTCCATGCACATGACATTTGCATTACACTGCATTCAACCCCCTACGTCCTTGACTCCTTCCTGCTATCTCGCCAGGAAACTCCTGAGCATTGTTCTCCCATGCTTATCCACTCAGGGGTCCAGTGGATGCGATCCAGGGGCTTCATTTTTTTTGAGTGCACCGTACAGCGGCTGCAGCAGCTGTGCTGCCCGGGGAAAAAATGGTTGTAAAAATTAACCATCCCCAAAAATTCCTGCAGCGACCTCACGGTCTGTGGATGCGGAAAATCCAACACTGCGCGCACTTTATTCAGCAGTCGGATTGTGCCGTCTGGCGAGATGCAGGGGCCCAAAAAAACAATCACTGGCAGCCTGAACTGGCACTTTGCTGGGTTAACAATAAGCCTGTGCGCTTCCAACCGTTGGAAAACTTGTTTGAGGTAGGCAAGGTGCTCCTCCTCTGACGCGCTAGCCACCAAAATGTCATCCAAGTACACAAAAATGAACAGTAGGTCCCGGAGCACAGCATCTATTATTCTTTGAAAAGTTTGTGCTGCGCCTTTTAACCCGAATGACATGCGTAAAAACTCAAAAAGGCCAAAAGGATTTATTACCGCCATTTGAGGAACATCCTCTGCACGAACTGGGACCTGGTGGTACCTGCGGACCAGATCCACTTTTGAAAAAATGCACGTCCCAGCCAGGTGCATGGAAAAATCCTGGATGTGCGGAATGGGATACAGGTCATGTTCCGTGGCATTGTTCAAGCGTCAGAAATTGCCGCACAGCCGCCATGACCCATCAGTCTTGGGCACCGTGTGCAGCGGAGATGCCCATGGGCTGTTAGAGTGCCTAATGATGGCCAATCACTCTAAGTTAGCAAATTATTCATGCGCACTGGCTAGTTTAGATGTGTCCATTCGGCGAGGGCGCGCAAACACAGGCGGACCTTTGGTTGTGATAAAATGTTCGACCCCATGCTTGGTTACCGCAGCAGAAAAGGTAGGAACCGTGAGTGCTGGGAACTCGGAAAGCAACTGCTGGTACTTACCCCCTGGAGCTAGAACATTAGCCTGTGCTGGTGGCCCAACTCCCCGACCTGTGCAGGGCAAGGAGGAAAAAGAAACGGCATCCACTTAGCATCTGTTTGCAACATAAGCCAGCAATCCATGAGCACACAGAAAATCTGCACCTGAGATGGGGACCGAACATGCAGCTACGACAAAGTCCCACTGGTAATTGTGTCCGTGTAAACATACAGTCACTGTCCTTTGTCCAAACGTCCTAATGTGGGATCCGTTGGCAGCCGTAAGAGCCAGGCCACTGCCTTCTGCCAACCAGTCCGCACTGACTGGCAAAATGAGGCTCTTCTGGGAGCTGGAGTCCACCAGAAAACATCTCCCAGAATGTGTGTCCATGATGAAAAGCAGCTTCTCCCTGTTGTCAGCGGTCGCAGCTACTACTGAACGCTGGCTGTCTCGTTTCCCAGCTTTCTTGATGTGGCATGGCGGCAGACAACGTTGTGCTTCCTTGCCAAAACAGCGGTGATAAAAACACAGCATCCTGGTCCTGTGTCTCCGGGTAGGCCATCCCTGCCACCACCATCGGCTCCCCGACCTCGCTGGATTCCTTTGGAGATCCCAGTCTCACTGCATGCACGCTGAGAGCCCTGTTTGCCAGGATGATTCAGTCTGCTTTTTGTGCCAGTGCACGGTAGTTCCTGGCTGCCAGCAGCGTTGAGTTAGCAAGGATTGCCTGCGCTGTAGCTGGTAGGTTCCTGAGGTTCATCTTTACCCATTAGCGAGAGCATTCTTTCCATCAGCTCCACAGCCGATCTGTCACCTAACTCCTAGCGTGTGAGGACTTCCTCTGCCCTCTCCCCATCCAAAAGGATATAACGCTGCAGTAGTATTCGCTTGAGAGCGTCGTATTTACCCTGGGTTGGCGGGTCTTGGAGCAGGCTCATGACTTGTTGCATGGCGCGCACGTCCAGTGCAGCTACCACATGATGGTACTTTGTGTCATCTGTTGAGACTCCGTGGAGGGCGAACTGGAATTCCACGTGAATAAATCAAGTGGCCGGTTTGTGAAGCCAAAAGTCCGGGAGTCTGACTGCAGCGGCGGGTGAGAGCCTCCTGCGGGAGCGTCTCCGTGGTGGTGCTTGGTGCGTGTTCACGTCACATCAGGGTCACCAATGTGGAAGAAGTAATCAGACGAGACCATGAGCTGATGACACAGACTTTATTTCTCCTCCATCAAATATAACAGACTGCCTCTGAGTGCCAGAGCATTCTCTCTTATACACTTTATTCCCGCCTCTCTGACACCAAGGGTAAGCACATTAACATACAGTACACGCTGTGAAACATGCACACACATCCACATACACATTAACATACGTCACAGAGCAGGTCTTGATACAATACATTCGCACCCCTGTGTCCTCAGGTGTGAACCTGGCACAGCGGGGACGGAAGGCACATCTCTCTTTGGCTTATTACCCCCTAGCACTCTAGCACCCTTAGGCGCTCTTCTCGCCTTTTCCCCATTACCATTTCTGACTATCTTCTCCCCCCACCAATCCCCTGTCCTGGGTGGAGTGCCATGACTTCTTGTGTCCCCCACAAACTCAAAAAATCCAATTATAATTGGTTTATTTTTATACCTGTAAACATAGTTTTAGTTTATTGGTTTATTTGTGAAGGACCATGTACAGAAAAAAACATTAAACACAGGGTAAAGATGCTCTGTACCAGATTATAGCATTCTCACTAATTTCCATCTGTAGTCCCTGGGGCAGGCAGGAAGATATTAAAAGAAAAACAGCACATATAGAAAGCAATTCAGGTTGGGTTTCGGAAACTGTTGACCCTGAAACAAGCAGGGAGTAAGTTTAAAGACATTCTGGTATGTTATGTTAGAAATGCACAGAGAGGAGCCTTCACATCACGGTGAACGGATAAAAATACAACACCATTAGTGTTTGGAAAGTTCCTTATCCTCTTAAAATGAGATTTGTCTCACATTTGGGACTTTCCTTTTAAATTTGATTTTTTTTTCTCTCATTCTTGTCTTTTTAAATACTTTCCCCAAAATTTTGTGGGTTTTTTTTTTTTTTGTTTTGTTTTTTGGGAGGGGGGGCTATAATTTTGTGACCTTTTACCCATTCCCTTTTTCCATTTGTTGATTTGCAACTTTTTTCTCATTTGTGGTGTTTCATTGCAGCCTTTTTCTTGTACATTTGTGATGTCTTCATTTTTGGTCAAAGCTTAGAGAGCCAAAGGTTACAGCTGTGGACAAAATTGTTGGTACCCCTCTGTTAATGAAAGAAAAACCCACAATGGTCACAGAAATAACTTGAATCTGACAAAAGTGGTAATAAATAAAAAATTCTATGAAAATTAACCAACGAAATTCACACAATGCTTTTGAATTGTGGTTCAACAGAATTATTTTAAAAAACAAACTCATGAAACAGGCCTGGACAAAAATGATGGTACCCTTAACTTAATATTTTGTTGCACAACCTTTGGAGGCAATCACTGCAATCAAACGATTTCTGTAACTGTCAATGAGACTTCTGCACCTCTCAGCAGGTATTTTGGCCCACTCCTCATGAGCAAACTGCTCCAGCTGTCTCAGGTTTGAAGGGTGCCTTCTCCAGACGGCATGTTTCAGCTCCTTCCACAGATGTTCAATAGGATTTAGATCAGGGCTCATAGAAGGCCACTTTAGAATAGTCCAATGTTTCACTCTTAGCCATTCTTGGGTGTTTTTAGCTGTGTGTTTTGGGTCATTACCCTGTTGCAAGACCCATGACCTGTGACTGAAACCAAGCTGTCTGACACTGGGCAGCACATTTCTCTCTAGAATACCTTGATAGTCTTGAGATTGCATTGTACCCTGCACAGATTCAAGACACCCTGTGCCAGATGCAGCAAAGCAGCCCCAGAACATAACAGAACCTCCTCCATCTTTCACAGTAGGGACAGTGTTCTTTTCTTGGTATGCTTCATTTTTGCGTCTGTGAACATAGCGCTGATGTGCCTTGCCAAAAAGTTCCAGTTTTGTCTCGTCTGTCCATAAGATATTCTCCCAGAAGCTCTGTGGCTTGTCAACATGCAGTTTGGCAAATTCCAGTCTGGCTTTTTTATGATTTGTTTTCAACAGTGGTGTCCTCCTTGGTTGTCTCCCATGAAGTCCACTTTGGCTCAAACGACGACGGATGGTGCGATCTAACACTGATGTACCTTGACCTTGGAGTTCACCATGAATGTGTTTCGAGGTTGTTCTGGGCTCTTTTGTTACCATTCGTATTATTTGTCTCTTCCATTTTTCATCAAGTTTCCTCCTGCGGCCACGTCCAGGGAGGTTGACTACAGTCCCGTGGATCTTAAATTTCTGAATAATATGTGCAGCTGTAGTCACAGGAACATCAAGCTGCTTGGAGATGGTCTTATAGCCTTTACCTTTAACATGCTTGTCTATAATTTTCTTTCTAATCTCCTGAGACAACTCTCTCCTTTGCTTCCTCTGGTCCATGTTTAGTGTGGTACACACCGTGTCAGCAAACAGCACAGTGACTACTTGTCACTCTTTAAATAGGCCGACTGACTGATTACAAGTTTGTAGACACCTGTGATGTTAATTAGAGGACACATCTTGGTTGAACATGTCCCTGTGGTCACATTATTTTCAATCTTTTCTAGGGGTACCATCATTTTTGTCCAGGCCTGTTTCATGAGTTTGTTTTTTAAAATAATTCTGTTGAACCACAATTCAGAAGCATTGTCTGATTTTCATTGGTTAATTTTCATAGAATTTTTATTTATTACCACTTTTGTCAGATTCAAGTTATTTCTGTGACCATTGTGGGTTTTTCTTTCATTAACAGAGGGGTACCAACAATTTTGTCCATGTGTGTATGTGCTAAAGAGACACGAGTGGCACTGGACCCACAGGTTGCAGAATTCTGCTGTAGCCCATAGAAAAGTGTGGATGAATCTGACTAGTAGATCAAAGTTCTTTGAGTAGCCAGGAAAGAAAAGAACTTCATGAACAGGGGTCCTTTCCAACAGAGTTTTTTTTTTTTATAAATGTCTGAAACCCAGAGAATGGTTTCCTCCTTTGTAATCTTTACTGCAGGTGTCTTCAGCTGCTCAGTCCATCAGAAACCGCTGCCTTGCTTTTGCACCCTGTTTTGGGTCACAATCCATCTGTACGGTTTTGTGCTGTCAGCTCATCTTGGCAGCATTTGGCTCAACCTGAAGAGAACAAAACACAATTCTGAATTCTTTTTTCATCTGTCTACTGTCAAATCATCCATAAAGAGTCAGAGCAAGCAGAGACACATATTCCTTATGTCACTCATCCTCCATGCTACTCTGCTGATAGTGGAACAGATGACAGAAAATTGTGCAAGTGGTGATACAACCATCAAATTTAGCACAAGCATTCCTTCAGGACAACTTATCAAATCTGGCTGAGCCACTTGAAAATCCAAGATGGCTGTCATTTCAGCCTTCTGGAAACAATAAATATTGACCCAGTCCACTGATCTGGGTCATCTTGGGGTCAATTCGTACATTTTTCCATATCAGGAATTAATTTTTTTCTGATCTTTACGGGTGTAAAACTGTCCAGTTCTGCTCAGTTTCCACCTTTGCACTGAAACGATCTAGTCACGTGTGTGTTGTAGGTGTTGGATACAGCATTTTAACTGTATGGAGTGTCAGGTCCGGTCTGGGTAGCTTGGTGGGACAGTGGTTAGCACTGTGGCAACACAGCAAGATCATGGTTTCGATCCCACCCCCTGGCTAACTGTGACCCTTCTGTTTGCATGTTCTGTCTGTGTCTCTGTGGGTTTTCTCTCGACTAAAGATATGCACGTTGGGTTAACTGGCATCAGCTGTGGATAAATTGTCCTTGGGTATGAATGTGAGAGTGAATGGTTTTTCTGTCTCTCTGTGTTGACCTGTGGCAATCTGTCCAGGGTCTACCCTGCCTCTCACCCAAAGATGCTGGGATGGGCTCCAGCTCCCCTGCAACCCAAAAAGCATTAAGAGGTTGAAGATGGGTCATAGTGGTAGTTGTAGTACTTCTGTTTCTGCAGTCAGAGGGAAATCCCACATAGAGAGATAATGATGGCTACAGCAATCTGTCTACGAACGAACATACCAAAATTTCATGTTTGGAACAAAATGCCCATGAACATTGACCCAGCCAGACTGGATGAAGGTAATGGGATAGAGAAAACTCTAAGACACAAAGTAAAATATCACCACAACTGCAGGCGCTAGTTCAACAACACACAGCTTCAGAGGGGTGAGAGGTGAGTGTCTTCACTTCCAAAAAGTGAAGATGGCAGTAGCAGCAGGAAGATACCAGAAAGATTTGGTGGTCCTAAAAGGATGCGGACTTCTTCTATGAGAAAATGTACACACTCAAGACACATGAGGCATGCGATGACAATGAAGTTGAACCAGAGATTAAATGAGTGTGCACAACAGCTGAGTGATGGCAAACTGCGGACAAAGCGCAGTGCTGGTGATGTTGTAGCGCAAGAATTCCATACTACAGCAATCAACACTAATTAACAGTTATATCTCTTCTATTATTCTTTTTCCATTTTGTGTAGAATGTATGTTTGTTTTAATGACAATTTTGAATGCTACAAATATTGAGTTGAATATTGCATTGACAAGATCAGACTGATAAGATCAGTTTTAGAGAGGAGGTGCAAACTGAGCAGATCTGGTCAATTTTACAACCACATAGGTAAGAAAAATGAATTCTTGATGTGACAAAATGGACACAACAGCACCAAGATGACCCAGATCTGTGGACCATGTCATTTTTGCATCCTGCCTTCATACAGTGGACATAAAAAATCCACATCTCTTAAAATGCAAAGTTTTGTGATGTAAAGAAAAGGTCATCCATCCATCCATCCATTTTCTACCGCTTTTCCGGAGGTCCATGTCACAGAGGCAGCAGCTCAAGCAGAGAAGCCCAGACTTCCCTCTCCTCAGTCACCTGCTCCAGCTCTTCAGAGAGGATACCAAGACATTCCCAGGCCAGCTGGGAGACATAGTCTCTCCATGTCCTGGGTCTGCCCCGGGGTCTTCTACCAGTGGGACATGCCAAAAACGCCTCAAGTGGGAAGCATCCAGGAGGCATCCCGATCAGATGCCCAAACCACTTCAACTGGCACCTTTCGATGTGGAGGAGTAGCGGTTCTACTCTGAGCCTCTCCCAATGACTGAGCTCCTCACCCTATCTCTAAGGGTGAGTCCAGCAATCCTATGGAGAAATGGTCAGAGTGGTGGATTAGAGGGAGGTCGGGGTTCAAGTCCGGGCCAGGCCATGCCAAAGACCATATAAAAATGAAACTTCCTGCCGTCCAGCTATGTGCTAAGCAAAAATGCAATGGAGGAGGGAAATGTGGGTGGCAGTGGCTCAGAAGGTAGAGCGGCTCATCTAATAACCAGAGGGTTGGTGGTTCGAATCCCGCTCTTCCCAGACATCCTGCTGTTGTGTGCCTGGGCAAGACATTTTACCAACCTTGCCTCCAGTGTTCATGACACAGGGTATGAATATGTATAAATGTTTGGTAGTGGTCGGAGGCTGTTGGTGCGGATGAGCAGCCACGTTTCCGTCCGTCTGCCCGAGGGCAGCTGTATCTACAGTAGTAGTGTCAGAAGAGTGAGAGGTGGAGAGGACCCAGGTGCAGGCAGGATGTGGTGCAAAACAATGATTTATTAAAATGACTTGGAACACAAAGAAATGGCAGTATGAGGGCTGAAAACCAGAACATAAACTAAATAGAACTTACTGGAACATAAACATCTCACAGACTGGACTGGCAAAGGAAATCACAGGAGGCACCAAGCAGAAACATGAATGACACCACACCAGACTGGGACAGGACACCAAATAAATAGATGAGGGGATAATTGCAAAACACAGGACAGGTGGGCACAATCAAAGGCAGCAGGGAAGTGACTGCAGGTGAGAAGCACAGGACGGACGGGGCTGCACAGACAAACACAGACAGGGAATAAACATAAGACATGAAAACAGGACTAAGGACAAAGTGGGGATAAATAATACAAATCTACAACTACAACTGGAGCCTGAACATGAACAGAAAACACTGTCAAATTAAATCCCAAACAAATGACAGGAATAATACAGAAAGTAAATCCCAGATACAAATGGCACAAAACAGAGAACACAGAAATAAACTCAACAAGTGGGTATGACCCTATGGTCATCCCTCAGACCATGACATAGCCCCCCCCCCTTTTAAGGGGTGGCTTCCAGACACCCCCAAACATAATAAAAAAGGAAAAAACACCTTCCCAGGGAGGGTGGTGGGAGCATAGGCCAGGCAGGCCGAAACGCACTTACACCCCACATAATCCAAAATCAAAGATTATTATGGTAACCCCAGTCCAAGACCCCAAAATCCAACACAAAATGCGTCATGTGATCTACTCTGGACCATGGACCACCGGACCAAAAACAAGCTGGATCTGGCGGCCTCCCCAAGTCCCTGAACCGCTAGATCATGGGACAAAATTCAGGAGGTCTACCCGAGTCCACCGGACCCCAAAACAGAGTACTAGGCTGGTTGGGTGGCCTGCCAAAGTCCCAGGGCCACCGGACCAGAGAACAAAGCAGTTCAAGCAGTCTTCCAGAGTCCCTGGCCCCCCTGACCAGAGCACAGAGCAGGTCCAGAGAAGACTGTAGGGACACCTCAAATTCAGGTAAAAATGAGATGGACATTTTAAACTCAGGAGGTGATAACGTGGACACTTTACCCTCAGGGGCTGGCAACAAAGAATTTCCAAAGTCAGCAGATGGAAACAAAGAACCAATATGTTCAAGAGATGACTCGGGAGCCTTAACCTCAGTTGGCAACATGAAGACCTTAAACTCAGGGGGTGATGGCATGGCCATTATATCCTCAGGGGGTGGCAACTTGAAAGCTTGAAATTCTGGAGATTTCATAGACTCCTTAACCTCAGAAGGCAACACAGGGGCTTTAGGCTCAGAAAATAACACCGGAGCACTCTGTGTAAAATATAGGTCTAGGGGTAATTAAAAACATACCTTACAAGGTTCTTTAAAACCAGGTGAAGAGTCACCGGTAGCAATCATAGGGGAAACTTTAGTATGAGGATGTTCAAAGGAATTTATTTACAATAAAATATGTACAGATGCCCACTAAAATAAAAAGCCTAAACTAAAACCTCAGAATTAAAATTATCTAAAAAGCTAAAATACTGCCTAAAAAAACCTAAG
Source organism: Pholidichthys leucotaenia (assembly GCA_020510985.1). Classification (NCBI taxonomy): domain Eukaryota; kingdom Metazoa; phylum Chordata; class Actinopteri; order Cichliformes; family Pholidichthyidae; genus Pholidichthys; species Pholidichthys leucotaenia. The sequence goes on from CM035846.1 coordinate 73,938,871, forward strand.
CTAAAAAACTAAAAGTGTGTGTGGGGGGGGGGGACAAAAGTCCATAAAAGCTGAAGAGGAGGATCCACTTTTCCAGGCCAGGTTCCATCTGCTACCACGACACCGATGCCCTCAGGAATCCTGTACAAGGGAAGACACTTGCCAGCAGTATATCAACATTTCTCATTGTCATCATCAACAACGTCATCACCATGGGGTGCTGCTATCTGGAAACCAGATACTTGCAGCGAAGGCAGGGCTCCTCACCCTGCCTCTTGCTGTCCTTCACCTTCAGCACCCCAACTGCTCCACACAGAAGTTTCCTCCCCCAGATGCCGGCATCATGGTGGTCCTGGCCATTACTGCTCCTCCTCCTCCTCAGTCATGTCCTCCTTCTGCCATTTCCTCTGCCACCAGCAGCCTCTTCTCATCCAGCAGGGCTCTCATCTAGCTATCCAGTCAGGGCCCTCTTCCAAGCAGGTCCTCCTCTAGCCGGGCTTTCTCCTCCAGGTAATAAGCTTTCTCCTCTGGCAGGACCCCCACCCAGGGCCCTCTCCTCAAGCCAGGCTTTCCTCTGGACTGCCAAAGCACCTTTTATACCATGTGCAGTCACAGGTGCTGCACATCCCCAATCAACACAGGTGCTGCTGATTAGTAATTAGGGAAAGCACAGGGTGGAAGTAGACAACATTTCTAATTAAAATCACATTGACCAAACATAAAAACCACAAAACATGCATAGTTATAAAACATGCAACTTGAACCCAAAACCATATAAAACCCTAAAAATAATAAAATACTTCCTTCCTGTAACATCTGCTCAGAAAATGACACAGGAGCTCCCTGCCCTGAAGCTAACACACACAAGCATCATGCTCAGGGGGAAGTGACATGAAAACTTTACCCCCAGAAACTTCAACCTCTGGAAAAGACAACAAAGAACCTTTAAGCTCTGGAGGTAACATTGGAATTTTACCCTCAGGATCTGGTAATAAAGAATCTTTACACTCTAGAGATGACAACATAGAATCCTTACACTCAGGGGATAGCTCGGGAAATTTAAACTCGGATGACAACATGGAAACACCAACCTCAGGAGGAGACAACATGGATACTCTCTGCTCAAGAGATAACACTGTTGTTTTAACCCCAGAAAGTGACAATATGGCCCCCCTAAACTCAGTAGAGGGCATGGAAGCTTCTTGCTCTGAACACCACAGAGGAGGCCTCTGCCCAGAAGACCACAAAAGAGCTCTCTGCTCTGGGAATGACAACAAAGGGGCTTTAAACAATATGAGCTTCTGGCTCAGGCAGCAATATAGAAGCTTTATGCACTGGAAATGGTACAGAAACTCTAAGCTCAGGGGCTAACACAGGAAACCTTAATTCAGACACAGATAATGGAGATTTTTTTTTTTTTTAGCTCAAAGGACACAGATGCAGAAATTTCTAACTCAGGGGACACAGATGCAGAAACTTCTAGCTCAGGAGACACAGATGTAGGAGTCTTTAATTCACAAACAGCTGACAGACAAGTTATCAGTTCCACAGCCAGTGATGAAGGCACCTTATGCTCCGTAGCAGGTGGCTGGGATGCACAGTCCTCAGAAATAGCTGGCAGTAGCGCCCTGGACTCTGGAACAGATGATTGTTGTGCACCAACCTTAGGGTATGCTGACTACAGGGACAGATGACAGCAAAAGCAGTACACAGTCCTCCAGAGCGGGTTTCAGCAGTGCATTGAATACAGAAACATCAAGCAAAGATGCGCCATCCTCTGGACCAGCCTGGCAAGTGTGTGCCAGGCACTGGAACAAACGGTGGGTGTGCACCAGCCTCGGGAACAGATGGTGGATGCACATTGGCCTCAAGAACAAACGGGGAATGTGCACAGTCCTCAGGAACAAGCGGTGGGTGTATGCTGACCTCAGGTGCTGAAGGTTGGGGTGTGCAGATCTCCGGTGATGACTCCTGGGATGCGAGACCATCTGACCTCGCTACAGTCACCTCGGACGAAGGAAAGAGGCAGGGAGTGAGTGAAGCATTACCACAATTACCAGGAGCTGGGCAAGTCTTTACTAATATTGGTGTTAAAGTAGAGAAAAGTACTTGCCTGAGCTCCTGATCCACAACTGCTGGGGTGACGGTCTCTGGATGAGCTGCAGGAACTGGAGCATGCACCTCTGGCTGAACAGGAACAGGACCGTGTGCCTCAGAGACAGCTTGAGCTGTGACATGTGTCTCACGCACAGCAGGAGGAGGCAGCTCTACAGGCATGGTACCAAGCAAAACTGTAGACATGGGGAGCGGCAAAAACTCAGGAGAAGCTGCATGTTTGTTCACAGACAGAGTAGCAGACTTATTCTCAACAGGACGATCTGCAGGCTTTTTCACAGGCTGAGCTGCAGGTTTTTTGACTGGTGAAGCTGGTGGAGCGCACGCAGGTGTACGCACTGAGGAGGAAGCTGGAGCTGACACAGGAACTTCAGAAATCATAGGCACCTCCATAATCAGTCTGTTCCCACCCAGTATCAGCAAGCACTCTGAAAACAGCTGAGAAGTAGCTGGGGAGATCGGAGGGGACTGTTTGGACCGCTGTGCCATATGGTGCTTAACCGATGCTCGCTTCTTAGCAGAGCCTTTGGTGGCCAGCTGATCCTTGCCCCACTGAGAGACAGATTCCGGGAGTAACCAAGGTTTATAGTCCAGCATAATCTCAGTCTAGGAAAGCAAGACTTGCCTGCGCTCCTCAGCTTTTCTTCCTGGGCCACACAGGAGGGCAGTCGCCGTAACCCCAATCCAGCACACAGCAGGGTCATCAGGTACAAGCAGTGATGGTGGAGGAAACGTGTGTAATGGTGCCAGGAGACATCTCATGGAAGGCACTGGGTACCAAAATACCGAAACCAGGGGATGTTCTGTTGTCGGCGCAGGCTTCAGTATAAACAGCAACCCCCTCTCCTGTTCACGACGTGACGGCAAAACTGGTGAGTGCCATAGAGATGAGGGCAATGTTGGAGTCCGGAGATGCTGTCTTGTTGACACAGGCTCCATCTCATCCGGAGAGCTCTCCTGCTGTCTGTGCACGGGTTGTTGGTCTGGGATGGTAGACGTGCCAAGGAAGCTCCACACCCCCTCCTGGTACCTGTGTCAGAGGTGGGTGACTGAATCCAACAGTCTGCCAACTCGGGGCAGTTCTGTAAACCAGGGTGCATCCTCATCACATCCACAGCTGTAGTCAGACACTTCAAGGCTTCCCGTAGCATGTGACACTTGCGAAAGCTCAAGACAAGGGTCTGGATGAGTTTAGCTGCATAAACCTGATTAGCATCCAGCCCTAAGCTCCCAAAATCGCCACCTGCTGGGTCCAAAATTGGTAGCGTCATTCTGTCAGAAGAGTGAGTGGTGGAGAGGATCCAGGCGCAGGTAGGATGTGGTGCAAAACAATGATTTATTAAACTGACTCAGAACACAAAGAAATGGCAGCACGAGGGCTGAAAAACAGAACCTAAACTAAACAGAAGTTACTGGAACATCAACAACTCACGGACTGGACTGCCAAAGGAAATCACAGGAGGCACTAAGCAAAAACATTAATGACACCACACCAGATTGAGACAGGACACCAAATAAATAGACGAGGGGATAATTACACAACACAGGACAGGTGGGCACAATCAAGGGCAGCAGGGAAGTGACTGCAGGTGAGAAGCACAGGACAGGCAGGGCTGCGCAGACAAACACAGACAGGGAATGTACATAAGACATGAAAACAGGACTAAGGACAAAGTGGGGATAAATGATACAAAACTACAACTACAATTGGAGCCAGAACATGAACAGAAAACACTGAAATGAAATCTGAAATAAATGACGGGAATAATAATACAGAAAATAAATCCCAGATACAAATGGCACAAAACACAGAACACAGAAATAAACTCAACAAGTGGATATGACCCTACGGTTATTCCCCACACCATGACAGGTAGCTTACCACTACCATTGTCTGTGGATTAAATAAGATAGATAAGATGAACCTTTATTAGTCCCACAATGGGGAAATTCCAGGATTACAGCAGCAAAGGGATAGCAGCACTCAAAGCAATAGTAAATAAGATAATAAAAACTGGTTAACCAAAGCAGTAAATGAATATACACATGTACACAGATACAACCGTGGACAAAATTGTTGGTACCCCTCTGTTGATGAAAGAAAAACCCACAATGGTCACAGAAATAACTTGAATCTGACAAAAGTGGTAATAAATAAAAATTCTATGAAAATTAACCAATGAAAATCACACAATGCTTTTGAATTGTGGTTCAACAGAATTATTTTAAATTCTCAAATCTCGTTCACTCCCAGGGCCCAGCCACTGAAGAAGAGTTTAACAACTTCGGCGACCTCAGCCCTTTGACTGTGGAAGGTGTGTCAGTGGGACTGAGGAGATCCTTCAAATGTTCCTTCCACCACCCGACGATATCCCAAGTCGAGGTCGGGAGCACCCCATCCACACCATACACAATGTGGACAGGGAGCTGCTGTCCCCCTCCTGAGCTGCATGACAGTTTGCCAGAATCTCTTCAAGGCTGACTGAACGTCTTGTTCCATGGCCTCACCGAATTCCTCCCACACCTGAGGTTTTGCTTCAGCAATCACCCAAGCCACACTCCACTTGGTCTGCTGGTACACCAAAGCTGCTTTGGGAGTCCCACAAGCCAACCAAGCTCGATAGGACTCCTTCAGCTTGATGGCCCCCCCCTCACCATTTGTGTCCACCACTTGGTTCGGGAGTTGCCACCATAAGCTGCACTGACGACTTTGTGGCCACAGCTCTGGGCAGCTGCTTCAACAATGGAGGTGGAGAACATGGCCCATTTAGACTCCATGTCTCCAGACTCCCTCGGAATGTGGCCGAAGTTCTTCCGGAGGTGGGAGTTGAAGACCTCCCAGACAGGGGCTTCAGCCAGACATTCCCAGCACACCCGCACTATACGTTTGGGTCTACCAGGTCTGAATGGCATCCTCCCCTGCCATTGGATCCAACTCACCACCAGGAGGTGATCAGTTGACAGCGCTTCACCTCTCTTTACCAGAGTGTCCAAGATGTATGGTCACAGGTCTGATGACACAATAACAAAATTGATCATTGACCTGCAACCTAGGGTGTCCTGTTGCCAGGTGTACATGTGGACACCGTTATGCTTGAACATATTGTTTGTTATGGACAAACTGAGGTTAGCACAGAAGTCTAATAACTGAACACTACTCGAGTTCAGATCGGGCAGGTCGTTCCTCCCAGTCAGACCCCTCCAGGTTTCACTGTCATTGCCCATCTGTGTATTGAAGTCCCCCAGTAGGACAATGGAGTCTCCAAGAGGAGCACTCTCCAGCACTCCAGTCAGAGAACAAAATGGGTGGGTAAAAAAGGATACTATGGGTACTATGAGTCATCATTTGGTGCATAGGCACAAATGATGGTCAGGACTCGTTTCCCAACCTAAACAACAATGTGTTGTGTCTGTGGGAATATTTGCCCATTCATCCAGAGCATTTGTGAAGTCAGACACTGATGTTGGACCGACGATCTATCTTTAGTCTACCTTGTAGTTCATCCCAAATGTGTTAGATGGGGTTGAGATCAGGGCTCTATGTGGGCTAAGTCAAGTTCTTCCACACCAAACTGATCCAAAAATGTCTGTATGGACCTTGCTTCTGCTTGCTGGGCACAATCATGCTGGAGTAGGAAAGGGCGTTCCCCAGCCTTTTCCATAAACTGTAGGGATAGCAATGTCAAAAATGGTCTTGGTAAGCTCTGATTTAGTCATAGGTGTGACGCATCATTTTACACATAGGCTAGGTTTAGTAAAATTTGCCACGGTACACCAGTCATTTAAATGCCTTTCCATAGTCTATTTTAGTGGGTGCAGTGGCGGTCCTGGCTTGTATAACGCCCTTGGTTGACCAATTTCCCAGCACCTCACCCCCCACCCTTGTCAAATGCAATTTAAAGACTGACCTTCCGTGTTTTCCTTGGTGCAAAGCTATCAATTACATCATCATATGAAAGCTGTTCAGCAGTGATTGGTTAATACTGATGACTGCAAGACCAGTTAAGAGGTTCTTCATCAATCAATCAATATCATGATTTATAATTTAATTTAAAAAGCTATAGTCATAATCAGCAATATTAAATCAGAACAGATTGAAATGTTTCCCTCTCAAATGATTTTGTGAAACAGAAGTCTGAGGTGCTGAAACAGGACTTTAAGGAACTGCTGGATCTAGTCAGCTGTCTGAATGCTCGAGTGTTCATTAGTGGCCCACTGCTACCGGTCAGAGGAGGAGTTGAGAGATTCAGCAGACTGTTTAATTTAAATGATGGCTATCAGAAGCTTGTACAAACAAATCATTTCATTTTATTGACAACTTCAACTTTTTCTGGGACCGCAGACACTTTTTTAAGAGAGATGGACTCAACTTCAGCAGGTCAGGCGTGAGGCTGTTTATCTCCAATCTGTTCTATTTTCTGTCACCATTCTGTTCCCCAGGACAAGGAGAAGAGGCAAGAGGAACCAAAACAATAGGATAAGATACAACCCAGCAGAAACTGTGAGATAAAGCCACTTCATCCCCCGCCTGTGCAGACCCATCCTTCACCAAAAGTCACCAGTGAGGACCCACCCCTGCTACCACTGCATACCTCCTCCCCCTCAGTTTCCTCTTCCCTATCCTTCCCACTCCTCAACTGCACTGACCAGATTAAGGAGCTGGTCACTGTGGCAACAAAACTGACCCCATGCCCTAGTCCAAGTTTCTCACCCCGAAACCTCCCACTTCACCCCCCCATCTCCCCCCTCCAGCAATTCCCCAGTGAGCTTTGACACAATTCCCAAAGCCCCGGCGCGGCCCACCACCACCCTCACAGCTGAACTAAAATCCACAGCCTGATAACAACACAAGCTGGGTTTGACGTAATGGGCCCAGGCTTCAATATCACTGGTATTCACTTCCAAGACAAGCCGGAGCCTGGTATTGAAGTAGTTTCCTTCATTCCTGTTTTAATAATAGCAGAAAAAGGTTGGTAAATTTACAGAGAAACAAAATCCATCCTACACATCCTGTAAATGAATTTCAACATTGCAGTATTGTACAACCCACCGTCATACAATTCTTCTTTTTATAATGAATTAAGTGATCTGGTTAAACAACTTGAGAGGAGCAGAGAAACAATATTTTATGGTGACTTTAATATTAACTGGTCTGATAAAAAGGACAAACAGAAATTGAAAAGCCTCATGACTAAATTTAATTACCAACAAATGCTCAAAGGACCCAGCAGGATAACCAAACAATCTAGAACACTTATTGACATGGTATTTGCTAATAAACCAGAACGAATAACCAGAACCTATAATCTTGTAACCGGTCTCTCAGATCATAACATGGTTCTTGCTGTCAGAAAACTTACTAAAAAGTGACTACAGTATTTTGGGGGAGTTGATATTGACAAATTAAATTTTATTATTCCCAAATCAAAAACTGCGGAGTTTGAACATTACTTAGAGAATCAAAATTGGGAGCAGCTCATGTCAATATATGAAGTAGATGATTGTTGTAATTTTATAACTGCAACAATTACAAAGTCTATAGAAAAATTTACAAAGCAAATTAAAAGTAGACAACAGAAAATTAACCTACCATGGTTAAATAATGAAATAAGAAAACTTATGAAGAGGTGAGATTCTGCATTGAAAACATCATTAACCTCTAAAGTACAAAATGATCACCTTGTGTACAAAAGTTTAAGAAATAAAGTGGTACAAGAGCTGCAAAAATCAAAAGTATCTTATTACAATAAACTGATAGATCATGCAAAGGGTAACAACAGTTCCCTATGGAGGCATTTAAATAACTTAACTAATAAAAAAAATGTTCAGAAGGGGGTAAAGGAACTTAGAATCAATGGCAAGACCATCAGTGACAAGGCTATATTGGCAAATGAATTTAATTCATATTTTGTGGACTCTGTGGAAGAATTAACAAAAAACTTTGTGCTGCCAAATGTGCTCAACAACACAAAATCAATATTTTCAATAGTTTCTTTTCACATCGATGAGGTAAATGAGGAGTTAATTGCTGGTATTGTTAAAACACTGTCAAACTCAAAAACTAATGATATCTACAATATGAGCACTTCCTTTCTCAAAACGCACAGCAAAATATTAATCAAACCACTGACTCATCTCATTAATCTCTCCATTAGGTCTAGTACATTTACATCTGGTTGAAAAAAAGCTGTCGTCATACCAGTTTATAAATCAGGCAGTAAAGACGATATGTGCAATTACCGCCCAATCTCTATTTTACCAGTCCTGTCTAAGGTTCTTGAAAAAGTTGTAGCTACACAACTGATATACTATCTACAAGACAGTCAACTTCTTCATCCCCATCAATTTGGTTTTAGACCAGGATACTCAACAGAAACAGCAAATTGTTGCCTTATTGAAAATGTCAAACAGTCCTTGGACAGGGGTAATGTGGTAGGGGCTGTTTTTTCTGGATCTCAAAAAGGCTTTCGATACTGTAAACCAGTTTGCTTTTATCCAAAATGGTATCTTTTAACTTCTCTCCAGATACATTAGAATGGTTTGCATCTTATCTCCAGAATAGAGAACAGTGTGTAAAAGTTCACCAGGATAAATCCTTATTTTTAAACAACCGTATGGGTATCCCACAAGGGTCCATTCTTGGTCCTTTACTTTTCAGCATTTTTATTAATGACTTGCCACTACACTGCTCAGCTGCAACATGTCAACTTTATGCAGATGATGCAGTTATTTACACAGCTGCCAAGACTCCAGCACAGGCTGCAGATGTACTGTCTACAAGTATGGTTGATGTCCAAGAGTGGCTCTTCCAGAACCATCTATTGCTGAACCTTCAGAAAACAGTTTCAATGTGCTTTTCAATCAAAAAATGTAACCTGCAACATTTTAAAGTTAATATACATGATCAAGACATCAGTTTAGTTACAGAATTCAAATACCTTGGCATTGTACTAGATCCTCAGTTCAAATTTAATCTTCATATAAAGAAAATTTCTAAAACAGTAAAAAAAAAATCTGAACTGCTTTAAATTTAATTAGATATTACATACCATACCAAGCAGCTGTACTGTATATGCATTCTATGGGTTTTTTTCTCATATATCATACTGTTTGACAGTCTGGGCTCAAGCAGCTCCTTCCACAATAAAACATATAGGTTCATTATATAATCAAACTCTAAAAATCTTGGATAAAAAGCCCATTAGGTGGCATCACTGTTATATTTTAAAAAAATACAATCTATTAAGTTTTGAGAGTTTCATTGACCTCTGTTTTCTGAAATTAATTTTCAAATGTTTCCATAAATCAGCGCCAGAGCCACTTGCTGGTTTCATCCAAAGACAGGACAGCAGCAGAGCCACCAGGAGTTCTGTTAACAATAACTGTAAAATATCCCACCGCAGAACCACATTTGGACAAACAGCTTTCTCTATAAAGGGCAGTCATATCTGGAACACAATGCCAAATGAAATTAAAATAATAACGGACTTTAAAACATTTACTACAAAGGTTAAAAACTGGCTGAAAAATAAACAAGAATGTACCCATGTACGAAATGATTGTCTGCAGGGTGAGGGTGAATGAAGGGAAGGAATGAATGTGTTTGTTTATAGTGAGTGATGAAGGGAGGGAGACCTGAAATAGGCAAATGTGAACCAGGTTTTTATATTGTGTATTTATAATCTTGTTTGCATTGATGTATGTGGTTATTGTTTATTCTGTTTTCATTTTTTCTTTTCCTTATCCTTCTTTCTTTTTACCTGTTTCTTCTTTCTAAAGCCCATCCAGGGACAAGAGTTGCAAATTAGCTAATAGCTATACACTCTTTGTGCAACACATTAGATTGATTGTCATTTGATTGTCTATGTTTATTGCACGGTCCCTGTCAACTAAACAAATAAAATAAAAAATAAAATAAATTTATCAAATCTAGTGTTCATTTCTCACCAGTCACAGCCTAAACAAAATAAAAATTTGGCAGATGATGTTCTCAACACACTGAAACTAGCTTTATTAAATATTAAGTCTTTGGCAGGAAAAACATTTTTAACCAGTAATCTCATAAAACAAAAACTAGATTTTATGTTTTTAACAGAGACTTGGTTACGTGATAATGGTGGATCTCTTCTTATTGACGCAGCCCCTCCCAACTACAGCTTTATAAGTGAACCCAGGCTGCATAAGAAAGGATGAGTAGCTGTTCTGGTTAATGATTCATTCCAATGTAAGAAGATGTCTAATAAGTTTATTTCATTTGAATATGTGGCTCTTCAGCTGAATTCTTCCTCTTGTGTGTTGTTTCTCAATGTTTACAGACCACTTAAATACCATGCAACCTTTTTTGATGATTTTACAAAGCTGCTGTCTATTAGCTGTGCTGACTTTGACTGCATAGTTATTGTTGGTGATTTTTAACATTCATGTTGACAACCCTCAGGACAGAGGGACCAAAGAATTGTGTTGTGTTCTTGATAACTTTGAACTGACTCAGCATGTAACAGAAAAAACACACAACAGAGGACACAGTCTGGACTTGGTCATCTCCAAAGGTCTGAACATCTCTAAGGTTATGGTGATGGACGTTGCTCTGTTTGACCATTCTTGTTTTCTTTGAGAGTGCTATTAATGTCAACAGAAATATCCAGACAGAGGTCATCAAAAAAACAGTACATCAGTCATAATATCAGTGAAACATTCATCCAAGCTTTCTCTTACTCACTCCCCCCTCCCTTCCTTCACCTTCAGTAAATGGGCTTGTGGAAAATTTCAGTGGCAAAATTACAAATATTATCAATGCCATTGCTCCCATCACGGTGAAGGTGGTCACAATTAAAAAGAAACTGCCATGGAGTAATGCAAAACTAGTAAGAGCTGAAAAAAGTGTCAAAGCTGAACGCAAGTGGCGAAAAACTAAATTACAGGTTAATTATGAAACCTATA